>CP126896.1:59039166-60353333 GCA_030440675.1 Furcifer pardalis
CCTTACACCCTGTCGCTTATTCATAGTGAAAGGGTTCCTCTAGTTCTAAAAAAGATTATTAACAAGAAGAAGCTGTCAGGCTCTAAGATAGGAGTTCTCAACCTTTTTAAGCCAGGGGGCGGGTCATGCTCCCTCAGACAGCTTTGGGGGCCAGACAGCCATTTTGCCCTTCCTTCACCACATGGCACTTCATTGTGTGGTGGAGGTGGTGGGGGGGCATATGAAATGGTGCCATGGGCCGCATCCATCCAATGGGCCGCAGGGTGAGAATTCCAGCTCTAAGATGATAAGACACTATTATTGGCATAGCTGGGAAAACTGTAACACAACTTTCTTGAGCATAGACAGGAAGAGAGAACTTCACTAATTTGCTTCCCTCAAAATGATTCGCATTTCTCTTCCCACTGTCATAATAATTTTACAGATCAAGCCAGCTTCAAACAAGTTTTCATAGAAGACTCCCACAGCCACACTATGAGTGTCCTGCTATTGCAGCTCCTGAGAAAATGACAAGTAATATATGCCTGCACAGGATCAGATGACTGTATTTCTCTTTAAACCTTGCAAGAGGAGGAAGCGACACCTGCAATAATTTTTTTAAAATGAGGCAACCATGGGTTAGAGCAGGGATTCCCAAACTTTTTGAGCCACGGACTGATCACTTGGTTGAGTGGGCTGGTCATGTGGTTCCTCCCACCAGAAGCGTAAATAAAACATACTTGTGCATGTGCAAAACGCTGCTGTAAATGCACCCGTGGCTATCGTAAAGGCGTTTTGCGCATGCACATTTTACTTCCGCTTCTAGGAGCAATGAGGGCAGCCCGGGCCAGATGGAATGGCACCATGGGCCAGATCAGCCCACAAGCTGTAGTTTGGCCACCCCTGGGTTAGTGTCTAAAGTTGGTAGCCCTAAAGCCCTACTCAATCATTCTACAATTCAGAACCAACAGCATGGTTACAGGGGAGGGAATTAACACCCCCCCTCTCTCTCGCTCAAACTTATATAGCCGCCCCACTCACTGGAGCGACTCTAGGTGGCTCACAATGTTAATATCCCAGCACTCAGAAAATTACGAACTCTTAAAACGTTAAAAATTACAGAAATCATTAGAGCTTAAAACCATTAAAACCTGTTGCTAAAAATATCCCCACTAATTAAAAATTGAGATTAAAACCTAAAAGTACAAGAGGCCATCACTGTATGAGCCAGCGAGGGAGGCCTACCGTATCACCAGTGCCCCACACCTGCTTCACCAGCCATGTTTTTAGGTCTTTTCTGAAGGGCAGCAGTTATGTCTGGAGACGTAATTCAGTTGGCAGGAGGTTCCATAGGTCCAGAGCAGATACCAAAAAGGCCCTCCTTCTTGTGCCAGAGAGATGAGTCTCTCTAGCTGATGGCACTTTTAAGAAACCTCTTCCGTTTGCTCTAGTGGGACGGGCAGATGTCATTGGGTTGATGGGGTCCCTTAAGTATCCTGGATCACTACCATGTAGAACTTTAAAGATCATCACCAGCACCATGAATTGCACCTGGAGGCACACTGGCAACCAATGTAACTCCCGCAGCAGGGGTGAGGCACGGGCATAATGCCCACACTCCATCATCATGTGGGCAGCCACATTTTGGACCAGTCACAGCCTCCGAAGGGCAGCCCCATGTAGAGCACATTGCAATAATCTAGTCTGGAGATGACTAGAGCATGTATGACCATAAGTAGGAGTCCCGGTCCAGGAGCAGGTGTAATTGACAGATGACACAAAGTTGTGTGAAAGCCCTCCTGGCCACGACTGCCACCTGCTCACTGAGCAGGAGTTGTGAGTCCAGGAGGACCCCCAAATTACGCACCAGGTCTGTATGAGGCAAAAGAGCCCCATCCAGAACCAAAGATGGTAACTCCCGGAATAATGCAGGGCCCCTGACCCACAGCCACTCAGTCTTGCTGGGATTCAGTTGGTCATGTGAGCAACAATAAGTTGGAAGAGAAGGTCAATTTCACATGTAAAAACAATGGAAGATCTGCATTCTTGTTCTCTGTTACAGCCTACAAGCAAGCAAGGCCACTGTCCTTCAAAAACATTACTGCTCAAATGAGCAAAACAATGAGGGAGCAGGGCAGTGTACCTTCTCCCCTGTGACCATTAAGTAGGATTTAAAGGAGTCCCACAGTACGTAAAGCCATTTCTGCTATACTGTGGTGTGATCACGGCTCTTGCCAGGATGTCTCCTTTTTTACAGATCCCTGATACTCTCTTCTTTCCTGTCTCTTCAGAGCTGAGCAAAAGACAAAAAAAATCCAATACCAATAGCACGGGGAGGGGAAAACAAAACAAAAACACATGAACATTAAAGCATTATTCTGAAAAACCTAGACAAGCATGCAATAGCTTTCTTTGCCAATATTACTAAAGTAGGTTTCTAGGAACTACACCAGAGGTTCTCAACCTTTATGGAGCTGTGGGCCGGACCACGCCTCCTCAGACAGCTGAGTGGTCCAGAATGGTGGTTCTCCCACTGTAAACACTGCCATAAAATGCATTTGTGGCTGTCATGAACACATTTATGATGGCCATGGACTGATTTACAGCTGTTGTAAATGCATTTACCTATACAATGGTTGTAAACAAGTCTGCAGCCGATTCCAGCAGCTGTGGCTGGAGCAAGGTCAGCGGTTGGATTATTTGATGTCATGGGTTGGATCTGGACCATGGGCTGAGAACCCCTGTACTACACTGTATAAAAAGTATCACTGATACAATACCAGAGGTTTCCTTGCCTTGAAAGGTTAGCAGAATTTTGATGTTGGATTGTTGCAGCTACTTCAAACAGAGATTTTAAAAACCAGTGGACAGCATAAAAGATCCATGTGACCAGACCTATGTTTATGCAAAAGAGTTTCCCTTCCCTTTCTTTCCACAGCAACCCTTCCTTCCCAATCACTTTCAGAGGGAGATTATCAAACTTCTAGGGCTGACTTTGGAGAGAGAGTGTAATGGCTACCAGGTGAAGGGAGAGCCCATTCTATCAATAATGCCTATTATGGCTTTAGGTCAAAAACCTTTAGATTTCACTGAATAAAATATATGGGCACATGGACAACCAAAAAGAATGGTATTTTTAGAGAAGTGAAATGAAAATCTACAAATTACTAAACTTCATCTAAAAGCATCAACAACCACAATTTCTCCTATTGTAAGGGTCCACATATTCTATGACAACCCATAACACAATGGTCGACACGCCTGCCATCACTGGAAACTAAAGGAGAGCAAACAAATGGCCAGCTACGGAGGGGCTAAAAGCATAGATACAGATGGAGAGATTTATTCTCCTTGCTTGAGTGAGTGAAAGGAACAAAGGCTGTCACCAGACATGATGACGTTTGTGAAATGAAACATTTTCTGCAGACAGGATTGTATGGAAAGGCTTGAAAAAAGTCTGTATCTTTTCCCCAGTAACTAGAAAATAGTAGGAATTTTTTTACAGTAAGCAAACGCCTTAACAATTCAAAATGCAGACAACAGGCAATATGCAAATAAAGACGTACGGAACTGAGAAATGACTAACATAGGTATTATCTATTCAGTGTCAAACCAGCGTAGCATGTTCTTAATAAACCCGCTGTTGACAGATGTTGACAAGAAAAGAGAAATAAATAAAAAGGGGTTGAAAAACACTTGTGGCACTTTAAAGACTATTCTATTTCACTGTAATCTTTCAAGGATCAAAATCCAATTCCTCGAAGGCTGAAGTGTAAATACATGACCGGTATATTTATAAATGCAGCAGATACCTGGCTGCATAGGCAAATGTTGGAAATTCAATTCCTCACTATGAGAAGAGCTAACCTTACTAGAAGAAATAAATGAAGGTGCATTGCCCCAGACCACCCCCAGAACAAATGAAAGATAAACCACTTCTGAGTATGCTATAGCTAGAAAACCATAGAAATGGCTGCCATAAGCCAAAATTAATTTGGTGGTCTGCAATTAAATAATCAATATTTGTGCATTTTCTCATGACCAGGTGAGGGTGCAGCTAACAAAGTCTTCAGTAATAGAGGAATGGGACTATCAAGCTGTAAATTACTTAATTAACAGGTCATAGGCAGGATGATAGCTATAAGCCAAGTGGATGTGGCTGTCATAAGAATTCTAGAATTACATTTCTTATTATTTTTCATATTTTAGAATGATATTACTAGGGCAATAGTCAGTATCTGTTCCCATGTCTATTCCTGTGACAGGGAACTCCACATAGCCTGCAATTTTTAACCTGCTAATTATGTGCTAATTAAATAATTTACAGCCTGACAGTGCCGTTCCTTTGTTAATAAAACTTTGCCTATTATCTGCATCTTCACCTACATATGTATCAGGTATTTATGCTCCAACATCTGAGGAAGTCAATTCTGATCCACAAAAGCTTACATGGAAATAAAATTATTCATTTAAAGTGCTACAATATTTTGCATCTCTCCATTTCCCCCTTCTTTTTCTTTTGCCAACTGCTACAAGAGCCTAACATGTCTACCTCTTTGGAAACTGTTGAAAAAGAGATGCAACATCTCTCCTGCCAAGCTTTGGAGAACAGGGCTCACTTCTAGATTTTTATGCAGCTGTTATTCCACATATTTTTCCCTTGAAGAAATAACAAGCTCCTTTATGCTTTTATGAAACTTTATGGAATCATTTAGTCAATATTATTCAATATTACTGAAGTAATGGGTATATTCCATGGACCTCAGAATAGAGCATGCCAACATCACCAAATCATCATGTTTGAATACTCTGTGAAACGTTAGCTCTGTCAATGCCAGTGTGAGTTCATGTGTTCTGCACAGAGATGCTGGATAATGCTGGAAACCTGTTTGGAAGGCTGCCTGTTATGGATACCATAGTCCCAGAACTGGGCGGGGAGCTAGAAAATGAAAAGCCAAGATCTTTGTGGCCCTGTTATCAAATAAGCCTCCAAAATATGGAAAACTACAAGAAATTTAAATCCAAGCAATTCATTATCATTATTTGAGGTTTGCTCTGAAGATGTGTAGAGAATGTAGTCTGTAAAACATAGAGAATGTAGTCTGTGAGACATTATATATGGATTCCTAGTCAAAAATTCTAATTCTATAAGTGCAAACACTCTGCATGGAGATTTTTTTTGTCTGTCTATAGATGACAATAAGCAAATGAATTTATGATACAAAATAATAAGTACAGAGAAGACAGAAAGAACAAGGAGGGACACTAAATTATAACCCCCTCCTATTGAAGAAGAAATTGGAAAGGAAAGTTTTTAACATTTTCCTAGAAGTCTGAAGAGAAGACGCCTGATGGATCTTGACAAGGAGATCATGACAGAGAGAGGGGGACACTACCCAAAATTTTTATTCAGTTCTGCCCACAAGGTTTTCCAGATATCAAGAGAGAAATAAGCACAAAAAGTTCAGCCCTTTCTTAAACAAAATGTACCCAAAATATCTTTCAAAGAAAGCCTAGTGCTGTGATGGCGAACCTTGGCACTCAAGGTTCTTGAACGTCAATTACCAGAAGCCCAAGTCAGCACTCCTGTTGATCAGGACTTCTGGGAATTGAAGTTCAAGAACAGCTGGAGTGCCAAGGTTCACCATCACTGGCCCTAGTAGATGACTTAGCCTGTCTATTGTCCTTTGATCTTGTGTTGCTCCATAGAAGAACAGGGACATAAGAAAAGATTAGTTTATGCGTATAGGGCACAAGCCAGTCAAATTTGGGTGAGGAAGAGATCGATGTGATGCAATCAGTGGTGGGATGTCAAAAAATTTACTACCCCACCGTGACATCATCACAGTGTGGGTGGAGCTAACATCATGATGACATGATGTGGGCGAGGCCAAAGAAAATAATAAAAATAATAAAAATATAATAAAAATAAGCACACACATATCATGGGCAGAGCCAAAGAAAAATAAAAAATAAAATAAAAATAAGCGCAAGCTCAAGCACGCGCGCACACACACACACACCTCAACCCACCCACCCGCCCACCCACAACACAAACCAGTAAATAAAATAAATAAATAAATAAAATAAAATAAAATAAAATAAAAAATACATTAAAATACAGCTACCCACCCAAACACCCCCCAACCCCACCCCAAACACAAATCAACCAGAGGTTGTAAACCAGAGCTTAAAGCTTATTCTGGCTAATCTTTCTCACACTAGGTCAGATGGAAGGAACTACAGAATGAACTCACCACAAGATGGCTTCATTTTGGCACTTTTCAACTTTTCAACAGTTAAAGAAGTTAGGTACTAAGTCTTTGCCTAACCAGTTCTCTAGGATAATATGCCTTAATCTAAATGTAAAGCAGCTGTACCTCCTTAAGGGTTCTCCAACGGGAACAGCAATTGGAACAGCACAGGTGTAGCTTATTGATGAGGTAACTCCAAGACTTTGCTTAAAAACCCCAAGCCAGGCCACCAGACCTGCCAGTCGCCAGGCCTTTTTAGGAACTGTGGTAGTACGTCAATATAGGTAAAGGTATTAAATACACATTAAAATACACACAGACACACCACATCCAAAGGTGAGTCACTTACCCTGGGGAACAGGCTATAGGGAGCTTCAGGCTAGCAGCTTCTCTTCCTCCTCCCCGCTTGGGAGGACAGCAAGGAGGCCATGCATACGCGCCAAGCACTAGGCGTACATGCACACCAAGTGCTTGGCGGTGAAAAGGTAAGCCCCAAAGGTGGTTCCCCACAAAAGCTGCTACCGGTTCTCCGGGACACTGGGAAAAGTTACTACCGGTTCTGGAGAACTGGTGAGAACCTGTTACATCCCATCGCTGGATGCAATTGACAAGGGGTGTGTCACTTCAAACCAGTCCAATAAATCACTTTTACAGCCTTCAGGATTTATCCACAAACCCCTCTTGGCCTAAATTTCTCTTCTATATTCCAAGTTCTTGACTAGGAACTTTGTTAGCCTCTTCTGTCTTGGAATCTCTGCCCAAGATGCCCCATTTCTTTCTACTGCTCCTACTGGAGTGAAACCACTCCCCAGTTTCAAGAGAGACTACCAGACTAAAAAATGATTTCTGTTATCTTCAGAGTATGGGAGGAGGGAATTAAGAGAAAGATCTTTATTTTTTCCCTCTTTTGAACCCCTTTCTCCCTTGCTACATTTTTTCCAGACAGCAATCTTCTTGGCCTTGTGCATTTTGTTTCCTCTCAGTTAATATTTCCTCACAATCTTTCTGAAGCAAACGTATATTATTCCCATTTATGCAGCTGTACTGTAATCTCTGCTATCACCCAATATAGTCACTGTTTATATTTTAATCCTTGTATATCCCATAAAATTACCCTGTTGAATAGTTCTGAATACATGTAATTTATTTTAGCAATCTGTGTTAAAAATAAGTTGTTTTTTACCCAAAGATCTCTTACAGATTTTTTTCAGAACATGTATGATTTCATGTACAGTAGAACCCCAGAAAATGCTAGAACTTGGTTCCACGAGTCTTAGCGTTATCCAATTTTTAACATTATGCGATACATGCATCACATAACGTTAAAATCCTATGGGATGAATTGCATAATGTTAGAAGTCCATAGAGATACACTGTAACCAGCACAAGCTTCAGCGATCATTATGCGATACATCCCATAGGATTTCAACATTATGCGATGCAATTTTTTTCCAGATTGCTTAATGTTATGCGGTTTTAGCGTTATCTGGTGCAAATATGATCTGAGGTATTACTGTATGTGTACTGTGAGCATAAGAAATAATATTCTCTCTCTGCTTAGAAAGAAAGCAAAACACAGGAAAAGATGGATTCTACTCTTGCAGGCTTTCATCAAACCTATACTACCTTCACTCCTCCTCTAGTGATAAAATGGGTGTTCAACCTCAACCATTTTAGATCCATCATTTCCTAAGAACTCCCAGTCTCTCAATCATATTGCCACAAGAGGGAGAGTATGCCAGCCCTAAAACTGGAGCATTTTATCCTTTCAGAAATCCTGCAACATTTACAATCACCCTGCAGGAAGGGTTTTGTAGTTTCTCTATTGTAGGTTCTCTCCTCCCTTTAGACTATTCTGTTAATTAGAATAGAATTATAATGTCTGTTTCTTTGATTATACATTCCCAGCCTTCCAGGCTACTGGACGACAAAGATGGATGCAGTCTAGCTACTTTCAGATAGGCATAAACAGAAATTTGTTTAAAACATTTTAATACAAAATCTCTCTCTCTCTCTCACACACACACACACACACACACACGCATGTACGCACACGCACGCGTGCGCACGCACACACACACACTTACTTTATTACAGTCTTTGACCAGTCTTTACAATAGAAAAAGATTTCACACTTTGTTAACAATAGAAAAAGGTTTCACACTTTGTTAACAATAAGAAAAAGCAGTAAAACAGTATAGCATATCCGCTAAATGAAAGTTTTACGTAATTGAGTGGCTTGATAAAGATATTTGGCTATCTGGTGCGTAAGTGTAAAATCTGCATGCTTTAGAAGAAAATGAACATAAAATCTATCATTATGGTCCACACATTTAGAAATAAGTTGGGCAATTAAAGCGTCTCTTGGGACATCATAAAAAGGGCATTGTAATAGGACGTGGGCCAGGGTTTCTAACTCCCTGGATCCACAAGGACAATGTCTCTGTGGATAAGGAGTCCCTTTAAATCTTCCTGCCAAAATTGCTGAGGGGAGGGCATCAAAACGAGCTCTAGAAAAGGCACATCTGTATTTACTTAAAGATACCCTGCAATGGTGGATTTACGGCTGTCTAAAAAGTTGATGATAGATCTCTGAAATGTTGGCAATATCATTTTGGCGATCAATGTCCCTTATTCTTTCTTTTACTAATGATTTCGCCTTCACAAGAGTTAATTGGCCCAAATATCCAGGAGAAAACCCGAGACTATGAAGTTCTTGTACACAGGTATGGTGCCAACACGATTGGTAACTGTCTGACAGCAGAAAGGGCACCAGACCTGATGGGTCAAACATGGTATTAAATCCTGAGATTAAGATTCTGGTCGAAGCCTGGGCCTTAATACTTGGCACATCTGCTTCTAGCCTCTAAATCACGTTCGAAGTGCATTTGGGGGTGCGAAACAGAGCCCTAAGGAAATGTGATTGAATAATTTCATAAGCCCTTAAATTAGAGTATGGGCCTACCATAGTTGTATCCCATAGAGAAGTTAGGAGACTGTTTTTGCAATAAACAGCTTAGTTGCAACTGGGATATAACATATCTTTATGTTAAATCAGTATCACAGTTTAGGGGTCCTTAACCTTTTTAAACTAGGAGCCGATTCATGCCCCCTCAGACTGTTGAGGGGCCAGGCTAGTGGTGCTGTTGGTGGCAGCGGTAGCAACCACCCCGAGCACCCCCCACTTCTCCCATGAGCTCCCACATTCCCGCACCACCACAAGCCCCCCCTACCCCCCCCTCTTTCTAAAAATGCTGGAATTACAACAGTCCTATACACACCTCCTTAGACCCAAATCCCAATAAGCACTGTCATAATTTACTTCTAAGTCAGCATGTAAAGGACTATACTCTTAAAGCACATCTATGATTTACTGCAGCAACTTTGCACAAATTATATGAAACATTTAAAGGAACTAGAACAAGCTTCCAGAAAACTAGATAGATTTAATGTTTTTCATCCTAGAGGTTTACATCACAGTGCCCTAGTTTGTCTCCAGTTTAAAACTCTTCCACAAATAACACAGCTTTTGTAACCAAAATCTAATCCAATTTACTGTAAGATAAACTACCCTTTGTTGTCAAGATGATTTTATGGTAGCATACTAGGGAAAGACGGATTAAATACAACCCCAAACAAAATGTAGCATTCACTTTATCATGTTAATTTCTATCCAAAGTTATTATCTAAATCCACAAAAATGTTTATTCATCAGTTTATAATCAATGCATTTTTGAAAGCCACATTCTCCCCCTGTCCCACATTAGAAAATTATAAGACAGAATGCAGAATCTTCCCTAAAAGCCAAATAAGAGGTTTAATATGTTACAAATATTGTAATACTAAACTAATCAGTAAACCTGCACAGTACAATCCATGTTTATTATGCTTACTTCATTTCATAGCTATAAATCAATAAAGCTTTTAGCTTTCCAAGAAAAAAATAATAATTAATTCTTAATTATTTTTCAAGCAACTATCATATCTCCAAACAAGATTTAAATAAGCAAAGGAATAATAATAGTTTCCACTAAACCATCCCAGGCTTAAAGAAGAAAGGCATTTTTCACATATTTCACTATGAAAATCAACATTGCAACAATCAGTTTCTCCTAACCATACCAACAAACAAACTTCACCACAATTCAGGCCATCATGAACCTGGTTTATCCACCTGCAATTGCCAATAATTGTGGTCATCACACTTGTAAGTAACAACAAGAACAACAAAATGCACCATGGAGGAACCATACTGAATTCAGGCAACTAAATCAGCCATTTGCTATTTTCCCTCTGAAAACTCAGGTCTCCATAATGAGAATTTTATAATAATTTTTGCTGTAAAAAAAAAAACAAGTTGGTTTTAAAGCTGGCTTGTCTCATCTGCATTATTTAAGTCTGTGGTCACGACAGCTCCAGGATGCACAATCTTTTTTCTTTTATTTTTCCTTTCCTTTTTCCTTTTTTTCGGGGGGGGGGGGGGTGGAGGATGCATGCACTGCATCTTTGGTTATCATCCAAGAAAAATAAGGGGAAAGTGGCAACATACAGCAGTTTTCTCTTAGCTTTGTTAAAACCTCTGTGGTTTCTTCTAAGCAAGGAGACCAAGCTATTATTGAACCCCCTACGGGTTCAATCAGCTAGGGCCCCTTAGACTAGAGCAATAACCTTTCCATTATAAACACTTTTCTCATAATAAAAAGGTTTTCCCCTCCGGCCTCAATTTAGACACCTACAAATCGTTTTTCTGATAGGGGTCTATTTCGTTTTTACGTTCATTTTTAAAATAATGAAGTACACTTATTTACTGTATTGTTGTAAATAGATTAGATTGGTAAACATTCCCACAACTAACTTCATAACCAATTCAACAAGGTTATGTTTTTAGAAAGTCAACATAGCAAGGAAGGGCAGACTTTTGAAAGAGCCCTACTGCCCTCTAGTGAGTCAATGTGAAACACTGTTAGTTCAGTGAATATTCAAGATATGGTGTAGCTATGACTAAAATCATATTTCTTCCGAATGCCTTGCTGTGCTTTGAAGAATCTCACAGCTATAAGAGATAAAAAAGGAGTATAGCCGGCTTAGAGGAAAAAAGGCTAAACTCCATCATCCTACTTGAAATCATGTTTTTATGTACCCCAAAAGAAATGAGTCAAAGTAAGCATTTGTTTCTTTAAAAAACTTACTTTACAAACTTTTTTTATACTACAATTTTGTGTCACTTGGGTTTATTAAGATTCCGTCTCCAATGTACCCACAATGTTAGTACTTGCAAATAACATGCTGACACATTTTCTAAACAAGGATCCAAAAATAGTCCTCAAAGACAGGCCAAGCAATGTTAACAAGTACAAGTCCACTTATTTTTGCTGATTTTCTTAGCTAGCAAGCATTGGCCAGCAGCCATGCGAGCAGGAGAACTGAAGTCTTGCTCAACATACCATAGGCAACAGATTCAGCAAGACAGTGAAGACATCCAATGAACAGCCATGGGGCAATTTCCCTCATTTTATATACTAATTTTAGTATCCAAACTGTTGCTATTTGACCTCAGAAGAGTATGGGGGAACATATTGAATTCACGAACTCACACACCCAAGAAACCCTTACATGTTCCATGTTCACTATAGGAGGTAAAGGGTAAAGGTCGCCCTTGCTCAAAAGCCAGTCACATCCAACTCTAGGGTTCAGTGCTCATCTCTGTTTATAGCCAAAGAGTCTATCTGTGTCTGCAGACATTTCTGTGGACATGTGGTAAGCATGACTAGACACTGAAGCACACAGAACAGGGCTATCTTCCCACCAAAGTGGTGCCTATTTATCTACTTGCAATTTCTTGATTTCGAGCTGCTAGGTTGGCAGGAGCTGGGACAGAGACGGGAGCTCATTCTGTCATGCAGTACTCGGGTCTCAAACTGCTGACCTGCCGACCTTCCAGTTGTCAAGTTCAGCATCTTAACCACTTGAGCCACCACAGTCCTTGTTCACTATAGGAATATAACAGTAATAACATAATAAATTCCCTACTGTACAGGTAACTGCATATGAACAGTTCTTTTTGGATTGTTGTCCCATGTTTATAGACATACTCTCCATGCTTCCTCGGGGATTTAAAATGATAACATAAACAAACATCCCATGTAAGCATTCTATTTTATCCTTTACCATGATGGTCCAGAGGAAGGTTGTTGTGTTGAAACTAAAAACTGTGCACTGTTAAGTATATTTTGACTTACAAAAATCCTTTCCAGATATTTTTTTAAACATAAAGTTCTCGGATGTTGTTTACCATTTCTGTTTTCTCGGGACACCTTGAGACCAAGTTTGCACAGGCTGGCTCTTCTTCCAGGAGGCACAGGGAGAAATCAAACTCCAAGCCCAGTTCCGCAGCCCAGGTGTTTCAACCCACTAAGCCAGTGATGGCGAACCTTGGCCCTCCAGGTGCTCTTGGGCTTCAATTCCCAGAAGCCCAAGCCTCTGTGAATCCACATAAATGGGTTTACTGTGCCACGCAGTAAACCCATTCATGTGGAGTCACAGAGACTTGGGCTTCTGGGAATTGAAGTCCAAGAACACCTGGAGGGCCAAGGTTCGCCATCGCAGCACTAAGCGAAACAATGTTTTATTTTTTAATCATGATTATCCAAAGGAAGCCAGAATTACTGACAAAGCAGTATAACACAAGGACAGGAGAGATCCTCATATATGATCCATGAAATCTGTCTGATTTGGTATGAAACAGTTATTTTCAGCAACAAATAACCTCAAGGCATATCTCAAAACTGTTTCTCACTTATAACATGTGAGCAATATCTTTATCATTATACTGTAATGTTTGATATGTTGTGATTTTTGCGAGCCACCATGAGTCGGCATATGCTGAGTGGACGGCATACAAATCAAATAAATCAAATCAAATCAAAGCATATCTTTATCACATCTGGCTTTTTAAACCTATTAGACAAAAACAAAGATTTTAAGATATTTTATGATCAACATAGCTACATTTGTTTACTTGACTGCAAATTGATGCAACCTTGGTTAATATCTGTAGCACTGCACTAATTGTGTCAAGAATACAACAGGACAGAAGGAAACTTACTTTTGAATCTTCATTGTTCACTCCAAGTTCTAATACAGCTTGAGGAGATTTTTGTTTTGCTTGAGTAGACTGACCCATCTGAAGGTTAAGCTGCCATCCCACTGTCTCAAGCTGAGAAATGCAAATGCATATTAAAATAAGAATTATTGGAATTTGCAAAGCAATAATTTTAATCTTTAAATTTACAAAGGAGAAATTGTATCAGTGAGTGTATATAAATATACTTACACATATATAGGGGCTTAAAACAAAGATGAAATGTTATTCATGTTTCCAGACCCTCATGTCTTGTTTGTGTTTACAACAATCATGGTAATAAATTTATGAGGAAGAACTACATCTATCAGTCATGAATGTTCCCAGAGATTAACTATGGGCTCATAGAGACAACCCATTTGCTGCTGTTAAAGAAATGGCCCCATCACCCATTTATTCAAATTATTCAAATAATATTCCCATGGACTCAAATTGATGCCTTTGAGATGTGGTGTTCGAGGAGAGTTTTGAGTCCCCTGGACAGCGAGGAGAACAAATAGATCAATCTTTGAAGAAACCAACCCTGACTGCTCCTTATAAGGTCAAATAGTAAAGATGAAGCTAAAGTACTTTGGACATCAAATGAGAAGAGAGGATTCATTTGAGAAAGCCTTGATGTTTGGAAAGGTGGAGGGCAAAAGAAGAAGGGGTCAGCCCAAAATGATGGCTAGATGATATTGTAGACACAATGGGCACAGAGGGTGGGCGAGTTGAGGAGGATGGTGGAGGACAGAAGTGCCTGGCGCACAGTGGTCCATGGGGTCACAAAGGGTTGGAATCGACTGTGCGACTGAACAACAACAAAAACAAAACTTCCTTTCTATTTTAGAATTATTTCACTTCACTTGGTAATACTTTTGGCTTTCTTTGGGGGTTTTTTTTAGTTGGTTCATTCCAGATGTTTCAATACAGTCTGTTTCTTATCCTACACAAGGCCAGTTCCTATGAGGCACACACAATTCAAAGAAAGAGAAAAATCTTATTATCTGGATTAGATTCCAAGAAAAAAAAGGTATAGATGCTTGGATGAGTGATTCCAGATCTACAAGGCAAAGGGACCACTTTTCCACCTTACCTCAACCCAAGTCACACACTTCATGTGGATTAATCCCATGAGAACCACAAAAGAAACGTCTGTGCTGAATTATTTACTATGGAAGTCATATTATCTGCTCTTACTATACTGGATTCTAAAACCAGTACTGTATATGCACAAACATGGATTTTGGCTTTTCAGCCTTCTATAATTTCTTCTGTTACTGTTTTATGTTTTTCAAAGTAGCTAAAGGTATACGGGAACTAATTAATGACAAGAACGGCAGACAACTAATAGATCCATCAGAAGTTATAGAAAGGTGAAGAGAAACTTTAAAGAACTTCTCAACCCACTAGGAGAGTATCACAATGGAACAATGCAAAACAATAGCACTAGAACTGGAAATATTAACTGAAGTAGTACAGTAAAACCTCGCATAAAGACCACCTCACTTAGAGAGTAACTCGCTTAAAGAGCAGAATTTTCTCTGAATGGTCGCCTCGCTTAACAAATAAAACCAACCAAAAACTCGCTTAACAAGTAAATTGGGTTTCACAATCCCCGCCAGAAGTCACAATTGGTCACTTACAATGGTGTTTCACTTAAAGAGCAAACTCGCTTAAAGAGAGATTCTGTGGAACGCATTATGCTCTTTAAGCGAGGTACCACTGTACACAATACTGAGACATTTCACTCTTAAATCATGCAGTGAAAATGTATGCCAAGGTAAGATAAATGAGGATGAGACTAATTACAGAACCACAACTAGTAGAAAAACAGAAGCTGTACAGATGCAATTTTAACACTTAAACTATTAGATAAAATTATAGAATATAATAAGAATCTCTTTATTGCATTTGTAGACCAAGAGATGGCATTTGACAGCATTGATAGGATATTGCTATGGTAAACTTTCACCCAATGTGGAATAAGTGAACATCTTATTAGATTATGTATAAGCTTCTATAGAGACTGCAGAAGTGTAGTTAGAACAAATAAAGGAATATTGGAACCCTTCACAGTAACATCAGGAATGAGAAGTGATGTGTACTATCACCATTATTATTTATCACCTACATAGCCAGCAAAGGCATACACAAAAACGTACCATAAGCCCATGAATGGAAACAATTTCAATGAATTACTTTTTGTAGATGATCATGGATTGATATCAAGTACAGCTAAGGAATTACAACAACACCATGAACCAAGAATGCAAGATAAATAATATGAGAGTTAGTAAAGAGAAGATTGAGGTAATGACAACTGAAAGGAAACAGCATGTATCTTAAATATCATAAAGCTGCATTTCTCTATCTTTGGCAAGCGTCCCAGTTGCACCCCTATTTAGACAGGGGATTCCTGACAACCTTGTACTATGCATTGGTAGTCTCAAGGACTGACTGTTGCAATGCTCTCAATGTAGGCTTGCCTTTGACCCTGATACAGAGATTACAGTGAGTCCAGAATATTGTGGCTGGATTGATTTCTAAGGTAAGGAACTTTAATCACACCGGCCAGGCTTTGGCCCAGTTATACTGGGCCAGTTACCAATCCTTTCCATATCAGGCACAAGGTGATAATGCTGACATATAAGGTCCTATAAGGTTTAGGACCTTGTTATCTGATGGAACATCCCTCCCAAAGAATGTCTACCCACACCACTTCATAAACTATGCAGTTCCTGGTACCAACACAGAGAATGGCAAAGAAGGTCTCAACCAGGAAACGAGCCTTCTTGCTATGGGGCACTTCACAGATGGAAGTGGACAAGGCCCTATCCCTGGACATATTCAGAGAACAACTGAGCACAATTCTATTCAAGGAGACCTTTAAAGTTCTCCACCCTGCAGCCACTTAGTTTGGTTAGATCAGTCTAATTTGCTATCTTAATACTGTATTAGTTTAAATTTGTTTAATTTCCAGGACTTACTCTTTGGAGAAGGAAGAGAGAGCAAATTTATTATTAACATGTCACCACTGGGTTGGGTTTATCTGTTCTTAATGTATGTGCATGAGTTTTAACCTTGTAAACTGCCCTGAGTGGGAGCAGTACACAGATGAGCAGTATAGAAATCTATTTGATTATTTAATTAACAAGGGGGGGAATCCCAGAACTTTTTATGAAAATTAAGTCAAAATGGTCCTATGTGCTTGTTGTTGTTATGTGCCACTGAGTTGATCCAGACTTAAGAGGACCTTTACAGACTTTCCAAATTACATGGAATATTAAGGAGTAGTTTTACCATTCCCACCTTCTCCAATTTTAAAGTGGGGATTTGAACTCAGCTCTCCTGAGTCTTCATCCAACAACCACTACACTGTGTTGGAGCTCCAGAAGAAATGGTAGACACTGCCTAGCATGGGATGGTTAGGATTTGCACCTTTTTTTTAGTATTGAGAGTATTTAGAATACATTTGATTTCAAAGTTTAGGAAAACTGTTTGTCTTCCACATGAATATGATCACCAGAAGTGGATGGAATGCCAACAGAATCATTACAAGCCACAGAAACTGGATCTGTTAAAATTTTAACAAGACTATGTCCGCATATCTGGAAAATAGAACAGTTGTACACCGTCTAGAAATGCTCAATATTCAATCCCAAAAAAAGAAGATGCCAAAGAGTACAGCAACTATAGGACAATTGCCCTAATTTCTCACACAAGTACGGTGATGATAAAGGTGTTGCAGCAAAGGCTTTTAACTTATATGGAGCAAGAAATGCCTGATGTTCAAGCTGGATTCTGAAAAGAGAGATGCCCTAGAGACTACATTACAAACATTCCATGGATACTGGTGTCTTTGCTTTATATCTACACCAAAGCATTTGACTGTGATGAGCATGAAAAACTACAGGTGGCTTTGAAAGAAATGGGAGTGCCTCAACAACTGATTGTCCTGATGCTTAACCTATATTGTGGACAAGTAGCTACCATTAGCAGAGAATATGGAGACTGATTGGTTTCCTACAGACAAATGTGTCAGACAAGGATGCATTTTATCCCTTTATCTGTTCTGTCTGTATGTGGAACATATCATATGGAAAGCCAGAATAGAGTCAGATGAAAGAAGTGTGAAAATTTGTGGAAGAAATACTTTAAGATATGCAGATGACACAATCTTACTGGCATAAAAGTACTGGAAGCAATGACTTACAACGATTTGGAGACCAAGACCAAGATCATCCACACTACTGTATTCCCAATGAAAGCTAAACAGTAAAGAATGCTGGTGGGGTGGGCAGGCGGTGGATTCATTTCAAATGTGGTGCTGGAAGAGAGCTTTGCAGATACAGTAAAACCCCAGATAACGCTAAAACTTGGTTCCACAAGTCTTAGTGTTATCTGTTATCCGATGCATGCATCGGATAATGTTAAAATCCTATGGGATGAATCGCACAACGTTAAAACTCCAGAGATACATTGTAACTGGCACAGGCTTTAGCGAATGTTATCTGATGCATCCCATAGGATTTTAACATTATGTGATGCAATTTTTTTTCCAGATTGCTTAAAGTTATGCGGTTTTAGTGCTATCTGATGCAAATGTTATCTGAGGTATTACTGTACTCTGAATTGCCAAAAAGACAGACATGTGGGTCCTACAGCAAGTTAGGCCTGAACTGTTTCTGGAGGCAAAAATGGTGAAATTGAAACTGTCCTACTTTGGGCAGAGCACAAGAAGGCAATACTTTCCAGAAAAGACGATAAGGCTGGTTTTTAAAAAACCAAAATCTTCGAGAAGACTCTTGGTGTAAATTGAAACAATGTGACACCACATAGCAACATGATCTAAAAAGAAACCACAGCCAGAAAAATATGGGTAGAAAATTCTGGATTCCCATTAGACTCTTTGCCATCATTTACACAGCTTTGATAATATGATGAAGATCTTGCTGATCTTGTTCCATTTGCCATACTACAGTATAGTCTATAATAGCTACAATCTGTATTTTCCTACGGGAGCTAGGTTCTTAGGAATAGCTGCATAACTCTATTTTAATACAATATCTGAAAGTCAGGTTATTTATAAATGTTTTCTTTCTTGTACCACATTTGTTTAGATGTGTGATTACCGCTGGGGGAAAACCAAACAGGAACACCATATGGTGTTCCAATATATATGTTGTACATAAGAACGATATTTAAAGCTTGAAGTGAGAAACATTTCTGATTTTTCAGATGTGTGATCCCCAGATTACTTAACGTTATGTGATTTTAGCGTTATCCGAGGTAAACGTTATCCGAGGTATTACTGTACAATATTCTGAAATGGAATTACAGTAAAACCTCATATAACAAAAATAATTTGTTCTATGAGACTTTTTGCTACACGATCCCCCCCCCCAAAAAAAAATAAAATAATGAAAATCGCTATGGAAAAAATCATATAACAAAAATCCCTATGGGAAAAAAATCATACAACGAAAAATTTTAATTAAGCATTTTTTCCATTGAAATCTTTGTTATACGATTTGTCCCCATAGGGGTGCCACATCACATAGTGAAATGTTTCATTATACATTTTTTCCCATAGGGTGAACTATTTTCACATAGCAAAAAAATTCACTATGCGAGGCACCGTTTTTTCCAAAACCTTTTCGTTGTGTGATTTTTTCACTATAGAGGACATTCGTTATATGAGATTCCGCTGCACAGTACCTATAAACTGTGACAGACGTCTACCAGTTCAGTCCTCTAAGACAACAAGCACAAGGAGGCCAGACACAACTGAAGTTATCATATCACCTATCCACTTAGTTCAGTAATGACCACATGAGGGATGGGAACATTTAGACACCCTGGTGCCATTAAGTTCTCCACTAGAGCGCAGTTGGATCTCTACTCATCTCCCTCAGCCAGTTCCACAATGTGTAGGCTTCCTCCAGCACAGAAAGCCACTGCAGAACAAAGCCAGCACTCTAATCATGGAATCCGTTGGAGGACAGCTCCTTGTTCTGTTGATGCAACTTTTCCTTCACCTCTCCTAAGTGAAGAAGCTGTGAGACTAGGGTGGCTCAGTGGTTAAGAAGTTCACTTTGTTAGCTGGAAGGTCAGCAAGTTGGCAGTTCAAGACCTGATTACTGCATGATGGAATGAGCACCCGTCTCTGTCCCAGCTCCTACCAACCTAGCAGTTTGAAAGCAAGACATTGCAAGTACATAAATAAGTACCACTTCGGTGGGAAATGATCTTGGAGACATGAAAGGAGCCTAATTCGGAGTTCCTCCAGCAAAAAATCCTTTCAACCCAGAAAGCACCTTTGTGTGCTTCTGACACAATTTTTAAAAAGAGAAGAAGCTTGGGAAGTAGTAAATGGACTGAACGATAGCCTTGTGAATTCAAGACCATCACTCTTTCTCATGCTAGAGGGCCAAAGAGGGCCAAAAGATGCAAGAAATAAAAAAGCCATCTGTATTGGGTGTGATTGTTTGGGGGGTTGCATCTGGCTTACAGACTTGAGGTTTCGCATTAGTCTCCTCTTAATGGCAGCGGAGACCCAAAGTTATAGATGGGTGTCTATCTAAGTCCTATCTAGAGATGCCAGAGATTTTAACTGAAAGCCTACAAGCATCATATATAGTGTACTAATAATCTATAGCTCCTCAATACTGCTTCAGACTGAGCAACGCAGCCACTCCAACCACTAAAAAAAAAGCAAACAAAAAGGCACCTTTTTCCAAACATACTCTACACTTTGTTGCACTGGGAAAATAGCTTCATCAAGTTAATTCCCTCTCTTATCATCTTCCATGTAATGATGAGATGAAACTATTGTACATCATAAAATGTTGAGGTGCTGCTCTGTGAAATATGTATTGTTTCTCTTACAACTATACTTTGTGGCACAATCATCTTGTATTGAAAACCAAAGTAAAAGATTATTTTAAATAATCAAAAACACAGGAGTAATCAAACAATCATACAAACCACCCTACAGTTCAACAAAGTTAACAAACAAAAGCAGGCAACTTTTCCACAGACTGAACAGTGATTCCAATGTAATCCAACTGGAGTTTTTAATCCACATTTCTATGAGCATAGCTACGCTTTCAGAAAATTTGATTAATGTACCATATATTTCCAAGGGCTTCAGAGTACATTACCTATTTATTTTATTGAAAGGAATATTGAATATAATAGAGTCCATCCAATTCCGACTGCTTAAGAGTGCATGATGTATGGCCACAATAAAATGGGACAAGGTATGTAAGCACAGAGAACTGCATTATCTGAGACATGATGAGATTTAAGAATTAAGCCTTTAGTTATTTTATATAAATCACTTTTGCAAGACAATAAGCAATTATATGGAGTAGATTACTTATCAAGAACAAGTTTTAAGAGTAATTTTAAACATGTGTTATCATTCCTAATGTGCATAATTATAAAGTAGGAAATAGTTCTCCAGAAGTAACAACTACCTGATGGTGGGAAGCATTAAGTTCTACTAGTGAAGTGGCCTGACGTTAAGCTTGGAAGCCCTAGACAGTGGAACCTCAGCTAACAAACGGCTTGGTTAACATAAAAATTGCATAACAAAAGGAAATCCATAGAAAATAGTGGCTTGGTTTAAGGATTAATTGGTTTTCAATGCATTCCTATGGGAAACTGCATTTCAGTTAATTTATTTTGGTTTTCAATGCATTCCTATGGGAAATTTTATTCAATGCATTCCTATGGGAAATTCAGTTAAAGTAATTTTCACTGTAAGAAACGTACAAGAGAATGCATTAATTACATTAACCGAAGTACCACTGTACTTTCCCTTTGTTCCACCAATGTGCTTTATACAGTACCTACAAAACAAGTACTCTCATTCTCTCTCTTGAGAATTCTCCAGCAGTCAAGTTATTTTAAGTACCCATTCCAGCAAAATTGCCTAGGGAGTGCTTATTCAGATCAGACCAAGTCCAATATATTCTATATATACCTCAACAACCGACAAGTGATACACAGTCCAGCAAAAATTGTTCATCAGCTTGTTTTCTGTGTGGCCCTTCAATAAAGAGCAGTGCTTTTTCCCAAGGGAGTAACATAGAAAACTAGTATCCTAAAATTTTATTTCTGGGATGATGAAAGATATTTTTTCTTTCAGAGTGACTAGTACTTGCTATAAAAATAAGTGATAGCAGAAGCAACCAAAATACCCCTCTTACCTCCTCCTAAACTCTATCCGGCGAGTGGGTGGCTATATAAATTTGAACTAATAATAATAATAATAATAATAATAATAATAATAATAATAATAATAATAATAATAATAATAATAATAATAATAATAATAATATTTTCTATTGTCAGAGTGCATGCAATATTTTGCTCAATTCCAAGAAGAATGTCCGGCCATGTCTAGCAAAAACTTCCCTGAGTAGGGTTGCACGATATCTAGCAGACTGAGCTTTGAATCATTATTCTCTCATTCAAATCTCATCTCCTACATAAACTAAGAAAACAGTGTTAAGCAAGTTTTCTGAAAAAATACTCAGCAACAAAATAGAAGCAAAAACAGAACACCTTTGAATACAGTGAAGAAATACTTCTGACCCAAAGAAACCCCACACCAAAATAAATTTTATTACTTCTAAAAGTGCCATATCTTAAGCAACTGAGTCTAAGCATTAGTCACACTCAGTCTACAATATACAAAAGATAAAGATACTAACTGTATCTTAACATGATTTTCTGAGTGATAATACTTAAAATCATTGTATAAAACATGATTAGAAGAGTAATACAATAGTGTACCTACAATGTGGAAGAAGAAGAGGGTGAGGAAGGTGAGATGAAAAAACCAAAAGCAGAGTAATACTCTGAAGCCAGAGTATTAATAGAGAAAGGATGATAAGAATCCTTGGTGCATCTAATCAAGCTGTTACTATGAACATTCTGGTCCTGAATTTCTTCCAATCAATTTCAGGTTAAATTCTAGTGAATTACTTCTCCCAAAATTCTACAAGCATTCTACATTGATTGAACTCTGGCCTATCTAATCCCTTAGTTTTGGAAACAACAGCATCTTATTCCTTTAAGAAGGCTCCCACATGGAACCCACATGTTAGTGTTTCTTCAACAACCTGTCCACTTCAACCATCATTCTACTGGATTCATGAACCAGCTTCACAAGACCAGGCACAAAACAGCCAAGCAATGTTCCCCTTCATGCCCAACAAGATATTTGGCCATATTCTCCAAGCAAGCCCATCTCACATGAAATACACCAGTCATGAGTAATCTCAAATAAAGAGCACTTTTGATTGCATTAGTTTTGCTTAACCTTTCCAAGTTCAACAAATTTATTTTTATTATACCTTTAACTACGGCAGACTCTCTCTTTTTTATAGCCTTTGGTATTAAACTCAGCAGTCTAATTTATCCCATCTTACTAACGTATTCATTTCATGTGTATTTTTAATTATAACGAACAGAACTTTAAACAAAGAATACAGTGACAGCCAATTAAGCAAAACAAGGCATCGTAGAGAATGTTTTCTATAATAAAACAGAAACTGTCACTTAGTTCATCCTCATTTGCCTGCACCTCTGATTCTGATTCTCACTTCTTATAAGTGGAAAAACAGATTGTATGTGATGGCAATGTATACTCTGCCAGGGCACACTCATTTAAAATTGGTTCACATATAAACACTAAACTGTCATGGCTTGGAGCTACATGTATGATTGGAGCAAACACATAGAACCCATGTATGTGTATCATCCTTCTCCTCTTGCACAAACAAGTGGAAATAATTTAACAGGACCTACTTTCACAGTCCATGAAAAACGATTTGATGGACCAAATGAACCAGAGATGATCATTTAAATCAGGAGTTCTCAACCTTTTAAAGCTGGGGGCCAGGTCACACTCCCTCAGACAGTTTCAAATGCCAGACAGCTATTTTTCCCTTCCTCCACCTAATGGCACTTCCTGGTGTGGTGGAGACAGTGGGGGGCCCACTTGAAATGGTGCTGCAGACAGCATCTGGCCCATGGGCCACAGCTTGAGAATCCCTGATTTAAATCCTGATCAACTTCTACAAAACCAACTTCAAACCATGCAGGATTCATTAGCCAGAATTTGCTTTAAACACAACTCCTCATTCTTACATAACAAGCCAGGTCTTGTGAAAAACTTGAACAAGGTCTTGCAGCTGAACAATGAGCAAGGACACACCAACCTGTCATGTCATTGAGGCTTATAAATGGTACATTAAAGCTACAGCTTAGCAATACACATACACAGATGCCAAATGCAAAATTATGATTCAGGCATTACTTTGGAATAAAACTATGTCTTGTGTGTTACTTTAAAAAAAAGAAGCTATGTTTCTCTCAGTTACCCAAAATTCAGCAGCAACTAAAACTACCCAAAAGAATCTGCAAGACTCTGATTCTTAGACAAACAACATAATTGCCTATACTGTATCTGAATTTCTATGTGCTGCCTTGGTTTCTTATTCACCAGACAAATATGTCAAAGAAATGTACAGTAGACCTTCGCTTAACAAATTAAATGCGTTCTCTGGGAGCTTTTGAAACAGAAAAAAATTGGAAAGAGAATTTTCCATAGGAATGCATTGAATGCAATTTCCCATAGGACTGCATTGAAAACCAAAATTTGTTAACTGAAACAGTTTCCAGTAGGAATGCAGTGAATGCAATTACCCATAGGAATACATGGAAACAAAAATTTGTTAACTGAAAGATTCCCATAGGAATGCATGGAAAACGAATTACTGTAATCTGTTCTGAAGAATAAAATTGTTAACCAAGCCATTATTTTCTATGAATTTCCTTTTGTAATGTGGTTTTTGTATTAAGCGAGCTGCTTGTTAAGTGAGATTCCACTTTATTATATTAAAGATACAGAGCAGAAACAGGGAACTCTCTTAAACTTGGATTGGGAAGAAGTGAGTAATTCCAATTTGAAAAGGGACTTGGTGGCCACATTTCTAGCAGTGCATGGGGCAAAAGGCACAGAGAGGGGGGATGCATTGGTCAGATGTAGAACTTATTACTATATTTGCCAGTTTATAAGACACATCCCATTTTTTAGACACACTTTAAAGGAAAAAATAATTTTCTACATTTTAATTATAGGATGTAGGAAGGGAGGGATTGACTGGGCAAGGGAGCTCCTTTGGAAGCCTCTTGCCCAGCTGATCTCACCGGCGCTGGCCGTCAGGAGGCAGAGACAAAAAGTGGGCTAGTTCGCTCCTTGGCCAGAGACCTTGCTTGGGTGAGGTCTCCCTTCCCTGCTTGCCTTCCTCTTTGAGGCTGGTGGGAGACTGAGATGAAAGGTTTCAGCACGAAGACAGCTAGGCTGGGGCAGGATCCGGGGGGGAAAGAAATCCTTCCCCCATCACCCCCTGGCAGTTGGTGACGGCGATGGGGGAGGCACGGGTGAATCGCTCCATTTGGAGCAATTTTGCTCGTTCCCATCCCACCCCCTTCAGCTTATGGCAGCCGGGGGGGGGGGGGACAGACCTTAAAGGATACTTATTTCCCACCCCATCCCATCCCCTTCAGCTTACAGCAGCCAACAGGGGTAGGGTAGTGGTGGAGGAAACACCCATCAGGAGGTGGAGGGGGGGGAGACCTCGCCTGGGCAAGTTCACTCCCAAAGACAATCTCTTCTGGGAGTGAACTCACCTGCTTTCCCTTTCCGCCTCCTGAGAGCCATGAGGGGCCAAGAGGGGAGGCCCTGATCCAAGCCTGGTGTCCATCACACCACACCGCACCAGCGTGGAGGGGGGGCTGCTTTCCCCACATATTTTAAGATAGGGAAAGTGTGTCTTATAAATCAGCAAATACTGTACAGTAATTTGATTATCTGCCTATTCATCATTTCAAGCATGTCTCAATTCTTACACCTATTTGCTCAGCAGGAGGCCACAGCCGAAGAGCTTTTCAGACTGCAAAGCACAGCTCCCATGCCATATAATGCCATGCTTCAAACAACATCTTATCCTTAATCACTTACTCAAGATAAGACCACAAAGAAGCTCACAAACCAGAAGAAGAATCCCCCTAGAGCAGTGTTTCCCAACCTTTGTTTTTTGGACTTCAATTCCCAGAAGCCTATGTCAGTTCCCCAAAGCACTGATCAGCCAGTGTACTGACTTAGGCTTCTGCGAATTGAAGTCCCCTCATTGAGACCCACTGACCTAGAGGCTCAATCTTCCCCATCTCTGCTACCCCATCTCTGGTGGGAGTGTAACATAGTATTTTTGTCCTGTTAATTCATGTAGACATAGACTCGTATCTTGTTTTTAAACTGTAAAATCCGTTTCTTCACTATTAAGATAAATTTCATTTTCATGAATATGGAATACCTTGGAAAATATTTTGCTTATCTTCAGGATAGATTTGATTTAAAGTTTAATTTAAATTACTAGTCAGTAAAACTATATTTAAAACATGGTCTTCCACATAAAGGATCGAGAGCTATTACTTTCATTTTTTCTGCTTGTCCCTCCTGCCTCATGTTTAGCTTCTTGTGCAGATCTATTCCACACCTAGCAATCTTCTTCTGTTCAATTAATTTTTTAATATTTATCACTTAAAAGATAAGGGATTAATTCTGTGTACATAGATTTGCAAAAGAAGAATGGGATTCTGGTCTTTCTCTCCACTATGTAAGCTAATTTTATAGCATTTTTGCTGTGAAGAAGCGTTTACTCTCTGCAGACACAAATTCACAGTTTTGAGACTTATAAAACCAGGCATCTGTGATAATATCTTCTAGGCAGAAAAATTGTCCTACAGAAGCCTTTGGAAGAACATGACATTGTGAATGGAATGATGGAATTGATTTACCAAAAATTTTAGACACTATGACTATGCAACCTTTAGTACATCATTAAAAATTAGTAAAATATATAGTACTGTACATAATTAAAAACTAATGCTTATTTAGTGACAAATGACCTTTGTGCTATATTGCATCCTAAATAGAAAACTTATCTTTAGACAGATTTTTCCTCAAAAAAATATATATTAAAAAATACATTTTAAATAGAAATTAATTTAATTCTTTAAAAATCTGATATTTATTTATTTTTAACAAATCATTTATTTTTATTCTGCCATAAACTATAAGCCTACTGCCTCTTCCTTCTTGGTGAAAAGGCACTGTGTGGGGCACTGGTATTTCACTGTACAATTTCAGGGATAATAACCTTTTGAGGTGACAAAATCCTTTGTCTGAATTTTTCCACTGTCTCCGGACCTGCAGCTGTCCACGTAGTGGTGAACACTTCTACTTTATCGGGATCCATGCTGCAATGCTCCAACTGCTGTTTCAAAATAGTTGGTTTTAAATTGTGATATACAGCCTGTAAAAAGAGAAACACATACTGAATACACTTCCTTAAATTGTCCTAATTAACATCTAAAAAAGCACGCCATCAAGAAATTTTACATGAAGCTAAAGTAACTGTAGATATTTCCAGTACAGTAATACCTCGGATAACGCTAAGACTTGGTTCCACAAGTCTTGGTGTTATCCAATTTTTAGTGTTATCCGATGCATGTTAAAATCCTATGGGATGGATTGGATAACGTTAAAGTTCCATAGAGATACATTGTAACCTCACAGGCTTTAACGGTTGTTATCCGATCCATCCCATAGGACCTTAACGTTATTCGATCCAATTCTCCACCCCAGATTGCTTAACGTTATGCGATTTTAGCGTTATCCGAGGTAAACGTTATCCGAGATATTACTGTACATACAAAAAGTTATGGCTGCAACTTTTAAAATTGTAACAGAAGCCTTCTCTAGCTTGAAACAGAATTAAATGTTCTGCAGCATCAAAATATTTTCCACAAAATATAATAACTTTGCAGCAGAGGACCTCTATTGACAATGTTCAGAATCCATTAAAAGGATAACAAACAGCTCAACAGCAGCACTTCAGATTGTCTGCAAAGGGTTTTGTACTACCAATAGATGGTGTGCACAGTAATGATACAGTCCACCAAGTGGCTTAACACTTGAGCAGACATGTTTAGAAATTAGGGCCAGCATCCTATTCGGAATCTCAGCATGCATAACCATATTACGCAAGTGACTGCACTTTATGGTGATGTGTCCATGATGGCCACTTGTTGTACAACCAGTCTTGTGGATACTTTGCCCAACAGAACAACCATTTGCACCATGCATGTAGAAATCCCAACCAGGATACTGACCAAGTAATAAGACTACGTATTTGTAAACTGAATTTACCCAGCTAAATGGAATAGAATCCAGCCACCTTCACTTCTCTGTTACATTGACCTTTGCCAGAAGCAGAATGAGCATAAGTGGGCACATACAGAAAGCCCTACATCATCCTGATATACAGCACAGTCCTAGCAATTCATCTGATTTATATCCCACCTTTGCTCCAGAACTAAGATTTACCTGGAAGTAATTCCCACTGTGATAAATGGGATATGGCCTTTAATCACTATGCTCAGGGTTTCAGACATGGTTACTTTAAACCAGTGGTGCCCAAACTAAGGCCCGGGGGCCAGGTGCGGCCCCCAATGCCAATTCATCTGGCCTGCGAAGCCCTCATCGCTCCTGGAAGCGTAAGTAAAATGCGCCCGTACGGGCAAGTTTTACTTCTGCTTCCAGGAGCGACAAGGGCTTTGCGGGCCGGATGAATTGGCATCGGGGTCCGCACCCGGCCCCTGGGCCTTAGTGACCAGCTCCCTGAACCACATGATCGGCCCACGGCCCAAAAAGTTTCGGCACCCCTGCTTTAAACTTTACAAAACTAGGTAAATATAAAGGTCACCCTTGCCCAAGAGCTAGTCATATCCGACTCTAGGGTTCAGTGCTCATCTCTGTTTATAGCCAAAGAACCAGTGCTGTCTGCATTTTTGCAGATATTTCTATGACCATGAGGCAGGCATGCCTAGACAACAGAGTGCACAGAATGCTTTTCACCTTCCCACCAAAGTGGTACCTATTTATCTACCTGCAGTTTCTTTCTTTCAAACGGCTAGACTGGCAGGAGCTGGGACAGAGACGGAAGCTCGTTCATCATGCAGCACTTGGGTTTCACTGCTGACCTGCTGAACTTCCAGTCATCAAGTTCAGCATCTTAACTACTAAGCCACTGCAGCCCCTTTTCAAAACTACATTACAGTAATTCTCCTAGACCACAAGGGTCTCAACAGATATTTGCTCTATAACTGGGATCATATTAGTTGTTAATTACAAGCAAGCATACTGCTAATTGTGCCTAAGAAAAAACAAAGCAGTTGCCAAGCTTGCCAAATATGTGGCTGATGCAATAACTTACAAAAAGGATTCCCCCCCCCCCTCAGGTTGAGGTTAAATGAGTACTGATTTATTCAAATTATAACATGGTACAAGAAGATACCTGTTCTAGAATGAATGTTATAGTTTCAAGGACTAGATGAAGATCCTGCTTTTCCACTGAGAATGCAGCTTGAAGCTTCTCTTCCTCCTCCTCTGTAAAAGTACTCTCAGCCTGAAATTTAAAAAAAAAAAATCCAATTTACTGACATTATCATATTGGATGCTGTCTCTTTATTTCCAATAAATGGTGCCCAAGGAAGCTAAGAGCAATACAGGAACACAACATTTAACATATCAAACTGCCTCAAATTTAAATAATGAATAGATAATTGTTCCAGTAAAAAAATCACTGTACACTAGTATCCCGGATAACGTTATGACTTGGTTCCACAAGTCATGTTGTTATCCGGTTTTTAGCGTTGTCCGGGGTATACACCGAACAATGCTAAAAAACATCGGGCGCGTTGGCGCACACGCGCCAAACACGGTTTGGGGAGGATACAGAGATTTTCTCCGTATCCTCCCCAAGCCGCGTTTGACAGGCGCGCACTTGCACGATGTTTGGAAAGGGTATGGGGGACCATTCTCATTCCAAACATCGGGTGCATTGGCGCACCCGTGCCAAACGCGGTTTGGGGAGGATACAGAGATTTTCTCCGTATGCTCCCCAAGCCACGTTTGACAGGCGCACGCCTGCACGATGTTTGGAAAGGGTATGGGGGCCCATACCCTTTCCAAACATCGGGCGGGCGGGCCCTGGGGGGGTTGGATTGGGTAGATGTTCTACCCAATCCAACCCCTCCACCCCACACAATTGTTCCGGATAACACTAAAAATCGCGTTATTCGATACAAGATTTTTCCAAAAATCTTGTAACGTTATGCGGTTTTAGCGCTATACAGTACAATCGTTATCCGGGGTATTACTGTATGCTAACATAATTAAAGAATAACAGTACGGTATCTTCAATTCATTTATTTTTCTGTATTTCCCTTCTTTTATTTCAGTGGACCATCACATGTGAATTAGCTGAGATATGTACGAGCAAGAGCTCTACAAAACTCTAATAGACATCACATTGCAAACAAAAATTCATCTCGTCAAAGCAATGGTACTCCCGGTGGCAATGTATGGTTGTGAGAGCTGGACCATTAGGAAAGCTGAGCGCAGAAGAATAGATGCCTTTGAGATGTGGTGTTGGAGGAGAGTTTGGAGAGTCCGCTGGACAGCAAGGAGAACAAATAGGTCAATCTTAGAAGAAATCAACCCTGACTGCTCCTTAGAAGGTCAAATAGTAAAGATGAAGCTTAAGTACTTTGGACATCAAATGAGAAGAGACAATTCACTTGAGAAAGCCTTGATGCTGGGAAGGGTGGAGGGCAAAAGAAGAAGGGGGCGGCCCAAAATGAGATGGCTAGATGATATTGTAGACACAATAGGCACAGAGGGTGGGCGAGTTGAGGAGGATGGTGGAGGACAGAGGTGCCTGGCGGACAGTGGTCCAGGGGGTCGCAAAGGGTCGGAATTGACTGTGCGACTGAACAACAACAAATATCAGATTATCATGAAACAAAAATAAGAAGGAATTTTTTAAAAGAAAACTTTACACTTAAAAAATGGAGAAAGAGATGTGGTTTGAAGACAGCCTACCTAAACTCTCATCTGTTCCCTTGACACAGCACAGTTCTATACAGCACTGCCTTTCTAAGACAGCATTTAAGAAGGAAACAACAACAAAAATAAAGCAAAACAGTACAAAAGATAAAATTGCATTCTTTTGATCAAAATATCAACCAGCAAAGCCCAATTAGGAAAACACATAATTGCTCCAAAACCCAAATTATGCACTTCTGAATCTGGAGACAAGATCATTTTAAGCCGCAAATAAGCAACTCAAAAACTTTATTTTAGTCAACCATTTTCACTTTAGGGACTACTTTGGTGGGAAAAGATCATGGGGACATGAAAGGAGCCTCATTCAGGCATCCCCTGAGTGTAGTTTCTCCAGCAAAAATCCTTCCAACCCAGAATAATTTCTGTCATGAAATTATTATTATATTACTGTACTTCACCAAGCTGGTAAACATTTTTAAAAAGGCCTAGTTAGATGACCACCCACAAACTGGCATGAAGACTGATAAAGCCAGTTTCTTCCATCTATCATCCGGCACACATTCAATCAGGCTACCTGGGGGGGGGGGGTGAGATGGGCAGGTTACCGGAGGTGTGTGAGCGTGTGAAAGATGGGCTATCATGAGTTTCAATGAAAATCTCACTCCATAGAACTCTCCTCCTTCCCTACTGCTTGAAGACATTGAATGTAGCAGGCTGGCAATAAGAAAGGTGAACCACTCCATCAAGTCATCAGAAAAATCAATCACTTTTGGCCACCCCACTCTGGAGCTATTATTCACTTTCTAGTTGACCGCAATAAGACAACCAGCAATCTTTGCTTGCATGGCAGACAACACAGCCTACTCACAGCCTTGCTGCTAACAACATAAAAATTCTGTAGCTGCCACTGCCTGTACCTTCTAAATCTAATGTCAATGATCTCAGCATTTATAATCCCAACCCATCATTCTATATTGCATATTTAGAAGTTCAAGGTAGTACTTCTAGTCTTTGATGTAGATCGTTACAGACCATGAGAGCTCACGTTACAGTAAATGTGCCATAGGATTTTCTGTTGCTTTTAGGCTGCCAGACTAACATTGTTACCTCTTTAAAATCTGTACAATACTGTACTAACCACTTGTGCCTCAGTATTTCCATTTTCCTCTTCTCTTTTGTGTCATAACATTTTAGACTTTAAGCCTGAGGAAAGGAATTGTTGATTTTATTGAGTTGTAAACCATTTTTTTCTTATTTACGTCTCTTTGAAACAGATGGGTTCTGGCAGTAATTGGCTACAAATGTTACCAGCACCACTTGGAATTGGAAACAAACCTAGTTGACAGTGTGTTTTTGATATAATATAGAACAGAGGTGAACAACTTCAAAGGTTTTTTTCCCCACCACCCCTAGGCACATTGCAGCCTTTACCAATTTTTTCCATGAGACAATTCCTTAAAAGGCCTGATTTAGGGGACTAAAATAAGGTGCTACTTTAGAGGACAAGCATGGCTCATGAAAGCTTCCAGAGATGCAATGCTCCATTTAAAAATAAACTGCAAGGGACAGGGGCTCTGAAGCTCACAAAAACAGACTTGGGGCATCATGTAGGGAAATTCCAGAAGATGCCCACTTCAATATATAACTATCATCTTTTAATCAACAGTTGGAGCTACCAACTGGCCAAGAAATACGTAACTTGGTCAACGTCTATCCTTTTAAACAGTAATAGGTGAAGTTTTGGACAACATGAAGAAAAATAATGAAGGAGGTACAGTAATACCTCGGATAACGCTAAGACTTGGTTCCACAAGTCTTGGTGTTATCCGATTTTTAGTGTTATCCGATGCATGTTAAAATCCTATGGGATGGATCGGATAACGTTAACGCTCCATAGAGATACATTGTAACTGCACAGGCTTTAGCGGTTGTTATCTGATACATCCCATAGGACCTTAACGTTATTCGATCCAATTCTTCTCCCCAGATTACTTAACGTTATGCGATTTTAGCGTTATCCGAGGTAAACGTTATCCGAGGTATTACTGTACTTCGAACATTCTACTCACACTCCAGCTGAACCCCCGAGTGCTATGCTCAAAATACTTTGGGGGGATCTTTCACATATACAGCCAGGTTTTCTTTGCACTCCTGCCCAAACAAAGGCCTCTAGGCAACCAAGTCTCCTGTCACTCAGAAGACTATAGATTCTAACATACATGATGGATAATCAAAGCCAGACAAGAAGTCAAACATTTCCTGAGGTTGTTTTAAATTAAAACTTTAATGTTTAATGGCATAAATGATATTTAAAACACTATTACAGCATGAGTTCTATGAAGCCCAGTTATTCTGCAGCCAGGATAAGAAATCTGTGGTAGTTCAGAAGTCAGCCTGCAGCCCTGCCGCAGGCTACAACTCTTGAGCTTTCAAGTTCAAAAACTGAAGGACAGTTTTCTCAATTGTATTATATACATACAATATATACAAAACTGGAGGGATCAAAACTACCCTAACTGTTATGGAAGACTTACCAGTATGTATTATGACACTCCCACCAATTCCATAACTGTCTTGACACCAAAAAAGGGTAATCTAGACCAGGGATTCTCAACCTGTGGTCTATGGGCCAGATATGGCCCACAGCACCATTTCATGTGGCCCTCCATTGCCTCCACCACACCAGGAAGTGCCATGTGATGAAGGAAGGGCAAAATAGCAATCTAGCCCCTGAAGCTGTCTGAGGGAGCATGACCCAGCCCCTGTCTTAAAAAGGTTGAGATATCCTGATCTAGACTATATAAATTAATGTTTAACTTGTTTGCATTTTGTCCACCTTCCAGATAGCCATTTAGTTTTTGACAACACAGAGAAAATAAAGTGATGCTATTTCAATTTACTACAACTAAAAAAAAATCCATGCGGGAACTCCTAATAAATAATTTAAAAAGCCAGACTGTGTCCAATACAATACTAGCCTCAAGTTGATGAACTGCAGCATGACAACTCCAAACAGCACTGTCACTAGCACACAAACAGGGTAGAAATAAACAAAAGGATCCATAAATGCATGTCAAGGATGAAGATACGTGCAAGATCTGAAGCAACTGAGATCTACTGTACAGAGTTGTTCCGCTAGGAAATGGACATTTTCAAAAAATGGACTTATTCATTACAGATTCAAAAAAAAATTCACAGAAGTGAGAGCGTTTATTATACTTCCAATAAATAGTACTTAACTTTTCTGCTTTCTTCACTTGAACTGAAAAGAAAACCAGGAGAAACGTGCCAAGTTTATAGTCAATCACAGCAAGATATTAAGCACCAGCTTTTCAGAATATTTGTACTTTAAAATTGTGTTCCATTTCCTCTACAAACCTTGAGATGCAGCTTCTGAAGGATGCAGGAGAGCAGACGAGAGAATCTGCCTGTGTCTATAGTATTGATAAGGGACATTGCCTTTTGAATACTGGAAAAAGGAAAGAGAAATTGAAATAAATAAATACATGACATGGGGAACAATTACTCTGCCTTGCCACTGAGTAGATATAGAAGCTAAAACCCATTAATAAATTGCAACTAGAGTAGGAGCAATCGATCAGTAGAACATACATCTGTTGACTCACCAGATTCCCGCTGATTCAACTCGCCTCTTCTAGCTGCAACTTATGACTAGATTTCAACCAGCATTATCATGAAAAACTGGTTATATAAACAAGAGCATATAGATCCTCTGCAGTTAAAATAGTTTCTACTTTTTCAAGCGAAAGTTCCTGAGTCTTTAACGTCAAGGTAACATATATTATAGAGGTAAATGTCACCCTTGCTGGAAAGGCAGTTGTTTCTGACTCTAGGGTTCAGTGCTCATCTCTGTTTATAGCTAAAGAGCCAGTGCTGTCTGCGTTTGCAGACATTTCCATGGATATGTGGCAGGCAGCCTAGACACTGAAATGCACCGAAGGCTGTTTACCTTCCCACCAAAGTGCTACCTATTTATCTACTTGCAATCTCTTGCTTTCAAACTACTAGGCTGGCAGGAGCTGGGACAGAGATGGGCGCTAATTCCGTCATGCAGTATTCTGATTTTGAACTGCTAACCTTCTGCATCCCAGTCAGTGTCTTAACCACTTGAGCCACTGCAGTAAACATACAAGTAATACCTCAGATAACATTAGTATCGGATAACACTAAAATCACATAACATTAAGCAATCTGGGGGGGGGAGAGAATTGCATCGGATAACATTAAGATCCTATGGGATGCATCGGATAACAACCGCTAAAGCCTGTGTGGTTACAATGTATCTCTATGGATCCCATAGGATTTTAACATGCATCGGATAACACTAAAAATCGGATAACACCAAGACTTGTGGAACCAGGTTTTAACGTTATCCGAGGTTTTACTGTATCAATAAATGATAGATTGACATTAAAGATAGAGTTAAAGTTAAAAAAGGGGTTAACAAAAAGAAGTGATTTTAAAGAGATGTGGGTAGAATTTATTGAGTACTGTTTGTTGTTGTTCAGTCGCACAGTCGATGCTGACCCTGAGTACTGTTATGTCCTAGTTAAAGTGAAAGGAACAAGACCAGGACAAGACTGCACAACGTTCTGGAAAGAGGGGACAAATATACAAAACTCATGTTACAAGTAAAACCTCATATAACACTAAAACCTGGTTCCACAAGTCTTGGTGTTATATGATTTTTAGTGTTATCTGATGCATGTTAAAATCCTATGGGATCCATAGAGATACATTGTAACCACACAGGCTTTAGCGGTTGTTATCTGAAGCATCCCATAGGATCTTAATGTTATCTGATGCAATTCTTCCCCCCAGATTCCTTAATGTTATGCGATTTTAGTGTTATTCGATACTAATGTTATATGAGGTATTACTGTATATACTATTGAGAATAAGCTGAAGGTTCCTAATGTCCCATTGGTGGTGGGTGCACATATTTGATTATATTTTATATAATCAATATAAAAATAAATCAAATTATATATAGATAATTATATACGTCTAGTCATGCCTGCCACATGACCATGGAAACGTCTGCAGAAGCAGACAGCGCTGGCTCTTCGGCTTAGAAACAGAGATGAGCACTGACCCCCTAGAGTCGGATACGACTGGCTTTCGAGCAAGGGAAACCTTTACCTAGAGAAATAGATGACCTAAGTAAGTTTAATTCCTTGTAGCGAGGACTCATGTTGGGGAAATGATAGGTAACATATAACAAACGCTCTTTTCCCCACCACTGCCATGCCTACACTGGGAAATCCTTCAGCTAGTAAACGTTTTAACAACACAGTTTTACGTATATATTCCCTACTCCCTGCAAGGTAGGAACTAAACGCTACTTGGGTCATCGTTAAGCTATTTTTAAATTACAGCTTCCGCCTCCAAAGCGGCTCAAGCAATTTCAGCGCCCGAGGCGGCAGCTCTCCCCCTCCAGCACGAAGGAACCACCGGCTGAACGAGGTTTCCCTACCTCCCAGTCTCTGGGATCACAATGGGCGCCGCCATCTTGACCACCATCAATCACAGCTCCCGCCTCCCTGGGAAGGGCCAATAAGCGGACGAAGGACGATCAGTGCAGGAGGGAGCCAATCCCGGCTCCTATTTGCATAACGGACTCCGCCCATCGCCTTCTAGTCCCCGCCCCCTTCCACCAAACCGTCGTTTAAGCCTCGAGGACTCGTTTTCGTCAAGCCAGATGAGGCGAGCGAATAGGAATTGTTCACGGGGATTCCTGGTTGTGGTGGTGTGGTAGGAAAGCGGCCCGCTGACGTCGCAGCGTGCAGAACACTGTTACCTTTTCCGCCAAAGCGGTACCTATTTATCTACTTGCAATTTATTGCTGCAGTGGCTCAAGTGGTTGAGACGCCGAACTCGGCGGCTGGCAGGTCGGAGTTTGATCCCTGAGTGTTGCACGATGGAGTGAGCTCCCGTCTCTGTCCCAGCTCCTGCCCGACCTAGCAGTTGAGCCAACATCTGCAGACATAGACAGTGCTGGCTCTTTAGCTAAACAGAGATGAGCACTGAACCCTAGAGTCGGATACAACTGGTTTTTGAGCAAGGGTGACCTTTAACTTTGCTAGTTTCTTGCTTTTGAAGTACAGTAAAACCTCATATAACACTAAAACCTGGTTCCACAAGTCTTGGTGTTATATGATTTTTAGTGTTATCTGATGCATGTTAAAATCCTATGGGATCCATAGAGATACATTGTAACCACACAGGCTTTAGCGGTTGTTATCTGAAGCATCCCATAGGATCTTAATGTTATCTGATGCAATTCTTCCCCCCAGATTCCTTAATGTTATGCGATTTTAGTGTTATTCGATACTAATGTTATATGAGGTATTACTGTACTAGGTTGGCAGAAGCTGGGACAGAGATGAGAACTTACTCCATCATCAGTGGTGGGATGTCAAAAATTTTACTACCCCACCGTGATGTCATCACAGTGTGGGCATAGCTAATGTCATGACATCATGGCATTGTGGGTGGGGCTAAAGAAAAATAAAATAATAATAATAAAATAAAAATAAGCATACACACACACCCTTCAACCCACCCACCCACCCACAACACAAAACCGGAAATTAAATAAATAAATAAATATTACATTAAAGTACACCCACCCCAAAAATAAATCAACCCGACCACACACACACCATACATAAATCCGTCACTTACCTGTTAGTATAAGTGCCTGGTCAGCACCATGTTGCAAGATGGATATAGTTATTGTACCATTTCTCTAGGATAATATGCCTTAATGTAAAACAGCTGTACCTTCTTAAGGGTTCTCCAATTGGAACAGCACAGGTGTAGCTTATTGATGAGGTAACTCCAAGACTTTTCTTAAAAACCCCAAGCCAGGCCTGCCGGCCACTAGGCCTGCCAGCTGCCAAGCCTGCTGGCTGCCAGGCCTTTTTAGGAACTGTGGTAGTACATCAATATAGGTAAAGGTATTAAATACACAGACACACCACACCAAAAGGTGAGTCACTTACCCTGGGGAGCAGGCTATAGGGAGCTTCAGGCTAGCAGCTTCTCTTCCTCCTCCCAGCTTGGGAGGACAGCAAGGAGGCTGTGCATGCACACCAAGTGGTTGGCGCGGATGTGCAGGGGGGGAACCACTGAAAGAGTAAGCCCCAGAGGTGGTTCCCTCCAAAAGCTGCCACCGGTTCTCCAGGACACTGGGAAAAGTTACTACCAGTTCTGGGGAACTGGTGAGAACCTGTTACATCCCATCACATGCTCGGGTACAGTTGTGACAGTGTGTTTAATGGGCATCAGTTACTGCTTAAGGTGCCTCCTTTTATTGGTTGCAATTGCTCCTTGAAATATGGTGCTGGAGGAGAGCTTTCCGAATACCCTGAGCTGGCAGAAAGATAAGCAAGTGAGTCCTAGAACAAATCAAACCAGGACTCTCTCTGGAGGCAAAAATGATGAAATTGAACTATAATTCTTTAAGCAGAGAATGAGAAGGCAAGGCTCTCTGGAAAAGACAGCAACATTGGGAAAGGTGGAAGACGGCAGGAAAAGAAGATCAGGCATGAGATGGATTGACTCTGTGAGGGAACCACAGGTTTGAGTTTGCAAGCGCTGAGCAGGGTAGTTGGGGACAGGGCATTTTGGAGGTCTCTCATTCATAGGGTTGCCATAAGCCAGATGCAACTTGCTGGCATATAACATCAAGTCTCACAGATGAGTGCATATGAAATTTTAATACAGATTTCAAAACCACGGGTAGGTAGTACAGTACATTGCTCACATTAGGTAAAGATAAATGTTGCCCTTGCTTGAGAGACAGTTGTGTCGAACTCTGGGGTGGAGTGATCATCTCCATTTATAGATGGGTGGGATATTAATATAATAAAATAAATAAATAGCCAAGAAGCCAGTGCTGTCTGTATCTGCAGACATTTCTGTGGTCATGCATGACTAGACACCGCATTGCACAGAATGCTGTTATCTTTCTCACTGAAGCAGTACCTATTTATCTACTTGCAATTGCTTGCTTTTGAATTGCTAGGTTGGCAGGAGCTAGGACAGAGACGGGAACATAATCCATTGTGCCATACTGAGATCTTGAACTGCTGACCGTCCAGTTGTCAAGTTCAGCATCTTAACCATGACTAATCCCTTTTGATTACATTACTAATATACTAATACAGTACTGTACTTTAAAAATGGACTAGCTTGTAAGAGTCTTCATCAGGCTGGGCATTGCAGGAGAAAAAAACCTTCTAAAATTATATTGGACAGATAGTGAGGCCAGGTTCTCATGTTTAAAGTAACTTACAAACTGGAGAGTGCAACTTTTTAGTAATAGCAATTATACATACATACCACCCCATAGCAGTTCCTGCATTCTCGGGCAGCTCATGATGTAATTAGCATTTTTGCCTCCAACATGCTGGGTACTCATTTTACTGACCATGGAAGGCTGAGTCACCTGGATCCCATCAGAATTGAACTCATTTGGCAGTTTGGTCTGAAATACTAGTTTAACCACTGTGCCACAAGGGCTCCTTAACTCGGAGATTTACCTTCCGTGATAAAAGAGCTGGCAGTCACTCATTTCCCCCTCACCCTTGCCTTATGAAGCATAAAACTTATGTTTGGCTACCTGGTAACTCTTAGAGCAATCAGAAACATTAAAATCCACATGTCAGAAAAGTTGGAGACTAAGGGGGAAATCACAGCAGGTATTAACCTAGCAGCATATATAGTCTTTAATTTAGTCTAGTTCTTAAATGATGGCAGATCTCCTTCTGGTTGTAAACTATACCCAAAACAGTCGTTCCATAGTGTGGAATTATGTGATGAATTCTGCAGGATTTGAAAGCAAGCCTGTTTTTGATATTTTACAAGTCTAATAAAAGTACAGTAATACCTCATATAACATTAGTATCGAATAACACTAAAATCGCATAACATTAAGGAATCTGGGGGGAAGAATTGCATCAGATAACATTAAGATCCTATGGGATGCTTCAGATAACAACCGCTAAAGCCTGTGTGGTTACAATGTATCTCTATGGATCCCATAGAGGATCAAATAACACTAAAAATCATATAACACCAAGACTTATGGAACCAGGTTTTAGTGTTATATGAGGTTTTACTGTACCACTCAGTCTTCTCAGGTTTTGCAGAAGGCTTCTTTTTCAATCCACATGTATGACTGGGGGATCCAAATTGGTGTGAGGTTTGCAATCCTATCCATACTTACTTGGGACTAAATTCAATGGTTAGTTCTTATTGAGCATCAGCTAACCTCTGCATCAGAGGATCTTTCCTTATGTTATGAAAACAACCAGCTGCAACGAAATCCTAAAAAAAAAAAAACAGGTCTATGTCTCCCACTTAAAGAATAGAGAAGAAGTTGTGAGTTAACTTGGAAGGCAAGATTCTGGAACATTGCTGTGATGACTGCCAGCCCCCTGCTCTGTGGGAATCCAGCAGTATTTATTACTCGATGGAATCCAGCAGTATTTATTACTCCAAGCAGTGTTTATTAAAGTTACAGCATCATTCCCCACTGCCGGCTCCTCTTTGTCTCCTGAGAGCAGGGTAACCTTCGCTAGCGCCTTAAGCACAGCCTGCCCATTGGGGGCTATAATTGACTTCACTGGAGTCCCCCAGAGTCCCAAGTCCTGAGAAGCAGGTAGGGTGAGTGAGTCCTGGGCCAGTGTGTGTTCTTTTAAGAAAGGGCTGATAAAGGCGAGAGATGTAAACTGAGCTTTGCAGCTCTTTTCTCCCTATGCCTCCCTCAGCTTGCCCTTCCAGCACAGGAGCTGGATTGAGATGGGTACATTGCTGGTCTCCCCTGTGATTTCTCAACAGCACAGATAGCAGATTCCCAAAAGAGGAAGTACATATGGCCTCTGTATAGGCTTTCAATTGACCCTGTAAATCCCAAAATTTAGGAAACAACTGAAAACATTTGTTTGAGGAGGCCTTTAGCAGTTTGTTGAAGACCAAATAGGAGACCCTCCAATTGCCTTTCTATCACAAGAGTTTGAGGCCCTCGGTTCTGATTTAGATTATGTGGGTGGAGGTTGTTTTATTGTCTTAATGTTGATTCTTTTGCTTTTTTTAATGGTTTAAGAGTGGGAGTCGATCCCAGATGGGCTGGTACAAGTCCAATAAACAAGATAAATCAGCTCCTTCTGCTTTGCTCCTGCCACCTCTTATCCCTGTCTGCTCAGCCTCCTGCAGTTGTCCCCACAGAAAGAGTCTCCACAAAAAAAATTGAACCACAATTGAGCATACCCTAGTAACAGCCATCTTGTGTTGCCGGCTAATCTTCCTCACACTAGGTCAGGTGAAAGGAACTGCAGAATGATCTCACCAAAAGGTGCCTTTATTTTGGCAGTTTCTTGACTAGCCTAGACATTGAAGAAGTTTATTTATTTATTATTTATTATTTCAACTTGTTATCTCGCCCCAATCGGGTAAAACCCAACTCTGGGCGGCTTACACAACAAATTTAAAAATACATAGTTGAAAACCACAAATCAATATCCAATACCCTATTAACAGTTAAAAATATGAATCAATACAATATTAAAAGTTAGGCTAAAAAGGAATTAAACATTTCCGAGTTATAAAATTACTAAAAATTGCTAAAAATTGCTAAAAAAACAACACACACACAGGAAAACACAGTTCCTCATCAAACAGCCACTTCTCCTCCACCTGTGAGATAATATCTCTCCTTGCTTGGAACAGGGCTTGCAATGGTAGGGTGGAACAGGATAGGTTGCCATGGACGTGAGCAGCCAACCTTTCACAGTTGCCCTATCCTGGTTGCAAAAGCCATTGTTTAAACACCAAACCAAAGGTTGCCTCCACAAATCATATACTTAGGAAACTGACTCATTCAGACTGGAAAGCACACCCACAAACAACAAGAACAGCAGCTTTGACCTTATGCTATTCCACAGTAGAATATGCTAGTGCTGTATGGTATACATCAGCACATGCTAAGCAAGTGGATGCAGCTCTTAATCATGCCATTTACTGTCTGAAATCTGCACCACTGAAAAAAATATTATTTGACGAGCATTGCTTCTCTGAAAGTATGATGAGAGATGCCAGCAAATAATGAGTAAAATTGGGTTATTTCATGAACACTAACCCCTTAGATCACAGCTAAAGTTGAGGAAAAGTTTTCTGCACATCTCTCAAGTTCAAAATATTAAACCTAGGGCTAGGGATACTACAAACTTTAGAGTTAAAGAAATTTTTCTGGGTTGTTTTGGAGCTATTCTAGAAACTAGTGCAAACCATATTGTGTGACGTTAGCCTACTGAAACATCCTCCAAAAATCGGGAGGTGGGGATGGTTCTTCATTGATTACAGTAAAGACTGTTTATCTTGAAACTCTATGAATCATTCCAAAAGAAATGGGTGTTCTACAACATTTAACCTGCACTTCCTTAGAGCAAAATATGGCAAGTTCCCAATTGACAAAAGTGTCAGACAATTTCTATTAACTTCATACAGCATACCCACTGGTAAGGGATTATGAAAACTGTAGTCTAAACCTGGAAAGCCTAAAATTCTGCTCTGTTTCATACACACCTGTTTTTTTTGGTAGGGAGCTGAACAAATTGGCCTAACCAGGTTGAGGAAGTTATATATCTATCATATACTAAGTTGGGGGGGGGGGGGTATCATCTGAAAAGAAACAAAGGGGTTTCTGATCTTGGACCATCCTCTAACTCCTCTGCAGGTAGTCAGGCAGGTAAAGTGTGTGAAAGATGTGTTGTACATGATCCTTGTGATTCAGACCAATGGGAAATGTGTTTGTAGCACTTATGAACAATGACAAAAGGAAACATCCCTAATAAAGTTACCTATCAGAATTGGGAAAGTTACTCTTTTGGCTGCAATATCCGGGATCACCTAATTGTCATAACCATTGGCCTCACCAAAGGCAATTGTGAGGATATTAATAATCTTAACATCCCTCAAAAATATATCGTTTCTAAAAAATTGTTCTTTGAAATGAAACGTATTGGATGTGATATGTATTACTGTATATAAAAGGCGAATGGCTGAGAATCTCGAGTTTAAGTACTGTCTTTGTTAAAAGATTATGAAAAAGGACAATGTCTGGATCATATCTTGCCATGTTCATCAAGGCTGTGTTGTAAATTTATCTGATTTTAGAGTTGAGATTCCTCTAAAGATATCTACTGTCACCTAATGCTTATTTTGCATTGTTATCTAATTGTTCCCTCAACACCCAATAGGTTAGAAGAGGAAGAAAAGAAGAATAAAGTCTAACTTTCTTTTCCCCCCAAAGTCTCCCAAAAAAAGTTCAAAGGATTCTCCCCTGGATAAGGTGTAATCTTAACAGGTAAATGCTGGTGAACATTAAAGCTGAAGTTCTCTCTTCATCAGGCACTGTTGGATACAAGCAGTAGAACAGAACAGACTCATTTCCCATCAAATGATGAAGTGGGATCTGTTGGCATTTTGCCTGAAATACATCAGAAGAGTTGGTTTAATGAACGAAATTTAGGATTGAAACTACTAGACTTTCTGGAGCCACAGGTTTCTCTAGATGACAGCTCATCCTTTAAAAACAGTGCAGTTGTATTATCATGTAGTATGCTTTCAGTAAACCTTTGGGATCATGTTGTTATGGTTACACTTGTTCTGCTGTCATTATGAGTACTTTGAGAGGGTATAAGGTGTATCCCAGGAGACCACTAAGTCATGCAGTTTTTCCACATTATATAATACAGAGGACTGATACATGGGAGTTTAGTCCACTCCTTAGCCCACTGCTGGAACAGGAATTTGGAGCATTCTTAATGTTGACAACACAACATTTTTGTTAGTGTGTTCCAAACGATCCCTAGTGAAAATCAATCCCTGATTGTTCTAGGATTGGCAGCTAGTTGTTTATTTGGAATGATTAATGATTGTTCCAAATAAACAAATTTTCTTGATGTGCAATCGCCTAAATTGCAGCAGTGTTAATTTGCAAAAATTGGAAAGTGGCTTAATAAGCGAGCTTCTTTCAGATAAACTAGTACCTTGGATAACGATGAGACTTGGTTCCACAAGTCTCATCGTTATCCGGTTTTTAATGTTGTGCGATGCATTGATCGCATGTTAAAAAAAGTCCTGTTCCCTTTCAGAAGAGAGACCTCTGGGGAGGTCGGGGGACCGGATCCGCACTGTTCCAGACCTACATAGGCAGTGCTGCAAGGCAAAACCAGGGAAAGAACCCCAGCGTTTTGCCTTACAGCACTGCCCGGGTAGGTCTGCAGATTGAGTTCTTCGCAAGCAAAGGGCTATCCAACACTGGGATAGCCCTTTGCTTGCGAAGGGAAACCCTGTGTGCGCCGAGGAAGGGTGGCTGGGAAGCCGATGGGAGTCCCCCATCGGCTTTCCAGCCACCCCACCACTACAAACGATTACCTCGGATAACGCTAACAGATCGTTATCCAATGCAAAAAATTTTTTTAAAAAATTGCATCGTTATCCAATTTTAGCATTATCCGATGCAATTGTTATCTGAGGTATTACTCTATTGGTAAATTAACCACTTCCCCTTCTTGGCAGAGACCAGGAAATAAGATTTTTTTAAATAGAATATCATTGATGTAATATGTCAGTTATAAATATATATATACTGTATTGTCTTTACCTTGCTGGTCAAGAAACATGATGAGGCAAAGAAAATATTTTTTTAATAAATCACATATTACATGAGTGATATTCTTAAACAAGAAAAAAATGTTTCACTTCCCCCCTGAAGAAAATACTACCTTTTCCCCTTTTCTTTATTGGTGTCAAAGTGTTGCATATTGTTACATTATGAGCATATAAAAATATAAATAAAATTAAAATAGTACAATTAGACCAGAAGTCAGCTACTTCACACACACTCCAAGAATCATTGCCTTAAAGATAAGGTGCTGGAAGATGCACCCCTAAGGTTGGGGGCCATCCAATATGCTACTGGGGATGAGCAGAGGGCAAGTACAGTACAAGTAACCCCAGAAAGAGTTGGCCAGTGAGTTTGCTGAGGATTGCTCAAGATTTTTGTATTTATTTAAACTTTTACTGAAATATTATCTGTCAAGTATGTTTAACCACACTGTAACACTTAGAATCACATGCAGTCTCAAATCTAGTATGTGCCATGAATATTTTTCTGTTTATCCTGTGCATGTCCAGTGGATTTGTTTCTTACTTTAATAATCAGGGTGTCTCAAAACAAAGAGACTATGCAGTGGTACCTTGTAAAACACTTTTAATCTGTTCCACAGGGCTCATTGTTGTACAAAAAAAATGCTATACAATGTGTGCATTGTATAGCAATTTTCCCTATGGGATGCATTATACAACTATTTTTTTCACTAAGTATGTTTTCCCATTGAAAAATTGTTGTACGATTTTTTCCATAGGGAAAATCGTTATGCAGGACACCATTCCCCCCCCCTCAAAACCTAATGGTTATGCGATTTCATTGCTATATGGGGCGATTGTTGTATGAGGTTCCACTGTATTTACGAAAGCAAAATTAAACTCCAACATTCTCTCAAGTTAGTAGAAGCACTTCAGTAAAAATTAATTTTCTTTTACAAGCTGTACTGCATGTTTTCCATTGAATTCCAGACAAGTGCAGATCTGCTGAGAATTTAAGTTTTAACTCTCTGTTCCTTGCAAAAGTTTAGAACCTGGTCTCTGAAGCAATAAAAACCATATGTTTCTGACTCTTTATATCTAGTGTTAGTTTCTGGAAGTTTTCTCAAGGACTTAAAACACATACTTTAATAACTCCCGTTCTACACAAATGATAAACATAGAAGGAATCAACTTTCAACTTGTGCAGTATTCCCCTTTGAGAATAAAAGGCTTTCATTAATCTTGTGTTCCCTGGTTCCCTTTCCATCTTTTGTTTGTACGAATAAGGTACACTAGGGGTTGCAGGATACCAGCTTTCCTTTCATCCCCACGAAAAGGCCATAATAATCTATATGAGCCATGTACAGAAAAAAGGAAACAGTGAGGATATGAGAGGAGGTTCTGTTTTGCTTTATTTCTGCTACTGCTAAATCAAGGGTGCCCAAACTTTTCGGGCTGCGGGCCGGTCATGTTCAGGGAGCCGGTCACTATGGCCAATTCACTATGACCAATGCCAGTTCATTCAGTCCACGAAGCCCTTGTCACTCCTGGAAGCGGAAGTAAAACGCAATCATATGGGCCGTAGTTTGGCCACTCCTGTGCTACATGATATTCCCAGAGTAAACTGCATTTTTTCAACAAAGAGGTTTAAATCCCACACCCTTCTGTAAAGACTTAAAAGAAAATGATTAAATAAGCTTCCTTGCATCTAGATTGCAACTTGCTTAAACTAAAGAACTCTTTACATAATGAACAATTGGTGGGATTAAGCCTGATATTATTTTACTAAGAGGGAAGAAATGACATGAAAATGGCTTTATTCTTCCCCAGGTCATCTTTGCTCCTGTCTGCCATTTCTAGACACCAACTACACTTCTTGTATGTACAACATTCCCTCTTCGCCACAGGCCTCCCAATGCATCTTCCAAATACAGTCAAACCTCGCATAAAGAGCACCTCGCTTAAAGAGTAACTCGCTTAAAGAGCAGAATTTTCTCTGAATGTTTGCTTCGCTTAACAAATAAAACCAACCAAAAACTCGCTTAACAAATAAATCGGGGTTCGCAATCCCCCCCACAACTGGTCATTTACAATGGTGTTTCGCTTAAAGAGCAAACTTGCTTCAAGAGCAATGCTGTGGAAAACATTATGCTCTTTAAGCGAGGTACAGCTGTATAGGCGGTGGCATCCTTTGAACCTCATAGAGGAATGGACAGTGGCCACACTGAGTAGAGTATTCTGGGAACTGGCATCTAGAAAAGTAATTTTTCTCACCACTGGATTTCTTCACTCAGGATTGCCTTGAGACACAGGCTCTTTTGTTTTACCGAAATACCACTCCACAAACTCCCTGGTATGCATCTTTTCACATAACATAGGTAAAAACCCCAGCTTTTTCTCTATCACTTAAATAATATTTCTATATCTCTAACAGGGCATGTCAAACATACCACTCACTTGCACCCTTGCTCAATAAATAAATGGAATAAATATAGTGTTCCGCCACTGCTTCACCAAAGGAGTTGATCGGGCAAGGAACACACAGTGAGGCCTTTCAAAATGGAAATCTGATCGTGTGCCCAGTCTCTATCTGAATCTGATCGTAAATCCATCTTCTATTGCAGCGGCACTCTGCCCCACACTTGGTGGAATTGCATTTAGAGCAAGGGTAGAAACAGCCCAAGCAGTTCTTCTCCAGGCAGTCGCACAAATCTATGTTATTGGCAAGTAGCCGGCCATGTTTGTCATATTTCTTCACAGTTCTGCAAAAGAGAAAATGCAGGGGTTTCAGAATTGGAAGCAAATAAAAAAGGACGTGAGATTGAAGAAAAAGGTGGCAAAGAAGAGGAAAGCTGCAATACATCACAGTATAATAGCCATACAATGTTCTGAAGAAGCACTTTTGAACCTGAAAACTGAACACAAGGCCATGATTTCAAAATCACTCACAATCCATTTATGAAGTACTGTATAGGGTTGCTCTAGAAAATCTTTATTTAGGGCTGCTTTGCCCAAGAAGACTTTAGCCCAGTTAAAATATACATGGAAATAATGGCACATCAGAAAACAAAATAAAAAACACTGTAGCACTTTAAAGATTAACTGTTATATATTTTTTTTATTGTTAGCTTTTGTGGACCAAGTCCACTTCTTCAGACCGACTCCCCACTCGTGAAGTGCGACTCTGGGCAGCTTACAAACATGTCCTCAACATAATATCAACAAAATGATACAATTTGCACAATAAAACACAATTTAACACTAAAAAAACACATAGCAATTAAATAATATAACAATTAAGTAACAAAAAACCTTTGCCACTCAGAAACATCAAAATGCAATGAGAAATAGGATATAGGACATAGGATGCAATGAGAAATTTGCATATCCAGTCATACCAGAAAGAGTCACTTTGCAAGGAGTGATCTCCTTTAAAGCAATATTTTTGTCTGGGGAGGAATTGCTCCAGACCTGTCCCCACTAAAAGAAAATCAAAAAAGTCCAGCTGGAGCTCATATTGATATCAGGCTGGACCCTTGTCCATACATTGTATGATCACTGAAAAACAGATTGTACAATACTGAGTCACCAGCAATCCAAAATATAAGCTACATGTCTGAATGATCACATTTAAAAAAACACCCTCATAATCTCATTTAGCAAGTTTTTTTAAAAAAACCTCCCTGCTGGTGCTTCAATTTTGGAGCTTTTAAAAAATTGTACCTAATTAAAAACGTCTGGCATGCTACTGTGACTACATAATGAGCTTCAATCACTCTTGATCCATTAACTCAAAATAACATTTTAATGTGAAAAAATATTATCTACTGGTGATTTAAGAACTATATTTAAACTTTCTGACCAGCTCTAAGCTTCAATCATTGATAAGACAAGACAAAAAGAATCATGCCTTGTAGAAGGATATTTTGGCACAGAAAGTTTCAATGTTTCCTACGGTCTATCAGTGCTCATTCCATCATCTTCTTACATCATCTGAGTAGCTGGGGGGAAAGTCAGGAATCTGGAGGACCAATCAGCTATATTTTACAGAAGAAATGTTCCATCTGGATGAGCTCACAGTTGCTCATTACTGATTTCTTGGTATGGTCAGAGAATTTTCAAACTATCTGAGCATAGAGACAAGAAACTAACACCAGGGTGCAATTCTTAAGTCTTGAAAGTCTTTTTTCAAATCCTTGAGCTAGTAAAATGTTTTCCAATTGCTTTTACCCTGCAAGAGACTCCTATGTGAGGAGGAATGTATACAACTTTCAGAAAGACATTTTCTCCTGGACACTGGTGCAACGGGAAAAGAAAGAAGGTTCCCCCTTTCCACCATCAAACTGCATTGTCAACAAGCATAATATACGGTTCCCTCCTCAGATGTGCAAGTAATATATTTGATTACCTGTAATGAAACCTCATTATTTCTCTGGCTGCCCTCCAGGGGAGAGCAACAGAGACAAGAAAACATGCTACACTTGTCAGCTTTCCAGTGGCCACAAGGGAATGCTGGCCTACAGCAAAATTATATGTTTATCTACACAAGAGCAAATTCTGAACACTTTGGTGAGATTTCCAATAAAGAATGAGTAAAACTGCAGCTCTTTGGACCCAGTTTAGCAGTTATTTTACAGTCATCCCAAATTAAAATATTAAAACATGATACAGTATCATACTTCTTTGAAATACTACTACAATCCTGGTTTATCATCGACATGCGGGCTTTTTTCTGCTGCTCCCGAGTTTCTGGATTGAAGTCTGCTAGTAGAGGACCAGGATTCTGAAACGCCAGACATTTCAGCTGACGTTCTATTTGTTGCTATGAAAAAAGGAAAAGGAAAAAGTGTTTGCTGTGAAAAAATGTTCAGTTAAATTAAGGTCATGTTGGATTTACAGATAAAAGCAAAAACACAAAGAACAAAATGACAATCAGAATACTTTCCTACTTGACCAGTAATTAAAATATACTATTACCATAACAATACTTCTTGTTTTAACCTTCTCTTTCCTTTCTAAGATAGTGTTCCAAGCTTAGCTGACTGAAGTGCAGTATGAAGATCTAGAACTGTGTGCAATTCTCTACAATGCAAGCTTAATCTCAATCACTTTCAGGTTGGTTGGTCTCTCCCTGTGTATTCTTACCATCTTTTTCCACGGATCACCTTGGCCTGGCAATGGAAGAATCTAAAGGAAAAGGCATAGAAAAAAATCACTAGTGCAAAACAACTAAATACTCATAAGACGATATAGAGTAAAATACTAAGCAAACATCAACATATTGCTTTGTGGGGACACACAAATTTAGTGTAATTGTTTTATGTTGTCTATAAACTGGGGTTTCATTTGTATATGTGATTCACCACTAGAAAGCTAGCATGAACGCACATCTAAATGCAGAAAGCTGACAATATGGTCTTTTTTCCTTAAAAAAAACCTTAACCATCTGCATCCCATTTCTGTTTAATCAGAAAATTGTAGTAATTTCTTAATTACTTTAATTCTTGTCCACTGTGGCACAATTCAGAATTCATATTAGTAAAGTACAATATATTGTTTATTATAGGCGAAACAGTGTACAGAATGGAAGCCAGAAGCTTGAAGGAGGATAAGTCAAAAAGGGATTAACTTTCATTTTGAAATACATATCTTAAAAGTAATATTGGGTTTCATCCATAAAATATACTGTTAATAAAAGGCTTACAAAATGGAGTCAAAATAATAGGTTGTAATGCTTATGGACAGATGCCAAACACAAATCAAGTGAATGAAACAGATTCATGCTAAATCAACTGTGGAATGAGCTGCCTAAAATGAAAACATCTATTTCTTCCATATATATATGACTTTACTGCTCTCAAATTACTTTTTCATAACATTGGATTACGTCTGGATGTGTTAAATCACTCTGTGAAACAACTGTTCCATTACCATGGTTAGCTATCTGTTCATAGTTGCTCACCGTAAGAATTGAGCAAAGTTGAACAGGAACCATAACTGTCTCTTTTCCAGTACTGAAGGTCAAGCGGGGAGTTGTATCCAATCTCACTATATATAAATAGCTCATCATATACTGTAATAACCACTGCTATATGGAAGAATTTAGAGAGGACTGCACATGATAGCTGTACTCCATAGATTACTCTCACACAGCATTTCACTGATGGTTAAGGATGCAAATATACGAACATATTAGCATATAGTAGAATATTCTTCTGTGTTACATTATGTAACCTTTTTTGTGCCACAAATTTAAGATTACCTTGTGGCTTGCACCAACCATACACAAAACGCAAGTGTTAGAAGTAAGTTCTTTTGGGAAACATTCGTTTCACCATCAAAAGTGACATGAACAATAACACCAAGAAACTAAATGTTTATTAACATGAAGATTTCTGTCCCACCTTACACTGAAGAATCAGGGCACCTATCAATAAATATAAAACCAGAAACCTCTATTTTTAAGAGAGCAGATATATTTGTTCAGAGAGGGCACTATGCAAGTATAGACACTTGAAAATGGTTACATAACCCACTGCAGACTTTCATGCAAAAGTGTGGGAGAACTCTACTTTTTTGCCTGTATTCTGCTTGGAATGGTAAGGACTACCATTACAATGCAATATGTAAATTGTATTTTCAAAAATATTTTTCTCATGGTTTAGCACTGTAACTCTAGACCAGTGATTCCCAACATGGGGCACAGGCCCCACAGAGGGACTTCAATTCCCAGAAGCCTAATCAGTATATTGGCTGATCAGTGCTTTGGGGAACTGACTTAGGCTTCTGGGAATTGAAATCCAAAAACCAAAGGTCAGGGAACACTGCTCTAGACTTAACATGTCTTGTCAGTTTAGCACTATTTCTCTTGCTAAATGTTTTTAAAGGGGATTTGAATGTGAACAAAAGTGCTGGATAGGAAGCTGATGGTAACGACACAGATTTGTTTTTAATTTTAATGGTTTTTTTAAAAGACAAGAGTTTTATATATAAATATATAGTCAGAAGTCATACCTGCTGTTTCTGCCCTGCAGTATTCTCATCAGTGCAAATATTTGCTTCCTCTGAGAAAGATTCTTCTACAGTAGGACAACCTGTTTCCAAGCAAACCTCCATTTTAAAAATGTGCAAAACCTGCAGAGATGGGTACACAAAATATATAATTGAAAATGCATCCATGGAAAGCATTTAGATAGCTAAATTTAACTTACTGCCATAGTAATATGAAAATATTTCCAGTTTTATTGGGTTTTTTTAAATCACCAAATGTCACCACTAATAGGCATTTCTAATAGGACGCTCCTGCCTTCCCTCTGGACTCGCCATCACGCTGGGGGAGAGGACCTTCAGCTGCAGGCGGTGAGGCAACGCTCCCGCCCTCCCCCGGGGCCCGTCACCTCTGCCCGGGAGATGATAAAAGCGCGGCAACAACGGCGGTGGAGTGAGGACGCTCCCGCCTTCCCTCCAGACTCGCCATCACGCCGGGGGAGAGGACCTTCAGCTGCGGGTGGTGAGGCAACGCTCCCGCCCTCCCCCGGGCCCCGTCACCTCTGCCCAGGAGACGATAAAAGCGCAGCGGCTCGAGCAGCCACCGCCACCAGAAATACCTGCGGTGGGGCGGACCGACTTGTCACTTATTGCGGGTTTAGTAATTGTTTTTGTTTAGTTTTTTGCTTTTCTATGTGTAAACTGAACTGATACTAGAAGTTTGATTGTTGTTTGATATTGTTGTTAGTGAATTTTGATGCTGTAACGACTTATATTACAGTATCTTTGATTATTCTTAGGATGTTTTAATCTAATGTTTTGACTGTATTATATTTGTTATATTGATATGTTGTTGCTCTTATATTTGATATTGTAACATTGTAAGCCGCTCTGAGTTGCTTCGGCAAGGAGGGCGGCATATAAATACAAATATAATAATAAAATATAATAAATTTTTTTAGTGCTGAAGCAGTCTATCGCCTGATACTGTTGGATTCCAAATTCAATCACCATGGTTAATGGTCAGTGATAGGAGCTGTAGTTTAACATCTAGAGCAGTGGTTCCCAACCTTTTTTTGACCACGCCCCACTTAAGCATCTCTAAAATCCTGATGCCCCCTCTGACATATAATTCTTATTATTCAAAAAGTGGAGAAGCCTAAAAAGCCATTCACTGTTAATAACTCATTCTCAAATTGCCCCCCTGTAGGGCATGTGCACCACAATTGGGAATCATGGATCTAGAGCAGTAGTGGCGAACCTATGGCACATGTGACAGAGGGGGCACTCAGAGCCCAGAGAGACTCTGGGCACATGTGCCATCGCCCCAGCACAGAGTTCACCCCCTGCCCAGCTGCCCAATGGAAGCACTTCCTCCCTTCCCTGTCTGGGATAAGGCGGGCAGTTCATTTGAGATATGAGGGTGCAGAACAGACGGCAGCCTGTTGAATCTATGGCAAGGGTGAGTTTGAGCACTCACTCTCTAAAAGATTCACCATCACTGATCTAGATGATGACAGGTTCTCTACTCCTACTTCAATTGAACTGACATACTGACATAGTTCACAAAAACGTCCAAATATTTCTTACATTGTGACAAGGACATACAGTACTAAAAAAAACTCTCAAGAGGAATCTGTAGTCAGATATCTGAGTACTACTGAGTTAAATTCATTCAGACAGAAGCATCTGGAGAAATGAAACTACAGTATAAAGGAAAAAAGCATGCTTCAATTCCAATGGAAATATATAATACATATTTTAATAAGTGTTCCATTTAGTAATGCATATTTTAACAAGTGTTCCAGTTACACTACATAACTTCTGCTCATAATTCTTTTGCAGTTGTTGAACACATTAACAAAAAAGGATAAAAATAAATTTTCAATCCACACTGAATTTTCCTCTAGAGGCACAGCAGACAGCTTTATAGCTTCTATTACTTTGCTCAAGTTCAAATGAAACAATTTTCAAGCCAAGAGTATAGTATCAGAATCATGTTTCCTCCTTCCTTCTTTCGTTCATGTGACAGAAGATTTCCAAAGTTTTTTACAATTATAATTGCAATAAAAATGACCGGGCCAGGTCATGGTTTAATTAAACCAAAATTGCTACATCTAAACTTGGCCTTTCTCCTAGTAAGCGATAACTGGATTCATGTTTCTATTAACATGTTAAATTAAAATTTACATATAAATGAACAAAAGCATGAGCAATCTGCTTATTTTGTTACAAAATAAATGTTTGTTTCTCATCTATTACACAATCAAAGCACATTTCCCTCTGTCTGTTTCTGCTGCATAGGTATCTTCCACATACATTTTGAGCAAAGTGCTCTTGATCCTTGAAAAACTACAAGGCTCTGTTTGTTTTAAGTTCCATGAGCTTTCATGAAATTCAAAAGAGCCTTTCACAAAACATCTATTATCCTTTTCAACATATGGAGCTTAAACCAGAACAGAATTCTCCTCTTAATTACAGAGGAAATCCAAGCCAAGAAAAACAAGCAATTCTAGACAGTCCCTCAGCAATACAACTTGATGTCTACCTCTTTTATAGCAGAACAGTGGTATCAGCTAAACAGACATCAAATCAAATTCCCCACAAACCCCACTTCTTAGTCCATGAATTTTTAATTGAAAAACAATGAAACAAAGATTTCCAAAAAATAAGCTGAATGTCTAAAAATGTCATCAATTAAATAAATAAAACTTACTATTTAAAAAAATGCTTAGCTACAATTAGAATCCAGCACAAACATATAAAATCTACACTTGCAGTGACATAAAAATGAATTAATTTATTTGCTACGTGCACATTGGCTGAAATTCTGTTGCTTAGCATGGTAAGTCATATTAGAGTAGGTGTATTGAATCTCTTGGGATTTGTCCAGTTAGTTCCTCTGTAAGTTCCATTGATTCAGTGGCACTTACTATGCAAAGCAACAGGCTACAGCCACTAAATTGTAGTTCCTATTATTATCATCATTATTTATTAAATTACTGTAAATCTTACTCTTCCTGATGAGTACCTGTTTTCACTTGAAGAAAATAAACCACTCCACATATCTTCATGATATCACTCTTATGTCTGACAAAAGTGGACTTGTGCCATGAAAGCTAACATTAAAATACAGGAGTAGTCCTTAAGATGCCACGTTTTGTCTTTTGTTGTTTTGTTTACACAGCCCTGGCTTTGAAACAGAGATGAGCAATGAACCCTAGAGTCACATATGACTGGCTTTCAAGAAAGGGAAACCTTTACCTTTACTTTTTTACTCTCTGATGTGTTTTAAACTGTAATCCTGAGGGCAGCCCTGATATAGAAGCTGCTCTGAGAGTTTTTCTAGTTGTAGTGCAAGGCAAAATATCTAATGATAGGACTAATTACAGCGGCAACACTTTGCTGCTCTGTGAATCTTTCATTGAAAATAGCGGTTTCCTCATCTTTGAAGTCTGTCACTTTCAAATCTTCTGTACAGAAATCACACATCTATTTATTTATTACATTTTATAACATTAATCTGAGATATTTCCCACTCTAAGAGGTGTACAGACAAATAACATCAATATAATAAAACAAAATAAAATTAACAGCAAAATATATAACACAACTTGGCAACATCATTAACTGTAGCTTCTTCTTCTTTCGTGTCCTGATCAAATCCTGGACTGCCAAAATGAAGCCACTTTCTTGGCTTTGTCATTGGCCAAACTTAAGTCCTCATCGGTGCATGTTTCTGGCAGTAACCGGCAGGCCAGTAAATAAGCCAGGATTCCGTATCTCTCCACATTCACACATGTTGTTGTCCCCCAGCAGCCCTCACTTGAGCATGTTGGTCTTGCATTTAGAGACTTCAACCCACATCCTATTCAGAGTCCTCCAAGTGACATAGGGGAAGTTGAGTTCCTCAGCATATCCACTAATGTTGTTCCTTGCTCAGTGAGCAACTTCCTCCATCTTCTAATTTAATTTTGATTTTGCATACCCCAAATAATGTCTGTTCTTGCCATAAAGCTCTTCTTGTATCTGAGCCAGCAGACTTGAGGCTCATATCCATTCAGAGGATGTCGAATGTCATTCTCTTGCTTAGTTCTCTCAGCATCCACTACTACTACTTTCTTTATCTTAGGTGGAGTGATGCCAACAATAGAATATATTTCTCAACTGTATAGGTTTGAGGCATCCTGTCACAATTGTTGTTGCTCAGTCACACAGTTGATCCCGACCCTTTGCAACCCCATGGACCACTGTGTGCCAGGCACTTCTGTCCTCCACCATCCTCCTCAACTCACCCAGCTCTGTGCCTATTGTCTCTACAATACCATCTAGCCATCTCATTTTTGTCCGCCCCTTTTTCTTTTGCCCTCCACCTTTCCAAGCATGAAAGCTTTCTCAAGTGAATCCTCTCTTCTCATTTGATGTCCAAAGTACTTTAGCTTCATCTTTTCTATTTGACCTTCTAAGGAGCAGTCAGGGTTGATTTCTTCTAATATTGACCTATTTGTTATCCTCGCTGCCCAGAGTACTCTTAAAACTCTCCTCCAACACCACATCTCAAAGGCATCTATTCTTCTGCGCTCAGCTTTCCTAATGGTCCAGCTCTCGCAACCATACATTGCACCCAGGGATGCCACTGCTTTGACTATACTATACGAATTTTTGTTTGCAATTTGATGTCTCTACTTTTCGCTGTGTTCCCCAGGTTTCTCATCGCTTGCCTCCCAAGAATCAGTCACCTTTTTATTTCACTGCTTCAATCACCATCTGCAGTGAGCTTTGATCCTAGGAAAGTAAAATCTGTCACTATACACATGGCTTCATTTACAGTGATGTCAACTTGTTTTGTGTGTGTGAATGCACTCTGGTGATAGAAAGATTAGCCAGCAAGGTAGCCACCCAGGCTATGCTCAGTTGTATTCACAAACTGTGGAGGCCTTACCTCAATGTTTCCCAACCTTTGGTTTTTTGGACTTCAATTCCCAGAAGCCTAAGTCAATTCATGAAAGCACTGATCAGCCAATGTACTGACTTAGGCTTCTGGGAATTGAAATCCCCCTGTGGATTCCCCCTGTTCGGAACCACTGCTCTAGCTGAAAAGTGTTTTGGCAGGCCATGATTCAATTCATAATTTGAAACAGTTCCAATTTTGAACTTTTTTCCTGGCAAATAGAGCAAAATGCTATCTGTAGTTAAACTGACAGCCCATTAGATGTCACTATTGTTCTGTGAAGGCATAATTAGTTTGCAACCAAAGGAGTTTCAAAGTAGGGTAATGTACTGTATCCTGTATGCTACTTTATGACAGAGACTATGACATGTTCATTTGAACTTTTATCCCACAGAATTTATAGCATAGATAAATCAATTTCATTGTAATTCAAAACATGTACTTTGTAAACCTTCAAAATAATTATCCATTCTTATTTTGCCACATATACAGAAATATTATGCTAAAAGTATAAAAGCCACATCTCCAGTTGATCCCCATCACGCCCTTCCTCTAAACCTCCACATTCTATCCCTTGTCCTGTCCTTTCTACACTGTTTTTAGAAGAACATTAGTTTGATTAACTGAGCAGTAAACTTCTACAGGCATTTCACAACATTGTGTTTGTGACTGAAGCAGGGAAATCAGACTTGGGTTTCCTTGTGCACATGTCTACTTCAACATGTAGTCAAACCTTCTGCTTTTCACATCTTGTCCAGACAGAGGCATCTGATATGTCTGATTCACTACATTATCTCCAATAGCTCATCCACATAGTAAGTTTGTTTTTCTCCCAAGACACACCACTCTCTTTTGCTGTAATGGCCCAGATGCCTACTGTTCTCCCACCACTATTCCCCATCCTTACTGCTCCCTCCTCCCAATGCTTTGTGCATGCCAGTATGGCCACTGTGATGTACACCAGAGAGGCTTAAGGGAACAGAGCAGAATGAAACCATAGCTGAATTACAACATAATGAGCGAGCAATCCCAATATTTACATCACTGTTGCTTTGCAATATTTCACAAGTTCAATAGGTTTCAAAAGCTAGTTTCTTCACAGTTATGTGTAACTGTGACTTGAGACAAATCAATTTGTTGCTATCACTCCAGTGCCTATCTGGATTATAATAGCTTCCATGTTGCTCCCCAACTCATTGAATCTTGCACGTTTTCTCCTATCTCCTATCAAAACAATGCACAGCTTGTTCCACTTTGTTTCACATTGCTCTCTGTCATTCAGACTTTCTTCATGTCAGTAGAAATGTGACATATAATTATTTTAGGATGTCTTCTACGTCATCTCTTCATGTGTGTATGCATGTCACATTGATTGGAAGTGACCCAAATGGGCATGAGAATTGGGAGAATAAAATCATTTGTTTTATATTTATTGCACTTTTTTCTGAGATATAGTAAATCCATTTCACTGCTGAGCAGCTCTTACCGTCAGGAAGATCTTCCTGTGCTTTAGTTGGCATCTCCTTTTTCATAATTAGAATTCATTGGTTCAATTAGTATTTTACCTGGGATGATCAACCTATGTCTGGACTATACAACTTAGACAGCAGTTAAAGGCACAATTGAAACCTCTTCTATATGGTAAACACGTCCCTGTACATCTGCCAGCAGATTTGGAAAACACAACAACGGCCACAGGATTGGAAAAGATTATCTGAGCCCTTTCCTTTTCTCTACTTTTAAATTAGTAGTTGTAGCATCTGATGTGTTTTTAATCTGTTTTTAATCTTTTTTAGATTTTAATTTTAAATTTTAACAGTTTTAAGTTTTTTAAATGGAAGCTTCCACTTCCTAATCCTGGGCCCTACCTGCCCAGGAAAGGAAAAGACTAACGTCCTCTGACCGGGAGGAGGAATGGATTATAGCTGTTTGTGCTGTGTGTGTTGGTGTTGTTGTTGTTTTATCCTGACTGTAAACCGCCCTGAGTTGCCATGGTGAGTGCGCGGTGATATAAATCTAAATTTAAAAAAAAGATCAGTATATGTTCCAATCCTCAAAAAGGGTAATGCCAAAGAATGTTCAAATTATCAAACAATTGCGCTCATCCCACACACTAGCAAGGTGATGCTCAAGATAATACCGGATAGACTGCAGCAGCATGTGGAGAGAGAATTACCAGAAGTGCAGGCGGGGTCCAGAAGAGGCAGGGGGACTAGAGACCACATTACCAACATACGTTGGATCATGGAAAAAACAAAGGAATATCAGAAACAAGTCTACTTCTGTTTCATTGATTACACTAAGGCCTTTGACTGTGTGGACCACAACAAAATGTGGCAAGTAATTAAAGAGATGGGAATACCAGAGCACCTTATATACCTCTTGAGAAACCTGTACATGAATCAAGAAGCAACAGTTAGGACAGAATAGGGAAGGACAGAGTGGTTTGGAATAGTAAAAGGAGTAAGACAAGGCTGCATTTTGTCACCCTGCTTATTCAACTTATACACAGACCACATAATGTGCAATGCAGGGATGGAGGAATCACAATTTGGGATCAAAATTGCTGGGAGAAACATCAACAATTTGAGATATGCAGATGATACCACCTTATGGCAGAAAGTAAGGAGGACTTAAAGAAGCTCCTGATTAGGTTGAAAGAAGAAAGTGAAAAAGCTGGCTTGAGACTTAATATAAAGAAAACCAAGATAATGGCAACGGGCCCTATCAGTCCCTGGAAAATAGATGGGGAAGAAGTAGAAGAAGTGACAGATTTTACTTTCTTAGGTTCAAAGCTCACTGCAGATGGTGATTGCAGCCATGAAATAAAAAGGTGATTGATTCTTGGGAGGCAAGTGATGAGAAACCTGGGGAACATAATGAAAAGTAGAGACATCACATTGCAAACAAAAATTAGTCTAGTCAAAGCAATGGTATTCCCGGTGGCAATGTATGGTTGTGAGAGCTGGACCATTAGGAAAGCTGAACGCAGAAGAATAGATGCCTTTGAGATGTGGTGTTGGAGGAGAGATTTGAGAGTACCCTGGACAGCGAGGAGAACAAATAGGTCAATCTTAGAAGAAATCATCCCTGACTGCTCCTTAGAAGGTCAAATAGTAAAGATGAAGCTAAAGTACTTTGGACATCAAATGAGAAGAGAGGATTCACTTGAGAAAGCCTTGATGCTGGGAAAGGTGGAGGGCAAAAGAAAAAGGGGGCGGCCCAAAATGAGATGGCTAGATAGTATTGTAGAGACAATGGGTACAGAACTGAGCGAGTTGAGGAGGATGGTGGAGGACAGAAGTCCCTGGCGAACAGTGGTCCATGGGGTCACAAAGGGTCGGAATCAACTGTGCGACTGAACAACAACAAATTAAAAAGTCAGTGGTGATGGATTATTGGAGTGTAGTGGAACCAAGACTGGATAATAGGACACCCTGCTGTTTCAACAGTATTATTGGATGGCAGTTGTGTTTGCAGTGTCCAGTACAGTTCAGGACTTTCACTGAATACCACTCTTTGAACAGAATTATTCTTTAAATCTGTTAAGATAAATAAAGATTATGATATTGAACAATATAACTATAGTACATAAAGTCTGTCTGGCCAGACATCCGCTACGGTAATGGAGCAGAATGTACAGCCAGAGACTGTTAGGCAGCAGTATATAACCTGACTCCATAAAGGGGCAAAATGGCCATTGCGGATGAGCCCCTTTAGGTGGAGGAAATGCTACTGAAAATTATCATGTTGGGCCCAAAAGAAAAAATGAGCGGAGGAGGTACTCTGATTCCCAACAGTCATGGAGGTGGAAGAGACCATTCCAGATGGACTGGCTGTGAAGGCACACCACCTTGATAATATCCTCAAGGCTGCAGCAGTCCATTGCAGTCCCAGTGTCCAATCCTGCATGTCACGCTTCTTGTGTGCTGTGGGAGATGGTTCCGTGATCACAGTGTGTGGGTCACTTCACAATAAGCTGAGATCCACCTTAAACAAATTCATGCCAATGACATTTTTCCTGCTTCAGGAAAAAATGCATTCTCAGATATGAGTTGCAGCCGATGGGGACGACTTTCAATGGAGAGACTGGACCAGCAAGTAGTAAAACAGCAGAAAGCAGGGACAAGGACCATAATAATCAGGGTTACTGAAATCACAAGAAAAATGTAAACCAATCATGCTGATAAGGTTCAAAGGGTCCAGAATAAAGGGCCCTTACCTATGTGAACATAGGTAAGGATATGGTCTCCACTGTGCATCAATAACTGTGAATAAATAGATCATAGGCACTTACTAATAATTCCTCATTCATGGGGAATAATTACAATACTCAATACCCATCACGAATGGGATTCAGCAGGTTAACTGTCCCTGTTGATGTAGGGTAGACACATGCTGAGCCAGTCTAGGGTACCACAGATATTGCTCAATCTTTGTTTGGCATAATTACTTAGCATGCCAGAGTCTAATTGGTTATCGGAATTAATAAGACAAATTGTTCCACAGCTAAGAGCTGCCGTGCGTGCACATACACACACACAATCAAGAAAGAGGTATCAATCTGTCAATTCTTTCCATGACATGTCCAGGCAGAGAGAAGAAATAATGCCATATCTATACTTATATCATTTACCATACTACTATGCAAGAGGCTATAAATACATACTGGGTAGCCAGGAACTGAAGATGCTTAATTGAAATAAATCAAAGGTAGTAAAAATCTCTCAGCTAAACCTTTACCTCACAGGACTTCTTGTTGTTCAGTCGCACAGTCGATTCCGACCCTCTGCGACCCCATGGACCACTGTCCGCCAGGCACTCCTGTCCTCCACCATCCCCCTCAACTCGCTCAGCTCTGTCCCCATTGTCTCCACAATACCATCTAGCCATCTCATCTTGGGCCTCTTTTGCCCTCGACCCTTCCAAGCATCAAGGCTTTCTCAAGTGAATCCTCTCTTCTCATTTGATGTCCAAAGTACTTTAGCTTCATCTTTATTATTTGACCTTCTAAGGAGCAGTCAGGGATGATTTCTTCTAAGATTGACCTATTTGTTCTCCTCGCTGTCCATGGGACTCTCAAAACTCTCCTCCAACACCACATCTCAAAGGCGTCTATTCTTCTGCGTTCAGCTTTCCTAATGGTCCAGCTCTCACAACCGTACATTGCCACAGGAAATACCATTGCTTTGACTATGCGAATTTTTGTTTTCAATGTGATGTCTCTACTTTTCACTATGTTCCCCAGGTTTCTCATCGCTTGCCTCCCAAGAATCAGTCGCCTTTTTATTTCATGGCTGCAATCACCATCTGCAGCAAGCTTTGATCCTGGGAAAGTAAAATCTGTCACTGCTTCTACTTCTTCCCCATCTATTTTCCAGGGACTGATAGGGCCTGTTGCCATTATCTTGGTTTTCTTGATATTGAGTATCAAGCCAGCTTTTGGACTTTCTTCTTTCAACCTAATCAGGAGCTTCTTTAGGTCCTCCTCACTCGTGTGAGGATATAAAACTGGAACTCTCAACCTTTTTACAGGGCCTGGGTCACGCTCCCTCAGACACCTTCAGCTGCGGTGGCTCAGTAGTTAAGAAACCCGCCTTGTTAGCTGGCAAGCCAGCAGTTCGAGACCCATGCACTGCATGACGGATTGCGCTCCCGTCTCTGTCCTAACTCTTGAAAGGAGCCTTATTCAGGCATCCCCAGAGCAGAGTTTCTCCAGCCAAAATCCTTTCAACCCAGAATAATTTCTGACACGAAATTATTATACTGCTCGACGTCTTTCATAGTGCAAAGGTTTCGACGGATCCCTAATTTAAGGTAAAGGTTTCCCTTGCTCGAAAGCCAGTCGTATCCGACTCTAGGGGTCAGTGCTCATCTCTGTTTCTAAGCCGAAGAGCCAGCGCTGTCTGCTTCTGCAGATGTTTCCATGGTCATGTGGCAGGCATGACTAGACACCGGAGCGCACGGAACGCTGTTACCTTCCCACCGAAGTGGTCCCTATTTATCTACTTGCAATTTCTTGCTTTCAAACTGCTAGGTTGGCAGGAGCTGGGACACCACGCCTCTCTTGCAGAGCTCACTTCGAGTCCTGCCCACGCTCAGGTGTTGCTTCACACCGGATTAGCTGCAACGATTCTTCTTTTACACAATACAGGAGTTAGGTCTTTAAGGTGCCACAAGGGTTATTTTTCCTGTTTTGTTTGATATCCTTTACACAAATGTGGCCACCCAGACATATACACACACACACACACACACACACCTTTTCCCCTTACCTTCGCTTTCTCTTCCCTATGCCCCGACCTGGACACCCTCCTGGCAGCTTTCCACTCCACACACACACACACACGACGTGTTTTGTGCCACTAAATGCAAACAAACGACCCGACCTCCATATCAGTTTAGACTGGAGGAGGGGCGGGAAAAACGTGTGGGCCTCCAAACGCGCGTCGAGGAGTATAACTTCCCTCAACCGCAAGGGCCTCCAAAAAGCATCTTTTCCCCGCCCCAGGCCTTGCTTCGACGATAAGGAAACCCAGTCCCACGTTCCCCAGGCGAGATATAGGGGAACTATCCGTAGGTTTGTTTTCTGTCAGATAAAAATGCCCTCCTGCACATGAGGCATTGGAGAGGGGGGTCACGCCCTAAGTTTCGACCCGGAGGAAAGAAAGTGGCAGCAAATCCTGTCGCGCAGTTCCCGCCATTTCCCGGAGGAACTGGGGAGGACTGAGGTCGGGAGAAATACGGTCCTCTGCTTCTCTACGCGTTACAATATATACCGTAGTCAGGCAATCCTCGGGCAACGGACCGAAAATACGAAGGGTGAAGAGAAGCAGATTTAAAAATAAATAAAAACGGTCCGAGGTGGTTTGAAAACGTTTTATCACTTTGCAGTACAGTTTCGCTTCCGTACTTATTTTTGCTGGCCCCATGAAACAAGAGGAGAGCGAAAGGGTACAAAAACGGGCTGAGGAACAGCCTCCCTAAAAAGACCTTTCTGTCAGAGAAAGGGCATTTCTCAAATATATGCCACCCTTGGATACCATCAGGTGTTATATATAGTGTGTCTATTTCTGGTTTTTTTGTCAACCACCCAGGCGACTGCAATGGTTTAGTGCAGGGATCTGCAAACTTGGCTCTCCAGGTGTTCTTGGACTTCAATTCCCAGAAGCCCAAGTCAGTATGCCTGCTGATCAGGACTTCTGGGAATTGAAGTCCAAGAACATCTGGAGAGCCAAGTTTGCTGATCCCTGGTTTAGTGGTTAAGATGCTGAGCTTGACAGTAGGTCAGCAGCTCCAGACCTGAGAATGAAGGCACCTTTTGGTGAGGTCATTCTGTAGTTACTTTCGCCTGACCTAGTGTGAGAAAGATTAGCCAGCAACACAAGGCTGCCGTTACCAGGGTATGCCCAGTCCTCGAGGAAGCTCTTTCTGTGTACCTCATTAATGTCAGTATATTTTGGTTATGACTTGACAGCACACAGCTAACTAACTCAGTCAGGAGCAGCCAGCTTTTACATTCACCCATATTGGGGTGTGATTTTTTTTATATAATAATCTCGACTTCCTCTAAATGTAACATAGAGCATACAAGTTTACACATTATTTTAGGAAGTTGCTGATGACATAAATTATCTCTTTGTAGAGCAGTTACTGGAAGAAAGAATGGCTCTAAATATTGCTATCACATAAAGAATCATGTTTTCTGCACAACAAATTCATACTTCCATAGATGTTATTCTGGAAATTGCTTTATATGCTTTCTTAACTTTACATTTTCTGCTTTGAAATTAAACAAATTTATCTGAGGCAAATATAAGAGATACTAATTTCAATTTGTAGTAGCAGGAAACACACCATAATCAAAATCTGCTCTTTTTAAAAACCTCATACATTTTAGAGTGAATATATATTCTCTTAAAAAGAGACATTAATTCTGTACTTCAAACGATAATACAGTAAAACATAAATAGCACCTCTTAGAGTTTAACCTGCTTATAGCAGAATTTTCTCTGAATGGTCACCTGGCTTAACAACTAAAACCAACCAAAAACTTGCTTAACAACAATTAAATCGGGGCTCACAATTCCCCCCCCCCCTTCCAGGAGTCACAATTGGTCACTTACAATGGTGTTTCACTTAAAAAGCAATCCTGTGGACTGCATTATGCTCTTTAAGCAAGATACCATTATACTACGATTTTAAAAGTCTTTCATATTTGGCACCAAGTATTATTTTTCCTTCCAGTTGATGTTCTTTTCCTCTACTGCAGTACTTCACAGAAGGAAGCATTCAACAGTCAAATATGAATATGCATGGAAAATATTTTGAGTACCATTAATAAAATAAAAATTACTAAATGATCATTTACTAAGTTCAGACTCACCATATTATAGACACTTTTCAAATGAAAGATTTAAATGTTTGTTAAAATTTTGAAAAGTTATAATCACAACAAATAGACAATGTGAATACTGTATTGCTTACCTAGATTGCTTTTTTATGCCAGGTTAGCATTCTTGTGCAAATGTTCATTAGGTAAGATTCACAAGATGAGATAATTAAAACTTCATTAAGCAACATAAAGTCAAAGTTCTTTTGAAGCTTCAATGAATATAAATTCAAATGATAGTAAAATTATAGAATGGTCTGTGAACCTGCAAATAGTCCCTTAGTAGCAATGCTGCTTGTTTATTGCTTACAGATATAATTGGACACAATGGGCCATGAGATTGTGCCAATTACCATTGTTAAGACACCTGAAACGTGCTTTAATTATGGATTCTAGAGATGACGGTTATAGGGGAAAACATGTTAAGACTAAACTCTGTTTTTGAACTCCTTAAGTTTTCTTTTTAAAAAATTGTATTTATTTACTCAGAGTTCTTATAATAAACCATGCTATTGTGTTGTAAAAAAATTAAATTATAATAGTAACAATACAGTCTTACTTGCTTAACGTATTATCTTATAATTAACTCTACCTCCACAAATTTCATATCCTGATATACTTAGAAATTATTTTTAACCATTGGTTATAATTATGTATCTTGAAAGATTACAGAACAACAGTCCAAATTATTTCTTGCCTCATATTCCTTGTTCCTTGGTTCAGTAATTTTCCATTAGAAAAATCTTTAAGTTTTCCGTATCAGTGCCCTACTACTACGCAAGAAGGAGAAATCTTAGGTTGAAAGCAAATGCATTTTATGCACTTAGATTGAAACTAAACATCCATATTAGGTAGCTCACCTGATGAAGAGTAAATTTTTATTTTCTAACATCTTTTTTTCATACAAAAAGGTCCCTAGTTTCTTTGCCAGCATAAGTAGATTTGAAGGTCTACTTTAAGAACTTGGTACTCTGCAGTTAATAATTGCTACACACTATATAATTTTACTCTATTTATTTATTTATTTACACTGACCTGTAACAAAAAACTTTTTTTCAGGATTCCACCCTATTGTACTATAACAGCAATTAAAAGGAAACCTGGTATGACAAACCAGCCAAGTACACCATTAAAAACCATAGAACTTGCTCCTTCCTGCCTTTAGTTAGTTAGCTAGTTAGCTAGTTAGTTAATTTGCTGCTTGTATGATGCAAAAGCTAAATCAAATCTACCTGGCACTTTTGGCTCCCGAAGCAGGTTTATTTTCTTTCACTCTGGGATTTCTATTTTTTCATTGTGTAATCACCATATTTTCTGGCATAGAAGACCCAATTTTCCTCCTTAAAATACATTGGAAAAATGGAGTGTGTCTTATACTGTATAATTGGTGGCCTATAGTGGTCCATTTTGGTAATCATGGGATGTGTCTTATACACTGGCAAATAAAGCAACTGAAAGAGTTTTTGTCCATGTGGATATGTGTGATTTGCCTCATCTCTTCTACATTTCACTAAGGCTGTAAAATATATACAGTAATTGAATTGGAGGTGCCTATGATGGCATCAAGTCCAACTTTCTGCTCAGTGCATGAATTCAAACCAAAACAGATCTAACAGATCTTTTGAACTGCTCTTACACTTAAGTTTTCCTGATATTCAGCCTATATCTGGCTACCTGTAACTTGAATCCATTATTATGTATCCTACACTTGGATGATTGAGAACAGATCCTGTCACTCTTCTTTATGGCTGTCTTTCACTTATTTGAAAAGTACAGTACTATCATATCCCCACCCCAATCTCATTTCTAAAGGCTAAACATGCTCAGTTCCTTTAGTCTTTCCTCATAGGGCTTTTTAATAATTCTCTGATGCTCTGGATAAAAATCCAGCAATGGGGTAGAGCTGTGCTTGGTTGCGGTCTTTGTCTTTTTCTCTCTTACAGGTTTTTATTTATTCATTGCCTAAGCAGCTCCTCCAGTGGCTTAGTGGTTAAGATGCTGAATTGGAGAGACTGGGAGGTCAGGTTTCAATACCTAAGAGCTGCACTTGGGGACATGAAAGGAGCATCATTCGGACATCCCCTAAAAATCCTATCAACCCAGAGTAATCTCTGACACAACATTATTATTCATTGCCTAACTGAAACAAAAAAAAAATTGGTCTATCAGTCCAACTTTATTTTATGCCAATAAATTATGACATTTACATTAACAACAACGCACTGTCTGAACAATAACTATTCAAGTATTATATGAATTGTTTATCATGCAGCAAACAACAACAACAACAATTTTGGTCTAAAGGTCCATAGAGAGTTTTGAAAGATAATTTTAAATGAACTTGCTGTAGAAAAATCTTCAGAATTAATATATGCTGTATACCTATAGATCATTGCCTATGAAAATTACTACATTACTTTAAGCTAAGCTAAGAAGCTGTTTAAACACATCATCTTCATTTAAAAGGTAAGGAAAGCAAATTTTAAGACCAGGCATTCTAAAACTCAAACCAACCAAGAAGAGAGTACAAATGTTCCCTCTAACTTTTGCTTATATGCTTCAATTACTACAGCCTCCTTTCTTAACTTGGGCAATGTCCTGGTTAGACTTGTCTCTTTTATAGCTTAGTAAGCAGTCTGCTTTCTATTGGACAGCATATTACAAGCCTGCTTCTATTTGACCCACGAAGGCCAGATTCCTGTTGCATTCACACAGCATAACTCCACAATCATGTATCAGGTATGCAAGGTACAGACAGCAAAACATGAAACATTTTGGTGTGATTGCCTTAAACCCCCTTTTTGTTTGCAATAATATACTAGCCATTCATTTTCTATATACAAAATGAAGATTGTATCTCTTTCAAAAATTAAGGTGACACAACCCATAATTAAAAAAGGAATTGGACAGAGTTCTTAAATGTCAGGCATCCGCATTTGTCTTTATCCACTTTATCATTTGAATAACTGAATCTCTTCTTTCTTCTTTACTAGATTTCATTCTTTGCAAGATTTTAGTTGCATTTATTCTTTGTTGTGGTTCAAGTGTACTGTTAAGAAAACTTTGTATCTAAAATAATAAATACATAAAGTTAGTTTTCAAGTGGTAGCCAAAGCTGTGCTTCTTTGTTAGTGTTAAATTAAGATGCTGCATAAATTGTTACCACTTTGCAATCCTTGATCTTTACAGAAAGGTAACCATGATGAGTAACATAACAACAGAGGATACAAATTCACAAATCTTGCCTATAGTACTCCCTGGACATTTTCATCTAACCATGAAATTGGTTGTCACGTGTAGAGGGTAGGGACAAAAAAACAGAAAGAAGGATTTTATAAAGCTGCTTCCTTTCTCCTCCAGCCATTTGTTCTGGAAGGTTCTCCATTCCACTGGTGCATCACTGGATGCTGCCCAAGGTTTCTGCTTCCAGACCTTATTTAGTTTTTAAAATAGTCTAAGCCCGTGATGGCGAACCTTTTAGACACCGAGTGTTCAAACTCAACAGGCTGCCATCTGTGCCACATCTTCACACTGCATGTGAGCCAACCACCTTACCCCAGACAGGGGAGGGATAAAACACTCCCATAGGGCTGCTGGGCAGAGATGTGGGGCAAACTCTGTGGTGGGGGAAGGAGAAAGCTCTCCCATTGGGCTGCTGGGCAGAGAGGCAGGGTGAACTCTGTGCTGGGGCAACAGCATGCATGCCCACAGAGAGGGCTCTGAGTGACCCCTCTGGCACCTGTGCCATATGTTCACTACTAATGGTCTAAGCACTGCAATCATATAACAAGTCCAACTTTCCATTCCATATGATTATGATTTTTCATATGCAAGGTGTTTCTATTTTTTCCACACTGTATAGACAATCATATTAGTTTATTGTGCTCTAGTCCAGTTATTCTTACCATTTGAATCTCTATGTCTGTATTAACAGACCTCGTCATAGCTCTTAATGTTCTAAATCCACTCCTGTAACAGAAGGTGCAATAAGATATTGTAAAGGAAAAAGCATTTTGGCAGGATCCAAACATATCTTACCTATCTTGTAAGAGTACAATATAACTGCTAATGTGGATTTCCTCAGAAAAGAAGTGTTCAACGTTTCATGTTTTAAGGCTGTATTTCCCAGGAGAAGCTAGTCTTATTGAAGACAATAGGCAAGACCAAAGTCAAGAGTAAGATATAAGTTGTTTCTCTCTCCTACTTTCCTTTTAAAATCCATCCAACTTTCCCCATTCATTTTCCTTCATGCACACATACAAGCAGCAATTCATACAACCACAGAGACTGACTCCTTCACTCAAAAATCATCACGAAGTACAGACATAGCATTTTATATTGTGTCACTGTTGTCAGGGGGAAGTTAAATTCTCAATCTCCCAAACATTCCTGATGAAGATTAGCGTCTTCCCTTGCTCTTAGCAGTATAAAAACAGAATTTAACAATGTCAAGAGCACAGATGGAGAAGGGGCAATTTTAAAGTTTCCCTAGTGATCCAACAAAGACTGTGTCTCCAGTAAGAAGGAAAGTAAAAGGGAAATGGATGCTGGTTGTTATCACATTGCTTCCCACTACTGTATATGTTAATTTTTTGCTCTTGCAGTTCTTGCTGTAGCTTTTACTGCACGAGTTCTCAACCTTTCAAAGCCGGGGGCAGGGTCACACTCTCTCAGACAGCTTAGGGGGCTGGATGGCCATTTTGCCCTTCCTCCACCACATGGCATTTCCTGGTGTGGTGGAAGTAGTGGTGGGCCACATGAAATAGTGGCACAGGCTGCATCCAGCCCATGGGCCGCAGGTTGAGAATCCCTGTTTTACTGGATGCCATTTCTCCATAGGGCCTGTGACTTGCTACACATTGTTGCAATGTTTTCCACTCCCATGTGAATGTGTTAAGAGACTCGGCAGGTTAAAGTCACAGCCACCAGAATCACCAAGACCAAAACGATCCTGTAAAAAGTAAATGCTGCCCCCAAATTTTTCTAAACGTGCAAAGATAATACATTACGGTATGCCTGTCTCTAAAAAAGAAAGAAAAACAAGCTAGAATTGCTAGAAAGCAGATGAAAAAAAGGAAAATGCTTCCTTTATGCTTGTACCTGTGTCTCTTTCGAAAGATAAAAGCTTGCTTGCATTCCTAATCACTTCTATACTTTATTTTTACAAGGGCACGCACACATCAAAGCTAGCAAACAGTTAAAATTGAGAAAAAGGTCATTGCTTAGGAAGGCATGAAATGCTTTCAAACCTCTTTGTAACAAGTTTCCTAATCAGCAAGGACAAACTGATAAATGTAATACAATATTGGCTAGCTTATAGTTAGAAGAGCACAATAATGATAATGAATTTCTGCTGACACCAGCAGATATTGAATATGATCCTCTTTCCTTGTAAGCACTCCCATTGGTTGGGAAAATAGACAATAAGCTAACTACAGTACTTGCAACAAACAGAGATAAGAAACGGTATAAAAATAAACTGATTTAATGGGGAGAATAGTAAAAAATCATCAATAGACCCTCATATTCTGGCTTACTTTTATAAATATATAGCATAGGAGCACATATTATTTTATAGTCCATTTCATGGTGCATCAATAATTATAACATTTTGCTTATGGGACTAAATGGATAATTGTAAAATATGGTTAAAATGTTTACTATTGGCTATCTCTTGAATAAAATAAACTTCATTTTCTTAGAATAATTTAAAATAAACTTCATTTTCTTAGAATAATTATTACTTTATTTGAAATATATGTATGCTCAATAAGAGATCTTCATAATATAAACTTTGCCCTTACTCCGTTTATTCATTATTGTCCAGAAATGGGGCAGATATGGAAAATTATGAGGATTTCTACAGTTGCAATGAATTATTTTGAGTTGTATGTAAACAAAAACATATTTTAAATCATGCATGTTGGGCCCCATAACCAGAAAAAGTAAAATGGCATCAGATATGCAAGATGAAGTGAATTGCCTTCCATACCTATTGTATAAATGTGACCAATTATCCATTAAAAATGTCCATGCTATCCAGCGGCCAACCTCATTTCCTGCCACCTGTTCAACTACGTCTGTTACAAGATTTGATGTACTGCTAGAATCATTGAGGATATCGTGCAAGAATCTGCAAAGAAATTCATTTAAAATGAAAACAAGTTTGAAATAGAAAAAGTATACAGTATTTCTAAAATGCTATTAAGAGTTCTTAAATACAAAGCATCACTTCTCCCAAATGGTCAGTGAAATTATTTGTATTTTTCCTGTGGTCTATATGATGCAAAGCTGGATGCATCAGGGAAGAACAGGCACAAACTCTATGACTTTCCACTCTTTTTAAAACCATCTGACAGCTAGAAGTCAGTGTTGCAGCAGGTATGCTCCAAAACATAATGTAGCTCTCACTTTTTCATATTAAAAGTTAAATTATTATTATTATTATTATTATTATTATTATTATTATTATTATTATTATTATTATTATTATTATTATTATTATTATTATTATTATTATTATTATTATTATTAAATTAGATTTATATGCCCCTCTACTCACCTCACTGAGGCGACTCAGAGGGGCTCACATAACACAAACAACATATACAGTATCACAATCTCAAATATAAATACAGTATAATATAAAAATATAACAACAGATGCAGCACAGATAATACAATTAAATTAAAATGATCAGAAATTCTGAGAGTTTGGTTCTGCCTCTGCTGCAATCTTTTTTTAATTATTGAAAAGCAGTTACAAAAGAAAGAAAAGAATACAACAAAGGAAAATATAAACAAGCATACATATTCTCTAGGTGCTCCCACCACCTGTGGGATTTATAAACATTTTCCAATGAATATTTTCTATATCATTAAATTTTCATATTCTCCCCTACATCACCAAAAAGATAATGCATCTCGTTCTGGCTTTATTCCTTTTCCTTTCACAAATTCATGATCTAGGAACTCCTCATACAACAGGGATTCTGAACACCAACACAACAAAAGGAAAACCAATCTGATGAGCTTCCACTAGGTAATATTCCTAATTGACTTTAATTTGGACTGATCTGGACTAATTTGACATGCCCTGTGGTAAATTTGTTGACCAATTCTGGAGGACTGGGTTTGAACTGCAACATACATACACTATCACATTGAAAGCTACAGCTTTGAAGAGGGTCATCTTGGGGGAAGGGAATATACAAACCCCTTGCTTCCTGCCTTTAGATTGTAAAAGGACGTAGCTGTTGTCTGTTTTCCTGTTTAACACCCAAGAATAAAGCCTGGCTGGAACTACATATTACATGCCATGATATTGCCTGAAGAACTATGAGTTACGAAAGCTTGCAGAGTTTTGAATTTTTAAAGAGACCTAGAAGATGTATCGTCTCACTCCTGCGTTTGTTTGAATTTATGGATGGGTCACATTGCTGGATTTTGTTTATTGAACTCTCCTCATAGCTTTCCAAAAAAAAATTTCCCCAACTAATCTCTTTTTAAAACTTTATTTCATGTTAATTTACCATTAATGCTACATTCCATATCTCTTTATACTAATCATCCAGCTCAAAATCCAAATCTACTTTCCATTTTTAACTACATTATATTCAATCTCAGTGCTGTAACAAATATAATGATCATTTCTTTTTTGCCATTCTATCTGTATACAGTAATACCTCATATAACATTAGTATCGAATAACACTAAAATCGCATAACATTAAGGAATCTGGGGGGAAGAATTGCATCAGATAACATTAAGATCTTATGGGATGCTTCAGATAACAACCGCTAAAGCCTATGTGGTTACAATGTATCTCTATGGATCCCATAGGATTTTAACATGCATCAGATAACACTAAAAATCATATAACACCAAGACTTGTGGAACCAGGTTTTAGTGTTATATGAGGTTTTACTGTATTTCCAAAATCCAATAATAATGCTATTTTAGGGCATATTTTCAAATTTATAGACATTAATTTCCATAAAAACCCCTTTTCATATTTTCTTCAAATTCTTACATTCCCACCATAAATGAAGATATGCTTCAACTTCTTTTTTACATCTCCAGCAATCTTTCAAATATTTTGTATCATAAGTAGCTTAAATGTACTGGTGTCATACACCATTTTCTGCCTCTTTTGTAATCTGATCTGTTCCCTTGTCATCTTTCTTCTCTGGACAGCTACAACCTCTTTGCCCAGCAGTATCTCTTTGCAAAGTTGGCAAATACACAGTGGCAAACACAGGTTGCCCCCTGGCTCCATGGAGGACACCTTCTAAGACCTTCTGCAGATACATGAAACCATGGATAATAGTGAACCCTATATTTAACACACATACCTGAGTCAAAGAAGCAGGGGAGGGGTTTAAAATAACTGTTGTTGTAAATGAGAGCTACCAAAATGTCTGCCTTCTCTTTTGTCAATGTTACATTCCAGACAGTGGCCTCTAGTGATCAGCTTTGATAGTCCACCATAGAAATACATACACACTAATGTATTATGAGTTTCATAGAATTTTTTTCCTGAATATTTTAGACCTGTGGATAACTAAAATCTTGGAAACAGAACTTGCATATATGGATGGATGACCTGCACATACACAGCGAATGCAAAGCAGAAGAAAAGTGAGGGGTGGAGTTCGTCTCTGTTTCTTCATGGATTAAGACCTGTTTTTGATTAGAGAGCTTTTGTTTCTGCATCTCAATGGGCTAGAAATCTTTAGCCTAGGAGCTAAGCATTTTTGCTCCTTAAAAATGGTTACCTAGATTTACCTGAGGACTTTATTGGACTGACCTGTGCTACTGACTTTTATGCTTTATGAACCTGATCAATAAATCTTCATCATTTTTCTGAACAACGTGTCTTCATTGGACTAAAAAGGGTAAGAGCTGCCTTTCACACACACAAATCTTTGAACACGCTACCAAATAAAAACCCCTTAAGAGCTGATAAGCAGCCGAGAGTTGGATCTCTGTTCTAATTAGCCGTCCAGCTCGCCCTGTGTAGGTTTGTTTTGGTTTCCAGGGGTTTCCAGAAGAGTGGGGGCCGGCTGGATCGTGACAACATGCAAAAATATAGAATAACATTACAATAGAGTGAAGATGGAGGTGAATAAAGGACAAGGGGAGAAAAGCAGAAATATTAGTGTTAAGTGGGGGTGGGCTGGAGAAAAATATTACCACTAAACTGCTGATCAGATGAATTAGTTGTAAACTATCTTTCAAAGCAAACAAGCAATCCTACAAAGAAGCTCATTTATAAAAGATTTCTGGAAAGGGTTTCGAAAAAACTGTGAAACAATTTTAAAAGACATGCTGGTTTCTCCAAAAGAAGTGGCTTTTAAAAGGTATGTTTGGATGCAAATTATGAAATGGCCTTGGTCATTTGGCAAACCCAGCATCAAGAGGCAGAAAGGTACAATATAAGAAATTGGCATTTCTTCACAGTTTGTCATCAATTTACCATTTAATTACTAAGCTAATGAATTAACTGATTGGACAAAATCTGTTTGTAATCAATAAAAAATTAGACATCATCCTCATTCTGTGATCACAAAATTAATGAGCAACCTGTTAAGAAAATAACTGAATGGAGTTCATAACTGTATTGATTATTCGTTATTGTTCTTGGCACATTATAACGTATGCTTAAATGCGTTGAAAAAGTTAAGAAGGTCACCTTTGAAGTAACCATGGCTCGCGGGTACAGCTGAGGCCAAGCAATATGTCATATTTTTCTTCCAATCTCGTGCTATTCTGATTGTACCTTTTCCATAAAAATTCCCATTCTTTGTCACCTCCCAGCTGAACTGCATAACAACAAATAGTTCTGCTAAAACAAGCAGGACTCCTGAAATAGAGAATAAGAGGCTTAATACAACATACTACTTCATAATGAAAATCAGTTACTGATCAACAAGTCATGAACTCTGCCACTATTTCAAACTACATATCACTATACAGTAATTGATAAAATTCTAAATAAAGTCCAGACCCTATTAAGTTCAACCAAGTATGCATGTGACTCTTTCCCCTATGTAAGTGGGAAGGGATACTGAAAGACAAAGTGCTTATGCTCAAGAAGTGCCTAGGGCAGTGGTTCTCAACCTACAGCCTGTGGGCCGGATCTGGCCCATAGCACCAAAAAATCTGGCTCCCACCCTCGCTTCAGCCATCACTGTTGGAATCAGCCACAGACTTATTTACAGCTGTTGTAAACATGTATGACAGCTACAAACTCATTTACAGCTGTTGTAAATGCGTTTACAAAAGCTGTAAATGAGTCCACAACAGTGATGGGCAGCAACAGGTTCGCACCAGTTCACCAGAACTGGTAGTAACTTTTCCTGGCGTCCTGGAGAACTGGTAGCAGCTTTTGGGGGGAACCACCTTTGGAGCTTACCTTTTTGCCATTTTCCCCACTGCACATGTGCACCAAGTGCTTGGTGTGCATGTGCGCTTACAGCACTTGGCGTGCTCGCGCAGCCTCCTTGCTATCCTCCCAAGTGGGGAGGAGGAAGAGAAGCTGCTAGCCTGAAGCTCCCTATAGCCTGCTCCCCATGGTAAGTGACTCACCTTGGATGTGGTGTGTCTGTGTGTATTTTAATGTGTATTTAATGTGTATTTATTTTAATTTGTATTTTTATGTGTATTTAATTTGTATTTTTATGTGTTTTGATGTCTATTTAATGTGTATTTGTTTTAATGTGTATTTAATGTGTTTTGATGTGTATTTTTATGTGTTTTGATGTGTATTTTTATGTGTTTTGATGTGTATTTTTATGCATTTTTGTCTATTTAATCTGATGATGGCAGGCCAGTCACGGGTTAGTGGGGAACTTGCTTTGGAGGAAAGCTCCTCCTACAGAGCTTCTGTTCTCTGCCAGAAGTCCTGCTGTCATCTGACCCCAGCCCTGGCCTTCCTTCCTTCCTTTCCTATCCTCTGGGGCTCCATACGGTTCCTTCTCCCAGACTGGCTTCTCTTCCACAATAGCTCTTTTTGCCCACTGATCAGCCTGCCACCCTACTTCCTTTTGCAGGTCTTTTTGCCCTCTGATCAGCCTGCCACCCTACTTCCTCCCAGTCTCCCTCTCCCCTCCCCCCACAGACTCCCTCCTCTTCTTCCTGACAGCTTTCCTCTCCTGCCTTTTGCTTATTTCCTCCCTTTCCCATGGTTTCCTCCTTTATTGCCATTCAGACTAAACATGCAGTCCAACACTCACTTACACTAAACTCAAAGGGACTTCTTCTAAGATGTGAAACTGATAAAATGAAGGCACTTTTGGTGAGTTCATTCTGCAGTTCCTTTCGCCTGACCTAGTGTGAGAAAGATTAGCTGACAACACAAGAGGCTGCCGTTAGCAGGGTACGCTCAATTGTGGTTCAAAAACACCACAATCTTTGAGGAGGCTCTTTCTGTGTACCCCACTCAATGGGACTTTAACTTGAACATATGATAACCAACATATGACAGACTTATCAAATTCCATCTTGGTTACCCCTGTATTGAGCAATGCAATACAGCACTGTGAAATAAAAACTACAAATTAATATGACAGACATTTTAGACTTTTTATTATCACATAAATACTGAAGTTATAGCACATGAATGGAACTTTATAACTGCTGATGTTGCTTTTAATATTGCTACAACAGATTTGTATTGCTCTAAATCATAAAGAATAAATTATAAAGAGAAACATTACTCCAAAGTAAAAAGCTAAAAATAAATCATCCACATATTAAGATGAGGGGTGGGTGGGCTAGTAATAAAAGAATAGTAACAATTTCGTGTAAACATCTAATGGCCAAAAAAGAAATTAGATATAAAGTTCAGTGAAAGATGAGCAAATAACCAAACAGGTGTCCATGGTGCAGTTGCTGTCTATATGTTCAAACATTGAAAGATGCAAAAGTTACCCAATCCATTCATGAAAAGAGGGCGGCATAAAGGTGGCACACCAGTTATATAGTTAGCAAGAAAGGTACAAAAGCTAAAAGGATACAGGAGTCAGCATATAACTATTTAACAAGATACAGTATTCAAACTTTGTGTGGCTTGAAAACTCATCTCTCCGAACAATTCTGCTGTGAAACTCGAAAGCATTCACTTCAGTAATTGCTGCAGTATGAAGATAGCCCAAGACATTTGCTGCTTCAAGCAAAGGAAACCCCATATTTCCTGTCAAATACAGTACCTGTAACTTTTTTTCATATTTGTCAATACAAACAGCAAGCAACTGTACTGCACTTTCACAAGGCTACATAGCTGGGAGAACCCTCTTGATCTGCTAAATAGCAGGGCTATCCTTGTACCACTGGCTGCATAACTCAGTGGTTTAGGTATCTGGCTGCAGAGCCTGAGGTTGGGAGTTTGATTTCCTAATGTGCCTCCTGCAAGAAGACTCAGCCTGTGTACTCGTGGGTAAGCTCCACAGTCCCAGGGCACCCCCAGAAGAAAGGAATGGCAAACCACTGCTGTGCATTCTCTTCTAGAAAGCCCTGGACCCGAGTGCAGCACTACGGATCATGGGGACATGAAAGGAGCCTCATTCAGGCGTCCCCTGACCAGAGTTTCTCCAGCAAAAATCCTTTCAATCCAAAGTAGTTTCTGACACAGAATTTATTTATTTAGCCCTGGAAAGTGTTGCCTTAAGTCTGAATCTGTTTAACATAATGTAATACATAAATATTGTTGTTTAGTCATACAGTTGATTCCGACCCTTTGCGACCCCATGGACCACTGCCCTTCAGGCACCTCTGTCCTCCACCATCCTCCTCAACCCGCCCAGCTCTGTGCCCATTGCATCTACAATACCATCTAGCCATCTCATTTTTGGCCGCCCCCTTTTCTTTTGTATTATTTATTGATATATAAATATACGTCCTTATATCAATAAATGATAACATGTAATCACTCTTATATGTCTGACTTGACATATGAAGAAACATTTTCAAATCTATCCATATTGAAAATCATGTTATCACCATAATTATCCATTTCTTACTCAGTCCACACAGACATATAGATAATATTTACCCTTGATTAGCATTGTTCATCCACTTGGTGAAGATTTTAGAAGCTAAGTCTAAACAGTCACGAAGCCCAAACCAGCATGTTACACCAATTATTGTTTCTATATTGTAACTTAGAAGAAAGACAAAAACAAAACAAACAAACAAATAAGAAACATGATGCATTTCAATAAAGAAATTGTGCTAATTAATGCATTCTGATAAAATCACCTACCATTATATACTTTGCAGGCAATTGTTTGCAATAATTTGATCAGGACATGGCTGATTTTGAGCATTCTGAGAGCCTTTGTTTTCTTTCAGAGTCAAGATTTTATCCTATGTTTTTACAGATCCCCAGCCTCTGCCCATGTGATTTAATAACCATATCATTCAAACTCACACTAGATTTATGATATTGAGAGAATAGCAGATGGTGAACTTGAAGTTACAATTCCAAGCTCTTAAGACAGGGGTGCCCAAACTTTTTGGGTTGTTGGCCGATCATGTGGTTTGGGGAGCTAGTCACTAAGGCCCGGGGGCTGATGATAATTCATCCAGCCCGTGAAGCCCTCATCGCTCCTGGAAGCTGAAGTAAAACGCGCCCGTATGGACACATTTTACTTCCGCTTCCAGGAGCGACAAGGGCTTCGTGGGCCGGATGAATTGGCAACAGGGGCAGCACCCGGCCCCCGGGCCTTAGTTTGGGCACCACTGTTCTAGAGGAATGATGAAAGTATAGAGCATAATCTTGAATGTAAGTGTTACAAAGTCTACACAAGTCACTCATGACATTGTTAGTAATGGTTTAGCTTGATGCACCACAGTTTCAAGCAGATCACATCAGACCATATGCTGCTACAGTATTTTTCCTTCTTAAACTTGACGAGAATACTGATTTCTTTTAAAAACATATAAGGACTTATTAGATGACTGGATAGCCCAGTAGGTTTGGTATTTGGCTGTGGAGCCAGAGATTGAGAGTTTATTTCCCCACTGTGACTCTAAGTAGGAGAGCCAGCTTGTGTAGTCCAAGGCAAGCTGCACAGTCCAGGCTGCTGTCCAGAAGAAGGAAATGGTAAACCAACTTCTGAGTATTCTCTGCCTAGAAACACCAGGGAAGGGTCACCATAAGTCAGAATTAACTTAACAGCATGCAATTATTAATCATTAAGAACTTACTTATAAATATAATCTCCCTCCACTTCCTGTTGAAGGAGATGTGCACAGTGATGGTATATTGGCAATATTCGTGGTAAGAAATATTTCTTTGGAGAAAAGAGACATTAAAATTAAAATGTGCAGTATACTGTTAACTTTATTAACACTATCCACACTATTCATTAACACTACAGTATATTGTTCACATGTTCATTTAATTTTGAATACAATGTGAAGATTTAATCATGGAATCGATTTTTAATCATGGTGGAAGATAGGGGTAAAGAGGCAGGTCCTCAAAAATGTTCTTGTACTTGTTTTTCCTTAACTATCTGATGCCCTTAAATTTCTTCTTCTTCTGTGTCTAGGCCAGATGTGAAGGCATCTTTTGGTGAGTTCATTCTGCAGTTTCACTCACCTGATGCAGTATGAGAAAGATTAGCCGACAGCACAAGGTGGCCGTTACCAGGGTACGCCTGGGTGTGGTTAAAAAATAACACAATCTTTGAGGAGGCTCCTTCTGTGTACTCCACCCTTAAATGATATCTCTGTTGGTAAAAATGTTTACAAACCTGATATTAAATATGTGCAAGTGTTTTGGATATAACGTATCCCTTTGCTATCAGTGTGACTTCTCTGAAGCAATTTAGAGCACTATAACATACTCCATGTTGAGACTATCCTTGAAAAATGTTCTGAAAATACTATTAGTGGTTGATGTAGCAGCCCAAATGCTGTCCAGTACATATGTGAGAATCTGTATCATTAATACTGAACCAACTACAGTAGCCAGAATCCTGCAGTTATGTTTGAGTAAGGTTTGCCTAACTTGCCATAACTGGTTGAAATAATTTGCCATAATTGGTTGATATATAAAAAGTGGGGTGGTGGTGATAGCAGGATAATCAGACATAGCCAAGGAACCACAAAGACATGATTTTGTATCAATATACCATAAAGTAAGTCCATTTTGTGATTACAACTAGCTTTCAAAGAGCATTCAAAAATAATATTTTAGGTATTTTCTATATGTAGGTTTTTTTAAAGGCCCTGAGTTGCCTTGGTGAGTGGGTGGCAATATAAATCTGAACAAACAAACAAACAAACAAACAAACAAACAAATAAATAAAATTCAAATGGGAGCATATAGCATCAAATACATAGGTTTGTATTCAGCACTGTCTGCATGCAAGCAGAACAGAAACACATAGAGTAATTGATTTCTCCTTCCCCATCCTTTGTGTGACTCTTTAAATAAGCTCTCAGGGCACATAAAGTGCTGCTGGGAAAACAGAGCCAAATATCTTGCAAGCAAATATCTTCTGATATGATGCTGGATTTAGACTGTCACCTAGATTTCAAGTGCAGGTACCTTTAAAACTGGATATAATTCATAGTCACTCAGGAAAAGCTCCCAGTCGGAAACTCCCAGTCTTTTCAGTGCTGAATCCCATACTAAGATATCATCTTCTTTCTCAAGATACTTAGTTAAATAAAGTAGAGCGTCATTTGTGATGTAGCCATGCCTATTTAAAAGAAATATTAAGCAACAGTTGAATGCTTTATTTATCCTGAGATCTATGCAGCAGTGAAGGGAAAAACCAAAGAAAATTATGTAGTTGTTAAATGTTAATTTGTCTTGTGATAAATTATGTTTTCTGTCTTTTGACAATAGTGAGCTGGGCTATTTCCAAAGTAAATGCCATTGCTAACAGGAGAAAAAATCTCTGAGTATGTGCATACAATATTGTTCACTCTCAAACCAGGTTAAGCTTTTTATTCTTATTAAGAATAAAATGCATTATAATACAGAATTAGTAGCTCACAGAAGACTTTACAAGGAACAATTTTCTTACCAATGACATGCAAGCATTCTACACACTCATTTTACTACCTCAAATATATAAGTAAAGCCACTCTCACACCAGCTCCAAAGCAGGTGTTAATAAATAACCCAGTGATTTTGTAGACTTAGTATTAGTTATCATTAGTTGTAGCCTAACATCATTGACAAGTGATGGGCAACACTGCCTAGTTAGGCCACTCAAGCCTCTGCACCTCGACAAGGCTCTCACCACATGAAGATGGACTTGATTTCCCAAGGCCATTTGCATGTATGGAATTTTGTCACGGAGACGTCTACCAATGAACAGACTTCTCACTGAATAACAACTCCAAGGTATCCAAGTTATACTTTCCCCTCTCCAAGATAAATTATGTATTCCTCAAAGAGTTCCTATATATTTGCATAATAGGATGCATGTCAAAATACATTCTTAATTTCATGGCTTCTTTAAATATTATGTTGGACCTTGGTATATCCTAATGCTTTGCCTCACTTTTCATATTCCCACTCAAACAGAGACATCTAGTGGTACTTACAATTATCATCCCTTCCCCACCTCTTATGACTGAAAAGCCAGTGAAACAATTAGTTGCTTTTTGAAAACAGAAGTCCATTATTAGATCCAGAATTCTCTTAGATATTCCTTTTTAGACTCCCAAATGCAAAATGCTTTAAAACCCAACCGACATAATATTCTGCTAACTGAATAGACCTTCTTTATGACATTTACAAGATTAACCATTTCTAATTACAAATGATAAACAGGATGACCAAAGCACATTGCTATGCACAAGTAAAATTTAGAATTCGCTAACACTGATAAAATGAGGTAATGGGTGGTTCCCAAGTGGGTTAAATCCCACTTGAATCCATATTGTTGGAGGGCAGCAGCTTCATCAATACTGGCCTGGTGCCAAAGAGGACTTTGTGTGCCAAAAGAGCTCAGGACCAGAAAGTGACTCACAGAACTGGATCAGTGGCACAGGGGTCATGCTGCAATGTGGAAGGCAGATGAATGGCCACTGCATTATATTCTCAGGAGAGTCTTCATAGCTGATAGCCATGATGATTGCCAATATTTGGATTTGGAAATGGCAGAAGAAGGCAAAAAGGAAAAGCTGTTTACTGCTTTCTATAGAAACAATAACTATGGTATGAAAACAATTCCAATACAATTGCTACCTACACGGTGCTGTTTCTGACACAACTTAAGTCAAAGCGGTGATCATGCCAACAGTGAAACAACAATTCCACTTTTAATTTCTTTTTTCTTTAAGGAGGAAATTTCTAGCAGAATTAGGAGCAGGCAGCAGAGATACTCACAGTTTAAAGACTTCTGGACTGAGATATTCCAGGAGGCAATTCATAGGAGGAAGAAGCTGAGTTGGAAGTAGCATTAAGAAAGGAAGTAGACTGAGGCTGGAGAAGGCAGATTAGGTGGGCTGAGCTCAGAACTGGATCAGAGAATGGGCAGCAACAAGAAAAGGCTACAGAAAGGGCAATAAGTGGTTATTCAGAGTGTGCGTTAAATTTTTCTATGGCAACTACTCATAATAGAACATCTAGCATGACTGAGGCTGCCATCCTCAACATACTTAATTAGGGAACCACAACCTGCTTTGGTTTATAATACAAGACTGTAATTATACATACACTGCCTAGGGAGTAAGTTAACTCAATTTTGAGGAACATATTAATGAGAAAGCAAATGTTGCTGTAAATTGTAGTTTGGTTCCAAATGTCCAATCATAATTATCAATGATACTATACTAATTACCAACTAGTCCAGTGTTTCCCAAGCTTTGTTTTTTGGACTTAAATTCCCAGAAGCCTAAGTCAATTCTTCAAAGCACTGATCAGCCAATGTGCTGATTTAGGTTTCTGAGAAATGAAGTCCCACTGTGGGGAGTGGGCCCCATGTTGGGAACCACTGAACTAGTCTCATTCATTTCCATGGGCCTGTGCAAGCTTGACTAAATCTAGTCCTAGATGATTAACAGGAGACAATCAGCAGGAGAAACATTCATTGAGGTTAGTGAACATGGATACAATTCCTAAAGCTGAACAACAAAGGCAAAACAGTCTAGGAAGCCAAAATGGGTGCAAACTCAGACAGTATGATTTAAATGTAAACATTTTTTCATGATCTCTTGACATTTCTGCCAAACCCCTGCTTTCATTGGAAAAAAATATTTCCACTTAAACTTACATTTAATTCTGCTTCAGATCCAACGGATCACGACTTCAGTGTTGGGTAAATTTCAACTGTTAGTCCCAATGAGTGTAGATCCACTGACTTGTTAATTCTATTTAACAGTACTGTATGTTGGCTAAAACACTGTTAAGTAGCTACATGGGTGTAATTTATCATTGCATCTACAGTAGCTGCAATAATGCCAATGTGGAAGTGTTATCCACAAAGCTCTTTGGCCAGTGTGTTGCACAAATTGCCTATGACAGGAATGACACACAACCTGTGTTGCCTGAGCATAAAAGGTTAAAAAGATATATCTGCCTAACTTCATGTTGCACAGCAACAAACAGGCTTCTAGCCATTGATTCAATAGGTCTACTCCAGTGTTTCCCAGTCTTTGGTTTTTGGACGTCAATTCCCAGAAGACTAAGTCAGTTCCCCAAAGCATTGATCAGCCAATGTATTGACTTAGGCTTCTGTGAATTGAACTCCAAAAAAACCCAAAGGTTGGGAAACACCAACTCTACACTGATTGGAATTAACAATTAGCTCATCATTAGTATGTTCACTCCTGAGTTCTGTACTAGCATTTTATTTAGTATTGAATTTACCATTTGTTGAGAGAGTAAACTGAGGGGTAGTTATAATGAGGGGTAGTTATGATGGCTATAAGTGGTGCTTCTCCAAATATCTGAAGGAACAGAAGCAACCATTCAGCTCACCACTTGTTAAATCCATGCCCAGGTCACACTTAGCTTTCTTAGACTAATCAAATCAGTGAAAAGATCTATGAAGCATTTCATGCTAAGATGTTATCATTTGAAATCATGGTAGAAAGGGTCAGTATTTTTAAAGAAAATGAGGTAAATAGAGAGACGTTGTAGGTCTCAGTTATAATGTAGAAAAAGCTGTCTGCTTAGCAGATGTGCTTACCATTCCAAACTGTGAGCATCGTCTATCAATTGCAGTCTGTTGGTAACAGGAATTGCCTGCAAAGAGGATCCATGGGTTTGACAAATGTAACCAGCTTATTATGAAGCAATTTATTTTCTGAGTTTCAACTTATTTGAAAGCATTTGCATTATGCAAACCCATGCACATTTTAACTACCATGGTCTGGAGTTTATTCAAATGTCAAGAAAGACATATATGGAAAAAGTCTTTACTTGTATTTAAAATATACTGACCCAACTTCAAATTAGCTTTCTTAGACTAATCAAATCAGTGAAAACATCTATGAAGCATTTCATGCTAAGATGTTACAATTCTTAGCTGTGCATATGAAGTTTAAAGAACAAATATGAACAACAAATATATGGAAGGTTAGCCCAGTTATCTTTAGGGTAAATGTTGTCTTTAGACCAGGGGTGTCCAAACTACAGCCCAGGGCCTGGATCCAGCCCCCAATGCTAATTCATCCGGCCCATGAAGCCCTCATCGCTCCTGGAAACGGAAGTAAAATGCACCCATACGGGCGCATTTTACTTCTGCTTCCAGGAGTGACGAGGGCTTTGTGGGCTGGACGAATTGGCGTCAGGGGCCAAATCCAGCCCCTGGGCCATAGTGACTGGCTCTTTGAACCACATGACCAGCCCACGACCCAAAAGGTTTGGGCACCCCTGCTTTACACCCTTCCTTTTTCCATCCTTTACAATGAACAAGCCCAGATTGCTGATATTTTGGGATATTTAACAATGGAAGCAGACATAGCCTATTTTATTGAGGAATATACAGTACAGTTGTACCTCGCTTAAAGAGTATAATGTGTTCCACAGGCTTGCTCTTTAAGCGAGTTTGCTCTTTAAGCGAAACACCTTTGTAAGTGACCAATTTGGGGGGGGGGGATTGCGACCCACAGTTTCTTTGTTAAGCAAGTTTTTGGTTGGTTTTATTTGTTAAGCGAAGCGAACATTCAAAGAAAATTCTGCTCTTTAAGCGAGTTACTCTTTAAGCGAAATGCTCTTTATGCGAGGTTTGACTGTATTTGTTTATCACCTTTCTGTTGCTTTCTCTTATCTACTGACTCCAAACTGACTTGCTAGCTCCACTCATGTTATTTGCTTTTACTTTACTTTCTTTTTTTTAATTAGGTATATAAAAAGAAACAGATACAAATATATATGAAATCATAAAAAATCATAAGATAAAGTAACTAAAGTAACAATACTACATTGAAAGTCCGTTGCCCATAAGATAATATAAGTAAAGACCACTCAGTTTCAATTTTATTTTACTTTCAAGGGTCTTGATCAGGGTGTTCCTCTGGATTTCCCCAGCATTTGTACTACAGTGAAACCTCGCATAAAGAGCGTTTCACTTAAAGAGTAACTCGCTTAAAGACCCCCTGAATTGGTCGCACCAAGTAGGGCGGTATAGAAATCTAAAAAATAAATAAATAAAAATAAATAAACATTTTACTTCTGCTTCTGGGTGGGAGGAACCATGTGACCATCATGATTGACCACGTGACTGGCCTATGGCCTGAAATGTTTGAGCACCCGTGTCTTAAACAAATGCTGTCTTGTAGGGCCACCTAAATAGTAAAGGTAACAAGAAGAAGAAGAAGAAGAAGAAGAACAGAAAATACTTTACCCTTGGGTCACTTTCAAGTACTGTGGTCAGTTTTTTCCAATACATTGTACCATAGTTAATTCTGTAATAACCAGTCATGTTCACATTTAAAATGATCCAGTCATATTCTGAATCTGATATTATCATTTCAGGAAATATTTCTGTAGGAGCATGAAGACAAAGAAGTATGTATAAATGTAGTGTTGCCTTCCTCCAAAACTACTGTACATCCAAAAAGATAAGAGGGTTTATTTTTAATAAAAACATTCTAAAGCATAAGTACAAGACAGTTGGTACAATGCACAGAAATAACAATAATATGATTAGTACTGCTCATGCTGAATTGGATTATGCTCATATATAAATTTCCAAGGCACTGTGGCCATTTTCTGTCCCTTAAATATAAATGGTAGATGGCAAAGATATGTGAGGACTCTGGCTATCAAGAGAGAGGCCTCCAGGCACTTGCAGGGATTAATGTAGCTTGCAAAAAGTTTTAAAATGCTTCTTCATTATAATTGACACTTTCCAAAAATACCTGTTCACTAAGAGGATGGATTTGAATAAACATCCCAGCCATATAAGCAGAATTTATCATTTTTATTTTGCAATGAGAAATTTCAAACTCATAATACATTTTAAATTACAAGTCTCATTACATGTTTTTAAACCAAACACATTTTAAAAATAAAAAATAAAAATTAAATACTTCAAATCAAATCTTTAAGTTTGCATTTTTAAGACATTTTAAATGGGGGGGGGGGGATGACATCTCTCCAATTTGTCTGCATGCTGGATAGCTCAGTGGTTTAGGTATCTGGCTACAGAGACAGGGGTTAGGAGGTCAATTCTTCATTGTGTTCCCCAGAAGAGTCAGCCTGTGCAACCATGGGAAAGCTGCAGAGTCCCAGGATGCCTCAAAAGAAGAAAATGGTAAACCTCTTCTCAGTAGTTACACAGAAAGAGCCTCCTCGAAGACTGTGGTATTTTTGAACCACAATCAGGTCTCAACCTGTAGCCTGTGGGCCGGATGAGGCCCGCTGCACCATTTCATGTGGGCCACCACTGCCTCCAACACACCAGGAAGTGCCATGTGGTGGAGGAAGGGCAAAATGGCCATCTGCCCCCCAAAGCTGTCTGAGGGAGCGTGAACTGGCCCCCAGCTTTAAAAGGTTGAGAACTTCTGGTCTAGCCTCTTCTGGTTTAATAGAGCTTGAGATGTGTGCAGAAAAGAATTCCTCAATTTTAGCTATCGTGCCTATCCCAGCTCCTGCCAACCTAGCAGTTCAAAAGCAAGAAATTTCAAATAGATAAATAGGTACTGCTTTGGTGGGAAGATAACATCATTCCATGCACTCTGGTGTCTAGTCATGGCTGCCACTTGACCATGGAAATGTCTGCAGATGCAGATACCACTGGCTTTATGGCTGTAAACAGAGATGAACACCAGCCCCTACAGTCAGATACAACTAGATTTTGAGCAAGGGTGGCCTTTACCTTTACTAAGGGGACAGTGTCCATAAAGTAGACAAACTAGGTACAGTCAAATCCCAATTTACATAAAAAGTTCTGTAGCTATTTACGTAACTCGATTTATTTTTACATAAATTGATGCATCCCCATAGGGATGCATTGAAAACAACAACAACGGAATGTAAACGTAGCAATCTCCCTACCTTTTGCATGTTGCTGATGCTGCTTCCTCCTGCCTGTCAGCAAAGTTGGGGGAGCTGCCACTTCCCATGCTGCTTCTACGGTGTCTGGGAGAGTGCCCCCCACATATCTGCTGCCTCCTGCTGATTGTCCAAGGCTTTTCTGAGGCACGGTTTCCCTCCAAAGTGCATTGCAAGCCAAACCACATCCTGGAGAAGGCTCAGACAAACAGTGGGAGGCAACGGTTTGACTTGCAAAGTGCTTCAGAGAGAAACCATGACCCAGAGAAGTCTTGGACATACAGTGGTTTACCTCCAAAGTGCATTGCAAGCCAAACTGCTATTTCCTGCTTTTGTCCGAGCCTTTTCCAAGGCACGGTTTCCCTCCAAAGCATGTTGCAAGCCAAACTGTGACCCAGAGAACACCAGCGGGTTGGCTTGGAACATGCTTTGGAGGGAAGCCATGCCCCAGAAAAGGCTTGGACAAACAGGGGAACACTCTCCTAGTCCCTGTAGAAGCCGTGGGGAATCTGGAAAACACGGCAAAAATGGAGCCATTGCCCCCTCTGCCTCCATCACCATCAAGGTAAATTATTTCTTGCGACTTCCGGTGGGTGGGCAGGTGGTGCAGGGTGGAATTTGTAATTCTAAGATGGCGTCATCACCATATTAGAATTACAAGACAGTGAAACCCCTTATGCAAGTTGATTTTTACGTAAGTAGAGGCATATGTAAATCAGGGTTTTACTGTACTGTATTATCTCATTTCATTCATTATTTTCTAGGATCTCTCAAAATATTTCCAGAGTGGCAATGACAACTAAATAATAAACATTTCCAGAGGGAGTAGGTTTTAGGCAGCCAGTAATAATTCTACATAGTCCATTAATCCTGCTACATCCACTTGTTTGGCATCTGCTTATTTATATCATATGGCACCAGCATACTTAGGGACGGAGCTGTTATTCTTGTGTGTTGGCATACAAATCAGTCTGAACCAAAATCCTTTAAGGATGTTTTGAATGTTTCTCACAGGAGTCTTACACAAAGTAGACCTTGTACTTCTGCATATCACGGAATTCTCCTGAGTCAGCTGTGCTTCAGTGTTTCTGTTCTGACTAAAAGCACCCACATAAAAAATTAACAGTTGAGTTATAATTTGTTTCTTAGGAACTAAGTTTCTTAGGAACTAATGACAACAGGAGAGGAAGGAAGCACTCCCTTTGGCCTGCTGGGCAGAAGGGTGGGGCAAACTCTGTGCTGGGGGAGGGAGGAAGTGCTCCCATTGGGTTGCTGGGCAGAAGGGTGGGGCAAACTCTGTGCTGGGGTGACAGTGCACATGCCCACAGAGAACGTTCTGAGTGCCATAGGTTCAGACGTGCCATAGGTTCACCACCACTGACTTATACACTGCAAACAGCACAAGATTTATTCAAGTAAAGAGGGAAATACTTACTGCTTCTTTTATCAAGCCATACTAAAGGCTGTACAGTTCCATTCTTTATCCAAGAAACAGGAATCATCCATGTGTTACTTATTTAAAAACAAAATTGGAGATTTTTTTTAAAAGGCTAAGTAAGCAAACAAACAATTTAAATGCTATCTAATGCTTTTGGGAAAACATTCCTGGTGAATTCTCTCAGCTGTGAAAGATCAATGCCTTATATGTCAATCACAATCTTTCACTTTCTTTAGCAAATGGTAGGAAGGCATAGCATTGTTTGATATCTGAACAGCTGCACCCTCCCTTGGCATGATAGTATGTTTCATGGATTTCAATAAACTTGCCTTCACACAACTCTTTTGTAAACCACCTATGTCAGTGATGTCAAACCTTTTAGAGACCAAATGCCCAAACAGAGGGGTGGGATGAACTCTGTGCTAGGGAGGGAGGAAGTGCTTCCATTGGGCTGCTGGGCTGAGGGGCGGGGTGAACTCTGTGTTGGGGGAAGGAGGAAGCACTCCCATTGGGTTGCTGGGCAGAGGAGCGGTGCGAACTCTGTGCTGCTTTGACTCTTTGTGTATCAACAGAGAGGGGTGTGTCGGCCCCTTCTGGTATGTGTGCCATAGGTTCGCCACCACTGACCACAAAACATTGAGAAACCTGTCAAAATTAGAACCCCAAAAACCTGCACTAATTTCAGAATTTTGCTCAGTACTGTACCTTTAAAAACCAGGTTACATTTCCCTGAAAAAGTACCATGTCCATGAACAATAGCAGTGATTCATTAGAGACAGTCTATGACAGGATAATACACTCTTACATGCTAAAGCAGTTCTCAGCCTTTTAAAGCCGGGAGCCAGGTCATGCTCCCTCAGACAGCTTTGGGGGCTGGATGGCACTTCCTGTGTGGTGGAAGCCACATAAAATGGCACCATGGGATTCATCTGGCTCACAGGCTGCAGGTTGAGAATCTCTGGGCTAAAGCAATGTTTTGCAACCTTTCTGAATTCCTTCTAAGCTTGTTTTCCTTTCTGAAAATTCCCAATACAACTACCATCTGTTTTACAAATGAGCAAACACATGCAGTAGGTACATTCAAGCGTTAAGAATCTGTCTTACAAGAAATGAATATAACAGCTTTTAAGATAAAAGCACTGTTCTCACTTCTACCACTGCTTCCTCTTTCAACAGGGCCCAATGGGTTGTTTAAGTTTCAAATACAGAAACTGGACAGATAATTTGCAGAGCTCCCATTCTGGACGTCTGACTGTGAGATCCTGGGCATTACTTGTAGAGATGACAGTGATTCATCTTGGTGCTTCACACTTTCCAAGAAATCTTGATTCATCAACTAAAACGTTAAGGGCTATGTGAATTTTATGTGTATATAAATCACATGGATTATGTCTTCTATCTTCTTCTTCCATGTCTATGCCAGACTTTAAACTGCCAAAATGAAGCCACCTTTTTGGTGAGTTCATTCTGTAGTTCCTAGTGAGAGAAAGATTAGCCAGCACAAGATGGCCATTGCCTGGGGTATGCCCAATTGTTTTTCAAAAATACCACAATCTTCAAAGAGCCTCTTTCTGTGTATTAAAAACTAAAACAGATTTTTTTTAGTTTTATCTGAGGAGAAACAAATACATTTTAACAAAAGGAATAGTGCAGAGATACTAATTCCAACTCACATGCTCGCTGATACTTTTAATATGGGAAAAAATATAATTATACTGCACAATTTATAAAATGAAAGCCTGGAAATCCTCCTGACCAAATCTACAAGACTACTACTCCATATGTACCTCTTCTCTCTCAAGTGCCTGCTGAGATTCTGTTGCCAGAAGTTATGCTGGATAAAGCTAATAATATTATCAGACACAGTGATTTTTTTGAAATTAGAAATTCCTAGTCTCCTTCACAGGTCTGGAGACCCCCTGGGATCCCTTTCATCATGGGAAATCTGTTGGAGGCCACCCAACAAGGGGAAGTGTTTAATTTCCAGAAATCAATGCCTGTGGAATTACCAGTAGCAGTGATTTCAAAGCCCCATCTCACAGCTCCCAACAGCTTCCCCACAATGAAAAGAATCCCAAGGGAGCCTCAGCTCCTTTGAGGAAATCAGAAATGTTTAATTTCCAAAACGTTGCCATAGTTGGTGACATCAGTAGCCTTACATAATGTAAGTTATGCAACAGGATTTCAGCCAATATTTTGCTTCCAGGTTCATTACAAACTACTGTTTGTTATAATGCCTGGGTAGTTTGCCATGTATGACTTGGAGTACAAAGATATGTGGAACCCATGGCAAAGTATAGTTTGTGCAGAATAGGAGACTGTGAACAGGCCATATGTACTAGTGAAGGAGAACTCTACAATTTGAATAGTCATGCCAGTACAAAAACAACATTTTAAAAAATTATTTGTACCAATCAAGCTTACTTTGTGTTTTTCTTAACTTCTTTGCCATTAAATTCCTCTTGGCTGATATTTCCAGTGGAGAAATTTACCGTCAGGAGGGGGTAACCAGTTTGACAAGTCCAAGAGTCCATTATAACTTTTATTGGTGCTGGCAATTGGACATCTTTCTGCTCATCTATTACCTTCAAAAAAGGTTATAGTTTAAAATCAGGGGGTTTTTTTCATGCAACAGCCAGTGTTTGAAATGACATGAGCCAGTACACACATGAAAATTTTATTACTGTTGAGCATTTATTTAATATACAAAAGAGAAGACCAATACATTTTGGAGACAAACTTGCATAATTAATATTTTTCCTGACCTATGCTGAGCAGCAGCTAAGATTCTGACTCAGAAGAAAAGGAATGAACTGAATCAGTTAATGAACTGTTAACTGGAAGTCCTTTGGTCCAGAGGCCCCTTAAACAATGACCTCCACAGGCAGCTGCTTCTGATCCAGATTACCCTGTGAAATCTGCCCTTGTGCACCAGAAGCCTGTACTTATTAGAACTTGCTTATCAGTATTGTTTGGGATACAGCAGAGTTCTGGGCTTCAAACCTGAATACTACCTGTAAGAACCCTTTTAGTGGATAAAACTCTGGAAGGACAGCCTAGCTTAATGACAGCATTGTGTCAGACATCTTTGCTAGAGAACATAGTCTGTCTGGAGGTATCCAAGGTGCTGAAATTCTATTCTAATTTAGTTACCTGAGGTATAGTTTGAAAACCACACCTGTAATGCCGTTTTTTCAAACGGATCTCTTAGAAACAGAGCCCAGCATGGACAACAGCCATGAACATTTGGAATTTCCATTTGTAATTTTTCTGCACTATCCCAAGAAAAGAAGTGAAAACTCATAAATATCACCTTGGCTGCTCGCCATGATAATCGCCTATATTCGGATTCGGATATGGCAGGAGGAGGAGGAGGATCACACAGCTCTTATTTGTTACCCATTTTCTGCTTTTAAACTAGTCTGGGTAGGTCTCAATCAGAATGAAAATGGGAAATCATTTTGATACAGACACAAATATAGTGTACATCTGAAATAATTCCATGTGATGAGACCCCTAAAGTAAGGCTAGGATGAAAAATTGACAACAGGCAATATCGTTGGAACAATCATGGTTTGGGGTTCTAACGAAGACATAGATAAGTCCATCACAGAGGTTAAGTATTATCAATGGGATATTTAGAGTCATCACTATCCCTCCTCCACCTCCAATATGTGTTTTAAGTTAGCTATTAATAAGCCAGCACACAAAATGACACCATGAGCCAAGCATGAGTACAGAATCAAAGAAAGCCAAGGTCTCACTTGGGATCATGTCAGTGAAGCTCAGGCAATGCTTAAGCTGAACTCAGAACTCAGACTAGTAACACAGCCAGCTATGAAATCTATAATTTAGTCCCTTTTTAAGTTCAACCCTTTTTTAGGACCAATCACCCTGATAAGTATTCTTTTAAGTACTAGTAAATATATTATAAGTTTGAAATACCTTCTGAATGTGATTCCACAGATCATCTTGAACAGCATTTGAAAAAGAAAATGCATTCAGGTATGACTGTAATAGAAAAAGACATCAAAACCAGGCCATTCACTCTGATGTATATATTTGAAAAAGACAAAATGAAGACAAAAATCAAATATTTAAAATTTTGAATGTTGAAATAATTTTTCTAAACTCACACTGAGTGCTTTTATCAAAAGTCTTTCCGTGATAAAACTGGAAAGCATCCAGATGATGGAAGCCCCCTAAGATAAACACATATCTTTTTAAAATTATGAAACACTGTTAATTAAGACATTAGTTATAGACATTACATTTGGCAGTGTTTGCAAAGACCCTAATATATATTATAAAACATGTACATCTTTTAAAAGATTATTTCTTACATGGTGAAATCCTATTTTAGATAGGTATATATTTTAAGCTTTAAATATTGTCCTCTTTAGAAGAGATACATAATGTAGTGTAGTAGATAGACTGACAAACTAGGACTCAGAAAACATGGGTTAAAATCTCTATCTAGGCATTCAAAATCACATAACAATATCAATAGAAATTACATTTATATACCTCCCCTAAATGCTTAGAACTCTTCGGCAGTTCACAATGTAATTACCATTTTTGTCCCCAACACACTGGGTCTTCTCTTACCAACCTGAGAAGTATGGAAGGCTGAGTCAACCTTGAACCCATCAGGATCAAACTTACATCATGTGCAGTTTCTGACTACAGTACTGCAGCTTGACTGCCACACCACAAGCATGGTTTGGAGATGGATGAAGCCCTTTTTTTTGGGGGGGGGTGTTGGAATCGGGTAGAAAGAGGGCTCCTTTTAAGTCACCTGTCCTGCTCCAGCCACTGCTAATTTCAATTACCATCATATAAGACACACCCTGTTTGTCAAGTGGATTTTAAAGGGGAAAATGTGTCTTATGTGTCAGCAAATATGGTATATATTGAACATTCAATACTGCATTTCAAAAGCTTTTATTTTCCTAACCCATAAATTACCTTCTTGTAAGTTATTATATCAAACAGTTCGATTAAGTTATCTGGTCCAGATTTTTCATCTGCATGTGATAAAGATCGGAGTAATCCAAAATCTCTTTGTAGCGTAGGTCTCATAATGTTGTAACCAAAGTCTTTGTCCTGAAAATAACAATAAAATACCAATATTTACCAAAAAGGTATGATCATATTTCAAGCTATCCCTAGAGCTATGCACTTAATTCATAAATTATTTTTGTTTTCTTTCCATTCCTCTTTAAAACCTCCACTTAGGAACCATACTTCTGTCACATTGATGAGAATATACCTATTTTGAACATCGATTTGTGCTCTCCACCAGTACCCCTTCCCACAATGCTGGTAGGTAGGGCTGGGGTCCACAAGACAAATTCCATTGGTCCTGGGTCACTTTCCTTGCTTGCAAAAGCTTTTATTAAAGGTGCAGTGCAGGGGCGTAGCTACCGCCGTATCTGCCATATCAATTATACGGGGCCCCAGGGGCCCCCAACGTGCATAAGCAAAACAAATCTTTACCCTTCCTAAGGGCCCCCAAACAAATTTTTATACGGGGCCCCGGCAAGGCACGCTACGCTTCTGGTGCAGTGGCTTTCTCCACAGTCCTGTCCCACAGTCTTAGAGGGCTGTGTTACAGACGCTAGCCTTTGGGGCACCTTCTGTCTCTTTGAAGTCTAAGTATCCTCCCTGGAATTCACCCAAATTCAAGTCCTGGAATGAAGGTGGGTGTGAGTTTCATGCTAGGATGTTCCCCAAGCAGAGAGGGCTTGTACAGATGGGCAGAAGGCGACAGGCTCAGGGGCATATCCCTGTCCAGTTCATCCCTTCAAATGGCCTTCTTATTTCCTCTCTTATGCCACAGATATATAGGAATCAGATCTGCTGCAGGAGAAGGAGTTAAAATTCTCAGTGTCAGTCATCTTTTGTAGGCAGGCTGGTTGGAGAAGACAGAGCTCATGTCCCCCCTTCCTTTTCTTCTATCTTTGCACTGAAAACAGCACCTGTCTCCTTCTGTATGTTGCCTCACATCACCTGTGGCCTTCCTCTTACCCTTTCCTCTCTTATCTATATGAGCCAAGGCCCATCCAGTTGTTCCTCACCCACAAGCTTCAGCTCTGCCAGGGTGTTCTGGAAGGCTTGCTCTTTAGACAGACCTTCCCTTGGCCTCTTTCAGCCAGATGGCCCACCAGTCACGCTCATCAATGTCCATATCTCCATCCCCTCACACTATCACAGAAAGCCAGCACGTAGAACTGAAATTTCAGAAGACCTGGGTAATGCACAGTCATCTTAATTTACCATCGAGCAGGAGATTGGAGTCAATGGCCTAAAATACCCCTTCCAACTCAGTTATTCTATGATCCAATATCCAATCTTCATGAACTAGTTAAGTAATATTTTGTAGACCAAACATCCATTATTCAAGGTACCATTATAGCTTCAGAAGAACACACCAGTAGATTAATTTGGAAAAGCATACAAGATAAGTGACATGTATATACATATGTACATGTGTACATACAGTGGAACCTTGGTTAACGAACAACTTGGTTAACATAACATCACATAATGAAAAGAAACACATAGAAAATAGTTGCTCAGTCTACATAATTTTTTGGAATGGATTAATTGGCTTTCAATGCACTCCTATGGGAAACCGTGTTTCAGTTAACGTATTTTAGTTTTCAATGCATTCCTATGGGTAATTCAGTCTAAGTAAGTTTCGTTGTATGAAACATACCGGAGAACGCATTAATTCCATTAACCAAGGTTCCACTGTATGTATGTATGTATGTATGTATGTATGTATGTATGTATGTATGTATGTATGTATGTATGTATGTACGTATGTACGTACGTAGCATTTTAAGAATCCCATAAGCATTTTTGTCCCACTCATATTCTGTATTTGATAGTGAAAGCTACTTTTTAATTCTCAGACAAATAATGCATTTTCAGTATATGCATTTTATTATATAAATTAATTAGGCATTTCTCCCATTGATTAAATTTCTGTACATTTTTCAAAAAAATATTTTTTTGTCTTGTACTGTACACTTAACCGTAGGTAATTCAAAATAAGGAGAAACAAAAAATTAGATGTTTATTGCTCTCAATGCCCATATGAGGAGAAACTTAAAGCTATCTGCATATTTTCTTTAAGAATCTGGCAGACTGGAAACTGAATACATGCATAGAAGAAATGTGCTTGATGCTGTTTTGTTTTCCACCCCTTTCCAAAATGCTGATAATCAATTCCTGTAATTGGGGGACCTAATGATATTGAAGGGGAAATTACAAGACTCCCTCCAAAAAATAGATGTAGAAATGCTGAGCTAGAGAGAAGAGTTGGCAAGCTGGGCTTGTATGAGTTCATTCTAAATGTGGAAGTTCACACTAGAATATGCAAGTAGCTACAAGAGCAGGAAGAAGATTGAGATGGAGCCTAAACTGAAGACAAGTAGTGCAATATACAACTTGCTAGATGGAATATCTGAAACGTGGGCCGATCACTGCATAGTTGTCCTTAATTTCAAAACATTGAAAAGAAACCATAGTTCAGAAAAAATATTATGAAAAAATATTGTATTCGCTCATACCTACCAATGACATTGTGGGTTCAATGTAGTGTGCACCTAGATGTCCAAGGTAAGAGGCAAATCCCTCATTAAGCCACAAGTCGTTCCACCATTTCATAGTAACCAGATTTCCAAACCACTTAAAACCAAAAAGGAGGGGGGAAATATGTTATTTCAATCTGTTGTTCTCATCCATCAGACTAAAAAGACAGCAGCTTCATTTAATATGCAATCATATTATTATTAAACAATGCAACACACCTACACTGCTTTAAAAAATGTGCTATAGTGCCTATGAAAAGAAACTCCAGTGCTTTTACATTTTGTCTTGCTCCTTATCTGGTATAGGGCATAAATATAATGGGGAAAGGGATAAATTAAAATGAATCACACCAGGAATGCAATCCTACTTGGTATGCATTCTTATTATACTGCTTAAATAGCATTTAGCAGCTACACTTATATACCGCCCCATAGTGATTTGTGCACTCTCTGTGTGGTTCACAAGGTAATGCAACAGGTTGATTGGTCATAGTGCTTGATCCTAAACATGTGGGTACAGTGAGAGACCCACATTGCACCAATCTAGGTGGACTGCACTGGCTAGAAAACCACATTTAGACCAACCCTAATTGTCCTAATTGAACAACAGGCTACAACTATAGACCAGTCTAGGACCTCAGTAGGTATAGACTAAATCATTCTAACAAGAATGTCCTATAGTCAATGTTTTTTAGAGAGCTCCCAAGTGTTCCCAAAGGAGGCTATAGCATGAGATAAACTGCGTAGTCTACCATTGATTCTCTTCCCTACCCCCATGCTGTTGAGGCATTTGGTTAGCTACTTACATAGCAAAAATGTGTTGATTGCATTCATACAACTAGCCATCACATCTGCCTCCTACCAATTTTTTTGCTCTGCTTAATCAGAAGATGCACTAACTGACATATTTTGGCCTAAATCCAATTGTTAATCCAAACTAGTCGATCCAATGAATTAATTTTGGGATGGTAAGTCAATATTTGTGCAATAACCAATGATGATGACTAATGTCAAAGTTTTATAACATTCTTGCATGCTGCCTATAGTCAAAATGATTAGGAGTAACTTTTCTGGGCTGGGATGACTGTATCTATTCAGTACTAATCATTCCTTCCAGTGTCTGAATTCAAATACTTTACAGCCCAGCATCCCTCTGATTTGTGTTCTTCCCCTTTCTTTTGTCAGCTGGTGTCAGTTTTTGGTCTGTTCTGTTGGCTACTAACAAGCATACAGTAAAAAAAAAAAAGCATACACACATATGCAATTCCAACTAACTGTAAGCAAAGAAACATTTTAATTTTTTTCCTTCTACAAATGTCTCAGAGTGAGACTTTGAGTGGCAGTTATAATGAGAAAAGGGAGGATTCATGGAGACTCGTAGCTATTTTCCTAAGTGGGTCTCTGTACTTACTATGCAGCTAAAGATAATTTTACAGAAATTGAAAATTCTGTAAAAACTAATAGGGACAGGGCTTTTGGGAAAATAAACCTGGAAGAGGTGCCTACATTTATTTTCATTTCCTTCTATCACTTTCCAGAAGAGAGCCTCAGAAATATTTCTAATCCATTTTGAAGAATGAGAAAGACATGGTTCATCTATGTTCTCCTCATCTGTAGCTTTCATTTATCCCATGTGTTTAAGTATCTCCCACTGACATTTCAGGAGCCTGCCTACCTCACCTTCTCTCCTCATTCAACTGGTCTGACTGCTGATGATGATAGGTGCCCCTTTGGCCAGGAAGTCCCACTGATCTCTTCAACCAACACCAGAGTGTGTCCTTTGCCTCACCACCCCTATCCTTTTCCCCCTGAATGGGGAAAAAGAAACTAAAAGCATGTGAACCAGGCACTCCATTTTGTGGTAAATGAGAAGAACACTGGATGGAAAAACCATAAACTAAAGAGGGACATCGAAAACAAAATTAAATTAAAACAACAAATGTTTCCATCCTGCATATCCATACAACAAATGTTTCTACCCTGCACATCCATAGGCTACCGTTGCCTGAAAACCAGTTGTATCTGACTCTAGGGTTTGGTGCTCATCACCATTTTCAGCCAAAAAGCCAGTGCTGTCTGCGTCTGCAGATGTTTTGCATGGTCATCTGGCAGGCGTGACTAAACACTGGAGTGCACAGAATGCTGCTTACCTTCCCACTGAAGTGGTACCTATTTATCTACGTGCTTTCAAACTGCTAGGTTAGCAAGAGCTGGGCCAGAGATAGGAGCTCACTCTCGAACTGCTGACCTGCCGATCTTCCAGTCATCAAGGCCAGCATCTTAACCACTAAACCACTGCAGTCCCATAGGGACTAACAAATAATACTTATAAAAATAAATTGCTATAAAACACAAAAACTGCTTCCAGTCAGCAATAAATATTACATGTTTTAAGAAAGTTGGTGGTTTTCATAACAGATATTCATTGTTATTAAATTGTAATTATGCAGCTGTAGCTGATTTGAAAATACCCACTCTGTTTCAAAGATAAATAAAAGTACATAATATTTTACTACATGCCTGGTGTCCTATCTCATGGGCGACAATTTCACAAATCTCTCTTTTCCTATTTCTGTTTTTCTCTTGTGGGTGATACAGTAGTGATGTTTCATGGAAAGTCATTAGTCCCCAGTTTTCCATAGCACCTGCGTGCATTTCAGGTAGTGCAATCAAATCTTCAGTGGTTTAAACAGAAGAGGAAAAGCAACTTTTAACACATCCATATTTTTATGTAAATTTTATTTACACTAAACAAATAAAGCATAAAAACAAATTACATTCAAATAAAGGAAAAGTAAGATAACATTGTGCTTCCATCAATCCTTTTATTTCTCTTATTTTCTTCTCACTCGGAGCTGTAACACTAAAAATATAATGTTTTGGCACTGGTATGTGACCTTTACCTTTAAAACTATTCACTTTTAAAACTTTTAAATCTTTTAAAACATTAACCTTACCTGTTAATTTGTCGTTTATAGTTAGATCCCACATTATATTAATTATAAAGTACAATATTTGGACATATATTTAGTTTTGTACATAAAGTTTTATTCATTTCTTTGAAGACCAATTTTTAAATTTCTCAACCTCATGACATACACACCATAAATTAAATATAGGTGCCAATTTCTTGATTAAATCTCCAACATAGTGCAGTATATTTAGAACAATAACAATTCATTTTATTGATGTTAAAAAGAAATATTAAATGCTAGAGTGTTAAATAGTATTTCCATATAGGATGTGTTAAAATGCCCTGGGTCGCCTTTGGCGAGGAGGGCAGTATAGAAATTTAAATAAATAAAATAAATAAATAAAATAAATAATATAGTTTTATAACAATTCTTTTTAATCCTTATAGATGTACAGTGGTACCTCGCTTGAAGAGCATAAAGCGTTCCACGGAATTGCTCTTTAAGCAAGTTTGATCTTTAAGTGAAACACCATTGTAAGTGACCAATTGTGACTTCTGGCAGGGGGGACTGCAACCCCCAATTTAGTTGTTAAGCAAGTTTTTGGTTGATTTTAGTTATTAAGCGAGGTGACCATTCAGAGAAAATTCTGCTGTTTAAGCGAGTTAGTCTATAAGCGAGGTGCTCTTTATGCAAGGTTTTACTGTACTCCTTTTTTTCCATAAACTTCTCCATTCTTAATTACTTATTTCTTTAACTAAAATCCATTTCCCAAATTATTCCTAGACTATGCTGTTGGTCTTTTGACTACTAACATTCTATCAATTTTACTTATTAATCCTTTCCTATTTTATTTTCTTCATCAATTTTTCTGCCAGCTATTAATTCTTCAAACTTTGTTAGCTCACTATATTTATCATGATTCCTTTCTCATTTTTTAGTCCATTCATCCAACTAAATCACTTCTGTTTCTTCTCCCATGTCTAGGCCAGACGTGTAACTTCCAAAATAAAGCCACCTTTTAGTGAGTTCATTCTGCAATCTCCTTCACCTGACCTAGTGCAAAAAAAGATTAGCCAGCACAAGGTGGCCATTGCCTGGGGTACACCCAATTGTGGTTCAGAAAAACTACAATCTTCGGAGAGGCTCTTTATGTGTCACTTATGCCATATCTTTCATTTTCTTTAACCAATCTTTCAATCTAATAACCTGTTTCCTTTTTTAAACTATTTATGAAATTCTTTCTTCGATTCCCGGGTGTGTGTGTGTGTTAATTTTACACATTTGGAGCAAATATAATTTCTATGTTAGCCCAGGTAGCAGAATTGATCCCCCCCCCCCCCAGGAATCTAAGAAAAAAATTCATAAATGGTTGGTGGAAGCACAAATTTAAATTAAATATTTAATATTCTTATTTCTCTGCTTGCCTCACAATCTCCCAAGCATGTGTGGTTTGCAACTAAGTGAAGGTAAAACCCCTCCTCCACTTAGTCCACAAGGTACATCTAGTGACAAAATGTTCAGTGGTCAACAACAACATTAAAAGGGAAATGTCCTGATTTTGTTATTTGCCTATATTTTTATACAACAGATACATGTATTTTAATCATCTCTTTATTGCTATTTATGAGATATCAGGGCAGTATTCATACATTAAAAATATCCATACATAAAAACCGAGAAAGAGGTCTGCTGGATCAGGCCAGAAGGCTACCTGTAGTCATATGGCCAGGCCTAGGCAAATAGCTTCCTGCCCTGCTAGTGGGTTTCCTCCAATGAATAGCTCTCTGCTGCTACTTCCTAGCAAATGGCATTTCCCTGCTACTATATAACACAGTATTTTTATTTATTTATTTATTTATTTTTGTTACATGTGTACTGCCTAGAATAGTGTTGCTAAGTTGGGCAAGATATAAATGTAATACGTGCCTACTTTGTCCATCCAGCATGAGCCAGTCTGGTTGGCATGCACACACAATATGAATACAAATACAAAAAATACGGGGGGGGGGATATCCCCAATAAATGCATAAAATAAGAAATGAAATCCTACCAGCTAAGTCAATAAATAATGCTGACATTGCCAGATTAACCCATTATCTGCATTTCTATGATTTTCAAATTTACATCACAACATGAAACAGCTAATTCCATTAACTGATTACTAGCTGTGGAGGGAGGAATCTTCTGCTGTAAGAAAGTGGTTGGTAAACACATTGCTCAGATGTTATCAGTCTACTGCAGGGGTTCCCAATCTACGGCCATAGGCCGGATGCAGCCTGCAATGCCATTCCATCCAGGCTGTTGTCGCCTCTGCTGCACCCAGAAGAGGATGCGGGCACATTTACATCAGCCACAAAATGCACTTGCACATGTGCAAACACACCTATGGCTGTCATAAATGTGGGAGTGGGCACATTTACGACAACCGTAAATATGCTCACTTCTGCTTCCACTTCCAGGGGACATGGTCAGGCCCAAGGCATAGAAAGGTTGGCTCCCAGCATCTGTAGACAAAATAACCAGTGACAAGGGATCACGACAGTCCAACAACATCTGGAGCAATACAGTTGTTCACCTCTGTTATAAAACAGAAGATCAGCTTGAGCTGTTCAGGAATTTTACATGGAAGTTGGGCATAATTTCAAAAGCAAATAGAGATGTGGGAAGGAAGGAAGTGGTATTATCATACCTTAGACATGTTTCTATTCTTAAATTTCCAAGGGGAGGAGGGAGAGTTTAGTTCCAGGTAGTGTATTTACAACACACACACAAATACATACAGGATAGTTCTGTATGGTGCCTTGCAGAGAGCTACCTCTTTTGAGTGCTCAATGGGCAACTACATATAATAAGAATAACAGATAACTGCAAAATGGGCTTTAGCATATCTCCCCAGAATCTTTTTGCTGCTCCATACTAAAATACAAATTATGGACTAGATCTACAGTTGGTTAGGAGAAAATCTGTAGCAGAACTGCCACTGCTTCATAAGTTCTATTGCTAACAGCAAACAGGGTAAGTGGTGTGTGTGTGTGTGTGTGTGTGTGTGTGTGTGTGTGTGTGTGTGTGTGTGTGTGTGTGTGTGTGTGTGTGTGTGTGTGTGTGTGTGTGTGTGTGTGTGTGTGTGTGTGTGTGTATATATATATATATATATATATATATATATATATATATATATATATATATATATATATATATATATATATATATATATATATATATTGGGGGGGGGCTTTTCTTTTTGTTCTTCTCCCTTTCCAATATGGGCTAAGATCTGGCATGGATGTGAGCTACTTTGGGGTGTACACTGGGAGAAGGATGATTCTTCTGCTACTCCAGACACATCCTCTTCCCCTACAGAGTTTGTGTTATGTGTAACAATTCTCACCTAGACTTTAGTCATCGTCAGTAAATCATCATTAATATATTTTTTTCACTGAATTGTAAAATCAGTTATGAGGTATTGTAAAGAATTTTTTAAAATTACGGTATGTATATTTTTAATAAACAAAGACTAGAAAATATAGAAAGAATATCCAAGGGTATTATTGCACATTACAAGCACTAATACATTCTCTGAACTTTAAAACAATTTAGCATGCAAGCAAACATACCTGTTTTTGAAAGAGGATAACTGATATTAAATAAATCTTCCATAAATGAAAAAATTCGTCCAGTGATATTTAAAGCATAATCAGTATACCCTTTCCGTACTGCATCCTTTGAAGCCCAAATGCGTATCTGTTAGAACCCACAGAAATTGTTACTTCAAACAGTTTGTGATAAGTTATTCCAGATAATTAGTCCATATTTACCTTCAGTGAAGGGCCTGTGCCATTACAGCACCTTTCTGCTTTGAAAATACTTAACTCTTGTATATTATTTTTCCATCAATATTGTGCTTCAATTAACACATTTTATTTCACTAAATTCAACATTGTGAAAATTTCTAATTTGAAACATAAATTTGCTATCCTTGCATCCCATTCAAGTTTGTATTCAGAACTGAAGAATGAATAAATATATATGGTGTATAAGATGCTAGATTTTTGATGACTTTGCAAGTTGTTTAACCTTTGGCACCAATATTTAGGGCTGCATTTTGGAAGACTGTTGCATTCCGAATGATCCACACCATTGTCCCCTGTGGCTGCAGTTCATAAGAGCTGCCTGCCATCTGGATCAAATGCCAAACACCCAAAGAATCTATTTTGAGTACTAAAGAAAAATAAAGAATAGTAAATACTCAGTAAAGGAAAAGGGTGCTCTTGCTCAAAAGCCAGTCACATCCGACTATAGGGTATGGTGATCATCTCCGTTTATAGTCAAAGAGCCAGCGCTGTCTGCACCTGCAGACATTTTCGTAGACATGTGGCAGCTATTGACTAGACATCAGAGCACACAGAATGCTGTTACCTTTCCACTAAAGCAGAATCTATTTATCTACTTGCAATTTCTTGCTTTCAAACTGCTAGGTTGGCAGGAGCTGAAACAGAGATGGGAGATAATGCCATCATGCAGCGCTTGGGTCTCGAATTGCTAACCTTCTAGTTGTTGTTCAGCATCTTAACCACTTGAGCCACTGCAGTCCCACAGTAAATACATAGCCGTGTCTAAATTATGGGTCACGAACCTTGAACTCAAGGACTGAATCTGGCCCTCCTGGGGGGTCCCAGTCTAACCTGCTCAGGCTTTTCTGGATAGCCATGCTCCCTGCCCCATAATAGAAACATTTGGGGGCTTCAGGTTTTTGCAAGAGCTTCTTCATGTTGTAAAAGACTGGAATTCTTCTATTACTGGCAATCAAAATTCTAAGCTAAAATTTGCTGGCAGTTTTAGTCATATCTTTTTACTTTTCATTTCACCCCATGACAGGAACATCAGCCCCAAGAACTGCTCTGAAACCAAACTTGGCCCTCAGACTGAAGACGTTTTTCTTCCCTTGATCTAGGCTCGTGACGGCGAACCTTGGCACTCCAGGTGTTCTTGGACTTCATGAATCCACACAGATGGATTTACTATGTGTATGCATGGGAATTGCTGTCCAAGAATGATCTAGGCAAATGGATACCATGCAAACATAGTACAGCCTATCCACTGTCATGCAACTTTCCTTTGTACTTCTGGCTCTGCAGCCAGATACCTAACTCAATGAATTATACAGCTGGTAAAGACAGATATATATTGTATAAAATTGAACATAGTCAGAAATGCTACTTGCAATTTCTTACTTTCGAACTGCAACAGCTATATTCACCTTCTTGCCTCTCTCAGTTGTGGTGACATGATCAAACCTACAGACCACAAAAGCAGTAATATATGTGGACATTTGTGGTGTTGTTTCAAACGTTGTCACAGTCCAGTTAACTGGTGTAGTCCCATTAAGCAGTGTACTTACATTCATATCTTTATACTCAGATACATCTATAAAAATGTAAATTGTATATTAATATTAAATTATTGATTCTGTACAGATGATTGGATTAGCTCAAAATGTATAAAACATATTTCCCCTTTTTCATTTTTGCAAGTAAAACTCAGCACCCTTCTACACAAACACAACAGTCATGTACAGGCACACAAAAATCATACAAACCACACTAAATGGCATGTTGATGAGAACCTGGAATTTTTAAAAAAATATTATCTCCCAGAATCCCTGTCTCAAAGAGGTAATGTTTGCAGGCCCTGATGTTAACTGGAACATCAAATGCAGAATCAGCTACAAGCAGTTGCATTTTTAATTATTTAAATTTGACAAGTCAATCTGACATAAAAATCACTTTCAAAAAAGGACCCAATTGCTCTAACTCTCACTATACCACATTGTACATATAGTAATATGTAAGAAGAGATATTTTACTATTCAAATAATATTGCAATATGGATTATTTAGTAGAATCACTATATTCAAATTAGAATATACTAAGGATTTCACATGGTCAAAGTGATGCCTTAAAAAAAATGCAATTTATTTATTTATTTGTTTATTTCAATTTGTTTATCACCCTCCTACCAAAAGGGACCCAGGGCGATTTACAACAATTATAAAATCATTTTTAAAAATTAAAAACTCTAAAAACTTTTAAAAACTTAGTATTAAAAGCCAAAAATTGCAACACAGGCATACTGGAGTCAAACCAACCAATTGGCTGGGGAAATTGAACCATGCACTCCCTAGACCAAACCTGCCAGCCAGGTTTTCACTCCTTTTCTAAAGGGCAGCAACTCTGTCTGCATGCGTAGTTCTATTGGGAGGAGGTTCCAGAGGGCCGTAGCGGACATCGAGAAGGCCCTCCTTCTCGTGCCAGCGAGGTGCGCCTCTCTGGCTGATGGCACAACCAGAGAGCCTCTCCGGTCTGCTCTGGTGGGACGGGCAGATGTCCTTGGGACGATGCGGTCTCTTAAATATCTTGGTCCACTACCATGTAGGGCTTTAAAGGTAATAACCAGCACCTTGAATTGCACCCAGAGGCAAACCGGGAGCCAGTGCAGCTCCTTCAGCAGTGGTGAAGCACGGACATAATGCCCGCATCCCACCACTACTCGTGCAGCCGCATTCTGGACCAGCTGAAGCCTCCAAATGGTCACCAAGGGCAGCCCCATGTAGAGCGCATTACAATAATCAAGTCCAGAGGTGACCAAGGCATGTGTGACCATGAGCAAGGAGTCCCGGTCTAGGAACGGCCATAATTGGCGAATCACACAAAGTTGTGCAAAGGCCCTCCTGGCCACGACGGCCACCTCCTCTTTGAGCAGTAGTCGCGAGTCCAGGAGGACCCCCAAATTATATACCGGGTCTGTAATGTAATTCTTCTTCTATACAGTACAGACATAATTTCTGAGGTCAGAGACAAGGAAATCTTCAAAATGAAAAAAAATTAAAGTGGTAACCATAACTCTAGAATTTCCTAACAATGCTCAGCATTTGGCGGATGAAATTCATTTGTATAGCTTGAACTTTCCACTCAAGGAAACTGGGAGGATTAATCTGTGCTGACAAATATATTCCCAGTCGTCAAATCCAAGACAGCACTTACATTTGGAAAAATAAGTTAAAGCAATACCAAGAAAAGTTGTACCCAGCTTCCAAACTGGCGCTTGGCTAGCTTGTAAAGAACAGGTTTGCACCAATACTTGTAGAAGATTAATTTTTTAAAAAATCAGCCATATGAGAATAGGAAGCCAAATATACAAAAAGATATAAAAATATCTTCTAAAATATTTTAAAATAAATCATAAAATAAATATAATGTGTTTCTTTTTAAATCAGGGATGAACCTATTATTTAGATTATATGGCCAAGATTCTGCTGAATACTGATGAAACAAAGACCACCCACCACTGTACCAGGATTGGATTACTCACCTAGAGCTGTTCCACAAGCAGTGGTCACTATCCATACAATGTGGTGTTCGCTTGCACAAGCAAGTACCAAATGACGGCGTACAAAGACTGGAAACATCAGTCTGTTATATGAGTGGTTTGACCTGTCAAAATTCTAGCTCTAGTTTCCAGCATCAAATTTTAAGTGTTCAAAAGGCCAGGTGCCTGGAATTTTTCCAATCCCATAGCAATTAGATAAGTAAAAATCTGAAATAGCAAAAAGGATTGCTCTTCATAAAATCACCCACTATTATTCTGCTCTTTATTTTTTTACTTACCTATAGCCTGCATGTTGGAAAGGGCTATGTAGGTTGGATGGTGAACAATCCTGATTTTAAAGGTAGCTTTCATAGCAGGTTCATCAAAGCATGGATATACTGTCCTTGCATCCACAGGTTCTAGTTGTGATGCAATTAGCCATCTAAATTAAGAACATGCATTGGATTAAATTCAAGTGGAAAGGACCTGCCAACATACACCCTTCAGTTGGTGCTGCATGAACAATTCCCTAACATAGTACACAGCATCTGTGTACACACAGTCCTACAGAATGGGCAAAAAGCACAGCAGTCAGATTTGGAGTAGGAAAGTGAGGGACATGCTCTTCTCTGGGAAAGGAGTTATATAAGAGTTTACTAAATGAAATAAATCTCTGGCTAGAATAACTTTGTTATTCACCTGCTTTTAGAGTGGATAGTGTCAGACCAGGACTCTGGAACTGATCCACAACTGGCCATTGGGGGAACCCATTGGGGGATTAGAAGTGGAAAAATCACTCCTTAAGTATCTTTAAGACACTCCTTAAGACACTTCTTCCGTGTCTAGGCCAGAACTGAAACTGCAAACATGAAGCCACCTTTTGGTGAGTTTATTCTGCAGTTCCTGACCTAGTATGAAAAGGATTAGCCAGCAACACAAGTTTGCTGTTACCAGGGTACACCTGATTGTGGTCCAGAAAACACCACAACATTTGAGGAATCTCTTTCTATGTATCCCATTAGGGTCAGTGTAACAAAATAAGCTCAATTTTAAACTGTGCTTTTTTTTGTTATCTTTTTACCTACCTAAATGTGTTTTAGTACTTTCAAAATGGTGATTCCAAATCTGGGGGAGGAAGAAGAATGTAAACAATATGTGCCTCATGGAATTGGAGAAATTGAACTAATATGTGATTGACATGCCTTGCTGTAAGATCATTGGCTGGAATCCCTAAGGGGGAGGGCCAGAGGTGTAATCCAGAGACACAGACACACAGAGAGAAGCATTCTCTGGAATGCTGTGCATTCATTCTGTAGAATGTAGTAGCTTGAGAAAGGAGGGGGCTGTGGGCTTTCCCTGGAACCTTTAGCTTGCTTATTTCTGTTTGAAATGTTTTCTGATCCTATGATGGACTGTATCTTTAACCATGCTATGCTTTCAATATATTTCTAAAATACCTGAAGAGATGGAGTGGTTATTTGGCTTGTTGCTACCTTTTCTACACATATCTGAAGCCTGGGTTGTCCAGGCAGGGAGCTGCAACTCAGAAGAACACTAGGGCCTACTCGAGGGTAAGGCTTCTGTTGTATAATTTGGTTATGACTTGAGAGCACACAGCTAACTAACTAAATCAGGGGCAGCCAGCTTCTACATTCTCTGATCTATTCTACTCATCAGACAATATGTGCCGCAACAATATTGCAGTAGTTTATCTGTGACTTTCATCTGACATGCTGTACTTTCCTGATACACTTCCAAAGAGCTTAAACCCTTAGCAATGTTTCAGTAACAAGCCTCATTGGGGTGATCATGGTATTGGGTTCCAGCCTTGATGTATAGACCAGTAGGACACTCTACACATTCAATTTTACCTGCACACAGATTCTGTTACCAAAATCCCATAGCTCCATTTTCTTTATCCCACACAGCGTGAGCCTTATTTTTTGGATCATTCAGTACAGAATGTCTTCCCAGGGAAAGGAAATATTTTGAGGGGGGGTGAGGCTTACCCACTCATTTGTTCTCCAAAAGAAGCATGAGGTCAGGGGCATGGCCACACCTCTGAACATCATTCAGGTTTTTTTTAACTGTAATTTCTAAACAACTGAGGGGTGGGGGGCAATTTTGGTGCTTCTGAAGGTTTTTTTTTTATGTTTTAAGATTGGATGTTTTATATGTTATTGTTGTAATTCCTCCCTGAGTTGTTTGTTCAAATGGGGTAGCAATATATAAATTTGAATAATTAATAAATAAATAACAGCTGGAATTTCTCCAGCCAAAGTTTCCATTATTGAGCTCAATGGAAAAATGTGCGTCTTCTGCACAGAAGGAAAGCCCACACACCACGCTGCTCCCCAGGGCAAGAACTGCAAGAGTGTTCCAGATTTGCTCTAACTGAGCTCTCCCTGGCACAGAAAAGTCTGTCAGCAATAGCAATTACACGTACATATACCACCCCATACCACTTAGTCTCTGGTCAATTCACAAGGAAATTAGCATTTTTGCCCTTGACATGCTGCGTACCCATTTTACTGGCTTTGGAAAGCTGGAAAGCTGAGTCAACTTTGAGCTGTCAGGATTGAACTCACAATGTCAGCTGAGTTTTCAGCCATCCCTCTCAGGAGAGCAACTTTTTTCTTTCCTAAAGGAGTGTGTCTACTTTTTTCATTCTGGAACAAAAATGAAGGGCATTCTTCTATGCAGATAATGTAAAGCTGGGGAGGGTGCATATCTGTAAGTGGTGCTTCAGTAACCTAAGCAGGCATGATGTTCAGGACTGAGGTAACATGCTGCCTGTCCTTTCATCCCTCCAGCCATCCTTTTCAAAAACAGCCTAACAGCTTGAGGAGAGAGTGTTTGGGCAACCCCTGCAATATTGAGTACAGAAGAAACAATTAATGTAAAGTGGTTTTTGCTCAGCTCATGAGCACAGAATCCAAAGAGACTCTTGTGAGTGGGGGGAGGTTAGTTTGTGAACCCAGATGTTGCCTCCAGTTCTATGCCACTGTTTGCAACCCCTCCTGCTTCTCTCAGTTCCTTTGCTTGCTGGCTTCCTTCCTTCCTTGTTTGATTGTTGTTTTTCATGGCAAGCAAACCCTGCATCCCCAGTGTCTTCCTCCTCCCAATACAACCCTCCCATTTCCCCCATTCTACTCCCCATTTTCTGTTCCAGACATGTTTGGGATTGCCATAAAGGCAAAGCAATGGGAAACTGGCTACTTTGGCTTGAACTGCAAACTTGGGCAGGAAAAGCTTCTAGGTGCGTCTCAGACGTTGGGGCTGACCCAAACTGCAGTGATGGTAGCAGGATAGGCTTACTCCTGTCTGTATCAGTACCGAGACACTGCAGTGATCAACTGTTCTAGCCCTCAGTGTTTCCCAAATGCTGGTGTTTGGACTTCAATTCCCAGACGCCTAAGTCATTTCCCCAAAGCACTGATCAGCCAATATACTGACTTAGGCTTCTGGGGATTGAAGTCCACCTGTGGGCTGTGTACCCCTTGTTGGGAACCACGATCACCTCTGCATGGGCTGTGTGTGTAAAAAAAATGGAAACAACCACAAAAAAAATTAAAAAGCTAAATTAAATGAAGCACAATACGATACATGTTAACAAGCTCTTAGCAATGCTGCCACCTTTTACAGGACACTATGTAACCATTCCAACTCCAAGCTGCTGGACAGCAAAACCTAAAAGAATAGGTAGAGACAGAACAAGGGTAAACAGAAAGAGCTTCTTCAAAAATTATGGTGTTTTTGAACCACAATTGGGCGTACTCTGGGTAACAATATTGTTGTGCCGGCTAATCTTTCTCACACTAGGTCAGACGGAAGGAACAGCAGCCTTCATTTTGGCATATCAGAGTAAACAAAATAAAATAGCAAGAAAAGACAAAAACCGTTGTGGCAACTTAAAGACTAACTCCTGTATTTAAATGTGAGCTTTCAATTTAAATATAGGAGTTAGTCTTTAGGAAGCCTCAATGTGGTGGATTTTTGTCTTTTTACTTTTTGCTGTTTTATTTTGTTTACTTTCTGATATGCTTGCACAGAGAAACACAGCTACCACCTCAAACATTTCATTTTGCCAGTTCATGTCTGGCCTAGACACAGAAGAAAAAGAAGTACTCTCTGCCTAGAAAACCCTGAATTTAAGAATAGATGACTTCATTTTGGCAGTTTAAAGTCTGACCTAGACACGACAGAAGAAAAAAGAGACAAAACAGTGGGAAAGGGATGCCAATCACACCAGCGTCACGTGTGGATGGGGAAGTATTGATTTAATCTGCACGCTCATCCTTATACTTTTAAGGATTCTACAGATTGCGAATCACATCGCAGCCAAGCCAAAAAAGAAAAAGAGCCTGAATTGGCAAGGTAGTGAAAGCCAAGGGTCCCGCCAAGGACCCAGGCAGCAGAGAGAGTTGCCGCTGCCCGAGAAAAAAAGGATAGGTGTCGGAGAAGGAGGGAGAAATCCAAAGCTGCTGCTTGGCGCGCTCGTTCGTCCGCCACCAACAGCCTCGACGGGACTCTCCGGCTCCTTAGGACGCGCGGCGGGAGGAGAGAGAGTTTGCTCCGGCGCCCTTCTTCTCGCCTATGGAAATCCCGCCGCCGCTGCTCCTCCCTAGACATCCTTTGATGAAGGGATATGAGCCTCACCTCCTCCGGCTCAGATCCAGGCTTTATGGCAAGAACAAACATTCATGAGCGTACGCAAGAGAAAGACCACATTAGAAAATGGAGGAAGGAGCTTACTATATATACAAGGAATAACATTAAAAGAGGATATGGCTGAGGAATGCAACGTCACTTGGAGAACTATGAAGAGGATGAGTCCCTAAATGCAAGACCTCCTATGGTAATAGAGTGGACCAGGGATCTGCAAACTTGGCCCTCCAGGTGTTCTTGGACTTCAGTTACCAGAAGCCCATGTCAGTATGCCTGCTGATCAGGACTTTTGGGAATTGAAGTCCAAGAACATCTGGAGAGCCAAGTTTGCTGATCCCTGGAGTAGACCATACCGCCAGGGTTTCAACAGCAGAGTGCCAGGCAACTGTAAACTAACCTGACCACCCTGAGGACAAATGGCCTTGGGTGCCAAAGTCCAGAGGGAAGGGTGATGGGCCTCAAGTGGATTAAATCCATCTTGATGGAAGGCAGCAGTTTCATCAATACAGTACTGACCTGGGGATGAAGGGACTCAGCGTGCCAAAAGGGCTCAGGACCAGAAAGTGACCCACAGAACTGGATCAGTGCTATGGGGGTCACGCTGAAGGCAAATGGAAGGCTACTGCATTATATCCTCAGGACAGTCTTCATAGTACTGCTAGACAAAAAGAGTCTCCTCGAAGATTGTGTTATTTTTGAATCACACCTGGGGGCACCCAGATAACAGTAACCTTGTGTTGCCAGCTAATCTTTCTCACACTAGGTCAGGCCAAAGGAACTGCAGAACACTCACCCAAAGGTGCCTTCATTTTGGCAGTTTCACGCCTAGCCTAGACACTGAAGAAGAATGGAAGACCAACATGCTCAAGCGTAGGCTGCTGGCGGACAACAACGCGCTGTGTGAATGTGGAGAGACAGTAAGCAAAAGGAGGAGCTCTGATAGTCGTGGAGGCAGAAGAGGCCATGTCAGATGGACTGGCTGTGAAGGCGCACCTTGTTAATATCCTCAAGGATGTGACAGTCCATTGCAGTCCAGGGGGTTTAAATCCTGCATGTCTCATTTCATATGTGCCGCAGGGGATGGCTCCGTGACCATAGCGTGTGGGTCAGTTCACGGCAAGCCGGGATCCACCTTAAACAAATTCACGCCAATGGCATTTTTCCTGCTTCAGGAAGAAATGCATTCTCGGATGCGAGTTGCAGGCGACGATAACAAGAACTGCCAATTCCTACCAGGTGTGGGGCTCCAGGAATATGGGGTCCCATGTTGGGTGGCTGATCTGATGGGGCAGCCACCCCTCCCTCACTCTTTTAAACTTTTTAAAATCTTTCTAAACTGTTTAACCTTTTAAAATCTTTTAGATCTTTGTAAATTCATGGTTTAATTCTTTTTTAATTGATTTTTTTAAAAGTAATTTCAAACCTCGAGGTTTTAATTCATGAATTTTCTGTAAGCCGCCTAGAGTCAGGTTCGCCTGATTAGGGCGGGATAATAAATCTAAATAAATAAATAAACATGCACCGATGAGGACTTCAGGTTGTCCAACGATCAACCAAGAAAGTGGCTTCCTTTTGGCAGTCCAGGGTTGGGTCGAAAGAAGACGACCACGCGAGGAGGACGGAGGAGGACGGCGCCCTACCTTTTCTCGCCCTCGTCCTCGTAGTGGTTCAGGAAAAGGCCGCCCAGCTCGGGCTCGGCGTGGACGGTCCCCTGGAAGGCGAGGCGCAGCTCGTAGAGGGCGCCGGCGGTCAGGTTCTCGCGCAGCTCCAGCACCACGTAGTGGTTCGCGGGCGCCTGCCACACCTCGGCCAGCGGGACCGGGCGGCCGCCGGCTTCCCAGACGGCGACGCTCCGCAGGTCCAGCTGGCGGCCGTGCAGCAGCACCGCGGCCGTGGCCCGGCGGCAGCGCACGGTGATGTTCACCTGCCCGGCGTGGGCGCGCGGCTCGGGCTGCCCGGGCACCAGGGGCAGCCACAGCAGCAGCGAGTAGTGGAGCGGGAGCAGGTGGGGCGGCAGGCGGCCGTGGTCCCAGGGGCCCGGCGGGCGCACGGGGGTCCCGAGGGTCCCGGCTGCGGGGGGCGGAGGAAGGGCCGACCCGGCGGGCTGGGAGTGGCGGAGGAGGCATAGCCCGTAGAGGACCCCCAGCACTAGCAGGGCCAGGAGCAGGAGGGCCGCCAGCGCCGCCAGGCAGAGGCCCGACTTCCTGCCCAAGTAGTAGCCCGAGCGCAGTTTGGCGCTCATTCTGGAGTCGGCGCAAAATGGAGGAATAAGGGCGGCGGGAGGGTCCGCGCTTCGAGACGACGGGCGCGGGTGGCCACTGAGGAGAATTGAGAGAGAGAGAGAGAGAGAGGGCGAGGCCGGCGCTCCTTCTTTCCCTCACGGAAGACGGGAGCGGAGGCCGACGGGTGTCTGCAGGAGGTCCCTCAGAAGAAGGCGAACGCCTAGTTGCCTCAAAGGAGCGCCTACCCCGCACGCCTACTACGCCCCGTTCCCGCCTTTTCTCTTCAGCTTCCCCTCAGAGCCCGGGCCAAAGCCGAAGGGAGGTGAAACCCACCGGCAGGTCTCTCTCTTGGGGTCTGAAGGGCGGACTTCTTGGGGCCCTGCGGCGAAGAAACCCCAGCGCCTTTGCGCCCTTGTGGGGATTTTTGCGCCCCGGCGCGCGGCCGGGGAGCCGCTCCAGGGCAAAAAAGACTGTGACTCCCGAGGAAACCGGGAGGGATGGCTCCTCGCTCGCCCTCCGGGACGTATTCCTTGCTCCGACGGACTCGAGCCAAGGGCGTTGTTGTGGCGGGGCAGCCCCTGCTTTGCGCGGGGTTCGCGCTGAGATACCCTTAGGCGACTTCGCTGCCCGCCCAGCCCGCCCGCCATAAATTTCGGAGGCGAACTCTCGTGCAACGGCCTGGGGGTGGGTGGGGGGATAAAATGGAACCTCGACGTGAACTAACTGGATTTTTCGTCCCCTGCAAAGTTGGAAGGGCTTTCTTTATGTAGTTCTCCAATTGTTTCTAAATGGAGGCTACGGTGGTTTAGGTAGATCAGCAGATAAGACGCTGAGCTTGGCGACTGGAAGGTCGGCAGGTCAGTTGTTCGAGATCCTCGAGTGCTGCACATCGGAGTGAGCGTCGGTCTCTGTCCCAGCTCCTGCCAGCCTTGCCGTTCGAAAGCAAGAAATTGCAAGTAGGGAAATAGGTGCTGCTTTGGCGGGAAAGGAAACAGCGTTCCGCGTTCTGGCGCCTAGTCATGCCTGCCAAATGTCCACGGAAACGTCTGCAGGCAGATGCAGACAGCACTGTTTCCTTGGCTAACAATGGACATGAGCAGTGCCACCTAGAGTCAGAAAGCCAGGTTTCTAAAGATTAGCATCCTATACATCCCATCATAAAAGACTCTTGACAAGGGCAAGAATCAGTTGAAACTTTGATTCCTTGGTTAACCGGCAATGGCTGCTCCCTACCTTTCCTCCAGTGGCCTCGATGCTTTTTTCCTTCCCAAGAGAAGGTAGGATAGTCTCTGGTGGCTCATGGCTACCCAGAAAGGGAAAGACTAAAATCTTGTTCTCTCAAACCCCAGGGACAAAACTTAACATGTTGTTTTAATACTGTATATGACATTAACCAGTGCTCTTTGTTTTCACAGAAATTTTGCAACAAGTTACTTTTTGTTAAATTCACATTCCAAAAACTTTATTGTCTTAAAAAAAAACCACATTATAGTACTGAATACAAGAAATATGATGTACCAGGAATAATTGGGGGAAATTGCTTAAGACAGGGTTTCTCAACCTACGGCCCACGGGCCAGACCTGGCCAGACCTGGCCCATGGCATCTCCACCGCACTCAGAAGTGGAAGGGATGTGTTTATGTCAGCAGTAAAATGCACCCGGGCATATGTAAACACACCCGTGACTGTTGTAAATGCAGAAGTGACCACACTTGTAAATGCACCCGCTTCTGGGGTGTGTGATCCAGCCCACTTAGCTATCCAGGATGTGTGGTCAGGCCCACAGTGTAAAACATTTGGGAACCCTGGCATAAAGTATTTGGATTTGTATGGCACTCTATTTGCCGAAGCAACTCAGAGCAGCTAACAACATAAGCAACATACAATACAATCTTACAATCTCAAATGTAAGTGCAACAATATAACATGAGTCGGTTGTACCGAGTAGTGTGGTATACAAATCGAATGAATGAATGAATGAAATGAAATGAATGAACATAAATATGGCACAGAATGCAACACAATACAGTCAATCTAACCTTACAATTAATAAATCCAAAATAAATAAAATAATGAAAATACATTACAGCATATCCTCAACAAAATATACATCAGTAAAATAATACAATTTACATAAAAAACACAGGGAGTCCCCGGTCAGGTTCCCATCCATGATGCTGCTGCAGGCGCAGGGGCAGTGTGGCTTGGAAGCCAAACGGGGGCTCTCCAGTCAGCTTCCCATCCACGCCATCCCTGTGTCCGTAAAAATATTTTAAAAGACCAGATCTTATTCTGCTGCAACCATATGGCATATGGCAAAAAAGTAGCTACAGTAATACCTCTGATAATTATTACATTGGATAACGCTAAAATAGGATAAAGATGCAAACTTTTGAACAAAAAAAAATGCATCGGATAACAATCTTGTAGCGTTATCCGAGGTAATCATAATGGTGGTGTGTCTGGGAAGCCGATCGGAGACTCCCCGTTTGGCTTCTCAGCCACACCACTGCTGCAGTCACAGGAGTGGCATGGATGGGAAACTGACCAGAGAGCCCACATTTGGCTTCCAAGCCACACCGCCCCTGCGCCCACAGCAGTGGCATGGATGGGAAGCTGACCAGGGACTCCCTGTTCAGCTTCCCAACCATGCTGCCCTTGTGCTTGTAACAGCTACCCAGCCACACTGCTGCTGAGCTGCCATTGGTGCTTGGGTTGGGGCAAAAACGGGTGCACGCACTGGTTTCCCCCAACCCAAGTGCCTGCGTGATCGGTGCTTGGGTTGGGGGCAGGAACGGGCACCTGTGCCAGTTGCCCCCCCAACCCAAACACTGATCTATTGCATTGCGTGATTGGCACTTGGGTTGGGGCGGTCCAGCAAGCGTGCCCGTTCCCACAACCCAAGCCCCGATCACAGCATGCGATAGGAGAACCTTTCTCTCACCCCAACCCAGCCAGCACTTGGTTTGATCCACCTGCCTCTTTAGAAAGGGAACCAGACTTCTGGAACCAAGTCTTATCGTTATCCAAGGTACTAGTGTACTTTATCCATGGAGTTGAGAGAGCTATTCAAAAGAAATAATCTGGAGGCGTCAGGGCTCCATTAAGATTAACCAGAAGTAGATTTAAATATTTAAAATGAATTACTTCCATAAAAGGGACAATAAAAAAGAATGTGGAGTGCTGTTTCAACTTGCTTTGCTCCACAGTGGTAGGGCCTATCCAAATATGGATTTTTAAGATATCTCCCAGACAAGAGTAGGACGTTGATCTCACTCTTTGCCATCATCATTATTATTAAAAACTAATTTAAAAGATAAAATAACCAACATTTCCTCAAAATGTTTTCCCCCAAAATAACAGTAGGCACAACAATAAACATTATTTATTACAAAAAAGTGACAGCATTACCAGTCTATTTTAGGGCACAAAAGGGGACATTTATTACACTTATCATGGTTACTTCCATGTACTGATTCCAAGTTCTAGTGCCAGTCCAGCTTTCTAGCAACTACACTGCATTTATCTGTTGGTGGAGAAGCGATAGAGCTGTTGACAATCTCAACTTCTTACAGCTGTGTTGGAAAACAGATGTTAAACCATTCCCTTTACAACATCTGTGTGTACACATTCTAAAAACTTGTATCCGACAGTATTTGAAATGTAACAGAAAACACAGTGAATTGAACTAGAACTAGGTAGAAGGGAAATTGGGGAAAATATGTAAGAACATGTTGGGAAGGTAAGATGAATTGATAAATTAATTAATTATAATAGATTGAATATAACAATTCCACTAGCAATTCAAGATTCAGTTAATGAGATTTTTAAAAACCTCACACTCAATATTTGTGTGTGCTACCCTTAAATATATAGCATGCAAATAATCTGAAGAGGCCAGAGAAAGGAATAAGAGTAAAAAGAAAGGTTTGTGGAATGTGGCTTTCAGATGAAACAACAAGCAACTTGTCTTTATGCCAGTGCTAAGTTCAACCAACTACTGAGACCTTGAACTTTTTATTTCAAAGTACAGTACACTGCCTGGGTGTTCCATCATACTCTTCAGGAATCTGGAAATGAGTTCAAAAAGGGAATGCAGAACTCAGGGGGGAAATGAGCATCCATCCTGTCAGGTCAGTTGATTCTCTCTGACTTTCCATTTTCTGTTTTAAATCACTTGCACTTTTTGTGTTCCTCACTGTTTGTAACTAGTTATATTTTTGTCTCACTTTATCTCCATGAACTCAAGTGAGTAGACATACTGTACTCTTTCCCTCTCCCCTCAGTAAAGTATTTCATTTTAGAGAGAATGAATAGTGTATGATCATTCCATGATTTTCACAGTTCAGTGAGGACCACAGCCTGAATTTCTTTCCAATGGCCAGTCCAACATCCTAACCAATGCACTATGTTAAATTACACATAGCAGCAGCACACTAAAGCAGGCCAAGGGTTTTTGGTGTTGTTGTTGTTGTTTGGAGGGGATCTTAGTTTGAATGCAAGTTCTCCCAAGCTTTCTCCCTGTTTAGCCCAGCCAATGAATACACTTGCACTTAATGCTTAGAGAAATAACAAAATACTATTGTTCAATTACAATTAGGGTCAGAGAAATATGCATGTGCTCAGGATTCTTGGTGAGATTGTTTTTAGAAAGAAGTACAGTACATTTAAAGTAAAGTCTCTGGATCTTTTAAGTCTTTCAGGCCTGCCATGAAGCCCACAAAATGGAGGAGCTCAAATAGACACCTTTCTTCTTTGAAAGGGAGAGAGAGAGAGAAGGCCAGAACATGGTCATGATACATGCAAATATGTCAGATGACCCCCCTAGAAGTGGAAAGACAGAAAACTTTCCAATTGGTTACTTAGGGACAAACAAAGATAAAACAACTTCCTTTAGTTTAGGCTATTATTTATGTTTCTATGGTTATTGTGCTAACACCCACTGTATGCTGGAGTTGCACTACAATAATCAACACTATTCTTGCTCTTAGTATATATCCCATCTTTACTCTAAGGAACAAGCTGTCTTACAAACTTCCTGTATCCTCACAAAACTTTTTTTCTGAGGTTGATCAGGCTGAGACATAGTAATTGCACCACACAACAAATATCTCAGGTGAATGAACATTTTAAGCTGCATCTCATTGATACTAATTGGACATTTTAACCACTGCACTAGATGCTAACTTGTATCAAACACTCTCGAAGATTGTCTGAGAGAAAGTAGATGCTCCTCAGCAAGACATCCTTTGGTATACCATTTCACTCTTCTGAAGTTGCAGGACAAATCTCTGAAGCAGAGACCATTCATGGAAAAAGGATAGCCCTCTAGATCAGGGTGGCCAACCTTGGTGCTCCAGCTGCTCTTGGACTTCGATTAACAGAAGTCAAAGTCAGAACACCTGCTGATCCAAGGTTAGTCACTCCTGCTCTAGATTAATCTGTTCATTGAAGAAACTTTTGCAAAGAAGGGGAAATTATACACTGAAGGGAATGGACTTCAGTCTCACAGACCCTCACTGTATGAAGAAAGCTAATAGAACCTGAAAATGTTATCTGGAGTGTTAGTTCCCAGAATCTTTGCAAGGTTGAATGGGGTATCTGCCCAATGCCCTGAAGTAGAATAAGTTGATATAAATTGACAAGTTTAAACTATCTGTTTCAATCTTCTGTGTGTGATCACTTTTTTGCAGGTAAGTATTCTATTCAGATATTGAGCAGCCAATCAGTTCACTCTTAATTACTGACATTTTGTTTTAAATGGCAAGATAGTGCATGTATGGGAGATATACATGTAGAAAAATCTTATTCTTTGATCATTCTTGGCGTTCAGAGCATAGCCCTCAGCAGGCACATGAGCAGCAAGCATGCGGGGTCTGATGATCCCACAGACAGCACACAATTTCTGATTAGCACAATGGGTGAAGGTGTGAACAGATGCCATACTTATACACAGGACCTTGGGTTGCAGAAGTGAATAGGCAACACCTGTAGTTCCCAGACAAATGCCTTTAAAGCAGCAGTACAGCATTTCAGTAAAGTACAGTATCCTATACAACTCAGGGCAAATACTTGCTCCCTAACATGATATATGCCTGAGGCCTCTTGATACTGAATGATGTATAGAATAAATGTTACATGAATAGTGTTTAAAAAGCAGATCTTGTGTTTGAAACTCTTTGTCATCCCACAGTTCAAACTTTGCTTATTGCTCACTGTGCTGCTTCCACTTCTACAGTCCTTTCATTAACTAGCTACAGATTTTTTGAATCCCTCGAGTTTCAGTGCCTTAGAGTGAAGCCCCAGTCACCCTGCCCTAGTTATAATTTTGTCCCATGCTATGGAAGAATGATGGAAAACTATGTACCAGGAAAGGTAGAAAATTAGGTTGTGAAAACTCCTTTACAATAACATTTCCCTGTTTGTGAAACCTTGTGGTTCTTCATCCATTGTTGCTGTTTTGACTGTAAGCCACCCTGAGTTGCCTCGGCAAGTGGGCAGCAATATAAATCTGAACAAATAAATAAATAAATTTAGGATAAGCGGAGCATTGTTCTACCTTACCATTATTCATTCCACTCTTGCCTGCCTCCTTATCAGAGGCAGAAGGCCTCTGTATGTGTGAAGACTTTGCCCTCTTGTCCCTTTGTGTGCTTGTGTGAGTGTGCCTGTGCATATGAATGCCTCTTGTGGTCTCTGACCACTATTGATTGCTGAGTCTTCCATCACACCAGCCACAGTGGATATATATATATACAGACGCATGCATGTAATCCAAATGGATGGAATTCTAATTTATGTTCTTATTTTACAATGGAATTTCTTCAGATTTGTTTATGTAGACATCCTAGTGGTTAGTTCAGAGAAGTAAACAACATATCTTATCCATATCCTACTAGATGTACTAAGAGAGTCTCTTCACACCATGTCTTTTTCACAAACACTTGGATAATACTTCAGTTGAATATTTTATTGTGCCAAAAGGCTAGAAGTAATTAAACTGACAATGTGTTTCCATAGGAACAGGGAAAAGTGGAATGTGTCTCAAAATCAGAAACAGTATTTGGGATTGGGTAGCTCAGTTCGAAAGCAAGAAATTGCAAGTAGATAAATAGGGACCACTTCGGTGGGAAGATAAACAGTGTTCTGTGCCCTCCAGTGTCTAGTCATGCCTGCCACATGGCCGCAGAAATATCTGCAGAAGCAGACAGCACTGGCTCTTTGGCTATGAAACAGAGATGAGCACTGAACCCTAGAGTCAGATACGATTGACTTTTGAGCAAGGGTGACCTTTCGCTTATATATGTGTCCAGAATTGACACTCAGCAAGGCAATACTACTTGGGTGGCTTTGAATTTGTTTTCTTAATCCAGCACTCACAAAGATAATGCTGATTGGCCTTGTCCACACGCTGTGTGTCACCAAGACAATTCCTGTACACACCTCTCCAACTTCAGCATGCTCTAAAAAAATCTGATCTAAACATCCTATAGGGAAAAAGAAAAGTTATTGTGATAGAATCAACTGGTGTGTATCCTGTAGATTGACATAGAGGACTTTGCACCATGAGATGTAAATAATTATTGTAAGCTGTACATGCTGGGTCTAATGTTGGAGCACTTTCAGATGGGAGTACAGGTACCACTGATTGACTTCTTCTGAACGTTTTGCCTTCTCAGTAACCTTACACTGTGATGCCTCGAAGTAGTCCTCTAGATAGAATTTTGATACTGTTTTCGGAAGTATTTATTTCATCAACAAATTTGATGAGCATCATGTCCATACCCTCTTCCCATTCATTTATAAAATTTAAACAACACAGGGCCTAAAACAAAATCCTGTGGTACCTCATTTGTCATTTTTCTTTAGGATGAGAAAGAACCCCTGGTGAGCACTCTTTGCGCATGGCCAGTCAACAAGCTACAAATTCATGTAACAGTAACATTGTATGGTCCAAATCTGACCAGTGGACTGCAAGAAAATTATGAATGGAGAGGCCTTATCAAAGGTTTGCCAAAATAAAGATACAGCATGTTCACAACATTCCTTTCACCTACCAAATTTATGATGCAAAGATTAGTCTGGCATGATTTTTTTTTTTTTTTTGAGAAACTCATGTTTGGCCTGCTGGAAATTAATATGACAGATCCCAACAAAATTAGACAGAAGTGTTCTGCTCTCTAATGGAGAGATCACTGCTCTGAATTTCACTTCACAATAAAGTAAAAAATGAGGCTATCAGGCTGAGATCACCATTAAAAGACATAGTAACAGAATACCTGACAAACAAATTAAGGTGGGTTGGCCATGTTGCACATTCAAGTGACAATAGATGGAGAGACTGAATTATGAATTGGTATCCGAGATATCGCAAAAGACCCGGGGAAGACCACATCACAGATGGGAAGGTTTTCTCAAGAAAAATGTTGGACCAACATGGAGAACTGCCAGGGACAGATTGTTATGGACAGAAGTTGTGTGGAATGTTGTCAACTCATACAAGGACTCCTCATTGAATAACGACGCCAATGTATCCAAGGCTCTTCCTCTTTCCAGTGCAGCCCCCATATGTTTCCAAAATTGACTGAGAGGGGATGGGAAAACCTGTTAGTTTGTTGTGTGTGTTTGTTTCGAGGGCTGTAGGGAGGAGGGGATGAAATGTTTGTAGCAACAGCCAATGGAACACTAGATTTTGTCTAAGAAATTTAGTCCTTATGAATGTGTGGGCTTTTCATGATAACCAAAACAAGCTGCCTGGGGCTGCTGTTCCACTCTTCTTCATAGTAAGGCTGTCCTATGATAGGGCTGTCTTATCCCTCATTTTACATATGAGTCACAGGGACTGAGAATGAGATACAGTGGCTTGCCACGTGTCATCTAGTGGATTCACAGTAGAAGCAAAGAACAATTCATTGCGTAATGAAGTACAGAGAGTAATTATGCTTTAGTTCTTCCACTCTAGATGTTGATTGTGATTTTTGGCTCTTAAAGAGTTTTTCTTTATGGAATTCTTGGGCCCCTTTTAATTCCCTGTTTAAAGCTAAACTTGATGAGAATTCCTCCCAATTCCAGCCAGTTTTTATCTTGCTTTTTGCTACTTTTCTTCATTTCTGACATGGAGTATCTGAATTAAAATGTACATAAGTGAACATTTACAGTTGAAAGATATGGGCCTAGAGAAGTGAATACAGAGACGACATGATAGCTGCCTTCAAATATTTGTAGGGCTATCATATGAAAATGGCATGAATATATACATTAAGTACTGGGGTACCAAATGATTAGCATAATAGATAAATATACAAATCAATATGGTTTTTACAAGTGGCAACACCTGTTATTTGGATTAGTTGTGGAGCTTCACTTTTTTGAATTGCAAATGGTTAGTAAATGGATGCAAAACAGACATTGTGGCATTACACATTTTCTAATGAATTTACATTTCAGGCTAGGATCTATTGCAGAGGTTCCCAGCCTAAGGTTCATGGCGCCCTCCAAGGGCATTCAATAAACAAAATGGCTGTCCTTTTGAAGCTATTGGGACAAAATGGCCACCTTCATCGTGCAGGCAGAGCAAAATGGCTTGTCTGACCCATAAAACTTACTGAGAGAGTGTAACTTGCCCCCAGTGTCTTCAAAGTGCCACATTTTTTATTTTTTGGTTTACTCTCTGATAAGCTTGAAACACAGACTAACACGGCTACCATTTCGTAACCTACACACTTTCCTCTTTTATTTTACAAACTGATGTGGGAGAGTATAACTTTCATGCACTGATCACTCCCAAAGTCGAAGTCTGAATTATGTAGTCCATAAGAAGCAAAGTTAAAAGTTTACTTATTTTTCACTATGAATCAACAGTGTTCCTTTGACTTGAATTAAAAAAAATATGATAGGGAGAAATGGGCAAATGTTTCTGACTCTTCCAGAATTATTTTTCTAGCTGGAAACCTGTTGTTTCAAACTTGAGTGTTGATTTGCAGAATGTTCAGAGAATCATAACGTGCAAGCTAAACATTCCAAGCATCTGAGATAGTTTAAAGTAGACTTAACCAGATATAAATAAAATGTTGAATATTCTCATGCAATTGATACAACTTCCAATTATCAAGATCATTTCACAATATGTAAAACCAACAGATTTATTAACATAGACACTGCTGTTTTATGAGAAGAGATGAGATATTTGCACCATACTTTATCTTTCACTGATTTTGCTGCTGTTTTCACAACAGAAACAATTAAAATGAACAGATGGGTATCAAGTTCGTTTAATAACAAACACACTCTAGAACAGAGGTGTGCAAAGTAGACCCCTCTGGGTATTATCTGTAATAACTTTTTCAAACAATAAGCTAGTACGTCACCATGCTTACATGGGAAATGAAAGCAATGGTCAATCGTTAATGCACTCCTTGGCATTTCCTTTGTGGGGAACTGGAATATATATTGAATGTTGCCAGTTTCTAGGCCATTGTTTGGTTTTCCATGTTTGTTTGCATATTCTAGGTAGGATTTTGACAGATTCGGTCTTTGTGCCTTTGAATAGTTCTTTTGATATCCCATCCATGAATGCATTCTGATTTTTAATAATGTACATTAAAATACATTGCATTTATTTGACGGTTCTAACTCAATATTTGTAATCCGCTTTGCACTGAACCCTAGAGTCGGATATGACAGGCTTTCAAGCAAGGGTGGCATTTACCTTTACAAATTTCATTCCTTTAGCACTTCTGTATTTTTAAATTACAAATGATGAACATATCCTGCATTCTACAAAAATTTGGAGGACATTATCCTATTGTACAACTGCAATGTTTGTACAAGTGTTATGATCCTACAATATGATGCTAGTGAGGCATTCCACTCAGATCATTATATCAGGTGTTGACCCAAATGGTCTTGCACAGTGATGCTGATATAACTCAAACAGCATAACATTTGGAATTAAGCTGTTTTAGATTAAGAAATCATTGTAGACATTATTTGTTGCTAGCTTGCCTTGTTAGCTGGAAGGCCGGCAAGTCAGCAGTTTGAGACCCAGGTACTGCATGAAGGAATAAGTGTCCATCTCTTTCCTAGCTCCTGCCAACCTAGCAGTTCAAAAGCAAGAAATTGAAAGTAGATAAATAGGGATCACTCAGGTGGGAAAAGATTTTGGGGACATGAAAGGAGCCTCATTCCGGTATCCCTTGAGCAGTTTCTCCAGCCAAAATCCTTTTAACCCAGAATAATTTCTGACACAGAATTATTATTACTGAGCAGTGTGACTCAGCATGCAACTGATAATATCTACAGTTATTTCTTAAGTTGGGGCAATTTGCCTTCAAAAGCTATTATCATTTGCCAACCTACACGAGAGGATTTTGACCATTCTTTATAGTTTAACATTAGTACATGTCTTTGTTTTACAGATTGTTTCTGTTTCTTTAATGAAGACAACCATTGTTTATTTGTTTTCTACTGCACTTAAGGAAAAACAAATGCAATTTCATGCAGTCATAAAACAGGAAAATTACAATGTGTACATTGTAGTGTATATCAATATAAGTGACATATCAAGATATACCAAAATCAATTGTCTTGTTTTCTTCTTAGATTGTTAGCACAGCTTCATGTCAACAGAAACATTAAACCAAACAATCTAAGTTAGTGTGGGCTTGGCTGAAGATGTTAAAGTTAACTCCTCTTGAGATTTCCCAGAAAATCTTATCCAGATGGATCTTCCAGGTGTGTTATGTTCTCTGGCATAGAAGTTTAGTGCACAAGATAATAGAGCACATTATTCAAGCCACGATAACTAAGCTAAACACTGACTAAAACTCAGAGTGGTGGTGGTTTTATCAGTTGGAAATATCAGGCAGTATTCTGTTTTCCTTAATTGTGAAAGATATATATGGTGGACATACTTTTTAAAATGATCCAAGTCCAGAAGAATAGCACAAAAATTCAAGCATTTGAAAACCAACATTTCAACTTCAGAATCACAAATTAGCCTTCTCCCTATAGGAAACCCAGGAATGTCATGCAGCTGTATGAATTATATTTGGCTCTCATTTTGGATCAAAGCAATGAGAAATCAAAACCATACTGAAGTACTTTGAAGAAAATTAATCATCCTGTTTATCTTTTTCTAATCCTATTGTACAAACAGCAGAGGAAAACAGCCATTCTTACCTGTTTCTTTATGGAAGCTGCATTTTAGCAGTTGGGAGGGGGATTCACCTTTTGGCCAATAGCGGTGCTCAGTGTTGTAGTACATAGAGTAACATTTCCAAGCTCAGTATTTTGGTGTAGACATCTGGCCGGACATCCCATGACGGTAATGGAGTAAGACCATACAGCCAGCGACTCAACGCTGAGTGTCAGGCAGCAGTTAACTAACCTGACTTCCTGAAAAGGGCCAATGGTTATGGGGGATGAGCCCCTTTAGGCGGGATAATGGTCCCCCTCAGTGGAGGAAATGCCACTAGAAACCATCATATTGGGCCCAAGAGCAAAGTGAGCAGAGGAGAAACTCTGATTCCCAACAGTGATGGAGTTGGAAAAGGGCATGCCAGATAGACTGGCTGTGAAGGAGCACCTTGTCAATATCAAGGCTGTGTCAGACCATCACAGTCCCTGTGTTGAATCCTGCACGTCTCATTTCATGTGCGCTGCAGGGATGACAGTGTGTGTGTCACTTTATAGCAACCTGGGATCTATCTTAAACAATTTCATGCCAGTGACATTTTTCCTGCTTCAGGAAAAAATACATTCTCAGATACGAGTTGCAGTCGACTACGATGACACAACCAGAGTCTGAGCTAGGGACAGATGTTCAGCTCTCAATCTATAAGGAAATTGGGGGGGGGGGGTGCTTTGCATTTACAAAGTTGAGTAGATTTTTGATTTATTGAGTCCTAGGGCAAAGCTAAGGAATTCGGCCTTCAAAGCAGGTGCTGGGTGGTTCACTGTAAATGTAGTCATAACAGGCTGACACAGCCTTACACAATCTAAAGAAATACCACCAGACCTTATCTCATTGTGAGAAAGCATTACTGCATTACTCCTAATATACTTCACATCATGACAGCTTCACTGCCTTAATTTAACAGTACCATGTCAACCATTAGAAAACACACACAAAAAAGTCAATATCAAACAGAATTGCAGTTTCCTTAGCTAAGAAAGTTTTTATTGTAACCCAGTTTTAGGATAATGTTGAGTTATATACACACTTGATATAATTCACATCAGAGTAATATCTAACACTGTCATATCTATATCCTACTATGTTTATAAAATAGAGGACAACTACCTAAAAAAAGAGAGAGAAGAGCCAGACACTAATTTGGATTCCAGAGCTTTACTTCATCAAGCTGCAGCTCATACCTAAAGCAGATTTTTGTATTCTAGCCAAGACTGACCTGGCTACATAAAATGGAAGAGAGAAAGATACTATCTGCTATAATAATAATTTAGTGTTAGAAATTATTCTGTGTTGAAAGGATTTTTGTGGAAGAAACCCTGCTCAGGGAACAACTAAATGAGGCTTCTTTCATGTCCTCTCATTCCGTCATGCAGTACCTGGGTTTCGAACTGCTTGTCTCGCAAAAGCAAAGGTACTGTACATTACCGGGGGAGGGGCTTCAGAGGGGCTTGGACGATCCTCTTTCAAAGCCCACCCGCCTGAATCACCAAAGCTCTTGGTGATCCGAGGGGGGGGGGCTTCAGAAGAGGAGGGGGGCTGTCATTCTGCGAAGCCCATAGACTTCGCTGCATTCGAAAAAGTCCAGGGGAGTACAGTCTATGGGCTTCGCACAATGACAGGGACCGATGGGATTGGTGCTTGGGTTGGGGGGTGAACTGGTGTGCGCACCAGTTCAACCCCCAACCCAAGCGCTGATCTCACACTGCGGATCGGTGCTTGGGTTGAGGGAAAGGACATGAGCACCCGTTCAACCCCCGCAACCCAAGCACCGATCACCCTTTGCTTGTGAAGGGAACATGGGTTCCCTTAGCATGCAATGGGTGATCCTAGCGAGTGATCGCCCTTTGTTTGCGAGGGAATGCACATTCCTTCTACAAGCCAAGGGCGATCCCACGCTGGGACCATAGGTTTGCTTGGGGAGGGAGGGCGCTTTCTCTCGCCAAGCAAACCGCATCAACCCTGTTCCCTCTTCAGAAAGGGAACAGGGCTTTTTTTAAAACGTACGATCAATGCATCGCACAATGTTAAAGGCTGGATAACATTATGACTTGTGGAACCAAGTCAGAACGTTATCCAGGTACTAGTATATGTATACCAAATTGAAGTCTTGCCCCCTACTGGGAAGCACATGGCATCTGTATTCCTTTGTCTGACCACAAAAGGAAGCTACACTTCAGCGAGGATCAAATGGGCTGGGAGCAAATGCCCAGCTTCCTGTGTGAGTGGCATCCTAACCCCACGAAATATTTTGCTGTCCTTAAGAAGAGAGCCTGGCAGACCACCACGCTATGAGCACTTTAATACATGCCTGAAGAAGTGGTCTTGAACCATGAAAGCTCATGCAATGTTTTGTTTTTCTTAGTGATCCAATAAAGGTATCGCTTGTTTCCTGCATCTTTTGCATTGTTACAATTCTCTTCCTATGGTGTCTTACTACAGAAGGCATAGACTAGTACAGTAAAACCTTGTATAACGAAAATAATTAATTCTACAAGGCTGTTCGCTATGTGATTCTTTTGTTATATGATTTTTTTTGCATAAGGAAAATTCTTATGGAAAAAATCATGACATGAAAATTTCCATGGGAAAAATCATAACATGAAAACTTCCATGGAAAAATCATAACATGAAAACTTCCATGGAAAAATTCATATAATGAATTTTTTTTGCTAAGCGGATTTTCCCATGGAATTTTTTGTTACACCAGTTTTCCCCATAGGGAAAATCTGCTTAGCAAAAAATTCATTAAACGAGTTTTCTCTTTAGTATCATTGTCAACCACCCCAGCTTGTAAAAAGTACCCTCTCATGCAAAGGGCCTGAAAGAATTCTACTTTTCTTCTTGATTAATCAGTTATTGTTAGATTTCCACAATGTACAACTATTGCAGCACATAAATCTAATATAATTCATAATTCACTGCCTTATTGGTTTTTGTGCTTCTGTGGCAAATGGAAGAAAAAAAGTTTACAAAGGAGATGGGAGCACTATTTTCGCACAGTGATTTCCCCCCAAAAAATGTTCATTATGCTGTTTTTTCGCTGTACAAGGCATTTGTTATATGAGGTTTCACTGTCTCTGAATGAGCGCAGCAAAGGTGCTTGTGTGCTATCTTGCATAAAGATGAAGCTCACATAACAATCCAAATCAAATACTGGGTGTACGTTGAAGGACCTCCCAAGAGATATAAGAGAGAACAATCTGTTCTTCCCACTGCATTGTCTAATCATCTCAAAAAAACTGTTCTGAAGAACTCAGAAGCCCACATGAGTCATTGTCTGTGCAGTGCTGAAGAGGCTGCAGTGGGGAAGGGAAGAAAATATAGATTTGGCCCAATGTTCTTGATGAGCCAAGCCATCTAAGAAAAATGCTTCAATTGAGTGTTCATCTTTTCCTAGGAAAAGCAGAGGAAGTTTAAAAATTATTTTGTATATGCCGAAATGACAGCCTGTTCCCTCTTCAGGACTTTAACTGAAAATTTGAAAGCAACATTCAGTTGAATTAGAAGTCAGTTGGTATAAACCCATGTAACAAAAAGAAGTTTCAGCAAAGTGTATTTATACACATACATTCACATATCTAGACATGTATATTTCTCCAGAATTTTTATGCAGATTAAAAAAAAATGATGCCAGAAACAATATCCCAAATTTAACATTTCCTTCCAGTTATATTCTCATATGTGTATTACTTCTTCTTTAAGTGCTGTATCCAATTCCAAATATTAGCTATCCTTATGGCGATCAGCCATGAAGATTGTCCTGGGGATATAATGCAGTGGTCCTCGACTTGTCTTCTGCATCGCAGCTTGACACCCATACCACTGATCCATTTCTGCGAGTCACTTTCTAGTCCTGAGCCCTTTTGGCATGCAAAGTCCTCATTAGCCCCAGGACTCATATTTCAAAACCACTCCATCTCAATTAGCTGTTGGTGCTTTTCCTCATAAACCTGCAGCATTTTAAGTTAATATCAAAAAATATATGAACCAGCCTTAGATTGTTATTGGAAACTTCAAATGAAAACATTGCCTGAAGTACCCAAAATATGTCATGTAACATATTGCTCAATATCATTAAACTAAGCCAACTTCTGGTACTGAAGAGAATGCTTTTGTTTACAAAAATGTGGAGAGGAAAAGAAAAAGAGACATTTAATTGGACGTTTACACACAGTAGAAATCTAGCCAAGCTTTATTTGAAACAGGTTTAGATGCAATGATGTTTCAGAAGTTTTAAGTTTGTTCCCAGTCATATTTATCTATGACCATCCAGCTGTAGCTGAAACAACATTAGAGGATACAGTGCCGGATCTCAACCTCCCCTACGTCACTTGGGAGGACCCTCAATAGGTTGCTGTGGGTTGGAGTCCCTAAATGCAAGACCAACATGCTCAAGTGTGGGCTGCTGGCAGACAACAACACGCCATGTGAATGTTACTGGTCTGTCGATGGCTGCCAGAGTCATGCACCAATGAGAACTTGGGTTTGGGCAATGACAACACAAAGAAAGTTGCTTCATTTTGGAAGTCCAGGGTTTGATCGGGACACGAAAGAAGAGGTTGTATGTAGCTAAAGAGCTGGAAGGACTGTTCAGTTTTCAAGCCAAATGATGCTTCGAGCATTTTCCTCATGAAGTGCAGAGGTGCACCAAGTAACACTAGACCAGTGATGGTGAAACTTGACACTCCAGCTGTTCTTTAACTTCAGTTCACAGAATCCCTGATCAATAGAAGTGCTGCCTTAGGGTTCTGGTAATTGAAGTCCAAGAACACCTAGAGTGCCAAGGTTCACCATCATGGAACTAGACCAACTTTACAGAAGAGACTTCATGGTTCTTATTATCATCTTTATCTCAAATCTCTACCATGCTGTATCTCTGTAAACTGGCTCTATATACTGTCCATGAATATTGCAGCAGCTGAAAATAGGCTAAATATTTATGGCAAATCAAAATCCTTAAGATATAGCCTGGGTTTGTGAGTTGCTATGGTTATCAAACATACAAATGTTTGGGTTTAATTAAAAAATGTACAGTATTGGTGTTTGGACCAAACAGATTAAGCTCCATATTTAATCTCTCCTGCTTGACATCATTAGTTGAAACTAATGATGAGGTGGTGGAGACAAAAGAACACTGAGAATACTGAATGCAATATGAAAAACATGAAGTCAAAAGGAGAACACAATGACTGATGCCAAATCTAGATTAAAAACACAAAAAACACCTAAGGGCTGAGTCGTGTTAGTTTAGCAAGATGATTTGCACATCCTTCTAGAAGCATTAGCACAAGAAAGTGGGAAGGCAAACTATCTTAAATAAAAAGAAGGGACATGGAAATTTTGAAAAACAGGCCAAAGCATTGCTGAAAACCAAGGAACAGATGCCAGAGGATATGAGAGATGCTGAAGAAATGTGAGAGACAATTAAGAAAGGACATAGCCTAGAGTAGTGATGGTGCCCAAGTTCAACAGGCTGCTGCCCATGCCACAGAGGGGCAAGGCAAACTCTGTGCTGGTGAGTTAGGAAGCACTCCCATTGGGCTGCTGGGCAAAGGGGTGGGGTGAACTCTGTGCTGGGGCAATGGTGTGCATGCCCACAGAGAGGGCACTCAGTGCCCCCTCTGGCACGCTTGCCATAGGCTCACCACTACTGGCCTAGAGTAGTGTTTCCCAACCTTTGGTTTTTGGACTTCGACTTCCAGAAGCCCAAGTCAATGCCCCAAAGCACTAATCAGCCAACGTATTGACTTGGGCTTCTGGGAATTGAAGTCCACCAATGTTCCATGGAATATAGTTTGGGAAACGCTGGCCTAGAGAGGGAGGGAGAGAAGAAGGGAAAGGGAGAAATTGATTCCTTAGAAAGGTCTGTGTGGAGAGGCTAATGGTATCAGAAAGAAGGCAGAAGATGCAAAGTTGCATCGGTTTTGCTTTAGTTTCTGGGCAGTACTGATTCACTTGCAAAAATAAAAGGGAAGATTTGATGTGGAATCAGAGGTTTTAGATAAGGGGAAAGGCAGTGATAACACATGTATAGCATATTTTCAGTCACCAGAACTTTAATGCCAATAGAGTTCGTCCCCTTCAAAGATTAACAGATAATTAATTGTGTGAGGTACAGTAAAACATCGGATAATGCTAAAACTTGGTTCCACAAGTTTTGGTGTTATCCGATTTTTAGTGTTATCTGATCCATGTTAAAATCCTATGGGATGGAAAGGATAACGTTAAAGCTCCACAGAGATACATTGTAAGTGCACAGGCTTTAGCGGTTGTTATCCAATCCATCCCATAGGCCCTTAACATTATTCGATCCAATTCTCCTCCCCAGATTACTTAACGTTATGCGATTTTAGCGTTATCCGATCCAATCGTTATCCGGTGTTTTAATGTATTCACATCTACAGTGACAGAATTCAGCTGTTCTTTGTACAGAACTCCTTCTACAGTATTTGGAATAACTCAACATAGAACCTGGATTAATCTTAAACACAAAATATAGGTAGGCTATACCCATTAAAGGCCATACCCATTAAAAGTACACAAGCTGCTAATAATAGATACAAAAGACGTGGTTGATATCCAATCCATTAGGGTTTTATTTAAAAAGCAAGAAAAAATACAGTTGATTGATTTCATGCAGCATACATACAGGGATTTTAAATAACCTGGAAAAATCTGATCAGAATTCTTACACAAATTACAAAACTTCATTTATACAGAAAACATACTACACAAAGCAAAGAAATATCTTCCATTATCTAGCCAGAAAAACGAATGCTTACTTTAGATGTGATATGCTTTATAGGAATGTTATTTTATAACTACAAATGAATTACTCTTTAAATTCACTAAGCATAACACAATACATTTCACAAAGATTTATAAAGAATTTCTAGAGTACCTTGATCTTTTGTTCAAACAAACAAACAAAAACCCATTGTTTGGTAAACATCTGTGTGATCAACTTCTAGTTATTGTTACCTGGAATGCACAATTTATTTAAAAGAGGGCAGGTTTGGCACTTTTATACTGATGTCACCAATATTAATATTTCTTGGGATCTCTGGAAGGTTCATATTCTTTACAGCTGACACAGCGCGGGCTGGGGCTCCTGCTAAACCAGCCTATATTCAGAAGAAAAGGATATGCTAAGATATTGGCTTTTGTAATCAGTTAAATATTACTAAGATGTTTAAATTATAAGACAACAACACTCAAATTAGAAAAATTAGATGATATTTTGAATTGGAATGAAATGGATTATTCTGAAATACTGAACCCAGAAAGGAAAAAAGCTCTTCACAAAAATTCTAAAAAATGGTTAATACGTGCAATGGCAACTTGATAAAAACAAATTAAAGTATCATCTGTAAAATAACCAGACTGAAGTTAAGGCTCATGCTGTCTTTATTATTATGTCCGGCTACTGCAGTGTAGTATATGATATATAATCTCTATCAGTTGTTTTACATCTGAAGTCAGTAAACACTTGATAATTATCCAGTTTTCATTAGATTTTTACCACCTTAAATATAAAATGCTTATTTTTCTTATGTTCTTAACAATGAACTACTGTATTGTAATTCATATGTCCTAGTATTCTATGAAGAAAACAGACCTCCTTTCAAAATTACTTTTTACACAGAATGTAATTAGTTTCAAAAGATGCTGGCTGAAAACCTGTTGCTCAGCGTAGTAAGTCATACTAAAGTAGGCTCAATTGGTTGGGATTTGATGAGTCAACTCCATAAATTCCATTGATTCAAATAAGCATAATCTAATTGTGTACTATTTTACTGTGGTAAACTGCAATTAGAGTAGGTCCAGTTGAATCAATGAGGAATTGATCAATCAAATTCCCACTTATTTAATGGGCCAAACTCTAGCACAATTTACTACACTAAGCAACAGGATTTCAGCCATTGTTTTAGTCTTATACTTTGAAACTTAGCCACTGTTTGGGGTAGGAATCTGAAATGATTCTAAGACCAGTACATGCAAGGTTTGGTTGTGTAGTTAACATGTTCTTATAAAAAAAATCTGAGATATCTGTCTCTGTTTTTAGAGAAATATTTGAAAGGATGTACAGTAATACCTCGGATAACGCTAAGACTTGGTTCCACAAGTCTTGGTGTTATCCAATTTGTAGTGTTATCCGATGCATGTTAAAATCCTATGGGATGGAAAGGATAACGTTAAAGCTCCATAGAGATACACTGTAACCGCACAGGCTTTAGCGGTTTTTATCCAATCCATCCCATAGGACCTTAACATTATTCGATCCAATTCTCCACCCCAGATTACTTAACGTTATGCGATTTTAGCGTTATCCGAGGTAAACGTTATCCGAGGTATTACTGTATAAGTGCTATAGCACAAGGTATCTGTGGAAGAATAATATACAAGTCCAACATTTATAACTTCTGGCAGTTCAAAATATGGCAATTAAGCTCAGTTGCTTGGTTTTTTTTAAACCATTTCAGCTACATTTCTACAAATGTATCATGCTCTATGCAATCAACCTGGCAGATTTTAGACGTTATTATATTACGCATTTTAATAAATAGCTGTATTTTAAGTAACACTTTCTAAGCCACATTACTGAACTAAATAAAAAAAATAGTAGCCTACTTGTATTTTGATATTTTAAAATAATACATTCAGAAGCAAGAAGGATTGTGCAAGACTTCTGACTATGTCAAAGAAATGTATCAGGCTTATGTCTAACTGTAGGCACAGGCCAAAAGATCAGGGAGAACCTATTGGGAAAATTTTCCTGTGTACTGCCAGGCTTCTGTCATAAGGGCAAAAAGAGGAAAATATCCCCCACTTTTTTTTGTGTGTGTGGTTCTTTACAACCATTAAAAAGCCAACCTCCCATTGCTCCCAATTAGAAGTAAATAAAGTATGCCAGCTCCAGAGCTAGAGGTGTTGCGGATACGTGAATTAAATCATAGCTTTGGGTTTTCCAAATCCTATCCTGATCCATCTTTGCCTCTCCTCCCCTTTTCCTCCAGTGAAGACCCTTCTAGTGCCACATGGAGGCAGCTTCTAAAGCAGGGATGCTCAACCTGGGGCCCATGGGCCAGATGTGGCCCACAGCACCATTTCATTTGGCCCTTCCACCGCCTCCACCACACCAGGAAGCGCCATTGTGGTGGGAAAAGGGCAAAATGGCTGTCTGTCCCACGAAGCTGTCTGAGGGAGGGTGACCTGGCCCCCTGGCTTAAAAAGGTTCAGAACTCCTGTTCTAAAGATATGCCTGCTAGCTGCCTGTGAACAATTCTGAAACCTATGGTTCTGGGGGTAGCCACAAAGTGGTCACAACCAAACACCCTAAGGTCCACTTAAAATACTTAAGTTGCTACTACAGCAGTATAATAACTTTGTTAATTTTAAGGCCTACATTTTTTGTGATAAACCATTTATCTAGTTCCAGCAACTCAATAAAGCAGAGGTTCCCAACCTACAGCCCACGGGCGAGACCCAACCCTGAGGAACCATTCCATCCGGTCTGTCGCATGTCCGGAAGTGGACACGTTTACAACAGCTGTAAAATGCGCTCGTGCATGCATGAACAGTTACATCAGCCATAAATGCGCCTCCGGCTATCATAAACGCGGAAACAGTCTCATTTACTTCCCTTTCTGGGGGTGTGACCTAGCCTGCTCAGCTGTCTGGGGGATATGGTAAGGCCCACAGCATAAAAAGGTTGGGAACCCCTGCACTAAAGCAAGCCATTATATTAAACTTCTTATACCAAGGGTACCCAAACTTTTCACACCATGGGGATTTATGACAGCATTTTGTGCATGCGCGGGCGTGTTTAACATCTGCTTCCAGGAGCAGTGAGGGCCGGATTATTTGGCGCTGTGGGCTGTAGTTTGGCCACCCCTGCCTTATACAGTAATACCTCGGATAACGCTAAGACTTGGTTCCACAAGTCTTGGTGTTATCCAATTTTTAGAGTTATCCGATGCATGTTAAAATCCTATGGGATACATCGGATAACGTTAAAGCTCCATAGAGATACATTGTAACCGCACAGGCTTTAGCGGTTGTTATCCGATCCATCCCATAGGACAGGGATCTGCAAACTTGGCTCTCCAGGTGTTCTTGGACTTCAATTACCAGAAGCCCAAGTCAGTATGCCTGCTGATCAGGACTTCTGGGAACTGAAGTCCAAGAACATCTGGAGAGCCAAGTTTGCTGAGCCCTGCCATAGGACCTTAACGTTATTCGATCCAATTCTCCTCCCCAGATTACTTAACGTTATGCGATTTTAGCGTCATCCGAGGTAAACGTTATCCGAGGTATTACTGTACTGTCCTGGAAACTTAATTTAACATTTTGTTTCACAGAACAGTCTACTGTACTCTTCATTTAGTCTTGGAGACGCTCCTTCTTCTGGCAGTTTTGGTTAATGTTATCTATGAAACATAAGTAAAGCATTTTGTTTATATAAATATTTTCTAACACCTGAAATGTTAATTATTAATTGGTGGGGTGGGATCACTCTCCAGGACAAGCACCAGAAACCTATTCTACTTTTAAGTTGCAGTATTTCTATATAACATATGAAACTTTTATTTGTTTCTATGCAAGAAAAGAAACAAGAAGCTATTTTAAAAGCCAGTAATCTTTCTACAAGAAATTATACTTCAAATTATGACACTGTGATTGGGCACAGGCTACACTGATTTCACTGAGTTTTGTTTCTGAGTAAATATGCTTAGAATCAGGTTAAACGTCTAGTATATAGAGAGAAACTGAAAACATTCTGCCTGTTCCATCTTCTGCTGTTAAATTATTTCTCCAAATTCAGATTTACACTCTCTCCACTAAATAAATAATCATCTTTGGCAAGAACATTTAGTTCTCATAGTATAATTTGAAAAGATTCATGTTGTACTCTCAAGATTTAAAGAGGGTGATAAATAGGAAATAGATCTAGTTACCCTAGGTCAGTGATGGCAAACCTTGGCACTCCAAGTGTTCTTGGACTTCAATTACCAAAAGCCCAATTCAGCACTCCTGGTGATCAGGGCTTCTGGGAATTGAAGTTCAAGAACATCTGGAGTGCCAAGGTTTACCATCACTGCCCTAGGTGATGGGTTTTCAGCATTAGGGAATTCAGGTCCCTGCCTTACATTAGTACAGGAAAACAGAGAAAGGATCTTTCATTACATATAATTTGGAAGCTAAAATCTCACTTTAGAGGAAGAATCAGTTTTCTTTCTGTTTTTTACAAATTAATTTTAAAAGTGCATGTAATACTTAAATTACTATATTTAATCAGAAAATTCCAGATAGCAAATAATAAATATCACCACAAAATGGGAAAATATAGTACCATAAGTAGATAAATCCATGCTGGCTGAGAAATGCCTTTATATCAGATCCATAACAAAAATAATAATAAAATAAAACCTATGCCTCAAAAAATTACCCATACAAGTGTGTCCAGTTCATTGAATCACAGCTGTAAGATACCAGAAGCAGAACATTATTGTATTTTCATTGTTCTGAAAATGCAGAGATGACCCAACAATATTAGAGAAATGTCTAGCAGAATAATTCTGGCCAGAAAGGGCAAGAAACCTACAAACAGAAGCCACAGAAAAGTGTAGAAAGCAAGGCAGCTGAAACATCAAGATGGTTCATTAATTGAAGAAGAGTGGGACTACAGATGTAAAAAAGGAAGGAGGCGGTGAGGTGGTGTAGCTGAGTAAATCATAAATTCAGGAGCCCGTGAAGAACAGACTACAGCTCAGACTATGGCTTCTTAAAACATACTGCTAATATCCTGTGCTTACCAGTTGTTTCAAATACAGCATCTAAGACTATGAACTCTAGAATCAAAATAGCACAGCCTACCACGGAAATGAAACTGTTGTGCTCAGTCAATGTCAACACTCTACGAAATTTCTTGGGGTGTAAACGTTGTCTTTATCATAACAGCCACCCAGTTTTTAATGTGTCAGCTGAACTAAGATGTGATAAACCAAACTCTACATGTGTATACTACAGGAGTATGTATATACCTTCCAATTCATGTTCATGAAGATCATTCCTTAAAAATTGCTCTTTCGTGGGCTTTGTCACTCTAGTCATCCTATAGCAATTACACTTTACTATCACTACCCTACTCTACTTTTAATAGAAAATAACGAGTTTTAAAATAAATGTCAGCCTACAAAGGCACATTCCCATATCAAAGTTAAAATGAATCTTTCGGTCAACTACACCACTGTATGTTCCAAGGTTGGCTAGCTGTTCTTAAAGATGCCGGTCTGAATTTAGCTGGTGTTCCTAACTAGACTAGCTCCATCGAATCAGTAGAATCCATACATGTGCTGATTTATCATTTAGCAGTCAATTCATAATCCCACTCTAGTGGAAAATACCAAGTGGATTTAGGCAACTCACATGACTGTAAAGTAATGAAAGACTGCCGTGCTTGCTCCCATAAATAAGTAAAATGGTTGCCATATCTGACAATGTATTTGTCCGTACATTATATTACAGTATAAAAGACTTATTTTCAATTTGGAGAACTGAAATCCAACATTTTAAATCAGATTTATCAAACACAACCACTTTATATACAAAACTCACACAGTACTTCTAAGACATTGTGAAATGTTTTGGGTGCTTATAAATGACTGGGTGTGCTTACTAAATACCACCAAACATCTGTTTAAAAATCAACTGTCTGAGATAGTGGCAGAAAGAATAAAGTGACAGATAAAGTGATATGACCTAAATAACTGTAAAAGTAGTCCGGGTGGGGTAATCATAGGACTTCCCATTCATCTTATTCTGCCCATCCTATCTTTTTCCCTTTAATCTCTTTATATTTCCAGCTCACTTCTGATTATCAGTGAGAAAAGCAGCTGGAACAGTGAAATGAAGCTGAATGAGGCATGAGGGACTTCTCATCACACTTTTTCTATCGAAGGCAGAGCTCATCCAGCTTTACATGTGAACAAGACAGGCATGTGAAAGGCAAGTCTCAGTAATCTTCTGTGTACTGCAAATTACTGATGTGTTAAGGCAGTAAATTAACACTTTTCTTTCTTATTTCAGATAAGGAATTAAACATATTCCATGATATTTCCCACATCAAATTGTAGCTGAAGGTTGATAGCATCATCATTCAATGATGGGATTTTCAGTGTTAAGCCTAAATGATACTAGCATACATGATTATTCACAATGAGTATCAATGTTTAGGAATGTCCACAAGGTTTTAGAAGTACAGTATGAACGTACATACAACTAAAATTACAACTAACCAAATAACATTTCCCCAGCTGCTTTGTAATCTCAGTATAAGTGAACGCATAGTAGTTCAATACTTCACTTTTATCCAAAATCACTGAAAGACATAGGGTTGGATCCAAAGAACGGCCTGCAAAAGGGGGTAGGCAGGAATTTACTTTCTTGTCCCTCCTCTCCCTGCCATCCTTGAATGAAGGTGCAGGCAGCTGACCCTGCCTCCCTTTTTAACCTTCCCACCCCTCACACTCAACCACCTCCTGGAAGCCCCCCCCCCCCTTTTCAGGGACAGCTCCCTCAGCAGAGGTTCTTTGAGGGTCTGGCCAATGTTGGGGAGAAAAGAGCCCTAGAAAGCCATCCCATCGCTGACCACCTCCTGTGGATTTCCTCCCCTCTGAATCCAACTCATAGTAGTAATGTCTTCAGTGATACTGGCTTTGTGACAACAAACTGTGCACGCCAACACACAACAGTGTGTGCTAACATGATTAAGTCAAGTTAGCACGTTTACCCAGTTAACACCAAGCTGAAAAGCAGCGTTCCTTCCAAGATACAAAACAAGGGACATTTAAACAATACAAAGCATAATTTGGGCATGTTTTCAGGACACTATTTAGTAATATGGAAGATGTATGTTATTTTCTTCTCATTATATGGCAATTACATAGCTTTCATTAATAGGAAAGGTCCTTCAGTTATAATATCTCATGAAACTTGTCCTCCAAATCATATTGTACCAGCTTCCTTCCAAGTCTTTCTTACAAGACACCTGGGCGTATAAACTGCCCAAAAGATTTTACTCATCAAATAAGCCAGTTCCTTTAATATGCACATCTTAGAAACAATTCCTTTAACTTGTCTGATAATTGTATGTAATAGCTGCTGGTGTTTTGTATCAACTCTTTATCTCAGAATAAGCATGATTCAAAGCAGCAGGGTTATGAATAGGATGGAAGGATGCAGTACAGAATATAAAAGAATGGTTATGTTCTCTTCTCATGAAGTTAAATAAATGAACAGAACTAGAGAAAAAACAAAATGAAGTCTGCAAGTATATCAAAATGCCAAACAGATAAAAGACTTAAGACATACTCTTGGAAATTTCAAGCACTTGAATCACAGCGATAGTAATGAATGGACATGATTTTTTGAAAAAATTGTTTGTATTCTCCTTTAAGTTGCCAGACCCAAAAATAAAAACAGAATATGTACAAGCAGAAAATAAAATAAAGGAATACTATATAAAAACAAAAACAAAAATTAAAGCCCTTTTGTTATATTACACAACAGTTTTGAAGTTTGGGGAAATAGACAAGGAGTAATAAGTGAAATGATTGGGTTGTTCATTATCTGGGTTACACTTACAGTACGAATCTAAAATGGTATTCTGGTTTTGCTATTCTTAGACTGCACCTGAAATGCTATCAAATGTTAATGAATTAAGCCATTGCACCAAATTTAACTAGAAGCAATTTTTAACTATTGATGATGTTTTAAAATTATTCTGTTAGAAAGTAATACAATTTAAAATTATTTGTTTTCTTTCCAAAGTAACAATGATGTAATATAAATTATTTTCTCCAGTACTAGAACAGCTAAGATTTGATCTAGCATTTAGTAGATACAAAAGCTTTGAATGTTATTTTTCTTAATTCCCATTTCTTTACATGGCACTTCTGAGTTGGTGGGCATTGTTATTAAGCTGCTAAGGAATACTAGCCAGTCATAGAAAATCATACATGAGCAGCTATAAATACATTACACATCTGAAGCATAAAGTATGCCAATTACCCTTTCTACTTGCACTGAAATACTGTAACTCACTAACCCCACATAATAATTTGTATATTAGTACCAATGGTACAGTTAGTAATTTTTTTTATTTAATGGTATTATTCCCTATGCATGTTTAGACATCAATGTGTGTTACTTGAGCTGTGAAGAAAACATTATTTCTCTCCTTACTGTAGGCTCTTTCTACACTTATTATTCTGTTCCTATTCCTAGTCATCAGAACAAAGAAAGAACATCACTGCTTATCCTGATACTTTCAACTTTTTGTTTTCTACATTTTAAGCTCACTTAATCACTACAGGAATAAAATGAGAGTTTGCTGTCCTGAGGCTAAATGGTTTTACTTGGTAGTAAGCACTATTCTGTGATAGAAAATATACTTTAGAGGTTTAATAATAACTATGTATATGCTCTGTTGCATTTAAAATGTTTTGTTTAAAATAAGAATGCTACAGTAAACAAGGTCAGGCCAAGGATATTCATGCTGGCTCAAGTGGAAATTCTGGTATACGTTACCTGCGGCTGCCAGAGTGGTCATTCAAGAATCCACTGTACTTTGGAATCTTGGGCCCCTGGTCAGCCCTATCTGTAGCAGATTATTACTTTTTTTTTGCTCTTAATTTTTACAAACATTTCTTGCTTGCAGTTTCATCTAATAACAACCTCAACATGAGATCTAAAGATAATTTAATTTTTTTATTTATATATCAAAATATATATGCTACTCTGTAATAAAAGCTTTATTGTAAGAGAGGTTTACAAGAAAAGAAACTTGCTTCAGAAACTGTGCCACATCTCACAGTAGACTTTTTTCGCCTATTTCCTAAAAACAATTCCTGAAGGTCTAGAACAATCCTCAATGCACTATGAGGAGCTGCCGCAGTTGGATGTTGGCAGAAATACAAAATTCCCTCCTTTTTCACAGTCTCTACTTGAACAAGAGTATCATTAGTTTTTTTCCCCAGAGTTAAAGTCTGTATTTATAGAGCAATAAAATATTGTGGCTTGGATTACTGCATTTTTTGTCAGCGCGTTCAGACATTAACAGCTAAATGCCAGCATTTATCAAATAAGAGTGGGTCACACACTCTCATTCTCTCTTCTAGACATGAGCTCCCTATGGTCCTCCTCAGTTTTAAGTGTTATATTGACAATGATGGTAATTGCCATTAGACCTGTCAGATTGCTTTACCAGGATATGAAATCAATCTACAGACATTTTCATATTCTAGTTAAGAAATCCTAGAAAGCCTGAACAGCTTTTAATGTAATTACTAACATATTTTCTAGATCCAATTAAACTAAGAGTTGGGGAGTCATATACCAGGAAGGAATGAAAGAGTATACAGGGAAAGGATCCATAAAATTCCCTGTGCTGCCTCTTATTGCTTAAGTTGTCATTAAACTAGTGAGAGCAACATGCCTCCAACTGGTGAGCAAGATTTAATGTAAGCAAACAAATGATATAGTTATATATTTAAAAGTAACAACTTTTATAGCTGAACACTAATGAAGGAAAGTAAAAAATAAAAAAAATATGACGTTAATGACAATCTAGTAAATACACTACAGGTAAGAAAAGATGAGGGGAAACTAGCACAAAAAGTAGGCTACAAAGACTAATATGGGTTTATCAACAAATAATTTTTGAGTCTGGCCTGATTTATTATTGCCTTTGACATCATTTTGCTTTCCCTTTATATTATAGAAGCACATTTTTTTCTGAAAATTGGCAATACCTGTATCTACCTGTCCTGTCTGGGAGACTGAAAGATAAAGGTCTGTAAAGAGAAGAATGGAAAGAGCTAGAAAAGATCAGGTGGTTTGAAAAAAAATGAGGACTGACTTCAAACGACCAAATTCACACCCAACTGAACACTACAAGAACACCACAAGTATCCCATTTGTTTCAGAGGACACCTTCCATGTCACTGATAGTGCCTGACAAACCCACACCCCAAACTTTCATTCTTCTGTTCCTCTTATCAAATGCCTAAAGTTTTATCAGCTTGATTCAAAATGACTAGAAAGTTTCTGCACAAGTATCGAAAGCAGAGAACTAAAATTCCTCATGACTTGCAAAAAGAGTTTGGGAAGATGCAATTGTTCCATGGAGTACATATTCAATTGACAAAGACCAATTCTTGTCATTTGCCCACTAACAGGGTTTTTATAACAGAACCACCCAGGGACATAAAAGCTAGGGAATAAAATGCAACCACCTAAAAGATGGGGTAATTTGTTTTTTAATTTCTTTGTATTGGAAAAAATAAATACTATACAGAGCCAATTCCAGTTAATAACTTGCATTTTGGAAAGACCTTTGTATGCATGCATGCCAGGGCTTTCTCATCCACTGCAATCTCCTCCATCACAATACGATACTTTTCAGAGTCAGGTGACACTCCAGAATAGTGTGTAACATGGCAGGGGAATAACAGCTGACACGGGGATGAGCGAAGCACATACCCTCTGCATAAGGAAAGGGACAATTTGGGGTGGTAGCCAATGGTTGAGATTATAAGTTTACAAGTCAATAAATAACTGTTCAAAAAGATATCCCAAGTTGCGTTAAAAAGACCATCTAGTGCAGTGTTTCTCAACTTTTGGATTTTGGACTTCAATTCCCAGAGGCCTCAGTCAATTCCCCAAAGCACTGATCAGCCAAAGTACTAACTTAGGCTTCTGGGAATTGAAGTCCCCCTGTGGGGCGTGGGCCCCACATTGGGAACCACTGATCTAGTGTATTGAGAGGTTTCTTTGTCCTTTTAATTCATATTTTTGGTTTTCCTTTATTCTGTAGCATGTATATCCAGTTACTTTATGTTCTTCTTTCACATTGTATCTATTAAATACCATGGAAAAAATATTAAGCTGAGTTGATAAAACAAAAGAATTTGAATTTAACCTGGTGCATTTCACTGAAGTAGCCTACTTCTAGAGAAGTAAAAACTCAAGTTCTAGATTAATTATTCAAAGCACAATTTGAGAGAATATGTTCTAATTTTTAAAAACTGCTTCAAAATGAGATGAAGAATTTATTTATTTATTTATTATTCATATTTATCCACCACCCTCCTCACCAAGATGACCCAGGGCGGCTTACAGATCATAAAATACTACAATAAAACATAAAACATTCTTAAAAACATTCCTAAAAACCCTCCAATTTAAAACTATTAAAGATTAAAATTGAAAAATCTAAAAATTTTAAAAGAACACCAAATTACATCTTGAGGGAGAGAGGGGACTTAAACTTAACATTGTTGAGTCCTCATATATTTATGTAATTCATATGAGTCCTTTCCCCCCATCTTTGTTAATATCTTGTATCAGCATATTGCCAAGCATCTTATCACTTTCTACCCAACTTCTGTGCTTCTCAGCTAGTGCTGTCCTGCTTTTAAAAGGAAATATATTAAATAAGTTGCCTGGGGTACGTACATTGAGTTTTAACAATACTACAACCTTTAAGGAGGCTCTTTCTGTGGATTGAGTGATTCAAGTACAGTAGTACCTGCATTGATCGCACAATGTTAAAAAAAATCCCTGTTCCCTTTCCAAAGAGTTTAGCTATCTGGTGGGGGTGCTTCCTAACAGAGGCTTGGATCCCTTATCCCAGCCTCTATTAAGAAGACACCCCCCACCTGGATAGCTAAGACCCTTACCAAGCCAGGTGGGGGGAGGGGTTCTAAAAAGAAGGTAGGATTTCTCCCCCTACCTTTTTTTGAGAAACCTCCGTCTGGCTTGCTAAAAAGCTTAGCAATCCAGGCCGGGGGGCGGGGCTTCCTAACAGAGGCTTGGATCCCTTATCCCAGCCTCTATTAAGAAGACCACCACCCCGCCTGGGTAGCTAAGACTCTTACCAAGCCAGGCGGGGGGGGGGATTCTAAAAAGGTAGGATTCCCTCCCCCCTCTTTTTAGAAACCTCCATCTGGCTTGCTAAAGAGCTTAGCAATCCAGGCCCGGGGGGGGGGGGTTCCTAACAGAGGCTTGGATCCCTTATCCCAGCCTCTATTAAGAAGACCCCCCCCCCGCCTGGGTAGCTAGGCAGGGGAGGGATCCACAGCTGCAGGGTGGCTGGGGAAGCTAACGGGGACTCCCCGTCGGGTTCCCTAGCCACGCTTGTACTTCCGCAGCTGTGGGGTGGCTGGGGAAGCCGACGGGGGAGCCCCCTGTCAGTTTTCCAGCCACCCCACCCCTGCCTCCACAGCTGCAGGGCGGCTGGGAAGCAGCCACCCTACTGCTACAAACGACTGCATCTGATAACGCTGGCACATCGTTATCCGATGCAAAATTTCTTTACAAATTTTGCATCGTTATCCAATTTCAGCGTTATCCGATGCAGTCGTTATCTGAGGTATTACTGTAATCTATAAATTACTTTGGGCCTACTTTAACTGCAATTTACTGTGGTAAAGTAAAATAGTTAGAGTAAGATCATTAGAATCAATGGACCTTGGAGAAATTGATTCCTTAAATCAACATTGATTCCATAAGCCTACTCTAGTGAGATTACTATGCCATACAACAAGTGTTTCACGAGCATGTATCATACCTATTACATATTAAAGCTGAGATATAAAAGTATTTGCTGCTATTTGCCTCAAAAGGATCTGTATCCAGAGCAATGCTGCTCTTACAGCAAACAGCAACACAGAAAGAAAAGAAGCACTGAAGAAATTTTTCTTCCCATGGTTGCCAAAGTTTACAAGCAGTTCAAGAAATATGTGGCTGTTTACTTAAAGTCTCATTTAGTTTCCCTTCTAAGAGCCTATAATTTTGTCAATTTATAGTTTTTTATTATTATTTATGGAAAATAAAAGACAATATCAGTTCATAAATGGCCACTGATTTTAAATACTACTAAACATAACTCCAGACAAACTAGTCTATATCATTAAGATGGCAGGACAAAAGGGCATTAGATACCAAATTCATCATGTTGTATAGCACTTAGATAAGGGTTTCTCAACCTTGGGAGCCCAGATGTTCTTGGACTTCAATTCCCAGAAACTCTGATTAGGAGAAGTCCAGACTTGGGCTTCTGGGAATTGAAATCCAAGAACATCCGGGGACCCAAGGCTGAGAAACACTGACTTAGATAGTAGTAAGTCAGAAACTAAGATCAGCCAAGGTCCTTCAATTCTAGCTTAAATCTCTTTGGCCTGGTAGATTTTCATCCTACTAAGGTATATAATTTATGTTTAAAGTTCACCTACTTTTTGGCAATATTCTCTAAAAAAATTAATATCAATTTAAAAAATCACCAAAAAGAAGTTATAGGAGGCAGAAGCCTTGACCGATGGAAGCTCAGAAACATTCCTGTACACAGATGCCAACAGCAGACGTGAATTCGAAAGAAGAAAAGAGGAAATGATCAGCTATTTAATTTGCTTTTATACGCTATGTACTAAATGCTAATTTGTAGCAATACAAGTAGAATACAAGGCAATACTAAAAGATAAATGACAATTTCAAATTAATGATAATAATTTCATATCAGAAATTATTCTGGGTTGAAAGGATTTTAGTTGGAGAAACTCCACTCAGGGGACGCCCGAGTGAGGCTCCTTTCATGTCCCCAAGATCTTTTTCCCACCAAAGTGGTCCCTATTTATCTACTTGCAATTTCTTGCTTTCTATCTTCTAGGTTGGCAGGAGCTGGGACAGAAACGGATGCTTAATCTGTCATGCAGTACCTTGGTCTTGAACTGCAGCTTTCGAACTAACAAGGTAAGCTTCTTAACCACTGAGCCACCACCATTTCAAATTGTGCATGTTGTATGATCATCCACCAAATGGCTTTAATACTTTTCATTCTTACCTCAGATTTTTCTAGTTTATTTTGAGCATCAATCTGGGTGACAATTTCATTCATATTTGTTTCCAAAACCATTCCACCCATCACCATTTCAGCCAGAATATTATGGACCTTTAAAAAATTACAAAATAAATTCAAGGTGCACAAAAGAAGAAAACATATTATTAATGTTCTGTAATAACAAATTTTCCCAAGTAATAAACAGATTTTTAGTTTAAAATTAGTACCGTAACATAAAACATTTAAGTAACAAAGGTTGCATATTATACTGATCTGCAGGTCCCCCCTTATTTTAATGAAAAAATGAAATTTTATTATTTCATGTCTTGACAAATTTACTTTATTTACAGTATTAATTAATTGATTAATATGATTAATTAATTAATCATATTTCTATGCTGCCCTCCTCATGAATGACTCAGGGCGGCTAACAACAATTTACAAAAGCAATCATCAATAAAAACCACAATAAAATACCCACCCATCTAAGAAGAGTTAAAAGTTAAAATTTAAGGATTAAAAGATTTAAAAAGAGAAAAGATCAAAAAATCACAAATTAAAAATTAAAGTATCATTCAGAATACAACTGCCAACTTGTTAAAGACTATGTCAATGTGAACAATTTTTTGGTTTGTTTGTACAACACAGCGCAGAGATGAATCTGGAAAACTGAAATGTTCCTATTTAAGGAGGTAGGTTGTAATTTTTCAAATTAACTACTTCTCAGACAATATAATTAATTTTTTTTGAAATTATTGTATTCAAGAGCCTTTAGATACAGTGGTACCTCACTTAAAGAGCATAATGCGTTCCACGGGATTGCTCTTTAAGCAAGTTTGCTCTTTAAGTGAAACACCATTGTGAGTGACCAATTGTGACTTATTATTATTATTATTAAATTTAATAATTTAATAATTTTAAATTCTGTTGGGGTGAATTGCAAACCCTGATTTATTTCTTAAGTTAGTTTTTGTTTGGTTTTATTTGTTAAGCAAGGTGACCATTCAAAGAAATTTCTGCTCTTTAAGTGAGTTACTCTCTAAGCGAGGCGCTCTTTATGCAAGATTTCACTGTACTTTGGCCCAACATTGTTGTTATACTTTTTATACCCAAAGAATATAATTGGAAATATTTATTTTTTTCATACATGCTTTCAGCACTATTGAACAATGTATCCAAATGCAACAGCATTTCAAATTCCCACGTAAGCGACTTAGAAAATTTGTATGTCATGACGTCCAATTATGTTGAGCGCTCAGAACTGAAACAAATTCAAAGAGCTGTGCTCAAGTTTATATGATTTATTCCAACAGCGGATGCAGAAACTGTGGTTGTGGATTGAACATTGTGGAAGACACTTGTAGCCCTATATTCCTGGTCATCGGATGTAGAGAGATTCCAATAACAGTATTTTTATCTTTCAAAAGACATGTCAGAGAACAGATTTGTAGAATCTTGAACACAGAAGACACAAGCTTTGTCAGAATGAGGCCTAGCATACAGAATTCTCATGACTAGAATACATCAGCTTCAAGAAAGAAAGTTCATATTTCACAAAAAGTTTTCTTAAAAATTAAAGGGAAAGGGACTCCCATTTCTTTGTTCTTTGTTCTTTTTCAAATCCAGATGAGTAAGTATGCTAGCAATCAGTAAAAAGGAAAAAGACTTTTGCCAGGAAAATGGGGTGTAGGGAGAGAGATTTGTTGGCCTTAATAGACATCCTCTGTTCCTGTCAGAGATTATATTCCTGGAAAAAACTAAAGTAGTCCCAAAAGAATGATCAGAGGTATCAAATGAGAAGAGAAATGTATACAGAAGGGAGGAAGTTCACTTAAGGCTTTCTGAAAAACTGTATTTACAAAAAAAAAAAAATTATAACCTTGCCAACACAAAAGCTTGCCAACACAAAAGCTTAACAAAGTCATGTTCATGTAGATTTTTTTTACCATAATTGAGCACAATATTTTGGTCTTTATAGAAATTTGTGGCTTGTATTAATGAGCAGATTATTTCCTGTCATCAGAACATCTATCTACTGGAATGTTATGAATGAATTTTTCAGTGTCCTTTGCACACCTTTCCACTCAAAATACTCTTTTTTTACTGCTTAAACTCTACGAATATCACAGATAAATCTTTTTAAAACACAGCAAATTTTAGTCTTTATGTTTGGTTTATATTTTTTAAATGACTAGCTAACCTAAAGGATGACATTTATGGCAAGACACATGCAAGAAAAAATGTTTCCTGAGAACAGAATATTTTCAATGAAAATTATAGCAGTTCACAACAATACCTTATCCACATGGAAAATTAAGTCCAGTTCACAGACATTCTCAAAACACTTGTCTAATGTTTCTACGAATACCTATAAATGAACAAATTACAAGCAGTCAAAGGTTAACAGCATTCTACTCTATTATGACCAAACTGCAAATGTGGTAAAAAGAACACAAACCAAGCAGAATTCTGGGAATGTGATGATCTGTACTACATGTATGGTTAATAAAGCTGATTCTCTGACAGATTGCTACCACATTATACAAAAATAAAGCTACCAATATAGATTAAAGCAGAGTCCTCAACCTTTTTAACCCAGGGGCCGAGCCACGCTCCCTCAGACTTTTAAGGGGCTGGACTGGTGGTCCCCCACTACCACCACCACCTTTGGCAGCAGCAGTGACCATCCTGAGCCCACCACACCCCAAGAAAGCCCACCCCTACTACTCCCCTGCTTGGAGGAGCTACATCGTGTGGGTGAAAGAAACGCGGCCGCCAGAAACGCACCCACAGCTGCCTCAATCCTTGTCTCCTTTGCTTGGCTTGGCGTGTCCCTAACGGTGCTCTATAGCAGGGTGGATGTTACAACATCCGCCCTGCTACGGGGTGCTATTAGGGACACGCCAAGCCAGCAAAGGAGACAAGGATTGAGGCAGTGGCAGCAAAAGAGGTGGCTAGAATGAGGGCATGGGCCAGATGACTTGGTGCCGTGGGTGGGATCTGGCCTGCAGGCCATAGGTTGAGGATCCCTGGCTTAAAGTGTTAATCTCCCAATACAGGCCAATAAAATCATAGACAAGTGCACCACACCACAGGTTTAATGCCATTCTACAGCTAATTCCAATTATCATTTTAAACTTTACATTTCAACAATCATTTTAAAGTGTTATTTAGTTTTGCTGTGGCAGAGAACAAGATTAAATGTATTTCTTCTATTATTAAAATTAAGCAGCAAGAACATGTAAGGTTTATTTATTTCATTTGCATTTCACTTATCTTCCAAAGAGCTTACAGTGGTATTTCAGCTGTGTCAGCCTCCTTGACTGGTTAAGAGATTGGTTCCTAAAGCCAGAACAGTCCCCCACCCCGGTTTACTGCAATATCACTGAAGAAGAATTGGAGCAAACAATCAAGCTATTTGCAGTCCAGCTAATACCAAAAAGCCAGGTTTTTATAGGAAAAGACTGATTTTGTAACACACATGATTTAGGAATCAAAATAAAATGTTAGTATTTCTAACAGTTGTATTAATTATAAGGAAATTTCTTCATCTTAGATACTATTATTGATCAGTACTATATAAACATTGGAAAGAAGGTAAGATAGGAAACCAGTAAATGGCTCTCCAAGGCACTCAGTGCAGAAGTGAATTTAAGTCCCAAAAAGAAACCCAGCTCCTTTGTATTAATTTGGGGGACAAAATAGAAAAACTGTGACCGATTTCACATATTTTCCTTACGTATGTATTAATGCTAATTGTAGTTCAGGGGATTGTATTTTATTAGGGGTTGATTATTTCTTTTGCTGCTTGTCTTATATTTACTGTATTTGCTTAAATATACGTATAATGTCCAGAGTGCCAATGTGGTTACAGGTACAGTAATACCTCGGATAATGCCAAGACTTGGTTCCACAAGTCTTGGTGTTATCCGATTTTTAGTGTTATCCGATGCATGTTAAAATCCTATGGGATGTATCAGATAACGTTAAAGCTCCATAGAGATACATTGTAACTGCACAGGCTTTAGCGGTTGTTATCCGATATATCCCATAGGACCTTAACGTTATTCGATCCAATTCTCCTCCCCAGATTACTTAACGTTATGCGATTTTAGCGTTATCCGAGGTAAATGTTATCCGAGGTATTACTGTAATATACAAATCAAAACTAATAAAAAAACTCAGCATATAGTACTAATACCAATAAGTATTTAATATTAATACCAAGAATTTTCAAAGACACAAAACTTTTAATGGATTCATCAGCCCACTGAAACAAAAGAAGTATTTCATTCTATGTTTCTTTTAGTTTACATGCAATGTTCTTCACTATCAAATATTGAACAGATTCAAAGATCAATGGCCAAATTTCGGTTGTGTAATTATTGCTGGTGGAAGGCTGTAATGGGAAACTGCCAATAATTAAAAAGTATCTGCTTAGATTCCTGGTCATACTACTACACAATGAGGAATCCAAATGCTGCAAAAACTTGTTATTTAGCAGCAATTTCCCACTGTAAGTTACAGCATTTCCATTCTGCTAGTTTAATTACACAACAGGATTCTGCTCAATATTTTCAACAGCATACTAAAAACCTAGTGTGGTACATAAGAATAGAATGACAGACTAGGATTCAGGAGATCTTAGTTTGAATCACCATTCAACCATGGGAACTCAAGGTAGGTGGAACTGGTAAAACCACTCTTTCAACATCTAATTCTGAAAACATCTAATTCAGGTTGTAAGTTGGTTCGAACTTGAGAGCACATAAGAATAACTAAAGCCACACTAACTTTTTTATATATCACTTACTTGTATTAGATCTAAAATGCCAAGTTCACTTTCTGAGGAATCAACACAGAAGACAAAATAGAGAGTGGCATAATGTCGATATATCAACTTGTTGTCAGATCCACCTATTAATCTAAAAAAGAACAAGGTAAGCATAAATGAACTAAGCAAAACATTCAAAGTTCTCTTTGTCACTGGCTAAAAGAAATAGACAAAAAACATTAGCTGCAATTCTGACAGAAAGCAATTAAGGAACACATTAGAACTAACCATTTCAACCAAGTGCTGTTTTGAATGTAAGCCACCCTGAGTCGCCTCGGCGAGTGGGCGGCAATATAAATCTGAACAAATAAATAAATAAATATTGAAAACCACTGAGGTACAACAGAAATAAGAGGGGCAACTTCTTGGCATAGGCCATTCACCAAGGTTCCTGGCATAGGTATTTCACCAAGGTGACCAAAGCTGACTGTTCTGTAACCAAGCCTGAAGTCAGCCTGAAACTGATTTGGGTTTTGGACTTAAATTCCCAGAAGCCAAAGGCAATTCCCCAAAGCATTGATCACCCAATGTACTGACTTAGGCTTCTGGGAATTTAAGTCCCCCTGTGGGAAGTGGGCCCCGCGTTGGGAACTATTAATCTAGACAATCTGCACTATCCAGGAACATAAAATGATAATCTGTACATACACTAGTACCTCGGATAACGTTGTGACTTGGTTCCACAAGTCATAATGTTATCCAGTTTTTAACGTTATGCGACGCATTGATCGCACAATGTTAAAAAAATCCCTGTTCCCTTTCCAAAGAGGAAAGGGAACAGGGGCCCGATCTGGTTTGCTTAGCAAGCCGGGGGGGGGGGGTCTGAAAAGAAGGAACCCAAGCCTCTCTAGGGTCCCTTCTTTTTAGAAACCTCAGTCTAGCTTGCTAAAGAGCTTAGCAATCCAGGCCAGGGGTGTGTGTGTTCCTAACAGAGGCTTGGGTCCGTTATCCCAGCCTTTCTTAAAAAGCCCCCCCCCCGGCCTGGATAGCTAAGACCCTTACCAAGCCAGGCAGGGGAGGGATCCACAGCTGCAGGGTGGCTGGGGAAGCCAAGGGGGACTCCCCGTCGGCTTCCCTAGCCACACGCTTCTGCCTCCACAGCTGTGGGGTGGCTGGGGAAGCCGACGGGGGAGCCCCCTGACAGCTTTCCAGCCACCCCACCCCTGCCTCCACAGCTGCAGGGTGGCTGGGAAGCTGAACGGAGAACCCCGTTCAGCTTTCCAGCCACTCTGCTGCTATGAAGGACTGCACCAGATAATACTAGCAGATCGTTATCTGATTTTAGTGTTATCCGATGCAGTCATTATCCGAGGTATTACTGTACAGTTGTACCTCGCTTAAAGAGCATAATGTGTTCCACAGGATTGCTCTTTAAGCGAGTTTGCTCTTTAAGCGAAACACCATTGTATGTGACCAATTGTGGGGGGATTGCGAACCCCAATTTATTTGTTAAGCAAGTTTTTGGTTGGTTTTATTTGTTAAGCGAAGCGAACATTCAGAGAAAATTCTGCTCTTTACGTGAGTTACTCTTTAAGCGAGGCGCTCTTTATGCGAGGTTTGACTGTATTCCCTTTATACTGCCAGATTGTAAATATTTAAGAAAGGGTTCTCAGATATGGACTGTGTCATTCAGATGCTGCTCAAGAAAACAATGAAGATGCATCAGCAAACGTCATCTTGTCATTTTTAAATGTCACAGAAATAAAGTATACATAATTTATATCTTGAAAATTCTAGCAGGAAATAGCAAGTTTTGGTTCATAGAGAGAATCTTTATTTACTTATATGGCAAGTTTTCAGAGTAAAGTACAGTAAAACATCGGATAATGCTAAAACTTGGTTCCACAAGTCTTGGTGTTATCCGATTTTTAGTGTTATTTGATCCATGTTAAAATCCTATGGGATGGATCGGATAACGTTAAAGCTCCATAGAGATACACTGTAACCGCACAGGCTTTAGCAATTGTTTTCTGATCCATCCCATAGGACATTAACATTATTCGATCCAATTTTCCAACCAAGATTACTTAACGTTATGCAATTTTAGCTTTATCCGAGGTAAATGTTATCCGAGGTATTACTGTATTCTATGAAGTACACCTCTTCAGACTCAGTTAAATCTGCAGTTTAAAAGTTTTATATTCCACTTGAGAATCAATTTTAAAATCTCTGTCTATTACACAAGATGGTATACTACACAAGATGGTTTCTGATCAGATCATACTTACAAGCCCCCTTCTAGGAAGTTACAAACATTTTCATCCCGTTTTGACACTAAATGAAAAGTTTCTCTGATAATTTGCTGTTGTGTATCTTCACTCTGAAAAAACAAAGAAAATAAAATTAGGGTAATAATGTACAATATTTTGTTGATATTTCTAAATATAATTATAGAGCCTAATTACTGTACTATCATAGCTGTAAGCTATAAGGCCACTCAACATTTTGGGATGTATAGTTAAAATACAAATATCCTTTCATATTGTGAAAGATTAAATAGTGTTCTGAATGAGTGTCACAGTAGGAGGCCCAGGTTCAAATCTGCACTGGGAGAAAGAGTTCATTGGGTGATTCTCTGTGAAGGGTCGCAGAAACCCCATTTCAGACCAACTTACCTCACAGAATCATTGAAAAGATAAAATGCATACTGTCTTGAGTAAAGGTTGCCTTTGCTCAAAAGCCAGTCATATCCGAATCTAGGGTTCAGTGCTCATCTCTATTTATAGCCAAAGAGCCCGTGCTGTCTGCATCTGCATTTTTCTAACACCTATTTTTGCCCACTTGTTGAATAATTATTACTGAATTCAATTTAAAGCATTTCATCTGAACATTTATAATAAATTTACATGGTTTTGGCTGGTATACTTCCAAAATGATATACTATAGCTGGAAAAGACCAAGCACAGATTGTTCAAAAATGTCAATGGCAAAGCATGATTTTAGTATCTATATACAGTATTTTCAAGTTTAGCAATAGTGATGGAAACTTCTGAGATGACTAGCACAAAAAGAATGAAAATTTATGCCAAAATATAATCTGAAACAAAAATATCAGCAAAAAACTAGTCATGGTTTTGCACATCATGAAAACAAAGCTTTTAACAGCTGTTCTGCCAGTTATGAACTGTTTACATAATTATGTATCTATTTCTTAACGTTCCATTAAGCATATACAGTACCTGTATAAACCTGTACAAAAACTCCATTGAATACTTACAAACACTCCTTTAGTACTGTAAGTGTTGGAACTGAGCCTGGGAAAGTTACTTTCATGGACCACAGTTCCCAAGAGGACCTGGCAATAATAATCTGTACTTCTAGAAGACGAGAATCCTGAAATTCTGCTGTTTGCATTGCAGGCAGGTACAACCACTGAACTTGAAGATATTAACACAAGTTTCCTGGGTTGAATGGTTATTAGAGAAACATTAAAGCTTCAAGAGACAGCCAAGATCCATAGAAAAGGCTGGGAATCTAGTGTGTGTGGAGAGTTAACATGGAGAAAAGCACCAGTGCTTTTTAGGTAAAGGTAAAGGCCACCCTTGCTCAAAAGCCAGTCGTATCTGACTCTAGAGTTCAGTGCTCATCTCCACTTATAGCCATAGAGCCAGTGCTGTCTGTTTTTGCAAACATTTCTGTGGCAGACATGACTAGACACTGGAATGCACGGAACACTGTTTACCTTCCCAGCGAAGTGGTACCTGTTTATCTAATTGCAACTTCTTGCTTTCGAACTGCTAGGTTGGCAGGAGCTGAGATAGAGACAGCAGCTCACTCAGTTGTGTAGCACTCAAGTCTCAAACTGCTGATCTGTCAACCTTCCAGTCATCAAGTTCAAAGTCTTAACCACCAAGCCACTGTAGTCACTTTCTCAGAAGAAAGGCCAAATATAAATGTTACAAGTATTTTTCCATACTGTACTCTGATGGAAAACAAAATTAAGAATGAATAAAAATTAAAATGTTTAACAAAACATTAACACTATTTTCTTCCTACTGCAAATAGAAATACAGTAATACCTCGGATAACGCTAAAACTTGGTTCCACAAGTGTTATCTGATGCATGTTAAAATCCTATGGGATGGATCGGATAACGTTAAAGCTCCATAGAGATACATTGTAACCTCACAGGTTTTAGCGGTTGTTATCCGAACCATCCCATAGGACCTTAACGATATTCGATCCAATTCTCCTCCCCAGATTACTTAACGTTATGCGATTTTAGCGTTAACCGAGGTAAACGTTATCCGAGGTATTACTGTAAATAGCAGCATTGTACTTAAAACATCACTAGAAAATGCTGATATTGTCAACCAACATCTCATGTTTTCTTCTGAGGAAAGAGTACCTTTATACATTTATTATAAACAAACATATCACAATTTTGTCACTGAACACTAAATCAGGAATTTGTCCTTCTGTCATGTGTTATAAAATTATAAGATAAAATTTGAGTGATCAGCTGCACAGAGTCATATCTAAATCAATGTCAAACTCTTCATAGCCTTGATCTACCACATACACTAGTACCCCGGATAACATTATGACTTGGTTCCACAAGTCCCGTCGTTATCCGGTTTTTAACATTGTGCGATACATTGATCACACAATGTTAAAAAAAAAGCCCTATTTCCCTGGAGGCTGCAGCAAGCCAGAACGTCGGGATTTGAATCCTGACATTTTGGCTTGCTGCAGCCTCCAGGGAGGTGGGGGAACTTTGGAAACAGCTTGGAGCGGGTCTCCCTACCTCCCTGCCTCCCTGGACCCGGCGGGGGGTCAGAGACCCCAAAATTGGTTTTAAAAAAACATCCTTTTTTTACCAATTTTGGGGGCTTTGACCCCCCTGCCGGGTCCAGGGAGGTGGGGAGACCCGATCCAAGCTGTTTCTGGGCTTCCCCGACGTCCTCAGCCAGTGCAGCAAGCCAGAATGTCAGGGTTCGAATCCCGACATTCTGGCTTGCTGCACTGGCTGAGGACGTCGGGGAAGCCCAGAAACAGCTTGGATCGTGTCCCCTGCCTGCTCCAGAGAGATCAGAGGACCCGATCTACAGCTGCAGGGTGGCTGGGGAAGCTGACGGGGACTCCCTGTCGGCTTCCCTAACCACCTGCCCTTGCCTCCGCAGCTGTGGGGTGGCTGGGGAAGCCGACGGGGGAGCCCCCCATCAGCTTTCCAGCCTCCCCACCCCTGCCTCCGTAGCTGCAGGGTGGCTGGGAAGCTGAACGGAGAACCCCGTTCAGCTTTCCAGCCACCCTGCTGCTAAGAATGACTGTATCGGATAACGTTAAAAATCGCGTTATTCGGTACAAGATTTTTCCAAAAATCTTGTAACATTATGCGGTTTTCACGCTATACGGTACTCACGTTATCCAGGGTACTACTGTAATAACAAAATTAGCTCTGTTTTTTATATTCTACAGGGAGGATTTTACAAAAAAAATTCCAATCAATGGATCTAAGCTGCCTAAACATACAATATAAAAATTAAATTTATAAATGGCACAGGAAATCTTTCTGAAAAGCCCTGCAGACCAAAACGTTTCTTTTTTTTCCTAGTCCTAACCTGTACAAAATGGAAAAGTATGACATGCAAAGATACATTCAGGGGAAGAGAGAAGTGAATTAACCAATTATAAAACAACCTAAATGGGGACATATAAGCACTACCAGAATCAAAATGTTTATGTAACTTTACTTGAAATGTAATCACTGTTGCAAAGCCAAAATCCTATAAATTAAAGCAAAACAAGAAAATACAATTTGTCCAAAATGACACAAGATATCTTTCTTAACTACTGAAAATATAAAAAGAAAGCACTTTCATAGTAAATCTTGAAAGTTGTGCAATGATTTTTCTAGCAGAATATATACCTGTTTCATTGCATATACAGTGGTACCTTGGTTTACGAAAGCCTCAGCTAATGTAATTTTCAGTTTACAAATAAAAATCCATTGCAAATAAAGCCTCGTCTTACGAATTTTTTCACAATATGAAACAAGGTTCCCCAGGAAACTTGTGCATTATCAGAGCAGGACACTAGAGGCCACTGTCTGCAATGTAAAATACAGTGGTACCTCAGTTTACCAATTTTTCGTGATACGAAACATTCTAAAAAACACATTAAATTCATAAACCAAGTTACCACTGTAATATTCTCAAACACAATGAACAGTTACAAGCACACATGTACTTTTCACACATGAGTACACATGCAATGAACCTGCATATAAATATTCTAATTGTGTGGTACTGAAAGAGTGCTGTGTTTTTATGTGAGGAAACACTTAAACTGGCATTTATTTCTGTCCCACTAACCATCACCCAAGAGTAGATTGTAGAACTGATCATGAACTGTTGATATACAGTTAGAATGAAGCTGAAGAAGAACACTGCAAGAATTCTAATGCTATAATATAATTTAAACAATATTCCTGATGAATTTAAAGTCTACATAGGGAACAAATTTGTACTGTATTATCAAACTTTACTGACCATGAACCAGAAGAGATGTGGAGTAAAACTAGAGATATTACTAGGGAAGACTGCAGAAGAACTATCGCTATAATAAAAAGAAAAACCTAGATGATAGAAGAAACACTTAAAATTGTGAAAGACAGGAAAGACTCAAAAGTAAAAGTTCACTGAAAACAGGTTAAAACCCTGAATGTAATTTTTACTTGAAAGTCACAAAGAGACAGTGATGAACTATTACAAGAACCGGTGCACAGAAATACCTGTACAGGAAAATAAGTCTGTGCCTCTGGAGACAATGACCAGTATTCCCAATGAGTATATATGAATGTGAAAGGTGGACACTACAGAAAGCTGCCAGGGTGAAAAAAAATGATTCATTTGAAATATGGTACTGGACGATAGTTTTGTTTATTTTTTAAACATTAAACATAATTCAATATACACCAAATGCAAACATGATAATTAGAATACATAATATCGTACCTATTATCACTTTTCCCTGGGTACCCTGGATTATCAGAAAGACAAACAAATGTGTCCTAGAGCAAATCAACTATCTCTGGAGGCAACATTTATTAAATTAAGGCAGTCCTACCTCAGGCACATCACGAGAAGACAAGATTCTCTGGATTGACTTCCTAAAGGAAGCCACATCTTTTTGTTTACAAGAGTTGAGCAGGGCTGTCGAGAACAGAGCATTTTACAGATTGCTCATTCATGAAGTCATTATAAATTGGAGGTGACATGATGGCAGGTAACAACCACCAACATAAATTCTCCCCAAATCTCTTTAATTCAATTTAATTTTTAAAATAATTTTGGTAGGTAACAACCACCAACATAAATTCTCCCCAAATCTCTTTAATTCAATTTAATTTTTAAAATAATTTTATTGAAACTTAACATTTAAACACACAAAAACATCATTATCACATACCTCTGTGCCCCCCACTCTCCATGGGACTTGTGCTTTAAATTTATAATTACAGTATTTCACTTCAATCAACAATATTCTATATGTTCATGCTTGTTTCCCAGAAAGTTGTATACTCTAGTCTTGGTTTTGTTCCTTTTGCTTTGATTAGTACATAGTCTATAAATTCTCCCCAAATCTCTTTAAAGTCATTTCTCTTTGTTTGTCCTTTCTTAAACTTTAATTCACAAGTTAATCTGTCACTCATTGCAATATTCCAAAGTTTGCCATACTCTATTTCACAATGAACTTTCTATTTTTTTACCATTGTCCATTTCTTACATTTTTCCCTATATGTCTACCAACTGGCACAGGCACTAGGTTTTTAATAATCCGTTAAGGATCTGCAATAAGCCCCATCACATGAGGCAGCTATCACATATCACCAACCAGAAAAGAGCCTCAGCTACTGAGTAACATAAGAATACATTCTCATTCAACAATAGTTTCTGGTTTCTCATCTTATCTGTAAAGTAGGCATTACAGTGTTAGGCTCTCCCACCTGAAACTTGAGTGCTCTCAGATAGAGCAAAATAATACTTCCGCTATAATTTTTCCATTTTTTACATCACTATCTACTTGAAAGTGTTATAAGGGAGGGTGAGTTTGGGGAAGCAGTAATAATGCAATGACAAGTACTGCTTTGCACACATAAGGTCCAGCATCTGAACCAGTCAAAGACAAGGGAAAAAATTTTTCAGGGGTTGCAGCTCTCACATCATCCCACAAGCAGGATGGCCAACAACTAGATTAAGTTTAGGCTAACAGGATTTGTAACTGAAGAAAAAAACTTTCCCCATCTTTGCATTCTGAACCCTGGTAATATTGTATAACCATTTAACTGTAACCCTGAAGAACTACCAACAGTCAGAATAGTACGCAGAGGGCCAGACAGATCAGTGCCCCACTACCCCAGTATTAGGCAGTTGCATATACGGAGATAGCAGAAGAGTAGCGTACCTTGGCGGGGCCCCGTATAAAAATTTGTTTGGGGGCCCTTAGGAAGGGTAAAGATTTGTTTTGCTTACGCACGTTGGGGGCCCCCATGGCCCGGGGCCCCCGTATAATTGATACGGCAGATACGGCGGTAGTACACCTCTGGGAGATAGTATGAATCCCCACCAGCACATTCAGTCAGCATTTTGTCTTCTTCAGTGTATCACTCAATTGTAGCCTTATCTTGACAATAGATCCCTAACAAGGTTGATCCATACACGAATAATGTTGAGGATTGCTTACCCTTGAACTTGGTATAGAAAGTTCCATGGGTCCTGAACACAGTAGCCAAACTGATCATGGGTCTGAATAGATGTACCCACATGTCTCTTATCCTGGCCAGTCTGCACTGGTACAAGATGTTGGTGTTGACCTATAAAACTCCATACCAGTGATGGTGAACCTTTTAGAGACGGAATGTCCAAAGAAGGGTTGGGTGAATTCTGTGCTGGGGGGAAGGAGGAAGCACTCGCATTTGGGTTGCTGGGCAGAAGTAGCGTTTTACTTCTGCTTCCAGGAGGAGGACGGACGAATCGCAGTAAACCCATTCGTGCGGATTCATGGGATCTTGGGCTTCTGGGAATTGGAAGTCCAAGAACATCTGGAGTGCCAAGGTTCGCCATCACGGCACTACTAGACCGTACATACATACATATCCTCCTTCACAGGCCCAGTTTTGCGGTGACCCCAGCCCAACCTCCCTAATCCAGTGATGGGATGTAACAGGTTCTCACCAGTTCTCCAGAACCGGTAGTAACTTTTCCCAGTGTCCCAGAGAACCTGTAGCAGCTTTTGGGGGGAACCACCTTCGGTGCTTACCTTTTCACCTTTTCACGCCTAGTGCTTGGCACATATGCACGGCCTCCTTGCTGTCCTCCCAACCGGGGAGGAGGAAGAGAAGCTGCTAGCCTGAAGCTCCCTATAGGCTGAAGCTCCCTATTTTTATTATTTTGTATTTTTTTCTTTTGTTATAGCAATTTAAAGGACCAAAAGAAACTCAGCACTCCACGACTCAGAATCAGAAAAGCAGGTTTTATTTTCTGATCAGAAAAGATTCTCTAGCTGGTGTTGTCACTCAACTGAGAATGACTTCCATTGAAAGACAGAGCATTCTTATACAATTTTTCTCCCTCATTCTTGTTTACCCAAGACATCTTACCCCGATTACTGTGACCTTTTAATGTCAGGTTATACAAATTATTATTCCATACTTTCATCATAACATTTGTTTACTGATTACAGAGGTCTCAAAAGGAAACTTAAGCAATATCTTCTATGCGCAATTGGGGATATATATTTCTTATGACCCACGACCAGGTCATCTTCACCATATCTGGTCATGGGTTATTTGTATAACATTTGTGCAACATTTATATAACATTCCGTGTACCCCTAACATACATAAGTTTCAACATTGTCCACGCAGGGACTGTGCTATTGCAAGTAATACTAAGTTCATAAAGGTAAAGGTTTCCCTTGCTCAAAAGCCAGTCATATCCAACTCTAGGGGTCAGTGCTCATCTCTGTTTCTAAGCCGAAGAGCCAGCGCTGTCTGCTTCTGCAGACATTTCCATGGTCATGTGGCAGGCATGACTAGACACCGGAGCGCATGGAACGCTGTTACCTTCCCACCGAAGTGGTCCCTATTTATCTACTTGCAATTTCTTGCTTTCGAGGAACTAAGTTCATACTAACCTTTAATTTCCTTTGGGTACTTTGCAAACATTACACATGTAATCATCAAGACCTTACACGTAAGCATTGTAGTGGTCCTTTGTAAGCAGAATTTCTAAATTGCCACGTCGCCTTAATGTTAGCCTTTTAGTTTCTTTAGCAGCAAGCATTATTTGATTCATATTTTATTCTTATTATTTTTACTCTACATCACTTTGGCCCCGCCCATGACATGACATCATGACGTTAGCTCCGCCCATACTGTGATGACATCATGGTGGGGTAGTAAAAAATTTCGACATCCCACCACTGCCCTAAAATCCCGATTCCTTTCCCCGACCTCGACCCGACAGCCCACCGCCAGGGCACTGACTTACGTAGCGCTGGTAGAACTTGGAGAGGCGCGGCTTCCCGTGGTTGTTGAAAATGAGGATGGCTTTGATCATGGTGAGGCTGGCAGGTAAAGTCGGCGAGAACCCGGGGAACCCTTGAGGGGTGGCTGGGGGGGGGGGGTCTGTCCTGCTGCCCCTCCCTCACTCTGGGCCTGGGCGACTGCGCACACCGAGCTAGCCACCTCTCTATCTACACACAACCACTCGTGGACCCCTTTCCGAAGCCCCCCTCAGGGAACAGGTTTCACGTGACGCCTCCTCGAGCAGCCTTCTCCCTCCCGTCGCGTCACGTGACCCTGTCTGCGGACGGCAGCCCGCGAGGGACAAATAGCGGACCGCGTGATCACGTGGTGTGGAGGCGCGCGGACCGACCTGATATAAAAAGGGAGGCGCCGCGGGACGGTGGGCGTGGCTTCCGCGTCTTTCCAACCCTCGGGGATGTCGGAAGCGAGTGAAGAAGCGGCGCCGCCGCCGCTGCCGTTGGCCGTAGGGGGGGAGGAGGAGGAGGCTCCCACGAAGAAGAAGGCCGGTGCAGTTTCGCCTCAGGAAAGGGACGGAGGGGAAGGCGAAGGAGGAGAGGCCCAGGGAAATGGAGGGGCAGGAGCGGCGGCGGCGGTGGGGCTCGAACCGCCGCCTCCCCCGGCCGTTTCCCCGGGAGCTGAGGAGCCCTCTGGGGACGCCAGGAAGAAAAGTAAGGGGTGTGGCTTGAGGCGGGGGGAGGGAAGGAGGGGGGTCTGGCTGGCCAGGTTATCTTGCTGTGGTCATAGAGTAGACGCGTGATGGCAAACCTTGGCACTCCAGGTGTTCTTGAACTTCAATTCCCACAGGCCCAAGTCTCTGTCAATCTACACGAATGGGTTTACTGCGCAGAGACTTGGGACTCTGAGAATTTGAAATTCAAGAACACCTGGAGTGCCAAGGTTTGCCATCACTGGAGTAGGCCATACTGCCACCAACTCAGTGCTGAGGGTCAGGTGGTGCTTAACTAACCTGACCACCCTAACAGCCTTGGGTGCTGAGGTCCATAGGGAAGAGTGATGGTCCCCAAAGTGGATTAAATCCAGTGGTGGGGTGTCAAAAATTTTACTACCCCCACCGTGATGTCATCACAGTGTGGGCGGAGCTAACATCATGATGTCATGGGCGGGGCCAAAGAAAAAAATACAAAATAATTAAAAATAGGGAGCTTCAGGCTAGCAGCTTCTCTTCCTCCTCCCCGTTTGGGAGGATAGCAAGGAGGCCATGCATATGCGCCAAGCACTGTAGGCGTGCATGCACACCAAGCGCTTGGCGCGCATGCACAGTGGGGGAACCAGTGAAAAGGTAAGCCCCAAAGGTGGTTCCCCCCAAAAGCTGCTACAGGTTCTCTGGGACACTGGGAAAAAGTTACTAGTGGTTCTGGCGAACTGGTGAGAACCTGTTACATCCCATCACTGATTAAATCCCATTTGAATCCATCTTGATGGAGGGCAGCAGCTTCATCAATACTGGCCTGGGGCTGAGGAGGACTTTGTGTGCCAAAAGGGCTCAGGAACAGAAAATCACTCCCAGAACTGGATCAGTGGTACAGGAGTCACGCTGCAATGCAGAAGGCGGGATGAAAGGCCACTGCATTATATTATCAGGACAGTCTTCTTGTGTTCCTGCCATTAGCTTGCTTTTGGCAAGTAAAGCGGTATATAAGTCTAAATACAAATAGAATACTCAAAAGAAAGATCCCTGGGAAAAGAGGCCCTGGATGTAGACAGATTTTGTGGCTAAAGAACCTGAGAGACTGGTGTGCCATGTCCATGGAAGACCTGTTCTAAGGAGTGGAGAACAGGAAAACTATTGCCGTGATAATAATAATAATTTCATGTCAGAAATTATTCTGGGTTGAAAGGATTTTTGCTGGAGAAATTCCGCTCAGGGGACATCTGAATGAGGCTTCTTTCATGTCCCCAAGATCTTTGATGATACTCAATATTTGGAATGGATACAACACTTGAAGAAGATGAAGTAATTGAATAAGATGTGATGGTTGTGGCAAGACATCCTGCTTTATTCCCAAAGCTCAGTGATGTAGTTGTGTTTTAGGACTCATTTGAGCTCCAGTAACCTTGGTGGGTTGTCTGTAGTCTCTTCTAGTCTGAAGTTGTTATTGAATGTTGCATTGGCCCTTTTTTCAATCTCAAAGCTGTTACATCAAGGTAAGATCTTTTAGACATAATTAGGGCCATTATAGGGTTGCCATAAGTCAGAAAGGGACTGATGACACATGGCAGCAACAGCAGATCAAGAATCCCTTATCAGGTTCTGTCACAAAAGCCAGGTAGGATTAACCACTTTTTGATGCATCCTCTGATTTCTGTCAGAGTGGGTATGGGCCACATACAACTCACAGACCACAAAAGGCTCATAGAGTTGTTTTTACTCTTCACCAAGCTTCTCTCTTACTACTACCACACTGTTGAAATTAATAAAATTGAGCAGCACTGCTCAATCCATTACAACAGATGGGAAATACTGCCAAGTGTTCTGCTTAACTTTTTTCTCTTCAGGTTGCTGTCAAAATATGGAGGTGTAGTTTGCTATCATATTTTGCTAAAGGGTGTGCTGATCCCAAAGCAGAATTGGCTCCAGGCCTACCGTAGTTGCCCACCTATATCTTAATCTGGCGCTTACCTTGAAGCAGCAGATATTGACTGTCAAAAGCTCAATTTTTCCAGTTAAATCTAATCAGTCAGCCCAATTTGAGTGTGGGAATCCATGCCAAGCTGTTTCTCATATAGTCCATGAATACATAGGTAAAGGTAAAGGTTTCCCTTGCTCAAAAGCCAGTCGTATCCGACTCTAGAGGTCAGTGCTCATCTCTGTTTCTAAGCTGAAGAGCCAGCATTGTCTGCTTCTGCAGACGTTCCTGTGGTCATGTGGCGGGCATGACTAGACACCGGAGCGCACGGAACGCTGTTTCCTTCTCACCGAAGTGGTCCCTATTTATCTACTCGCAATTTCTTGCTTTAGAACTGCTAGGTTGGCAGGAGCTGGGACAAAGATGGGAGCTTATTCCGTCCTGCAGTAATCGGGAATCGAACTGCTGACCTTCCGCCTCCCAGTCAGTGTCTTAGCCACTTGAGCCACTGCAGACCCCCCATGAATACATAAACGGGGCATTTTCAGGTGATATGACAAATCTTACTTCATCTCCTCCGCAATTGACTAGATCAAGAACCTGGACATAGCACTGATACGTATACTTTATCATACTTTATTAAATAAATAAATTGTGCTTCCTAATGTGTAAATGACAGTGTTGGGGAAAGTCATCCAGAAGTTTACAGCAGGGATACCCAAACTTTTGTGGGCTTGTCATGTGGTTCAGCAGGCCGGTCATGTAGTTCCTCTTACTGGAAGCAGAAGTAAAACGCACCTTGCAATCTGTTTTGCAACAGGATGAGATAGATTTTAGGCTGCCATTTTCTCTGTTTAAACACGGGATGCCCAAACTATAAGAGACAAAGCTAAGTATCATTTCCATAGTAAAGTCATTTATTTCATTGTAAACCAGGGGTGCTTAAACTATGACCCATGGGCCGTAGTTTGAGCACCCCTAGTTTACATGGAAATAAATGACTTTACTATGGAGATGATACTCAGCTTTGTTTCTTATTGCCATTTACTGATCACTAGTGGGGTGTAAAACTCTTGTTTTATATAGAGACAGTTATCCTCAGTGATCCCGTAAATGGTACTGACCATGGAGGATTTTTGTAGATTAGAAGGTTTTACTGTTGCCACTTCTCAATTCTGTGTTATATTAGTCACTTTGTAGTATCGTTCAATCATTTGTTAAACAACAATTCTGTTTTTTCCTCATGTTCTATTTCCTAGTTGATGTTTTGCTCAAAGCTGTTGGAGACACCCCTATAATGAAGACCAAGAAATGGACTGTAGAGAGAACCCGCACAATCCAAGGCCTCATTGATTTTATCAAAAAGTTTCTCAAACTGTTAGCCTCAGAACAGCTGGTATGTGTTTTTTAATTTAAAAAAAACTAATGAGGACTATGTGTTGTCCAGCTATGGGCACAATCAGCTGTTTTGTTTCTATTCCACTAAACTGGAGGAGGAGTATTGCCTTTTAAGTATTTTAATAGAGAACTGGTGTATGTTGGGTACTGAAAATCCATAAAGATCAGTTTATTCTTAGTTTTTCAAATACTGTAATGTCAACAGTGCAGTGATGCCTTTTGTAGTTCATGCAAGCATACAGAGAAAGTACAATAGCCATAACTACAATTATAATCTGAGATACAGTGATACCTCGCTTAACAAGCAAAATGCATTCCACGCAGTTGCTTGTTAAGCAAGTTACTCATTCTGCGAAACACATTTCCTATAGGGAAATGTGTTTCACTTTGCAGCAGCGGGGCTTTTGGGAACAAGAATGGGAATTCCTCCATCTTGTTCCAAAACACCCCTCTGCCGTGCAGTGCAAGTCACTGGGGCATTTGGGAAGGGTACAGGGAACTCTTCTGAAGCCCCCTCCCCCTGCCTGGATCACCAAGGGCTTTGGCGATCCCGGGGGGGGGGGTGTTCCGGAGGTGCTTGGATGATCCTCTTCAAAAGGCCCCCCCCCCCTTGGCCTGGATCGCCAAAGCCCTTGGAAATCTAGGCTGGGGGTGGGGGGCTTCGGAAGAGTTGACACGCACGAGGGTGTCTGCTTTCTGCAAAAGGGAGGGGTGGGATCCCAAGCTTGGGATAACTCACTCCCTCTGGCAGAAGGCAGGCAGCCTCTCTGAAGGCCACCCTTCGTCTGAATCGCAAAAGTCCGGGGGACTTTTTCAACTGCAGCAAAGTCTTTGGGCTTCATGCAGTGACGGGGTCCAATGCAGTTGTTCCTCCTAACCCTTCCGGAGGTAGAGGGGGTGGCGGACGGGCCAAAGGCAATGGCAAAAACAGGCACAGGGACATTTTTTATGATGCCTCCGTGTCTGTTTCTGTCACTGGCCTGTCCGTCACCCCCTCCACCTCCGGAAGAGTTAGGAGGAACGACTGCATCGGTCCCCGTCATTGTGTGGAACCCATAGACTTCGCACAATGACGGGGATCAGTGCTTGAGTTGGGGGTGAACTGGTGCACATGCGAGTTCAACACCCAACCCAAGCGCTGATCCCATGCTGCGATCAGTGCTTGGGCTGGGGGAAAGAACGGGTGCACGTGTCAGTTCAACCCCCCCACCCCAAGTGCTGATCACCCTTTGCCTGTGGAGAGAACACTGGTTCCCTTCGCAAGCAAAGGGTGATCCCAGCAAAGCGCACATTTTGTGGGGCATTTTGGAACAAGATGCGTGGATCCCCCGCCTCATTCCCAAATGTCCCGTCGATGCGAAGCAGCATTGGCCGGGCATTTGACAACAAGGACAGGGACTCCCCGGCCTCGTTGCCAAACGCCCTGCTGATAAGCTTCTCGTTAAGCGAGTTTTTACTTGTTCAACGAGGCAGACCTTTTGGGGAAAAGTCTGCTCGTTAAGTGAGTTACTCGCTAAACGAGATGCTCGTTATGCGAGGCGTTACTGTAGTTCTCCTTATTTGATTTCATTCACCATTCCATTCTCCAAATGACATTTAGCCTGTGGAATCATTTTCTAGCAAACTGCTAAATAGAGTTGCATTTTGCAGGTATAGTAATCAGAAAGTTGATCAACAATTGTAAAACATTAATGTCATAACACCGACTCAATTTCAATTCATGTACAGATCTCAGTATGTCACTTCTCAGTATCCAGTACCAATAATAACATTACTGTACAGTATTTCGTTTTCATTTAAACAATTTACTAAGTAGGTCATATTAAGAGATCCAATGATAAGACCATTAGCTCATATCAAAAAAGGAGAAAACATAACAAACTAACTGTAAAATGCTTCAGAAGCAAACAAATGGAAATAACACCTCATATCATTAGTTCTTGTGCTAACACCCTGGGCTCCATGGCAACAGAGCACCAGGAAAACCAAGATGGAAAAAAATCTCTCCCCAGCCAGATGTCCCTTTCCAGATGTAGTGGGTATAAATGCTGATCACAACATGCACATCTTCACGTGCAACAAAAACAGCAACAACTTTCTTTTGCACACTGCTAGGCCTGGGATGGAAAAATAAAGGTGGAAATAATTTTTGTTGAAGAACCAATTGCCCTGCCTCATCCACAGAACTTTGTGGCTGTAGATGGCATTGCTTTCCATTTGTAATCCTCCCCTCATCCATTTTCTATATTTTCTGTCTAAACACATTCAATTCAATGTTTTAAGATGAAATGTTTCTGCAATGTCCACTTAGAAGCTTACTTAAGTGTATAGTCAACCAGGCTTCTGCGGGAGCTTTCACAAGTGGCTTCTTGTAAATTACCCACAGTTACGATGCAATTCTTGCAAGTGGTAAAGAGACAAGTTTGAAACTGTTTTCAAGGTCAATGTATCCTTTCATTTTCTTGGTCTGAAAACATGAGCAACTACCTGCAGTTGTGGGAGCTCTCAGCAACTCTCTCTTTCTGGGTCCAAAAATTGGGCGATGGCTATTTATTATGCTCAGCAATTGCTGGTCATTTTGCTAGGAGATAGAGGTACTGTACAGTACATCATTTTTCTATTCAACTCTGAAAGGTAACGGTCGTCCATGCTCGAAAGCAAGCCATATCCGACTCTAGGGTTTAGTGCTCATCTCTGTTTATAGCCAAAGAGCCAGCGCTATCTGTGTCTGCAGATGTTTCCATGGTCATGTGGCAGGCATGACTAAACACTAGGGTGCACAGAACTCTGTTTACCTTCCCACTGAAGTGGTACCTATTTATCTACTTGTAATTTCTTGCTTTCAAACTGCTAGATTGGCAGGAGCTGGGAGAGAGGCTCACTCCATTGTGCTGCACTCGGGTCTCAAACTGCTGATCTGCTGACCTTCCAGTCATCAAGTTCAGCATCTTAACCACTAAGCCACCACAGTCCCATATAGTCACATGTTAATTCAGGCATTCATTTGAATTTACAGGTTTAGCTGTATTCGTGGTGAGAGATGTGTGTAAGCAGGCCCCAAATCTCTACCACTTTTGCCCCACCTCTATGCATTGAGTGTAAAATTCTGAACAGAAGGCTATATGTTGCGCTACTGAACACACTTACATAGTTTCTATGATCAGGAGCCTTAGGGAGTTTGCTCTTCCAATCTTTGTGTTCAATGTGTAAAGTCTATCTAATATCCAGATCTGGCAGGGAGGTACGCATGCATTTCTTTTCCTCCCACAAATACAGATCTAACTAAAGCCAACAGATGTCCATGTATGAATTCTGAGTATAAATTATAAAACATTACCCTGCAGTGATTACCATTGATCCATATTGCATCCCATGTTGAAGTGTTACTTTGGAATGAGCATAAAAGGTTAGGTTTGGTACAGAATATTTTGAAGGCACATTGAACCATAAATAGAGGAATATACCTATAATGTCAGAGAAATTTTTTTTAATTTAAAGTATGCACCCTGCGCCTAAAGCCTATTAAATTAACTTTTTAATATATCTCTTTTTTCCTACAGTTTATTTATGTAAATCAGTCTTTTGCTCCTTCACCAGACCAGGAAGTTGGAACATTATATGAGGTGACTGCTAACTTTTAAATGGTTTCTTTCATACTCTTTATGTTAGATGTTTACAGAAAACAGGTTTGTTGAATAATGCTATGACCCACCTTGGCTGCAGATTGTACACAAGAATTACAAAAAAAATATCCTTTTCCATATGAGACTTTGCTAATTGGGGCAGAGGTAGTTGTCAAACTTTCTGAATGTATTTTGAAAGTCTGATCAGGTTATCCTGCTATGTTAATAGAGTAGACCATACTGCAAGCAACTCAGTGCCAAGTGTCAGGCGGTGGTTAACTAACCTGACAACCCTGAGGACTAACAGCCTTGGGTGATGAAGTCCACAGGGAAGGGTCATGGCCCCCAAGTGTATTATATCCCACTTGAATCCATCTTGATGGAGAGGAGCAGCTTCATCAATACTGCCTGAGACTGAGGAGGACCTTGTGTGCCAAAAGGGCTCAGGAACAGAAAGTGGATCAGGGCCATGGAACTGGATCAGTGGTATGGGGATCATGCTGCGATGAGGGCGGCAGATGAAAGGCCACGACATTATATTCTCAGGACAGTCTTCATGGCTGATCGTCATGATGATCACCTATATTTGGATTCGTATACAGCAACAGCGGAAGAAGAATGTATTTTGTCAGTAGGTGGCAGTGTGTTATAAGAAACACAAACTGACCCAACATTAGTTGGCTGATTCCGGGTTTAATTGAGCACAAGTATTTGTTGCTGATTTGTTTTTAATTTTCTCTTCCCTTTTTTCCTTTTTCAGTGTTTTGGAAGTGACGGCAAACTAGTACTGCACTATTGTAAATCTCAAGCCTGGGGATGAACCTAAAGAGCCATTGTATTGGATTATTTATTCAGAAACATTTCCCCAGAGACAAGCTGAAGAAATGTCTGCTTTGTTGCCCATGGAATTCACTTTAATTTTTCTCCCTGTTTTGTGTGTGTGTCAGTGTAGGAGACAAGTACAAGAACTACAGAAGTTTCTCAGCCTGGGAAGTTTCTCAATCACTGGCACATGGAAGTACTGGTACATGTGCCATTTGTAGAGCTGAACCTATATTTTGCTGCCCTAGAATTTAAGTGTTTCCTTTCATAAGAATCTTTTGATTCACCAGACTGATTGGATCTTTTAGCCTTCTTCAAAGTCTCTTTACTGTATATGAGTCGCTGAAGTGTCTGTATCTGAGATAAATGGCTACATTTTCTATTATTGTCTGTGACTTTATTTTAAACATAAGTGGTGTTTAACTTCAATTTCTATAAGCTCAAAGGGAATTTGGGCCGCTGGTTCTTATGTAACTGCTTTCATGGAGATCAGTTTGTCCTTTCCTACCTCATCACATGTCCGATGTCTTGTATTTTGAACTTTTGATACTGTTGTGAGCTGCCTGGAGTCGCTTCGGCGAGGGAGGAGGCAATACAAATACAGTAAGTAAATAAATAAATAAATAATGGACCTCAAAAAAGTAAAGGCAGGTATGTCTAGATAATTTGGGAATAAGGATTTTGTTCAATAAGGTTATTATTTGTCTGTTGCACTTAGATGCCATCCTTTCTCCCGATTAGGGACTCAAAGTGCCTCATAATATTGGAAAAAATCCAATTAATTAAAATGCATTAAAACATTGACTCATCTAAACACCAGCACCCAGTGACTTGGTCATGATTATTAAGATGGTTCTTCAGTTGTCAGTGAAACGATTAAAACTTTTTAAAAAACACATTAAGTCAGCTTAACACCAACATCCATGTAGTCATTTATAATTATTAAAAGTCTGCCGGAAGAAGTGTATCTTCAACTGTTGGCAGAGAGTTTTTCACAATGTGAGCTGCCCCAGGGAAGGCCCTCTCTTGTGTCCCCTTCAAGTGTAGCTCTGGTAGCAACTGGACTGAGAGGAGGGCAGCTTCTGAACATCTTGAGAGGCAAAAAGGTGCATGTGAGGAGATACGTCTTTCAGACAGTCTGGAGTCGAGCCATAGAGTTCTGTATTGATTCTTATTCCTGGCTTCTGCTTTTTGTTCTGGACCCTTTGATGTTTCTTCTTTTAAACATACATGTTTATTCCACAATACATATTTATCAGCCACTTGGCTTCCTCCTTGAGCCCTCTTGATCTTCATATTCAAGTGGATCACGCCAGCCCCTTTCATGTTGCTTGAATGAATAAATAACCCTGAAAGCAGCTCTCCTTATGCAGGTTACTATAGACACTGTTACCATGGGCACATGTCCTTCCGAACGTACCACTGCTTGTGAAAAATAGAGACTAGAAAACTATTGTGCAGAAGGTAACATGGTAACAAAAAAATCTTGTGCTACAGAAATTTCTTGCATCCTTCCTAATGTAATCCCCTTTTCTCCAATGTCTGTTCTATATTTATCTGGAATACTGTTTGGATTATGAAGTCCCAACAGAGAGCACAGAGAGGACTTGCCACCAGTAGTTTCTTCAAAGCCTACATGACATGTTATCTTCTGGCACAAAGGTACCACCTCTAGGCTCATGTAAGCAAATGGAATAGCAAAGATTGGCAGTCTTTTCTACATTGTTTGTCTGGTAGTTAAGGAACTATGGAATGGAAATAGTTTTATTTAAAATGGGTTCTTTAAAAGTCCTTGTCTGGACATAGAAGGAGAAGTCCTCGTCGTTCCTATACAGAGCATCTTTTGGAATCTTCTATACCTGAGCAGTTTTTGTCGAGAGTCCTGCCTCCAACCCTCTTATTTTACATACCTAGGTGTGTCCTCAGTTGTTTTTGGCTGCCACAATAGCAACAATGAAAATGAATGTGAGTTATGGGTGAGGATTGTTCAAAATTATTTTAAATATTAAATGTTTAATTTGCAAAATACAAGTAAATTGGCATGATGGGCTGTTTCAAAAATCCCGTATCTAAATGGAATGGAATTGATAAGTAGGAATCTGTTTCTGGATTGCAGCTTTTCTTTTTCAGGTTTCCAACAAAGCAGTGAAAAAAGGGATTATATCTCATCATCATAATGCGTTATATACTGTACTAAAGAGGTTGATAGTGTTTGTATTTCTTGGAGTAAGGGGAGGTTTTGATTTCCATCACTGAAAATAGTATTTATTATATAAAGCCAGGCATTTTAGATGTGGAAAGATGAAATTGTGAGAGTAGGCAAATATTGCATTAAATTTGAAATATGTTAAAATAAAGATTTTGACTTTCATATTCCCTTTGCAACCACTAACATAGTTATCTAAAGGTTATTAAATATTTTTATTTTCATGTATTTGCTTAATAATCACTAATATTTCTCTAGTAATATCTTTTAAAAGGAAGTACATTTGATACTTATTTTTTTCTTATTTCTGTCCAGAAAGGCACCACTCGGCTTAGCTTTCCAATACCTTTCCCACCTGCCCATGTCCTTTACCCTGAGATAGGAGGGATCCTCATAGGATACACGGAAGGCTAACATCATTGACCAGCTTGAATGGCTTTCTTTCTGTAAATTTCTGCTGTCACTCTCTCTTACACCTTATTAAAATAAAAAATGTTTAATAACCAATAGTTATCCTGATAGATTGTAGCCCAAATGGCCAATGATTAGAATTAGTACCAGATTTACCTTAACCAAATCCAATTTCAGCATGAATTATATATGTTTTCAAGAGAAAACTAAAACCCAAAAGTAGACAAAAGGTTATCAAAATTCTTCAAAATGCACAGAGGGGAAGTTTACAGCAAGCACACAACAAAATCTATATCCTGTCATTTACATTTATGATCATGCCAAAGTGTGTTACTTAGCTGGCCTCCCTCCTGTCACGAAACCAGCCGGCCCCCTATGCTCTGGCCCTCCTAACCAAAGCTCCCAGAGGGCGAGCTGGCCGGCAATGCAGCTATCCAGCCCTTAGCTGCTTTTCTTCTGTCAGGAGGTTTAATAGGTAGCGTATTCAGAGGCTTGTATGGACTTTAACTCTTACCCAATAAAGAGACTTTTTAAAAACAACAACAACGTTGATTTATTGTATCATAACATATTAAAAAAAGTAGAGTAATTCCAACAGAGAAAACATATTTAAGTAGTCCTTTAGTTCTGTCAAGATTCCCTTCTTAAAGATTCTGTAATCTTTTACCTCAGAACTGTTCCCTCAAAACTATATTTTCCTCAGAGCTCTCTTCACCTCAGAACCCTCAGAACCTTTTTTCCTCAGAAAAACTCTGAACTCTCTTAGACTTCTCTTTTTATCACAGAAATCTCTCAGACCTCTTTTCCTCAGTCCTCCTTTTACCACAGAACCCTCTCTGAACTGTGTTCCCTCATTCTTCCCATAGAACTGCTTTTTCCTCAGAAAAACTGAACTCTCTTGGACTTCTCTTTTTATCACAGAAATCTCTCAGACCTCTTTTCCTCAGTCCTCCTTTTACCACAGAACCCTCTCTGAACTGTGTTCCCTCATTCTTCCCATAGAACTGCTTTTTCCTCAGAAAAACTGAACTCTCTTGGACTTCTCTTTTTATCACAGAAATCTCTCAGACCTCTTTTCCTCAGTCCTCCTTTTACCACAGAACCCTCTCTGAACTGTGTTCCCTCATTCTTCCCATAGAACTGCTTTTTCCTCAGAAAAACTGAACTCTCTTGGACTTCTCTTTTTATCACAGAAATCTCTCAGACCTCTTTTCCTCAGTCCTCCTTTTACCACAGAACCCTCTCTGAACTGTGTTCCCTCATTCTTACCATAAAACTCCTCAAATCCTCCAGCGATGTTCCTTTTTATACCAAGAGGGGTCTCTCCTCACTAGCCAATTTGCATACAACCAATCAGACACCCTCACTGTTCTCCTCACAACCCACATCCCTTAGAGTTCAAACATACCAGGCCTACTTCATCTTGCACACATTAGTGAAAGGGGTCTTCCCATGACAGCTCCATCAAGATTCCATTGAGAAAGTGCTACTCAGAGTGGATAAGAGCAAGTTCCTCAGAAACACACCTGCTATTTGATCATCGACCACCAAGGCAGAGACTGAAATCAAAGCATAGCTTCCTCACAACTTCTGCCCCTCTGAGCAACCAGCCCCCACAAACCGCCCTGGAACTATGGAAGGTGAGCAAGGAGCTACCAGATAACTGGGCAGAACCACATGACTCTACCGCCTGGCCAAAAACAACCATGGCCTGTGTGGAAAGCTTTACAGACTGTGTGTAGAGTAGAAAGATCAGGGGGGGTTTCCCCTGTAGATGACAACCTACTATGAATGTGAAGAAGGGGAAACAATCTCCCATATGATACAATGCACATGATGCCCTTCAACGTGCACTGAAGAGGACCTTATGTTGGCAAGAGTAAATTCTGCTGAAGTGACCCAATATTGGGACAGATGTCATCTAGCCCTTTTAAATTCTTTTTTATTTTTAGATGTGTTTATTTTATTTATTTATTTATTTATTTAGATTTATATCACCACCCACGCCCCGTGGCGACTCAGGGCGGTTAATTTTAGCTTTCTATGTTAGTATATGCTGGTGGTGCATTTGACATGAATAAGATTTTTCTAAAATAGAATTATCTATTGCTTCTATGGGACAGCATCTGTGGACTTCACTCCTGCTCCCTCAAGAAGCACAGATGAAAATACATTTTCTTTCCCTGAGAATCTACCTTTATAATAATTGGATATTCCTTTTGATGGTTCTGGTTATTAACTCTCAGTGACTTCCAACCTTAATGACTCTTTTCCAAGAAGACACAGCTTAAATTATCATGAATTCTTTTTTTTAGCTGTGTTGCATTGCTTTAGTTATTGTAATCCATCTAGAGAAGCATCTTAACAATATTAATTAATACACACTAAATATTTCCTGACCTATGACTAGACAGATCATCTCTAACTAGATCTCCACCGTTATTACAAATACCTTTCTGGTCTTTTCATTGTACAGTGTACAATTATCTTTCTGCCAGATGGTATTTCCATGAGACATTCCTTGTTAAGTAGTCCTTCACACTTCTGAGCATTTACAGAGTGTTTTTTGCCTGACCAACAAGTAATCCTTTAATTAACAATTTGTTTAGTCGGTTGTCACATTTATATCCTACCTTTTGTCTAATGACTACTAAGCAGCATAGATGGCATGCCTTATCTTCACTTTATAACAGCAGCACCAGGGCAGTGGTGGGCTGGTCTATAGGGCTAACCAGGACTCAGCTCAGGGCGTCCCCCAGGCCCATAGCACTCCCCTTGGATGTCAATCCAAACAGTCGAGCTGAACTGCAATGTCCAGAACGATTGAGCAACCGAGCAGGGCTCAATGTTTTTCTGCCTGCCTTCTCCTTTGCTGCCAAAGATAAGCTCACAAAAGCAGCCTGTACCTACAATGGAGCTGCCATGGCTTAGAGCAGTGGTGGCGAACCTATGGCACGCATGCCAGAGGTGGCACTCAGAGCTCTCCCTGTGGGCACCCGTCCAATCACCCCAGCAGAGTTTGCTCTGCCCAGCACCCCAATGGGAGCACTTCCTCCCTCCCCCAGCACAGAATTCACCCTGCCCCTCTGCACAGCAGCTCAATGGGAGCATTTCCTTCCTCCCCTGTTGCTATGTTGGCACTTTGCAATAAAAAAGCGGGTTTGAGGTTGCAGTTTAGACACTCAGTCTCTAAAAGGTTTGCCACCACTGGCTTAGAAGTTGCAATTTTGCCTAGTAAGCAAAAGGTTGTGGGTTCAAATCCCCAGAGGGGAGTTGAAATTAGAAGGGGAGTGGGAACGTATATATTCAGCGCTGTTTTAGTGTAGGCAGCATGCCCCTGTGCCAGGGCAAGTCAGAGTGATTGGCTGAATGTCATTTGGTTATGCATTTGTTCCTCTAGCAACCTGACACGGATGACTAAAAGTGAAGCTTTCCAGTATCTCTTCTTCAGAATATTGAATAGGGACCTGGAAGACCCAGAAAGCTTTCTTCCACCCTGCGCCAAACATACACATTCGGTGTTTGTGGTGCCTCTACTCCTTTGTTCTGGTTCTAAACCTTTACCTTATCCAGAAAAATACAGTGTCTCTGGCACTCACCGGTTATTTCGAAGAAAAAAGAAAAACACGAATTAGTTTCATACTGAAAAAAGAACTGAAATTGAACAAAACCAAGAAACAAAGGGTAGAAAAGGAAGGGGAAATGCATTAGGTCAGTGATGCCGAACCTTTTAGAGACCGAGTCCCCAAACGGCAACCCCAAACCAACTTATTTATTACAAAGTGCCAACACAGAATCAGGGGAAGAAGGAAATGCTCCTTCTGGGCAGAAGAGCAGTACAAACTCTGTGCTGGTGTGACCGCACGGGTGCCCACAGAGAAGGCTCAGAGTGCCACCTCTGGCATGCATGCCATAGGTTCATCACCATTAGGGAGATCATCCCAAGCTGAGTTAATCGTTCTTCATGCCAGTGTAAGGGCTGATGTCATCTGGATAACGCATGGGAAAATCCCAGGAACTTTAGAGACTAATTACATATAATTCATGGAAGAAATCCTCTGACTAGAGGAGCACCAAATGAGGTTCATGGCTGAATAGTAACCCGATCCTGCATCTTTCCAATCCATTATTCTGAATCATGACAATACATACACTCAGGAATCCTCACAACATCTCTCTTGAATTAGCTACTATGATGCCTGTACTATAGAGAGCAGGTTGTGGGAATAACATGTGCCTGTAACAAATGCAGCACAGACATGAGATAAGAAGGATACCAGAACTAACTTACTCCATATGGTTTAGTTTAACACTCAGTCTGAAGTCATTGCAGTTTTCTGGCACAAGACTGTGAGGAGGATGCCCAGAGGGGAGGGTTTGCCACAACAGGAGAAGCAAGGAAGATGGAAATAGCATCCTATCCTCAGCATAGATCAGGGGCGCCCAAACTTTTTGGGTCATGGGCCAATCATATGGTTCAGGGAGCTGGTCACTAAGGCCCGGGGGCCTCACTCGGCCCCCGGACCTTAGTTTGGGTACCACTGACATAGATTATGTACTCTCTCAAATCCTGTTTTATGTGCACTTGCATTTCAGTTTTTCCTTCTACCTCAGTGGTAGAAACTGCTGTGGAACTGCAGTGGGTTAGCGGTTAAGACACTGAACTTGATAACCAGAAGGCAGGCAGATCAGCCGTTTGAGACCAAAGTGCTGCATGAGGGAGGGAGCTCTTGTTGTCCGTCCCAGCTCCCGCCAACCTACCAGTCTGAAAGCAAGAAATTGCAAGTAGATAAATAGTTACTGCTTTGGCAGGAAAGGTAATAGCATTCCATGCACTCCAGCGTCTAGTCATGCCTGTGACATATCCATGGAAACATCTTAAGATGCAGACAGCACTGGCTCTTTGACTGTAAACAGAGATGAGCACCACCCCCTGAGTCAAGAGAGACACAAGAGAGACCTTTGCCTTGGTGCAGACTTTATCTACAGCTTACACCGGCAGTACCACAAATCCATTTTCCTTTTTCCGAATCCCTGCTCGCCTTCACAACTCCAGGGACAAATTATGCCCTTTTGACATTCCATCTATTCTTCTTCTTTCATGTCCAGATAATACCCTGGACTGCCAAAATGAAGCCACTTTCTTGGCTTCATCATTGGCCAAACTTAAGTCCCCATCGGATTCCATCCATTTAACAATGTGGTTAACTGAAAGATTGAGCAGCAATGAAGACTTAATTTTGGCCAATGACAAAGCCAAGAAGAGAGTGGCTTCATTTGGGCAATCCAAAGTTTGATCTGGACATGAAGGAAGAATTGAAAGAAAAACGGCCTCTCCGCAATTACTTCCAATCCAGCAGCCTAACTATTCCAAACCTCTGGGTTGGGTTTTCTCCCAACTCACCCTGTTAGCTTTTTGTCTATAAACAGAAATGAGCACTGAACCCTAGAGTCGGATACACCTGGCTTTTGAGTAAGGATGACCTTTACCTTTACACCCTGTTAACTCTTGCACCCTGTTAACTCTTGCACGAAAAATGGGAGAGATCAATGAAGACTACTTTCTCTCTCCCCACCCCCACCCCCTTGGTGAAACTGCGATGGCAAAGAGTGTGTGCTGGGGAATGAATGGGCAGACACGGTTACCTGCTGTCAGTGGGGCGGCCTTCTACAGCCCTTTGTAGAGTTGGGAGTTGTTTGGACTGTGTATGCTTCCATCCCCATCCTGGCACCCCACATATATTGTCCTGTCTGGAGTGTGTAGAGCACACACTACTTTTTTTTTATTGTTGCTTATTGAATTTTGATTCTGTAATTATTTATATTATAGCATTTTTGCTTTATTCCTTAGGATGTCTTGATGTTTTGTAATTGCAATTGCTATTGTAGATATATGTGATATTTGTAACTTATCTGTAATTATTTTTATGCTATGGAATATGGTATGTAATTGTAACTGTTTCTTCTGTAAGCCGCCCAGAGTCGCTCTGCGAGTGGGGCGGCATATAAGTCGAAAATACATACAGTCAAACCTCATATAACACTAAAACCTGGTTCCACAAGTCTTGATGTTATACGATTTTTAGTGTTATCTGATGCATGTTAAAATCCTATGGGAGCCATAGAGATACATTGTAACCACACAGGCTTTAGCGGTTGTTATCTGATGCATCCCATAGGATCTTAATGTTATCCGATGCAATTCTTCCCCCCAGATTGCTTAATGTTATGCGATTTTAGTGTTATTCGATACTAATGTTATATGAGGTATCACTGTACATACATACATGCCCAAACTACAGCCGGGGGGGGGGGGGCTGTATCCTGCCCCCAACGCCAATTCATCCAGCCCACAAAGCCCTCATCCAGAAGCGTAGCGTGCCTTGGTGGGGCCCCGTATAAAAATTTGTTTGGGGGCCCTTAGGAAGGGTAAAGATTTGTTTTGCTTACGCACGTTGGGGGCCCCCGTGGCCCCCGTATAATTGACACGGCAGATACGGCAGTAGCTATGCCCCTGCCCTCATCACTCATCACTTCATGGGCCGGACCAATCGGCATTGGGGGCGAGATCCGGCCCCCAGGCCATACTGACCAGCTCCCTGAACAACGTGACTGGCCTGCAGCCCGAAAAGTTTGGGCACCCATGGTGTAAAGCATAATTCTTGCCAGGGTGACTTATTAAGAAACAAGGCGGGAATGAAAGAGGGGGGGAGACCCCCACGGCGCCCCATCTTGGGAGGCGCCAGAGACTGAGGGCTCCGCGAAGGTAGCTCGAGGACCAGACCGGTCCGCCGGCGGGAGTGGCCTTGCTCCAGCCACTGCCCTGGTCGGTGCCTCCCTCCGATCACTTGGTACGTTCCCACTCCCCGCTCCAGCCGGCGGATACATAAAGGCGAGCGCCGCGCGGGCTTCTCCTCTGCGGCGAAGGCGGGGGGGTGTTTCTGTGTGTGTCCAGCTCAGCGCGGGAACGATGGAAGTCCAACCTGCTTCAATGGACCACCCCGGGCAGACCCAAGTGTACAAAGCGCACAGCTTGGAGGAGCTGATCCGGATCCTGCACCGGCTGTTCGCCGGCGACAAAGTCAACGTGGCCGAAGTGCAAAGTTTCATGGAATCCTATGAGAGCAATCCGGAGGAGTGGGCCCGGTTCGCGCAATTCGACCAGTTCAGGTAAAAATCGGTGGTTGTTGTTCAGTCGCACAGTCGATTCCCACCCTTTGTGACCCCATGGACCACTATCCGCCAGGCACTCCTGTCCTCCACCATAACTCGCTCAGCAATGTGCCCATTGTCTCTACAATACCATCTATCCATCTCATTTTTGGCCGCCCCCTTCTTCTTTTGCCCTCCACCCTTCCCAGCATCAAGGCTTTCTCAAGTGAGTCCTCTCTTCTCATTTGATGTCCAAAGTACTTTAGCTTCATCTTTACTATTTGACCTTCTAAGGAGCAGTCAGGGTTGATTTCTTCTAAGATGGACCTATTTGTTCTCCTTAGGACTCTCAAAACTCTCCTCCAACACCACATCTCAAAGGCGTCTATTCTTCTGCGCTCAGCTTTCCTAATGGTCCAGCTCTCACAACCATACATTGCCACAGGGAATACCATTGCTTTGACTATGCGAATCTTTGTTTGCAATGTGATGTCTCTACTTTTCACTATGTTCCCCAGGTTTCTCATCGCTTGCCTCCCAAGAATCAGTCGCCTTTTTATTTCATGGCTGCAATCACCATCTGCAGTGAGCTTTGATCCCAAGAAAGTAAAATCTGTCACTGCTTCTACTTCTTCCCCATCTATTTTCCAGGGACTGATAGGGCCTGTTGCCATGATCTTGGTTTTCTTGATATTGAGTCTCAAGCCAGCTTTTTCACTTTCTTCTTTCAATAAGAAATCGGTGGGGGACAACAAACTCGGAAGGCGCAGCAGCGTTGGCAAAGCCGGAGAGTGGAGAAGCCGTGGGGAAAGCCAGCCTCCCGGGCCAGTGGGCGCCTTGTCTTGGGGAAGCTCTTTAGGGGGCATCCTTAGCAAGTGGGTGGCCGAGGCACCTTAAGACGGCCTGGGATGCCCTTTCCAGGGGGAAACTTGCCAACTGTAACCTTTTCACTCAGATCGCCTAAACCTAAAGCAAGTTTAGGAGGATCCGCTTTCCCCAGCCCTGCAGATATACCTGGAATGGATCTTTAATGGCTAGCATCTGTTCTGCCAAGAAAGAGGCTCCTTGGCTACAGAAGACCTTGCCTTGAGTAGTTTATTCCATCCTTCCTCTCGTTTAAGTTTGGGTTTGTTGTTGTTCAGTCGCACAGTCGATTCCGACCCTCTGCGACCCCATGGACCATTGCTCGCCAGGCACTTCTGTTCTCCACCATCCTCCTCAACTCGCTCAGTTCTGTGCCCATTGTCTCCACAATACCATCCAACCATCTCATTTTTGGCCGCCCCCTTTTTCTTTTGCCCTCCACCTTTCCCAGCATCAAGGCTTTCTCAAGCAAATCCTCTCTTCTCATTTGGTGTCCAAAGTACCTTAGCTTCATCTTTACAGTTTGACTTTCTAAGGAGCATTCTGGGTTAATTTCTTCTAAGATTGACCTATTTGTTCTCCTTGCTGTCCAGGGGACTCTCAAAACTCTCCTCCAACACCACATCTCAAAGGTATCTATTCTTCTGTGCTCAGCTTTCCTAATGGTCCAGCTCTCACAACCATACATTGCCACAGGGAATACCATTGCTTTGACAATACAAATTTTTGTTTTCAAATTACTAGTTGGCCATTTAAAGATGGATCAAGCCAGCTTTGGGGTCTTAGGGGTGAAGCCCCTAGAGAAGGTTTTGGCCAGATTTGGGGCTGACTGTAAAAACCTTGACTCTGGGATACCCACTGATCTCCCCAAGAGATCAGCTGAAGGTATTTTTGTCTGCCCACTAAGAAATCTTTCTGTTTTTTCGCTGCTTCGTTGCTCAGTTCCATCCTGTTTGTGCATCTGGTCTTAGGTGTCAGATTTGGAGAATTTCAAAAAGTTACTTCTTTGGTCTACACCAGGGGTGCCCAAACTATGGTCTGTGGGCCGTATCCGGCCCCTGACACCAATTCATCCAGCCTGTGCCACCCTTGCTGCTCCTGGAAGGAAAATGGCACATTTTGCTTCACTTCCAGGAGCGGCAAGGGCAGTGTGGGCCAGATGAATTGGTGTTGTGGGCTGTATCTGGCCCACGGGCCGTAGTTTGGGCACCCCTGGTCTACACAGTACCAATGGTTATGATGGCCAGCTTGTTTGGTGTGGGTGAGATCAGGGAGCATGAAAAGTCCCCAAAAGTTGCCCTGTCAAGATGCTGAGGATATATTAAATGTTAAGTGCTTGGTTTGAGTTGCAGTGGTGGGGGTTTTCTCTGGAGATTTGCTCTCAAATGTGTTCTAGCCTGCAAAGAATGCATTGGCAATGGAACTTGGAGCAAGAACAATGATGTCTGTTGGATGCCTTACCATAGCAAGTCAAATAAGGAGTTGCTCTTTGATGGCTTTAATATAGGAACTGTTGTTGGAAGTCTTATAAACCTATATTTCCCATCAATTACTGAACTGTTTGTTTTTGTTCAGTTGCACAGTCGATTCCAACCCTTTGTGACCCCATGGACCATTGCACACCAGGCACCCCTATCCTCCACCATCTTCCTCAACCCACCTAACTCTGTGCCCATTGCATCTGCAATACCATCTAGCCACCTCATTTCTGGCCGCCCCCTTCTTCTTTTGTCCTCCACCTTTCCCAGCATCAAGGCTTTCTCAAGTGAATCCTCTCTTCTCATTTGATGTCCAAAGTACTTTAACTTCATCTTCACTCTTTGACCTTCCAAAGAGTAGTCAGGGTTGATTTCTTCTAGGATCGACCTATTTGTTCTCCTTGCTGTCCAGGGTACTCTTGAGTACCTCTTGTTTTTTTCTCAGAGACCAGATTGATAATTAACTAACATCACTCTATCCTGGTCTGATACCACCAGCCATACAGGGTCAGGTTTGATTTGAGAAAGCTATCTGCAAGTTGGATGTATCCAGATGAAGACAACCAAGATGGTGACACAGCTGGAAAGCAGGGTTTGTGAGGAATGGTTGGGCTAGTTGGATATGCTTAACCAGGGAGAGAGATGATGAGAAATGACACAATAACCATTTTCAAATCTTTGAAAGGCCCTCACATTGCAGATAGAGTAAGGTCAGTTTCCAGAGCAGGTCCTGACCCTGTAGATTCAAATTATGAGAAAGGCAGATTTGAATACTCAGTGGCACAAATTTCATGCAACAAGAACTCTTCAGCCACAGAACTAGAGATGTAACATTTCCAGTAATTTTGAATGGGGGGGGGGGGGGGCTTTTTTTTTTTTTTTTTTTAGGGAAACCAGAAATTTACAGGGGAAAGGGGGGGAGGAAGCAAAATTAACACATTTAAAAAACAAATTGAAAGTTACTCTGTTATTTCAGGAACATAAAATATGACTATGTACTGTATAATTTGATTTGGCATAAAATTGTCACAATTGGTATATTAAACATAATTTAAACAATTATTACAAACGAAATTTATTTTTCTTTTAGATTTTTATTTGTAATAGTAACAAATTGAGCAACAATCTTCTGAACTGTATGGACAAACTCTCTTTGGTTTTGCTAGTTTATGTGGAGCAAGCAAAGAAACAAGTTTAAAAAACCCAGAAGAAACCATCAACATTAGTAACAAAGAAAATTATTATTTATATTTTCCCTCCACAGCATCAAATAGACAAGAAGCACTCATTCCCATGAGTGTGTGGGAAGTGTACAGAAGGCACTAAGATTCAATTAATAGGCATGACATTTAATCAGACTCATTTTCTGAGTGATACTGTACATAGTTATTAGAAATGATTTGGAGAATATATGAATAACTTGTCTTAAATATTTTATTCATCATGCTAAAATAAATCTTTCATTAATCAATTTTCTTTCTAACCACCCCCCCTCCATTTTTCGGGGGGGGGGGGAGGGAATGAGGCTTCTGGGTTGTGGGAAATGGTTTCTCCCCTTCATTTTTCTGTTTTTTTCCTCCTAGGCCTTCACATTTCTAAGTGGAACAAACTAACTAGGAAGGTACTGAAATTGACTTTGTTGGAGGTTTTCTAAACAGATGGCTATCTGTCAGGGAGGTATTAGCTGCAGATCTCATGTGTTGATTAGAGTTAGAGTTGATAACCTGTAAGGTCAGTTTCAACTCTGCCTGTATGGAAAAGATTTCCATCAGCAGGCACCTGTCTGCTTGCTGGCAGTGAGAATGCCATAGGTCAGTGGTGGCGAACATATGGCATGAGTGCCATAGGGGGCACTCAAAGCTCTCTCTGTGGGTACCCGCACCATCACCCTAGCACAGAGTTTTCCCTGCCCAGCAGCCCAATGGCCACTTTGTCACATGCTATTTTCTGGGGTTTTGAATTGTGGATACAGAAGCACAATATCATATACAGTAATACCTCGGATAACGCTAAGACTTGGTTCCACAAGTCTTGGTGTTATCCGATTTTTAGTGTTATCCGATACATGTTAAAATCCTATGGGATGGATCAGATAACGTTAAAGCTCCATAGAGATACATTGTAACCACACAGGCTTTAGCGGTTGTTATCCGATCCATCCTATAGGACCTTAACGTATTCGATGCAGTTCTCCTCCCCAGATTACTTAACGTCATGCGATTTTAGCGTTATCTGAGGTAAACCTTATCTGAGGTATTACTGTATTTAAAACAGAGGATTTTAAAAAAGATTTGAAGCATGTATTTGGTGGATTAAAAAATAATAATTTGCAAGTCACCTTGGATCCCTTCATCAGTAGAAAACTGGCATATAAATGCAATCAGTCAGTAGGGGGAAAACCTACACACAGCACTGCTACCGTATTCTGGGGAATGATCATTCGAAGCCAAGTACAGTAACACCTCGGATAACGTTTACTTCAGATAACGCTAAAATCGCATAACGTTAAGTAATCTGGGGAGGAGAATTAGATCGAATAACGTTAAGGTCCTATGGGATGTATCGGATAACAACCGCTAAAGCCTGTGCGGTTAGAATGTATCTATGGAGCTTTTACATTATCTGATCCATCCCATAGGATTTTAACTTGCATCGGATAACACTAAAAATCGGATAACACCAAGAATTGTGGAACCAAGTCTTAGCGTTGTCCGAGGTACTACTGTACTGTAATATATGGATAGCCAACCTTCTCTTCCACATCAGAAGGTCTGCCATAACCTGGGCATTGCAAAGATCTTTGTAGCCTAGCTACCTTCTATTGAAACTGCCAGGTTGGAATGGAAGACACAATGCCCTGGCAAAGGGGAGAATCTGCAACAGGCTAAGAGTCACAAACCCCTTCCATGAGTAGGTCAGCATGTTATCATCTTGATCAGATTAACTACCTTTAGAACAATAGCTTTATAGCGTAAAATGTGATGTGAAGTTTCTTCCTAGGTTCACGGCTCACACTAAGTTCCATATGTGAAGTAATATATCAGCATGTTTTAAAAAGTAAATCTCCAAGCTGGTAACCCACCAATGTTCATTCTTTCAGTCGTCTGTTCATTTTATTTCTATATTGCCCATCTAGTGAGATCCACTAGTCTAGGCAGTTTACATATAAAATTCAACCCTCTGACCAAATATTAAAACATTACTAAAACTGTACTGTAATTATAAACTAAACTAATCAAAAAAGTAATAATCAAAGGTGATGGTAAATAACAAACAACCAAATAACATCATCAACTTTGCTGAAAATGATCTCCATTAAAGTGGCCCTTCAGTCTATATAGGAATCCATCCCAGCCCTCCAGCCCTGGCCAAAAGGAACCCCAAAAGGTCCATCTGGGGCACAGATCAGTGAAAGGCTTATTCACAATTTCCTGTGCATTGTGTGATCACCAGGAAATAGTTTGCACCGGGCTGTGACAAGGTGACCTTCTTAACCACTGAGCTACCACAGCACTAATTTTGAGATGCCTCCCTGCCTGATATCATCCTATTACACCAAAGTAAAGATTTCAGGTTTGAGGTAAGGCAGTTAAAGTAGCATCAAACTGCTATTACGGCACTATAGAAACTCCCACAGACTTCTTTTGTACGGCTGTTTCATTAGTTGTGGGAACTGTGGTGGCTTGACAACTGGAATGTCAGCAGGTCAGCAGTTTGAGACCCAAGTACTGCATGATGGAGTGAGCTCCCATCTCTGTCCCAGCTCCTGCCAGTTTGAAAATAAGAAATTGTAGTTAAATAGGTACCACTTTAGTGGGGAAGGTAAACAGTATTCTGTGCACTCCAGTGTCTAGTCATGCCTGCCACATGTCCACATAAATATCTACAAATGCAAGACAGCGCTATAAACAGAGATGAACACTGAACCATAGAGTCAGATTTGACTGGCTTTCGAACAAGGACGACCTTTACCTTCTATAATTGTGCTAAAAACTTTTAAGATTGGACACAGGCAGGTTATGCAACCTTAAAAGGAGCTCCCCATAAAACATCTGCAATCAGCCACAGCAGAAAACAAAGCAACCGTGATAGTCTAAGCTACAGGAAACAAGGAAGCGAATACGTTCCCTGCTCTCCTCTCCTAGATCGTAGCTTGGCCCTCCCATTCCTTCCTAGCATCTCCTGGCTTTTCCCAATTGCCACATAGTGAAGGAGGTTTAGGGGCAGAGAGGGGGCTGGGACCCAGCTTGCCAATCACAGCTGCCTTTTCAGCAACACCCCTGGAGAGGAAGGCCAATGAGAGCTGCTGCTCAGAGAAGGACTGGCATTTCTCCAAAGGCAAAGCGGTGCTTGTTTTGTGCTTCACTGAAAAAAGATTGAAAGGCGTTGGCTCGCCTGGAGGACAAGGACTAGTCAGAGGAAAGCCGAAAGGATAATCGTACGCCACAAGTACTTGTCTGTGAGAATGGTACAGCATCAGCCAGCCTCACTAGCTACCAAAGAATGGTCTACAAAAGCGTTTTCTCATCAACCCTCATTCTACCAGCTCCTAATTTAAGCTGCAGAAATCAAGACAGATTACCATGAAAATCAGCTTTCCAGGTGACAGGAAAGTCTTCAGGCTGCAGGTTCTTGAATGAGCGCAGCTTTGCTGATTTACCAATCACCAAAAGTTTCAACTTGCCTTCTAGCGCACAGCAGAATGGTGAAACGTTCTTCTGAAAGTTTTCCACTCTTACATTTGTCACTCTTCATAACAAGGCTCCTGTCAAGCATAGCCTTGAAAAGGAGTCCACCCTCATTAGTGTTAATGATGTCATCATCTTTGAAGCCCTTGGTGAAGTCTGGAAACTTTTCAATATACTCTTCAACAAGTTATCCTGGATCCATAATTATCATTGTCAAACTGCCAAATCATAGTCAAAAGTCAAAAATATTGTACGGTATTCTTTCATATTCTTCTTGAAAGAAATTTATTGCTACCAATTCTGCCTTTCACTTTTCTTGCTCTTGGTGTAGACTGTACTCAACTGGCCAAGTTATAGAGAGTAAATTAATACCATGTGGCAAGGTCTGAGTGGGTCAAGATACAAGTTACAGAGGAAGTCAACATAGAGAGGTTGGCTTTCTATTGTGTACATATTTTATATGTCTGGTCTATGAAAATTACATCTCCTTTGGGAGGTGGTCAACTATGGAGGTTTTACTGTATTTAAACCTTTGAACAAAAATAGTGTAGGAAGATTTCAAGCCCAAGTGTTAATTTTGGAGTGAAGACTAATTCTTAAGTTGAACAGGTGTCCTGAGCAGACCCTGGACTGCCAAAAAGAAGCCACTTCCTTCACTTTGTTGTTGCCCAAACCCAAATCCTCATTACTGCATGTCTCTGGCAGCAATCGGCAAACCAGTAAAGAAGCTGGATTCTGTATCTCTCCACATTCACACCATGTGTTGTTGTCTGGCAGCAGCCCCCTCTTGAGCATGTTGGTCTTGCATTTAGGGACTCCAATGTTCAGCCTATTCGGGGTCCTCCAAGTGACATAGGGAAGGTTGATAGCTATATTCTCCTTTAATGTTGTTCCTTGTCCAGTGAGCTCTTTCCTCCATCTTATAATTTTGTTTTGCTCTTGGGTACCCTAAAGAATGTTTGTTCTTGCCATGAAGCTCTTCCTAGATCTGAGCTGGCAGACTTGAGGCTCATATCCAGTCAGAGGATGTCGGTGATCATTCTTTTGCTAAGTTCTCTCAGCATCCACTGCTACTTCTCTCTTTATCTTAGATGGAGTGATACCAACAAGAGGGTACATTTTCCCAACTGGTATAGGTTTGAAGCTATATATATGGATTCATTAACTTGAGCAGGTGCTCAAGGGCAGCTTCTTGCATAGTTCTGTGTTCCTCCCTCAGGCAAGTGACTATTTCATGCCCTTATGCACATTCCCAAAATGTTACCTGGTGTCACTAAATGTTAGCTGATTAGATAAGATAAACTTTTCCAGAAATACTAGAACAATTCCAGTTTACAACCCTGCCCTCCTGTTTGGATTGTGCACTAGTCTGAACCAGTAGGCATGCACCTGCTTACATTTTAAAGAGATAGATCACTGACTAGCAAAAATATTTTAGCAATGTGTGTTTAATCTAGATAGGTTCAAAAGGCAGCCTTTGCTTTAAGGAAGATGTGCATATTTCTTTTATTAGTCAACTTTTAGTCAAATAAATTTCTAATCTTGGATTCTTGTGCAATATTTCATGCTGTAATGTTGCAGCCCTGTACTCACATGGCAATAAACTAGTAAATTTAGTGGAGCACACAAATGAGCACTGCCAGTTACACTTAATTTCTTATCTTGATGCATAAATCCTTTGTAAAGCTGAGTCTTAAAAGCCATTCGCTCTCTTTTTCTCTCTCTTAAAAATAATTGGCCAAAGGGATTTTCAGTCTCCTTCCTTTAGATCAGGGGTCCCCAACCTACAGCCCATGAGACCTATTTCATGTGGTCCGCATCGCTGCATTTGCGACAGCTGTAAATGCTCTCATGGCTGTCGTAAACACATTTACTACAGCCCTGGATGCTTTTTACGGCAGCATTTATGGTGGGGGGAACCACCAGTCTGGCCCACTCAGCAGTCTGAGGAAGTGTAGCCTGGCCCACAGCATAAAAAGGTTGGGAACCCCTGCTTTAGATAGTAGGCTATCATTTCACAAAATACTCTGCAAATTGACACCCACAGAGGAAAATTACATGATTTGTTCTGGAGCCTGGTACTTCTTTGAGACCCAAAGCCAACTTTTTCAATATCTGAAGTAGGTATTCAGTGGCTGATCTTATTGTGTAGTTCCTCTGGGATAAGAGGAATGATGCCATTGGCAGTGGTAGATTTCCATGGATTAAAGCAGGGGTGCTCAAACTTTTCATGCCATGGGCCTGACTATGCCCCCAGAACAGCTGAGAGGGCCTGACCACATGCCCGCGCTACACCCAGAAGTGGATGTGTTTGCACATACCTGTTGCCTGCCATCCCAGCCATTGGTAAAGTAAAGGTAAAGGTCACCCTTGCTTGATAGCCAGCCGTATCTGACTCTAGAGTTCAGTGCTCATCTCTGTTTACTGCCAAAAAGTGTTATCTGCATGGTGGTAGGCATGTTTAGCTGCTGGATCACAGAACCTTCCCACTGAAATGGTACCTACTTATCTGCTTGCCATTTCTTGCTTTTCCACTGCTGGGTTGGCAGGAGATGAAATGGAAATGAGAGTTCACTCAGTCATGCAGCACTCAGGTCTTGAACTGCTGACCTGCAAACCATCCAGTTTTGATCACAAAGCCACCACAGTCCCCAGTCACTGTTACATGTTATCAAGTCAGAACTGACTTTTAGCAACTCTAATAGGGTCTTCAGTATAAGTGAGCTAGTTAAGGAGTTGTTTTACCAGTTTCATAGCTCCAGTGAACTTCAACGGCTGTGTGGGTATTCAAACCCAGGTCTCTTAAGTCTTGATCCATTACTCTATCCACTATACCAATCTATACATTAACCAGAATATTAATGTACAGCTGTCAGGTCCAGTAGCAGCGTAATCAGCTTAGTTCATGAGAATGCAAGTACAGTAATGTATAGTAATTGGAATTCACTGAACTGCATTTGTTTCCCTTTTAAGGGGAACATTGGCTCATTTGACTCCCTATTAAACCCCCCTCTGTGGTCTTAGCTGTGTTTTTAGCTGTATTTTAATTTTTGGTTTTTAATTTTTACTGTTTTTAAATTTTAACTTTTTATTAGCCTTTGCGATGGGTGGGTTTATATTGTGGGATTGTAAAATTGGTATGTTTTATTTGTTGTCAGACGCACTGAGTCATTCGTGAGGAGGGCAGCATAGAAGTATGATGATAAAATTTTTTTAAAAAAAAGATCCCCTTCAGCCACAGATTTTACCCAAAATCTCTCCGGTAGCAAGATTGTATGATATTCTTTATTTCAGTTATACTTCTGCTTTCTTCCTGTTTTTTTATACTCCCTGATCATATTTTGTACATATGTGATCTGGGAGTGCTTGCTTTTGGGTGGAGAAAAGACATTTTGTTTTGATCCTGGAGTGATCTTCCAAAAGAGAGAGAATTACTTCTTGCTCAATCCACCAAAAAAGAAAAAAGGGTGGAGTCGGAGTTGGAGCAATAGGAGGACAAGAAAAGAAGTGGAACAGATGAGGTGGTTTTTTGGCTTCATCTTTAAAACGGGTAGAAGATCAAAACAAGATTCAAACCTCGTCCCTCTTGATCCATCTAGCTTTTTCCTTTTCAGTCTTTCCCAAACCATTTCCCAAAGCTGCCTGCTTTAAGAGTCCAGGAATCAAAGACAAACATTCGAAGGCAGCCATCCAGATACTGCTGCTTTCTTTGCCAGTTCGAGCGCTGCATGACGGAGTGAGCTTCCGTCTCTGTCCCAGCTCTTGCCAATCTAGCAGTTCGAAAGCAAGAAATTGCAAGTAGATAAATAGGTGCCACTTTGGTGGGAAGGTAAAAAGCACTCTGTGACTCCAGTGTCTGGTCATGCTTGCCACATTTCCACAGAAATGTCTGCAGACTCAAACAGTGCTGACTCTTTGGCTATAAGCAGAGATGAGCACTGAACCCTAGAGTCAGATACGACTGGCTTTCGAGCAAAGGTGACCTTACAAAACAATACAAATGGCCCCTGTCTCAGTGGCCCCTCTGTGGATATTGCCTGGGATAGGGTGGGAGATTAAAAATCATTAGTGTGAATGTTTTGTTTTGTGTGTGAACTGTTTAAGAGAGATTTGTTCATTCATTTTATTCATCTTCCATATTTCTCCCAATGAAGAAATTCATAATTGTTAAGATATTAGATTTAAAAATGTTTTCACTTCTTGCTGATGGATCTTTAAAATAACATCCTCCTTTTTATTGTTTCAGATACACAAGAAATCTTGTGGATAAAGGAAATGGAAAATTCAACCTAATGGTCTTATGCTGGGGAGAAGGTCATGGCAGGTTTGTGGTTAAAGATACATGTATATTTAACTATGTATCTCAAAGGTATAGACAGAGTGACAGTATGTTGCATCTGTATCAGCTTGCTTAATTGCAGTATGGAAATGATTAATATTTAATGGTTTTATATTTTATGAATAATCTGATTTTTTAAATTCATAAATTAAAAAATTTAAAATAATGCATAAATTACAAATATTTTTAAATCTTAAAAAAACCCCACCAAGTTTCCTTGATTGTCTTATCTAGACCTTCTGACTCTTTATTATACTATTTTCAAATTTTAGTGTTTTTATAACAACTTCCAGGAGTTATCTAAGCTGGCTGCTTCGTAGCAAGCTAGTGTGGGCTAAATAGCATCAGTTGGATTCAAGTAGAGGCCTGGTATGCTATTTAGTGCAATCCTTGCATCCAGACAGCATATCAGACCTCAAATGACCCTGTTTGGTTTGGGTCCTGACAGGGGTCAGAAAGTTACAGGTAGGAATGCTCTGGGGACAGACCGGTTTGCTCCAGCAATTGTCTCATGTGACTGGTGGAAAAAAAAGAGCAAATAAACCAATCAATACAGTTGACAGAAAGGGACTGCTGTGGCTTAGTGGTTAAGACGCTGAACTTGATGACTGGAAAGTCAGGAGTTCAAGACTCGAGTGCTACATGATGGAGTGAGTTTATTTATTTAGTTATTTAGTTATTTGATTTGATTTGCTCAGATTTATATTGCCGTCTCTGTCCCAGCTCCTGCCAAACTAGCAGTTCAAAAGCAAGAAATTGCAAGTAGATCAATAGTTACCATTTCAGTGGGAAGGTAAACAGCGTTCCGTGCAGTCTGGTGTCTAGACATGCCAGCCACATGTCCACGGAAACTTCTGCAGATGCAATCAGTGCTGGCTCTTTGGCTATAAACAGAGATGAGCACTGAACCCTAGAGTTTGATATGACTGGCTTTCGAGCAAGGACGACCTTTACCTACAGTTGACAAAAAGTGAGCTAAATGTCCATCTGAACACACTCTTAATTTTGCTTTTCTAAGCAATGTGTTGCCATCAGAAGGATGGGTTGTACTTTTATAAATAATATAAATAAATATAAATGTTTATCTGTTCGTCCTTGAGGGTTTGTGGCTGGGAGAGCTACAAATGTTCCAGGGTAGCACTGTTTGTTTTGTAGGAGCTGATAGCAGCTTTACATCGTGTGGTACTCATGTACTTTTCCATGCTCGCTTATATACTTGTAGCAGATATAGAGTGGGGGAAGGAGTGTTGTGTGTATGCGTTTGCTGGAAAGGAAGCTAGCCCTCTGGCTTTGCTGTAGAAGTGTAACAAGAATTTTAATTTTGATGCTGTTCACAATGGCAAGTAAATTGCTTGAAACCATGCCCAGATGCCAGAGAGTTATTGCAAGCAACAAGACTATTATTTAGGCATCAGTGGCTAGGGGAAAACAAACCAAAACAAATAAAGATTTGTCTTGTTTTGATTTCTAAAAATCAGGAAAGATGTAGTCTTTTTTCCTATCTTAGTTAGTCAAGCATTCTCTAAACATAGTAACTGTCTGAAGAAATGCCTCTGGAAAGTCTACATTTATGACATCTAAACTGGTCCCAGTTCCTCTTAGATCAGAAATTATGTACAGTAATACAGTTAAGATAACGTTGTGCAATGCAAATGTTTGCTTCAAATTCTCCAATGTTGATCTCTGCCCCAAAGTCCACAGGGCTAGAGACCAGCCCTGAGGGCTTTGGGGCAGAGATCTATGGAGGCTCAGACAGACGGTTTGGTCTCCTTCCCAAACACACCACTGGTCTCCTTCCCTGGTCTCCTTCCCAAACACACCACTGCTGCGCGCTTCATAACGCCGGTTTGGTTGGGAGGAGAACAGTCTCCCCCCAACCAAACCAGCAGTCCAATACCCAGACCGCCGGTTTGGTTGTGGGGAACGTGGAACGTAAACCCTCACCCCAACCCAACCAGCGCTTGGCTCGATCTGCCTGCCTCTTTGGAGAGGGCAGCGGGGATTTTTTTTAAAATGTTCTGCAACAACGTTAGAAACCGGATAACGCTAAGGCTTGTGGAACCAGGTTTTTTTAAATGTTGTTCAATGTACGCATCGCACAATGTTAAAAACGGGATAACGCTAAGACTTGTGGAACCAAATCTTAGCATTATCCAAGGTATTACTGTATAGCAGGTTCATTCAAACAAAGAGCTGTCAAAAAAGTAAACAATATTTACACACACACATGTGCCGACACCCCTTGCAGTTGCAATAGGTACTGACTGGGCTGAGCTTCTTGGCCTTTTCTCTGAAAATGGCAAGTGCATATTTCCAGTGTCCGAGGATGCCTCTCTGCCCATGCTTCACCTAGACTGACTGCTAGGGAACCATTTTTGCCTCAGGAGTTTGATTCTTTTAAAAACACTATTTACATTTTAAAGTAAGTCTGAGAACGGGGTAGCTTTGTGTTTAACATAGCCAGACGATCATTATTCTGCACAGCCCTGTTTAACAAGCAGGGATTTGTGACTGACACAAGGCTGGCCAATCAGTAGGAATGGGATTTGTTGATTTCTTGGGCTACAAGCCCTGAGTTGCCATGGCGAGTGGGCGGCAATATAAATTTGAACTAATAATAAAAAATAATAATAATTTCTCCATACTGGGAGTTTTACCCAACAGACACACACCTTACAGACACCTAAATGTAGCTTACCTGGGACAGAAGCTTCAACCAGATAACTAAGCTAGACTTAGCTCTGTCCGAGCTTTCTGTACCTGCCCCAGTGCTAGCAGAGAGCTTTCTGAACAGGAAACTAGGGAGAGCTAGGACTAGATCTGCTTCAAAGCCTTCTGGTTGCTGCATTTCTCCCAGGTGAGCCACCTTTAGATATGTGTAAGGTGTCTGTCTGTCCCATGAAATTTCCAGAATTGAAAAAATATGGGATTTGTAGTCAAGTTCAGAGTGAAATTACACATTAATATCTCCAGAGTTCAGAAGAGGAAGCCATTGCATGTCTATACAAAAAGCAGTGAATGCACCATAAATTCTCCACTAAAATTATGTACGTCTGCATGTGTCCAAACTGTGCACTGAGTTGCTAAAGTTTTATTCCTTCCAATTGACTCATTTATATATATATCCTATGACTTTCCCTGGCAGCTATTGAGTTTTTTTTTAACTTATTGCAACCCTATGAATCAGTGCCTTGCAAAAGAACCTTTCATGACCTAATCTATATATATATATATATATATATATATATATATATATATATATATATATATATATATATACACACACACACACACACACACACACAATGGAACCTTGTAAAACAGATGTCCCCTATAGCAAAAAAATTGCATAGTGAAAAGAAATTGAAAAAAAACATGGCGTCCCGTACAACAAAAAATTTTACTATGCGAGACAGCATCTCTATCGAAAAAAAACATACAACAAAAATCTGTATGGGAAAAAAAATCACATGGCAAATTTTTTTCATCGTATAATTTTTTCCATAGAGATTTTTGTTGTACGATTTTTCCCCATAGGGATTTTTGTTGTATAGGGGGGGAAATCATACAACGGAAAAAAATCACATAGCAAACAGCCCTGTAGAATGAATTATTTTCATTATACAAAGTTCCACTGTATATCTATATCTATATATTGTTCTAGATCATGCATTTAAGGAGCTAGATAGCTTATCTGAGTTGTTATTAACTACATAAAGACTGAAATCCTATTTGTGCAGGTATGCCTGCAGAAAGCTGATGACATCATTTCTCTTCTGCAGGTATAGTTACACAAGATTTCATCCACAAAAGTTTCATGTCACTTTATTTCTAGCTTCTGCAGAACAGGGCTCTCAAGCTGTGAGAAAATGTAAATCTTCTCTATCAGAACAAGTTGCTGCAGAACTATTTGGTGATTTCCTCCACTGTACCTTTTGTACAATACAGTAGGTTTTTCATTGCTCGTTTTGGTACAACATCAGTGACCTGAGACCATTAATATTTATTCCAATAATTCTTGGCAGGTCTGCAGGATAGAATGTATCAATTCTTCTGTGTTCAGTAATTTGCTGAATCCACAACACATTGTTCTTCAGGAGGAACTGTGTAATAAACTGCATCTGGTGACAATTCTGAGTACACAGGTCATTACTTTATGTCCTTGTGACGTGAAGCTTCAAGGTCCTGATGTCTGTGAGAAGCAAGTTTCTACTCACTTTTCAGTTAATTCCTTTTCTTAAATTATATATGAATAAAACAGTGTCCTTTTTGGTCATTTAAACTGTGTCCAATGCAAACATTTGTCTATTGAAACAAGCCAAGATAAAACCATGATCCATAATATGGCCTGTTGCAACAAATCATGTTTTCAAAATTGCCAATTTGGTCAAAATTGCCAATTTGTTTAGTTTAAGCCAAGGCTGGGCAACTTCTAGGCACCCTTGAACTGCATCTGATTGCATTTACATCAAACAGCTGCAGTAGCTCTACCTTGGTGCCCAAGTTCATAAAAATACCTTATTTTATTGTGTTCCCTCCCCCATGGTCAGCTAATCCTGGGGTGTGATGTCGTACTATTTTGCTGCAATCCAAAAGTGGTTTGTCATTCCCTTCTTCTAGGCATCCCGGGACTGCACAGGTTGCCCAAGGCCATACAGACTGGTTCTACTGCTATCTAAAATAGATGGGGAGAGGCTGAAAATAGCCCTCAAGGGGTTGGGAAAAAATTTAAAATATAGGAGGTATGTGTGACCTATGGTTACAATTTGCTTACTTTAAATCACAAAGTAGATCAGGAGTTCTCAACCTTTTAAAGCCAGGGCTGGGTCATACTCCCTCAGATAGCTTCGGACACCGGGCAGCCATTTTGCCCATCCTCTACCACATGGCACTTCCTGGTGTGATGGAGGCAGTGGGGTCCCTCCTTGAAATGTTGTCACAGGCCGCAGGTTGAGAATCCGTGAAGTAGATACTTTCAGTCCTTGTGAACTTATTGGGAAAGGGGGCAGGTACCATATGAGCTAAAAGTATATTACTGTGCTGTACTTTGGTTTGACACTTTAATCCTAACTAATACAAGTTTTTAACTTTTTAAAATTATTATTGGGACCTGTGGATTTTTATAAATTTTAAAAACTTTTTAAATTTTACAACTGTAATTTTGAAGCTTTTAACAATGGGTTTGGGTTGGGTTTTATTATGCTTTTATGATGTTGTAAACCGCCCTGGGTCGCCCTGGTGAAAAGGGTGCTATAAAAATGTAAATAAAATAAAATAAATAAATCAAACTTGGCCATTTTTAGTTCAGCTTCATCCCATTTCAGTTTCTCTGCTGAAAGCATTTGTAGCCCCTGCCAAGTATGTTGTGGTTTGAGACTTGAGTATGTGGCTGCTTTTAAAATAAAAGACTTGCGCTTTGTTCCAATCTGTTGCACAAGCAGGACCGAATAACCAAAGATTCTGTTGGAACTGAGCGGGGAGCAACAACGTGGCATTTCTTTCCTCTACAAAATATTAATAATATGTAATACATCTACTTTCACTAGAAAATGTGAACAACCTCTTTTTAATCTGTTAGTCTTCTTTTCTTTGTGCATCTGAAATATGAAGTTCCCATGTAGTTTGCATTGCTTTTTTGTCAGAGACTTGAATCCCAAAGCCAAACACTTTCAGAAATACAATAACCTGTTGCAATTTTAAATAGAATTGAGGTCAAGTGGTATCTTTGTTGGGGCAGTAGGTTGGGATTGTTGTTTTAAACAATTTTGCTTTTAAAAATCAAGCAAATTTGGATTCAGCAATCTTTGTAATTATTTTGATAATTGTTGAGGACTAGCAACACAGTACTAGCCTAGCCAACAACCTCCCCATTACCCATCCTGTTAGATATACAGGATATTCCTTTTTTGATTTTTTTTTTAGCACTATATTGTCAGCGACTCCTGGATATGTGCCAACATTCCACTAATGTTACCTGGCACTAAACTCCCTCTGCTCCTAGCTATTTTCCATGAAGTGCTGGTCCATCAAAATGTTACCTTTTTTGCTGCAACCTGGAAGATCCACTCTAAAAGTGATCCCCAGAAAATGTCAAAAGGAGAGAATGGCAGCAGTGTGGCCTCTCCTGGTCTAAGATGGCTTTATTCTGTCCCCATCCCTTCAATAACCATACAAGTTATCAAAGGAATTGTACTTTATTTTGCAGAAGGGATGTTAAAGATACATTGTTCACATAATACAGATAACTATACAACAGATAAAACACTGCTCAAAATAATTCAGGAAAATCAACACCTTGGTTTTCCCCATAAATATAAATTAATCTAACTCACTAATTTATTCTGATAGCTTAGAAAAGAGCAAGATTTCCTTCCTCTCATTCTTCCCCGGCTTGTTCTTTTCAGATTCTTCTCAGAATCGCTTCCAAAAGTTATCCAGAATCTCTTCTAAGTTCTCAGAATTTCTTCAGATTCTCTTCTTTGGAAAGGGAACATGGCTTTTTTTAACGTTTTGCGATCAATTCATCGCACAACGTTAAAAAGCAGATAACGACGAGACTTGTGGAACCAAGTCTCTTCATTATCCAAGGTGTACCTTCCTTCTCTGCTATTTACATATAGAGATATAACAAAGCCCAACTACCATATGGACTTTTAACTACTTTTGGTGTAACTTGTGAGCCCATGGTAAGTTTTACCATGACATATATACAGTGGTGGGGTGTCAAAATTTTAACTACCCCACCGTGATGTCATCACAGTGTGGGCAGAGCTAACGTCATGATGTCGTGGGTAGGGCCAAAGAAAAATAAATAAATAAATAAATAAAAATAAACACACACACCCCTCAAACACAAACCCGTCACTTACCTGTTAGTATAAGTGCCTGGGCAGCACTATGCTGCAAGATGGATATGGTCATCGTACCAGTTCTCTAGGATAATATGCCTTAATGTAAATGTAAAACAGCTGTACCTCCTTAAGGGTTTTCCAATTGGAACAGCACAGGTTCAGCTTATTGATGAGGTAACTCCAAGACTTTGCTTAAAAACCCCAAGCCAGGCCGTCAGGCCTTTTTAGGAACTGTGGTAGTACGTCAATATAGGTAAAGCCATTAAATACACATTAAAATACACACAGACACACCACATCCAAAGGTGAGTCACTTACCCTGGGAAGCAGGCTATAGGAAGCTTCAGGCTAGCAGCTTCTCTTCCTCCTCCCCACTTGGGAGGACAGCAAGGAGGCCGTGCATACGCGCCAAGCACTGTAGGCATGCATGCACACCAAGTGCTTGGTGCGCATGCGCAGTGGGGGAACCAGTTAAAAGGTAAGCCCTGAAGGTGGTTCCCCCCAAACGCTGCTCCCGGTTCTCCGGGACACTGGGGAAAGTTACTACCGGTTCTGGCGAACTGGTGCAAGCCTGTTGCATCCCATTACTGCATAAATACCCAATGCTTTCAATTCTGCAATACAACTGCATATCATAGCAACTCTTTTGATGGAGTCTGCCTTTTTCTTAAATACCTTAAATATATTGTGTTATTGCTTAAGTGAACTTTCTGGAAATTTACCTTAGATGGCATCATAGGTAAGAAGGGATGGCCTAAGAACTACAATATACCGCACAATTGATTATTGATAAAGAACAAAACTTGGAAGACTTGGGTTCACCTAGATCTCCTGTCTTCAGTTCTCAAGCAATTTGTTGTGAGTGTTCAATAACCAGCGTTAGCTTTTTGGTACATAGACCGTAAAGGCATTTTAACTTCTGACTTGCTTTATTTTTATCTTTTGTGTATATATAGTAGTATCCATGATCACACAAATTCCCATTGCTTCATGAAGATACTTCAGGGTAATCTAAAAGAAACGCTTTTTGAATGGCCTGATAAAAAAGGAGGTGGAGCGATGGTGAAGAAATCAGAAAGGATTTTGAAGAGAGATCAGTGTGCTTATATTAATGGTAAGTCTTGTAGTTATAGTATCTCACATATTTTAAAATTAATATAACCTGAAAGCCTAAAGACTTTGACCTGTTACACTTGAACATTTATGCTGAAATGATTGATATACTGTATTAGGTTTTTAAACAAGAGATCTCATGAGACTTCTTTTTACTTCCTCTTTTACCTCTTCTGGTGTTAAGGGAGATACAGTAATACCTCGGATAACGTTTACCTCTGATAATGCTAAAATCACATAACGTTAAGTAATCTGGGGAGGAGAATTGGATCGAATAATGTTAAGGTCCTATGGGATGTATTGGATAACCTCCGCTAAAGCCTTTGCGGTTACAATGTATCTCTATGGAGCTTTAACGTTATCCGATACATCCCATAGGATTTTAACATGCATCAGATAACACTAAAAATCGGATAACACCAAGACTTGTGGAACCAAGTCTTAGCATTATCCGAGGTATTACTGTACAAGGTTCTTGTTGTAGCTCTTCTAGTGGCCTCTACCCATGTTATTTGGTGTTCTTGTAATGTTTCTTTGATGTTATCTCTCCACCTTCCTCTAGGTCTGCCTTGTGGTCTTTGTCCTCCTCCCTTTTCCACATATGCCTTGTATGATATAAACCAGGGGTGGCCAAACTATGGCCCAGGGCCTGGATCTGGCCCCCGGGCCATAGTGACCAGCTTCCTGAAGGACGTGACCGGCCCAAAGCCTGAAAAGTTTGGGCCCCCTGATATAGTCTTCCAAGACATTCCCTCCAAATGGGCAATTGAGTTGGTGCTTGTCCATACTCCATGGTAAAGGTTGACAGTGTTAGATACCACGAGGTGAAATTGATGTGGGAAACCCACAGTGCTTAGGAAGAAATTGCGAAACATAATTTATTATCCTAATTAGTTCATTTTTCCAGCAACACACTTGAAATTCCTTATTATGTAATTATTTTCACATGCTTCTTTATCATTCTGAGAAATATTTGAAAATTCAGCCATTTAGTAACTCTGTGCATCCATGAAATTGCTAATCTGTTTTCTTATCATCATAAACTAACCACATAAATCTTTCAAAGCTAGTGCCTGGGAAGATATACAAATAAAGCCATGCTTATGCTCCTGATGACCAGTAATTACAAAATGAAAGCAGATTAATGTGTGAATTAAAGCAAGCTCGTGTTGGTCATAAACAGCCCTTTAACTTTTAAGGGAAATCTGTTAATAATTATGTTTTACCTGTACTATCTAGTGCAACCTTGTGTTGCTCTACAAATTTTGAAATTAATGTCTCAGTAGTATGTTGGTATTGTAGAGACAATGGGCACAGAGCTGAGCGAGTTGAGGGGGATGGTGGAGGACAGAAGTGCCTGGCGGACAATGGTCCATGGGGTCGCAGAGGGTCGGAATCGACTGTGCGACTGAACAACAACAAGTATGATAAACATTTCCAAGCTCTAGAAATATAACATGGTACAAAGAAAATCCGTACAATAACCAAGTGCTGGCATGGCTCCTCTAGTGAATGCCACAACTTGTTTCTCTTGGGTGAAATGTATCTGCAGGAAATTAGAGAAGGAAGGGACTAAATGTTGTGCCAATAGCAAGTAGGCATTTTGATGGGGTAGCACCACCACTACACCAGGCGAGGACCATATTTGCTATGCATGGTTGGCATCACCTTGCTGAAGACCCTTGAAAATCTCACATTAGCCCAGATGCTATTATTCTTGTCCACTCTTTCATGATATGTAAAAGTAAAATGAAAAAAACAGACTCTTATCTTTCTCGTTCCATATGAGCTAAACAGTTTTGCAGGTGGTTGCTTGTAAATTGGGCTCCACTTAACTTTGTCTTGGTTCTTCAACTTGACACTGGGCTCGGGAGATGCATCCAGTCAGAAATTCAAAAAGTACAACTTTCTCAAAGTCTTGTAATGAAAAGTTAATTAATCTTTCTTAGTACCTCCAGACAAGGCTAGCTGCTTTCTTAAAGTCTTATCCACTGTGAATCATTCAGATGGAAAATGAGCTACTCCTTCTACCAATTCCTAATTGGGTAAAGGGGCCAGGCCTCCACTCTTTTGACAATCAGCTTATGAAAACTAATAACCCACAGTTTTGAAAATGCATGAGAGATTTTCACCAAGTCATGAAGAAGTAAATATGTGCCATGTTTCAGATAGTTTGAACATAATCTAAACAAATGCTGTGAAAAGAGAGATACAGTATGTTGCAACAACTTTAAAAAGCAGGCACAAGGAGGAAGTATCATTTGCTGTAACCTGGCCAGAAATTGCCAACTGATAGTATCAGTGCCATCAAATGCCAAGAATTAATTATCTTGCCTCTTTACAATAATGAGAAAGCACAGGTTGCCTCATGTATTGCTTCTCTACCGCAAGCTCACAGGCCTGCTATTTCTGTTTAATTTCAAAACAGTGCTTCTGAAATTGTCTGAAGTTGAACTTAGTTGTTTGTTTGTTTTTTAGTTGTGGCAGAATCAATGTGTACCACTTGATAAAAAGTGTTCTCTCTATATTTCTTTAGGGAGAGAACTAAGAATTCACTTCCTGGCATGTTTACACGCCAAGGCATTTCAATTTAGAAAGAGGAAAAAAAATAAACAGTGCCCACAAATGAATCTGAACATTATTACATCTAAAGTCATTTTAATGCCTTTATCTTTGACAACAGATATTACCCACATTCTCATAAACTCCCACCTCATTTGGTATGATGCACTTTATGTTGGCTTGCCTTTTAAAAACAGTACAAAATAAACTATCAGTCAGGCTGAGGGCTGAACTGGAAGTTTCAACATATTATGTCCATACTTTGTTAAGCATGCTGTCTCCCATCCTACTTTGACTCCTACCTTACAACAGGACTTGGGTGCTGACTTGTAAAAAGTAGCCAGTGGTGGGCAGTAACAGGTTCGCACCCCCTGGCAAGGGTGTGTGTGTGTCAAAATTAGGTGGCCTTTCGGCAGGGGGGGTAGCGAAATTGGGTGGCCACACCCACCTCCCTGCCCTGCCCAGACTAACACAGCTACCATTTAAAAAGTTTTATTCTGTGCAAGCATATCAGAGAGTAAACAAAACAAAAAGATAAAAATGCTGTGGCACCTTAAAGACTAACTGGTGTATTTTAATGTGAGCTTTTGTGGATCAAGTCCACTGGCTCTTTGGCTATAAACAGTGATGAGCACTGAACCCTAGAGTTGGTGATGACTGGCTTTCAAGTAAGGGTAACCTTTACCAAATAACAGAAGATCCCTGATTGTTATTCAAATTTGACATCAGTTTTGTCCCTGCAAGTGATTCAAGGTCTCCCTTGCTCAAAAGCCAGTCATATCCAAATCTAGGGTGCAGTGCTTAACTCAGTTTACAGCCAAAGAGCCAGTGCTGCCTGTGTTTGCAGGTGTATACATGGCCATATGGCAGGCATGACTAGATCGCACATGATGTAGGCTCCATCCATGATGTAAGCTCCGCCCATGACGTAGGCTGCGCCCATGGTGTAGTAGCGAAATTTTTTACTGTCCACCGCTGAAAGTAGCCTATTACTTGTTATAGTGTTCAGAAGGTAGCTCATTGTTGGGGGTGGGGAATCTGGCTACATTATAATACTCATAGCCTTTTAGTTACTTTTCCTGCTGCTATCTTTGTGAAAAAGACTTTTAATAAGAAAATGGCATAAAATTTGGAACGCCCCATCAGAATTGCCAGCATGTATTTATTTATTTAGATTTATTATCCCGCCCCAATCAGGCGAACCTGACTCTAGGCAGCTTACAGAAAAGGGGAAAGACTATACACAATAAATGCAAAACAATTAAACAATCCCTATTCGCTTTTTATGCATTATATAAATAAAACTGTGGACTCCGGTGGCTCAAGTGGTTAAGATGCTGAACTTGAGGACTGGAAGGTCAGCAGTTTGAGACCCAAGTATTGCAGACCCAGGCATTTTAAAGAAACTGTCTTTTTCAACTCTGGTCCTCTTAGTTTCCTCTTCGTTATAAATCATCTAAGCCACCAAGATAAAGTTTATTTATTTATTTGTTTGTTTGTTCAGATTTATATTGCCACCCACTCGCAGAGGCAACTCAGGGCGGCTTACAGTCAAAAAAACAACAGTACAGTAAAAATAATAAAATACAACCCTAAAAAGAAGAAGGAAACAAGAGATACCTTTGGCAGTACAGTAATACCTCGGATAACATTTACCTCGGATAATGCTAAAATTGCATAACGTTAAGTAATCTGGGGAGGAGAATTGGATCGAATAACGTTAAGGTCCTATGGGATGGATCGGATAACAACCGCTAAAGCCTGTGCGGTTACAATGTATCTCTATGGAGCTTTAACGTTATCCGATACATCCCATAGGATTTTAACATGGATCGGATAACACTAAAAATCGGATAACACCAAGACTTGTGGAACCAAGTCTTAGCGTTATCCAAGGTATTACTGTAGATGGTGTTGATTAACACAACTAGAATGGAGAAAGAAGAATACAAAATTGTATAACTAGATTTCTGATGAACAGCAGCTATTAGAATAATTTCAAGTGAAATTCTCACATTAAAAAAATGACTAATGTGGTACATAATTTGTGCTTTTGTGTTGTGTATTGTGTAGACTCCATTGGTTTACATCGTGTGGAGAACCCAAGCCATACAGAAACTGCAGTGAGCCTCCATTTATACATCCCACCTTTTGAAAGCTGCAATACCTTTGACCAAAGAACTGGACACAAGCAAAAAGTGCAAATGACATTCTACAGTCAGCTTGGAGAAAGGACTCCATATGTAAGTAAAATAACTTGTATTTTATGTCCTTCCTTTTTAGCTTTAACTATAACATTTCTACACCAAGGAGCTGGTTCTCCAGTCACGTACATCATGGTAGCAAATGAACTGCTTGAATGGTGACACTTTTATTTTTCTTCAAGTTTCTGAAGAGCTATGACTCTTCTCTTATAAGGGTGCACTCTAGTGACTCCAGCTTGGGACTCATTTGGCCCCTCTAGGCTCATCTAGGCGTTGCATTTGTTCCACCCCAACTGGAGTTACTTGGCATCAAATATAAGCATGACTCTTTCTGGGGTTTCTTTCCAGTGATGGGCATGAGCAGGTTCACACCAGTTCACCAGAACCTGTAGCAGAAATTCTGACTGGCCCTGCCCATCCAAGATTTGAAATAAAGTAGTCCTAATTCAGGTGCAACACAGGGCTTTCCCCCTTACAGAAACTGCTATGAGCCTCCATTCTGTATGCCCACCATACCATGCCCACAGTGTGTTAGTAAAAATTTTTGGAGCCCACCACTGTTTCTTTCCATCCACATTCCTAAAACCATCTCTGTTGAAGAAGTGCATGTCCTACAAAGAAATTATTCTGAAATATTTAAAAAATCTTAAATATCTTCTCTGCTAGACTTTTTGTTTGTTTGTTTTAGAAGATTTGCACCACAATTGAAAATTTCTAACTAGAACCTTTAAGCAGTGGAGACTCACTTCATTCATTCATTCATTCATTCATTCATTCATTCACTCGCTCACTCATTACCCACCCTTTTGATACAAGCACCACTCAGAGCAGCTAAAGTTGTTAATCAACTTTAAGCACCAGTTATCCATTATAGCAACTCCTTCAAAAATGTCGATGATCCCCTTCAGAAATGATTTTTCTGCTCAGTTTTTGTTCTTATTGTAGATTATGATTATAATGTTTTAGTAGATTAGCATGAGTTGAAAGCTTCTGATCTGAGAAAGTCTTGCTCCCAGAACTCTTATCCTAAAGCAGGGGTGGCCAACATTTTTGTGCCATGGGCCTGACCATGCCCCTGGAACAGCTAGATGGGCTGGACCACACCCCCAGAAATGGAGTGGTGCATTTACAGCTGACGTAAATATGCCCGCTTCTGTGTTTATGTCAGCCATGGGCGCATTTGCACATGCATGGACACGTTTTATGGCAGACGTAAATGTGCTCACTTCTACTTCTGGGTTCTGACTTAGGTCACACACACACATTGGGAAACACTGCTCTAGATGGAGGAAAACATACCAGTATCATCAATACACAAAGAGGTACATATAGGGGAACAAATAATCCATGTAGATGAGCAATGAGTTGAGACAATTGGAAAGGAGGAGTCCCAGGGCTAAGAGCTAAGTTCCATGCAGGCAAGTGACCACTTTTCTGGAGCATATTCCAAGAGTACATTTGAGGCTGTGTTGGGACCGGATAACCACTGTCCCAGTTTCGCTGAGAGAACTTTTTCCACCGGTGGAATAAGTCCAATAGATGTGGCCTAAGATCTGGTTTACGCATTTGGAAATATTTTGTAATATAGCTCATCTCTGACTGTATCCTTTCACATTGTCAGTTTATACAATCTTCTTCCATGTCTAGACCAGACATGAAACTGCCAAAATGAGGCCATATTTTGGTGAATTCATTCCATAGTTCCTTTACCTGACCTAGTGTGGGAAAGATTAGCAACACAACAAGACTGCTGTTGCCTGGGGTACGCCCGACTGTAGTTCAAAAATACCACAATATTCAAGGAGGCTCTTTCAGTGTACCTCAGTTTATTCAGAGCTAAACTTTTTCAGTTTATACATGAAAAAGGAGGGAAAGAATATAGATCTGTTGAGATGGAAAGTTATTTAGCTATGATCCCTTAAAAGCCTGGCTGAAATCTATATTCTTAATGCCATAATTATCCTCGGAAAGGGATGTGACCTAATGAAACATTGGAATGTATACTGTACTCTGTATAATGTCATATAATAAGTCACATTTATGATCATGTGATACCTCCAATATTAGAATAAGAATTCTGTTCTTGACATTTTAATCCACTTTTTAATAAAGGTCTTCAAAGCAGCTATTTTATGAGCCCGTTTGATTCTCTTATTTCTTCAGCTCTCAGGATGCTCTTGCTGCCAGAAAATATTTTCCAATGCTTTGACAAAATTTGCTTCCCTGCAGCTTCTTTCCGCTGGTTCTGCTGGCCAGACAGAGCACCAGAAGATGTGCTTGTCTGTTCCGAGGTCCTCCTTAGCCTTTTGAATTGGCTGATATTGAACTGGATTAGGAACTTTAGTTTGCACTCTTTGAATTGATGGCCTTGTATTTGTTCTGCTCACATTCCTTGCCAATTTATTTGGGGAGGGTTTTTTTTGTCTGTTTTTACCAAAATCATTTTATAGAACCTGGTTATTTTTGTCTTTTGGACGTGTTTGGACCAACAAGTAGTACATTCATTAATATGAATGAGTAAATTCCAAACCTCCTCTTCCTTAGCTATGTATGAAAAATGCTTGGATTGCATGACCAATTGTTAGGGAACTCTTGAGTTGGAAGTATTGAAAACAGCCAACTTATCCTACTGTCACTCATGTGATTTGTTGACATTTTGTACTGCAGATACTTTGGTAACAGCTGAAATGCCTCAACATTAAAGGTTGCGTCTCTTTTTCCCCTTAGGCCACCTCAGTTTCGCAAGAGAACAACTGAGAAAAACAAGAGCTGCTGGATTTTCCTCTTTCAAGTGGTAGAAGAAGGATTGTATGGTTGGGACTAGAAAGGCATGGGATTTTCAGACTCCCCCCCCCCCTCCCCAAGAGCTACTATGGTTTACCAGGAATTCCCCCAGCCAGGATTGTGGCATCTGTAGCCAAAAATTCCAAGTCCTCAGATGAGTTTCAGCATACACACACCAGAGACTTGGATTGTTCTTGCCTTGCGGCCATTACAAAGGAGGAAAGTGTATGGGTCTTTTTAAGATCCATGGGAAGTTCAAGGGATTGTGATTGATAGGTTGTTCTTTCTTTTTTTTTTTACAGTCATCATTTACAGCAGGACTTCTCAGCCTTTTAAAGCCAGGGCCCAGGTCACACTCCCTCAGACAGTTTCAGCCATTTTGCCCTTCTTCCACCACATGGCACTTCCTGGTGCGTTGGAGGTGGTGGTGGGAACACAAAATGGCGCCAAGGGCTACAACTGGCCGACAGGTTGAGAATCCCTGATTTACATGGTCTAATGAGCAGAGAGAGTGCCAGTCTTACAACCCTCTGTAGTTCCTGTGGAGCTTAGCAAGTTCCACCTATTCTCTCTCTTTGCAATGTTTGCAGAGAAGAGCATGCTGGGCCTTAAGTGTGTGTACTGACACTCTTCTGAGGATTTTGCATTGTGTGTGTGTGTTATAGGTGCCTGAATTCTGACTGGCGGAAATTCCTGGTCAAATGTGATAGTTAAAGTGGAAACCCTTAATCTGAAATTTCATGCCTAGTGCCGGGACCAAACTGTATCTCAATAATCTTTGTTTAAGATCACCTGCCATAGGACAGTTCCATAACCATGCAGTTATGAATGATTTCATTTTTTTTTTTGAACACTAAAGTGCATAGTCTCAGGGGCTGCTGCAAAGCTGAGATGATCATAAAATCAAAGACCTTTGGTGTGTTTTTGCTTCTTATGTATTCCACTTTTGAGATTTTAGACACAGAAATTCAGCATTTGGTCTTTTCAACTGTGACTTGATTCTTAGCAGCACTGGTCCTCTGAATGTTATTGAGGTTTAGCCAGTCAAGTAACTTGTTAGTATCTGTTTAACATAACAAGTGTTCATTCAAAGCATGGGTGGGCAACCTGTGGTTCACTGCAGCTCCTATGCACAGTAGCTGGCATAATGCAATGGTGAAAGCTGAAGGCAGTTGCAGTAAACAATAAGAAATCCAAATTTTATCCACCCCAAGCTATATTATATAGCGGTGATGGAGAACCTTTTGGAGACCAAGTGCCCAAGGAAGAGGAGGCAGCATGTGGGGAAGATGCATATGTGCTCACTGACCCATGTGACATTGCCAGAACACGTCAGGTGATGTTTTGTGGACATGTGCACAGCCCCCATGGATGCACAAGGCCAGCCCCCCCCCCCATAGCTGCACAGGCCCTATACCCCATGTGGGTCCACACGCTCCCCTGTGGGTGCACCGATGCCACCTCCTCTGCCTCCTAGGAAGGATGGGGGAGTGTCTTGTTGTGTCACCTCAATCTGGCCCCTGGCTTCCGTTCAGCCTCCCCTCTCTCCTCCCCATTGTTGGAGGGATAGGGGTTGATGGGGAAGCAGCACCGACAATGCAGGGCGGGGCTTGCCTGAGACAGTGCATTTACTGTCAGAAAAGGCTGTGCATGCCATAGGTTCACCTACAGTGGTATATAGTGTATACTGTTAAAAGCCACATTTTAGCATAGGTTTTGTGATCTGTTGCAATTTCTAAATCCTTTGTACACTTTAATGTCTTGTCTTCAAGCATTTTTTATAGGAGAAATACTGAATGTCATGTCTGGTGTTTTGTTTTGCTGGGGTTTCTTTGTGCTAGAGGAAAAAGTCTGTAAAAATTGTTGATTATGTTAATATGGAATTGCTTTCTAGTTTTTAAGGTTGGGTGCACTGTTAGGAACTATCCGGTAACCTGATTAAAACTTAATTTCGGAAACAATTTCAAAATGTGCTGCTTTCCTCATTTTCTACACAGTTTATGCTAATTTGATAAATTATTTTCTCTTCTTAAGATTTCTGTCAGATCTGGTATGTATAAGAAGCTGGGAAATAAAAAGCAATGGCCAAAATCCTCTGTGGCAAGTTCTACTTGCCCAGTGGGAAGAACAACATTAGCAGCTGCAGTAGACTTCCACTAATTAAAGACTTCCTTTTTCGATTTCATGATCTGTATAACTACATTTAATTGCATGCAAGCCATGCACACCCCAAAATAAAAAAGTAAGTCTTTAATCAGCTGTAACCAGCCACTTTTCAACTACACAGTCTTCTACTCTGGAAATGGCAGACTCAGAAGATGTGAAGTGACTCCAGTACTGAGGCCATACATAGCACAGGCAGTTAGGGGTTTCAGATCAAGGTGTGACCAAATAATAATCAGACTCTGGGAAAACCTATCAACATAACGAACATCCAGGTTTATGCACCAGTGCTAAAGAAGAGGAGATTGAATGGTTCCAGTGGATGCAGGCAGACATGTATGTTAGCAAAGTACATTGGATGTGTGTCTAGATATGTCAGTGCAAAACAAACAAATCTAGTGCCCTAATGAAAGCACAGTAAATTCATCTTTGAAAATATAAGGAAACACAGTGTCTGATGGTTATTTTCCCATCATGCTTCCAGAACTTTGAATTAGACCATTTCAGTCTAAATATGTATCTTTTTCTCTCTATTGGGACTAGTGATGCTTGCAGGATGGAAGGCCAGGCCAGAAATCTCCATCCTGCTCTCCATTCCATGCCTTGGGCACAAGTGCTGAGGGCCCAGGAGTTAGCAACCCCACATAATTTGAGAAATCGACCGATGATTGCAATACATTTATGTTTAAAAGTAATTTCTAGAAATGCTATTTTTAAAAAATAGGAATGAGCTGTTTCATTGACCTAGCTATCAAATAATAATTTCATGTCAGAAATTATTCTGGGTTGAAAGGGTTTTTGTGAGAGAAACTCCACTCAGGGAACGCCCAAATGAGGCTCTTTTCGTGTCCTCAAGAGCTGGGACAGAGAAAGTTTTTAAAGTGTTTTTAAAATTGTTGGAAATCACCCTGAGTCCCTTTGGGGAGGAGGGCGATAAACAAATATAAATAAATAAATAAATAAATCCATCATGCGGTACCTGGGTCTCAAACTGCCAACTTGCCAGCCTTCCAGCTTACAAGACAAATTCCTTAACCACTGAGCCACCACAATGCAAATGTGTGCTGTTATTATTCCCAGGAATACTGAATGAAACAAATTTTCACCACTAGTACAACGCTATTGGAATTAACCAAGATTCACTATTCACTTTTGATCGGTCTGTACTGCTATTGCAGCTGTCAATTTTTGTATTGGGGGTGGGGGAGGGTGTACTACTTACTAAAAACTTCTGTAACTTTCCACCAAGGACAGTTGACAGAGATTAAAGAGACCGTGGTTTTACTAGTCTCTGTACTGTTTGACCACTGCTTGTTTGCATTTCCCTAACCTGTTACGGTTTCCTAAGGAATGGCACACCTACCAATGGAGAATGAATTTTACACTTTCAGTCAGCAGAGAGAAATACATAAGGAGCTGTTCTTATCAGCGAATCCTCATCCTTAGCGCTTAATTAGAGAAAAATAATTTCATTGCCTAATGGTTAGTGAAGTATATGCACGCAGACATGACACTTTGCTTGTACTAGCTTCGTCCAGAACAGCATGGATGCATAGTATACACACAGTTAATTTTGTCTCTCTTTTAAGTTATTTGTGTGCCTTTCCCAAGCTTGAAAGAAACTTGTTTGTTTTGCCAGGGTGTAACCTTTCCAAGGTTAAAACATGCAGTTTGCTTATGATTATTTTCTGGCATGAGATTCTCTTTTTAATTGCTTGTTTTTCCATCGCATGTTCTAGAGTCAGTAACGTGCCCCGGAACTCTTTGTCTTAAAGGATGTAATTCATTCTAACATACTTTTCTTTGTTTAAATGAACTAGAAAATCGGGAATAAGCGTCTACAGTCCTGCTCTTGAGGAGGCTGTTAGAAGCCTAAAGCAAGGGAGAGCCACTTGGAGTGAGATGCCTTGGAAGGCGTTCCACAGAATTGCCAACTCACCTGTCAAAGGAGTGGTGGGGAGCTGTAGTCTGAAAAGTAAATATTCTGAGATCCTGGTTGTGGCTCTCCATAAGGTGTTGGGCTGCAAGTCTTCTTAGCCTCTGACATTATAGGTAGTGGCATAGGGAGTTGTAAGGGACATGAACAATATCTAGAGAGCCATAGGTTATGAGCAGCCCTCAGGGGTGTTCTTGCAACTCCCAAACCCACACCATGTCCGCTCCCACCCCCAACCCCCCGTTCAAGCATCTTTAGAGTCTGAGTCTACTACTATCACAACTCACAAATAGGTATAGGATGTCATCCCTTCCAGATGTTGTTGAACTTCTAGTATGCCTTATCATGTGCTATGTAACAAGAGAGGGCCACAAGTTGTCCGTTGTCCTCCCCTGAAAGGCAACCACTGCTCTGCCTGACTAGTGTGTCCCATAAATGTAATCCCATTAATCAGGTTTATAGGATGGTTCTGCTGTCATTACCTTGACAACAGCTCTCACAAATGGAGATACTATGTGGGGACACTGAACTTTAAAATAGAGACTGGATCCATCTTTCACCTTCAGCAAAGGAGATTTCAGTAAGTCTAGAGGTTATTTTTAAGCTCAAAGAACTGAGACACTAACTGATGAACTTTTGTCTTCTGCAGGTCTACTAATAGAGCATGTCCTATGTTCTGTTCTGTGCAACGACACGGACAATATATCTGAACTAACATTACAGGCTATATTTGTTCAGTTAGAACTCACTCTGTGTCCTTAAACATTTTTTAAAGCAGGGGCTCCCAAACTATGGCCTGCAGGCCTGATCCAGCCTGTGCCACCAAATAATCCAGCCCATGCCACTCGTTCCACTCCCAGAAGTGGAAGTTAAATGCACCCACCCATGCACAAAATGCTGCCATAAATGCACTGCAGTTGTCGTAAACACATTTACAACAGCCATAGGTGTTTTTATGGCAGTGTTTTATGCATGCACAGGCGCATTTAACTTCCACTTCTGGTGGGAGGACCCATGCGATTGGCCTGCTCAACCACATGACTGCCCTGCGGTGCAAAAAGTTTGGCCACCTGTTTTAATGTGTGGGATTTAAATCATTTTGTGTGGTTCTATGAAAGGCTTGCCAAATGTTCATTAGGATGGCCAAGTCCTTCAGAAACTGATGCTTCAGAGTAAGTCAAATCAAAAGGAAATCCCACTGAGTTCATTTGGACTTGCTCCGTGTAAATGTGTATAGGAGTACAGCCTAAGGGAGAAGTGGGGTCTGGCAAATTTTTATGCCTTACGATACGACCATGGCTCTTCCAAGATATTTTGCCAGCTCTGGACTGGTTAAACCAGGGGTTCCCAACCTTTTCACGCCGTGGGCCAGACCATGCCCCCAGATAGCTGAGTGGGCCAGTTATGTTCCTCCCGCCGTAAACGCTGCCATAAAACATGTCAGTGGCTGTCATAAATGCATTTATGACAGTGTTGGTGCATTTATGGCAGTGTTTATGGCAGGCAGGGGCATGTTTACACGGGTGCAGGCGCCTTTTACGGCTGCTGTAAACACATCTGCTTTCAGAAGTGTCGAGAGGAGTGGCAGGCCACATGAAATGGTGCAGTAGGGCAGGTCTGGCCTCCAGGCTGTAGGTTGGCCACCCCTGGGTTCAATGAAACATGCTCGGATCATCTTTGCTAAGTGCCACCCTGACAGGCCTTACCAATGGTCTTAGCAAGGAGTGGGTTTCCACAGTAATACAGAACAGTAAAGGGTCATTCTGAGACCACAGTTAAATTCATTTCTTTATTGCAGAATATATTGAAATATTGAACAAGTTGAGAAGGGAGAGACACAACATAAATATAGCAAAAAGCATTATTCCATACCAGTTCAAATCCCTGTTTTCCAGATTTGTAGCACTCTGCTCGTCAGAGGAGTCCATCAGAATGCCTGTTTTCACTTCATTTTATAAGTTTCTGTAGCTTTCCCTCAGTGGAAAATTGTGGGGCTCTTAATTTGGTGATCTTATCAGGCACTTAGTCCCTTTATCCATATCCACATTGTAGGGGCGGACACTCCAAGAAAGTCGGTGCTTGGAGAAAAAGATGCCCTGAACACACACTTCATGGGTAAACCTTTGGCAGAATCATGTGAAAGTGTCATCAAGAATGGTGACAACATGAAGAAAAGACATCTAGTTTTTCCTGTTATGTGTTCTATGTAAAAACATTCCTATCTTTGGTTGCACATGCAGGTCAGAATGCTCTGCTCTCTGCACTAGAATTTGTTGAATGGCTCTTGGGTCAAGAAGATACTAGAAGCCTTTTTTTTTGTATGTCTAATTCAAACACAAACTTGAACTTGGGAATTCTCAGGCACATAGTCCAGTTAGTTCTTGCCACTGGCTGTTGATCCCACATCCAATTGAAAAAGCAATTAAATGCTGGATGCTTTATGCCTTCTCTTTTACCATAAGTTTGATTATTTATTAGAACCCCAATTGTGTGATGCAGCCCTAACTCTCCTGATGATCTGAGTTTGATCCCAATGTGCTCAGGCTTAATTCAGCCTTCCATCCTTCTGAGGTCATAAAATGACTGTCCAGCATGTTCCGGGCAAAATTCTAATTACCTTTTGAACCACCCACAGAGTGCTCTAAGCAGTATATGAGTGTAACTGCAATTGCTATGCCAAAATTACTGAACGTGTTCTGTGTATTACAATTTATTTATTTATTTATTTAGATTTATATTGCCGCCCACTCGCCGAGGCGACTCAGGGCAGCTTACAGTCAAAACAGCAACAGTACAATAAACATTATAAAATGCAACCACATAAAACAACCAAACCAGAACACAAACTAACTCCCGTCAGGCCGTTGTTGTGGACCCAGAGGAGTGGGCAAGGTCCCCAGCCACTTATAAACTGATATAAGTTTAATATATATGAGGTAAAAAATTTCCTCAGTCTTTCTTAACAACAACAGCCTAAATGCCTACAAAAGCAATTCCTCGGGTTTTGCATCTTCATCTTGTTTCTCTGCTGATTTTGTTCACAATCTCCTCTTGCTTTTCAGACAGCAGACAGGTGAGATGTTTTGGCAATAAGAAAGGTAAATAGGTATGACTGGAGATACAGCAATAGGAGTAGCCTCCTTTTCAGCCTTAGAGACTTTAAAGGAGTTGCACAGAATATAAATGGATTACCGGGGGGGGGGGGGTCATGACAGGTGGTACAACAAGTTATTTTTTGTTGTTGTTCAGTCACAGAGTCAATTCCGACCCTTTGCGACCCTATGGACCACTGTCAGCCAGGCACTTCTGTCCTCCACCATCTTCCTCAGCCCGCCCAGCTCTGTGCCCACTGCGTCCACAATACAATCTAACCATCTCATTTTTGGCTGACCCTTCGTCTTTTGCCCTCCACCTTTACCAGCATCAAGACCTTCTCAAATGAATCCTCTCTTCTCATTTGATGTCCAAAGTACATGATATACATCTGGTGAACTGGCCATCCAAGTTTTGAAATAAAGTAGTCCTAATTTGGGTGCAACACAGGGCTTTCCCCCCTGGCTACACCCACTATGCCACGCCCACAGTGTGGTAGTAAAATATTTTAGAGCCCACCACTGGTCAGCACCAGTGGTACCTTGCATAACGAACACATCGTATAGCGAAAAATTCGCATGACAAAGCGTTCGTTATGCCCTGGTGCTTCCACAAAATCTGTGGGTCACTCCCACTTATGCAAAGATGATGCCATTTTGGCTACATAGTAAAAATCTTCATTCTCCTCCCAGTTTTGGTAATAGAGGGAATGATACCATCCCTGTAATTGTGTTTGTTTCTAAAAACCTCTCTGCTGCCTAGTCTTTTTTGTATGACAAAGCCCCTATTGTGTCATTATGTTCCCACAACTTTCCTTGCAATATTGGCTTCCTCACCAGGGAAGGGGAGTATTCTAAATATGTTTGTGCAAACCGTTTTTCCATTGATGGACGGCTGGGCAAACAGTTGTGCTTTCTGTGAGTATGCATGAGAACAACCCTTAACAGATTTCACAGGTGATTGATCAACAGGGATCTCTGCTCAACTCCACTTGTAATGGTGTCACTCAGCACACATTTGCTTGTGGATATTTACAGCATACAAATGTTCAGCAAGAGCATAACTTGTGTTGTTCGTTGTACTTCTGCCATGATTAAGAAATGGCCTTTACTCTAGAACAGTGATGGTAAACCTTGGCACTCCAGGTGTTCTTGGACTTCAGTTCCCAGAAGCCCAAGTCATCAATCCTGCTGATCAGGGTTTCTGGGAATTGAAGTTCAAGAACAGCTGGAGTGTCAAGGTTCACCATCACTGTTCTAGAAGCTCCAGCTGATGTTATCCCTTGGGCATTATCAAAACTTTGATTTGCAGCCAACAATTTACTGTATTTAACTAATTATTACTGTGCTTAAAACAATTATTGGTTGATCATTGATTATCTCATTGGTTAAACTATGCTCAGCCAATTGTCCTCTGTCAACACCACATATGAGCGTGCTTCCTACTCACCTGGACTGGCATTTTGTAATCACAAAAAACAAATGTTTTTGAGCATAAAGTAATTCACACATTTGCTAAAGGCATACTCTCCATCAGATGTAGACCGGCTTTAAAATAAAAGTCTTTCCACACCAAAACCTGTGCGTTGGCTGGTGGTGGTGGTGGTGGTGGTGTTTGAGCATGCACAAGCAGATGTTGTTTTTCTTATTGTTTATGTTTACTGAAAAACTAAAATTTAAAAATAATAAAGAAGAAAATAAAATAACATCCTGTTGTTTTTTTAAAAAACTGGGAATAAGTTAGTTTGGAATTTGAAATAATCTATCTCAATCGCCTACTTTTATACAAAAACATTTTTAAAAGGTAATACTGCATACACAATTGGGCAATATTTTAAATGCCTTGAGTCTGTTCAAGGTTTCCAGGTTTCCAAAATGCTACATTTGAGTAGGCAAAAACATATATCACTTCTTAACCTGATGAACTGTTTGGGAGAATTCAGAAGCCTGCTAATGTTTCAGAATGTTTGGCTGGTCATTTTGGGAAGTCATTCATTCATTCATTCATTTGTGTTCTCTTTCTCTCTCTCTCCCCAGATTTAGGATTTACAAAATAGCCTTTTTTTAAAGGAGATTAAAATGCAATAGAATTAAACATGTTTTAAAAGAATTAAATTCATTACAATATTAAGATTTAAACCCTTAAATATGTAAGACTACTAGTGATAAACTGCATTTAAAAAGAGAACCAGCACATCAAATTTCAAAGCCTGTCTGAATAAAAAGGTCTCACATAGCAATTAGCAATAGCAATTACACTTATATACTACCGCAAAGTGCTTAGTGCATTCTCTTGGAGGTTCACAAGTTAATTAGCATTTTTGCCCTCAACATGCTGGGTATTCATTTTGTCAATGGAAGGCTGAGTCAACTTTGAGTCTTGATCAGGATAGAACTCACAACCTTCTGGCTGCAGTTTAACCACTATGCCATGAGGGCGCATCATCAGAAGAGTAGTTTGGAGGTGGTACATGACACCAGTTCAAGTAAGCCATAGTAATAATTTCGGGTCAGAAGTTATTCTGGGTTGAAAGGATTTTTACTGACCACAATTATAAAAAATAATGTTGGAGATTTAAGGGAAGTCCTGGGACTTATTTTCATTTATGATGGGAATTTAAAATTGTGAATAAGATCTGGGCAAAAGTGTTTAAGGAAATGAATAAGATATTAGACTTGAAGTTAAAAATGTATCCTAGGATTGCATTGTTAATGGAATTTGGTGACATGAATTTAGATAAACATAAGAAAGATTTGATCATTATTATGGTAACAGATATGAGATTATTAATGGATAAAAATTGCAAAAAGATTCTATGCATATTGGATTGGAAGAATGGTACAAAGAATTATGGAACATTGCTATAAATGACGTGTGAATTTAAATTTTAAAAAAAGTTTGACAAGGGAAAATGAATGTATAGATATTTGGGAAAACATATTCATTATGTATTTTATAAATCTAAAGGAGTCAAGCCTGGTCTCTTTTGTCAAGAAGTTTCAGGTGAGTTTCTGAAAGCGGCAGGCACATGGAATACCTAACATAAGTTTACTGACTCAGTAAAAGAAGCCATGACTTCTAGTTTGCAAGCCATAAACAGGGCAATTACTGACAAGATCTTTTGGAAGTTTAATTCATAATTTGGACTTGTGGAACTTTATGACAAAATATAACAACAGAAAAACTAGTATTAAAAATGTAGCAGAAGCCTAAACAATAACTTGCTGATCATTTGTGGAATTTTTCAATAAATGAAAGAGATAATACTATCTGAGACATGGTTAGAAGTTGTGCAGATTCCCTTTTCTGATTTTATAATGTAAAGCAACCTAGGAGGACACTGGGTGGAAATTTAACACTGGTTTGTATAATTTAACTAGATTGCTCACATCTCTCTTCACATAGAGTACTTGCAGAATGAAAAGGAAGAGGCAATAAGTTATCATGGTTATTTGGAGAAAGAAAGTGGCAGGGTGTTGTTGGGGGTTGGGTTTTTTCTTTTTTCTTTCTTTTTTCTATTTTGCATTAGTGTTCTCTCTTTCCAGAACCTATGTACTGTACTTGATCAAAAAGTGTTTATAAAAGAATTTTGTAATTTTGGTTAAGGATAAAGCAATGAACTTGGCGCAGGAACATTTGTGTGCAGTATTAAACTGCAAATATGTGTTTTGTAGCAGAGTGCCAGGTTTGTTCCTTGGCTAAGAGACAAGACCAGCTTTTGTTTGCTGGTATGTTTTCTCAAATCATACAAAACTTTAGCAATGGAGTGAGAAGTCAGAATAGCAGTTGAGTGAAACCTGAATGACCTCCATGTAAAATTGTAAAAGTCACTTTTCTAAACTCAGATGTTGATTTCTGGATGTGCTGAATGCACAAAGAGAAGCTATAGGGGAAACCCACATAATTCCATAGAGGCACAATGTTGATTTAACCTGGCAAGGCATTCCTTTCCTGCCTTATCTGCTGTCCCGAAGAAGAATACCAGACAGAACCAGACCAAGTGGTCTGACTGGTTCCTTCTGTGTGAGAGATTTTATTTGGCATTATGAAAGTGAGAGTAGTAAAAGAAAATAACTGAGTACAGCAATACCGCGGATAACGTTTGCACCACACAATGTTAAAATCGCATAATGTTAAGGAATCTGAAGAACAAATGTGCACAATGCTAAAATCCTATGGGATGTATTGGACAATGTCCACTGAAGTCTGCTGGTCACACTGTATCTCTATGGAGTTTGACGTTGTGCGATACATCGCATAGGGATTTAACATTGTGCAATGCATGTATTGCACAACGTTAAAAACCGCATAACGTTAAGACTTGTGGAACCAAGTTTTAACGATATCCAGGGTACTACTGTAATTTATATCCTAATGTGTGTTATGTAATTAGCCTTTTATGTTCAAGAATTTTAAAAACAGCATCTGTTATTGTGGCTTTCATAATCTCAGTTTGCTTAACCTCAGAGAACTGATGTATCTGAAGGTAGGCCAAAACATTTTTGTTGCATATCTTTAAATATGCTGGTGACAAGATTCCATATGAATGTCTTGTGAGTGAATAGTGCAAGCACAGAACACTATGTTGCATCTATGGTTACAGATACATCTGACCATGTAGGTTTTTAAAAAATGAAAGAGCACAAGAATTACAGTCAGCGGCGTGCTGAGGTATTGGGCAATCGGACAATGTCCCAGTCTGACCCACCAATCCCCACTCCTGTGGGCGGAATTTTATTTTATTTTTTCCCCCTTAACCAAAGAGTGGGAAGGGAGAAGCCAAGCCAGAACTGCACAGGGCTGTCATTATACATGTTCCCACCATCCTTCCTGGGGAATCAAACCCCGACCTTCTGCTTATAAGGCAAAATTTTAACCTCTAAGCCACAGTAGCTTCACTACAAAATGGAACTGCTTTGGGCAATCTTGTAACAGAGAACTCTATGTTAACCAGAGAGGACATCATTGCTTTTAAAACCTGGGCTATAGAAGTCCTAAATAAGAATCAAACTGTCTTAGGAAATACCTTTTGTTTGAAGAAGGGATGCAACATGGAACAGTAATTTTATTATTATTATTATTATTATTATTATTATTATTATTATTATTATTATTATTATTATTATTATTATTATTATTATTATTATTATTATTATTAATAATAATAATAATAATAATAATAATAATAATAATAATAATAATAATAATAATAATAATAATAATAATAATAATAATAATAATAGGATCCAGTTTGGACATTAGAGTGCTTGGGCCATAGGTGTCTTGCACCAGAAGTATGCAAGACATATGCCCCTTACCATATATAACCCATACTAAGTGTGTATCACATTTCATCCTTAAGTGCACATAGCCCATAGCAGCTGCCTTTCTCATCTTTAATCTCTCTCTCTCTCAATAGGTTCTTTACTGTGGATATACCTGTATATGTCTATTTGCTCATCATCTACTTAAAAGGAACTAAGCACATTCCAGATTAAAAAGTTACTGCATGATCTTGATATTCCTCAAATAAATGTGGAATTCTGGGCTAAAGATACTGACATTTATAATTTCTGCTCAACAAAAGCTCATTCAGTGCCTGGAAAATGCCATCCTATTCTATTTCAAACTCAGCTCTCCATTTGAAATCCAGAAACTGTTTACTATACAGACATTTTGTAACACCCTGACATGTATTTTCTAGTATGGATCTTTAAGAAGAATAGGTTGCTATATTCATTCAAATTTCCCACAGCCAACGGTCAAATTATGGGAAATGTAGGGGACTGCAGTGATTTAGTGGTTAAGACACTGAGCATGATGACTGAAAGTTCGGCAGGTCAGCAGTTTGAGACTCGAGTGCTACACGATGGAGTGAGCTCCTGTCTCTATCCCAGCTCCTGCCAACCTACCAGCTTGAAAGCAAGAAATTGCATGTAGATAAATAGGTACCACTTCAGTGAGAAAGTAAACAAAGTTCCGTGCACTCTGGTGTTTAGTCACGCCTGCCACATGTCCATGGAAACGTCTGCAGTCTCAGATAGTGGTGGCTGTTTGGCTATAAATGGAGATGAGCACCTAACCCTACAGAGTCAGATACAACTGGCTTTCGAGCAAGGGCGACCTTTACCTAACCTAACACAGCAGATGGATGTCCTTCTATTGGGAAAGACTGTCTTCATTTGTTTGCTCTTTTTTACTGAACATTGATAATCGTATTTAGCAACGTTCCATTGAAGATTAATTTTTGCATTTCAGTCAACTGACTAAAGGTCATGTTAAAATGCTGCACTCTACAAGATGAGTGCCCTTTATTGATTAAAGTGGTGCAGCTGTGGCCAAATCAGGCCCCTTGTTTAAGATATTGGCTTTGGCTGCAATGATGTGTGACTTCTTCTGATCACAAACAAAGATGAGTCATTGCTCAAAAGCTATGTTTCTTTCACAGTGAAAGAAAAACCCTGTGAGTTCATTAAGAAGGTGAACCTCTATTCATTTCTACAACATCAGATGCTATTTGAAAAGTTTATTTTAGGAGCACATAATAATTGTTAATGGTTAAAAATAACTCCACATACAGTGGAGAGGAAGAGAACTATGTATGATGTTTTATGATCACTGAATTAGAGCGATATAAAATACAATAGATAAATATATAATAACCAAATAAACCCCCAGCCAATATGGGAGATTCTATGACCAAAAATGTTGACCAAAAAGTATTTTTTTCCAACTCTGCAGAAATGACAGGGAATCAGAAATGACCATCTTGATTAATCCACAATCCAGCAAGAAGTTAATCATACCCATCTATGTATTTGCATTTAATGCATATGCCCCAACGTACAGTTGTACCTCGCTTAAAGAGCATAATGTGTTCCACAGGATTGCTCTTTAAGTGAGTTTGCTCTTTAAGCGAAACACCATTGTAAGTGACCAATTGTGACTTCTGGTAGGGTGGGATTGCGAACCCCGATTTATTTGTTAAGCGAGTTTTTTGTTGGTTTTATTTGTTAAGCGAAGTGAACATTCAGAGAAAATTCTGCTCTTTAAATGAATTACTCTTTAAGCGTGGCACTTTTTATGTGAGGTTTGACTGTATATAACATTGGATCTTTACATTACACAGTAAGACAGTATGGCTTTTTATTTAGAAATGACTCTCCTGAGCTCAGTAAAGGTTTCTCCCAGGGAAACATCTGCCTTATAGGCTAAACCAATTTAAATCAAGAGTTTTAAGCATATATAATTCTGCGTCCAATTGGGCTCCCAGTCAATTTCTGTTTTGATTATCTCTGGAGGATGAGAAACAAATATTTGCAAACAGGATTTTGGTTGACCAATCTAGTATTTGTTGAAAATATTAATAAATCAGCATATTACCAAGGCCTTAAATGAGCTGTATTGATAGATGTCTGATAGAAGTCTAATAAGTTGCCAGGTTAGCAATGGACCACAGTGCTAGTCAAACAAAGGGCATGTCTAGACAGGTGCTTAGCCCACTTTTGTGAGATTTCAAGGGTTGGTTGTGGCTCCATGTATCCAGATTTCATAGAGTGCTGCAACATCCCTGAGTGTTCTTTTCGAAGGAGTTCTAATTTTTTTATGAAAGTCAAATATATGTCATTCCCAGTAGACCCTGGGAATGTCATGTAAGGTAAGGGAAGCATTCAGCCAAAGAGCTGCTTTCGGGAGAAACAACTAAATGCTAACAAGAGCTCTACCAGCATATCAGATGTTACAATTACACAGTTCCCTTGCTCCTCTCAGGGGAATAACCAGTGATGGGATGTCCCCGGTTCCAGACGGATCTCTGGAACCGGTAAGACTAATCCCGGAGAGTTCTCCGGGAGGGGAGTCCACTTTTGAGGCGTCCGGTTCCGGACGCCTCACCGAAAGAATTTTTTTTAAAAAAAATCTGAGCTAAAATGGCTCCAATTGACTGCGCATGCGCAGAAACTCAATTTGACGCATTGCACATGCGTCAAATTGAGTTTCTGGACATGCGCACTAAATTGGAGCCAAATGGCTCCAATTTTTTTAAAAAAAATCTTCTGAAGCTGGATGGGAGGTTCCCCGTCCATTCATTTATCTCCCCCCTCCCAGCCTCCAGCTCTACAGCCCACTAGGGCCGACTTTACAGAAGAAACTGAATTTCACATTTCAGCAAAAATGCAGCCCTCGGAGAAGGGAAGGGTCAGGGTGGGAACCACCAGCCTCGCAAGGGGGAGACAAGGCCACCCTGCCCCGCAGAAACAGGGAGGACAAACGGGTGGCAGGGCGGGCGAGACGACCTCGTCGCTCTGCCGGAGGCTGAATGGCGGGAGTGGCAGACAAGAGGAGGGTCTCCCCCCCCCCCAATTCGACACTGACCGGGAAGGCTTCCAGACGGCCGAGCTGCCCCCCACACATACCCCGGCTCTCACCTCGTCCTCCCTCTCGCTGCGGAAACACAAGCAAACTGGCTCCGGCAGCAGCGGCGGCAGCCCTAAGAGAAGGGCACCTCCCCTAGCCGGCTACCTGGCTCCCACAGGCACGTTGGTGCCTGGCCGCGCCGTCCGCCCGCGCCGCGCCGTCCTAGGGTCTTGGGCCCAACAAACCCCCATGCCCTGGGTAAACCCGGCGGGGCTCGCCACCGCCGCATCCTCTTCTGTCGGGCGCCTGGAGCTTCCTCGGGCCGTTGCCTTTTCGGCCCGGCTCTGGCTGCGGCCACGGAAGGTAAGTGAGGCTTTTATATTTTGGGTGGGTGGGTGGGTGATTTAATTGTGTTTTGGGTGGGTGGTTGTACTTTTATTTAATTTTTATTTTATTTATTTCTTTATTTTATTTCTTTAAGTTAATTACGGGTCTGTGTGCGTGTTTATTATTTTTTTTATTTTTTTTTTGCCTTGCCCACAACGTCATGATGTCATGACGTTGGCTCCGCCCATGACGTCATGACGTCATGACATTGGCCACGCCCATGACGTCCGTGACGTCATGGCGTGGTAGTAGAATTTTTGACATCCCATCACTGGGAATAACTATTGGTGCAGATAGATAGATAGATAGATAGATAGATAGATAGATAGATAGATAGATAGATAGATTGATTGATTGATTGATTGATTGATTGATTGATTGATTGATTGATTGATTGAATATGCCTATTTGTTTAGAAATTACCCTCCTGTACTCAGTAAAGGGTTCTCCCAGGTAGATAGATAGATATTTTCTCCATTTCCCCCTTTTATCACCAATTGGAAAACTGCTCACAGTTGCAGTTTCAATTGTCAATAAAAGGGAAATATTGAGAAAAATATTTTTACCCTTCTATCTAATCCAGTGCTACAATAATCAGCTAGGAGGGGGGAAATAATTTCCTCTTCTCCTCTTCTGAGCAGCAGGGAAACTGTATGGCTGTATGGTGAAGTTCATCATATGAGTAAAGGTAACTAAGGATGTTGGGACAGGGGTAGTGACCTCAAGTGAACTGAAAATAAGGAGCAGTATGGACATGATCAAAGCCATGTCTCCTCAGTTTCAGTTCCATCAAATGGAATGACCTGTGTCTCAAGCTATAGTTTATTAATTTATTCATTTAAATGCCAGTCTTCCTAATTGGTTTTCTTTCTCGGCAGATCATGGATCTTCATATTCTCCCTGCTTTACTTCTCAGCTCAGGAATAGCCTTGATATCACTTTGCATCCCTTAGTTCCCCTTTCTCAAACCAAAACTGTACCAGGTCAAACCCAAATTTTCAACACAGCCCTTGCATGCCAGCATAGACAATGATTATAGTAATCTCTGGTATTAAAAATATAGATAACTATTCCCACCTACAACACAAATTATTTCTTCAGCATAGGTAACTTAAAACCAAAGCATGGTGGTGTTACTTTTAAAAACTGCAACTTTTTGTATCCTCCATCCTCAATTCTGTTTCAGGATTCAGATACTGTAGTAACTTTCTCCAGCTCCATTTCCAATAAACTGGTATTTAGAGATATGTATAAAGAAAACCAAGATCATGGCAACAGGCCCTATCAGTCCCTGGAAAATAGATGGGGAAGAAGTAGAAGCAGTGACAGATTTTACTTTCTTAGGATCAAAGCTCACTGCAGATGGTGATTGCAGCCATGAAATAAAAAGGCAACTGATTCTTGGGAGGAAAGCTATGAGAAACCTGCGGAGCATAGTGAAAAGTAGAGACATCAAATTGCAAACAAAAATTTGTATAGTCAAAGCAATGGTATTCCCGGTGGAAATGTATGGTTGTAAGAGCTGGACCATTAGGAAAGCTGAGCGCAGAAGAATAGATGCCTTTGAGATGTGGTGTTGGAGGATAGTTTTGAGAGTCCCCTGGACAGCGAGGAGAACAAATAGGTCAATCTTAGAAGAAATCAACCCTGAATGCTCCTTAGAAGGTCAAATTGTAAAGATGAAGCTAAAGTACTTTGAACATCACATGAGAAGAGAAGATTCACTTGAGAAGGCCTTGATGCTGGGAAGGGTGGCGGGCAAAAGAAGAAGGGGGCGGCCAAAAATGAGATGGCTAGATGGTATTGTGGACGCAATGGGCACAGAGCTGAGTGAGTTGAGGAGGATGGTGGAGAGCAGAAGTGCCTGGCGGACAGTGTTCTATGGGGTCGCAGAGGGTGAGAATCAACTGTGTGACTGAAGAACAAAAAGAGTTTTACCAGCACAGATTTCTGCTTCCAAGTGAAGTCTGTTAGTTTGCCTAGGTATTTTCTGGTTGACGCTAGCCTTACCAATTAAGAGATCTCATACTTCATGTCCTACTTCCTTGTGTTGAAAAAGAATATGATCGTGACAACTCCTGAAAGTCACACAGGAGAAAGAGCAATTCTTGATTATTTCCCTGCTTTGTATCATCGTAAGAAGACAGAACAAGCACATTTGTTTTTCAGCAAAAGAAGAAAGTGAGCCCGTTAACATTTTGTGAGATTTGCCTCTAACTAGTTGGAGAGACTATTACAGATGTGGGAAATAAAATGTAGCTTCAGCTTCTCAAGGTTAGGGTTTTGTGGCTGTAAGCTTCATCAGCAACATGGAAAGGGGCACTGATAAACACTGGTGTGAGTGGAGCTTTTGTGAATGATTCTTTTGTTTATGTTTTCCAAAGTACACAGAGCAGAAACAAAACATCTTTTGAGAAAAAGATGGGAAACAAAGCTGAAATTCTTCAGTATCCATTCCTAACAGTCTTTCCAGTTGTGTTTACTCTTCTTTCTTTCTGTATAAGAAAAAGAAGAAGTCAATTGGTCATTGTACACAATCTGAAGGGAAGGGTAGATGAAACCTTTATTAATCCACTAAAAACCAGAAACATTAGGTAAGTTTTGTCCTTATTTGTGTCTCCACCAAGCTGGTCTCCACCCTCAGTTCTGCAGTACCTAGTCTGATGAAGTAGGGTACAGGTTTCCCTTGCTTGAAAGTCAGTCGTATCTGACACTATAATTCAGTGCTCATCTTTGTTTATAGCCAAAGATCCAGTGCTGTCTGCGTCTGCAGATGTTTCCGTGGACATGTGACAGGAATGACTAGGCACCAGTGTACACACATGCTGTTTACCTACCCACCGAAGTGGTACCTATTTATCTACTTCCAATTTCTTATTATTATTTATTAAATTATTATTTATTAAATTTAATACCCCGCCCCAATCGGGAGGACCCGACTCTGGGCGGCATTACATCCAAAATAAAAACAAAAATAAAACCCAACACTAAAACGTCAGAGTTAAAACCATCAGAAGTTAAAAACAACACAGGGCTATATTCCAATGTTCCCAGAATCCAACCCAGGGGGGCAATCCTTATATGAGCCATTTGGTATGGGAACCCATGTTCCCGGGTCCCCAAACCTGTCCTGCCAGCCAGGTTTTTAAACCCTTTCGGAAGGGTAAGAGCTCTGTCTGAAGGCGCAGTTTGGTGGGCAGGAAGTTCCAGAGGGCCGGGGCGGACACGGAGAAGGCCCTCCTCCTAGTACAGGCAAGGTGCGCCTTTCTCGCCGAGGGAATAACAAGGGAGCCTCTCCGATCCGCCCTGGTGGGCCGGACAGATGTTCTTGGGGTGACGCGGTCTCTTAGGTATCCTGGCCCACTACCATATAGGGCTTTAAAGGTAATAACCAGCACCTTGAATTGCACCCGGAGACATACTGGCAACCAGTGCAGCTCCCGGAGCAGCGGCAAAGCATGAGCATAACGCCCACACCCCACCACTACCCGTGCCGCCGCATTCTGGACCAGCTGGAGTCTCCGGATGGTCGTCAGGGGCAGCCCCATGTAGAGCGCATTACAATAATCAAGTCTGGAGGTGACCAACGCATGTGTGACCATAAGCAGGGCATCCCGGTCTAGGAGGGGGCGTAACTGGTGAATTACACGAAGTTGTGCAAAAGCCCTCCTGGCCACGGCTGCCACCTGTTCTTCGAACAGTAGCCGTGAGTCCAGGAGGACCCCCAGATTACGCACCGGGTCTGTTTGGGGTAGGACTGCCCCATCCAGAACCAAAGGTGGAAGCTCCTTTGTTAACACAGGACCCCTTACCCACAGCCACTCAGTCTTGCCGGGATTTAGCTGTAGCCCGTTGTCCCCCATCCAGACCTTTACAGCCTTCAGACACCTGGAGAGGACTTCCACCGCACCGCTTGGGTCCCCACGGGCAGAGATGTATAACTGGGTATCATCAGCATATTGATGATACCTTACCCCGAGGGAACGGATGATCTCACCCAGCGGCTTCATATAGATGTTGAACAGGAGAGGAGAGAGTACCGAACCCTGAGGCACCCCGTAAAGCAGGGGCCTAGGGCTGGACTTCTCCTTCTCCAGGCACACCGACTGGGTCCTGCCCCTCAGGAATGAAGAAAACCAGGACAGCACCGTGCCCTGGATCCCCAGACCCTGGAGCCTTCCCAGAAGGATGCCATGATCGACCGCATCAAAAGCCGCTGAGAGATCGAGAAGAGCAAGGACAGACGGCTCCCCTCCGTCCCGCTCTCTGCAGAGATCATCCACCAAAGCGACTAGTGCGGTCTCAGTACCATATCCGGGCCTGAATCCTGACTGAAACGGGTCCAGATAATCCGCTTCATCCAGGACCTCCTGCAACTGCTGCACCACAGCCTTTTCCAAAACCTTACCTAAGAAAGGTAGGTTGGACACTGGACGGTAGTTGGAAATTACCGTGGGATCAAGGGACGGCTTCTTCAAGAGGGGGAGCACCAAAGCGTGTTTAAGCGGTGCTGGAAAATGCCCCTCTTTTAGAGAAGCATTAATTATCGCCTCGATCCAGCCACCTGCCCCAGACTTGGAAGCTTTAATTAACCAAGCAGGGCATGGGTCCAGTGCACAGGTCGTGGCACGAACAGATGCAAGAAGCCTGTCCACTTCCTCAGGGCCAACAGAATCGAACCGATCCCAGGTAACATGGCTAGACTGTGCTATGGTCAACCCCAGCTCTGTATGTTCCACGCCGGGATTTAGCTTTAAGCGGATCTGAGCGATTTTCTCCGCCAGATAATCAGCAAAATCCTCAGCCGAACCCTGCCACCCAGGGCCCGGCCCCCCTCTGCCGAGGAGGGACCTGGTCACCCGGAACAAGGCCGCTGGGTGATTATCTGCAGAGGCAATGAGGGTGGTGAAGTATTGGCGCTTCACCACCCTCATCGCCACTAGGTAGTCTTTAATAGCAGCTCTAACTAGTGTTCGATCAGACTCACTCCGAGTCTTCACCCAGCGGCGCTCTCGGCGTCTCTTAGCCCGTTTAAGCTCCCTTAGCTCCTCTGAGAACCAAGGGGCAGATCAATCCCCACGGACTCGGAGAGGCCGTAGTGGCGCGATTACATCCAAGGCCGCCGTCGCCCTCCTATCCCATGCGTCGACAAGAGCCTCAGATGAAGCGCTTTGCAGGTCAAGAGGACAACACCCCAGTTCCTTCTGGAATCCTTCTGGATCCATTAGTCGCCGGGGGCGGGCCCACTTAATCGGCCCTGCCTCCCTGCGGCGGAGTCCAGCCCCAAGGAAGTCTAGAGCCACCAGAGCCAACTACTAGGTTGGCAGAAGCTGGGACAGAGACAGGAGCTCACACCATCTTGCAGCACTCAAGTCTTGAATGCTGACCTGCTGACCTTCCAGTCATCAAGTTCTATCTATGGAGATGCATACAAAGTGACCTCTCAAGAGCTCCACCTTATAACTTAATTAGCCTAGAAATGCCTCAAGCTAAGATGTGTAGAAGCCAAGAAAGGCAGCAGTAGAAGCATTGCTGGCAACTGCAAGCCATATTAGAGTTTTTCTCCTACAAGAGAAGCATGGGCACAGGAACCACTGAGGTCTTCACTTCTTCTTTAGTGTAACACCTATCTTTGTTATTTAGGATTTGTTCCAAAGCAAACCATGTAAAGACTGAGCTAAGGAAGGATAGATAGCAGGCTGCCTGTTCTTTCTCTGCCTTGTTCAACCTTTTTCTGTCAGCAATCCGCCATTTAGTGGAATATCTCCCTAGATCCAGTGGTCAAGAGATCCCTGTGAGTGAGGCCAGCATGTGTGATGAACTATGGGTTGTGTGGGGAAGAAGGGTCAGTGGACATAAATTATGTTTTTATAAGACTAGATGCGGTTACACAGAAAGAGCCTCCTTGAAGACTGTGGTGTTTTTGAACCACAATCAGGTGTGCCCTGGTAATGGCAACCTTGTGTTGCTGGCTAATCCTTTTCACACTAGGTCAGGTGAAAGAAACTGCAGAATGAACTCGCCAAAAGGTACCTTCATTTTGGCAGTTTCACATCTGGCCTAGACACAGAAGAAGCAAAAGAAGGCAGCTAGATTTGAACCTGTACTGCTCTCCCAACTTCTAGCAGCTACCTTAACAACCCACAAGTGCCATTTGGTGCACATAGATTAGGTGAGAGCCTTGTCAGGGTACAGAGGCTTGAGCAGTCTAACTAGGTCGTTGCCCATTTCTTGTCAGTGATGTTAGGCCAGGACTAAAACTCACCAAAGCATCCTCTGTTGGATCCCTTGGGCAAGGTGAAAGCAGAGGGCACATGTCATAGCCCTCCTAGCCAGTGGGTGACATTATATCCAAATGGCTAAAAAATGGTATGCAAGTGGACTTGATTTCTCAAGTCCATTTGCATGTGTGGAATATTGTCGTGGAGATGTCTACCAATGTGCGGATTCCTCGGTGAATAATGACTCTTAGGTATCCAAGGTAAGATTAGGTTTGACATACTTATATTCCACTTCTCCCAATAAACCTCTGTGAAGCGGGGTGGGGGATTTTTGCTGCCCCCAACGTCTGCAGACACAGATAGTGTCTTTGGCTATAAACAGTGATGAGTACCAAACCCTAGAGTCAGATATGACTGGCATTCAAGCAAGGGCATCCTATAATCCTGGAATCCTGTCTCCATCAGTGCTTGCCTTCTTGTCCAATGAGGACGTATCCTGGGGGAAATGGTTCATTACTTCCAGGTTCTCCAAACCTGAGTCAAACCATTTATATTGTTGTGCTTCATTTGAAAAAAGCTTAGAGTCTGGAAGCTTAGAGCCCAATCAACAGCCTTCTGTATAATACACTATAGCCTTTGTTTTGTCTTTTTACCACAAAAGAAAACAGAGCTAGAGAAGAAATTGGGAGTGTGCAAACTTGATTACTTGTGACCTTTTATATTCCAGGTCTCTGTTTTCTGATGTGCATTAGCTAGCTGATGCAATAGCTACATAAGACAAGGGAAGATCTACACCAAGAAAAATGTATTTTAACATTCAAATGCCCCTTAGTACGTTTCCTACCCCTTCCAGATGGTTTGGATTGCAAAACTGTATGTTTCCACATACCAATGTATTTCATGAGACAATATCACTCATTCTCCCTAATTTTACTCCTTCCAGATTGGTGTTCCCTTTATTCTTTGCTTGATGACTGACAGCTCTTTGTTCTTGATGACTGACAGCTCTTTGTCCAAAGCATCTTAATTGCCATTTATCTGTATTGCCAAGGTGAAATCTGAGATCTCCCCTTTCTGAGAAGCTCATGCTCCACCTCCACCTCTCTAATGAAAGACTCTATGCAGTTTAAAGCTAGCCTCTGTAGATGAGATTTTTTTTTGGTCTGACAAAGACACCACACACCTATGTTTTCCGGCTCCAAAGTCCCACTGTAATAATAATTTTGTGTTAGAAATTATTCTGGGTAGAAAGGATTTTTGCAGAAGAAACTCCACTCAAGGAACACCCAAATGAGGCTCCTTTCATGTCCCCAAGAGCTGGGACAGAGATGGGTGCTCAATCCATCATGCAGTACCTGGGTCTTGAACTGCCAACTTGCCACCCTTCCAGCTAACAAGGCGAACTTCTTAACCACTGAGCTACCACAGCCCGAGTCCCACTGAAACTGCAGTCTACACCCTGTTGAAGTCAGCTGCAGGATGAATACAAACACTGTGCTAGAAAGACATAAAACTAGTATATCACTGTATTCTAACTGAATCAAAAGGTATTTGACTAGAATCAGAGGTCTAAAAAATAAAAATGCATATGCCAATACAAAAGAGAAGAAAAGAGATTTGGAGAAACCATTTTTATTCAAGAGCTCCCTCTAGTGTGTGATAGGAAAGGATGTGTTCTGCTCTGAGCCACAACTGTTGCTGCTGTTCACTGCCATTAAGGCACCTTTGAGATATGCAGATGATACCACCCTCATGGCAGAAAGTGAGGAGGACCTAAAGAAGCTCCTAATTAGGTTGAAAGAAGAAAGTGAAAAAGCTGGCTTGAGACTCAATATCAAGAAAACCAAGATAATGGCAACAGGCCCTATCAGTCCCTGGAAAATAGATGGGGAAGAAGTAGAAGCAGTGACAGATTTTACTTTCTTAGGATCTAAGCTCACTGCAGATGGTGATTGCAGCCATGAAATAAAAAGGCGACTGATTCTTGGGAGGCAAGCGATGAGAAACCTGGGGAGCATAGTGAAAAGTAGAGACATCACATTGAAAACAAAAATTCGCATAGTCAAGGCAATGGTATTCCCTGTTGCAATGTATGGTTGCGAGAGTTGGACCATTAGGAAAGATGAACGCAGAAGAATAGACGCCTTTGAGATGTGGTGTTGGAGGAGAGTTTTGAGAGTCCCATGGACAGCGAGGAGAACAAATAGGTCAATCTTAGAAGAAATCATCCCTGACTGTTCCTTAGAAGGTCAAATAATAAAGATGAGGCTAAAGTACTTTGGACATCAAATGAGAAGAGAGGATTCACTTGAGAAAGCTTTGATGCTTGGAAGGGTCGAGGGCAAAAGAAGAAGGGGACGGCCCAAGATGAGATGGCTAGATGGTATCGTGGAGACAATGGGCACAGAGCTGAGCGAGTTGAGGGGGATGGTGGAGGACAGGCGTGCCTGGCGGTCAGTGGTCCATGGGGTCGCAGAGGGTCGGAATCGACTGTGCGACTGAACAACAAAAATACAAGACAAGAGAGACCTTCAAAATGTCATGTCCTCAACAGCCATGCTTGTAAAGGGGTGTGGCTTCCCTTATGGCGTCAACCATCTAGTATCTGTTCTTCCTCTTTTCCTGCTGCCTTCAAACATTCCCAGCGTTACTGTCTTTTCCAAAGAATTTTACCTTTCACAATGTGTCCAAAGTAAGTCAGCCACAGTTTTATAATTTTTGTTTCTAAAGAGAGTTCAGCCTTGACTTGCTCTAGGATCAACTTGTTTGTCTTTCTGGCAGTCAGGATTTCCACAGAGCTCTTCTCCAATATTACATTTCAAATGAATCAATCCCCCTCCTCCCCCAGTTAGCTTTCTTTAATGTGTAACATTCACAACCATACACAGTGATCATAAATACAAGGCTTGGATATTCTTCAATCTGGTCAATGACACATCCTTACACTTAATAATTCTTTCATTGCTGCTCTTCTGGGTCCCAGTCTTCCCATTTCTTGGCTGCAGTTTTCATTTATATTGTTGATAGTATAAAAAAAACTTTCATTATTTCAATTCCTTCATTGCCAGCTTCAAAGTGGTGTAGTTCTTCTGTAGTAATGACTTCTATCTTTTTATTGTTCAACTGCAGTCCTTCTTTGATACTTTCTTCTTTCACATTCATTAAAAGTCTTTTCAAATCATTGCTGCTTTCTGCCACTAAGATGGGATCATATGTGTATCTTAATCTCTTCACGTTTCTACTACCAACTTTGTACTTTCCCTTAACCTGAATCTAGTCCTGCTTTCTATATGATATTTTCTGGGTACAGAGTGAATAGATAAAGGGATAAAATGCATCCTTGACTGACACCTTTGCATATGGGAAGCTATTCTATCTCTCCATATTTTGACCTAACGGTAGCTTTTTGTCCACAATATAGATTAAACATCAAGGCAAGCAAGGGCTGAGACATCCCCATTTTTTTTCCCAGAAATACCCATAGTCCAAGGTTTTGTTATAGTCTATAAAACATAGACTGGTCTTCTTTTGAAACAGCTAAATTGGCTACTCGTGGCTGGAGGTCAATTAATTGTTCTGGTCCAGATAGTTCTCTGGTGATTTTAAAGAGCTCTCTTTGTTGGTTATTGCAGCTCATAATTTGACCAATGTTATGTTGTTTTCTCACCAGTTTCACTGCATTGTTGTAGTTCCTGGAGCAATTCCTCATAACCGCAAGACTGTCATTCATGGGAGCTTCCATCCACTTATTCCCTAGCCTGCTCCTCATTCACTTCAGGCTTCTTAACTCCTTAATAGACCAGAAAACAGGTTGAATCCTGAGCTAGATTTGGCATTTAGGAGTGATAGTATCCAGCGCCCTTGTCTCAGTGTATCAATTTTTGACCAGGACAGTAACAGTATTGTCTGCCAACTCAGTCATAGACCCTCACAAGACATTCTGCAAACCATCAGTCTTCAAGGGTGAACCATCATAGTGGGTCCAAGCTCCCTATGGGGGCAGGAAGCCAACCCTACCCCAAATAGTAGCAGGAAGTGTTCTGACCAAGACAAAGGAGTGAGAGTAATCTCCCTCATCCTCAGATCACCCCCCTGCACCATCAAGAAAGCCAGGTACAAAACATGCCCAGGAATGTGGGTGGGAGTGGTGACCTATTTGGATATCCCCATAGATGTCATGGCTTCCATGAGGTTCGCAGCTGCCCCAGACAAAGAAGCCTCCATGTGGATGTTGAAGTCCCCAGGACTAAAATCCTGAGGGATCTCAACACCACTGTCAGTTGCGAGATGGAGAGTGTTGGCTCATGGGGAATTCGATCCTCATTCTATCCCTGGCTCCCACCTCAACATGAAAGCACTCAAGACCCAAGCTCAAAAGCCCACTAATATTCAAGGTGCCTTGAACAATGATAGCAGCCCTGCTCCTCCGATCTCCCCTGCTGCCTAATTGAGAAACTTTATGGGCACATGAGAGAGAGAAAGAAGCCCCCTCCCCCTAGTACCCACCCAGTGATACATCATATAGGATAACATCCTGAATGAGTTGACCCTTATTTACTGCTGATTTGGCATTTAATAGCACATTGAAGAGATCAGCAGAGGAGTGGGCAACCGGGCAACCATGGAACGCACAATAGGTATTAAATATCTTTCACATGGAGCCACCCACCAATCCATGTCATATTTTCTCCACCCGTGAGCACCAAAATCCACTTTACTGGCAATGTTTCTTTTACTCAAGTGGTTTCCCCTTGCTTTTTTTTAAAAAAAACTTACGGTCTGAGTCTGCTCTACTCATGCAATAGAGGGTGCAATTCAGCTTACACAGAAAACAAGAGATGATGTGTTATTTCTATAGAAGTGTACAGTATGTGTTTGTCTCTGAAACACACAGCGCGATACTATGTACTACTAGGCTTAGGCATAATTGGAGACTCTTGAAGATAATCAAGAGTGTATCCAATCTACATGGACAGAAGGAGTAAATTCATGCACTAAGCAGCACCTTTTAAGAGATACTGTATGCAAAGCAAGGGACTCTTACAACCAGAGCAATATTCAAATGAAGTGATGACAGTTAATGGATTCACTAATCTGTTGAGCAAAAGCCAACACCAGAAATTGCAAAAACAAGACGGCATCTGCAGAGAAGGTGTGTTAGGTGCACTGAAGAAGCATGGGGAGAAATAGATAAATATGATTTTCAATGCTGTGCAGTGGCTTAGTGGTTAAGACACTGAACTTGATGACTGGAAGGTCAGCAGTTTGAGACCCAAATGCTGTACAATTATTATTTTATTTATTAGTTCAAATTTATATATATGGAATTAGTTCCTGTCTCTGTCCCCCCATTTCCTTCCTTCTCACATTTCCTTCTTGTCTCTCACTGGCAGGTGACAGAGGAGACACTTTGCCTTTGTTCTTAAATGCTAAGGATCCAACTATGGTACCCTGCATTACCACTTCATGAGCTATAATTAACATTCCTATTATCTTTCCTATCGTCAAATATTTCTCTAATAAACTGTGAATGCAGGTTCTTTACAAAGGGGCGAGCATTTTCTCCTAAATATTCCAATTTCAGAGGCTGAATTTAATATAATAATTATATAATTCCAATATAATTAGAAACCAATACAGATTTGTCAAGAATAAATCCTGTTAGACTAATCTCATCTCATTTTTGATTGGGTAACTTCCAGTAGACAGTGGGAATGCTTTAAGTATAATATTTTGACTTCAGCAAAGCTTTTAAGTTTCACATGATATTCTGTTTAGCAAGATAACTAGGTGTGGCCTGGACAACACAAGTGTCAAATTGATACACAGATGGCTACAGAATTGTATTTAGAGAGTAAAATGTTGTTTTCAAACTAAGAGAAGGCAACAAATGGGTTCTCCACCAGCGTTATTTGATGTACAGTACTTGTAATGTGTCTTTGATGTTATCGCTCCACCTTCCTCTGGGTTTGCCTCCTGTCTTTGTCCTTCTCCTCTTTTGAATTCCAAGACACTCTCCCCAAATGGGCAAACTACTTTATTTGGTGTTTCTGTATGTAGTTTAAAATGGGTTTTTCCAATTTTTTCTCATTCCTGAGAAAATATAATACTGTAAAGAAGCGGAAAGAGGCGAATTCCAGGCACCGTTTGCCAAACCCTTCACCTCCCAAGCAGTGATGGGATGTAACAGGTTCTCACCAGCTCGCCAGAACCGGTAGTAACTTTCCCCAGTGTCCCAGAGAACCGGTAGCAGCTTTTGGGGGGGAACCACCTTTGGGGCTTACCTATTCACTGGTTCCCCCACTGCGCATGCACGCCAAGCACTTAATGTAATTTTTATTTATTTATTTATTTATTTTACAGGTTTGCGTTGTGGGTGGGTGGGTTGAGGGGTGTGTGTATGTGTGTGCTTATTTTTTATTTTATTATTATTATTTATTTTTCTTTGGCCCCGCCCACAACATCATGACGTCATGACATTAGCTCCGCCCACACAGTGATGACGTCACAGTGGGTAGTAAAATTTTTTGACATCCCACCACTGCCCCCAAGCCAAGCCACCTCTAGCTTTCCCCGCCCCCCGGTGGTCCTTCCGACCTATCCCAGCCTCGCCTTCGGAGAGGCCCAATCCAAACATTCCCCGCCAGGCGCGCCGTCGCCGCGCCATTGGCGGAGCCCCGCAAGCCCCGCCCCTCCGTCTCCCTCTCTCCGCCCGCCTCCTCCGTCCAAAGAGCACCACGTCTGCAAACGACAAGTGACCCGGAAGCGTTCTCGCTTCTGCGCAAGATGGCGTCCGGATATTTCCGGGTCAGCGGTTCCGGTTTAGCCGCCAACTCCCCCCTCCGCTGCTCTCTTTTTTAGCCACGCCGCAGGTAGGGACCGGTTCGCCGGAAGTGGAGGCTTCCTCGTCTCGCGTCTCCCTTCCGAGGCCTCCGCTCAAGTCTCAATTTTCGAGACTGACTTTTTGCCCCGGTTTCTCCCTTCTCGTCTCCTCAGGGTTGCGCTTTGCCGCTGGGTCTCTGGGCCAGGGAGATGTCGCGGAGGGACTGCCGTTGCTCTGGTGCTGCTGCTGCTGCTTCGGCGGCGTGGTTGCCGCTGCTGCTGCTCCTGTTGAACCCTGGCTGGCCGGCCCGCGCCTCGGAGATCACCTTCGAGCTGCCGGACAACGCCAAGCAGTGTTTCTACGAGGAGATCGTGCAGGGCACCAAGTGTACCCTGGAGTTTCAGGTAAGGCGAGGCAGGGTGGCTTCCCCCTTGATCTGCAGAATGGCGCCTTGAGGTAAAGGAAAGCTAATTAGAAATTAGAGGGTGTTTTTAAATCGTGTCAGGAGCACACAAAAGGTGTTTTCTTGGTTGAAAGGATTTTTTGCAGTGGTGGGATGTCAAAATTTTTACTACCCCACCATGATGTCATCACAGTGTGGGCAGAGCTAACATCATGACATCATGATGTCATGGGTGGGGCCAAAAAATATAAAAATAAAATAAAATAATAAAATAAAATAATAAAATAAAAATAAGGACACACACACCCCTCAACCCACCCATCCACCCACACAACATAAACCAATGGTGCTTCAGGCTAGCAGCTTCTCTTCCTCCTCCCTGCTTGGGAGGACAGCAAGGAAGCCGTGCACCAAGCACTGTAGGCGTGCATGCACACATAGTGCTTGGAGCACATGCACAGTGGGGGTACCAGTGAAAAGGTAAGCCCCGAAGGTGGTTCCCCCCAAAAGCTGCAACCAGTTCTCCAGGACACTGAGAAAAGTTACTACCGGTTCTGGAGAACTGGTGAGAACCTGTTACATCCCATCACTGATTTTTTGCTCAGGGGACGCCCGAATGAGGCTCCTTTCTTCTCCCCAAGATCTTTTCCCCACCAAGGTGGTCCCTATTTTTACCTGCGATGTCTTGCTTTCGAACTGCTAGATTGGCAAGTTAAGAGTTGAAATCTTTTCTTTAAATCTGTCAAAAACATTTAATAGGTAAGGGCTTTATTTATTTATTTATTTATTTAGATTTATTATCCCGCCCCAATCAGGCGGACCTGACTCTAGGCGGCTTACAGAAAATTCATAAATTAAAACCTTGAGGTTCGAAATTACATTAAAAAATCAATTAAAAAAAAGAATTAAACCATGAATTTACAAAGTAAATTGTAATTTACTATGTGATATCTGTAATTGTTTTTATGCTATGGAATGTGCTATGGAATTGTAACTGTTTCTTCTGTAAGCCGCCCAGAGTCGCAGTGCGAGTGGGGCGGCATATAAGTAAAAAAAAATACAAAGATCTAAAAAATTTAAAAAGGTTAAAAAGATTTAAAAAGTTTAAAAGAGTGAGGGAGGGGTGGCTGTCCCATCAGATCAGCCACCCAACATGGGACCCCATATTCCTGGAGCCCCACACCTGCCCTGCCAGCCAGGTTTTTAGGCCCTTCCGGAAGGGCAGGAGCGCTGTCTGTAGACGTAACTCAGTTGGCAGGAGGTTCCCAAGGGCCGGGGTGGCCACGGAGAAAGCCCTCCTTCTGGTGCTAGAGAGATGCGCCTCTCTAGCCGATGGAATGATAAGAGAGCCTCTCCGATCCGCCCTGGTGGGACGGACAGATGTCCTTGGGACGATGCGGTCTCTTAAGTATCCTGACCCACTGCCATGTAGGGCTTTAAAGGTAATAACCAGCACCTTGAATTGCACCCGGAGACATACTGGCAACCAGTGTAGCTCCTGAAGCAGTGGTGAGGCACGAGCATAACGCCCGCACCCCATCAAAAGCCAGTCTTTTCCGACTCTAGGGTGTGGTGCTCATCTTCGTTTACACCAGAGATTCTCAACCTGCAGCCCATGGGCTGGATGTGGTCTGTGGCACCATTTCATGGGGCCCACCACCACCACACCAGGAAGCTGTCTGAGGGAGCATGACCCAGCCCCCAGCTTGAGAAGTCCTGGTTACACCCAAAGAGCCAGCATTGTCTATGTCTGCAGACGTTTCCATTGTCACGTGGCAGGCATGACTATACACCGGAGCACACAGAATGGTGTTACCTTTCAATGGAACCGGTGCCTGTTTATGAGGGAGCATGACCCAGCCCCCAGCTTGAAAAGGTTGAGAACTCCTGGTTACACCCAACGAGCCAGCATTGTCTATGTCTGCAGACGTTTCCATTGTCACGTGGCAGGCATGACTATACACCGGAGCACACAGAATGGTGTTACCTTTCAATGGAACCGGTGCCTGTTTATGAGGGAGCATGACCCAGCCCCCAGCTTGAAAAGGTTGAGAACTCCTGGCTACACCCAAAGAGCCAGCATTGTCTATGTCTGCAGACGTTTCCATTGTCACGTGGCAGGCATGACTATACACCGGAGCACACAGAATGGTGTTACCTTTCAATGGAATCGGTGCCTGTTTATGTACTTGCAGTTTCTTGCTTTCAAGCTGCTAGGTTGGCAGGAGCTGGGAGAGGCTCCCTAGTTGTTCCATCGGGAGGCACATCTCTCTGGCACTAGAAGGAGGGCCTTCTCTGTGTCTGCTCCGGCCCTAAGGAACATCCTGCCAATGGAGCTACGTCTCCAGACAGAGCTGCTGCCCTTTAGGAAGAATCTAAAAACATGGCTGGTGGGACAGATATGGGGTACGGAAGGTATAATGACCCCAGCACATTGGATGATCTGAGCCCCTCTCTTTCTCTACTTTTAAATTAGAGTGTTTTTAATCTGCTTTTAATCTTTTTTAGATTTTAATTTTAAATTTTAACAGTTTTAAGGTTTTTAGATGGAAGCTTCCACTTCTGAATCCTGGGCCCTACCTGCCCAGGGAAGGATAAGACTAGCGACCTCTGGCCGGGAGGAGGAATGGTTTTTAGCTGTTTGTGCTGTGTGTGGTTTTTTTTTTTTTCTGATTGTAAACCGCCCTGAGTCCCCATGGTGAGTGATATCAATCTAAATAAATAAACAAACTTTGTCATGCAGCATTTGGGTCTTGAACTTCTGATCTGCCAACTTTTCAGTTGTCAAGTTTAGTGCATTAACCACTAAGCCAAAGCATTTACATAATAACATCACTTATTATTATTTTTTCATTAGTATATCTTTTGTCTTTCTAATAACATCTTCATCTTGCACTTCCATTACTGGCAAATTTATGATATTTGTAAGTGAAGCTGTATTAGTCTGGCCAAAAAGGGCTCTTTTAATTTTTTTTTAAAATGTTGATAGTGAGCTGCCTAGCAGCAATTGCAGGAATACTGCTTGCTGCACTTCACAGGTGGAGAAGACCTTTCATAAGTCTCTGTTGTAAAAATGGCTGTACTTACCTTTCTATTGTTCACAGATGAAAGCCAAAACTATCGCTATTGTTACAACATGAATCCTGGCCCTTCCTTAAATGAGATGTAGATTGTGTGCTGTATAAACAAAAGAGAACTTTAGCAAAGAATAAAAGAACAGAGGATGATATAATCAAATACTATAGCCTTATGAGCTTGAAAAATGTCTTTAACCATTTTGTAATAACCAATTATTGCAAAACCAATAACAGCATTCCGCGCTCCGGTGTCTAGTCATGCCTGCCACATGAGCACTGAAACGTCTGCAGAAGCAGACAGTGCTGGCTCTTCGGCTTTGAAATAGAGATGAGCACTGAATCCTAGAGTCGGATACGACTGGCTTTCAAGCAAGGGAAACCTTTACCTAATAACCAATTAAAATTATAAATTGTATCTAATCCTTTTGAAAGGAATGTGCTTACCAATGTATATCACAATTGCCTTTCTCTAAATATTAATTGGTGAGAATCAATTTACAGTGTCTTTTTGTGTATTACTAAACCAGTTTTTTTACAGCAAGTTCATGTTACATATCTATTTCGACTTTTTAAAAAATAGTGTAATGATTGCTAGTTAAGAAAGAGTTACTTAACATTTACGTACTATCTCAGACTTGAGAATGAAACTTTGAGATAATCTGTCATGTATGGTTTTTGCTAAAACGTCTCAGTTATATCTAAAATGCCAAGAATTTTTTTTTTGCCACCCGACTGGAACGTTGATATATCTCATTTTTAAATGGGAACAAAAGAAGAACCACTCTTTTTGCAATCATGTTGGGAACCACAAGTACCGTTAAACCACATATCCATGTATTGTCATCCTGTTTAACCAGATTGTCGTGCTATCTGCTTCCTTATCTTCTGCTGAGTGAAGATGTATTATTTTATTTTCATACATCAGATTGGCATTATGGGGACACTGCTTCAAATTATAACAGTCTGGAAGATCAAGTCACAGCAGTTAATTAGATACTGTCAGAAATATGATTATTTGCAGAGTAAGAAGTAACAGACCTTAAAGTTGTAATGGATGGCTGTAAAAAAATAAAATGCATAATCTTCTTTACACCAGTAAAAGCTGCAGTCCGGAAATTCTGTTATAGAAAATGTACTAATCCAAGTATGGAAGAGCATCAGTGGAACTCCTTGGTGCCTCTGGCACATTATATGTGAACATATGCTGATTCCTTCCACAGTAGCATAACCTACATATTTGTTGAAATTCTAGGGTTAAATAATTGTTTAATCTCAATTGTAGTTCCATTTATGTACATCTCACTGATTCAATTTATAGTCTTGAGTTGATGCTCGCGTTTGTATTTAGTGCCTATTAATGTATGTTAGAGGGGGACTGCAGTGGCTTAGTGGTTAAGACGCTCTGAATTCGACAACTAGAAGATCAGCAGTTTGAGTGCTGCTCTACGGAATGAACTCCCGTCTCTGTCCTAGTTCCTGACAGCCTAGTAGTTTGAAAACAAGAAATTGCAAGTTGAAAATTGGTACCACTTTGGTGGGAAGTAAACAGCATTCTGTGTACTCCGGTGTCTAGTCATGCCTGCCACATGTCCACAGAAACGTCTGCAAATGCAGACAGTGCTGGCTCTTTGGCTATAAACAGAGATGAGTACTGAAACCTAGAGTTGGATATGACTAGCTTTTGAGCAAACTTAAAACTCTTGATTTAAATTGGTTTAACCTATAAGGCAGATGCCCACCTGGGAGAAACCTTTACCCTTCCACAGGGAAGGTTGATGGTCCCCAAGTGGATTAAATGCCACTTGAATCCATCTTGATGGAGAGCAGCAGCTTCATCAATACTGGCCTGGAGCTGATGAGGACTTTTCATACCAAAAGGGCTCAGGACCAGAAAGTGACTCTCTGAACTGAGTCAGTGGTATGGGTGTTATACTGCATGTGGAAGGCAGATTAAAGTCCACTGCATTATATTCTCAGCACAGTCATCATGGCTAATCTCCATAATGATTGCCAGTGTTCGGATATGGCAGAAAAAGAAGGAGGCAGTTCCAGGAAGAATGTATGAGCCAAAGCCTTATTAATTTTTCTTAGGTGTGGTAGCATTGTCCTAGAACATGAGCACCCAAACTAGGGCCCGCGGGCTCAATTAGGCCTGCGCATATCAATAATCCAGCCCAGGCTGGGAACGCAGGTCCTCTCTTGACTGCCCCCTACCTGCCCCTACCGCCTGACATAGCAATGCATCACCAACAGTGGCAGCGGCGGTCGTGCTTCACTCCTGCTGGTCCGAACAGCCTCTGCTTGGTCCCAGGGGTTCAGAAGCCTTTAGCAACATGGATTGCTGTGTTGAATTTTTTTCCTGAGCATTCTCCATTTCAAAATCCGTGGTGCTGGAAGGGTAAGCCTGGTGCGCTAAGGCTGACGTCAGCACAGTGTGCCATGTTTACCCTTCGATCACCGCGGATTTTGAAATGGAGAAGGCTCAGAATTTTTTTTCAATGCGGTGATCCACCTTGCTAGAGGCTTCTGAAGCACTGGGACCCAGCGGAGGCTACTTGGAGCAACAGGAGCAAAGCCTGGCTGCTGCTGCTGCTGTCAAAACGGTCAGCAGCGGGAGCAGCCTGCCTCCTGCCCCTGCAGCTGCATGTTGGGGGCGGGACCAGTCCATGGGGAAAAAAAGTTTGAGCACCACTGTCCTAGAAGAAGGGGTAGCTAATTGATGTGTCTCTATCACTGCTCCATAGCAGGGCAGATGTTGTAAGACAGAAGCAGCAGCCGCCTGCCTCTTTCCTGGGTGCTGCTGTAGCTGAGTGTGGGCCTTCACCCATGGCAGGGAAGTGGCGTCGGTGTGGGGTTGGGTGTTTGCAGTCTGGACTTGTGGCATGAGGGGGGGAGTGTTGATGGGAGCAGCGGGGGGGGGGGCTTGGGTCATCCTGCAAATAGTCTGACGGGTGTGATCCAGTCCCCAATTTAAAAAGGTTGAGAACCCCTGTACTAGATGGTTGATGCAATAGGGTTCAGTTTACAGGAACTGAGCAGGGCTATGGAGGACAGGACATTTTGGAGATGTGTTTTTCGTAGGGTCACCATAAGTTACAGGGGACTTGGCAGTTTATAACAGGGATTTGCAACCTACGGCCCATGGGCCATCCCTTGTAGCAAACTGTCCGGCCCATGCCAACGGCCCCCCCCCCCCAGCGTTTATGACAGCTGTAAACATGTCTGCACATGCAAACTCACCCACTGCGGTTACTAAAGGGGGAACCCATATGTTTGGCCCACTCAGCTGTCTGAGTGGGCATGGTCCAGCCCGTGGCATGGAAATGTTGAGAACCCCTGGTTTATAACATCAAATAGCTTCAGTCAGCCGTAGTAACTTCCATGATTACACTAGCATGATAAAAAAAATGGATTTTGACCCTAAAGTCTGAGAAGCGGGATTTGAGAGAGAAAATGTTCCTGAGTTGTCCTTAGTCTCAGTTCTGTTGCTTATTGGGTGGTGCTATTACCATGCTGCTGTGACTATTAGTGACAGTGTGCTGCGCTTACTACTACACATTAACACTTTGGTCTCTAGAGTTTTCCTGTAGAGGTGGTAACTGCTGGCTACCACCCTAGACCCATGTTTTCTTTCTGCCACAGGTAATTACTGGAGGACACTATGATGTTGACTGTCGATTAGAAGATCCAGATGGAATTGTGTTATACAAGGAGATGAAAAAACAGTATGATAGTTTTACTTTCACTGCATCCAGAAATGGAACATACAAATTTTGTTTCAGCAATGAATTCTCTACTTTCACACACAAAACGGTATACTTCGACTTCCAAGTTGGAGATGATCCACCTCTTTTTCCAAGTGAAAACAGAGTTACTGCACTTACTCAGGTATCCTTTTAAAATAAATTTGATTAAACAGCAATACTGTATTTAATTTCAGACATACTGACAACAGGTTATAGGTCAACACAATTTTTATTTCTGTCCAGTATCTTTTGTCTTGGGTTGGTTAATGGAACTGATGCATATCATTTTATCATCAATAGCAGTAGCTGCACTTTTTGCACTTACTCAGTCTTTTACCTGAGTCGCCAAAGGTGTCTATGCCCACTTCTACTTCTGGGTTTGGGGGAGACGGTGACAGGCTGGATCCGGGCAGTGGGCTGGGAACCCCTGCTCTAAAATCTGCTTCAAAGAGGGGTTTTGAGAAGAATGGGTTGGGGTTACAGAGAGCAAAGGAGAAAAATGAGTGGCTTATATAATACAGTACTGGTTTTTGCCCTTTAATTTTGTTGGACCACTTTGAGAATTTCATCAAAAAAGCTACTAAATGAACATGAACGTAATCAAAGTTATGAAAGCTTCAACACTGTAGAAAATTAATATAATATTTGAGATTCTATTGAAAGAACATAGGTATTCTTATAATTATGAAGACTTGGATCATCACAAGTCTTGGCATTCATCTTCGCATTGAGGTATAATTGAAGGAATCTACCTTTTGTTTTTGTCATTGTTGTCGGCTGCAACTTGATCCGAGTGTACGTTTTTTTCCTGCCCCAGGGTGCAGAGATGCCTGGTCTTGGAGTCCAGCTGGTTCTGGGCTGCCTTTGCCCTTCAAGGCCACTGGTGTGAATTTGTTTAAGGTGGATCTCATAGTGACCCACACACTATGATCTTGTAGCCATCTCCTGCAGCACAACATATGAAATGAGACATGCAGGATTTAACACCGGGACTGTAATGGACTGCCGCAGCCTTGAGGATATGAACAAGGTGCGCTTTCACAGCCAGTCCATCTGTCATGGCCTCCTCCACCTCCATTACCATTGAATTCCTCCTCCGCTCATTTTGCCATTGGGCCCAATATGATGCTTTCCAGTGGCATTTCCTCCACTGAGGGGACCATCACCCCACCCATAGGGGCTCATCTGCCCATAGCTCTTGGGCCCTTTGGGGACTCAGGTTATTTATCACCGCCCAACACTCGGTGTTGAGTCGCTGGCTGTACTGTACTCCATTACCGTAGTGGGATGTCCGGCCAGATAATGGGCTTTTGTTTTAATGGCACAAGTATTAGCAGACTGGGGAAGGAAATCAGTGAAAAATATCATCCTGTCCTAGAAACGTTCATGAAATGTTTCCACGTGACCATAAAGAATATACTCACATGCTAGGCTATGGTACAGTATATGGTGCTTTATTTTTCAACACTCTGAGGCTTATTACAGTAATACCTCATATAACATTAGTATTGAATAACACTAAAATCGCATAACATTAAGGAATCTGGGGGGAAGAATTGCATCAGATAACATTAAGATCCTATGGGATGCTTCAGATAACAACCGCTAAAGCCTGTGTGGTTACAATGTATCTCTATGGATCCCATAGGATTTTAACATGCATCAGATAACACTAAAAATCATATAACACCAAGACTTGTGGAACCAGGTTTTAGTGTTATATGAGGTTTTACTGTATTCTAAAATCAAAATGTTTGTAAATAAATTCATATGAGGAACTTGTACAATCATTGTGATGGTGGTTGATTAGACTTCTATAAACAAAGCATAATGAACTGAAAGTGCAGGCCAACAGCAAATATCCTGCATACATTGTTTAACATCAGTCCTTTGTCTCTTCCTCTGTCTAGATGGAGTCAGCTTGTGTTTCAATTCATGAAGCTCTAAAATCGGTCATTGATTACCAGACTCATTTTCGGCTGAGAGAAGCACAAGGCCGCAGCAGAGCAGAAGATTTGAATACACGGGTGGCTTATTGGTCAATAGGAGAAGCCATCATTCTTCTTGTAGTTAGCATTGGGCAGGTATTTCTCCTCAAAAGCTTCTTCTCAGACAAACGAACCACCACAACACGTGTTGGATCATAATTTATGGTGAGAAAATACTTCAGATCCACCATTTGTAAAAAAAAGAATAAAAAAGAAAAAAATGTTCTTGAGATTCCTAGTTACAGAACAGGTAAACACACAGGGGACATTTCAAGTATCTTTATCCTGCCCTCTCCACTTAAAGTTTGAAATTACATATTACCCAAAATCTGTGGGAAAAGGCAGCTTTTCATTTGTGTTATTGGGTTTTCTCCTATTCATACCTGCTGAGTGACCTAACTTAACAGTTGCTATTTTAAAACCAATGAGACTGTCTGATAGGAATATAATTATTTAAAGAATATTCTTGAAATAGTAGATTTGGAAAAACTTTCCATATGAAAAGTGAGCTGGTTTCTCAAGTTTGGCAGGTGTGAAAATAAAACAAAAGCGAATGTGGTTAACTGTTGTCTCCAGGCCTTATACTGCACTGCTTTGATTTGCTATAAAAATTCTAGTCTGAATTTTTTTTTATCAAACAATTTCTTGGGTGGGTGATATGTCTTGTTTTACACTACCAAATTTTAGACCGAACTCTGGGGAAATTGATTCTTTGTACGTTGAAACAATGTATGTGGTGTTTTGTTTCATTTTTGTTTTTAAATTTAAAAAGTAGGGAGTGTCTTGTAATTCTTGAAACTGAGTTTTTTGCTTGGGATGTCATTACTGCTTTGAAGATTTGGAAGATCGACATGTTCTGACACAGATTAAAACTTTGATTCTGAAGTTTGTGAATCCTTGTTGAAGCCAGTTGGCCTAAGCTAAAGTGCACTGGGTTAAATAACATTTGACTCAAAACCAATCTTGTTGTCTTTTCACCTGCAGGATGCATAGGCATAAGGGGTTTGAGGATTGTTAATAAATAATTGGTTAATTAGACTGTATGCAAATGATGAGCATGGCTGAAGTTGCCTAGTTACATCTAATAACTGTTGAAAAACTCTTCATGTGTTTAAAGTGCATTGTGTTGCTTTGTTCTAGCTAGAGCCACATTTGGACTTCAGATTCACTTTGTCCAGTGGCTTACACACTTTGGTACACACACAGTTTCTTGCCATATAGCAGTGGTAGGGATCTGGATCCTTTGGTGCTCCAGAAGCGTTGGATTTTATTTCTCATAACCTGTTACCATTCATCTGATAGAAATTGTTTGGCACAAAATATGGAGTTGCCTCATTTGTGATCTAAGACACGATGCTTTGGTATACCTTTTCCCCCTATACCTAGGTGCATGATATTATACAGCCAATTCCAAGTAAAATGAACTTAATATTACTATTCAGACCATCATAATCCTGCCTTCAATCTGTTTGAAAATAAGTCAATGATTTCAGTAGAACTTGCTTCCAAATATATATTTCCTTAATTGGAGAACTTAGCTCATTTAAAAGGATAGAGATGAAATGCACTGTTTCTAAGTATATGAATACCACTAAGCTCAGAATCTTAAAGTTACAAAATTGTAGTTTGTGTAAAACTATCCTGTTCAGAGTTGGCACTCTGCTATGCCATTGTAGATATAATTCCTAGGAAAAAAGCCCATTGCCTCACTTCTTATATTTAAGCCCTCGTATGAGTCTGTTTGAATGCTTATTTGTTAAAGAAAGACATAGATACATTTTTTGAGACTGAATGCTCCAGTTTAATAAAAAGTCTTCATTTGGTTGCTTATGGAAGCTGTTAAAGTACCTAGAGCATTGTTGTATGTGTGTTGCTTTTTAGAAAATACAACATGGATGTAGGGATGGGAAGATCATAGTGTTGTACTGGTTTAAATCTTGTAGAAATAATTTTGTGTATAGTCTCCCACTTGAATTTGTATGAATAAATTTCTTTACCAGGCGTGTCCATTTCTTGCAAAACTCTGTTCCAGTCAAGAGAGCAGGTGAAGACAATTTTCAGAAAATAAAACTCTTGAGTACTAGAATCCACCAATTTACATTGGAATCCAGTAACTTCCCATTCTTCTTGGCGTAGTTAAAACTACTGTACTTGGAAGCATGTCAGCCAAGTTTCTTTTTTCAGGCTGATTAATCAGTCCAAGTTTAGGACTTTATGGTTACTATGTGTCAATCAGATGACAATTGCATGCAGAGAACCAGCACAAGAAATGAGTGCAGTCTACTTGTGACCTTAGAACATGCAACTGAATTATGCTGCTCTTTGGCATGCCAGTATTTCCAACAGCAGTGGAGAGGCATTGACTAAGTGTCAACATATTCTTGCTTCCCACTATGGCTATAATTGCTGTAGCTCATTTTTTTCCAATATCTACCATGCAACTGTCAAGAGTCCAATGATAATTTATTTGATGTGTATTTTTAATCAATCTTTTAAAATTATTTAGCATCAGCCCCTTAGTAACTGGGCAGCTTGATTTGATTTTTTTTCCAGTGTGGGGCTTGTGGCTTTGAATGAAACTAGCTATGATCCAAGTGGTTTTTAACTTGTAGCATAATGCCCTTTTTCACACACTGCATACATACGTTTTTGACAGTTATAAATGGATGAGTAGTAGGGGGTTAATAGGCATACAGTCCTAAATGCAGAATTAATGTTAACAATTCTGTAGAAATTATTCATAACACTTTATACAAAACCTCTGTGCAACACAGTTACATTTGAAACAGTTCAACTATACATGCCATGTTTTTGAATTTAATTTGTTTGAAGTGTGTTATCATGATGTGAAATGCCCAGTTTCTATCACAAATCTTTGTTATTGTCCGTAAGACAAAGCTGGCCCTGTGAAAATACTATGGGATAATAAAATAATATATGGTTATGTTTGAGTGATTTCTTATTGGGGATCTTAAGTGGAGCCAGTAGTTACTCTCAGAAAACAAGATATAGGAAGTTTTGCTTAGTGGGGATAATGGGAGCTGTAGTTCATCATACCCAGTTAGCACCAGATTACTTTATCTTAATTTATACTTTGAAGACTGAAAGCCAATGGAAATACAGAAAAGCATTTTTACGCGCTAAAACTACATGAATTATCCATATGATTGCAGCTTAAATTAACAGACATGGATTGATACTAGAATGCACTTTTTTTAAAAAAATAGCCATGTTAGTCTTTGTTTCAAGTATATCAAAATAATGCAGTCACACTTTTAAGACTAACATATTTTAACATGAGCTTTCGTGGAAGTGGACTTGATCCACAAAAACTCACATTAAAATATAACAGTCTTAAAAGTGCTACTGTGTTTTTGTTTTGATACGCTAGAATGTAAGATGTGATCAATTACCATATAAAACTCAATTTTGGAAGAGAACGAAGGTTGCTTGAGGCAAGCTGAGGATAACATCAGGGCCCAGTGCCTTTTGAGCTCCTAAGTTATTGGGCTACATTATGAGATGATGTGCACGATTGTTTGAAAAGTAAAATTGCCCCTGAACCATATGATTTGAGTAAGATGTACCTTAATCCAATTGTTGGGCCCAGCTGGAGTGTACCATGTGGCTATATCAAGTTCCCATTGGTTCATTAGGTCTGTTGGATTCAAGCTAAACCGTCTACAAACTATTCAACATTGGTACCTTTGGAGAACTGTTTTTTTGAAGGGTTGAAATAAACTAATGAAAGTAAACACCCACCTTTTTTTTTATTTGATGGCCCTGATCCACACCTGTATGCATTTGCTTTAGTATAAAATGATAATGAATCTTCAACTATATAATACGTTAAATATGTGGCATGTAGTTTAGCACTAAGGGAGGACAAACTCTGGCCACAAGCTTGTAGTATAGCACTGGAAGACCATAAGGCCATGATGGCAAACTTTGGCACTCCAGATGTTCTTGGACTTCAATTCCCAGAAGACCAACACACACACATGTGAATCCACATAAATGGGTTTGCCGCAATTCAGCCACGCCGCCCTCATCGCTCCGGGAACTGGAAGTAAAACGCACCTGTACGGGCACTTTTACTTCCGCTTCCAGGAGCAATGAGGGCGGCGTGAGCTGGATGAATTGCAGCAAACCCATTCGTGTGGATTCACAGGGGCTTGGGCTTCTGGGAATTGAAGTCCAAGAACATCTGGAGTGCCAAAATTTGCCATCACGGCCATAAGGTAAGGCGAAGAAATCTAAAAGCAGGAGTTCTCAACCTTTTAAAGCTGGGGGCCAGGTCATGCTCCCTCAGACAGCTTCAGGGGCTGGATGGCGATTTTGCCCTTCACCACGGTACTTCCTGGTGCAGTGAGGACCACATGAAATGGTGCTGTGGGGTGCATCTGCCCATGGGCCATAGGTTGACAATCCCTATCTAAACAGTTCAAAAAAGGGATTTTTTTCCCCCCTATGCATTTTCCTGATTTTCAACTTTCCTGCATCTCCAAACTTAGGATTTCAGGAGGCAAGGAAGTAACACGTTCCAGACAAACCCTTTCTCTCATTTTTAAGGATAGGAGAACCCTTCTCTGACTGAAGCAGTTTGCTCTTTGCAGGGAGTTTCTCGTCGGTCACTCTTGCTCAAAAGCAAGTCGTATCGGACTCTAGGGGGCAGTCCTCTTCTTTTTATAGCCAAAGAACCAGCGCGGTGACATTTTTGTGGTCGTGACAGGCATGATGCCGTCGGAGCACGTGGAAAGCTGTTACCTTTCTCACCTAAGCGATACCTATTTATCTACTTGCAATTCCTTGCTTTCGAACTTCTAGGTTGGCAGCAGTGATGGGATGTAACGGGTTCTCACCAGTTCTCCAGAACCGGTAGTAACTTTTCCCAGTGTCCCAGAAAACCTATAGCAGCTTTTGGGGGGAACCACCTTTGGGGCTTACCTTTTCACTGCGCATGCATGCCAAGCACTTGGTGTGCATGCACGCCTAGTGCTTGGCACATATGCACACCCTCCTTGTTGTCCTCCCAAACGGGGAGGAGGAAGAGAAGCTGCTAGCCTGAAGCTCCCTATTTTTATTATTTTGTATTTTTTTTCTTTGGCCCCGCCCATGACATGACATCATGATGTTAGCTCCACCCACACTGTGATGACATCACGGTGGGGTAGTAAAATTTTTGACATCCCACCACTGGTTGGCAGGAGCCGGGACAGAGACGGGAGCTCACGCTGTCGTGTAGAACTCGGGTCTTGAACGGCTGACCTGCGTCACGTTCAGAATCTTAACCACTAAGGCACCGCAGCTTCTCACAGAAAGGAATTAAAATAAGCTGATCAAGGAGTCTTATTCATTCTTGCTGGCCTGCGGGCTTTGGAAAAGGCCAACCAAGCGGCTTAAGAGTAAAGTAAAGGTAAAGGTTTCCCTTGCTCGAAAGCCAGTCGTATCCGACTCTAGGGGTCAGTGCTCGTCTCCCTTTCAAAGCCGAAGAGCCAGCGCTGTCTGCTTCTGCAGACGTTTCCATGGTCATGTGGCAGGGCATGACTAGACACTGGGCTGCATGGAACGCTGTTACCTTCCCACCGAAGTGGTCCCTATTTATCTACTTGCAATTTCTTGCTTTCAAACGGCTAGGTTGGCAGGAGCTGGGACAGAGACGGGAAGGAAAACCACAACTACCCAAAGAACAGCTCCGCCTCTGGGTCCGCCTCAGCCTCGCCCCCTTTGCCCCTTTCCTCATCATCCGCTCGGGGAAGACTTTCTCCTCCTCCTGAGACACATCTAAAGGAGCTGAGATGCGAGTCGAAGTCTCTGTCGCGACATCAGCGATGTGCCCGTCGGTCTGGTAAGTACCACTTCTGCATCAGTGCTGGGAGAGGGAAGAATCATGACCCAGACACTCCATCTCCCCATCTGCCTTGAGTAAAGGACCATTTTGGGAAGCCAAGATGCGCTTCCTCCCACAGTGGGTGTCTTGTACTAATAACTGATTGAGAAGTACCTGTGCTAAGTCTACCCTCACCTTACAAGGAGTCCTTAGTCGCAGAGGACGTCTTGTTGTGACCCATTAAGTCACCTCCGATTTGTGGCAACCCTGTGGATGAGAGGTCTCCACAATGCCCTGTCCTCAACAATCCTACGAACTCTTGAGAGCTTAATCCTGTGGGTCCCTCACAGAGTCAGTCTATCTAATGCAGAGGTTCCCAAACTTTGTGGGCCATGGGCCGGTCATGTGGTTCAGGGAGCTGGTCTCTATGGCCCGTGGGCCGGATCTGGCTCCCGACGCCACTTCATCCGGTCCGCAAAGCCCTCATTCCCGGAAGCGGGCACATTTTACTTCCACTTCCAGGCAGGGGGCCGCCGTATCTGCCGTATCAATTATATGGGGGGCCCAGGCCACGGGGGCCCCCAACGTGCGTAAGCAAAACAAATCTTTACCCTTCCTAAGGGCCCCCAAACAAATTTTTATACGGGGCCCCGCCAAGGCACGCTACGCTTCTGCTTCCAGGAACAACGAGGGCTTTGCGGGCTGGATGAATTGGTGTCAGGGGCTGGATCCGGCCCTAGGGCCATAGTTTGGGCACCCCTGGTCTAATGTTTGGTTTTCCACCTTTCCTGCTTCCTTCCACCTTTCCCAGCACTATTATCTTTTCCAGAGAGCCCTGCCTTCTCATGCTCTGCTCAAAGCAGGGCGTCCTGAGCTTCATCATTTCTGTCAGCAGAAGAAGCATATGTGTCCACATTCATGATGTGGCATTTCTTCCAGGTATCTGTATGCAGCAGAAGAGTGGCGTGCCTTGGCGGGGCCCCGTCTAAAAATTTGTTTGGGGGCCCTTAGGAAGGGTAAAGATTTGTTTTGCTTACGCACGTTGGGGCCCCCCGTATAATTGATAAGGCAGATACGGCGGTAGCTACGCCTCTGGTATGCAGATTCATGCTTATATGGTTCCCAAACCTCTTCTGAATCCAAACGGTGCATCTTCCGCTGCTTCTTCACACTTCTTGTAAATTTAGTCATGCATCCTCTTTTTAAAAGCCTCAAGTAAATGACTCATTAAGCTAACTCATTGCAAGCTTGGACATTTCTGTTTTGAGGAAATGCTATAAGCTACCTCTTATGCAGATTTCAAGAATGATTTCTGCTTTGTAGATTTGACTGAGAAGGCCCACTATAGGCCAAAAAAGATTCACCAAAAGTTCTTTATTTTCTCAGTTAACTTACAAACTTCTGTGATGACAAGGTCTTTTCATCTTTTATAATTTCATTTTTCATTATTTTATGACATAATATAACATAATACTGAGACTGATATTTTGGTGTTACAGGTTGCTTTTAAATGGAAAAAGTGTTCTTAAGTTTAAAACGCTGGACTCTGTCAAACTTGTGAATACTTAGCTGACTCTAGGATTGTTTTTCTCTCCCAACAAAACCCAGGCCAGAAGATATTCTTCCGAAAATGCCAATAGTGCAGGAGGGAATATTCTTTATGTAATGTTTCCCTGTGGATCTCAGCTATGGAAGTTTGACATTTCGCTCCCCCCTCCCTTTTTTTTACATCCCACATATTATATACTATGTAAAATGGTTAATTTTGTTCAATTTTTTCAAGAACTCTGGCTCTGTGAAAATTTATTTTATTAAATTGTTTGGCTTGAATTTATTTTTAATGAGCCAAAATTAAAGGAATCTGATTTTCTTACCTTAAATAAATATGAATGTAGCTCATTTTCCCTTCAAAATTTCTTGCACTGGTTGTGTTTCATGTTAATGCAATAGTTTGTATTTATATTTTCATGTTAATGCAATAGTTTGTATTTATATACACTACTATGATGAAAAGTATATAACCCCTAATTTTTCTAACTTAATAAATAGCTGCTCAATCATCTTTTTCCACCTTATTTGCAAGTATGCACAAAGAAATAATGAGTAGATTACTTTATTTTATTTATTTATTTATTTATTTATATTTCTATACCGCCCTTCTCCCTGGGGCGACCCAGGGCGGTTTACAACATCATAAAAGCATAATAAAACCCAACCCAAACCCATTGTTAAAAAACTTCAAAATTACAATTATAAAATTTAAAAAGTTTTTAAAATTTATAAACATCCACAGGTCCCAATAAGCATTTAAAAAGTTAAATACCTTATGCATGTGAATTTTAAAGTCTTCAAAGAATACAATACATCAGGTCCAAGAGCATGTTCTGGTGTAGAAACATATTTTACTTTAGCTTCCCCCCTTGAGGGAAGGGAAAAGACCATACGTGCCTCCTCCTCCTCCTTCCATATCCGAATCCAAATGTTGGTGATCACAATGACAACCACCCATGAAGACTGCCCTGAGAATATAATGCAGTGGCCTTTCCTCTGCCTTCCACATTGCAGCATGCTATCTGTGCCACTGATCCAGTTCTGCAAGTCACTTTCTGTTCCTGAGCCCTTTTGGCACCCAAAGTCCTCCTCAGCCCCAGGCCAATATTGCTGAAGCTGCTGCCATCCATCAAGATGGACTCACATGGGACTTAATCCACTTGGGGACCGTCACCCTTCCCTGTGGACTTTAGTCCTCAGGGTGGTCAGGTTAGTTCACCGCCACTTGACACTTCCTGTTGAGTTGCTGGCAGTATGGTCTACTCTATTACAATAGCAGGATAACCTGGCTAGACAGGTATACTTGTCATACACAAGCCAAACAGTATAGTATGAGAGCTATCTTGCTTTAAGGAGGATTGGGTACTCAGGAAAAAGTGGGACTCTTTCTTCTATGGCTGATCAGAAATGGACTAAAGCTATAGCCACCTTGTGAACCCATGTCTTTTGGTGCTGTATGTGGCAAATTACTTGAAAAACAAAGACACATTTTGAAATCAGTTTGTGGCATCATGTGGCATTCTGATGGACAAAATAAATAAATATAAATAAATAAATGGATTAGGCATTTCATTGGCCTAATAATGGGGTGACCAATCTGTGGCTCTCTCAATGTTCTTGGGATTCAGGTGCTGTAGTCTCTTACCACTGACTGTGATGGTTAAGGCTGACGAGTTGCTGCCCATTGTTAGGTCCATATATAAGTTGCATCCATTTACTCTTCAAAGAGGAACATGAGTTGATACTTACAACTAAGATTAATTTTTGCTGGGTTTTTCAATACATGGCTTTCTCACTCTGTTTTGAGAAATTGGTATCTCTTGCTTTGTAGATCAACTATTATGAGCATTGGCCATATGAAAATTATATGAGTGTCAATCTTCACATCTATTAGTGACATTAAAAAATCCTTACCAAGTGACTAAGAAGGCAGGGGGGTTTATGGAATCTTTAGCTAATGTTCTAATCCCCTTTTTCTTATTTTTATATAGGAAATAAATGTGATAGTGTCTTTTCTGTTTCCTGCTTGTGAAACTGGGATTGAGTTTGCCTAGAAAGAGCAGCCGAAGTTCCCCTGCAGGGGTGATCAGCTATATCACTGCTGAATTAAGGATTCCATTCCCTCCCCTCCGCCTTGGGAAGATACTCATTTCTAACAGCTGCTTGATATGATGTTCTCCATGCTAGGAATAACTGCATCTAAAGGATATAGCTAGTGCAAATGGGGAGAAACATACTTTCAATTTGTTTTAAAAGAATTTACCGAATATTTGCTATTCCCCCTGCCACTTGGGTGAGAAAGGAACTTGAGGGTTGTTGTTTTTCATGTGGGAGAATACATAAAACTGACAGATTTCCTCATTCTGAGTTGGGAAACATATTTTACTGTTATTTCCTCTCTCTGACCCTCCAGTCCAGCATTTTTAGTTCCTTTTTAAAAATTGAGTGAAATGTGGTTAATCACCACTGGGAAATTCCATTCTGACCATATTTAGATGGATATATTTTCAGTTTTACTATCATGGAAAGGGTGTTGTGATTGAAACTGTGCCACTTTTGGTTCCTCTTAAAAATGCGGTTAATATATGCTATGTAAATATTATTTAAATACTAACACAACCTAGATAATGTATGTGTGCCATAAAGTGGTGCCATTCCCACAAAAATAAATTAGCTAAATCCTGTAGTTGCATTATATTTAGAATGTGAATTTCACAGGGAAAAGAGTCCTATTTATTCGATACCTATATTGTAGAGGCAGCATTTAGATCACAGCAGTTCTTTTAAGAACTCATTGACAAAATATATTGAATATCAGGTCAATATCCTGCAATTAAAGAGAAGGTTTAAGTAGAAATAAATGTGAGTATTTAAGTAAATTGACCATAGCTAATAGAACAGATGTTATAACACTACAAGAGACCCATTTCGCTGATGATGAACAGATTAAAGCCCAAGGGAAGATCCCTGGGTATAACATTTAGCCAATATAACTTCCAATATGTTATATGTTATCCTGCTATGGTAATAGAGTAGACCATACTGCCAGTGACTCAATGCTGAGTTTCAGGTGGTGGTTAACTAGCCTGACAACCTTGAGGACCAACAGCCTTGGGTGTTGCAGCTCACAGGGAAGGATAATGGTCTCCAAGTGGATTAAATCCCATTTGAATCCATCTTGATGGAGTGCAGCAGTTTAATCAATACTGCCCTAGGGCTGAGGAGGACTTTGTGTGCCAAAAGGGCTCAGGACCAGAGAGTGACCTGCAGAACTGGATCAGTGGCACGATATATCATGCTGCAATGCAGAAGGCAAATGAAAGGCAACTGCATTATATTCTCAGGACAATCATCATGGCCAATTGCCATGATGATCACCAATGTTTGGATTCAGATATAGTAGAAGAAGAATGTATGGCTCCATCTAAAGTCACTAAGACGCTGACTGGGAGACGGAAGGTCAGCAGTTCGATTCCAGAGTACTGCAGGACGGATTGACCTCCCATCTCTGTCCCAGCTCCTGCCAATCTAGCAGTTTGAAAGCAAGAAATTGCAAGTAGATAAATAGGGACCACTTCGGTGGGAAGGTAACAGCGTTCTGTGCGCTCCGGTGTCTAGTCATGCCTGCCACATGACCATGGAAACGTCTGCAGAAGCAGACAGCGTTGGCTCTTCGGCTTAGAAACAGAGTTGAGCGCTGACCCCTAGAGTCGGATACGACTGGCTTTCCAGCAAGGGAAACCTTTACCTTTAATGTATTTTCACCATTATATTAAAGAATATAAGAGTATTAATTGCACTCAACAATATAGCATCGATATCAGTACTATTGAAATTTCAGGAATAATGTTCATGATGATTTGCAAGTCCCCAAGCATTTAGTATCCTTATCTACCACTTTCAATCATCAAGATGTATATCTAGGTGATTTTAATAGTCATCATACTGACTGGAATTAAAACAACAATAACAAGAATGGGTAAATGTGACATAGCCATCGTAAGCCATACAAATGTTCCCTATCAGTTAGCTCCATGACCACCATTTTTAAAATGTCACTTGAAAAGTATTTCAGTAACTATTTCCTGAGCTATAGTGTTTTCACCATCTAAAAGATAAATCATTTGTTTCTTTCACAGATATGCTGAAACATCTAGGAATGGGACAGTCTAAACAAATTCATAAATAGGAGTCTTCCAGGTTAGTGGTAGTTTGTTGCAATCATTTTATTTCATCTTTCTGAAATATTATTTCAGTCTCAGCAATAGGCACCAGAAGAAATTTCTTAATACTGTATCATGAAAGGTATTAAATGCTGTATCATATATCCCTCATAGCATCCTAGCCATCTAGTAAAAGGTGATGGTAGTGGGCAGATTTTGAATCTACTGTCAAAACGTCCTCAAATGCAGGGTCTATGCCAGGGGTTCCCAAACTTTCACGTCGCGGGCCAGTCAAATGGTTGAGCAGGCTGGTCACGTGGTTCCTCCCACTGTAAAACACATCAGCTGCTGTTGTAAACGTGCATTTACGGCAGGGTTTACACATGTGTGGGTGCGTTTTATGGCTGATGCAAACATGTCCACTTCCAGTTGCAGCGAGGGTGGCGGCAAGTCACATGAAATGGTGCCGTGGGCCAGGTCCGGCCCATGAGCCCATAGTTTAGTCACCCCTGGTTTACACTTTTCCATAGGAATAAAAGATAGCAAAACCCACATAGGATAAAGTAAAGGGGTAACTGTGGATATGTTGAGGTGTATCCCTTTGCTGCTGGCAACTGATCATAGAGCTAACAAGTCGAAGTCATTTGGTTGAACTTCATTGTAGTTGAGTTGGCCACAATATCTTCTGCAGTGTCCTTTAAAAAAAAAACACTTCTGAATGAATAATAACTAACTTAAAGGCATATCAGAAAACAAAACAAACTAAACTAAATAAAATAAAAATAAAAACACTGTAGCACTTTAAAGACTAACTGCTATATTTTTATTGTTAGCTTTCGTGGATCAAGTCCACTTCTTCAGACCTTGAACCACGAAAGCTAACAATAAAAATATAGCAGTTAGTCTTTAAAGTGCTACAGTGTTTTTTATTTTTGTTTTATTTTGTTTATTTTGTTTTATTTTCTGATATGCCTAAACCACAGACTAACACAGCTACTATTCCAAAAAACTAACTGAAAGGTATTCATAGCCGTATGATCATACTGAACATAGTGATACATTCTCTTCAGTAGGCATAAGAACAGAGAAAAGCAGCTTTCTCTCTCTTTGTTGCGCTGGTAGTCATTTTATGACTTTGAAAGTATTATTGATTTACAACTCCTATGATCCCTTAGTATTGGCTCCATTGGGTGAGGTAGATGGGAGTTGTAGTCCAACAATGGCTGAAGAGCCAGAAGTTACCTATCTCTGTGCCTTATACATTGGTCCATCTACTGCAGGATTATCTCCAGTAAAATAGATGGCCTTCCAAGGTCTCAGAGACAGATTCTAATTTACAGATAAGTTCATGGCAAAATAAGCCACATAAAATGGAGAAGGTGTAAAACAAAAGGCAGAGATGTGTCTGAGTTTTTGTGAATCTGTTGCTGATGTAGTTTCTCAAGCACTCTGCAGTCAGCTGTTGAGATACCGTATGTGTGTGCAATCAGGAAACCCTCTTAAACCCATTTTTCCTGTCTATATTTTACTATATTTACTATACTCTTAAATAATATTTTCTTCCTCTCTGCTAACCTCAGTCCTTTGACTCATGTGATTTCAACATAGTCTTATATGTATTTTATAATTTCTGAACAATGTACTGTATTTCACAATTCTTCTGTCCAATTTGCCTTTCACTTGTTTTATAGAGTGGAAGAACGAAGACAATGCATTTCCTCTGAGTCTTCATGTTTTTACCACAATGGGAAACAGCAATGCCAAAAGAGCTCTTCCTTTCTCTACAAAGAACAGTGTGACAGAAAATTACTCATGTAAAAGGAAGGAAAACATGAAGGAAATGCCCAAATTCTGTGAAGTGTCACTGCACATGGAAGCCAGCTGCCATGTGACTTGCCAAAAAGTTCAAGGAAATAATGAAGATACTGGGGTTCCATTTTATAAATTTGTGATCCTGCATGCTGAGGATGACGTAGAAGAAGCTGTTAGAATCCAGGAATTGCTACAAAATGAATTTTGTATTAAGCCAGGAATTATCTTTGCAGAAATGCCTAGTGGTAGGCATCTGCTAGAAAATTTAAATGATGCTTTGAATAATTCTGCATGGACAATTATCTTGCTGACTGAAAACTTCTTGAATGAGCTTTGGTATCAGTTCCAGTCATACACATCTCTATCCAATTCACTTATTGCGCCCCACAAATGCAACACAGTCATACCCATGAGGCCACGGAATAGTCCTCTTCCATGGGAGAAGACTCCTTTTATTTTCCGGTCCATCAATGCTTTGCAGGAAGATAGCCCTGGATTTGTTGAACAAATAAAGAAAACCTTCCAGAAGTCTAAATATGAACACCAACAAGTAATGTGGCAGTATGGAAAGAAGAATGTAGAGGCACAATAACAGCTTGAATGGTGAAGATATAAAGAGATTTCCAGTGAAAGTCAAGATCCTTTATTTGAGCAAGTGGTCTGTAATAGATCAGTGTTTCTCAACTTTTGGTTTTTGGACTTCAATTCCCCAAAGCACTGATCAGCCAATGCACTGACTTAGGCTTCTAGGAATTGAATTTCCCCCGTGGAGCGTGGGCCCCACATTGGGAACCACTGCTCTAGACTTGCCAAGAATCCATCATGCCTTTGATGTTCCATACCGCTTGAATGGGAGTTTATTCTTCCAATTATGCTTAATAAGTGTAACTTCCAAAAAGTCACTGCCTTCCATCCCGTCATTCCATGTTCATGGTCTTGATATCTGACATCATGACAGGGCCATTGATCATAGCTTGTGGCACGCTGAAGCTCACAGACTGAATCCCCGGTATATCCAGTTAAACATCTTAGATTGCAAGACTGGAAAGACATCTGTATAGCCCATGGGGAGCTTCTGCCAGTTACAGTTAACAGTATTGGGCTAGGTGGATGAGAAAAAAGGACTTTTTCACCATCTCTGGAAGGACTTGCTGTAAGCCATCTTCTCTTGAAACTGAGAAACTCCATTCTCTGCAAGTTAAAAGCAGTCTGGAAGAACAATCGCTGTTTCTGATGAGCACATCTATCTCATTTCCCTCTATTTTATTTATTTATTTAATTGAATTTATCTCGTCTAGGCAACTCTGGGCGGCTCACAAATATGAAAACATCATACAATAATAAAGTCACAAGAACCTTATTTAAAAACCATTAAAACTATTAAAATATTAAGATACCCTCCCCAACAGCCACAACTTAAATTTAAAAACTGAAAGCCCAGGTGGCCCTCATATAAGCCAGGGTGGGGTGACTACCGCACTGGCAGGACCCCACACCTGCTGCGCAAGCCAGGTTTTAAGTTCTTTCCTGAAGGGTAAACAGGTTTGTTTTGTATTATTTCAGAAATATGAAAGCTCTGCTCAGCTAGACACAACGTTGGATCTAAACAATGGCAGTATATGTGTGCACATGGGTACATCACTGGATATTGTAAGTTTCTCAAGCCACATTCAACCAGGGTGTCTGTTGTTATTCCTGTGCATCAGATACTGTATCTTGAGAGTCTGCAGAAGCTGTGTTGGCTTATGCCACCTCTCTTCCAACATCTGAAGTGTTAAGAATAACACCAGATTAGAACTCTACGTTTCCTGCTAAAGACTTTGGTCTCTTTAAATTCAGTTAGAAATGGTGCGTTCTCCTTTCTCCGTCCCCTTTCAATGCCGTTTCCACCTTGCTCAAAATGATTGTTACCAGTTTCAGGACTTTCTATTAGTGTAGCTGAGTTACATACTGTATTTTCAGAGAGGTGCAATGGAGTTGTGAAGTATATTTTAATGTTTTTTATTTATTTATTAGTAGTAATTTTTTATATTGCCTGACATAGTGAAGGCACTACTTTGAACAGTTGTCAGTATATACATACAGCTAAAAACAATACAAAAATATATAATTGGCATAAACTGAATAGCAATGAGAAATAATAGTAAATATTAAACAGAAGGTAATCGGGGGGGGGGGGGGAATCTAAAGTACAAGCCCCCTAATTAGGGAAGAGTACCTGAGAAAGCCTTTCTAAATAGAAACGTTTTCAGGATTTCCTAAATACTTGGACACAGGAGGCCTGATGGATTTCAAAAGGAAGATAGTTCCATCATGAAGGGGCCATAAATGAGAAATCTGTCTTCTTAGTATCAATCTTCTTAGCTTCTCTCAGAATGTACATTCTCCACAAGATGGCCTGCAAGGACCTCATAACATGAGTTGAATGTCTATAGCAGATATCTCAGAAAACTAAACAAAACAAACAAAATAAAATAAAAAACAGTAGCACTTTAAAGACTAACTGCTATATTTTTATTGTTAGCTTTCGTGGATCAAGTCCACTTCATCAGACAAGGAATGAAACTTGCAGGCATGTTCTTTATATACCAAATTCAGGGGGTTGACAGGAGAAGGCAGATGTAATGCTAGAAAAGAAGGAAGACTTCGCAGTCTCGATCAGTTGAACTCTCTTCTTTCAAACAACAAAGCAGAGGGGCTGTTGTTCTTTTACCCAAAACATATCAACATCAAATGGTAGATATATTTGGCCATTACAAGGGTGAGCATTGCTATCCATGCCTCAACACTGATATCTAGGATTAGGGAGTCACTTTCTCCACTGTATTGCAATTGTTACTGCAATATTTAGAACCAGGCATTCATTATTACAGGTTCTAGCACTTTGAAAGCAGATAGCTGTCGACATGGTTCTTTCATATAGGTAAACACTAGGACTGTTTTTAATCACTACACCTTGATCTCCAGTGCCAACTTTCTTTGGAGGAATGGAAATTAAGTCCACACTTATTTGAAATGTCTGGTAAATTACTGTAACAGATGGCGAAACAGCTTAATGAGAACTGTTCCTTCTAATGCTAAGTGCTGGGTTTTAAATTTTAAATTGTAACTGTATTCCTCCAAAAGCATTAAAAATGCAAGAACAAGGAGATACGGATAACATGCACTTATTCCTGGGTGTTTTAATCATAAAAGTCTATTTGAAACCTTTATGCTATTTTTATGTATATATTTTAATGTTGCTTTTTTCTGGGTTGTTTTGTATTGATATTTCAAAGGTGCTTTAGCAAAACTATTTGAATGAGTGGGTAGTTTTTTTAAAAAATAAATGAGATAATTTTTTTAAAAAATCAGCACATGTGAACATTGTAATTTAAGGCTATTCAATTAAATAAATTTTTAAATAAGTTGTCAGTTTGGTGAACATTCCTTTCTTCCTTAAGTCTCATAATGTTAGGATCTGGTTTTCTACCATTCTGTATTGGGACTGAAATGAAAGCATGCCTTCAGTGGAGAACTATCCTCAAGTAAAAGGTAGCTAATAAGCAATAGCTGATCACAGAGCTGCAGGGAAGCATAAGACATATTTTTACTGATGTATTAGATAAAGAAGCAGAGGGTGTAGCTGTAGTTTTCAAGGATGCAGTCACTGAATAGTCAACAGCTTCTGAGATGACTAATAATGTCACTGGTGTACATAGAATATTGCTAGCCATTAAGCAACCATGTACCTGGTATAATGTTGCTGCTACAATATGATGACTTATAAAGGCCAGTGAAACCTGTTGAGTTGGTTGCTGCATAGTGATGACCTTTGAAAACTTGTTCCACCACCAATCCAGTGTTAAGCTATTCACTAGCTCCTCTCAAACAGCACATCAGTAGTGTTCAACTTGGTTCAACAGATGGTATTAGTGTGCAAGTTTCATCAACTCTACCCTGTTTAAAAACAGTTGAAGATTTTTATCTTTGAAGAGGTCTACAGGCAGATAGCTAGTGTACATAAATGTTGCTGTGATCTAGGGCTCCTTCACAGGCAACACTCTTGAGTTTCCAGAAGAAGCTGTCCAATGTGTTTATCTCACTTGCTCAAGGCTTACTGTATTATATGGCTGGCAAACCAAAGCCTAAGCCTCATGTATTAAGAACAGAGAGCTGCTCGAGTGCTATGTCACTCCCTTGTTTTCTGAGAATCTTGGGTGAAAGAGGAAGAAGGTGACCAAATGCAAAGAAAGGCAAGGCCAAGAATTTCAACAGGTTTGATGTGTTATGCACAAACAGAACCTTCTGAAATTCCCTTCCTCTAATAACTAGAGTGAGAAAATGCAAAGAACAAGGCTAGTTAAACATTTGAGAAGCATCACACTATCTCTGTACGTAACAGTCTGGATTCTGGGAGACAGTTAAAGTCCACATAATAGTCTTCCAATATAAATGCAACTGTAAATCTATGAACTGTAAAATTCTAGATGCATAAACAGTCTTAAATTTGAGAATTTAAAAATATACAAATATAAGATCAGGTGCAAAACAAGCGTCAATGTTGATTGAGTTTGCAAGACATTGGTGGGCCGGGCATATGTGCCACTTCAAAGTTGTCAGGTGGACAAGACGAAACATTTTTCAGGAGGGGCAGCAACGTCACACTCACATATATAACATTGGCATCATGGGGCGGGTGTGGGGAGCTATTAGCTCAGGAGGGTTTTTGCCCTCCCCCCCCCCCGGCTACAGCACTGTAAAGCGACCACTAGGAAGGCCAGCAACACCAGATGGGAAGACCAGTTCAGGGCAAAGTTCCCAAGGCTCTGGATGAGACTGGCTTGGGATCAGAAACAGTGGAAGTCAATGCTTCGATCCATCACGTCAACCTGACATGTGAAACACGGATCAACCAAGTAAGTGTACAAATGTTAAATAATAACTGGATAATAACAAGAGGACCAGGCTGGGATAATGTACTGACCATTATACAGAGCTGATTCCAGACATGCAGGGGCAATGTGCTGGACCATTCCACTGATGGGTAGTCTCTGGTAGACTTTGCTAGATGATGGGAGTTTACCGTATTAATTCCCTAGTGTAACTTATGCAAACAATCAGTGTTTTATGGCATGCCATTTGATTTGCTGCTACAGAACTGTTTTTAGTATTGATTAAAAACAGTTCTGCATTCAATTTCCAGATAATTTTTCCTTGGCTATATCTTTCACAGCTGGCTGGATAGCTCAGCAGTTGAGGCATCTGGCCACAGAGCCAGAGGTTGAGAGATTGAATCCCCACTGTGCCTTCCAGGAGAAGTGCCAGTCCCAGGGTACCCCCGCAAGAAAGGAAAGGTAAACAACTTCAGTGTATTCTCTACCTAGAAAACTCTGGAAAGGGTTCTCCAATGTATCATTGTTACTCTAAAAAATGGCATTTAAGTGAATGAGAGTGCTGAGAATTCTTTGTTTGAATCCCTAATACCTGATGCAGAATGATCGTTCTAAAGAGCCTTAGTTTCAAATTTGAAAATAGTAAAGATCTTAAAAATAGAAATAATTTATTCTTAAATGTCAAGAGAATCTCTCCTGTCCTTTGTGTGTGAAAGGAGTAAGGATGGCCAGGTGAATGAGGGAAAGCTGCTTTTCGCTATTTTGTGTTCTTACCGCTGATCCTGCTTTTCTAACAGGATGAATAGGGGGAGAAGGAATGGGAAATGAGAGAAGGCTTCCAATCTTAAGTGTTTTGTTATACAGCCAAACCTCGTATAAAGAGCGCCTCGTTTAAAGAGCAACTCGCTTAAAGAGCAGAATTTTCTCCAAATGTTCGCTTCGCTTAACACATAAAACCAACCATAAACTCACTTAACAAATAAATCGGGGTTCTCAATCCTAGCCCCTGAAGTCACAATTGGTCACTTACAATGGTGTTTTGCTTAAAGAGCAAGCTCGCTTAAAGAGCAATCCTGTGGAACACATTATGCTCTTTAAGCGAGGTACAACTGTATCTGGAAGTTGCTTCAGACATTTTTGGGGTTCGTCAGGGCCCAGCTTGGAAAGACCTTGATGACATACCCACTAGGGCAGTATAGGTGAACCTATGGGTGCGTGCACATGGACGGTGCCTACCCATGCACCTCCTCCTCCTCCTCGGGCACTCAGTCTCTAAAAGATTAGCCATCACTGCCCTAAAGTGACCCAGACTAGGGCTATGTATGAAGCTTTGTGGGAAACTAAAATCACAACTAGACTCAAAAGCCCCGGGGGTGCTCTGGACTACAATTTTTTAAATGTTGTGCAATCAATGCATCACACAACATTAAAAACCAGATAACGACGAGACTTGTGGAACCAAGTCTCATTGTTATCCAAGGTACTAGTGTATGTTTAAAAGGATATACTGACACTTGAGAAAGACACTGTTGTGATTCATACGTTGTGAATGTATCCCCCCCCCCCAAAAAAAAAAAAAAAAGGATTGGTATCATTTCTGTTGAGTTACATGGATAGTGTTACAGTTACATAAATACAATGCTTGCTTTACAGGTCATGGTCACAACAATCCATAAATGATACAGATGTACACAGGGCTACACTAAAAGGGCACAGGAGAGGGAGCGATGAGGGTGTCTAACCCTAACAAAATATATATGTTCCCACTCGCCTTCTAATTTCAACTCCCCTCTGGGGATTCGAACCAACAATCTCCTGCTTACAAGGCAAAATTGCAACCTCTAAGCCATTGAGCTGCTTTTATAATCTTATCTATGGCAGCACAGGAGGAAGAGGAACATGGAGTCCTGCTCGATCGTTCTGGGAATTGCAGTTCAGCTCTGCTCTTTGGATTGGCACCCAAGGGGGGGGGGGCGCTTTGTTACTGAAGGCCTGTGGGTGTCCAAGGCTGAGTCTCGGTTGCCCAATGGACCAGCCTATCACTGGATGTACATACACTCATCTTCAAAGCTTCTAACTGTAATTAAAATACCCAAATATATTAACTGAAATGTTAAAGCCAAATAAAATTGGTCAGAAATGCAAGGCAATCTATTCTTTTTGTATCCTGAACTAATTTTGTCAGAAAAAACTTTTAACTTCCCTTGAAATAATTTTAAAGGCCTAGTAGATGACTATAAATATCTAAGCTATAGGTTATGTTCTTTAGAAACAGAACGGAAAAGATTTGCATTTTTCTCAGTATTATATAGACTAACCTTTTAGCATGAACACTCATTGCTACATTAGTGCTATTCTGTGTAGTAAAGGTAAAGGTCACCCTTGCTCGAAAGCAAGTCGTTTCCAACTCTAGGGTTCAGTGCTCATCTCTGTTTCATAGCCAGCGCTGTCTGCAACTGCAGATGTTTCCGTGGACATGTAGAAAGACAAGTCTTGTGGTTCCACATCCTGAGGCAATGCAGCATCCAGGCTATTCTTACATCCGGAGTTTTCTGCTACTTACTCAATCTGTACACTCATTTCATGTTGAAATTAAGAAGCTATATATGTCCCATTCACTCTATGGTTATTTTAAAAGAAACTGGCCATTAACAAGTTGTTCTGGGATCTCCCATTAAGGGGAAGTACAGTGTGAAACATTTTTATAGTTTATTCAAATGAACTCCACTCCATGTGTAACATCTAGTCCTGGCAGGATGGAGCAGAAGTGCACCAAATGGCATTGTTCCCAACGAAAAGCATGGACTTATAACTGAATGTTCACAAGTGGAACTTATACAGTACACGCCAAGCTATTGGTGCTTAGCCTCTTCATCCAGCTAAGAATTGTAGAACAGAAAAAACCTCCTCCAAGGTTGTGGTAGTTTTGCGCCACAATTGGGCATACCCTGGGCAATGGAAACCTTGTGCCAGCTAACCTTTCTCACATTAGGTGAGGCAAAAGGTGGCTTCATTTTGGTAGTTCCATGTCTGGCCTCAACATGGAACATTTCATTGTTTTTAATGTGCCAAAGACCTCTGCAGTTAAAATAGATAATAGCTAGCAGGTGATCTGTAGCACAATGAAGAACCAAGAAACATCCAACATACTGCCAGGGTTGTCAGTTGTGAAAAATTCTGTTTGCCCACACAGGAAAAAAAAGTGCCAGGTAGAGTCTAAGGACACTATCGTCAGGGATTTAGTGCATGAAGTCGATGTGTTATGTTCATTAGTTCCTTTATTTCTTTTATTTCATTCATTAGTTAAGGGTGATGTTTTAAATGGGGGAAAATAAAGACATTATGTTCATAAAATTAAGGTTTTCATAAAATGTCCATAAAATCTAAGGTTCTCTTTTGAACTGCTGCGTTGTGTTAACCCATAACCAGAAATCTCAATTTCATTTGTGTATATTATTTTTTAATATTTCATTTTTCAATAAAGATGCTTTTAAGCTTTATTTTCCATTCTCCCTGACTCTACTCTTCCTTCACGATTCCTTGAAAGCAGTTCTTCAATAAGAGGAGAAGCCCAAAAGGAAACTGGTTATGACTTCAAAGGAGAAACCTCCTACAGTGTATCCGTTCTCACACCAATGTATCTATTCTGGAGCAGAGAGATTCTTTTTTTGAAGGAAAGGTTAGAAAGAAAATGTGTTTTTTTTGTTTTAAACCTTCATAGAAAATGTTTCTGAAGTCCGATCCAAATTGTATAAGTGTCACAAGAAAGGTTATTATGTCCTCTATCAATCACACTTTGGATCACTTCAATCGGTTGATCGGTTTGGTAGCAGGCTCACCTCCAACTCCCCCCCCCCGAAAATGTCATTTTTACAAGTCACAGTTCCCTTAATATCTTTGTTGTTGATTCCTGCTTTGGTGTCATTCTTCTCCACATGTTGTATTCGAACTGTATCCACCTCAGGAAGTTGTCACATTCAGTTTCTAACATGTTTTTCCCTTTTATTGTTGCATTTTTGTGACCTTGTTTGAGTGGTTTTTTTGTAAAATGCTTCATAGTTTTCTCCCCTGAAATCCAATTTCAAATGTAATAGTGTCACCACAAAGGCTATTCTTTCTTCTTTCAAACACACTTTGGGTCCCCTGAATCTGTTGTGTGGTTTGGTTGCTGGGCTGCCAGAAACTGACCCCCCCCCCCCATGAAGATTGCATTTTTTCAAAGCAACTTTCAGAAGCAATGACATCATCACTTTGTATTTTTGGCCAATGGTTCATTACATTTCTGAAAGTCACCAAGACAAGCTTTCAGCTGATGTAGCCATTATTTTTGTGGGTGCTTTAGTTTTGTGGTGGCAGCTTGATTTTTGTTACATTGCAAAAACTGCCAGACCACCCAAACAAAATGTAAGATGTTCATAGAATTCACGTCAAAAACTTTGTATCTCTAATATGAGCAGTTCAGTGGAAAAGGATCACCACGCAGGATACTTTCAACACAAGCAGGTTTTACCCTTTTAAAAATATTGGGCACAAACATGTTGCACTGGCAAAGAAAAGGGAAACTATAAATAGGAGATATGCTCTGTAGCTCATGAGTTGACATTCTAAACAGTGGGAAAGAACAGCCAGCAAAGCCCAGAGAAATGAATCAGAAGGTCTGCTGTCTGTGTACAGAACTGTTTCAGAGTAAACCTAATTGCAGAGAAATACATACATTATGTCACTACAAGAATTTAGCATACCTAGGAAGTTTTCTGGCAGTTGAGATGAAACAGCATAATCTTCAACTGAAAATGTAAACATCAACTTTAGCTACATTCACAAACTTTTTTTAAAAAATGAAATGGTAGGCATGTTTGTCTGTGTTTCAAGCATATGAGTAAACGAAACAAAAAGTGTTGTGTCACTTTAAAGACTAACTGCTGTATTTTAATGTTAGCTTTCGTGGATCAAGTCCACTTCATCAGACATAAGAGTGAGACTTCATGACATCAGTTTATACACATCAGGTACAGAATGTTTAGCATAACAAATAAGTATACAAATCAATGTGGTTTTTTTAAAACAACTGGTAATACCTGTTCTTCAGATTAGTTGTGAAGCTTCTCCTTTTTGAATGGCAAGGGTTAAAAAAACCTTACAGCATGCTTTAATTTCTACCTAATTCTCACCAAAAAAGTTAAAATGAATATAAAATTTGTGCTATAAATTTTTTGTTGAATGCATACCCATTGATTTGTTCACCATAAAAAAAGATAAGCTCGAGTAAAATGATGCTCAATTTTAAAAAATACAATACTGTCCATTGTGAAAAATGTCAATATATGTGTACCCTCCTAAAATAGACTTCTCCAGTTGTAATTCTCTTGCCCTTTGTTCCCAGATGAGGGATTTTTTTTACAAATCTATTGGTATACAAGCCACAAAGATATAACAAGAAGTACTGTACTATATGACTAAAAGGTAGAGAGCCTTTTAATATATCACTCTTCAGTCAGGAAGAAACGAATGTTTTCCTCCATTTTTTGCAAAATCAGACCAGCAAGATGAAACATATGAGATCAGCTCGACTCTTCAGAATTCCTGTGATAATATAAATATGCCTAACCTATTTGCATCTTCAAGTTATCTAAAAGGATGAATATTTTTCACTTCTTCTTCTGTCATATCTGAATATTGGTGATCCTTATGGCGATCAGCCATGAAGACTGTCGTGAGAATATAACACAGTGGCCTTTCATCTGCCTTCCGCGTTGCAGCATGACCCCATGAAGATGGATTCAAGTGGAATTTAATCCACTTGGGAACCATCACCCTTCACTGTGATCATTGGCACCCAAGCCATTAGTCCTCAGGGTTGTCAGGTTAGTTAACCGTCATCTGACACTGGGCGATGAGTTGCTAGCAGTATGATCTACTCTAGGAGTGCCCAGACTACGGCCCATGGGCCAAATCCGGCCCTCAGTGCCATTCCATCCAGCCTGTGCCTCCCTTGTGCATGTGGAAAACGCTGCCGTCAATGACCCACAGCTGCTGTAAATGTGTTTACGACAGCCATGGGTGCATTTATGGCAATGTATGCACATGCACGGGAGAGAGGAACCACGTGACCAGCCCACTCAACCACGTGACTGGCCCACAGCCCAAATTCAACACCCCTGGTCTACTCTATTACCATAAGCAGGATAACCTGACCAGACATTTAGATTTTTCACTAGTGACCCTGTATTATTATTCTGGACATTATTTGTAGCTACAAAAACTAGTACAGAGTTAAATGGCCAAATTTTTGTCAAACATGCTATATCCTTTCTTACTACTGCTAATTTCAACTCACATGTGGAATAGCCTAACACATTAATCACCTAAATATTGCCAAATGTCAGAAACCACAAGGAATGTTGGATCTCTCTCCAGGATGAATAGGCAGTCTCAATTACCTGAGTCATTTTTATTTACAAGCCTAGCTTGCTAGTATTTTGGGCTTCATACATTTATTTAAATTCCATTGAGACAACTGTACATGATGCACAGAGAATGTTTTGTGGAATCACCTCCCTAGTCAGCAAAGGGTAATAAGGTTGTTTTGCAAAAACTTGAAAAACATATCAACACTGAGTCATCCATCTTTTCCATGTTGACAGTGCATCTTGAAATAAGTTCCAAGTACTGTGCTGTATTCCATGTCAGGCCTCCTGGTAGCCAGTGTTGTTATTCTTCCAAGTACACACCACTGACAGAAACTTTGCAGGTCTTCTTTTCTATTTGTAACATCTTAGTGCCCATGATGTCCCTGCTTCCACAAAACACTTGGTATTTTCATTTATGGATTATAAAGATTTATATCCTGCCTTTCAATGAAATATTCAAACATCTCACAAATCAGTTAAGTGAGACAAAGTGGTGTGAAAACACATCACAGTATCTGTTAGTAAGAATAACAGAGACTCACAAAGCAGCAGAAAAAAAAAGATAAATCTTGTTATCTGTCATTGGATCTTCTAGGTCAGTGATGACAAACCTTTTAGAGACCAAGTGCCCAAACTGCAACCTCAAACCCACTTATTTATCACAAAGTACCAACACAGCAAGAGGGGAGAAAGAAAATGCTCCAATTGGGCTGCAGGGCAGAGAGGCAGGCCAAAACTGTGCTGGGGGAAGAGAGGAAGCTCTCCCATTGGGCTGCTGGAAAGAGGGGCAGGGTGAACTCCATGCTGGGGAGAGGGAGGAAGTGATCTCATTGGAATTCTGAGCAGAAAGGCGGAATAAACTCTGTGCTGGGCTGACCACATGGGTGCCCACAGAGAGGGCTCAGAGTGCGACCTCTGGCACACATGCCATAGGTTCACCACCACTATTCTAGGTAAAGGTCACCCTTGCTCGAAAGCCAGTCGTGTCCAACTCTAGGGTTCAGTGCTCATGTCTGTTTATAGCCAAAGATCCATTGCTGTCTGCATCTGCAAACGTTTCCATGGACATGTGGCAGGCATGACTTGACTCTGGAGTGCACAGAATGCTATTTTACCTTCCCACTGAAGTGGTACCTCTTAATCTAATTGCGATTTCTTGCTTTCGAACTGCTAGGTTGGCAGGAGCTGGGACAAGGACAGAAGCTCACTCTGTAATGCAGCACTCTTTACCTGCCACTTCTTATTACCTCCTTGATGCAATTTCAGAGCTTCAAATATTTATTGGTCTGGCAGACTCCTATTGTCAATCTCTAGGAAAAGAACATTCAGTAGGCATTTTGGAACTAGAAAACCTCTTCCTAGAACATAAAATGTACAGTTAGGCCCTCAAGTATTTTGAGGTACAAACAGAGTCTGTCTTAAAATCTAGAAATGTAACTGGACCATGATGCAACTGCTCATATAAAGCAGGCAATAGACATAATTTGCTTAGGCAGGAGAGTTGTTGTTGAGGGAGCCCAAAGCACACTGCCTTTCAGAAAACCTTGTTAACAGGGAATTGTGGCATTGTGTTCACCTTTATCCTTTGCAACAGACATGGGCAAAGTGCAGTCTCCACATGTTGCTGAAACTGTAGTAGACTTACCCAATACAGCCAATGGTTAAAAAGTTGCAAGATCACAGAATCACGTTGTAGAGTTGGACAGTACAACCCCCACCCCTTTACTAAATGAAATCCCCACCTGAAGCACTTCTGACAAATAGACATCCAACTTCTGCCCTAAAACTTCCAGTGGAGACCACAACTTCATGAGATAATCTGTCCCACTGTCAAACAGCTGTTTCTGTCAGCAATTCCACCCCAATGTTTAGTCAGAAATTCTACTTTCGTTATTGGGATCTGTAGGCCTGGAGCCTACCATATGAAAATAAGCTTCTTCTTCAGTTATCTAAAGACAGCTAATGGAACTGCAGGCCAGCAACATTTAGAGACGGGATTTTATCCATTCCTATTCTATAAAAATTGGTGCTCAAAGAATTCAGTGGACAACCAAAAACCTCAAATAATTAGATTCTAGATCAAAACAACCTTGAACTCTCAAATAAGACTCACTAGAACAGGCAAGAACACTTAGAAACGTCAAAAGCAGTGTGAAGACTTGATAGGAGATGGATTGACCCAATAAAGGACACCATGGCTTTTAGTTTTCAAGCTCTTTGCCTATTAAAGGAAAGGCGCTTTTCACCTTCATTTTGGTGAATTCATCCCATGTGAGAAAGATTAGCCAGCACAAGGTTGTCATTGCTCAAGGTACACCCGATTGTGGTTCAAAAATACCACAATCTTTGAGGAGGCTCTTTCTTTGTACCCCACTTTGCACTTGGAAGTGGGATGCAAGGCACAATACCTCATGCCCAATAAAAACTTGTGCAATCTTCCAAATGCCACATGCCTCTTGGTTAGATCTGCAGCAGACAGACTAGGACAGTATACTTCGGCACATACCCAGCACATTTCTCCCTAAGGATAACACTGGACAATTTTTTACTTTTAAAAAATACTTTATGGAAAGTAAGCAACAATGACCCAAATAAGACCAACAAAAGTATTCTCTCAGTTTTGGGTTGCAGGAAAAACAGTCCTTTTTCTCCTTCTGCCATATCTGTGTCCATCATGGCAATCATCCATGAAGATTGTCCTGGGAGCAATATAATGCAGTGGCTTTCCATTTGCCTTCTGCAGCACAGCATGACTCCCGTGCCACTGATCCAGTTCTGGGAGTCTCTGTTTGGTCCTGAGCCCTTTTGGCACACAAAGTCCTCCTCAGCCCCAGGCCAGTATTGATGAAGCTGCTGCCCTCCATCCAGATGTATTCAAGTGGGATTTAATCTATTTGGGGACCATCACTCTTGCCTATGGACTTCAGCACCCAAGCCGTTTAGTCCTCAGGGTTGTCAACTTAGTTAACCGCTGCCTGGTACTGGGCGTTGAGTTCTTGGCAGTATGTACTCCAGGGGTGCCCAAACGTTTTGGGCCGTGGGCTGGTCATGTGGTTCAGGGGGCTGGTCACCAGGGGCGTAGCTACCGCCGTATCTGCCATATCAATTATACGGGGGCCACGGGGGCCCCCAACGTGCGTAAGCAAAAATTAATAAAAAAACTTCCCAAATTTTAATTATGACGAATAAATATTTATTTTAATTTTATGCAATTTTTTTTCCTTTTGTGAGAAATCTTTACCCTTCCTGAGGGCCTCCCCAGACAAATTTTTATACAGGGCCCCCGCCAGGCACGCTACGCTTCTGCTGGTCACTATGGGCCAGATCTGGCCCTGACGACACCAATTCATCCAGCCCACTGAAGCCTTGCTCCTCGCTCCTGGAAGTAAAATGTTTTACAGTAAAACCCCGGATAACGTTAAAACCTGGTTCCACAAGTCTTGGTGTTATCCGATTTTTAGTGTTATCCGATGCATGTTAAAATCCTATGGGATCCATAGAGATACATTGTAACCACACAGGCTTTAGCGGTTGTTATCCGATGCATCCCATAGGATCTTAACAGAAGAGTAGCGTGCCTTGGCGGGCCCCCGTATAAAAATTTGTTTGGGGGCCCTTAGGAAGGGTAAAGATTTGTTTTGCTTACGCACGTTGGGGGCCCCCGTGGCCCCGTATAATTGATACGGCAGATACGGCGGTAGCTACGCCTCTGGATCTTAATGTTATCTGATGCAATTCTTCCCCCCAGATTGCTTAATGTTATGCGATTTTAGTGTTATTCGATACTAATGTTATATGAGGTATTACTTGTACAAGTAAAACCTCATATAACACTAAAACCTGGTTCCACAAGTCTTGGTGTTATATGATTTTTAGTGTTATCTGATACATGTTAAAATCCTATGGGATCCATAGAGATACATTGTAACCACACAGGCTTTAGCGGTTGTTATCTGAAGCATCCCATAGGATCTTAATGTTATCTGATGCAATTCTTCCCCCCAGATTGCTTAATGTTATGCGATTTTAGTATTATTCGATACTAATGTTATATGAGGTATTACTGGTACTTCTGCTTCCGGGACCCACGAGGGGTTCGTGGGCCGGATGGATTGCCATGGGGGGCCCGAATCCGGCCCATGGGCCGTAGTTTGGCCACCCTTGGCCCACTCTATTTTCCACCGCAGGATAACCAGGCCAGGTTTAAGCAGCTCTTCTAGTAGGACAATGCAATCCTGTTTGGCAGGCCCACCTTCCTCCCCATTTCTATCCTCGGTGCGCATTTGTAGAAGAAACCCCCCATCCCTCCTTCTCCCCTTCTTCTTCCTCCTCCTTGTGGGGGACGGAGGAGTCAGGGTGGCGGCGGGCCAGGGGGGGGGGAACCACCGCCACGGAGCCCTCGTAGTAGGTCGGCTCGGCGCCATTATGTGCTAATTTAGCCCGTCGTGGCGCAGCAGCGCCGCCCCTGACCGCCTTTTCCCCTTCCCTCCGCCCTGCCTCCGTGCCTGCGCTCTCAGCCCAACTTCTCCTCCCTTCCTTCCCTCCCTGGGGCGAGAGAGCCCGAGCGCCGCCTCCTCTCCCGAAGGAAGGACGGCTTTGGAGACAAGGGGAGCCCGCGGCGCTTTGGCTCCCTTCTTTGGGCCTTCTTCCATCCAAGCCGGGCGGTTGCGCCGAGTTCGGTGTCCGATCGTTGGAGGGAGGCGGCGGCAAGCAGCCTGGCTTCCTCGCTGCTTGTAGTAGGGGAGCGCCTGTCATGGAGGAGCTGCGTTGGGAACGGGGCGCGGCGGTGGCAAGAGGAGCACCAGCAGCAGCCAGGGCTCGCCAGTGAGAAGGAGGGCGCAGCGGTGCCAGCGCCGGGGAGCCTCTCCTTGCGCCGCGCCTGGGGAAGGTATTTGGTCTTCTTGGGGGTTGCCAGGGAGGAACTACTCGACCCACCCTCCATTTCCTCGCCCTTCGCCTCTGCCCAGTCCTGTTTTGCCTGCCCACGGTTAGGGAAGGGCGGAGGGGCGCCCAAGCAAGGGAATCGACCGGGGTCTGGTTTCTTTGGGATCCCCGGTGCGTCCGGGCTTCCCGGGGGAGAAGTCAGGCGCACAAGGGCGGAGGAGAACCATCTTGATGGAGAGGGTTGGGGGGGGGGACCCTAGTTGAAAGGGGTTCGCCAGGCTGGGTAAGCTCCTTGTGTGTGTGTGTAATACGTTGGGAGGTGGTATTTATATTATGCCGTCAACCCCCCTTTCGACAGAGACGAAGTGCAATCTCTGGGGCGCCTTCCCGGGTTGATTGTGCGCTTCCTCCTCCTCCTCTGTGTGAGTTTCATTTTGGGCGCATAGATAGGGCGCTCAGCCATTTGTCATAAAACTTCTCTCCCTTTTCAGGCGGTGTGGATCTAGTCTCAACTGGCTAGTAGTCTGAAATGGCCCTTCTTTCCCAGGCCTGATTGGTTGGCCATATTTGGTTGTCCAAAGGTGACAAGAATAACTTGCACCTTGGATCCTGGCTGACAACATGGTCTTCTGCCCCAGGGGGACTTTCAAAATTCGAGATTTATTGTGGGTAAATTTTTTTTTGGACCCAGTTGTATTTTTTGTTCCGGGAGTTAGCTCTTCACTTTAGTGTTTCTAAAACGGGCAGTTATGTTATTACCCTTTTAAAAACTTTTATATTCTTTATCAGCTATAATCAGAAGAGTAGCGTGCCTTGGCGGGGCCCCGTATAAAATTTTGTTTGGGGGCCCTTAGGAAGGGTAAAGATTTGTTTTGCTTACGCACGTTGGGCCCCCCCGTGGCCCGGGCCCCCCGTATAATTGATACGGCAGATACGGCGGTAGCTACGCCTCTGGCTATAACATCACAACCCAAACGACTAGAAACTCAATTTTCTATAACCTTAAAAAGCACGAGATCCATGCGAGTTGAATTCTAGACTGAATACTAAATTCCAGAGGTTTTTTTTGTACACACCTATAAACTGAGTCAGAAATGCAACTCTGGCCATACCTGAAAATATCCAAAACAACAGGAGTATTCAATCAATCAATCAATTTATTGTTACAGTCAAAGACCAGCATAAAAAACAAAGCATCCAAAACATGGTTGACCAAACTATAGCAGGACTACAAAGGAGATTTTTGAATGCTCTAATCAGACTCAAGCAGTAGGATTCAGCTAAAATCACATTACAGTACTGTATATGCAATTATATTAAAAATATGATATAGAAGGATGTGATGTAAAATGTAATAACAGGAGTATTGTAACTCTTTTATGTGGATGGGAGTTCTCCAAACCAGATGTCTCCTATGGCCATCAGGGCATTGGCCTGCTGATTCCCCCTCTTTCCCTATTCCCAGCCCTTTGTCTTTAATCAACTAGTGAAATTTATCCTCTATGGAAGATGAAAGGTTATTCCTTCTCTAACTTCAATGATAGTTTCATAACAAGAGTACAGTAATACTCGGATAACGTTTATCTCGGATAACGTTTATCTCGGATAACGCTAAAATCGCATAACGTTAAGCAATCTGGGGAGGAGAATTGGGTCGAATAACGTTAAGGTCCTATGGGATGGATCGGATAACAACCGGTAAAGCCTGTGCGGTTACAATGTATCTCTATGGAGCTTTAACGTTATCCAATCCATCCCATAGGATTTTAACATGGATCGGATAACACTAAAAATCGGATAACACCAAGACTTGTGGAACCAAGTCTTAGCGTTATCCAAGGTATTACTGTACTATATAGCACAAAAAGGAATAGTAGTGTAACTGAGGCTATGGAGATTTTTTTAAAAAAGTAGCTTCACTTAGAAGAAATGAAAAATATACTAAATGCCATATTTTCTGTTTTTCTGTTCTAGATTGCTGAGAATAACACTTGCTTTGAGAAATCCCATGGTAAAAGTTCATGGTGTACACACGTTTTCAGCAGAGTGTGTGCAGGGACTCTCTTCAACACCGTGGTTCCAGTTATTCCATTATTTGTGATTCTGAAGAACAAGCCATATTGTGAGGAAAAGACTAAATGGATCTTAAGACAGCAGTATTCAATGCAGCTCGTGATGGGAAGCTGCGGCTCCTCACCAAGTTGCTGGCAAATAAAACTAAAGAAGAGGTGGCTTTGTTGATGTCAGAAAAAACAAATGGTGCCACACCCCTTCTAATGGCAGCACGCTATGGCCATCTTGATATGGTGGAACATCTGCTAGAACACTGCAGTGCTTCTATAGAAGTTGGTGGTTCTGTGAATTTTGATGGCGAGACTATTGAAGGTGCACCGCCACTTTGGGCAGCCTCTGCAGCTGGTCATTTGAAAGTGGTTCAGTCTCTGTTAAATCATGGTGCATCTGTCAACAATACAACTTTGACAAACTCAACACCTCTTAGAGCTGCCTGTTTTGATGGTCATCTAGAAATTGTGAAGTATCTTGTGGAGCACAAAGCTGACTTGGAAGTATCAAATCGTCATGGCCATACATGCCTTATGATATCTTGCTACAAAGGACACAAAGAAATTGCTCAGTATTTGCTTGAGAAAGGGGCTGATGTCAATAGGAAAAGTGTCAAAGGTGAGTTAAGTGTAAGTCTTCACTAATATGAAATTTGTTTTTGAGTCAAAGATCCGACATCCAAGAAAAGCAAGGTTAACTGTTTTTATTGTTGGAATGCCTGTCAGGTATATAGTGGAAAACACATACGTAATACCTCATATAACATTAGTATCGAATAACACTAAAATCGCATAACATTAAGCAATCTGGGGGGAAGAATTGCATCGGATAACATTAAGATCCTATGGGATGCATCGGATAACAACCGCTAAAGCCTGTGTGGTTACAATGTATCTCTATGGCTCCCATAGGATTTTAACATGTATCGGATAACACTAAAAATCGTATAACATCGAGACTTGTGGAACCAGGTTTTAGTGTTATATGAGGTTTGACTGTACTAGTTGTGAGTTGTTTTTGTGTCAGTTGTGGTAGAATTACTGAGGTACATACATCCTTTCCTAATCTGCCCTGCTAATATGTTTAATACATAGATCCGTTCCTTCAGAGCGCCATTAATACTATTCTTACTAATTATCTCTGCCTCAAATATATCTGACCCTTTCTTGTCAACCTAAAAAAGGAGATAATATTTCAAACTCCAATACAGTAGAACCCCATTTTATGGAAAAAGTCCATTCTGTAGCTTTTTCCTTAACTCATTTTTTTCCTGTAAAATGAGGCATTCCCATAAGAATACATGGGGGGGGGGAATGTTCTTGAACCCCCCCTATAATAATTTTAAAAAACACCACCACTCTTAACTCCTCTCCAGGCCACTCTACTGTCACCCACAGGGCCCAGAAAGGCTGCGGGTGGTTTTCTTATAGCCCACCAGGCACAATCTGCTCTGGGAAATCACGTTATGTAAAACAGGGTTTTTCTGTAAAATGGGACATGTTTTCGGGGGGTGGGTGGGTTCTGTAAAATGAGGCTTCTGTAAAATGGGTATTGCTATATTTAAACATGTTTAAATACAAAACAAATGGGATTTAAAGGTGCTTAGATTTGATTTTATTGTCCTGCTGTATAATTAGATAGTGTTTTATAACGTGTTTGTATATTAAGAATAATTGAAAGCACAAATCAGAACATCTGTAGTTTGATCTGATAAATCTTTTTAGTTTTCAATATTCAATATAATGACAGGATGCTTTGATATGAGGGCTATAATAAATCAGTGTTATTTAGTTCTTGGAAAACTCTACAACACTGTATAATTTCTAAGAAGAATTCTTACGGACCAGCCTGATTTGTACTTCTTGTGCTTTGTTTGTTCACTGTGCTTGTGAATGAGTCATAACTAAAACACAAGTTCTCCTGTGATGGCCTTGTGAATGGAATTTAACTTTATAAAAAGAATATTGTTATCACTGGAGGTAGCAGAACCTAATCTGCTATAGCAAATTCTCTGTATAATTTTAGTACAGTAGTTGAGAAGAAAGTTTAGTGAAAACATGGTTCTTGTTGGAGTGTAGACAAGTCCAAGTCTGGTTCTGTATCAGAGAATCACAGTATTGTTGAGCTTTCAAAAAATGTATCAAGGCTGTTAACTCAGTCAGATAATATCACTTTCATTCTCTTTCTGGATAAAAAAATAGAATGGCGGAATAATGGAATTGGAAGGACCCTTAAGGCCACTGAGTCCAACCCTCTGTTCAGTGCAGGAATCCAGATTAAAGTATGTCTGATAGATGGTTGTCTGACTTTTTCTTTAATGCAACTGCTGTGGAATGCTCACCACCTCCCAGGATAATTGGTTTATATTTTTTTAAAATTGAATCAGAAATTTTCCATTTATGTCCTAGATTAATTTTTCTTTTTATTTATTTTAGTGTGATTAAAAATATATATATACATATATACAGTATTTAAAATATGTTTTCAGTCAAAGATCTTATCAAGTAAGGATAATATACTCTAACTCTATTTGTGAGAAAATAATTCATGTACTTTTTTTATTGAGACTTCCATTTTATGAGATTCCACAGGTTTCTATAAAGATTATTTAAGTTAATATCTTTTAGTATTAAGTTTGGTATGCAACATCAGAAAAAAATGCAGTTCTGAGACTTTTTTTTACCTCCAGAGGTTTAACAGTGATATTGACAATCAGAAATAACAACCTCGATCAGCCCTGTTTTTCAACATTAATGGGCCGTTTCATCATTATATCTGGAACAATCAGACACACAATTTCACAAAAATATTGTTATAGAACTAACATTTTTTTTTTACAAATAAGAATAAGCATGGTTTTTCTAATTCAAATTTGGTACAAAGATTTCAGGTACAGAAACACCATTCCTGATTTTTTTTGTTTAAAATATTAATTAATTTGCAAGTATTGCATGTGGGACACCTAAAGTCAGATTTTGTTATGTGGGAGCACTTTTAAAGCTTGGAGAACAATATAGCTATTCTACATTGTGACATTACATTTAGTTTCATATGTGAATATAAAATATTGAAAATAGGGCTGGTAACCTCGTGGAATGTGCAGAGTACCTTTCAGGATCCTTTAAAACAACCATGTGAATTATTCATTTATTATTTATTAATTTATTTAGATTTATTATCCCGTCCCAATCAGGCGAACCTGACTCTAGGCAATTACTTCTTTGTTACTAATACTATGTCTGCTATTTATAAGTTGGTCATAATTATGGTTCATTACTATTATTTATGATGAATTTACATAGGAGACCACCAATGGCAGCATACTCGCTTTGAGAAGAAGTAAACTGTTGTATTCAAAGAAAAATATTACTCTGATTCACAGCAATTCTGAGAAGAAAGACCCAAAATGTGAAGTTATATGTGTCATCTGTGTAATTAAGATGATATAAGGACTGACCCAGGAGATTTTGCTGCCTGATGTTTTATATGATGGTCTGTAATCTGCCCTGAGTTGCTCTTGTGATTAGGGTGGAATAGAAATCCAATAAATAAACAAATAGATGATGCAGCTGTTCATGTGAAGTACACATGGGACACTGTCTTCCACTGCACCTGAATGTAGCAAGTCAGCTTAAGGGATGGAAGGCAGGTGTCTGGTAGATGTAGCTCTGTCTTCTAACTACAGTATCTTTCCCCAATCTTATTTGCTACCTAACATGCCTGCTTTATTCTGCCTATCAGTAGAACCATTCCTATTTTACTTGATTTCAATATGGAGATGACATTTGAGTGGTAGCAAAACTATATACATTTAGTTCTTATGCATCTTTGCTCAGACATTTTTCTGTATTCAGTCTGTTTTATTGGCAGCTGTTACCTAGGCCTAGACTATAATGTTATGTATACATCCATAGTAGTACACAAGTGGAAATGTGATATATCAGTAGGGTTCAGAGAGAAAGCTTACACAGTGTACTTGTACTGGTCTACTTTGATTTTAGTAAGACTTCCTCCTAAGTAAATGTATACAGTAATACCTCACATAATGAAACCTTCATATAACAAAAAAATTCGCATAATGAAGTGTTCGTTAGGCAATGGCGATACCCCGCATAACAAATCCCCCCCCCCCCGGTTATGCATGGTATTTTGGTAACCGGGGTATGCCCGGTCAATGGGAACACCGGATAATGAACATTTTTTGTTCGTTATCCAGGGCGTCTCCCATTAGCTTCGCATAATGGGGAAAAAACCCACATAGCGAAGAGCTCAGTGGAACTGAGTTTTTTTGTTATGCGGGGTTCTACTGTATAAGATTTCAGCCTAATGTGTAATGGTTTTCACAAAATTACGAACACATCTAATGCAATTCAAAGATAAACAAACTGGTAGTTAGGTATTATATACTAGAGAGTATGACTAAAAATTGGACTATGAAAATAATCAATGAGTAGGGTTTCCTGATTGGGCGGCATACAAGTGCAAAAATTAAATAGGTGTGGGTCCATTTCTTTTAATTTCCTGCTTAGCAGTAACAATACTATTGTATTATGGTGGCTTAGTGGTTAAGATGCTGAACTTGATGACTGGATGCTGCAAACCTAGCAATTTGAAAGCAAGAAATTGCAAGTAGATAAATAGGGACCACTTCAGTGGAAAGGGAAACACTCAGATATCTAGTCATGCCTGCTAGATGTCCACGGAGACATCAGCAGAAGCAGACAGCGCTGGCTCTTTGGCTATAAATAGAGATGAACACTGGACCCTATAGTCCGATATGCCTGGCTTTTTGAACTAGGGTGACCTTTTTACCAGTCACAATAACATGGAACATCATGGTTTTTCTTATGAAGTGACAGTTATAGAACCGATTAGTATAAAATCTGTATCAGTTTAAGAATAAAAAGATTCTTTTAACTGTCAAAATATTGAAGTAGAAAAGCCATTGAATTTTCTTCCTTAATATATTATGTTGTCTACCTCTAAATAAAGTGTACATTCTTTAAAAATGCCACATTGGTAGGCTTTTAAATAAAGCTGGAGCTCATAGCCAGTGAGTTGAGCCAGTTGGGCAAGCAAATTCTAACAAGCTGGTAAATAAGACAGTACTTGGTTTAAATAGTATTCAGTAACATCTTAGCGCAAGGAAGACTATTGCACAGGTTCCTCTTTTAATCCTGCTTCGTGGAAATCTATAAATAACATCAAGCACAGTTGGGGAGTGTTTTTTTTTAAAGTATAAATACAAATAAAGGCTTTCTAGAGAATATGATTCTTGTATTCCAGGCTTGTAGACTCCAGTTGCCTATAAGAGAGATGAGAGTTGTTGGTGAACATTCCTACATTTTCCATTATTTTTACCCTGTGAGTGAATAATTCAGTTCTGCAGAAACGAGGGCTACAGGTGTTGAAATGCAATCCCAACAAAGTGTTGTCTGATCTCAACTGTTTTTAATAGTTGTGAGTGTGCTGGAAGTTAAGTAGTGTTGTGTTAGAGAGCTTCATATGTTTGGGGATCGATGCCAGTAATTCTCAAATTTATTTGTGCCATCAAATTTCAGATTCCCATGCCCTTTTCCTAAGCTTTCCTGTTTTATGCTTCTTGCCAAAAACTTCGTGTCCTCTTGTAAACACTTCCCAGTGCCTTCCCAGATAAGGGCCTTTCTTACTCTATGAATGCCTTCTCAGAACTCTGCTTATCTGCAATGGTTAGACTGTCTGTGAGCACCAGCAGATCAGTTTTAAAATTTATTTATTTATTTATTTATTTATTTAGATTTATTATCCCGCCCCAATCAGGTGAACCTGACTCTAGGCGGCTTACAACATGAGTGCAAAACAACTAAACAATGCAAAACCCCACATGAGTGCAATACAAACTAAACAATCCCACTATACCCCTACAAATTCAGCAATATGGTTTAAAATTAATTTAAAAAAATTAAACTGCAATTTACAAAATACTAAAAAGATTTAAAAATTTAAAGAGTTTAAAACAGCGAGAGGGGTGGCTGTCCCATCAGATCAGCCACCCAAGATGGGACCCCACATTCCTTGAGCCCCACACCTGCCCTGCCAGCCAGGTTTTTGGGCCCTTCCGAAAGGGCAGGAGCTCTGTCTGTAGACATAACTCAGTTGGCAGGAGTTTCCAAAGGGCCGGGGCGGCCACGGAGAAGGCCCTCCTTCTGGTGCTAGAGAGATGCGCCTCTCTAGCCGATGGAATGATAAGAGAGCCTCTCCGATCCACCCTGGTGGGACGGACAGATGTCCTTGGGATGATGCGGTCTCTTAAGTATCCTGGCCCACTACCATGTAGGGCTTTAAAGGTAATAACCAGCACCTTGAATTGCACCTGGAGACATACTGGCAACCAGTGCAGCTCCCGAAGCAGTAGTGAGGCACGAGCATAACGCCCGCACCCCTACCCGAGCCACTGCATTCTGGACCAGCTGCAGCCTCCGAATGGTCACCAAGGGCAGCCCCATGTAGAGCGCATTACAGTAATCAAGTCTGGAGGTGACCAAAGCATGTGTGATCATGAGCAAGGAGTCCCAATCTAGGAGTGGGCGTAACTGCTTTTATGTTTATAAAAGCAGCACAGTTCATAAGAACAACTTTGTTGAAAGTCTTCCAGTAGTTTGAATGTTAGAATATTGTCTGATATCACCTTAGTCACTAGGACAGGGGTGGTCAACCTTTTCTGGCCGCCACATGTCTGAACAGCCCTGGACTGCTGAGTGGGCTGGACCACACACCCTGGAAGTGGGCGCATTTACTGCTGTTATAAATGTACTCACTTCCATGTTTATGACAGCTGTGGGTGCATTTGTGCAGGTGCATTTTATGGCTGATGTAAATGTGCCTTCTTTCACTTCTGGGTGAAATGGAGGTGGTGATGGGCTGGATGGAATGATGTCATGGGCTGGGTCCAGCTCACGGGACGTAAATTGGGAATCCGTGCATTAAGGTGATGCAGACAGGGAACAAACTGTTGGAGGAAGGGCTTCTGTTTATTAAAATTTTTGTTGCAACATAGTTTTAACATTAAAAATATTTCAAAAATAGTAAGAAATAGTACAACAGCAGGAGAGCAAGTTTAAAAAATAGATCAAAATAACTAGTCTAACTTTTTATTTGTTTTCTGTGGAGTAAATGTCACTGAAGATAGTTTTCTTATTTTTTTCCCCAAGTAATCATACATAGTACAGTACTAGGAAGCATAGTGTTGCAATGATATACCATGTCCAGCAACATTCAGAAGTTGGCTGACTTGCAGCTAAGTCCCCAGATTTGCTGTTTCAGTGTGCTAGTTGATATGTCTGTCCAAATGTTCAGTGGTGGTTATTTCCCTTAAATGCAAAAATGGCATATTCATAAAATGGCATATTCATAAAATACAGTGAAATATTCTTGAGTGTTTGGCCATTCAGCTGCTTAGGATGTGTAGCTTTATCATATTATTGCAAAAATTGGTTTAGTATTTCTAAGTAAGTATGATCTTGTTCTGAAAATGTAGCAGAGAATTAATTGTTCTCTATTTTCCACAGGAAACACCGCATTACATGATTGTGCAGAATCTGGTAGCCTGGAAATCATGAAAATGCTTCTCAAATATTGTGCAAAGATGGAAAAGGATGGTTATGGAATGACTCCACTTCTCTCGGCAAGTGTTACAGGCCATACAAACATTGTTGACTTTTTGACTCAGCATGTTGAGACAAGCAAAGCAGAATGCATCAACGCACTGGAACTCCTGGGAGCTACGTTTGTGGACAAAAAACGAGATTTGCTTGGTGCTTTGAAGTACTGGAAAAGAGCTATGGATTTGAGATATAGTGATAGGACTAATATTGTCAGCAAGCCAGCACCTCAGACGTTAATAATGGCCTATGATTATGCCAAGGAGGTGAACAGTGCTGAAGAACTAGAAAACCTAATTGCAGACCCTGATGAGATGAGAATGCAGGCCTTATTAATCAGAGAACGTATCCTTGGACCTTCTCACCCAGATACGTCCTACTATATTCGGTACAGAGGTGCTGTCTATGCAGACTCTGGAAACTTCAAACGATGCATCAACCTGTGGAAGTACGCTTTGGACATGCAGCAAAGCAATTTAGATCCCTTGAGCCCGATGACTGCCAGCAGTCTACTGTCCTTTGCTGAACTTTTCTCCTTCATGCTTCAGGACAGGGCGAAAGGCTTATTGGGCACAACAGTTACTTTTGACGATCTTATGGGTATTCTGTGCAAAAGTGTCCTTGAAATAGAGCGTGCCATCAAACAAACCCAGTGTCCACCTGACCAAATACAGCTCAACAAAGCTCTTTCCATCATTTTGCATTTAATTTGCTTGCTGGAAAAAGTTCCTTGTAGTACTGAACAAGATCATTTTAAAAAACAAACTATATATCAGTTTCTTAAGCTGCATCCTAGGGGAAAGAATAACTTTAGCCCGCTCCACCTTGCTGTTGACAAGAACACCACCTGTGTGGGGCGCTACCCAGTGTGCAAATTTCCCTCATTGCAAGTTACTGCTATACTAGTGGAATGCGGTGCTGATGTAAATGCTAGAGACTCTGATGACAACCGCCCTTTACACATATCTGCACTGAACAACCATCCTGATATCATGAATCTTCTCATCAAGTCAGGTTCACATTTTGATGCAACAAACAAGCATAAACAAACTGCAATTGACTTACTCGATGAGAAGGAAATGGCAAAGAACTTGATCCAGCCCATCAACCATACTACACTGCAGTGTCTAGCTGCTCGTGTAATTGTGAATTTTTGCATAGATTACCAAGGGCACATCCCAGAAAAACTTGAGAACTTTGTTTTGCTGCATAGATGATAACAGTAGGTTTTTGTACTGTGAGTGCATGAGATAGTAACTTTGCCTATTGCTTTCTCAAGCACTGTTGTTGCTTGCCAGCGATACACCATCATTCATTCAGCTTGATCCATCCTGCTTATTGGCTAATCCATCACTAAAATTGGATCTGCGAAATTGGTTGCCCGGTATTTAAAACCAACATATCATATGATATATTTTGTGGATTATTTAGAAATGTATTGCTATATTTGGACTCACTAAAACTGTTTGCCAAAGGCTTGTCTATTTTTGTTTAGTTTGCCTGTTGGTTGTTTGGGGCTGGATTGGATAATTTTTGTGGTGTTGTCTTATTCCTGCTGATGTGTGGATTCAGTAGTTGAGAAATCATCTTTTTGTTTTGCTTGAGCATTTCTACTTTTTCTAATGGATTCATTGCTGAATTATTTAGGTTGTATGAAATTGTTAACATTTGCAATTACCATAAGTGCTTTTATCCTCTCTATGCACTGGCTTGAACATGACTGTTTGTGTGTTGGCATATTTCTATGCATCACCTGGCCATTTTTAGCTCTGAAACTGTTTTCTTCCAGTTGGTTAGAGCTGTCTTAAGATTACACCCTTTACAGCATGACAGTTCTTGAAAATTTCATCAACTGTCTAAACCAGTGGTTCCCAATGTGGGGCCCATGCCCCACAGGAGGACTTCAATTCCCAGAAACCCTAGTCAGTATATTGGCTGATCAATGTTTTGGAGGAATGACTTAGGCTTTTGGGAATTGAAGTCCAAAAACCAAAGGTTAGGAAACACTGGTCTAAACCCTCATTTGACTTTTTCCTCTTTGCTGTTTCTGCAGTTGTTTTCTATTGGTTTTTAGAGCTACACACTGAATTTGGGAGTAAAATTTGTTCTTGTTGGCAAACCCACATAAAATTAAGTCTAAAAGTTTTAAAAATATGTCTTGCTGCAGGTGGAGAAAGGGCATGATTTGCCATCTCCTCTGTGCTAGTGTCTTGCTTGAGCCAATTGTGTGACTAGGCATAGAGTTTTCAAATTTAACCTGAAACTTAATCATACAGGTCAGTGAAAAGAAGTATATCAGGTGTAGTTTGAAATTAACAACTCAAGATTCTTAGCGATGAAAAAAGCTAAAGCATGTTGGCATGATGCTTGTCAGTTCTGGTCTTGCCATAATTATTGGTTGTAGTCGGCAGCCTTCTGCAAGGGCTTCAGAGGTTCAATATTATCCCCTCTTCTTCATTTTAAATTAATGCTTGCAGATAATTTGCATGCATTTTATTCTCTAATACTGTTCAGCCATATTTATGGAAACATCAGAGGCCATATTGAGTACATAGCCTCCTCTGTAAGCTATCTGTTTTTATAATACTTGCACAACAGTTTAGCTATTGCAGCAGAAAGGGCTTTCAAAACTTGATAATGAAACCTAAGCGAAGACTACAAATGAGATTAAGATTCAGGTAATTAATATAATTCAGCACTTTATTGTGAAAGTTATTATGGCATATTAGACCTGCAAATGTCTTAAAATAAAATGGTTCTCAAGAAAAAAAGAACTTCATTTTTATTTGAGTGGAATGCAATGTCTATGCCACTTGTGTTTTGTGTATTGGGTGCTTTATAGTACCATTGTCTTCTTCAGTTGATAATGTTTAATTCCTTTTTCGGTTCAGAAACGTAGCACACAGATAACTAAGAATTTCATGATAACCTACATTGCAGGAGAGTAAAATCAGTGCATCAGGCCTGGCACAGTTCTGTAAAAGTATAACTTTTTTGTTGTTCAGTCACACAGTTGCGTCTGACCCTTTGCGACCCCATAGACCACCACATGCCAGGCTCCTCTGTCCTCTGCCATCCTCCGCAGCCTGGCCAGATCTACACCCATCAGATCAACGATTCCATCCATCCACCTCATCCTTTGCCGCCTCCAGCACCTTTTGCCTTCCAACTTGTATAACATGGCTGCCTTCAATTGATTATTTGAATTTGTGTACATCCTCAAAGTTCTTTTTTATTAGCATTCATACTATGATTTTTGGTTATTATCTCATTTCTCTGTTTCAGACGAAAAGTGTATCCACGAATTAATATTATAAATGATAGGGAGCTGTGAAGAGCCTTGGGTTTGGGCTTTCCCCCTTCCATTTCTTCTGTTCCTTTCTGCATGAGGAAAGGAGGGGGAGGGAACTCATTCACAGATTTGAATCAAGCACTGTTTCCCTTGTAACCTGGAGAGATAGTGGTTCATTCTAACTAAGGTTAATTCTAAGAAATCAGGATTAAACTGGTTTCATAATATTGTCCAATATTTAACTGATGTTTCCAAACTTTGGTTGTTACAAGAATATGTGGTGGTTTCCCCACAAAAACTAAAAGTGAAAGCATTTAGTTTCCTTCTTTCCATGCTGTGGAGAAAAACAGAATGGGACATGAATTCATTCAGGGTACTGTGGCTCATTTGCTTAATGGTACATCATAGTTTAGTGTTAACATCTGAATTGGACTGTTTTCTAGAGTCTGATACAAGTTGAAGAAACTTCGATACATTATAAGAAAGTGAACATAGATTGCTATTTTTTTGCACAATTATCAAAACTGACAAGAAATGTATGCATGCTATTTAATGTCCATGGAATCATAGGGAACATTTTTATTAAAAGCAAAACGTTCAGCAAAGTGGAGTTCACTGTCACATAGCAGTGTTTATATCAGATTGTTAGTTTCAGATTGATAAGATTTATAGATTAAAAGATTAAACAGCTTCAAGAAAAATTAACATTTTCACAATACTTCAGTGCTTATCTCTTGTGCAAGTAGTTAGTTTATATTTTAGAAGGGCAAAACTCAACCTACTTTAGCCTAAATATAGGACATGAGAGGAACAGGGGAGACTGCAGAACACTGTGTTTTATTCCCCTCCCCCTAGTTCTCACTAGAAAATCTATAGAGATGAGTACACACACACACCATTCTTTTGATTGCTTACTAAATATACCTTCCAAAATAGTATTTTGTAGCAGTTAGTTAAGGCTTGCTAAAAGCTCCTTATTCTTGTCTCTCAGTATAATTTCTCTATTCTGAACAGAACTTTAAATCTTGATTTTAAAATAAATGTTATAATTACTTTTCAAACTTGCAGTTGCCAAATTGAGGACTGTTAGAGGCAAAGTTTAGTTGCCTTATGATGCTGGCTCCCATTTGCATTGAATGAATCCCTTCAAGGAAGTTTTGACTGATTATTGCTTCCCTCTTTTGGTGTAAACTAAAGACACGTTGAACACATTGTGTTTCTTAGTAAACTGGTAATTGTGTCTTACTTGAGTATTGCACATATTTTTCAGATAAATAGCACTTGTGTTTGGAAAGACACAGGAATGTGCATCATTTTGGCACTTAGTTTCTCCAGATCATCATTTTTACATACTGTACTTCCTTTTAATATACAATGCTTCCTGTTATTAGCTGGAGTAGAACAATGTCTGAATGCAATGTACTGTACAGTACACTCAAAATAGGTACTTACCTAAATGTGGCCTGACAAAGTATTAGCAAGGTACATTATACAGTGACAATATATATTTAAATGGTATTATAAAAGAATGAACCTAAGAGTTTTGATGTGGACCTAGAAATTGAATTCTGTGTTCTAAAGCAGCGTCACTGCCCATCTTTAGCAGAATATAGTAGTCATTGACTGTGGCAGTGTATATGGGCCTTTAATCCTGAATCTGTCAGAACCCAAAACATAATTGAAGACAATTCAAGCAAGAAGGAAGTTTTAATTTGCTCATGTAGCACAATTGACATACATTTTTAGAGTTCTTTCTCTTTCATACTTACTGTATTTGCCGGCGTATAAGATGCATCGGAGTATAAGATGCACCCTGTTATTACCAAAATAGCCCACTATAGGCCACTATATCCAGTACAAGACACACTCCATTTTTCCAGTGTGTTTTAAGGGGGGAAAGTGGGTCTTATACGCTAGCAAATATGGTAACTTCTCTTTCCCTTCTTGATACCTAGCTCTCTTACAGCTAGTGCTTCATTCTAAATTCTTCAGATCTTTTGTAACTCAAATTCATTGTCAAACTGAAAATCCTTTGAAGCATCCAAAATTGCTCAGTCTGCATTACTTTAGTGGTAAAAATTTATGGTGGTGGTTGTAGAATTTGTAAAATTTTGTACAAAGTGTGCGTGCGTACATGCGTGTTCAAAAGCAGGGTCCTGTAAATCTTACATCTACACAGGAGCATATATTTCTTAGGAATATGTGTCAGATTTATGTACTAGCTATGTTCAAGTCTGAAGAACTTTCTCAGTCTTATCACCAAGTTATTACTGGGATGTTGATGATCCACAACACTAGAATTTTTCTAAATCTGATTAGTAACTGTATATCAGTTCTGTTCTTAGAGGAACTATACACAGAATCTCAGGCAAACCCACCATGGTGAAAATTATCTTGTGAAGGCTAGAGACTATATAAGCAAAACTTTATATTTATGCTATATCTAGTCAGATTTTGTTTCAAGGGTGAGACATTGGTTCATTTTATCTACTCACTGGAATCAGCAATGTATCCATGTGCCATTAGACTGTAGAATAAATGGAAAGAACATGCATGTCCAAACATGTAGTTTCACCCAATAGACATGGAAGAAAAACAAAATCTTACATACTCCCCCCTTGGATACCATTTCCTATACTTAATGGCTTTCTGCTAACTAGAGCTGTTTAGAAGCTGACATACTTTGTCCTAATTAGAAAAAAAATTGCTAGCCAGAACTGATCCAGAAGCATACTAAGCTTAGCCTAGATGTTCTTTCTTTATTCATGTCAAATGCACCACCAGCATATAATAACGTACAAAGCTAAAATTAATTCATCTAAAAATAAAACAATTAAAAAGGGCTAGATAACAACTGCCCAATATCGGGCCGCTTCAGCAGCATTTCCTCTTGCCAACATAAGGTCCTCCTCAGTGCACGTTGAGGGTCATCGTGTGTTGTATCATATGGGAGATACTTCTCCACATTCACACAGGCTGTCATCTACAGGGAAAAGCCCACTTTCTCAGATTAGCCCTTGATCTTCCTACCCCTGCATGCAGTTTATTTAAAGCTTTCCACACAGGCCATGGTGGTTCTTGGCCAGGTGGTAGAGAATCATGTGGATTTGCCCAGTTATCTGGTAGCTCCTTGCTCGCCTTCCATAGTTCTAAGGCAGTCTGTGGGGGCTGGTTATTCAGAGGGTCAGAAGTTGTGAAGAAGCTATGCCTTGATTTCAGTAGCCTAGATGTTTAAACATAGTAATAGCACAGATCATGATGTAACTAAATTTCCATGTATCAGTTTAAACAGCCTAGATGTTTAAGATGATACATGGAAATTTATTTATTTATTTATTGTTCGCATTTAGTATCCCGCCCCAATCGCGTGGGCCCGACTCTGGGCGGCTTACATCATGAATCATAACAATGTATAAAACCTTAAAATTCATAAAAAATCATAAAAATTTAAAACATTAACAGTGAAAGCAGATAAAACACATAATAACAGATACAGCTACCAGGTTGGGGGGGGGGGGGATGGCTACTCTTAAATTAGCCATCCTGGGTGGGAACCTACATTGCTGTGTCCCCACACTTGACCCGCCAGCCATGTCTTCAGGCCCTTCCGAAATTTAGTTACATCATGACCTGTGCTTGTGCTATTACTGTGTTTTAATACCAGCTTCTCAGTAAAAACATAAGTATTTTGATCAGGCCACAGGAGTCAGTTTGGGAATTGGGCCTTTCCTTGAATTTTTAATAGCATGCACTGTTTCTCCTATCCATTATTTTGATTTGATTTTATTACTTTTATTCCTCCTCTGTCATATGCCAGTCTCACAATTACTTCTGTGATACACAAGCTCAGTTTGTTGCCTCCTCAGCAGAAAATGACAAACATTTTTCCAGTGGCAAAACAGCTTTTCCAGAAAATTGATGTTGTTTCTGTATAGTGTATTTCATTTTTCCTTTCTTTCAATGTTTCCAGGTTGTGCCTGCTATCTCTTCTGAAAAATACAGAAATCTGCATGCTGGGGAAATAATCCCATTATATTTCCTTCTTCTGGCTAAGCATGATTTAATGAAAAAACTGAAGAACAGTTCAGTTGAGTTTGTTATATGTTGTCTCTATTAACATTGGATGAGTTTTTGGATGTCTTATTTATGGGATTAATTTTTGTTGTTGTTTAAATGAGACCATGTATATAACTGAAACACTCAGGGCTGTGTGTAAATGCATTAACATATCCAAAATTTGCACTAAGATTTTGCAGAGTAAATAAATGTAACAATTCTGTTTGTTCTTTCAGTTTTTGAAACTGTTACCATTTGACCTCTGATGCCTTTTTCTAAGCCATTTTCTCAGTTATAAGGGCTATAAACTTAATTCTCAAGATACAGTATTGAACACTGAGAGCTCCTTATCTTATGCATGATATGATCACAAGTGTATAGAATATGTTATCAGTATTGTTCATGGGAGCCAGATGCATGGTGATGTCTATAAAAGTATTGGTAATATTTATGAATCATCATGCTATAGCATACATGTTTTAAGAGCAATGATGTGTGCAATAAACATTGATGTTTTTGTCCTTACCAAGGCACCTTTGTTTCAAAAGTGCAGATCATACATATTAGTTATGAATTTGGTGTGCTGGATTGACCCACAACATCAGGGCTTATAGTTTGTATGGCATAACATTTCTTTTTATTTAGGATGTTTCTCTTCTCCATAAAGATGAGAAATAAACACTGTTCCTAGTTTGTTCAAGGTTTTTTTTTGTTTAATTTTTGCCTTTGCCTTGTTTATCAGAGTACATATCACCTAATCTTAAAGCATTTTAAAGACGTGTCAAAAGTGTAAAGAAGAGCATCATATAAACCTGTAGAAAATCTATTACTAGAAGTTAACTGGAATCCAAATATATGGCATAGCAGTATATAGCAGAAACAGTAATGCAGCATTTATAAAACTAAGTACTGTAGCTCATTTCATCTGAAGAAATAGGCTTAGGCGCACAAAATCTTAAGAAAAATTAAAATATGGTTAGACTTATAAGTGCTAAATTATTATTTCTGTGATAAATGTTTATTCAACACACTAACCCATCTACCTGCTACCTTATCTTTTCTGGACAGAGAACAGTCTCTAGAACAATATGCATTTTCTTCTACAAATATGCCACTAACGGAAATTTAACACATTTGAACCAATCCTGTTTCACACATCCCATTTCCCAGAGCATTCAGAAGTCCCAGGATATGCATTACTTTCTTTGTGAGAAGACAATGTAATATGCATGGGTTTTTCAAAATATTAAGCTAGTGTCTGGTATATCTTTGATGTCCCCTTTAAAAAACCTGTCTCCTGCTTTACCCATTCTTATCTTGGATGTACACACTCAGATTTGTTTCAGGTCCTTGAGGGGAAAAGGTAATGTCATTAATTTTAGCCCTAAAGGGATACTTGAAGAAGAGGCCTACGTATATCCTACAACAGTGAGAGCAGTTGTGCAAAATGTGGGGATGAAGATAATCTTAGGTCAAATAGAACTTATTACATCCTTAAATTATTTCTTGTTTTTGCTGAAGGAGACCGACATAGCTATTCTGCAGGAAACATGTGATTTTGATTATTTTAAAATGCACAAAATAAAGCATTTTGAAATGTTGAGGCAGTAATAATTGGTATCTTTTAATCAAGATCCAGTAAGAGGGGGAAACGCAAAAAGACATATCAAATACTATATTGAGAGAGTAATGAGTTTTAAAGCAATGGTATTTCTGGTGGCAATGTATGGTTGTGAGAGCTGGACCATTAGGAAAGCTGAGCGCAGAAGAATAGATGCCTTTGAGATGTGGTGCTGGAAGAGAGTTTTGAGAGTCCCCTGGACAGCAAGGAGAACAAATAGGTCAATCTTAGAAGAAATCAACCCTGACTGCTCCCTTGAAGGTCAAATAGTAAAGATGAAGCTAAAGTACTTTGGACATCAAATGAGAAGAGAGGATTCACTTGAGAAAGCCTTGATGCTGGGAAAGGTGGAGGGCTAAAGAAAAAGGGGGCGGCCAAAAATGAGATGGCTGGATGGTATTGTAGACACAATGGGCACAGAGCTGAGCGAGTTGAGGAGGATGGTGGAGGACAGAAGTGCCTGGCGGACAGTGGTCCATAGGGTCGCAAAGGGTCGGAATCGACTGTGCGACTGAACAACAACAACAAAAATGAGTTTTAAATATGGGGACCACCCTAGAAATTATAGATGCACATATAGAACATTGTTTTTGCCTGCCTTCCACCATCCACTCACACTGCAGTTTATAACACATAAGCACCAGTCCATGGAGTAGTGTATAAATAATGCCTTTGTCTGCCTGTCCTTGGCCAATCAGTTTTCTACCACAAAGGTTTTGTGAATGTATTTTCTGTCTGGTGACTTGAGTTCTGAACACATGTTATTCTTAAACTATGTTCAGCACTGGAACTACTGCACATCTACTTTATTGTTCAAACTAATCTGAAGGTTTTTTTGGATGCGTCACCACCAACCTAGAATTCCTCATCCTTACATTAATTAATGAGTTTGTTTGTATCTCCCTTGATTCTCCCAATCTTTTCTTAGTGTCTGGAAAATACTTTTGGCTGCTCCTCAGGACTTGAGTTCACTTCAAAATAAATAAATAGTCATGCTAAATAGTTCTTCCTCAGTACAGTACTTGAAATTGTTATTTAATTGATCCTTTGGACACATTCTAATCTCCAACATCTACTATAGCTAAGCCTTAGTAAATGTATCTGAATTAATACATATTTCTTCTTCGTGGTCCCTGTGCAATCACACTAATGGGTATTTCATTACCATGCACAGGCCAGCCGGTTCATCTCAAATTAATTTCCCCCCCAAATTTTATCCCATTGTGCCTAGTGCCACCATCCCGCCCATTCCCCTTTCAGTTTCATTTTTTACTGCTGTATGGCAGGTTGTATTCTTCTCAAGCTTTGTCGTGTCATAAATATACAGTTTATTGTTCTTTTTCTCTCTATTTTACTGCCTTTCCTTTTAGTCTTAGTCGTTAGAACTAGTGGATCTTGAGAAGTTTTGCTGAATGAAGTACAATCCAGACCATGACAACAACATTGACATTTTCTGATAAAAGGTTCCGTCAGTCACCATTTTGATTGTTCCTGATTAATCTTTGTTCCAAGCTTTCCTTTGAATCTCAAATGCAACAAGATGTTTAATTTTAAGCTACAGTACTTGCTACAATCAAACACATTTATAACTTATCCATGTTATCTTGCTAATTGGGTTTGAAAATTGGGCTACTTGCCAGTTACAGGGACTATAACGTGTACAATCTATCGGATTCCATGTTATACTGTAATGATGCCAGTAATTGAGATCAACTACTTTGCAATCTTTTTGGAGGGAAAACAACCTTTCCCCTCAGCTCAAAAGCAGTCTTCCCTTTAGTTGTATAGTTGTCCCTCGCTTAAAGAGCATAATGCGTTCCACAGAATTGCTCTTTAAGTGAGTTTGCTCTTCAAGTGAAACACCATTGTAAGTGACCAATTTTGACTTCTTGGGGGGGGGGATTGCGAACCCCAATTTTTTTGTTAAGCGAGTTTTTGGTTGGTTTTATTTGTTAAGCAAAGTGAACATTCAGAGAAAATTCTGCTCTTTAAGTGAGTTACTCTTTAAGCGAGGTGCTCTTTATGCGAGGTTTGAATGTAATTTGTTTCTGCAGTAAAAGAAAGGGTTGTCTGGATAGCTCAATGGTTTACTGTAGTTTATCTGTTTGAGAGTTTGATTCCTCACTGTGTCTCTCAGGGGAACAGCCAAACTTCACAGTCTTGGGGCACCCGCAAAAGACCACTTCTATGTATTATCCATAAGTGTGAAACAACTGTATTATACCCATAAATCAGAGTTGACTTGATGTCATGCAATCAGTAGAAAAAAGCCCAAGGTTCTTCATGGTCTCTGTAATAATAATTTTGCGTCAGAAATTATTCCGGGTTGAAAGGATTTTTGCTGGAGAAACTCCACTCAGGGACACCCAAATGAGGCTCCTTTCATGACCTCAAGATCTTTTCCCACTCAAGTGGTTCCTATTTATCTACTTGCAATTTCTTGCTTTTGAACTCCTAGGTTGGCAGGGGCTGGGACAGAGAAGGGTGCTCAAACCGTCATGCAGTACCCGGGTCTCAAACTGCCGACTTGCTGGCTTTCCAGCTTACAAGGTGAGCTGATGGTCTCTGTGCACATGCACAGTTAACCCAATACTGTAGTTTTGCTTCAAAGGTGACTACTCAAAGGAAAACAGTTACAGGTAAGCAAACTGCCCTTCTCAATTCTGCAGAAAAATCTCTCACTTTGAGGATCAACTGTGAATCTCTTGCCCTGGTACTGCTTTCAGCCGGTTTCATCCACACCTCCAAATAGCATTCTTATAGTTTCCTTAGCTTTGTTTCCCTTGGATGTTTTTGATATACCCAGTCTATTCTTAGTTTTTGCCATATCTGAATCACTCATTGAATCTTTACACCAACTATCACTTCCTGGGCCGTCAAAATCTAGCCTTTGTTTTATTTTAGCCACTTTTGTCTTTCCAGACAAGTTGGATTTCAAGAAGCCTCTAATAGCATGGTGGAAGTAAGGTATTATGGAAGCCATAATCAAAATTTTCTGGATGCCAAAACTTAACCTTTCTGTTTATTTTTATAATGGGTTTGTGCATATATAAAATGTATGTTTTTCAGTGTGAATAGTTCTGAATTCTTCAGTTTATTGTACATTAAGTAGCAAGATCCACAGTGGATCTACATCTATTGCAGAAGCAAATGTTCAGCTATGTTCACATTTGGCAGACACATCTTTTATCCCTAATATTTGTAATCTGACCTTGAGCAGTTCATTTGAGATGACAAAGCCATCTTGACATTCACTGAAATATGATTAAAGTAATTCTAAGATACCACAAGCCATAGAAAACTGCACAAATGTGCAATTTCCTGGTAAATGTAAAGAAATTACAAGCTAAAAGATAATGTGATCCCTATCACATCAGAAGAAGTGTGTTAGACATTATCATGACAGGTGCTTGAAGAAACCTAGATCCTCTGAGCACAGAACAACACCCTAAATAATCAAGTGACTACATCTGTTTTGATTATTGGTTGCCTAGCTACATGCATTGTAGCTTTTCAAGCCAGAATATACAAACATAGAAACAGTTGAGGTGTAGCTTTGATTCTGTATCATGTCAAAGAGCTTTGCAGGAGAGTCAGAAAGTGCATTGCAGCATGGTTGAAAATACCAGCCAAGTCCAAAGCTCCTTTTGTTATTGATAGACATTTTTCAAATAAGCATTGTGATGTCATTGTCTGGGTTTTCCCCAGATTCAAATGCATCACACTGTAAGTCTTAAATTTATCAGAATCTGCCAATTAAAGCGCAAGGTCCAAAGGTGAGTGGCAGAACACATGGCCTGCAAGCAGAAGGTTCTGTGTGCAATTGGATAGACCCCTGCCTGAAACCCTGGATAGCCCCCTGTCCAGTAAGTGTAGGCAGCAGTATTTAGCTAGATGATCTAGTGATCTGACCTGGAATATAAGACAATGCAGTGTATTTTTGTACCACAACTCTTTTTGCCAACTGTTTCAGCTTTGGCTCCATTCCAGCACAAAGTGTTGACTATTAATGCAGAGGAGATCATAGGTAGCGTTTGCTAATATGGCTGTAATTCAGTGTCATTAAAATAGCTCCAACATGACCTGTATTCCTAGTGTAAACAAAACCAATGCAGAAAAATGTAGAACTGAAATATATTATAGTAAAGGCAAAGGTCACCATCACCCTTGCTCAAAAGCCATATGTGTCCAATTCTAGGGTTCAATGCTCATCTCCATTTATAGTCAAAGACCCAGCTGTGATGTCATATTTAAAAAGGCTAAAGGAGCATCGAACACACGGTCTTCAGTTTCCTGCATGCCCTCAGACCCTGCTACAGTACTGCAGGGATGGGGGGAAAGAGAGAAATGTGGTTGGTTCTATAGAGAAGTAAAGGAGGCCAAAGCTTCTCTCCCTGTCACTTCGCTCCTTCCCCACCCCCACCCCCACCCCTAGCAGTTTGGGGACACCCCACTGCCTGCTTGGCCACAGAGAATCCACTCCAACTCTGTTTACCTAACGTTCTTGAGCTGTAATCTCCACGCTCTGTTCTTGCTTTACTTCCTGAATTGAAAAAAAGGGGAGGAATACAGAGATGTCATTGGTTCTCTAGAGCCTGCCAGCTGATATAGACAACCAATCACATCTCTGTACTTTCCCCATTTTTTTTCAATTCAGGAAGTAAAGCAAGAACACAGCGTGGAGACTGCAGCTCAAGAACATTAGGTAAACAGAGTTGGGGTGGATTCTCTGTGGCCGAGCAGGCAGTGGGGTATCCCCAAACTGCTAGGGGTGGGGGTGGGGGTGGGGAAGGAGCGAAGTGACAGGGAGAGAAGCTTTGGCATCCTTTACTTCTCTATAGAGCCAACCACATTTCTCTCTCCCCCCCCTTCCCTGCAGTTTTTTAAAAAAGCTTCCGATCAGCTGGCAGTCAGAGAAGGGAAAATAAGCAGTGGGAAGGCTAGGGAAAAGGCAGGCGGGCGCTGGGGAGGGGGTTGGATTGGGTAGATGTTCTACCCAATCCAACCCCCTCCACACACACACACGATTGTACCGGATAACGCTAAAAATCACGTTATCCGATGCAAGATTTTTCCAAAAATCTTGCATCGTTATCTGATTCTAGCGCTATCCGGTACAAACGTCCGGGGTATTACTGTATAGCAGGGGTGGCCAACTGTAGATCTCCAGATGTTCTTGGACTTCAATTCCCAGAAGCCCTGATCAGCAGGAGTGCTGACTTGGGCTTCTGGGAATTGAAGCCCAAGAACAGCTGGAGATCTACAGTTGGCCACCCCTGCTGTATAGGGCTTTAAAGGTAATAACCAGCACCTTGAATTGCACCCGGAGGCACACTGGCGACCAGTGCAGCTCCCGCAGCAATGGTGAGGCGTGAGCATAATTACCACACCCCATCACAACCATCTTGTCTTCCTTGACCTGTTGCATCATCATCATCATCATCATCATCATCAAAAGCAGGCCATACCGGCTGAGGGATTCTGGGACTTAGAGGCAACACAAAAAAGAACTTTTCCAAGTCATGATTCTACAACTAAAGAAAAGCAGGTAAAAGGGATTGCTTCATGGTTATGGTACAATGACATACTCCTGTGTGCATGCAGTAGCAATGATAGCTCTATCAACTTCCCTCCTCTTCACCTGCCTTATGGGTGGATGAGAGAGGGAGCCCTTGAGAGACATAGTTCATGAACTCTAAGGGTCCTATGCCAGCCTCACAGAAGTAGCAGAGGGGTGGAGAGGAGGAAGAAAAAAAGGGGCCCTGCACAACCATATGAAGGAGGCAAAGATAAGTGGTTGTAGCAGATGCAGGGTAGCTGTGAACAGTGGTTTTGACTGTCGGATGCTCTTTTGCTTTTATGTATGCATGTGTGCTGATATGCCTCCAAGTGCACCATTTGGGAACCACTGCTTTGCAGTATTTAAGAGCTGTATAAATTATTTCAGCTTGGGAGACGTAGCCATGTGTAGACGGGTTGAGTACATTCCTGCCTTCCAGAATACCATGGTTTTGGGAGGAATGGGCCAGTCCTGGGTTCCATGGAAATAAAAAGACAGGATATAAATAGAATAACAATGATGGGCTGAGGCAAGGCTGCTACTATGGATGTTTCTATGGCTGCAAGCTTTCTGTTCATGCTGTTGTGACTAAAGGACACTAGTGTTACTAGTAATTTGTTTTGTGATTTTTCCACCCCTACCCCTTCATTAGGTTTATAGTGCAATTCTGAAAGCAAGGAGCTGGTAAAGGTGCAGCAGTGCCAATGCAGATATGACCCCCTCCTCCATGCCGAGGACCCATATGAGGGAGCTATTGCCCCCAGAGTCTCCCTGAAAAGCTGCTTATCACCTTAACATTGCAGTTCTTATAGAAACAATGCACAGAGAAAGGACAATGTGACTCATGTCCCCCTTATTCTTATGGCTAATTAGCCCTTGCGTGCTTAAGCAGAGGGATTGCGTTTTCTACATCATTTAGCTTTCACAATGTTTGTCTGGGAAAAGAGCAGTGGCATCTTATGTGTCCAGTGAATACAAGCTTCTGTAGCAGTGTTTCTTGGCATGAAAATTTATGAACGGTGTCGTATTGCTAGTCTCAACCAAGAACAGACTCAATAATCAATTGCTGAATGCTAAGTCAGCTCTTACGTAAATCCTGTTGAGTCAATAGGTCTTTTAGTTGTGATAGGCAGAAGGCGTATACAGCACTTTAGAAAACTGGCATTAGTAAAGGTAAAGGTTTCCCTTGCTCGAAAGCCAGTCGTATCCAACTCTAGGGTTCAGTGCTCATCTCTGTTTCAAAGCCGAAGAGCCAGCACTGTCTGCTTCTGCAGATGTTTCCGTGGTCATGTGGCAGGCATGACTAGACACCAGCTAGATGCCAATTCAAAGAGGAAAAACACTCTGATATAAAAGTCAAACATCTCATTTAAGCAACAAGCTATTGAGAACTGCATAGTGGTTCATGTCCTATTAATAGAAAATTGGTACCGTCATATATTTCAGTCAATAGTTCAGTCCTGTTGACTAGGGGGGAAGTCTTCACTGTTTAAAACAACTCTTTTCCTGCAAATGAGCATTAGAGTAACAGATACTGTGTGATTCATATCCATTATTTTTCCCAACATATATGAAAGAAAGAGGACTGTACTTTTTACTTTTCAGAGACTGCAACAGACCAGTGTCTTAGAGGGCTGTGGAATCAGTGACATTTGGGTAGAAGCCAAACTTGCAGTCTGCAAAAGGCATGTAGTAAAATCTGGTTAACATTAGTGTGACTCCTGGTGTGTTTATTTCTAACTTACTTGGTGATTGGGAAATGAATTTGAGGGTTATTGGGGTGACTAGATATGGCAAAGGGTTCTCCTATCCAGTTGCTGATTATTTCTTCCTATTTTACAGTTAGTAACTAAATATAACAGTTCTGCCATAATAATGCTTCTTGACTCTTTACCTGTAACTTCTCATGATGCAATTACTGTACTTGCCATCTATATCTATTTCTTCTCCACTCCTTTCTTTCATAGGTGCAGCTGCTGGTTTAAAGGCAAAGGTTTGAAGGGAGAGCAGGGAGGAGCTTGATATTGCCTACCAATATCATTTGGCCAACAGACTGAGCAGGCATGGGAAAAGCCTCTTCAGCTTTTTCTGTTCTAGTGAGATGTCCTACTTACAATGTCTTAAATACATTATTTCTACGTGTATTTCTCTACAAGTAAATTCACATCTACAATTTTTCTACACAACCCTCCTTTTTGTGTGATGTGCATTTCCTCTTTTTATCCACTGTGACGTCAATGCCATCCTAGGTGGTATTTGCATGCCTTTGTAGAAGTACCTTAAGCATGGGAAATACTTATAGTGATAGGGACCAGTGATTGCGAACCCTGAGTGCCCAAACTCACCTTTGCCACAGACTCAACAGGATGCCGTCTGCGCCGCACCCTCACGCCGCATGTAAGCCGCCTGCCTTATTCCAGAGAGGGGAGGGAGGAAGCGCTCCCATTGGGCTGCTGAGCAGAGGGGCAGGGCAAACTTTGTGCTGGGGTGACAGCATGCATGCTCACAGAGAGGGCTCTGAGTGCCCCCTATGGCACGTGTGCCATACATTCGCCACCACTGGCGTAGTCAATAATTCTTGCCTTGATCAGAAGTGGTTAGTGCAAACCCCAGTACCAATGGTATAAATCAGGGGTTCGCAACCTACGGCCTTCAGGCCAGCCCTGGTCCCCAATACCATTCCATCCGGCCTATAGTGATGACTGCAGAAGCAGACACACCTGTGCATGTGCAAACGTGCCCACTGCCATTGTGTCCAGCCCACTCAGCTGTCTGAGGGTGAGTAGTCCAGTCCGTGGCACTAAAACCTTGAGAACTCCTGGTATAGATGCTGCATTCCTATGATGATGGCAAGTTCTTTTCCTAGTAATAAACTTACTACTGGCATAACTTCAATATAATGATTAGCTGGAAATGGTGGATGATTTTTAATGCAAGTTACAATGGTAGAGTATTTTGGCAGCACAACTAGTGTGTTTTTATCTAATGGCCTGTTTTAAGCAGAAGTGTGGTGTTTGTTCGACTTAAATTTACACATCTTTCTATCTATCAGGAAAATGTACCTCTTACTTAGTGCTGTCCTGGCTTAAGAAGGATTTATATCCTTTTCTCCTTATTGTCTGTGGGAAGAGTGTTGCTAAGAAACTGAATTCTGTATATGTTTAAAAGAAAATAGCTTAGAATGTCAGCAACAAAATGAGGGAAAATGCATTTTCTAAAAGCCACCGTTTTACTCCCCCTCTCCCTGCACCCCAGAAGCAGATGCCTCATTCATGCTATGTCACGTTTCTGTCTTTAAATAACAAACAAAAGGAGTTTTCCCCGGGTGGGGGGTGGGGGTGGGGGAATGCCAACAGATGTTTCCAGTTTACTAAAAACAAAAAACCTTCCCCATGTGCCAAAATTAGGCATTTTTCTCTGTACTACCAATGACTTTTTTTTTAGGGGGAGAATAGCATTTGTCAGTTTTATATTGAACTATTGAAGATTCAGTCTTAGGAGCCTCCTTCAGCCAGTTATCCATGTTTTGGAAGAGTGCTGCATGTTTCAGAAATTTGCAAGGCACATTTACTTAATATGCTTCTTTCTCCCTTTGTCAGATACTCAGAGCATCTCATATGAACTTCTCAAATGGTTCCATCCTTTCTAAATGTTGGATGAATGCAGTGAAACAACCAGGTTCAAATCAGCATGTGAAATCTAGCCCCCTCTACTCCACACAATTGTATATCTTCACTAAAAAACTTCACCACTATTAGTGTTTTTCCTTTTCTTTCCCAGAGCCCCTCTTTGCCTTGCCCCTTCCTGCTTTAAGTCCCTGTCTCCTCTTATTTTCTTAAACACAGTTCCCCCATCTTTCTTTCCTGGGAGTTTTGCTATTGCCCAGAGCCATAACCGATTAATTTCAGCATCCTAGACTTCACTGCTCTATTGGTTAAGTTTGAGTCACATGAGATTAATATCTGTGGGGAGAGCCTGGATGAGCAGGAAAGGACACCCGGTCTGAGCATGTGATGGCTAAATTGGTGCCACACTTTTAATCTGCCTGTTCTATTTCCTTCTGCACAGTATTGTGAATCCCGGCAAGACTGAGTGGCTATGGGTAAGGGGCCCTGTGTTATCTCGGGAGTTACCAACTTTGGTTCTGGATGAGGCAGTTTTGCCCCAAACAGACCCGGTGCGTAATCTGGGGGTCCTCCTGGACTCACGACTACTGTTCGAAGAACAGGTGGCAGCCGTGGCCAGGAGGGCTTTTGCACAACTTCGTGTAATACGCCAGTTACGCCCCCTCCTAGACCGGGACGCCTTGCTCATGGTCACACATGCTCTGGTCACCTCCAGACTTGATTACTGTAATGCGCTCTACATGGGGCTGCCCTTGGTGACCATCCGGAGACTGCAGCTGGTCCAAAATGCAGCGGCCCGAGTAGTGATAGGGTGCGGACGCTATGCTCGCGCCGCGCCTCTGCTCCGGGAGCTGCACTGGTTGCCAGTATGTCTCCGGGTGCAATTCAAGGTGCTGGTCATTACCTTTAAAGCCCTATATGGTAGTGGGCCAGGATACCTAAGAGACCGCGTCACCCTAAGAATGTCTGTCCGTCCCACCAGGGCGGATCGGAGGGGCTCTCTTGTTATTCCATCTGCTAGGGAGGCTCGCCTCTCTAGCACTAGGAGGAGGGCCTTCTCTGTGTTCGCCCCGGCCCTATGGAACCTTCTCCCAATCGAGCTACGCCTGCAAACAGAGCTCCTACCTTTTCGCAAAGGTTTGAAGACCTGGCTGGCGGAGCAAGTGTGGGGTCCCAGGAACACGGGATCCCACGTAGGCTGGCTGATTTAAGGGGACAGCCACCCCCTGTGACGTTTGGGATATTTGGTTTTATCTGTTATATTGTTTTAATTTTTTAAGAACTTTTAAGGATCTATTTGTGATTTTAATCCACATTGTAAGCCGCCCAGAGTCGGGTACTCCCGATTGGGGCGGGGTAGTAAGTATAAATAAATAAATAAAAAAATAAAAAAAAATAAGTATTCGCAGCTTGAGGCACTAGATCCATGCTCAGACCAGTGGATTCCTGTCCTTCCAGCAGCAAACACCAACAAGCCAGTGGGTATCTTTTCAGTGGCAGATTTTTGTGCAGTTTTCCACTATCCTTTCCAGTCCTCAGCATACCTCAATCTTCAGCCTTCATCCAGATGTCACTGGTTGAAACTCCCATCATATACATTACTGGCTAAGCCAAGGCTTATTTAGCCACAATGACAGCTAAAGACCAACATCATCCAAAGGGTCACATGCAGTGGTGGGATTCTATTTTTTTACTACCTACTCTGTGGGCGTGGCCAGGGAGAAGCCCTGTGTTGCACTCGAATTAGGACCATTTTATTTCAAAACTTGGATGGGCAGGGCCGCCCGGATTTTCTGCTACCGGTTCTGGCGAACATGCTGGATCCCACCACTGGTCACATTCCTCCCCTAATCTTTAGTTTAGCATAACAAATAGCATTACCTTCCCTTGCAGAATCTAAACTGCCAGTTATCACTCTTAAAATTACTGTTGGAGCACTCATCAACCCAACTGCAAAACAGGATCGATTATGTGGCTGTTTGACCCACTTTAGCACCTGGAGTATCCTGCCATTTTAAAAATGGTTTCTTCTAAAATAGTATATCAGAGAGTAAACAAAACAAAAAGACAACAAATGTCCAATACAGCATGTACACAATGAAGAAAACCCAATTGCAAGTGGTTCCCAACAAGGGGCACACAGCGCACTAGTGGACTTCAATTCCCAGAAGCCTAAGTCAGTACATTGGTTGATCAGTGTGTTACCTTAAAAATTAGGGCTTGGTTCGTTTCCTGGTGGAGAATTAATTAACCCCAAAAACTGACACCGAGGCATGGTTTTGATCAAAACAGAATTGGTTTATTGGTATTAAGGGTTCTAATTTACATTGGCCGGCTATAAACTAGAAGTCTCTACCTCACCCGTTTTGAAGAGAACCACCCTCGTGAACCCATCCACGCTATTCTGTGAATGAGCTGAAGTCCCTCCCACTCCCCAACATTTTTATACACCTAAACTGGTCGATAATCAAGTATAGGCAGGTACAAATGCTGTTTACTGAAAGTGGGGCAATTAAATGAGTCTTTACACTTCTTAATTAAACAGTACAAAAGCAATTTCCAAAGTTACACATTGACATTTTTACATTTACAATGGGGTAGTGGCAAGTGCCGCAACAAGTCTTTGTCTTCAGGATGGAGTAATCTCCCCTAGGCAGTCGTAAATCTATTACAAGGTGTTTCAGGAAAGTATTTGCAGAGCGATACTGTATCTTCGGCTGTTGTGACTGAATGAAAAGGAGCACCTCTTGCAACACCTCTGGGTGAACTCTTGAGGCTCAGAGAATGGGGACAAAAGAGAGATAATTAGTTTTACATTCTTATTTGGAGGGGAGAAGCCAGATCTCTTTAATTGCTTGCATTCCTTGCAAGAGTACGTGACCCACTTGGAATAATCAATATTCTTCACCAATGCTCTTAGGCAGGCTTTTATATTAATCCTTATAAAATTTTGTTCTATTTTCCCCTTTTAATTAAGCCCCTTTGCAGAGGTTTATATCAAACCTTGCATTATTTATTTCATATGTTATCTATTAAGTGTTGGCTTCTCCCCATATATTCATGCCTTGGCCCATGTGTATGTAGTGGTTCTTTGATTGTGACTTCATTAAAAAGAAATAAAATGAAACAGTGATGTTTGATCTTAAAATTTAGGTAACAAGTGCTTTGGGGAAATGACTTAGGCTTCTGGGAACTGAAGTCCAAAAACCAGCATTTGGGAAACACTGGATAGGCCATAAATCTAACAATAAAACCTTCAACCCTCACAGGCAGCCCCTCCTCTGAGGTAGAAATACACATCCTAAGAAAGGCCTACGGGGAATCTACATCCCAACCTGGCTCACGCTCAGCATTGTAGAGTACTGTGTTTGTACTGAAATTAAGTTAAGTTCCTTGATTGGAGAGCAAAGCCAAACTTCCCTGCTAAGTGGCAGAGAGAGTCAGCCAATGCTTGACTCTGTTGATGAAAATATGAACATTTAAAAACAGACCTCCAGAAACCACTCTGATACTGTATGCTGGAAACATGGACTAACACGGCTACCATTTCAAACATTTCTAGTGTTTGCGAAAGGTCTCAGAGAGAAACTAAGCAGCAACAGGGTCCCTTTGAGGTTTGCTATTTACTGTTAAATGCACAGAGTTCATGGCTTACTTTCACTGTCACAGCAACAGCTGTTTGACGTAAGTATATATATATATAACCAGTATGTTACATAAAATAAATATCTTAGTAACCCTGAATCATTATGGTTCTGAAATAACCCTATTGTTCAAGGCCAGTTCTGAACTAAGTGGCAATTGGCCTTGATTGCAAAAATAATGTGGGAGGGACAGTTAGCTTAATCTACTGGTTAAAATTAAAGGTAAATTAAGAAACTTTATGTTACTAATAGGAATTTGGTAAAGAGAATGCTAGATGTTAAATAGTTGAAAGGAAATAGTTTTTTAAAGCTTTGTTTTGCTTTGTTGTTTCATGTTATTGTAAGACAGGTAATCAGTGGTGGGATGTCAAAAATTTTACTACCCCACCGTGATGTCATCACAGTGTGGGCGGAGCTAATATCATGATGTCGTGGGTGGGGCCAAAGAAAAATAAATAAATAATAATAATAAAATAAAAATAAGCGCACGCACACACCCCTCAACCGACCCACCCACCCACAATACAAACCTGTATATAATCTCACTCCGGGCCACTTCCGATACCATCTCTTCTTTGGATCAACTAGCTTTGACAGTCCGGATTTCCCTTGGAAAAATTACTCTTATTGTGGTATGTGTTTATTTTCCACCTCTGACAAGATTGAGCCAAGTTAAAGAGCGCTGGGCCAAGTTTGAGGATTATATTGTTGATCTCCTACTGGCTTTTCCTACTGCGTACCTCCTGATTGGGGGGGGGGGACTTTAATGCTAGAATGGGCCCAGACGACATAACGCTATATGCACGTCACCGCACTTGCCCTCCTTCCCCTGAACTATCCATGCCTAGCTATCATGGGATGTTCAAAGACCAGAAGTCGAACCATGCAGGTTTCTGCCTGGCTCAGATGACACATACATTAAATCTCCAGGTCCTTAATGGGGTAACCCCAGGGGACTCCCCAGCAGAGTTTACATACTGGGCCAGAGCCGGACAGAGTACCATTGACTATATGATAGTGTCTAATAATCTGCTCAAGTGGATAGATCAGCTTGAGGTTACTCCATGCGTGGACAGCGATCCTTTTCCACTCCGTCTACTTCTGAGGTCATTTGGCTACCTTCTGCACTTAAGAGAGAGGCATAACTTGGAACTAACTCAGAGGGCACAGGGCTGTGGTGTGAAATGGTCTCAAGCCCTGGATGGCAGGATGAAGACACTCCTGGACTCTGAACAGTACCAGCAAAGGGTCACTGCTATTATTTCAGAGGCGGACCCAAAAGGGCTTTTAGCTCATTACGATGAACTTGTTGCAGACCTGAATAAACATCTCACCTTCAAATCTGATAGAAGGTCACAGCGAAATAACCCTCGGTCTAAGCCCTGGTTTGACAATGAATATAAAATAAATAAATAAATAAATAGAATAAAAATTACATTAAAACACACCCAGCCACCTACCCCAAACACAAATCAATCCACCCACCCACCCACCCCAAACACAAACCCGTCACTTACCTGTTAGTATAAGTGCCTGGGCAGGACCATGTTGCAAGATGGATATGGTCATCGTACCAGTTCTCTAGGATAATATGCCTCAATGTAAATGTAAAACGGCTGTACCTCCTTAAGGGTTCTCCAATTGGAACAGCACAGGTGTAGCTTATTGATGAGGTAACTCCAAGACTTTGCCTAAAAAACGCAAGGCAGGCTGCCAGGCCTGCTGGCCGCCAGGCCTTTTTAGGATCTGTGGTAGTATGTCAATATAGGTAAAGGTATTAAATACGCATTAAAATACACACAGACACACCACATCCAAAAGTGAGTCACTTACCCTGGGGAGCAGGCTATAGGGAGCTTCAGGCTAGCAGCTTCTCTTCCTCCTCCCCGCTTGGGAGGACAGCAAGGAGGCCATGCATACGCGCCAAGCACTGTAGGCGTGCATGCACACCAAATGCTTGGCGCGCATGCGCAGTGGGGGAACCAGTGAAAAGGTAAGCCCCGAAGGTGGTTCCCCCCCAAAAGCTGCTACCGGTTCTCCAGGACGCTGGGAACAGTTCTGGCGAACTGGTGCGAACCTGTTGCATCCCATCACTGCAGGTAATGAACCCATAACTAAAGAGACTTCAAAAATAATTTACAAGAAATGAGACTCTTAGAAAGGATTCTGGGGAAGTCAAGAGTACTCCAATGAATAAATAACATTATGTTGTCTCCTAGTCATTCAGTAAAAACAGGGAACTATTTATCATTCATGAAATTTCTACCCCAGTTATCACAAGCAAAGAAGACCTCACTTGTTATAATTATGAATTAGGATGACACATGAACATCACCATCTGGCTCGTCTATAACATCAATATCCCTGAGCTGTTCCAAAAATAATTTTATTTTTCAAGAGTACAGTTGGTTTCCTTTATAGAAAAGTATCATTTTAAATGGAAAGCTGCAATGGCTGGGTCCAAAGCATTTTCAGACTTCCAGGAGGTGTTTGCATTAAGGAGGCTGGCAGAAAACTTGAAATTTTAATGACTCCAGTGAGATGTTGTGGACAAGTCTTCTCAGAAGGTATCTACACAGCATTTGCGAATCCTGCCACTGTTGTGGCTCCATCCTAAGGACCTCTGGGATCCACCATTTAGTGAGGTATTCAGAATTTCCTGCTGCAATTCAGGGAAGTGTAAGTAGACTCTATAGCAGAGCCTCTGAAGTATCTCACCAAACTACAAATTCTAGGTGTCCACAGGACAAACCGATAGCAATAAGGTCACCATTAAATTGCTATAAATGTGTTATGTAACTTCAGTCTGAATGTGTCGTATAGTTAGTTCCATAGATCCATTGACTCCAAGCTGCCAAGTGATTGTGGCCCCAAGAACAGTAGCTCTATTCACACAGCCATATATGCACAGTGGACATCCATCCCCTCAGGCACCATGATTATCAATATATAATCAGGCTCTAAGTGTGAGTAGGCAATTCCACTGCAGTGGATGCCATCAGAATACAACAAATAGGCATTTTACAAGAACTTCTATCTAGGTCAGAGATACTTTAGTAGTTCTAGGGCAGTGATGGCACTCCAGCTGTTTTTGAACTTCAATTCCCAGATGCCCTGAGAAGCAGAAGTGCTGACTTGGGCTACTGGTAATTGAAGTCCAAGACCTGGAGTGCCAAAGTTCACCACCACATTTCCAGAGGATAATTTTGTCCTTCTGGGATCTACCAGATGCTGGCAGCATGGTGGAGGAATTAAACAACAACAATCAAATACTTCTGATTCAAACAAGGTACACAAGAAGTGCATATCTTGTTTTAAAGAAGAATAGCATTTCCAGGTGCATGAGTTTCCTTTAGGATAATGTATGTGCTCTCCCCAGCACAATAGAAAGATATAGGGATGAACCAGGACATGGGATATATGAGTTTGTATCCCAGTCACCCATGGACATTCATTGGAGAGGATGGCACTTATGAAACCACTACTTAAAATTTTTACTTATCTTGAAAACACCATGAGGGTCATTACAAGGCAGATGTGATTTGTCAGTTTATAACATAACATGTCTTTTTTTAAAAGTGTGGGTGTTCTTTTTACTAGCAACCTTCTACAGAATTCAGCAGTTTCAAGAGTAGCAGGTGTGCAAAAGGAGATGGGGGCTGAATTTTTGGTTTCTCCCTATACAGGAATGCAAGGCAAGGCAGGGCACATTTGATGCCAGAGCAGAGGATAACCTGGAAGTTGAAATTAAGAATTGTGTTATGGGTCCTGTGGACTACAGAAGACCCCAGGTTTCATGAAGAATGGGCTCTTCAATCTCTAGCATGCTTCAGGGTACCCAAGATATCTCATGGAATACTCAGATAAAGAATATTGGTCTTGTCATTTCTGAAGTAGGGCCCAAATCCTAACAACCTCTGCTGAATTTTTCCATTTCAAAAATGAGGACTTGGCCATTGTTTTGTTCTTCATTCCAAAAGTCTAAGGTCACTCTGAAATCTGCACAGAATTCAGCAAAATCTAGTCCAATTGAGACCATGCTAATCTTTATACACTTACCTGAGAGTAAATCACACTGAACACTAGAGGTTCCTTCCTAGTAGGTTTATGTAGGATTTTTCTTTTAAGATTTCAGCCTCCATCCTCATATGCTCTATTTTATGACCATGATTCTGTGACTTCAACAATTCCTCCTCTGAGTGACAGCAGGTATATATTATTTCAGTTATGATTCTGATGCAAGAGCACACTTAATTTATCTCCAGCTTGAATACAGCCCTCTTTTGAAGACTGTTATTGAGAAACCTAATTGAGAGCAACATTGTACAGCACTAGTTGCCTTACCCTTCTGTCATGTGTGAAGCTAGCTATCCCTTTCCTGAACAAAACTGGCTGGCCCTTGGGCAAATGAAGAAGCCAGTTCTCTTCCACCTGATCAAAGAGAGCTTGGGTTAGCTTTCAGATACAAGTACTGTAGTGAAGTGTGCACTTCTGCTTCTCTATAGACCTGGCAGAAATTATTTGGAGGAGATTCCTAAATACTGCAGGACAGAATGAGCTCCTGTCTTTGTCCCAGCTCCTGTCAATCTAGCAGTTTGAAAGCAAGAAATTGCAAGTAGATAAATAGGGACCACTTCAGTGGGAAGATAAACAGCATTCCATGTGCTCTGGTGTCTAGTCATGCCTGCCACGTGACCATGGAAACATCTGTGGAAGCAGATAGCGCTGGCTCTTTGGCTTTGAAACAGAGATAAGCACTGAATCCTAGAGTCAGATATGACTGGCTTTCAAGCAAGGGATACCTTTACCTTTACTTTTACTACCTAGACAATGACATTTGAGGTGTAGTAGGCTGGTGTGCCCCTGTTTATGAGAAACAATGCTAAATTTCATTATCCCATTTATGTAAAAGTGTTAAAGTGCTTTAACGCATGAGTTGGGCAAAAGCTTAATAGATGTCTTCTGGAGATAAACACTTCCCTTTTGCAGAAGAGGGGATTTCATCATGGCAAAATAGTTTCCATACAAACAATGGTCTCCATTCATATTTCAGTTAAAGTTCAATTGTTTGTTTTTAGAGGCTTCTTTGTTCACTTGTGATTAAGGCAATGGGTGGGGGATGTGGTTTCAAACAATTTCTCTTCAATGTTTATATTCTGTGGGAATACAGCAGAAATCTGGAAAACTTCACTTTGTTCAATATCTAAGCCAAAGTGTTTTTTGGTTGTTTCTGAATTGCATAATGCAATTGATATATATATAAATAAATGAATAAACCTAGCTGCTGGAGATTAAGGTCATGCTATAGTATTCCTGATTACTATTTACATACAGTATCTGAAAGGTGGGCAATGGTGGAAGCTGAAAGGGAAAAAATGTCTCAAATGAAATAAGGTGATGGAGGAGAAGTTTACAGATCAACAAAGACAATTAGTAAAGTACTAAGAAACTAGTGAGCCCAGCCTTTAAGGCAGGGGTGCCCAAACTTTTCAGGCTGTGGGCTGGTCACGTGGTTCAGGGAGCCAGTCACTATGACCTGGGGGCTGGATCCGGCTCCCAACGCAAATTCATCCATCACACAAAGCCCTCGTCGCTCCTGGAAGCGGAAGTAAAATGCACCCATAGGTGCATTTTACTTCTGCTTCCAGGAGTGATGAGGGCTTCATGGGTTGGATGAATTGGCATCGGGGCCAGATCCGGACCCCAGGCCATAGTTTTGGCGCCCTTGCTTTAAGGTCTCTTTCACCATGGTAAGTGTGCAGGTCTTATTGTTTTTCTTTCCTCAATTATTGATGGCAGCTACCTCCTCATTTCTCAGTCAGCTAGGGGGTACACATGAAAGAGTCTCCTTGAAGATTGTGGTTTTTATGAACAACAATCGGGTGTACCCCAGGCAATAGCCCCCTTGTACCAGCTAATCTTTCTCATACTTGTTCAGGTGAAAGGAGCTACCGAATGAACTCCCCCAAAGGTGGCTTCATTTTGGCAGTTTCATGTCTGGAGTAGACCCAGAAGAAGAAGTCAGCTAGTTTCATGCATCAACTACAAAATCCAAGCCTTTCAGAAAACACACCTGATCCTATAATCTCTTGACACTAGTCTAGATTATAACATATTGGTAAAAGAAATAGAAATGATTTTAAATGGCAAAAGAAGAATTACAGCTGAACACTAAGAAAACAAACTAGTGACTGATGTAACTTTACTGTTGATAATGAAAAAGCCGAAATTGTTAGCGTTCACTCACACTATAGACAGCAGACAAGAAACCAGAAGAAAACTGAGACTAGAAAACAGAAACACATATACAACCCCCAACCCATGTTGTTTCCATTCATTGTACTATTTCTGAAGTGTGATGTTGTTATGACCTCACCCCCTCCCCCAATAAACAAATCACAGGTAGCAAATGATTGCCTTACTTGTAACTCATTACTTCTAACCCCAATTATCAGGGTATTTTTGGTCTAAGAACTGGGAAGGACTCAGTTACTGTATTTCTATGCTTTCTATCAGCCCTTTATAAATTCTGAAACTTTACTGGTGAGTTGATTATTATTTATTTTATTTATTTATTAGTTCAAATTTATTGATGGGACTGAAGGCAGCTAACTACACTTGTTTTTAATATCTCTTTCTTGTGGTGCTGCATAAACACTTGTCATGATCTGTTTTGCTTTTCCAGAACTGCAGCTGTTTGAGAAATATCCACTGTTAAAAAAAATTGTTCAGGGACAGCCTGAGACTTTTTGCTGCCTGAGGCAGAGCACCAATGGTGCTGTACTCCAGGTCACCATGCATAGTAACCAAGACTGATCAAATATTTTGTCATCTGAACCTGAAAACCCCTGATAAACCCCTGATAAAGAACACCATGAATAAAATCACAATCAGATGCTATTTCATGACACCTGTCCGATGAGGCTCTTAAAATAGCAGAGGACAGAAGGAAGGCAAAATGCCAAGGAGAAAAGAAAAAATACACTCACTTGAACACAGAATTTCAAAGAAAAGCAAGGAGAGATAAGGAAACCTACCTGAACGAACAGTGCAAAGAAATAGAGGAAAACAATATCAGGGGTAGGACTAGAGATCTTTTCAAAAAAATTGGGGAACTCAAGGGAACATTTAAAGCAAAAATGACCATTATAAAAGACAAAGATGGCAAGGAGTTAGCAGATGCAGAAGAGATTAAGAAAAGATGGAAAGAGTACACAGAGGAACTCTACAAAAAGGACCTCAACACCCCTGATAATCACAATGATGAGAACATTGAACATGAGCCAGACATTCTAGAGAGTGAAGTCAGAAAGGCCTTAAAAACACTGCAAACAACAAAGCCAGTGGAGTTGATGGTATCCAAGTTGAACTTTTCAAAGCCCTACAAGATGATGGAATCAAATTATTGCATTCTATATGCCAGCAGATTTGGAAAACAAAACAATGGCCACAGGATTGGAAAAGATCTGTATACGTTCCACTCCCCAAAAAGGGTAATGCCAAAGAATGTTCAAATTATCAAACAATTGCGCTCATCCCTCACGCTAGCAAGGTGATGCTCAAGATAATACAGGATAGACTGCAACAATATGTGGAGAGAGAATTACCAGAAGTGCAAGCGGGTTTCAGAAGAGGCAGGGGGACTAGAGATCACATCGCCAACATAAGATGGATCATGGAAAAAACAAATATCAGAAACAAGTCTACTTCTGTTTCATTGATTACACGAAGGCTTTTGATTGTGTTGACCACAACAAAATGTGGCAAGTAATTAAAGAGATGGGAATACCGGAACACCTTATAGGCCTCATGAGAAATCTGTACATGAATCAAGAGGCAACAGTTAGGACAGAAAATGGAATGACGGAGTGGTTTGGAATAGGAAAAGGAGTAAGACAAGGCTGCATTTTGTCACCCTGCTTATTCAACTTATACACAGAACACATAATGCGCAATGCAGGGATGGAGGAATCACAATTTGGGATCAAAATTGCTGGAAGAAACATCAACAATTTGAGATATGCAGATGATACCACCCTCATGGCAGAAAGTGAGGAGGACCTAAAGAAGCTCCTGATTAGGTTGAAAGAAGAAAGTGAAAAAGCTGGCTTGAGACTCAATATCAAGAAAACCAAGATAATGGCAACAGACCCTATCAGTCCCTGGAAAATAGATGGGGAAGAAGTAGAAGCAGTGACAGATTTTACTTTCTTAGGATCTAAGCTCACTGCAGATGGTGATTGCAGCCATGAAATAAAAAGGTGACTGATTCTTGGGAGGCAAACGATGAGAAACCTGGGGAGCATAGTGAAAAGTAGAGACATCACATTGAAAACAAAAATTCGCATAGTCAAAGCAATGGTATTCCCTGTGACAATGTATGGTTGTGAGAGTTGGACCATTAGGAAAGCTGAACGCAGAAGAATAGACGCCTTTGAGATGTGGTGTTGGAGGAGAGTTTTGAGAGTCCCCTGAGCAGCGAGGAGAACAAATAGGTCAATCTTAGAAGAAATCATCCCTGACTGTTCCTTAGAAGGTCAAATAATAAAGATGAGGCTAAAGTACTTTGGACATCAAATGAGAAGAGAGGATTCACTTGAGAAAGCCTTGATGCTTGGAAGGGTCGAGGGCAAAAGAAGAAGGGGACAGCCCAAGATGAGATGGCTAGATGGTGTTGTGGAGACAATGGGCACAGAGCTGAGCGAGTTGAGGGGGATGGTGGAGGACAGGAGTGCCTGGCGGACAGTGGTCCATGGGGTCGCAGAGGGTCGGAATCGACTGTGCGACTGAACAACAAAAAAGTCATCTACTTGAGGCCCTTGGCTCACTATGCTTAACAATAAAGTTGATGCTATCACAAAGCTCAGAGCATCTCAGAATAGCTGCAGGAGGTAGATAAATGCCACACTAATTAATACTAGGACACAGAAAGAACATGTGGGATAAAATATGACAGATGCCAGTGCTGAATGTGCACTTAAATGCCCTTGATTCTAACTAAGAGACTCTCCCACCTCTCTCTGGATTGTGCTTAATTTCTAAAACTACTCATTGAGACTGTCTTTACTGTCATTTAATCTGTTCTACAGAGGATTGGGGAAAATTTGGGCTGATTGGTCCAATTATATGCACACCTTGATCAGATCAATCCATCCTAACCCTACCCCAACCTGTTCCATTTTGAGACTCCCATCAGGGGTTTTAACTAAATCACCTTCCCACCCCAAACATATGTTCACACTGTGGATGGGGTAAAATAGGATGAGGTAGTAACAGCCACTTACAGCTGAGGGGAGAAGTCTATCAGCTACAAAGGACTGTTACTGCCACACTTGCAGCTGATCAGAGCCCAGTCAGGGGTGTAATAGCCACTTTGCAGCTGACAAGGGAAAGGCTTTCCCTGTCAGCTGCAAAGTGGCTACCATAGCCCCATCAGAGAAACAAAATGCTGCCTGGATTTGTGGATCGTGCCAAATAGCATTTTGTTCCTCCTCATGACCTCAAGCAGTTTTTAGAAAGCCACTGTACACCCACCTAGGTGTAGACAAGCACTTAGTATTAGTGAAACCATGGCAAATAGGATTATAATGTAAAGCACTGCCATTTTTATAGCAGTTACAAAAGAATAAAACTATAAGGAAAATTAAATTTCTGGCAGTGAAATTACTGTAACAGAATGTTTGGAAGGAAGATAATATCCTCTCTTTTGGAGTTTGTATTTTGGCTTCCTTTCATTTTGTTATGAATCACTGAATTACTTCTAACATTCAGCTTTTTTATCAGAACACATTATGTGTGGAATAATTATAGATTTAATTGGAACAAATCATACTCTTAACAGATTTTGAGGAAGACTGAGATGTATTAGAGTGCAAAACATATTTGATTTACGAACATATATAATGTATGCTCTCTGTTTTGTTTTTGCATGGAATTTGTTTGTTTGTTATGTGTCATCAAGTTGCATCCAGCCAATGGTAATCTTAATGGAGTCTTCAAGGTATGCGAGATATTTAAGGAGTAACTTTACCGGTATAATTTCCCTTGTAAATTTCCATGGCTAAATAAGGATTTGAACTCAGTCCTCCACAGTCCTAGTCTCTTACCTTACCTATTTACTGGCAGTTCATTTCTATAACCACATCTAATAGCAATAAATCACTGTGAGTTGGTGATTAGCTCAAAATGGAAGTTAAATACTTGTGATGTTAGGTGGTATGAATGTGTAATACTCTTCATACATCATATAGCTGGCTATCCCTGGAGATGGAATTTGGCTAAGTGGGTGCTTTCTTTCACTGTGATCATGCTTTCGTTCATGATTACTGCCTCAACATAATCAGTATGTACACATGTTGCCAGTTTGCCAATGTATCCTTCAAAATCTTAGGAGGCTAACACACTATGGCTGAGGAATCTACTTGCAATGCATAACTCTCTAATTTTGGCATGGCATGAGCCATATTCAGGATAAAATAAGAAGTTCCCAGATCATCTGCATTCTCCATTAAGTTCCTTATTGCCTGATACATTAGATCTGAGTATGCTTCCAGAAAAGTGATACATCCTCTGGCATCTCAGCAGCTTCTGAGACTTTCTGAAGCTTTCATTTGTTCATCCAAATGTTTGCTTCAAATTCCCCAACGTTATGCGATTTTAGCGTTATCCGATCCAATCGTTATCCGGTGTTTTACCGTATGTGGATATACCAAGGCTTGATTCATTTGTGTCTACCCCTACAACTTTTACCTCACTCCTACTAGTTTTGTGGTTAGTGGTACAAACATTTATTCACATGTTGGAATCTAGTTCCAAAAATGAAAAGAAAAAAAGGAAAAGGAAAAAAAACCGCTTTCCCCATAGCTGCCATGTCTCTGCAGTTCATTGAAACTCTAGCTATTTCTAAAATACATTCAGAGAACAGATTTTCTAATCATCCTCATTTCCTTTGTCCTCTTTTCCCTTTCCTTATGTGAAAGCAGGTTCAAGAGAGTTGTTGTGTCTCAATAGACTGTAGAGCTGCTGCTTTTTAAAAAACTGACCTTTTGGTTTCCTGCCACTTCTGCTGTGGCACAATTCATTTCTGCTCTAGTACATTTGCTAAATTATCTTATTAGATTTTTAAAAGAAAAGATAATAAGAGAAAGTGTTTCCATTCAGTCACTACTATGACGGAAACAGGCTGATTTGATAAATGCCCCCCTCCCCTTAGTGTGTTTTTTTTACACTGAGCATCGCCTGAACAGGAAATCTGAAAAAGTTGAATGTTTGTACCAGTACAGAAATTTGCTCACATGATGTTGTAAAGTAAAGGTAAAGGTCGCCCTTGCTCAAAAATCAGTTGTATCCAGCTCTAGGGCTCAGTGCTCATCTTTGTTTATAGCCAAAGAGTCTGTGTTTGCAGACATTTCCATGGATATGTGGCAGGCATGCCAAGACACTAGAGTCCACAGAATGCTGTTTACCTTCCTGCTGAAGTGGTAACTATCTACATGCAATTTCTTGTTTTTGAACTGCTAGGTTGGCAGGAGCTGAGACAGAGACAGGAGCTCACTCTGTCGTGCTGTATTTTGGACTCGAACTGCTGACCTTCCAGTCACTGGTGTCGCGTGGGCTTCCGCCACTTGGGGCAAAGACCAAACTCGCCGCCCCCTCCATCTAGGCTCGCCGCTGCCGCCCCCACTCAGTTAACCCTTCGCTACCTTTTCCAAGGCCCCCAGGGCTGGACCTCTCGTGGAGCCCCGCCTGCCCGCTGTTCCCCTGGGCGGCAACTGAGAAGGAGGGCATCTTGGGGTCTCGCCAAGGCCGGCAGACAAATACGGAGTGACTCCGGAGCCAAAGTGACGGGCCGGAGGGATGAGAGGGAGGGAAGCCGAGGGGGCAGGGTGGGGGAAGCGGGCAGGCAGGCAGGCAGATAGCCTCGCCTTCCCCCCACCCTCTCGCTTCCCGGGGGGTTCCTCGCCTTCCTGCACTGCGATCTCATATCTTAAGTTCCCCAACTCTATGCAAGTCCTGGTAGGGCAGGGAGAGTCCCTGATGGCTAGCTGGGTGGGTGGGCGGGCGGAGGGGAGCAGTGAGTGTGTGGAGGGTGCCTGTCAGAGGGAGGCGGTGGAGGAGGCAGAGCAAGGGCAGCCATGGCCGGCGGGAGGCAAAGAGGGGGCGGCCTGGACGCTGGCGCGGCAAAAGGGCCACCTTCTGCCTGGGAAGTCCTGCTCCCTAAGCCCAGGCACCTCAAGCTTTGGAGACCAAACACGCCGAAGGGGAAAAGCGCAACCACAAAAAGGGAGACCCGGAGAGGAATGGCCGTACCTTCTGTCGCTGCCGCCTGGGGAAGAAGCGGGGTGGGGCGAGGTTCGTTTGCCACCCCCTGGAAAGGGCCACCTGGGGCAGGTGCCCCCTGCCCCCCCACACTATACCACTGCTTCCAGTCATCAAGTTCAGCGTTTTAACCACTAAGCCACCACAGTATCAGTGAGTATATATGATCATGTAGTAGGTCTCTCTTCAGTCATGGCTTGCCTGTGGGTTTGGTCCAACACACTGAAAGGCACCAACTTGGGGAAATCTGCTATATACGAAATGCTGTGTAGGAAATTAATAGGAATGTGTCCAGCTAAAACTTTTGTTTTTAATTCATTTCAGGTTCTTTTGGAATGCTTTCCTCTTGTTTTCATGGGTTGTCTATTTATTTATTTTTTGCACTGGTTCTTTCTTTTAACACAGAAGAGACTGACTTTTTCAGGTAATTTTCATTTCATTTTTCTCCCATTTATGTTTTCTGATTGATTGATTGATTGACTGATTCATTCATTCATTCGTTCGTTCATTCATTACGTTTATATTCTACTCTGGGCAGCTCATCCAATTAATCCAATAAGCCTAAAGAACCCTTAAAAACTACTTCAGAAAAGCAGAGTGGCAGAGAATCAATCTGAAAGCCCTATATAACTCTTTACCTATTAAACCAAACAAAGCAGAGTGGCAATGCAACAGAGACCCAATCTACTCCAAAAACAGGACACAGTGCAACCAACCACAACCACCACCCATACAGCAAGATGGCACAGAGGCATATTTACAAAGTTCCTCTCAGCCTACCAATCCCCAAAGAAATGAGCAAAATAATCTCCTCAAATCCCTATCAAAATCAACCCATGTAACAGAATAAATACACCATAAAAAACCCCAAAAGCCAAGGAAAGCAAGCAAGCAAATGGAGACAAAAAATACAATCAAGGCCCAGCACTGAAAACTACTAGACTATGGGGAAATTTCTCTTCCTCTACCACTTGTTGTTTTCTCCTAATTTCTTCTTGTTGTTTGAATCTCACGGGAGGTAGCAGCACAATCCAAAATGGAGGCAGTGGTGGGCTCAAATTTTTTTTTACTACCACACTGTGGGCGTGGTATGGTGGACGTGGCCAGGGGGAAAGCTCTCTGCTGCACCCAGTGGTGGGATCAAAGTAATAAAATAAAATAAAAATAAGCACATGCATGCACACGCACGCGCGCACACACACCTCAACCAACCCACCTACCCACAACACAAACCCATAAATAAATTAAATAACTTAAACAACTTAATAAATAAATAAATAAATAAAATAAAATAAAAATTACATTAAAATACACCCACCCACCCAAACACCCACCCACCCACTCCAAACATAAATCAACCCATGCACCCACCCACTCCAAACACAAACCCGTCACTTACCTGTTAGTATAAGTGCCTGGGCAGGACCATGTTGCAAGATGGATATAGTCATCGTACCGGTTCTCTAGGATAATATGCCTTAATGCAAATGTAAAACAGCTGTACCTCCTTAAGGGTTCTCCAATTGGAACAGCACAGGTGTAGCTTATTGATGAGGTAACTCCAAGACTTTGCCTAAAAAACGCAAGCCAGGCTGCCAGGCCTGCTGGCCGCCAGGCCTTTTTAGGATCTGTGGTAGTATGTCAATATAGGTAAAGGTATTAAATGCACATTAAAATACACACAGACACACCACATCCAAAAGTGAGTCACTTACCCTGGGGAATAGGCTATAGGGAGCTTCAGGCTAGCAGCTTCTCTTCCTCCTCCCCGCTTGGGAGGACAGCAAGGAGGCCATGCATACGCGCCAAGCACTGTAGGCGTGCATGCACACCAAATGCTTGGCGCGCATGCGCAGTGGGGGAACCAGTGAAAAGGTAAGCCCCGAAGGTGGTTCCCCCCAAAAGCTGCTACCGGTTCTCTGGGACACTGGGAAAAGTTACTACTGGTTCTGGCGAACTGGTGCGAACCTGTTACATCCCATCACTGGCTGCACCCAAATTAGAACTACTTTATTTCAAAAGTTGGATGGGCGGGGCCAGTCAGAATTTCTGCTATGGACCAGTTCTGGCGAACTGATGTGAACCTGCTGATGCCCACCACTGAGTAGAGGGCACCAGGCTGGAACTCAGGCACACCATAATGTTCAGTCGTTAAAAAACTTGCCTTGTAAGCTGGAAGGTCGGCAAATCAGCAGTTCGAGACCTGGATACTCCATGACGGTTTGAGTGCCCTTCTCTGTCCCTGCTCCTGCCAACATAGTACAGTAATACCTCAGATAACATTAGTATCGAATAACACTAAAATCGCATAACATTAAGCAATCTGGGGGGAAGAATTGCATCGGATAACATTAAGACTCTATGGGATGCATCGGATAACAACCGCTAAAGCCTGTGTGGTTACAATGTATCTCTATGGATCCCATAGGATTTTAACATGCATCGGATAACACTAAAAATCGGATAACACCAAGACTTGTGGAACCAGGTTTTAGTGTTATTCGAGGTTTTACTGTAATTCAAAAGCAAGAAATCGCAAGTAGATAAACAGGGACCACTTCGGTGGGAAAAGATCTTGGCCACATGAAAGGAGCCTCATTCGGGCATCCCCTGAGCGGAGTTCTTCCAGCAACAATCCTTTCAACCCAGAATAACTTCTGACACAAAATTATTATTATCTTTACCACAAGGAAGGACTGTGAAGCAAAGAACACTCCTATTTGGCCCTTTTACTCAGGTCTCAAGTCAAACTGCTGACCTGCCTACCTTCCAGTCATCAAATTAAGCTCTTAACCACTAAACCACTGCTGTCGCATTGAATATCCCCATTATCCATCTGATGTGCTTGCTGAAAATGGATATAAAGTTATGAAAAGAAAATTCCTTCCCACTAGAAAAACTTCTGAAAACCTCTCACTGGAAAACTGCCACCCATTCCATGCTTGAACAGATATATGTAATAGACTTGTTATTAGTCATTTTTAAAATGCCAAAGGTAAGAAAGAGACTCAGTGGTGTTTCTTCCTCCACAATTGAAAATACTGCAAGATTTGTACAAAGCAAAATGGGTTTATGTCTAAAATCCCCTCCACAGTGCTTTTCTTTTCATCCCAACTCTAACTAGATTACCAAGGGGGAAAGGTCTGAAATTAAATATATGTGATCAAGGTTGGGGGGTAATCATGACTTTTTACTGGAAGCTTTTAAAGAAGGCTATTTCCATTGCAGCTGCTTAGAAACACTCTACGATCTGCCAGAATCTTGGTGAGATTTAAAACAGAAACTCAAAATGTACAATACATAAAAGAAAGCAAGTTGTACATGTAGGTGTTAAAATAGAATTAGCTTGCAATTATGTCAGCAGGAATGGATATGAATCACAAAATACGCTGCCTTCTATCAAAAGGAGAAGTACATGTTATAGATCAAACGATCAGTTAAGAACAAATACCTTAGCTTTCAGCTTGATTAATTAGCTCAAGATTGGACTAATTATATTATTTGAGATACATGTTTGGCTCTGTTTTTCATTACACACTGCAGATGGGATATATGATGATTCATCATCAAATGTACCACAAGAGTATTTGCTCAGTCAAGAATGGAGGAGTAACAGGCTAAAACAAAAACTTAGCATATATAAAATGTAAAATCTTTCCTGTGTTATGCCGGAGGTATGCTAGAATATCCTGAGCAAAAGAGACAGCTGCAGTTTTTATGGCTCTGTGTCTCCCTTGCTTTCTTTGTCCTGCTTTCCCAAAAACAATAAGGAGGAAAGTTTGGAAGCAGTCACTGATAGCCAAAAGCAATAACTGCTCTCCTATATTCAGAAGATCATTCTTTAAAGAGTGCCTACAAAATTTTCCAACTAATTGGTGTGAATGATAGCTGCTTTCTTTAGGAGATTAAGAATGGCTTGAAAGGAGAAAGAGGGCAGCCACACCCATGTCATGCCTCACTGATAACATCATGAACTGAGATTTGAAACATACTGATCAAAAGCACAGAAAGGAGATACTGTATATTCTACCATACAAAGACCAATACATATCAAATGAATAAAAAAAATAACCCAAATGCCACATGGAAAAAAAAAACATCTGTAATTAGTATAAGCAAGAATGTTATGGGAATAATAACAAAGAGTAGGATGTAACCCACACATGAGAACAAATGTCACTGTGGACAAGACCTGATGTACCAGTTGAATTATGCAGGAGAGAATGCTGGGCTCTGTTGTATCCTCAGTAAAAGTTAGAGCAGGGACAGGCAAACAGAAGAAGTGAATGATGCATATAGTACATGCTGCTGGGGATAATGGGAGTTGTAATCAAACCCATCTGGCGGGTTCCAGATTGGCAGTGTGGGCATAAAGTGATGTTTCATTTCCTAGTTTCCATCCAAAACTCATAGCTTAAGTCTGTAGCCTTGGCTTCAAAGCTCCTGTTTCCCTTCCAGAACAGAAAGATTTAAATATAACAGGGGATTACATTACTAGTGGTGCCTGGCCAAAGGCAGCATTAACAAGAAGGAACAGTGAGGATAACACCAGCGACAGCTGGGGTTCATCTGAGTTCGGTACGTTCTTATGCTTTCATGCTACTGGCTTCAAAGGTCAGCGATCCACATTTATCAGTTGCTTGCAGCACCCTTTATTACTCTAGTGCTAAATATTAATACATCATTTTAGCTCAAGTCAAGCTGTTGGATTGAACCTGGCACTTATGGTTGCCATGTATTTTGTTCATCAGCAAAGTTCTGGTTTTGCCCATGTATAGGGTGGGCAGCACTCAAACCTCATTGTTAAAAGTTAAATAATTCATTCTAACTTGATATGGTCAGATGTCTAATCAGTTAGTAAAGAAATATATGGATATGGCATTCTAGAAATGAAAGACGAAAAGAAGGTGTATCTTCCTCCGTTATTTTTATTTTCAGTTCCATCTGCAGGATTGCTTTTGTGCAACAAGAATAACTTTACTGTTACAGCTTTTGCATGATAGGAACATCCTTACAGTTATTGTGAGGAAATGTTCTCTTACAACAGAAAACATATTTCCATCTCATAACTTCTATAGCTGTCTCTGGCTTAAAACTCAGATCATGACAGGACCAGAGGAACGTCACTTTTATTTTACATTTTAGATGAAAAGGTTGACTTATGAAACTCGTAGCTTTTTAGAAGAGTTTCTGTCATCCTCATAAAGGCCATGTAAGAATATCACTTTTTAAAACAGGCAGTGTGACTCATAAACTACCTATGAAAGAAGATCTGTTTTTGTTTGCATCTTGGTCTGTGTCCCAAAGACATTTAAAGTAGGATGAGAAGTCTGTGTTTCATAGGAAAAGGGGTACATATATGAAGAAAATTCAGAGGTCACACACATTTTTTTAAAATACAGTACTAAAAAAGATTCCCCCCCCCCCTCCTATTTGTCTGTATATTGCTTCTGGATGTGGGCAGGTTCTTGATCTGCAGTACAAGAGAATTTTTTTTTAATTTAAATGAAGTGATGCATTGCATTAGTAATGATCCTACAAACATTAACAAAAATTCACTTTCCCTTTTTCTTCAATGTCTAGGCCAGATGTGAAACTGACAAAAATTAAGCCACCTTTTGTGGATTCATTCCGTCGTTACTTTTGCCTGGCCTAGTGTGAGAAAGATTACCAGGCACAACAAGGTTGTCGTTGCCCAGGGTACACCAGATTGTGGTCCAAAAATACCACAATCTTCGAGGAGTCTCTTTTTGTGTACCTCGTCAGCAAAGCTAATAAAGATCCAGCAGGAGCCGATCCCTTCTAGTCAGCCAGGCCAAACCCTGACTGAATAGTTCAAATTGAGTTTCTGATATGTCAGTTCAAAAATCCTGCCATTGCTGACAAAGCTGTAAGGGATATGGAGAGCTGTGAGCTGTGTTGGTAGTGAAAGCAGTGATTCAATCACTTTCCCAGCTGCCATGTTGCAAACTAGGGCCTAAGTGAGTTATGAGACCCAAGCATCTTGTGGGAGAGGCACACATGGAGGATATTGAGGGCCAGACCAGAGTGTCTGTTCTGGGGTGGCTGGATCAACCAACTATACTTGATCATAATCAAAAGGCCGAAAAGGATCAACCGGAAAAGCATCAGTTAGAGTAGTGGAGAGGAACAATGTGACATTCAGTGTATGCCTTCTGTCTGAATAGGAACCAACCTTTGGATTGAACTTCCTCTGCCCATTTACAAACCATCAAAAAGAAGTGAATTTTTTTTTTGCATATGCGCATAGCTGATGTGATGCATCATTTTGTTTAAGTTTTTTTAAATTATCTGTGTATCACCCATTGAGAAACTGCCAACAGCCATGATTTCAATTGGCAACACACAAATCATTGTTTATATATTTGAACAAAGTGATGCATGGTGTAATGATGCAGCTGTCAAAGGAAATCACTTCTCCTGCACATTTGTAGATGCTCAGGGGAAATGTTCAGTTTCCAATATGCTGAAGGGGCTCATTCACTGGGAGCAGCCTTTGAAAACCGCAAGGCTCCCCTATATCATGTTTCCAGCTTCCATAGGCACTGGGGATGGCATATATGGGAGCATGCCATAATAGCCAAACCCCCTGAAAAGTCAGGCATTGGACAGGATTGGGCCCACTTTGGTATCCAATTTATCAAGACACTGTAAAAGAAAAAGAACCACCTTGCCCTCAAACCAAATGCCCCTGTGGACAGACATTAGATCCTACCAGTCTTTGCATGAACTTGAGCTACAGAAAATTAGAGGAAATAAAAGACTCAAAGAAGAACCACTCCCACCAGCATTTATTGCCTTATTAGTTAACGTGGTCACACTCTGCAAGCATTCCTCTCTTAAGATCTGCTCTTAATGGCATCCTTTCACCATAGCTTGGCACTACCTCTGCTCAGTTAGCTTGGCACTCTAAGCAATCTCCGAGCTGCCCACCCCTAAGGTTGATGTAGACTCCTGGTCCACACGTCCATTGTGCTTTACTTAGTACATGACTGTGACACTGCCAAGGTTTTTCTTAATCACCTTGTTTTGTCTCTGTAGTTGTTGCAAAATGCATCAATACATCCTATTGTATTTTTGTCCAACAGTGCAGTTCTGGCCATTTCAACACATGGTACCTCCACAGCTTCCTTAAAAGAAACACGGAGAAATATTTCAGATGATATATTTCTCTTTTTGAAATACAGAAATAGTTCCAGGAATGAAAATAAGACACACAGGAAGAAGGCATGTGAGATTTATACATATCAGAGGGCTGAACATGTTATAAAAATTTGCATCTGGAGTTCTCATCAAAGGAAACTAAATGGGTGATAATTTTGAATAGAGAGGGACTAGACATCTCTACTCTACTTTCAACTCAGAATAATTTCTAACAAGAAATTATTATTACTCATTTGGGGAAAATGACAGCTTTCAAAACCTGTGTTTTTCATTAAAACAACAGCAACATAGTGTGTGCAATGTGTAGTTTACCCTGAATTGTCCTTTGGGGAAAATATGCAAAGAAGGTTTGGAAGCTGAAGGATCTGGGATCAGAATGCAAAGAGGGCACTGAGTTTGCAAGATTTCTTTTTGGATTTGCAAGAAAAGGAAACATTGATATGGTTCTGTCTTCATCACAGCATCATGAACAAGCTGCAACCTGTGAAAAGTTCCAGTCTAAGCAATTATTAACATAATAGAAGGATTCCCTGGGACTTATACTAGGAAATCTTGAGGAGGGAAAGGTAAATCCATTGAAAAGGAAGGAGTGCAAGTCAGACTTTGCTCTGGACTACTTTGGGAAGATAATTACAATGGAACATGAGATGTCAACATGGTGAATAGCACAATACTTCATTTCACATGTCTTTCTTTCTGTGGTATAGGGATTTGTACCTCTTCTTGAGAGATATTGTCATCCACCACCATTGCTGAGGAAGCAAAGGCAGTCTGGTGGTGGTGAACCTTGGCACTCCAGCTGTTCTTGGACTTCAGTTACCAGAAGCCCAAGTCAGTACACCTGCTGATCAGGGTTTCTGGGAATTGAAGTCCAAGAACAGCTGGAGTGCCAAGGTTCGCCACCACAGGGTTAGACCAAAGGAATGGACAGAGTAGAAGCATCCAGCCTCTTGTTCCTAATTAAAATAAATGTTAAATATACCTCTTGTCAATTTTAATTAGCCATTCTCTGAAATATCCCTAGCTACGCTATTTTAGGAGTGTGTTGTGCCCACTATATCAAATCAATAGAATGTAATTAGAGGGCAGCAATATCAGTTTTAAGTACACCAAACTTCACTTTCTTCATATTTTGTTGGTTTTATTTTTAAATTGTGAAGTCTGGAGTATATGCATTGCTTCATGTTTTATACAAGTATGAGAAGATTACCATAGAGAAACTGGGGCTAAGATAGAAATTGATGCTTAATAGAATTTCTGGTTTGCCTGCAAAAAGACAGCATCATAATTAGTTTCTGTGCTTCATATATTAATAAACTTCATATATTAATAAACTAATCCTAGAAGTGCTATTTTTATTTTCAGGAGAAGGCTAATTTAACTGTGTTATAACACCCTCTTTCTTCTTTGGAATATAAGAAGTCATCTTAAATACCCACACTTTGTTGAAGATAATTTTATTACTAAATTTCTAGATAAGAGGATCATATTTTCTGTGAACAGCTGGATAATTTAAAAAATGGAAGGAAGGAAACAGAAATACTGTACTTCTGAGTCATTACTATGGATTTTTCTTTTTAATTATTATTTCTGATTTTCTGTTTCTTGAAAAGCTTGATTTTGTGTTCTTGCAGGGCTAACAACACTATTCAGATTCAGGTATTCACAGAAATTCCACATGGAATCAAGAATAAATCCTTGGTCGCAATCTCCCCCCCTCCAAGTCACAATCGGTCACTTACAATGGTGTTTCGCTTAATGAGCAAACTCACTTAAAGAGCAATCCTGTGGAACGCATTATGCTCTTTAAGTGAGGTACCACTGTACATTGATTTGCAACCTGGTGATCTTCTGACAATTCCAGGTAGGCCCATTGTTTCAGGAGTTAACTCTTTGTGGGAGCCTATTGCTCAATATGTGGACCACCATATTAAAGCATTTGTGAAGGACATTCCTTCCTATATTAGGGATTCTGCTGACTTATTTTGCAGCTAGAAGGCTTTAAAGTACTGGATAGTGCTGGCCTGTTGACCATGGATGTTAATGCTCTTTACACAAATATCCCTATGAAGGAGGCTAGGATGGTTGTAAATAATGCCTTGAAACAACGAGTCCAACTCCTACCACTCGCTCATTTTCTTTTGAATCTGCTGGACATTTGTTTAGATTTTTTTTTCCAGTTTCAGGATTATTTTTATCTTCAAACACAGGGTGTAGCTATGGGTAGTCGGATAGCACCCAGTGTAGCCAGCCTGTACGTGATTTATTTTGAAAGGAAGGTTATTCTGAACCCTTAATTTAATCCATTTTTTGCACATATTATGGTATACAAGAGATTAATTGATGACCTCTTTTCATTTTTGATAAGCATTGCATCATAAAAGACTTTATAACATGGCTCAACAATCAGGACCCTAATTTAAAATTTTCTTCTGACATGGATCTTAAATCCTTATCATTTCTAGACATCAATGTTTATAGTATCTCCGATCAAGGAACTTTGGGCATGAAACTCTTTCATAAACCCACAGACAGAAATGTTTATCTCCAGTTTGAGTCATTCCATCCACATTATTAAAAAAATAACATTTCATATAGTCTCTTCTCAAGGGCAAAAAGGAACTCCTCTACTGAAGGAGACTTTCTAGAAATAGCTAATATTAGGGAGGCTTTACATCAAAGAGGCTGCCCTCATCACATCATTGATGGTTCCTTTGATAAGATTCAAAAAATACACTAATACCTCAGATAACGATGAGACTTGGTTCCACAAGTCTCGTCGTTACCCGGGTTTTAACGTTGTGCGATGCATTGATCGCATAACATTTTAAAAAGTCCTGTTCCCTTTCCGAAGAGGGGGGTCGCAGCATGGGATTGGCTGCTTGGGTTGGGGGTTGAATTGGGCACAATGTGATTGCAGTGCCCGGGGTGGTCTGGGGAGGTCAGGAACAGCGCGGGTTGGCTCCCCTGACCTCCCCAGCGCTGGCAGGGGTGCTGGAGAGCCCAAAATGGGCAAAAAAACTTTTGGTTTTTACCCACCCATTTTGGGCTCTCCAGCACCCCTGCCACCTCCGGGGAGGTGGGGAACCCGATCCGTGCTGTTCCTGACATTCCCGACCTCCCTGGCTGGTGCAGTAAGTCAAAACACCAGGATTCAAATCCTGGCGTTTTGACTCACTGTACCAGTTGGGGAGGTCGGAGAAGTTCAAAAACAGTGTGGAGGCAGAGGTGGGGTGGCTGGGGAAGCAGATGGGGGACTCCTCCGTTGGCTTTCCAGCCACCCCGCCCCTGCCTTTGCAGCTGTGGGATGGCTGGGGAAGACGAACAGAGAGCCCCCATTCAGTTTTCCATTCACCCCACTGCTACAAACAATTGCATTGGATAACACTAACAGATCGTTATCCAAGAATTTTTTTAAAAAAAATTGCATGGTTATGCGATTTCAGCGTTATCCAATGCAATCGTTATCTGAGGTATTACTGTACCCAGAAAAGTACTTTTGACACACACACAAAAAGAAAACCAGCAAATTTGGAATCAATTAGTCTCTGGAGTACTCTCCGTTGGCCAATGATATTAAAAAGATTATACATAAACACTGGCATATCCTTGGTGACATACCAGGTTGCAATGATAAACCAGTTATAGGTTTTAGAAGGTCCAGATCACTGGGCAATATAGTAACACATACTGAGTGCATGGCCAGAGAGGGACTAGCACAGAATATTTTTATGCGGTCATTACAGATGTCACAACTATGTCATATGCAAATTTGTCTGGGAAACAAAGGCTGAATCCTTTCCAGAAGTTGATTTCCATCTTAAACTCAAAAACTTTTCAAACTGTAATAGCATTAATTACATTTATTTATGGATTTGTCCTTGTAGTAAGACATATGTTGGGAAACCTTCATGACCCATTAAGATACGAATTAGAGAACATAGGTCCAGAATTAGAAATCAGGTATTACAAGCACCTTTAGACATGCACTATATCAAGGAGGGTCACACAGACAAGCATTTCAAGTTTTTAGTTCTTGAAGGTGTGCAACCTAAACCTTTTGAAAAAACCAATATTGATAAATTGTTGTTGCAGAGAGAAGCATTTTATGTTCACCGTCTATTTTTGTTCCATCAGGTTTGAATAGGTTGGACCTTTCTTGTTTTTTATAATAATTTGCATGGTTTTATAATTTTGAGCCTGTTGTCACTTTAAAAATCAAGCCATTTCTGCCTCCTTACTGTATCTTTAAAAGAAAAACAAAATTACCCCTCATGAATACATCACTTGACACACAATATATATTGCAAACATTGTACCATATGTTTTAACGTCTTGAAGCTCATTATGATAGGATGTGTTCCTCCCTGAAGCTAGTAGACGCATAAAAAAACTCTTGGTATGTACACTAGTACTAAAACTTGGTTCCACAAACCTTAGAGTTATCCGGTTTTTAACGTGCGATGCATTGATCGCACAACCTTTTTTTAAGAAAGCTCTTTTCCCTTTCTGAAGAGGAAAAGGAACAGGGGGTTGATCCACCTGCCTCTTTGGTAGGCATCGATCTCTCCCCAAACACACCTGCAGTCCCAGTGCGCGATCACTGGCAGAGACCCCTTCCCAGGCAGAGAACCGCCCAGCTTCATCGCTGCTGCTATGCAGTGGCGTGGCTGGGAAGCCGACCAGGGACTCCCCAGTTGGCTTCCCAGCCATGCTGTTGCTATGAAAGGCACAGCCGCATCGCTGGGAAGACAACTGGGGACTCTCCAGTTGGCTTTCCAGCCACACTACTGCTGTGAGCTTCAGTCTGCTAGGCGCTTCAGTGTGAGCCTCAGTAGATCTGCCCCAAAGCCTGCAGGGCTGGTCTCTAACCCTGTAGATTTTGGGGCAGAGATCAACATCAGGGAATTTGAGGCAAACATTTGCATCACACAACGTTATCTTAGTGTTGTGCGATGCAAATGTTTGCCTCAAATTCTTCGACGTTATCTGGTTTTAGTGTTATCCGAGGAAAATGTTGTCTGAAGTACCACTGTATTATGTTTAGATATCTTGGTTTAAGGCTTATAGCCAACTATAATGTGTTGTCAGAGTGTGTGATTTTGTTTTCATTCTATTGTTTATAGAAAAATACTTAAGATTATATCATGACGAAGAAAAATTCTTTTGAAAAACTGGCAATACAGTTTTGATGATACATATATTATTTTTCACCCCTTCACATTGTTGCAGTAAAAGATACTTGAAAGATACTTCTGCCTCAAATGGTTTCTTTCTCTCATTTGCATGTTCATTGTCATTGGCACACTTATATCTGTGAACAAACTTTACCCAAAATGAAATCTGTGAAATCCAAGCGTAGGTCAAGACTTATAGATGAACATTTACATAACATTTGAACGGTATCTGTCACAAACCTTGACTTATACATTAATACCTTGGCTAATAGGAAACAGCTACAAAAATCACATTGACTGGGTAAGCTAGAAGGATTCTACAGTAAAATATTGTCCTAAAATGCATTGCATTCAAGTTAACATTTCTCCATTGATCTCTGAATGTTTACTTTAGATATAATTGGTAGATAAATAATTACGTTACATTTTGATTTAAGATGGCCCTCTTTAGGCACTGGACACTAATGTCCCCCCCCCCCCAATGTCCCAGAAGGTTGTGGACCAAATGTTTTAAGCCAAAGAGGTCTGCAGTTAAGCTATTTCCCAAGAGTGTGGGCTTGATGAATGCATGACCTCTGGGGAAAAGAAGTACAGTAGTAATGATTTGTTTTTCTTTGGAAATACAAGAACAGGAGCAATTTGTCTTGAAAAAGAGTATACAGTATTTCCTTTTCTTCTTTTTTCTTCCATTTTGTTCTTTCTTACTTGACCTTCACAGTTTGGCAGCATTTTGATCTGCCCATGTATTAATTAATCTTTATATTTTTCTTCAGTTAAAAGGGGAAAAAATGATTTTCCTTTATAAATATGATGTCTGCATGTGAAAAGAGGCTGCTCTCTCCCTTGCATGCTATTAATGGCATGGGCCCATTCAGCACTTTGTTCAAGTAAGGGGTATTTTATTTCATTCTCTGATGTACATACAAGAGCTCTCTTCTAAAGGATACAGTGAGTCAGTTCATTTGCACAGAGAAGAAACGGGAAATTAACTAGGCCTCCTTGCAACAAATTTGTTTTTAAAACTAAAATTGGAAGAATAGCCCTTTTTATGTTGATACTGACCTACTTTCTATCTGTCTGATCAGTTTTAGGACCTGCAGGAGGTTTTGTTAATGTTTTAACAGGTAGCATTCAAACTGTGACACTCCATATCTTCATTCTCTCCTTAGGCCTCTCTCTCCTGCCCAGTCCCTTTCTCTTTCCATACTGCATATTTCTCCAGCATTTCCCTGTATCCTACTTGCAGGGCTGGCCCAAGAACACATTGCCTGAAGCAGAGGACAAGATCGTGCATAACTCTGATTCTACAGAAGAACCTTATTTTGACATAGAAGAATCTTACTTTCACATGGATTTTTAAAAAGTATTCTCCACTGTGTTGGCTGCCAGGCAACCTGGGGATGTAGGAAAGGCACACACAACTCAAGATTTGGTTGTTCTACCCTACCCACCCATCACCTATTCCAGTGGTGGTGAACCTATGGCACATGTGTCAGAGGTGGCACTTATAGCCCTCTCAGTAGGCATTTGTGCCATCACCCCAGTATAGAGTTTGCCCTGCTCCTCTGCCCAGCAGCCCAATGGGAGCGCTCCCTCCCTCCCCCAGCACAGAGTTTGCCCCATTTTTCTGCCCAGCAGCCCAATGGTAGTGCTTCTTCCTTCCCCACAGCACAGAGTTCACTGTGCCCCACTGGGCACTCAGTCCCTAAAAGGTTTGCCATCACTGACCTATTCCTTAAGGATAATGCCTCACTCTGCCTAATGATAGGGCCAGCCCATCTTCCATTTCATTAGCTACCTGCTAGCACTTCAGATATGATGTGTGCTGTGTCACAGAGATAAAGTATATATTACAGAAAGTGTGCCATTATAATGGGGAAACCTTTAAGGGCACATGATCAATTTTGTATGCTTTCCAAATCTGTTGAGAATGCTTTTGAAAAGAAATGAGAGAAGAGAACTGGGAACGGTCTGTTAGTCCTTTCTCGGAAACAAGGCAACAGTGTTGTTGAAGCTTGCTATAGCAGGACATTAAAAGAAGAATTGTTATGCATCCACAACTTGCTTCTTAAATATGAAAACAGGCAAAGTCACTATTATAAAGGGCTTTTTAAAGTAAAGGAGCAGAAACTTTTTTCAAATGGAAAGAAAAGCAATAGACTGGGCCTAAAAATGAAAAGGAAATATTGCTATTGTTAGAACATACTATATTTTTTTCCAGCAGAGGAACAGATTCTAACTGTTCTTTCTGAATCCCATTTTATAGTATTGTATCTTCTTTCACTAGCTTGACTCCTGGTTTGTTGCATCTCTTTACAGTCTGCTGCCAACCGTGGAATGGTTATCTTTGATATTCTTTCTTTCTTTCTTTTCTATATTCATGTCAGATGCACCACCAACATATGTACAAAGTTAAAATTAACACATCTAAACCAAAATAGAATTAAAAGGACTAGATAACATCCTGTCAATATCAGGCCACATCAACAGCATTTCCTCTTGGTCCTCCTCAGTGCACTTTGAGGGACACCATGTGCATTGTATCATATGGGAGATAGTTTGTACTTCTCCGCATTCACACAGGCTGTCATCTACAGGGAAACCCCACTTTCTCAGATTAGCCCTTGATCTTCCTACCCCTGCACACAGTCTATTTAAAGTTTTCCACACAGTAAAGATGAAGTAGTAAAGATGAAGCTTAAGTACTTTGGACATCAAATGAGAAGAGAGGATTCACTTGAGAAAGCCTTGATGCTGGGAAAGGTGGAGGGCAAAAGAAAAAGGGGTGGCCAAAAATAAGACAGCTAGATTGTATTGTAGAGACAATGGGCACAGAACTGAGCGAGTTGAGGAGGATGGTGGAGGACAGAAATGCCTGGTGGACAGTGGTCCATGGGGTCGCAAAGGGTCGGAATTGACTGTGCGACTTAACAACAACAAGAACAAAAAACCACAGACCATGGTTGTTCTTGGCCAGGCGGTAGAGAGTCATGTGGTTCTGGATGCCCAGTTATCTGGTAACTCCTTGCTCGCCTTCCATAGTTCTAAGGTGGTCTGTAGGGGCTGGTTGTTTGGAGGGGCAGAAGTTGTGAAGAAGCTATGCCTTGATTTCAGTCTTTGCTTTGGTAGTTGGTGATCAAATAGCAGGTGTTTTTCCAAGGAACTTGCTTTGATTTCTCGACAGAATTTTGATGGAGGGATGACAGCTAGGTAATGCACTTTTTGTATTGGGGTTGGTTTTAGGCATCCTCTGACCAATCTCACTGTTTAATTTAGGGCCAACATCCACCTGGCCTGCATGCTTTGATCTACACCACCCTGGACTAACATACTCTCCTGCAGAGTAACATAAAGCTAGTGCAGAAGTTTTTTATGTGTGTGGTTGGGCACCCCAACTTGTGCCTGTTATTTTCCTCAAAATATTGTTCCTGGCAAAAACCTTCTGTTTGGTATTGAGGCAGTGAGTCTTGAAAGTGAGAGTTCAATCCAAGTAACTCCCAGGTATTTGGGGGTGATGGAATATTCAAGCCTGTGGCCATTCCAATTCACCTGCAGGCTTCTTGATGCCTCATGATTTTTCAAATGAAAAGCACAGAGTTGAGTTTTTAGGCAGTTTGGCTTCAGTTGATTATCCCTATAATATATAGCCATTAAATTCAAAGCCGCAGCCAGTTTTTTCTCAAGAGCCTCAAAGGTTGTGCACTGTGCAGCAATTGCCATGTCATCGGCATAAATAAAGCTCTTAGTGGCTTCTGGCAGTGGTTGATAATTAGTATGTATCAGTGGTTCCCAAACTTTTTATGCCACAGGCTGGACCACACACCCCGGAGAGCTGAGTATGCTGATCATGTGGTTTCTCCTGGTGTAAATGCTGCCATAAAATGTGTCCAAGGCTGTTGTAAATGCATTTATGACAGCTGCGGGTGCATTTACGGCTGTTATAAATGCATCCGCTTCTACTTCTGGTGTGGCAGCAGCGGTGATGCAGGCCATATGAAATGGTGCTGTGGGAAGGGTCCGACCTGCGGGCCATAGGTTGGGAACACCTGGTATATATGTTAAATGGGGAGGGAGCTAGTACACTGCCCTGCAGGAGGCCATTTCTTTGAATTATCCAGAAGTAGAAATGTATGCTCACAGCCTTCTTTTGGGCTGGCATCAGGTGCCTGCAGAGGTTAATGTCTGGAAATATCTGGTTTGTAAATGGTAGTGCAGGGGTGGCCAACCTTGGTGCTCCAGGTGTTCTTGGACTTCAATTCCCAGAAGCCCTGATCAGCAGGTGTGCTTACTTAGGTGTCTGGTAATTGAAGTCTAAGAACACCTGGAGCATCTGCTGAATACTTCAGTGCTGTACTCAAGATATTTGCTCAGTGCAAAAGACTGTATAAATGGACTATGAGAAGCCACTATCCTAGCCATACCCCTAAATTCTGGGTTACCAAGTGGGGCGTGCAGGTGAAGAAAACACACAGATTCTAAGTATCAACCTGGATTCATCTCTCAATTTCAAAGTCCAGCCTTGATGAAATTCTGACTGTCAGCCTGGCAAGATTTTTTCTGTCTCCCAAACAGCGGCCTGGCTTGGCCCCATGGATCAAAGTTACATCTCCCCGATGTTCTCCCGATCTTATCTTCAGAAGCACAGGGCTTCGCCTCCTTGAAGAAGCACTCTTTTATTGAACAAATTCAGAGGGTTTTATACACAATTTCTCCTTCTTCCTCCTTCCTTAGGAATTTTTAGGTGACCTTGGACTCAGATCTTGAGATAAGCCTTATCTTCTCCAAATCTTTCAGGGTCAAGGCACGTTGGCAAAGTGCCAAGCTCTCATTTTGGCCCCCTCCCATTTTCTGGCAAGGTCAATGACCAATGGTTCAAAGGGACAATAAACTTGAGTTTCAAAGTTCACTCCCATTCATTGCACTTTGAGAGTCCTTCAGGTGTTTTTCTGTTCACTAGAGGCACTAATCCCAATGACGCAATGCATCCAGGAATCACTTTGAATCGTTGCGCTTTTAAAGCTCCGTTTCTCAACCTTGAGACATGGTGACAAATAACTTAAAACAAAGTAACTTTTCCAAGTTCATGACATCTTAAACAAATGCTTTGGAAGTCTTGGAATAAAACATCATGTAAGTGATTTTTGTTGACCTGTTTTAGAGTGCCCTCAAACCCAAGGACCCCAGAAGCCAAGTACTACCCATATAGCTGGTCAAGAAGCAGGAAGGTACTAGGGAGATGAACAGCCATTTATCCTAAAAATTCTCTTATGGATTAGAATAGAATAGCCAAACAGCATTTTGACCTACGTCTTTATTACATAGGCATGATAAATCAAAACAACCACAGCTCTGAATGGATCTGCCTGAAACAGCAAGAACAGAGCATAATAAGCACTGCTGTCTTTTGCTGTGCTGTGCAGGGTGCAGCAACAAAAAAGACAATTATGCTTTCCTTCTTTCTGAAAAGAGAATAAACAAAGCAAAATGGTTTCTAATTCATAGCACATAGACAGTTCCAGGCTGACACAAAACTGTCTCAATATTAGCATCTTCTCTTCTGCCCATTAATTTATCTATTTATACAGTGTAAGAACCTAAAATCAGAGAAATCACACCTACATGAACAACCCAAAGTGAGAAAACATTAACATAAATGCCTCTGAGATATATAGTCTTTCAAGCAAATAATAATAATGGTTGAATATGATTGGTGGGAGGAAAACCTCAGTGGAAGATTCCTGAGTTGAGACTATTACTGTCCTTTGCATTTAATAAGACTGCATTAATATCCTCATTGGAATAAATTGTCCTTAGTTTTGTACAGATGATCATAGGCTTCTAGTTCACCCTTTCTCGAAAGCCAGTTTTATCTGACTCTAGAGTTCAGTGCTCATCTCCATTTATAGCCAAAGGGCCACTGCTGTCTGCGTCTGCAGATATCTCCATGGACATGTGGCAGGCATGCCTAGACACAGGACTGCACAGAACACTGTTTACTATGCCACTGAAGTGGTACCTATTTATCTACTTGCAATTTCTTGCTTTCAAACTGCTAGGTTGGCAGGAGCTGGGACAGAGATGGAAGCTCACTCTGCCATGCAGCACTCAGGTCTTGACCTGCTGACCTGCTGACCTTCCAGTCATCAAGTTCAGCATCTTAACCACTAAGCCACCACAGTCCCTCTAGCCTCTACCTATAACCTAAAATCAGTTATCTTAGAAAAGGTACTACTGTATTTCATTTTTTTAATTGATTGGCTTCAGCCCTTCAGTGTAATATAATTCTCAGCTCATTCACTTGCCAGGATAAGGAATAACTTTACTTTTGAAATCTGCACTACCTTGGTTGAAATCTGCTGAACAGCTATATTCCAGCAGTGGGTGTGTACCTAGTTAAAATGGGTGGATCTAGAGCCAAAGTGGGCAGGGTTTGCAACATGGATCACAATCTGCTGGCAACAGACCCAAAGTCTATACATACATGAAACTCCTTAGGCATTCCTCCCCGCGCATTAAATTCAAGATATCAGTTCATCTCCAATTCTTCTATTTTGACAGTGATTCTTTCACGTTCTCAAGCTTCATCTTCCACCTGATCCTTTTCATTGGAGATGTAAGGGTGCTAAAAGAGAGACCTCTGCAGTGGTGGGCAGCAACAGGTTTGCACACACACCTTGAGCAGGGTGAGGGAGCAAAATTGGGTGGCCTTCGGGCGGGGGGGAGGGGGAAAGCGAAATTGGGTGGCCACGTCCACCTCCCTGCCCTCCCCGGACTAACACAGACACCATTTAAAAAGTTTTATTCTGTGCAAGCATATCAGAGAGTAAACAAAACAAAAAGACAAAAATGTTGTGGCACCCTAAAGACTAACTGCTGTATTTTAATGTGATCTTTAATCCACTGGCTGTTTGGCTATAAACAGAGATGAGCACTGAACCCTAGAGTTGGTAACGACTGGCTTTCGAGCAAGGGCAACCTTTACCTAATAACAGAAGATCCCTGATTGGTATTCAGATTTGACATCAGGTTTTGTCCCTGCAAGTGGTTCAAGGTCTCCCTTGCTCAAAAGCCAGTTATATCCAACTCTAGGGTGCAGTGCTCATCTCCATTTACAGCCAAAGAGCCAGTGCTGCCTGTGTTTACAGACTTATACATGACCATTTGGCAGACATGACAAAATTGCCCATGACGTAGGCTCCACCCATGACGTAGGATCCGCCCATGACATAGGCACTGCCCACGACATAGGCACCATGGTGTGGTAGCGAAAATTTTTGCGGCCCACCACTGGACCTCTGGCATAAAACTATGCTCTCAGCCACTGGATTGTGGTTTTGTCCTCTGTCTTCTCCAATTCCACCTGGAGTTAAAAACTATGTTATATGAGCAAAGTGGGAGAGGAGATGGCTTTCCAAGGCCCAAGGTGGGCACGTTGTCAGAGACTTAGAAGGAGCAATGGAACACTCTCCAATGTAGTAAAGGTAAAGGTTTCCCTTGCTTGAAAGCCAGTCGTTTCCGACTCTAGGGTTCAGTGCTCATCTCTATTTCAAAGCCGAAGAGCTAGCACTGTCTGCTTCTGCAGACATTTTCATGGTCATGTGGCAGGCATGACTAGACACCGGAGCGCACAGAACACTTTCCTTCCCACCAAAGTAGTTCCTATTTATCTACTGTACTTGCAATTTCTTGCTTTTAAACTGCTAGGTTGGCGGGAGCTGGGACAGAGATGGGAGCTCATTCCGTCCAGCAGTAATCGGGAATCGAACTGCTGACCTTCTGCCTCCCAGTCAGCATCTTCACCACTTGAGCCACTGCAGTCCCAATGTAGAGAAAGACTAAATCTAGCCATTAGGAAAGATGCCTAGAGATGGTTGGAGTCAAATACATCTAGAAGCTGCCAGGTTTACAAAGATTAATTTAGCCTTGTTTTTGTGCAAGTATCCAGATAACATGGGTATATCTTTTTCCATTATAGCTTGATAAGATGTTGTGGATGAACGTAAGAATTAATACATGCAACTTATAGCAAGTATCTTGTCTCCTCTTGTCTTTTCTTAGGAGGCATTTAGTAATATATTGCAAACTGCTTGATGTCTTACTCCTTGGAAGTACAGTGGAACATTGGTTAACATAATTAATGTGTTCTCTGGGGCGTTTCTTTAACTGCATTTCCCATAAGAATGCATTGAAAACCAAAATACTGTAACTGAAATGCAGTTTCCCATAGGAATGCATTGAAAACCAGTTAATCAATTCCCAAAACAATTCTGTAAACTGAGCCAATATTTTCTATGGATTTCCTTTTGTTGTGCAATTTTTATGTTAACTGAGCCATTTGTTAACCGAAGTTCCACTGTAGTTGCTCTGATTTAATGGTCATAAGCTTAGAACTAGGTTGCTACCTTCTGCTCACATAATACAGAAAATTTTCAGACAAGCTATGACAACAGTTAACAGAAGAAAAAAAAAGGGAACATGAATGGTATATATTATTTGTGAGGGAACATTCTTGTGAGATAAGGAAGGCAAAAGATCCATACATACTTATGTGGGAAAATAAGTCTCAGTAGAATTTACTCCTGTTCACTTGTGTAGGATTATGTGTGAAATGATTAAAAATATACATCTGATGTTGCTCTTACATCTTTAGGTGGTTAACTCAACACCCTGATGTATGTATTGGTTCACATGTCATTGTTTCAGATGTTACCTAACAGATTAGACATACTGTACTGTATTTATCATATACTACTGTCTTCTATTGCAATGAAGGAAAGGAAATCTCAGACTTCTGTCATGCTTAATGAATATGAAACTCTGTTTCTCCTGTCAAATGCCAAATGTTCCCAAATGTTCTTAACCACTGATTCAGGGCTCAAATGTTCTAACACTTGATTGCCATCTGAATTATCTCTGGAACATGCAAATGCCATATCAAAAGAAGCTGTATTGCTCTAAGCGACATTGAAAACTAGCTTCCAGATTTTGAGAGGAAAACATATTTCAGCTATAAAACATGATATTTATTGCCTATATTAAATAAAACATATATATATATATATATATACAGTGGAACCTTGGTTAACAAATGGCTTGGTTAAGATAAAAATTGCATAACAAAAGGAAATCCACAGAAAATAGTGGCTTGCTTTACTGAAATTTTTTTTTGGGAACACATTGATTGGTTTTCAATGCATTCCTATGGTAAACTGTGTTTCAGTTAAAATATTTTGGTTTTCAATGCATTCTTATGGGAAATTGCATTCAGTGCATTCCTATGGAAAATTCAGTTAAAGTAATTTTCACTGTAAGAAACACCCAGAGAACGCATTAATTACATTAACCAAGGTTCCACTGTATATATATCTATATATATATCTATATCTATCTATATCTATCTATCTATATCTATCTATATCTATATCTATATCTATATCTATATCTATATCTATATCTATATCTATATCTATATCTATATCTATATCTATATCTATCTATCTATCTATCTATCTATCTATCTATCTATCTATCTATCTATCTATAGATAGATAGATAGATAGATAGATAGATAGATAGATATAGATAGATATAGATATAGATATAGATATATATAAAACACTAAGGTCTATATTATATAAAACCTTGGTGATGCAGTGTTAAACTGTTGTAATGCAGCCAAAAATGCTGAGTTCAGTCCCGACAGGGATCAAGTTGTATCCAGCATGTTGGGGCAAAATGTTAATTACCTTGTGAACTATCCAGAGAGTACACTAAGCACTATGGAACAGTATATAAGTGTAATTGCTATTACTATATAATAAACTCTTGCCAAGCTAGAGGGATACGTGTGACACAGAAATAAAAAAATTGAGAGCCAAGGGGGATCTTTTCTCTCAATTGTTTATGATGCAGAAAGGATGAGGAAATAATAGATTTCAGAGGGAAAAATTATAGTGCACAGGACAGAGATTTCCTGTTTGCTCACCCTTTGCTTAAAAAAAACACACACCTTAAAATGGGAATTGTGTACATTTGTGCACATCCTGCAGGCCCAAAGAAGTCGGGGGGAATTGCATGGCATTCAGGAGTTTGTGACTAGAACAAGTGGGAAGAGACAGCTGTAGAAAATTGGCTATCCCAGAAACTGGCATCTCAGCCATGTGCACACCAGTGGTGGGATGTCAAAAATTTTACTACCCCACCGTGATGTCATCATAGTGTGGGCAGAGCTAACATAATGACGTCATGATGTCATCGGTGGAGCCAAAGAAAAAAAAATACAAAATAATAAAAAATAAAAATAAGCGCACACACACACTCGGTAGGCATGCATGCACACCAAGTGCTTGGCACGCATGCACGGGGGGGGGGGGGGAACCAGTGAAAAGGTAAGCCCCGAAGGTGGTTCCCCCCAAAAGCTGCTACCAGTTCTCCGGGACACTGGGAAAAGTTACTACCGGTTCTGGAGAACTGGTGAAAACCTGTTACATCCCATCACTGGTGCACACACTGCACCATTAGAAGCAATGGAGGCACAGACAAGGTGCTAGAGAGAGAGCTGTACTTTGTGACTCAAATTGTGGAATGAGGGTTCTATCAATTCAAGCACTGTCAGGATGGGTAGTACATGCTTCCCTAAGGAGCCCACAGAATAGCTAGAATAGTCTTTATGCAGCCCTGCTGAATGAAGACAGGAATGTTGTCTGGATTTTATCAATATGTCATGTTTATTCTGTTTTAAATCTTGTGTACAGCTATATCTCAGCTGTCTTCCAATGAGTTCAAGATGGTATGCATTGCTATTCTTCCAAGTGCCCAAGTGTTGCTGGACTGCAGCTCCCATCTGTCTAGCAGGCATAGTCAATAATGATAAATGCTGGAGAATTTCAACCCAGCAGCATATAGAGGGAAATGGTTGTTGCAGGAAGGAAGGGTGGATGGATTCAGCTAGAGAGACTGACTTCACCTGGTGACCACAGAGATACTAATATAAGCGAGAGAAGAGCTTCACCCATGTGATGTGGGAAAAAAACGGTGACCAAATCCAGTGCATTATTCAGTGGCATAACTTGTAGCTTGTGGATAAATCTGCACATCACAGAATGTCTCTGTTCATAGGCATTCTATCAGGAAGGGTGAAAGAATAAATTCAACTCCCTGTCTAGCCACCAGCAACTAAAAACCCAAGTGCAGGCACCTTTACTGTATTTTGCACATAGACATCAACTTTGAGAGAGATGCTTCACTCTCCTTCTGAAATGGCATGTGTTAAACCAGTCCTTTCACAGCAATTGAGAAGTGCTTGCCATTATTTTTATTTTTAGTATGCAGGAGGTGGGGATTAACCCCACTAGGAACAAAAGGGCAGAATAGATTGTTGGGCTGTATTAAGTCTCATTTCTGAAAAGATAAAACCTCTTTTTGTTCATTTTTCACCTTTCCTTTCTGGCTATTACAAAAGATTTGTCAATAAAAAATGATTTCCATGGGGTCTCAAAGGGTCGGAATCGACTGTGCGACTGAACAACAACAATAGCAATGAAATGCAAGCCCTCATTTTACATGGTTGAAGGTTTATCTGCTGTTTAGCTATAATGACACTGCACAACAACAATTTTGCTACTGTGAATAACACATGTGATTTACATGCTACTGAGTGTGCGAATTCCAAATCTGAACTCTCTCTCTCGAGAAGCCTTCTATATATACTGTTTGAAGACCATGGTTCCATTATTCTTAAATAATGAATTAGAGTTTTCTTGTTTTTTATAAACATTTATATAGTCACATTTTTGAATATATTGTTACTCTTGATTATCAAGCCATTTCTGCCTCTGTGTGGTACTGTTGCTTTAAAACAGTGGTGCCCAAACTTTTTTTTTTTGCTGAGCCGGTACTGCACAGCTGTGGGGACTAGAGATGGGCTGCTCCCACTGCTGACAATTTTGGTGTCAGCAGCAGCAGCGGCAATGGTGACTGTGCTTTGTCCCCGCTGCTCTGAGCAGCCTCTGGCTTGGTCCCATCCCCTCTGCAGCCTTTGCTAAAGCCGATTGCCACATTGGGGAAATTTTTGGAGCCTCCTCCATTTCAAAATCCATGACACTGGGAGAGCCCCTTGGCACAGTAAGGTTGACATCACGCAGCATGCCAGGTTTACTCTTCCAGTGGCGTGGATTTTGAAACGGAGGAGGCTCTGAAAATTTCTCCAATGAGGCGATTGGCTTTGGCAAAGGCTGGGACCGAGCCAGAGGCTGCTTGGAGCAGTGGGAACAAAGCGTGATTGCTGCTGACATAAAGAGGTGGGGGCGGGTGGAAGGGCGATCCACGGTGAGCCCAGGCACTCACTTTGGGCCACATTAATGATATGCATGGGTCTAATTGGGCCAGTGGGCCATAGTTTGGGTGCCTCTGCTTTAACTGTTAGTTGTTCTTGTAATCCAGTGTTTCCCAAATGCTGGTGTTTGGACTTCAATTCCCAGAAGCCTAAGTCATTTCCCCAAAGCACTGATCAGCCAATGTACTGACTTAGGGTTCTGGGAATTGAAGTCCCCCTGTGGGCTGTGTACCCCTTGTTGGGAACCACTGTAAACCACTTGACATAGAATATACTGTATAGTGTAACATCATACCACATGTTTTCAACATCCTGGGGTCATTATGGAAGAAGGTTTTCTCCTTAGAAGCTGTTAGATCCATTAAAATTTCTTGGTATGTATTTTGACATTTTAACCTTGCTTTTAAGGCTTACAGCCTAACTTGAGAATGATTTATTACTGTAACTTTGTCAGAGTGTATGACTTCACTCTGATTATGTTGTTAACAGATAAGTATTTAAAGTCCTAAGAAAGACTTTTGATTCGAAAGCTGGCATTACTGGAGCCGTTTTGACAACCTCATTATTCCTCGGCATTCTTTTTGCAGTAAAGAAAATTCAGCAACAACTCTCTGCCTCAAATGGTTTTTCTTCCAATTCTATGTTTGCACCGTTTGGCCCTATCCCCAGAGTAATGATATGCACAGGCTGAATTAGACCCACAGCCTGGGGGTTGGAAACCCCTGGATTAGACCAAGTAGTAGGCAATATTTATTTATTTTGTGATGCAGTGTTATAGTATGCAAGAAGTGAGTGCTACTGAACTGTCATGGCATTGTTAGTCTCCTTCAAAGATAGGTGGACAGAGGGCTTGGGAGAATTACCTATTTGGACAACAACCCTAAAAAATCTTAAGAGTCAGCCTAATGAGTGGCCTGCTAGCTGAGGAATTGTGAGATATTGTATTGATTATTTAAACTTTTTAAAGATTGGGGTCATATTTGGGAATAATCAGTTGCAATCACTTGTAATTTGGTAATGCAGAAGAACTTTTGACTGCAACATTGACACCCAGATGAATTAAACTGCTACTGAACTATAAAGGTATGCAACCCCTCAGTATGCAACACATGGATACAATAACTTTATCAGCTGTAAAAGAATATTGGTTTCCTAGTTCCTCTGGGAAATCTAGAATATATATTTTTTTCTGAAGTCCACCATTGCTTGTCGCCTTCTTTTGGAAGCAGAGCTATTTTCCTAGCTAAATGCCTGTCTCCATTTTTTTTCTGAAAAGGAAGGAAGGAAACCAACCACTTCTGTCTTACTTTTTCCCCATCTGTTAAAAAAAGCTCAGACCTTGCTACTGTTCAATTTATTATCACTTCCTTTGAAAATACTGAACATTGTGTAGGAGCATGAGGAACGGGGGTTGGAGCTGCTGCTGCCATTAATTTTTCTTGAATGGTAGCCCTTCTCTTGCCAATAGAATGGAAAAACCTGTTTACGGCATGGATCTTATTTAAGAGACTATGGAAAAATGGGAGGTGGAATCCTTAAAGTTTAAAAATACCCACAAAGAGAAGCATCTGGCCAATTCACAGAGATACTCCCCCCCCCCCGCCGCCCCTTGCTGTACAAGTGAATCTCTGTGTTCTAAATTTCAGAAATTTAAGATCTTGATTTGGTGGATCTACCATAGCATTATAGGTTTCTGTTTCTGTTATTTATTTATTTATTTATTTATTTATTTATTTATTTATTTATTTATTATTTATTGCTCACATTTGGTATCCCGCCCCAATTGGGTAGACTCGACTCTGGGCGGCTTACAGCATAAATTGCCGTCATGGATAAACTATAATCATATCAATATCTGAAACCTTAAAAGTTCATAAAAAAATTTAAAACATTAAAACAGCAAAGCAGATAAAAACAGATACAGATACAAGGGGGGTGGTGGCTGCCCTTAAATCAGCCATCGTACGTGGGAACCTGCGTTCCTGGGACCCCACACTTGCACCGCCAGCCAAAAGTATTCCAGCAAAAGTATCATTCCACCTGGGTTAGATAAACATCCATTTCTTCCCAGCTGGTGGTTTTCCTCTACTTTCCTGTGCTCTCGCTGCCCTTCTACTTTTTCATATATTCCCTATTCAGATGCCTGATGGTGTATGTGAAAGGCATATTGATAAAGAAATAAAAGGATTGAAATAATAAATCATATAAGACTCCAGATGGTAAGTTAAAATTGAGTATGTTTCTGTTAAAGACATTTGTTAGGGAATGAATAAGATAGAATTAATCAGTCCTTTTATAAGGCCCTCCCTATAACTCTGAAACCTCCTTTCATGGACATCTGCTAAATTGCTATCCACGTTAAGAAAATACCTCCCAGGTGGAGGCATTCAGCATGCTAATGAGCATTTATGGATATTGCAATTGTCATGTATGACACCATTATAAAAAAAAGTCATGATCTGACTGTTGTGATTCTGGCACCATCAGCAACTTCTCCTCTGGGCAAAAATCAAGGCATTTGGGGGAAAGGGTAGATAAACCAGTTTTTATTTGACATGTCATTGTCCTGAACCTGACCACTCCTCTAGCTGCTTGTGGTTTCATTATTGTTCTTTGTCTTGTGAATCTTTCAGCTAGAAGTACGGTAATGTTACCTAAAACAAAACATCCCAAAATAAGATGTGATGGTTGTACTATCTTTTATGTGACTGCCAGTGGCTGGAAACAGTCTGAGAGACCAAAAAAGACAGTATATAAGGCAACTGAACTACAGAAAGCGGAAAGGACTTAAATGAGAGGTGACATAAAAACATCTGGAATGTATTCATCTACAAGTCACTCAAAAGATAACACAGTGTGTTGGATGTGGCTACATGAAAACTACCTGTGGCCCTCTGGGTCTTCCCTCCATGGGGTAAAGCTGAGAGGCCCAAAAACACAAGTGAGTGAGATCATTTGAAGATTTATTGATGGAAGGTAAGGTAAAGGTTACCCTGCCTTGCTCAAAGGCCAGTCATAGCCGACTCTAGGGTTTAGTGCTCATCAACTAGTTACCGAACAGTCTTGTGAGCAGAAAACAGAATGAATGCTCAGTCTAAATCAATGGTTCTTAACTTTTTTTGGGTCATGGATCCTTTTGATGAAAGCTAAGACTATCCTTATGAGAAAAACTTATAAGGAAACATATGCAGAATTTCAATGACTATTTTTAATTGCACCCTGTATTGATAGATCTGCTAGCTAAGGGGCTGTGGACCACAGGTAAAAAAGCCCTTCTCTGAGCCAAAACAATCATTTCAGGTGTACAGATTCCAGGGAACAGAAGGGCCAGGAACTAACAAAACTACATATCAGAGAATTGAAGACTGGCAAAAAGAAGTTTGAGATATTGTTACATTTCTATCCAAATTCTCTTCACATAATTGTGAGTAGGTGATGGGAAAGAGCAGTATGGTTCTGTACTGTATATGAATTGCCAAACTGCTTCCCTTTTTCCATGACAGTTAGGCCAGAGTGGGTAGAAGAAACAAGCCCATAAAGAAAATTAGTGGTCATGGTGTTTTTTAGGTGACATCTGCTGGTCAAATCCCAACAAAGCACATATTGCAAGCATGCACTTTTCCTACTGCCTGTAAAATCTAGTACTGTACACATTTTTCTCTCAAACCACTACTTCTCAGATCATGGTCCTGATTTAAAAAATATCCCAATCTCTCGGGGCTACTGTTCACCTAGGAGAAGCTACTATTGTTCTCATATCACAAAAATATCTTTTGTTGTTGTTGTTCAGTCGCACAGTTGATTCCGACCCTTTGCAACCACATGGACCACTGTCCGCCAGGCACTTCTGTCCTCCACCATTCTCCTTAACTCGCTCAGCTCTGTGCCCATTGTGTCTACAATACCATCTAGCCATCTCATTTTTGGCTGCCCCCTTCTTCTTTTGCCCTCGACCTTTCCAAGCATCAAGGCTTTCTCAAGTGAATCCTCTCTTCTCATTTGATGTCCAAAGTACTTCAGCTTCATTTTTCCTATTTGTCATTCTAAGGAGCAGGCAGGGTTGATTTCATTTAGGACCGACTTATTTGTTCTCTTCGCTGTCCAGGATACTCTCAAAACTCTCCTCCAACACCACATTTCAAAGGCATCTATTCTTCTGCGCTCAGTTTTCCTAATGGTCCAGCTCTCACAACCATACATTGCCACCGGGAATACCATTGCTTGGACTATGCAGACTTTTGTTTGCAAGGTGATGTCTCTACTTTTAACTATGTTCTCCAGGTTTCTCATAGCTTGTCTCCCAAGGATCAGTCGCCTTTTTATTTCATGGCTGCAAATCACCATCTGCAGTGATCCTAAGAAAGTAAAATCTGTACTTCTCCCCCATCTATTTTCCAGGGACTGATAGGGCCTATTGCCATTATCTTGGTTTTTTTGATGTTGAGTCTCAAGACAGCTTTTGCATTTTCTTCTTTCAACCTAAGCAGCAGCTTCTTTAGGTCTTCCTCACTTTCTGCCATTAGGGTAGTATCATCTGTGTATCTCAAGTTGTTGATGTTTCTCCCAGCAATTTTGATCCCAACTTGTGATTTGTCCAACCCTGCATTGCGCATTATGTGCTCTGTGTATAAGTTGAATAACATCACTTTACTATTGCTTTTTATGCTAAGGAGCATCAGTGAACTGCCATCACAAATTGTATTTTGGTTTGTTGATAGTTTAGTTAGACCAAATCAAGAAACATTGGAAACCTTCATAGCTACATTTGCAGTGAGAAAGGGATGTGCTCTATCACCATTATTATTTATCACTTACATAGACAACATAAGCAAAAAACAAAAAACTAAGAGCATCAATGGAAACAATATTAATGAATTACTTTTTGCAGATGATCAGCCAACCGAGTAGGGCGGTATAAAAATTGAAATTAACAAAAACAACAACAACAATAGCAAGTACAGCTAAGGAATTATTAGAGCAGCATCTTATGTACCAACCAACCATTTTATGCCCCTCCCCCTGTGCCCACCCCAACATATTGTATTGTAATGTAATGTAATGCATTGTCTGTAAGCCGCCCTGAGTCGCCATGGCGAGTGGGCAGCAATATAAATTTGAAATAATAATAATAATAATAATAATAATAATAATAATAATAATAATAATAATAATAATAATAATAATAATAATAATAATAATAATAATAATAATAATAATAATAATAATAATAATCTCTGCAATGTTTTTGTCATGCATAATCTCTTTTTTTATATTAATATTTCTGCAGAAAATTTGGTTGATAGTCTTGTGTGACTGGGATGTGGAACTTCCAAATGTTGCTAGACTCCAGTTTTCATTATCACTTGTGATTAATCATGCTGACTTGAGCTAATGAGAGTTGATGTCCACCACATCTTCAGGGACACAGCTTCTCACCACTTCTGCTGTACAAGCTTGACTGGGCTTAAAAATGTGATCAAAATGAGTCTTCAGAAAAGCAGTAACAAGCTGATATGCAGCAAGAAAGGCTTCTTTCCCTGCTCTGTACCCTCTGTGCATTCATGTACATTAGATGTAACAATTGGCCATATGCCTCATTGTTGTCCATAGCCAATGCCTTGTTAATAAGAATTAATACATGCTACCAAGTGGATTGTGATTTATATTTATACTGATCTTTCTACAGTTTTTTAGGTACAGATTATTCAGAAATGGTTTATCTTTCCCTTCCTCCGAGTATGCTCTTGGACCATATAGCTTCCCTGGGACAACACAGGCTAGCTCTTTCTCCTACAAGGAGAGAATGAAAGTAGGTAACATGACCAAAATGAGAAACTGAGCAGAGAAAGCAACAGGGCAAAGTTGAAAACAAATGAGTAAAACATATCGGAGAGTAAACAAAGCAAAACAAAAAGGCAAAAAACATTGTAGCCAGAGATGGGATGTAACAGGTTCTCACCAGTTCGCCAGAACTGGTAGTAACTTTCCCCAGTGTCCCAGAGAACTGGTAGCAGCTTTTGGGGGGAACCACCTTCGGGGCTTACCTTTTCACTGGTTTCCCCACTGCGCATGCGCACCAAGCACTTGGTGTGCATGCAGACCTACAGTGCTTGGCGTGTATGCAAGGCCTCCTTGCTGTCCTCCCAAGCGGGGAGGAGGAAGAGAAGCTGCTAGCCTGAAGCTTCGTATAGCCTGGTCTCCAGGGTAAGTGACTCACCTTTGGATGTGGTGTGTCTGTGTGTATTTTAATGTGTATTTAATACCTTTATCTATATTGACATACTACCACAGTTCCTAAAAAGGCCTGGCTTGGGGTTTTTAAGCAAAGTCTTGGAGTTACCTCATCAATAAGCTACACCTGTGCTGTTCCAATTGCTATTCCAATTGGAGAACCCTTAAGGAGGTACAGCTGTTTTACATTTACATTAAGGCATATTATCCTAGAGAACCGGTATGATGACCATATCCATCTTGCAACATAGTGCTGCCCAGGCACTTATACTAACAGGTAAGTGACGGGTTTGTGTTTGGGGTGGGTGGGTTGATTTATGTTTGGGGTGGGTGGGTGGGTGTTTGGGTGTATTTTAATGTAATTTTAATTATATTTATTTATTTACGGGTTTGTGTTGTGGGTGGGTGGGTGGGTTGAGGTGTGTGTGCGTGCATGTTTGTTTTTATTTTATTTTATTATTTTATATATTTTTTCTTTGGCCCCACCCACGACATCATGATGTCATGATGTTAGCTCCCCACACACTGTGATGACATCACAGTGAGGTAGTAAAATTTTTGACATCCCACCACTGGTTGTAGCACTTTAAAGACACACTGCTGTATTCTAATGTTGGGTTTTGTGGCTCAAGTCCATTAACATGGCTACCATTTTAAAAATTTCAACTACAGTACTGTATGAGTAAAACAGTTAGGCGAAAATACAGTCAAGGTGTGAGAGAATTAAGGCATGTAATCTCGGGTTTTTATAAGAAAAAAAATCTAAAAGAAACAAAGCTTAAACAAGTATTTGCACCCAAGAACTCGTAGCAGCCTTCCAAACGGTTGATACCCTCTGACTGGTTTTTTGGACCTCAAACGACATCGCGACGGGGGCTTTCACTTCTTTAAACGAATCAATATGTTTAATTTCCTTTTAACCTAACTTTTAATATTGTATTATTTTTAACTATTTTTAAACTGTTAATAGGGTATTGTATTTTGATCGGTGGTCTTCAACTATGTATTTTTAAATTTTGTTGTGTAAGCCGCCCAGAGTTGGTTTTTTCCCGATTGGGGCGGGATAACAAGTTGGAACAAACAAACAAATAAATAAATCAACGAAATTGAAGGACTTCCTCTATTTGTGTCCCGAGTGATTAACCTGGAACACCTTCCATCCCAATCATGCAAGGGAAATAAAATTAGCCCTTAATAATAATTCCGTGTCAGGATTTGTGCTGGAGGGACACTCCGCTCAGGTACAGCCGAATGAAGCCCCTTTCATGTGCCCAAGATCTTTTCCGACCGAAGTGGTCCCTATTTATCTATTTGCAATTTTTTTTCGTTTTCGAACTGCAAGGTTGACAGGAGCGGGGACAGACACCGGCTCCCACTCCGTCATGCAGTACCCGGGTCTTGAACTGTCTACTTCCCGAGCATTCCAACCTAACAAGGAACCACTGCAGACTCCGACACCTAACAAGTAATTAGAGAGGAGCGAAATGACGGCACTAGCCCAGCCCCACGGGGGTGTTTCCCCGTGACGTCATACGATGGAGGATGAAACTTCAATGAGGCGGATCCCCCCTTTTTTTTAAGGCTTCTAAAATGGCCGCCCTAGCAACGGGAGAGCGTGGAGAGGTAGCCAAGAAGCGACAGGTAAATTCGCCCACCTCTTTCGCCTCCCCAAAAACAGGGCGCGCGGGGGGGGGAGAGCTTATTTTCCCTTCTCCTTGGCATCTGCATGTATATGCAGGTGGACGTCCGTATGTATTTTTTAAAAAAATTATTAAACGTTTATTGTAGGGATGCCCAAACTTTTTGTGCCCTGGGGCGGTCACGTGGTTCGGGGGCCCCGGTCACTATGGCCCATGGGCCGGATCCAGCCTCCAATGCGAATTCATCTGGCCTATGAAGCCCTTGTTGCTCCCGGAAGTGGAAGCAAAACACATCCATAGGGCAGGAGTAATGAGGGCTTTGTGGGCCAGATAAATTGACATGGGGTGGATCTGGCCCACCGGCTATAGTTTTGGCACCCCTGGTTTATTGGCATAAAAATAGAGACAAAGAGAAGAATTAACAAAATGTACACAGTCATTCCAACTCTAGGGTCCAGGGATTGTTAGGGATTGCTAGGGAGGGAGGGAGCTTATTTTTCTTTCTCCTTGGCTTCTGCGTATATATTGCAGGTGGGTGGTAGTATGTATTATTTATTTATTTATTAAACATTTATTGGCATAAAAATAGAGACAAAGAAGAATTAACAAAATGTACACAGTCATTCCAACTCTAGGGTCCAGGGATTGATAGGATTTGCAGTCGCCGTGTCTATTAAGTACTTTATCCAGAAATTGGGCAACTACTGTACAGTAATACCTCGGATAACGTTTACCTCGGATAACGCTAAAATCGCATCATGTTAAGTAATCTGGGGAGGAAAATTGGATCGAATAACGTTAAAGTCCTATGGGATGGATCGGATAACAACCGCTAAAGCCTGTGTGGTTACAATGTATCTCTATGGAGCTTTAACGTTATCTGATCCATCCCATAGGATTTTAACATGGATCGGATAACACTAAAAATCGGATAACACCAAGACTTGTGGAACCAAGTCTTAGCGTTATCCGAGGTATTACTGTATTTGTGAAATTTTAGGTAAGCAGTCACTTAATAGGTACAGTATTGGTAAGGTGGCACAGCCATTGTTGGGAATTTATTCCTTAAGGTTAGGGTTTAAAAGAAATTATTGGTGAAGAGACTCATATAAGTGGCACTCAGCTACAGTATAATACGTTGGATTGAATCAGGAGATCCACCCAAGCAAAACCTCCATGTATTTCACTAAAAGAATTGTTGGCCTCCATCTCCAGAATACGTCCCATTGCATAGGATAAGTAGCCCATTTCTGTGCATTGTAGGAGAGCCAGACTCATGTCATGAGGCTCAGAAGATAAAGTAGAGATGGGATTAACTCTTCTATTAGGATAATTCTTGAATTATGTATGTTCATGTAAAAGCTTATGCTAAATAAAATTTATTAATCTTTAAGGTGCTGCAGGATTCCTTAAGCTTTCATGTTTCTGTGACTGGAGTAGTCATATCTCCATGTCTGAGGAACCCTGGGTAAGCCATCTTTGGTGGCTTCTCCTCAATGCTATCTGCCCCTTCTTGTGCACAATGTCACTTGGCCCCTGTACTAGCCACCAGTTTAAGCTTGGCTTTTGGTCCTTTTTTTTATTTGTCATGCTTGTACTCTGTTTTTTTTAATCTCCAGATGGGACTCAGATAGCAGCTCCCAACCATGGTCAATAATTAGAGATGACAGGTGTTGTAGTCCAAAACCTCTGGAGAGCATCAGATTAGGATGGTTGAAATATCCCCCCCCCCCCATGCTTCTTACATGCTAATTTTTTTTCTGATATGACAACATATTGCAACAACGAATGTTCATGATGCTATGGCAAAGCAACATTCATTACTTTTACAGAGTACTGGGTAACAAAGCAGCAGGAAGTCAAAGCATCCAAGGTGCTTTGATGTAGTATATCATTCCACAAAATATGATTTGCCTCATCAGAAGGTGATCTCATTACACAATGCTATCTGAAATACCTGGGAGGCACCTACATTGGGAAGTACAGTATAGCTTGTTTACATTGGTGTGTCATTATTAAAATGAATAACTTTTGGGTGAAATATGGATCACTTTAAGACTAAATTGTGATTCCCTTTTAATTTTGTATAATGCCCTTTAAAGAAGAAATACAGTGTCTGACTGTAGTTACTCTTTGTTTTTTTCCTGCATAGAATGAGAGTTGTCTTGGTACTCCAGGTGCTGTTCAATATTTGCCAAGCTGGAAGACAAAAGCTGGCCAACTTAAGAAAGCTGAATTTATAAGACAAGGAGATAACCTAAAAAATCAGTAAGTGTAGAGTTTCTAATGAAATAATCAGCCCAAAGTAATAAAGAGGTACTAATATGGGGGGGAGGGGGGATAAAAAATGAGATTTCTCCTATCTTTTATAAAAAGGAATAATGACTGAATTCCTATTGCATATGTTACACTAGAGATTCTCAACCAGCGGCCTGCAGGCCAGATGTGACGCTTGGTGCCATTTCATGTGCCCCCCCCCCATCGCCTCCACCACACCAGGAAGTGCCATGTGGTAGAGGAAAGGCAAAATGGCCATCCAGCCCCCGAAGCTGTCTGAGGAAGCGTGACCTGGCCCCCATCTTTAAAAAGGTTGAGAACTCCTGTGTTACACTGTATGTAGCTGATGTTATAATCAGTAGCAGTTTTTAGGAAATGAAAAAATTCTGATTTATCCCCCAAAGGTCCTGAGGCTTCTGGGATGACTTTAGTGACAATGACAATTTTGGTAATTGGAAACTTTCCCCATCTTGTGGCCCAAGAACTTCCTGATGATGAAAATGATGACATGAGAGCCTTGGTTTCTTAAGGGGAGATGTTGAAAAAGTGTAATTTCTTTTTAAAAAATAATCCACTGCTGATTATGTAACCAGTCTTATATGATGTAATGTACGTCGAGAAGATTTTAAGCATTATATTGGAATACATGTCGATTAATCTTCTTATTAAATGCCAGTGGCTTGTTAAAAGTAATACAATCTGTATTGGTCTCTTTTGGTACACTCATACACACAGGTTTTTGTATAGTATATAAGCAGTTTGATCTTATGCATGCTTACCCAAAAATAAATCCATCTGACTTCTGTAAGGCTGAAGTCCCATTGAAAGTGAATGAGATTGCAATCTTCTATCAGCAGAGGCCAATCAAAGAAGAGATATTTTATAAAGTATTCTTATTATCATTAAATAACAGAAGTTCTAACAGAAGTTCATTTAGTAAAAGGTAAAAAATTAATTCATTATTGTGTATCTGCTGAATGTTATGCTTTAATAGTCATACTCCCTACAATTGTTAGTTCTTTGGAATTTTATCTCCTTTAGGGAGCACTGATCTTGTGGGTTTTGAATACTTTATCATGCTGTCAGAACATATTACTGAGCAGAACAAAAGTAGGTTTGCAGGATTAAAGTTATTAAGCCCTATGAGAAATCTACCCTATCCAACTGCCTCTTTAGGACAAAAAGGGTTTCATCTTGATTGTCTGTATATAACTAGTGTTTTGCATATACTTTTTCTAAAAAATGGTGTTTATGCTTTTTTATACTTACGACTGACATAAAGTACATATTTGATGAATGGACTTTTAAACTATTTATTGTATTAGCTTTGCTGAATGTGAATATCTCAGTTTAAGAGAAGAATCATGAATTTTTACTGTATGTTGCAAAGATAGCTATCTCGTCAAAATGTTTGGTTGTTGGTTTTATTGGTATTAACTAATATTCACCATGTGATTTTTCTCATGTATGTCTCTCCAGACTTGTAAACATCGAAAAAGATAAAAACATTCTTCTTTTCAATAAGAAGAGCGGCTTTAGAATGGAATATTGCATGCTGGAAGAACTGGAACATAAACTGACTAAAAACCGGAAAGAAGAAAGTAATTTTTCTTGCTATATTTATTTCCCTAATATTTTGATGTTAACTGGAAAGAAATTTCTGCTTCATTTGTTGTCATTTGATTAAAAACACCATACTTTGACATGTGCATAAAATTCTTTGTGTAATAATTTAAAATATATTAATAAAAAGATACCTGTGCACATTTCATTGTATCACAATCTTTGAATATACAGTAGTACAAAATGTCTTTTGCAAGTTTATCATAGGTGATGTGACAGAGGAAGATAAGTCATGAGAATATTAAACAGGCCTAGCAGTAGCTTCAGTCATAAATAAATACTTATTACCTGCTCCTTCAAATAGCAGCCTCTAATTAAATTTTTTTTGTAAGCCAGAACCCACTCTAAAATGATCTCCCATAAGATCTGAATGGCTGCTGCTAGAAATAATTTTTTCATCTCCCTCTTTTACTACCATTTAGCAGAAGTGCTTTCAATTCACATACCCACAAAAGGTGAAAGTTGGCTCTCGAAGACTGGATTTCACTCACACTTTAATCACTACAGGTGTGCAGATGTTATCAGTACTTATTACTGAAAATAGCATGAAATAATATGTATGCAGAGTATGTCTAGAAAGGAGAGAAGAAAGAAGTGAAAAATATGGGTAAACATGCAGTGGATGGGCTGTATTTTGAATGATAAAATACAGTACTATTTTGTAGAAATTGCTTTACTTCCTCAGCATTTGATATACTGTTGTTTTTTAAATCACTCATCTCTTGACATACATTGTCTTGTTATTTGAAAATACTTTCTACAGAAAAAAATGACATTTCCCACATTTTGGAAAGAAATGAGACTAATCATGTGCATTTTAAACAGACATTCTGTTGTGTCATGTTTTAAGTCAGTCTGGAACAGGTTGATTGAATCAGTGGGGATTTGGGAGTCACCTCCTCTGTAAATTCCTTTGATTCTATTATTATATTAAGCAACAGGATTTTAACCTGTGTTGGGTAAGGTTTGTGGCCAGGGAAATATTCATGGGAATGTAGTCTTACCATTTAGCTGAGGAGTGAAGCATACATACTCTCCTTACATATAGATCTTTCATTAAATTTTAACAAAGGAATAAAATTCAGCATAAATGATTATATAGTATTGGACATGTATGAACAAAGAGGAACTGGGTTATTACAATCACTACAGCAATTTGAAAGATGGTGAAATGAATATTCTAAGTGATCAGGCAGAACTGTGAAGTATAAAAAGCAACATGTATGGAGAAGAATGAAGTTGTTTTAGAATTTAAAAAATCAATGTTTTACTTTTTTCATAGAAGCTAAAATCCAACAAAAACTGGTCAGAATTCATAATAATGTTAAAGGACTTCAGCGACAATTAAAAGATGTGAAACCAACACCAGAATGTAAGTCTTTTACTAATGATTTCCTGAAACAAACATGTTTATAGCCAAAGAGCCAGTGCTGTCTGTGTCTGCAGACATTTCTGTGGACATATGGCAGGCATGACTAGACATAAAATGCTGTTTACTTCCCACAGAAGTGCTACCTATTTATCTACTTGCAATTTTTTGCTTTTGAACTGCTAGATTGGCAGGAGCTGGGACAGAGATGGAAGCTCACTCCGTCATTCAGCACTCGGGTCTCGAACTGCGAACCTGCAGACCTTCCAGTCATCAAATTCAATATCTTAACTGCTAATCAACTGCTGTCCATTCAAATTTGTATTAAGCAGCAGTAAGTTTTTCTAGCTTAGAAATCAGAAAGGATTTTCATTGTGCCTTCTTTTGGATTTAGCAGATCAGGATTGAATTCCAGCTTCCAGAATCTGCAATTCTGTGTGTAGTTTTATTTAGTTCAGTCACAGTGAGACTTTGAAAAAAGCAAAATACACATTGTGTACATTACAGTTTGAAGTTATTTTGAATTAAAATTTGTAAAATCAGGAAAGTGTTGCCTTGTTTTCTTCAATGTGTGTTTCCTGCTTGCATTAATTAATTCAGGTTTAGCTATGATGGAGAGATGAGCCGTGGTTAAGGGAAGCACAACAACTGGAGAATCCAGATGCAATTAAGGACAAAGTTCCTTTAATAAATGTACAGATGAATAAATTACTGTAGGTATACATACATTTGTTAGGTAGATTCTAAAGAATACAGACTACATTTCCCAGAATCCTCCAGTTTGCATTGCTAGTGGCTGTACTATCTTGGGACTTTGGGAGCTGTAGTCTAAGAAAGTACATTTTCTGACCCTTGCTTTCTCTTGATTTCTCTATTCTTCAGAATCAGTTATTGGTTTACTTAACAGCTTATTTACTTCAGGGAGAATAAATATGTTCCCTCTATTTTGTAGTTGTTGACAGACTCAGAGAAACGATGGAGGAAATTGAAATGGCAATAAATGCTTTTAAAGAAGAACAACGACAAATGTATGTTTTTTTTTTTACAAACCTTTAATAACCTGCCTTTCTTCAGCCACTGAAAGTGGCTAGTGAAAGAGAGAAGACACTGATAATAATACTAGGAAATTGTTTTAAAACTATTGAGGCAAGACCAGCTACAAACACAGTTTCTTCAAAACAACATTTAGCAAATTAAACAGTTGCACTTAAAATATCTATGCCTCCAAACATTTCTTAGAAAGGAATTTTTAAACACTGAATATAGCCATTAAGGAAGGAATTAAGTGTGCTGTCTTTGGGAATGGGTACCAGAGTCTGGTTACAACCATACAAGAAAGGCTGCTTCTTTTGTATATTACATGCTCAAATTCTGAGTTTGAATCTCGTGCTAAATTGTAGCTGTAGTTTGCAGAATGTTAATTCTAAAGCAGGAGTTCCCAAACTTTTTGGACTGTAGGCCAGTCACGTGGTTCAGGGAGCCGGTCACTATGACCTGGGGCTTAGATCCGGCCCCCGATGCCAATTCATCCAGCCCACAAAGCCATTGTCGCTCCATACGGGTGCGTTTTACTTCCACTTCCAGGAGCGATGAGGGCTTCGTGGGCCAGATGAATTGGCGTCAGGGGCTAGAACTGGCCCCTGGGCCGTAGTTTGGGCACCCGTGTTCTAAAGCTACAGCTGTTAGTTTGCAGCAACTTTCCATTTTCTTCCTCTTTAATTTTACTATTTTGATGTAAAGTTTTCATTTGAGACACACTTTGTTCTGCTTTCATGTTTTTAAAGACCTTTGTTGATATAAAATATTTACTCATGTGAACTGTTCTAATATTTATATTTGAAATTCCAAATGATATAAAAAACCACCTTTCCCTCTATATTTTTTATTTAATAAAGAAAAGATAGACATTTGGTATAGAACTGACTGAGGCTGATGATAGTTGATGGCAGAGGATGAAATAGCATGCTTTCCACAGCTTTCATTGTTCTGCTGATTCACTGGGATGGATGCTAGGACAAACTATTGCCTGTCTGTTGGAATGTCTCTTCCAAAGGAATGCTACCTGTACCATCCGATCTTCCCCAGGCTCTGTTTCTCTGAGTGCCCACTCCAAAGGATGTTCATAAAATATCAACAAAGAACTGGGCCTTCTTGGTGGTGGTCTTGTCTTTATGGGATGAGCTGCTGGATGTCCACAAGGCCCCCTTCATCCAGACTTTTAGGAAATTGGTTAAAACTGAACTCTACAGAAAGGCTTTTGATAACATATTGCTCCTACCATAGTTTCTGTTGACTGTGATTTCTGTTTTACTGCAATTTGACTGTTGCCATTAGAATTTATTGTTGATTTTTATTTATAGTACAGTAATACCTCGGATAACGACTGCATCGGATAACACTAAAATCGGATAACGATGCAAAATTTCCAAAGAAATTTTGCATTGGATAACGATCTGTTAGCATTATCCAATGCAGTCATTTTGTAGCAGAAGGGTGGCTGGAAAGCTGAACGGGGCTCCCCCATCGGCTTCCCCAACCACCCCACAGCTGCGAAGGCATGGGCGGGTGGCCAGGGAAGCTGACAGGGAGTCCCCGTCAGCTTCCCCAGCCACCCTGCAGCTGTAGATCGGGTCCTCTGATCTCCCTGGAGCAGGCAGGGGGATCAGAGAGCCCAAAATGGGTAAAAAAAAAGTCCTTTTTTAAAAAACCCATTTTGGGCTCTCTAACCCCTCTGCCTGCTCCAGGGAGATCAGAGGACCCGATCCAAGCTGTTTCTGGGCTTCCCCGACGTCCCCGGCCAGTGAAGCAAGCCAAAACGTCAGGGTTCAAACTGCGGCAGTTTGTCCCTGAAGTCAGGGCTTTTTTTTTTTTGCCTTGTTCGATGTATGCATCGGACAATGCTAAAAACCGGATAACGTTAGGACTTGTGGAACCAAGTCATAACGTTATCCGGGGTATTACTGTACTTTGTTTTGTTGGTTTATTTTATTACTGGCAGGATGGGTTTCGTGAGAGGTTTTAAGTTTACAATGTAAGCCACTTTGAGCCAGGATTAGGTTTCCCCCCCCCCCTTTCATGTCCTGATCAAACCCTTTACTGCCAAAATGAAGCCACTGTCTTCACTTAGTTGTTGCCCAAACCCAAGTCCTCATTGGTGCATGTTTCTGGCAGCAATATATATATATCTCTTTGCGTCAGTGGGAGGAAAATCCCTACTGTAGACGTAGGCACAGCTCTTGATCATTACGTGGAGCACCTTTAAATTTAGGAGATCGAAAGCCATTCACTATCCCCCAAATATAATTTTAATTTGTCATTATTCAGCAGAGAATGTAAGTTACTTTTATATTATTATATTGTTTTGTTATTTATTATTAACATGATTTGATGTAGGTTTGTTTTTTTGCTTCTAATGTGATCTCCTAAAGCAGGGGTTCCCAACCTATGGCCAATGGGCTGGATCTGGCCCGTGGTGCCAATTAATCCAGCCTGTGGTGAGGACCCCGCCACCAGAAGCACTGGAAGCACCAAAAATGTCTGAAAACAGGCCGCCCTTGCTCTCGCCGCCACTGGAAGCGGCAAAAAATAGCCATGAATGTACCCGTCACCACCAGAAGTGGCAGAAGTGGTGAGAGAAACCACACCTCCAGCCCGCATAGCTGTTTGAGGGGGGATGGTCTGGCCCATGGCAGGAAAAGGTTGGCCAGCCCTGGCCCTAACAGAGAGTGCCTGTTCACTAGCTTACACAAATATAATAAATAAATTTGGTGGGTTGTGCACAGTGATGGGATGACAAAAATTCTACTACCACGCCATGACGTCACGGACGTCATGGGCGTGGCCAATGGCATGACGTCATGACGTCACGGCCGACGTCATGACGTCATGACGTTGTGGGCGGGGCCAAAATAAAAATAAATAAAAAATAAAAATACACACACACCCCTCCCTCTCAGCCCACCCACCCAGACACAAATAAATAAATAAAATAAAAACAACCACCCACCCAAAACACAAATAAATTACCCACCCACCCCAAATAAAAACCCCTCGCTTACCTTTCTTGGGACCCGGCACCCCGATTGCTGTCCACAGCCGCCGCCGCCGCCGGAGCTGCCTGCACCCCTGTGGCGTCCTCCTTGGGCCGGTACCTTTTTAGCCCAGCTCCGGCCATGGCGAGGGGCGACGGGCAGCCGCGGCTGCCGCGCCTCCCTGGGCCGTCCCCATGCCGCACCGCCGCCGCCTACAGCTTCCTCCTCCGCAGCGCGCGGCAGCCGAGCTCAAAAGGGACCGACCCAAGAAGGAGTCCACAGGGATTCAGGCAGCGGCAGCTCCGGCGGCGGCGGGCGGCGGCTGTGGACGGCGGGTGCAGGCACCCGGCCCACAGGCGCCCGGCGGAGGCGGCGGCAGCGGTGTACCCCGCCGGGCGTCCCCAGGGCATGGGGCTTGTCAGCAGCGGACGGCCGAGGCAGCCCTCAACGTGCCGCGGGGAGGCGCCCCCCTCAGAGGGCTGCTGCCGCCGCCGCTGCCCTGAAAGTTCTAAATGTTTTGAAAATCGGAGCGAAAATGGCTCTAATTGACTGCGCATGCGCAGAAACTCAATCTGACGCATGTGCAATGCGTCAGATTGAGTTTCTGCGCATGCGCAGTCAATTAGAGCCATTTTCGCTCCGATTTTAATTTTTTTTTTCTTTCGGTCAGGCGTACGGAACCGGACGCCCCAAAAGTGGACTTCCCCTCACGGAGAACCCTCCGGGATTGGTCTTACCGGTTCCAGAGATCCGTCTGGAACCGGTGACATCCCATCACTGGTTGTGCAGCATTCAGACTTCTTGTTAACAAAACGCAAGCTCAGAATTGGTCACACAGTTCTTTGGACTCCCAGGTTTTGTTGATAGTTGTTGAATAGTTTTTTTTATAGTCTATAAATTATCATCAATAATTTATTACTTTTTAATTTATTTCAGCTATGAGGAGCTAATGAGAGAAGAGAAGATTGCTGCTAATGAAGTTAATGTCTTGGAGAGAAAAATTGAAAGGTGGACGACTGGTGCTTCAGCAACAGGGAAATCACTGAAGCAAGGCTTACTTCCAGTGGACAAGGAGATCCAAAGCAATCTGCCCAAAGAAGTACTTGAGCTTGAAAGATTCCTTCAACAGAATGGGGGAAGACAAGGGGGTTGGGACGAATATGACCATCAAAACTTCCTGAGAATTTTGACAAAGCATAAGGGGAAACCATCCTATATTGAGGAAGTCCTTGATTTTCTCCCTGATAGAACAAGGGAGGATATTCAGCAGCATGAGAAATGGTATCAAGAGTTTCAAATGTTAGAAGCACAAAAAAAGGAGGTAAGAGAGGTTTTTTAAATCATAGCATTTTCCCCAGATTTATTAGTTTGGGCATCAAAATTGACAGTGCAAACTGTTTCATCATATTTTCTTCATTTTGGGTTCTTTATATGCTGTCCTTTAAATATTCAGTAAATCCGGATAGTGGTATTCTGTTGTTTTGCACATAAAAGCCTGTTCTTGTGTCTCTGCAGTCCCCAAAAGCAGAATTAAACACCAATTTATTTAGAAAAAGAGGTGTGTTTATCACTGGGTTTTGTGCAAGACCACACAGCTTCCCTTTGGCTACATTTCTGTCTTTATGGTCCTGTGCTAGCCTTTGTACCCATCATAATTGCCTACTCTTGCCTTAGATCGTTTGGTAGATAGGTATTACTTAAAGTTGATAATTTGACACAAAGGTCTGTTAAATAACATTCAAAGTGAAACTTTATGTTAGATTATATTGAGAATCTACAACAAATATTTCACTGTACTTGTAGTTGAGAATACTGTACCCGAGTCCTACTTGCTGGGATTCTTGTTGATGTGAGGTACTTACTAGTAGTGACTGCGGTGGGTTAGTGGTTAAGACGCTGAACTGGAAGGTCGGCAGGTCAGCAGTTTGAGACCCGAGTGCCATATGATAGAGTGGGCTTCCATCTCTGTCTCAGCTCAGGGCAACCTAGCACAGTGATGGCGGACCTATGGCACTAGTGCCAGGGGAGGCACTTGGAGTCCTCTCTGTGGGTACCCATGCGGTCACCCAGCACAGAGTTTGCACTGCCCCCCCTACCCAGCAGCTCAATAGGAGCGCTTCCTCCCTTCCCCCAACACAGAGTTGACCCCACCCCTCTGCCCAGCAGCCCAATGGGAATGTTTCCTCCCTCCCCCAGCACAAAGTTCATCTCACCCTGGTTTGCAACAAATAAGTAGGCTTTGGGTTGCAGTTTGGGCACTCGGTCTCTGAAAGGTTCGTCATTACTGACCTAGCAGTTCGAAAGCAATAAATTGCAAGCAGATAAATAGGTAACACTTTGGTGGGAAGGTAAACAGCATTCCGTGCACTAGTCATGCCTGCCACATGTCCACGGAAACATCTGCAGATGTAGACAGTGCTGGCTCTTTGGCTATAAACAGAGATGAGCACTAAACTCTAAAATCAGATATGACTGGCTTTCAAGCAAGGGTGACCTTTACCTTACCATTACTACTTATTGGGAAGGGTTTAGGTTCTTATTGGTAAGGTTTTTATATATTTTCTTCAGCTGTAACAAAAATGTTTAAGAGAATGAGAACTGCATCGGTAGTATAGGAACTCTAATTTGCTTATTCCCTAGTCCATTGAAAAGTGGAAGATCAGAAAACAACAAGAGCGGAAGAAAATCTTTACTCAGAAGGCCGAGTCAGAGGAAATGCTCACTGCAGCTCAACTTCAGCATGAAGAAGTTCAGAGGCAAAAAGCAGAAGAAGAAAGAAAAAAACGACTGGCAGAGCTTGAAGCATGGAAGAGACAGAAGGCAATCGCATATGCAACGAAACAGGCGGCTCAGCTAGGAGAGGAAGAAAAGAAGGAGAAGAAAAGGCAGAAGGAACGGCACCAGCAGTTTCAGAAAAAGTTATTATTAGAAGACTACAGTAGACAGAAAAAGGAGCAGGAAGAACTTTTGAGATTTGAAAAGGAAAAAAGGGAGGAGGCTGAAAGGGAAGAGAAGAAGAAAATTGCTGCAGAAGAAATTATTAAATTTCAGGAGCGAGTAAGTTTTTTTCCTTCCCTATTCAGATTTCTCCATTGTTTAATACAGCCTTCCTCAATCTCAGGCCTTCAGAAATGTGGGATTTCTGCTGTCTGTCATTAAAAGGAACTGCTTTGCGTTAACCTATAGGTTTATATGCAGTTCCTAGTAGAGTTGTTTTTGGGAGAGTTAAGATGTTCAAATCCAATAGGTCCAAAATTTCTAAATATTGAGGGAGTCCTTTAGGTATTTCTTCTAAGGGCTCTGATCACTATGGGTACAGCAACAGATTTTTTCCTCCATAAACACATGACTTCAATTTGCAAATAATGATATTTTGTGATTTTTCTCCAGTTGTTTTTGTCTTTGTTGTTTTGTTGTTTATTTTAATATTTTGCCTTTATTTTGTATTAATAAAGAAAATAATTAAAAAATCTTTATCCTGTACTTTTTTCAGGATCTCCAAAAGCTTGAGCTTAAGATTCTAGAAAAAAAGGCAAAAGATGAAGAAAAAATAGAAAAAGAAAAAAGATTCTCCAAGCTGAAAGAAAAGGTAACATATTAATGCATTCTATTTCTAAGTAGTATACATAGTTCAGTTACTGCCAAGCATATACAGTATTAATTGTAAAAGTAAAGCACTTTTTCTATTTTCTGTCATTGTGAACAGACCCTACAATGCAATCTTAAGAGTTCCTTGTAAAGTAAACCACACTGAATTCAACAGAGCTTATTTTCTTGTGCATGTATTTAAGACTGCAGTGTCAGACCATAATCCTAATGTTTTCCTGGGGCGTAAGTGCCTTTACTTAGTAGGGCTTATTTTTGAAGCCGATATATATAAGTCTGAGTGATAAATCTGGCTAATCAGCATTTCTGTAAGAAGGTGTAAGAAGATTGTACAAGTGTTTTGGAAACGTAGTACAATCCACAGGTTTTTGAGGAACAGTAAGTAATAACTGAAACTTTTAAAACTTGTTTTTATTGCTGATAAGAATAAAAAAGGGCCTTGTCCCTATACATCAGTGATTCTCAACCTGCAGGTCACGGGCCAGATGCAACCCATGGCACCATTTCATGTGGCCCCCCTCCTCTACCCCACCAGGAAGTGCCATGTGGTGGAGGAATGGCAAAATGGCCGTCCGGCCCCCGAAGCTGTCTGAGGGGGCGTGACCCGGCCCCTGGCTTAAAAGGTTGAGAACTCTTGTTATACATAAACATTTTGTTTTGAATTTAACTATGGCAGATAGGTACAACCCCCCTCCCCCGGCGAGGAACCCATTGTGGGTTTCTGTTATATGTAAATAACATTGGATAAATAATTTCAGAAGTTGGTTATCCTGCTATGGTAATAAAGTAGACCATACTGCTAGCGACTCAACGCCAAGTATCAGGTGGCGGTTAACTTACCTGACCACCCTGAGGACTAATGGCCTTGAATACCGAAGCCCACAGGGAAGAGTGATGGTCCCCAAGTGGATTAAATCCCACTCTAATCCATCTTGATGGAGGTCAGGAGCTTCATCAATACTGACCTGAGGCTGAGGAGGACTTTGCGTGCCAAAAGGGCTCAGGACCAGAAAATGACTTGTGGAACTGGATCAGTGGTATGGGTATCATGCTGGGATGTGGAAGACAGATGAAAGACCACTGCATTTATATTCCCAGGACAGTCATCATGGCTGATTGCCATGAGGATCACCAATATTTGGATTCGGATATGGCACAAGAAGAAGTCTATCATATGTTCTAAACTGGTTACACAGTTGATTGTACAACCCAGTGGTGGGATGTCAAAAATTTTACTGCCCCACCGTGATGTCATCACAGTGTGGGCGGAGCTAACATCATGATGTCATGTCATGGGCGGGGCCAAAGAAAAAGAATACAAAATAATAAAAATAGAGAGCTTCAGGCTATAGGGATCTTCAGGCTAGCAGCTTCTCTTCCTCCTCCCCGTTTGGGAGGACAAGCAAGGAGGCTTGGCATGCATGCGCAGTGGGGGAACCAGTGAAATGGTTGTTTCCCCCCAAAAGCTGCTACAGGTTCTCTGGGACACTGGGAAAAGTGACTACTGGTTCTGGAGAACTGGTGAGAACCTGTTACATCCCATCACTGGTACAACCGGACTTGATCCACGAAAGCTAACATTAAAATACAGCAGTTAGTCTTTAAAGTGCCCACAACATTTTTTGTCTTTTTGTTTTGTTTACTCTCTTATATACTTAAAAGATAAAGTTTGCTTTGGAAGCAAGTGTTATAGATCTATGACTTCCACCTGCCCATTCCATCACATGGGAGTTGCATTCTTGCAACATTTAGAAGACACCAGCAACAGGGAATATATGATCTCCAGATGTAGAACTATGACTTCCACCTGCCCATTCCATCACATGGGAGTTGCATTCTTGCAACATTTAGAGGACAACATGTTCCCTGCTCCCAAAATAAGATCATCTTAACAGTGGTCAGCGTGGTGAGTGTTCACAGAAAGGGTGCAAAAAAGAAAGGGAGGAAAATGCAAGCTCAGAGAAATCCAAGGTTTTCATAGCCACAAAATAGTTTTCTAGAAATAGATCTTTCATCAGTTTATTACTTTTCCTTTTAGGGTAAGAACTAGAACTTCTACATCCGGAGATCATATATTCCCTGTTGCTGGTATGATTTTGAAAGTGTATTGGAACTACAAATAAGTATAAGGCAACATAAAGATGGGTGGGTGTATGAAGGGTTAAGTGTTAGTTAAGGGTTCCAGAAATAGTCTGTCTTCCACACAACTGATCTTTCTAGCTGCCTTTTTATTATGAATTCTAAAATTTTCAACAGGTTGAAATCCATATAACTAGGGACCCACATAGGCTGTACAAATCTACAAAGGTTTGGGAAGAACGAACAAAAGCAATTGGACCAGATAGTTCAGAGCCACTTCTACATATTCCACACAGGTAAGGAATTGAAGAGATAATGCTATATTTGCATTGAACTTGTTAAGAAATATTTAACTACTGTTTCTCTTTATAGGGCTGTCCCAACCTGGCGACAAGGGCTATAGTTATATATCTGCCCAAAAATATATTGATGGAAACAAATGTATGTGTATATAGTCATTTGTTACTGTATTATTAGATGGTTTTTGTAGACTTTAAGAATGTTCATTTTGTATTAAATAAGGTTATATAAATGTGAAGTTTAATGTTAAAAAAATCCAGTGGGGAATGTTATGTAGATTACTTCTGAAAGGATTACCAAAGGCTACTTGTACATATGAAATAAAGCAAATATTTCTTATTTGGTTTGCACTTCTCCTTTTACTAGAACCTGAATTAAGCAACACAGGTCTAGAAGTGAATGCACTATGTCACTTCTCAAATAAATATATTTTTCTTAAATTCCATTAATGGATTTGTAGTTTAATCTTTATAATTTAACATTGAAATGCAAGGACATAATAGATAATACTCATTGCTTTCAACTTATAAGGTCAGCTATTCTTATGGAGCAATAAATAGTTGCTTTGGGAAGAATGAACAATTTCCTAGTTCTTTCTTTGTAAACCCAACCAAACCAGTGTAGTGCCTCGTTCTTCCTTTGTAATGTTATAGCATTTAAAGGTAGGACAAAACAGCATTCCTTTGGTCAAACAGAGAAGAGTTTATTATGCATAATAATGATTCTCATGAGTGTTGTCACTCTAAAGCTGAGAATAACATCCATTGAAAGACAGAGCATTTTATACAGTTTTCCCCTCATTTCTGTTTACCCAAAACATCTTTGTTTACCCATTACAGGGGTCTCAAAGGAAACTTAAGCAACATCTATTATTTGCAATCAGGGAACATATACTTATGACCCAAGTCCAGGTCATCTTCGCCATTTTTGATCATGGGTTATTTGTATAACATTTGTGTACCTCTAACATACATAAGATTCAAAAGTGATCACGCAGGGACTTTACTATTATATATTTAAGCAATACTAAAGTTCATGTCAACCTCTAATTTCCTGGGGTACAAATTACATTTAGTTATAAGTAAACATTACTCATTTAATCAACAAGACCTTATTCTGGTCCACGTAAGCAGTTTATCTAAAAATGCCATGTAGCCTTATTGTAGCCTTAGTTTCTTTTTAGCAGCAAGCAGAGTTTTGATTCCATTTTATTCACATTTATTTCTATTATTTGATTATGCCTCATCAATTCCCCCCTCTGAATCTTTTCAAAAACGTAAAGATTCACAACTCTCAGTTTCACAGTTTCCTACGGCTTCTACTTCAGCCAACTGAGGAATCATACTTATCGTACAAGGGATGACACATTTTATCACTAGACATCCAAGGTGTCCTACGTGTCCAAAAGGAACTTGCAATGTTGGAGATTTTGGCAACTAGGTTCCAAAAAATTCCTTAACATTGAAAGCTGTGCTCTAGTGTTGTTTAGGATTGTAAGTTAATTGTCATACTTCTTCGGTTAACTGAGCCACTGCTTTTCCTGACTCTTCTATGTGTAGGCAGTAATTATCAAGATTAAATTTTCAACTGACCCCTCTCTTTTACCAAAAAATGTTCCAAGGCTAGCTTATTGTGATTTTCAGCCGTCCGGAGCTTGCCTGTGTTCTTTGGTAGTATGGGAACCTGGAAAAAGCTGTTTCAGTACCCTCGTACATAACAGACCTCCTTTTCCTTACTGCTCCCAATCTATCATAGACAGACACACTCAATAACTGTCTATTGGTTATTAGCTAAAGCAAGAAAGATGGTTTGATCCACCCTAGAACACAAGTTCCAGACCAATTAGCTGGTTGTTTCGCATAAGCTAGCCTTCCACATATCCAGTACATGTTTTCCAGTGCAGTCCATGCACTTGTGGAATTTAAGTTCTTTGGGATTGTGGTATTGAATTTTACAGGTGGGGGTAACTTGGAGGGAGATCTCCATGTTGTCTGGCCCTCTTCCTGTGTTCCAAAACAAATTAAGGGCCCAACCTCAATGGCTCCTTTCCTCCTGAAATATGTGCTTCCCACCAAGTTAGTGATAAGTGTCCAAATTATGTCTTTGAGTTTAGTGTGTTTGGATATGCTGCCTGCTTTAAACATTTCATTGAATACTTCTAGAGTTATGCCTCATCAGTATCTCATTTGATCTCTATCAAAATAAACATGCATTTTTCATGAAAGGAAGCAGTCAGCTTGTCACACACAAATGTTCAAGAGATAGTACTAAGGAGAAAGAATATTTTTCATAACAGCAAATATGAAATTCAAGAAATGGAAGCATAACAAAAACTTTTTAAATCAGCTTATGTTATCTCTATAAAAGTTGCTCATTTAAAGCTATTCTGATATACAGTGGAACCCTGTGTAATGAACACTTCATATAATGAAAAATTTGTACAACTAAGTGTTCGTGTGCTATTTGCAATACCCCACTATGTGAACTCCCCTCCTATATAACGAAACTTTTTCCGTTATGTGGGGTATCACCAATTCGCTTCACATAACAAAAAAGCCACATAGCAAAGAGCTCCGCAGAACAGTTTTTTTGTTTTGCAGGGTTCTACTGTACATGTAAAAACTACATGATGGAAGATCACTATAATGAAACCAGAGGGGTACTTAGAGAAGCACTAAGAGTCATTTGATCTCGTTGACTGTTCCCATGTCACATGAATAGCATACAACTCTTACCTCACTGATTCATTTTTAAAGTCATCATTATACCAAACAGTGTTTTTATTCTGGAGAAAGAAAGAATCAAAGTATGGATTGAACAGATCTGCTGTCACTGTTTAGCATCTCCACATATTGTGGAGAGATACAGAATCCAACTCATTTACTAGTCTGCCAATAGCTTCCAGAGGCCTGCACCAATGAGAACTTGGGTTTGGGCAACAACAAAGCGAAGAAAGTGGCTTCGTTTTGGCAGTCCAGGGTTTGATCAGGGCATGAAAGAAGATCTCCCCGTTATTAGACCTACTACTTCATTCTTCCTGTTGTTACAAACATAGCCAACTCCTCCCCTCTTTTAAACATCTGTTTAACCATTTTAGTTGAGGGGATTGTCAGTGAGTTAGTTATCTGTCTGCAGAAATAAAGGTTGAGAGTGTAGTTGTCCACTGTACATCTCAGGAGAAGACCCAGCCTGTGTAGCTTGGGGCAAGCAGCACAGACTCTAAGTACTCCCAAAAATGAATGGGAAAACACTTCTGAATATTCTATACCCAGAAAACCCGGGAAGGGGCTGTTATAAGTCAGGAATCAACTTGATAATGCTTAGTCTTTATAATTATTAACTTTGTAAACCTCAGCTAATTCTGAGCCTTAGTTCTCCTGTCCTCCTATACATATTGAAGTCATTTTTACTCTTTGTTGATTTGTCCCTTCCCTTCTGTTCTTATACATGCTCTGTTTAAATCTCAGTTCCTCCAAAGGATTGTACAGTATTCAGCTATCCTGAGGTTTCTCACATTAGTTGCTCATTGGAATGGTTTGTCAATGTACCTCCAATATATCCCATTTAGTAAACTTCTTTCCATCATGAACTTCCTTCCCTTCTAGCATTTCTATTAGCTTCCCAACCATTATTTCCTTGAATTTGTTGAAATCAGTTTTAAAAACAGAATGTGATTATACTGATCTTTCTCTGTCTTTACTATAACAAAGCCCAAGAAAGCATGGTCACTTAAGGATCTCTTTGCAGGTGTACACATCCTTTACATGTAGTGCTACTCTTATTTTATCTTCCACCCATTTTTAAACAAGCTACATCCTTCAGCCTACTGTATTATAATATTTTATAATATTATATGTTGCCCACCCCAACATATTGTAATGTAATGTATTGTCTGTAAGCTGCCCTGAGTCGCCACGGCGAGTGGGCGGCAATATAAATTTGAACTAATAAATAAATAATAAATAAATAAATTTTATTCCATCAGGTTTCAGGTAATAATGTTTACTGTTAAACAAAGAGAGGGGAAAGCAGGCCACGTTAAAATCATGAGGTCTGAATGATGTGTGCCCAATCTTAAAGTGGTTATAGGAGTTCAAGTGCAAGTTTAACTAGGCAACTAGTTGAAATTTTTGAAGCGGTAGTCATGTTAGTCTGAGCAAGCATATCAGAGAATAAACCAAAAACAACAATAAAGAAAAAAGTTGTGGCACCTTAAAGACTAATGCCTGTACTGTATTTAAATATGAGCTTAGCTCATATTAGAAGCTGGAGGAAGGAACTTGACATTACTTGGAAGACCTTGTGTGCCTCTGTACCTGGTGTTTATAAATTGATGCCATGAGGTCTCTCTTATGTCTGATGAAGTTGACTTGATCCGTGAAAGCTCATACAGTATTTAAAAACTAATGCCTGTATTTAAATATGAAGTCCACTTCATCAGACATAAGAGAGACCTCATGGCATCAGTTTATAAACATCAGGTACAGAGGCACACAAGGTCTTCCAAGTAACATCAAGTTCCTTAGTCATATCCTTTAAACTTGTCCAGTGAGTTCCTTCCTCCATCTTCTAATATTTTGCTCTTGTATATACTCAAGAATATTTGTTCTTGCCATAAAACTAGTCCTTGATCTGAGCTGGCGGACTAGAGACACATATCCATTCAGAGGATATTGGGGGGGGGGGGGGGGGGCATTGTCTTCCTTAGCTCTTTCAGCTAAGGTAAAACTGTTGTACTGCAGCCTAAATGTTATGAGTTCAATCCTGATGCTAAAAGGTTGACTCAGTCTCCCATCCTTCCTAGGTGGGTAAAATGAACCCCCAGCATGTTGGAAGCATAAATGTGAATTATTTTGTGAACCACCCAGAGTGCATTAACCACTATGGGGCGGTATAGAAGTGCAATTATAACTGAAATGTTTGAAGTGGTAGCTACAGGAGTTAGTCTTTAAGGTGCCACAACATGGGGTTTTTTTTGTCTTTTGTTGTTGTTTTCTCTCTTGATACATTGTAATGGAGGAGCCCTGGTAGCACAGTGGTTAAACTCCTGTACTCAGTGTACTGTAGCCAAAAGGTCGCAAGCTCGATCCTGACTGGGGCTCAAGGTTGACTCAGCCTTCCATCCTTCCGAGGTCGGTAAACTTGAGTCCCCAGCATGTTGGGGGGCAAAATGCTAATTACCGTGTGAACCATCCAGAAAGTACACTAAACGCTATGGAGAGGTTGTTGTTGTTGTTCAGTCGCACAGTCGATTCCGACCCTCTGCGACCCCATGGACCACTGTCCGCCAGGCACTCCTGTCCTCCACCATCCCCCTCAACTCACTCAGCTCTGTGCCCATTGCCTCTACAATACCATCTAGCCATCTCATCTTGGGCCGTCACCTTCCTCTTTTGCCCTCGACCCTTCCAAGCATCAAGGCTTTCTCCAGTGAATCCTCTCTTCTCATTTGATGTCCAAAGTACTTTAACTTCATCTTTATTATTTGACCTTCTAAGGAGCAGTCAGGGTTGATTTCTTCTAAGATTGACCTATTTGTTCTCCTTGCTGTCCAGGGGACTCTCAAAACTCTCCCCCAACACCCCATCTCAAAGGCGTCTATTCTTCTGCGCTCAGCTTTCCTAATGGTCCAGCTCTCACAACCATACATTGCCACAGGGAATACCATTGCTTTGACTATGCGAATTTTTGTTTCCAATGTGATCTCTCTACTTTTCACTATGCTCCCCAGGTTTCTCATCGCTTGCCTCCCAAGAATCATTCGCCTTTTGATTTCATGGCTGCAGTCCCCATCTGCAGTGAGCTTTGATCCCAGGAAAGTAAAATCTGTCACTGCTTCTACTTCTTCCCCATCTATTTTCCAGGGACTAATAGGGCCTGCTGCCATTATCTTGGTTTTCTTGATATTGAGTCTCAAGCCAGCTTTTTCACTTTCTTCTTTCAGCCTAATCAGGAGCTTCTTTAGGTCCTCCTCACTTTCTTTTGTTGTTCAGTCGCACAGTCGACTCCGACCCTCTGCGACCCCATGGACCACTGTCCTCCAGGCACTCCTATCCTCCACTATCCCCCTCAACTCGCTCAGCTCTTTGCCCATTATCTCTACAATACCATCTAGCCATCTCATCTTGGGCCGTCCCCTTCTTCTTTTGCCCTCAACCCTTCCAAGCATCAAGGCTTTCTCAAGTGAATCCTCTCTTCTCATTTGATGTCCAAAGTACTTTAGTTTCATCTTTACTATTTGACCTTCAAGGGAGCAGTCAGGGTTGATTTCTTCTAAGATTGACCTATTTGTTCTCCTCGCTGTCCAGGGGACTCTCAAAACTCTCCTCCAACACCACATCTCAAAGGCGTCTATTCTTCTGCGCTCAGCTTTCCTAATGGTCCAGCTCACTTTCTATATAAGTGTAATTGCTTTGCTAATAATGTAACTCCTCGCTAAGCCGAGACTAATTTCCCTCGGGGGGGGGGACCCCCTCCGCCAGTGGCGAAGAGAACGTCTGGAAAGCGGAGGAAGGCGCGGGAGGTCAAAGAACTTTTCCGAGTTCTACTGAGGCGTCGCGGCGTTCGGCTGGCCCCGCCCCTTGTTGCAGGGGGGCGTGGCCTACTTCCTTCCTTCCTCCCGCCGGAGGTGTGGCCGACGCTCTAAATTAGCATAGGGGGGTTCGACCACGTGATCTCGCGCCGCCGGTGACGGAGGTTGCGCGCGAGGTGAGGGGAGCGGCTGACCAACATGGCGGCGGTGACAGTGGCGGGGGAAGCGGCGTCGGGGGACGCGGACCGGGGCTGCGGGGATGGGGAGCGCCTGGACTTCCTGAGGGAACGGCACGTCCAGTTCTTCCAGCGCTGCCTCCAGATCTTGCCCGAGCGCTACTCCTCCCTGGAGACGAGCAGGTACAGAAAGGAGAGGGGCTGGGGCGGGACTCGAGCCCAGGGGGGCGGGAATGGCCTCAGGCGTCTGCCAAGGGAGGGACGGCGGCTGGCAGGTGCATGGGGGCATATATGTGGGCTCTCCTTTCGGACCCAAGCGTAATTGCTACTTGCCTGAAAGGAGTCCCGGGACCGGATCCTTCCCTTCAGGGGGAAATCCTGGGGACTTAGATAGGCAAGAGAGGGAAAGAGTGACAAGTTTGGAGTCCCAAGTTTCCAGCTTGACTTCAAACTTGCATTGGAACTTTATTGGCTCTCCTTTGGAGCTTCAGGATGTGGGGCTCCAGGAATGTGGGGTCCCAATGTTGGGTGGCTGATCTGATGGGACAGCCACCCCCTCCCTCACTCTTTTAAACTTTTTTTTTCATTTTTATTAGGTATATAACAATAAAAAAAACAAAAAACAAATATGCATAAAATCATAAAAATCATGTAGTAAAACTCCAAAAGTAACAATGCAACTACAAGTAATACCTCATATAACATTAGTATCGAATAACACTAAAATCGCATAACATTAAGGAATCTGGGGGGAAGAATTGCATCAGATAACATTAAGATCCTATGGGATGCTTCAGATATTTATTTATTTATTTATTTATTTATTCTTCAAATTTATACCCCGCTAAAGCCTGTGTGGTTACAATGTACAGTAATACCTCATATAACATTAGTATCGAATAACACTAAAATCGCATAACATTAAGGAATCTGGGGGGAAGAATTGCATCAGATAACATTAAGATCCTATGGGATGCTTCAGATAACAACCGCTAAAGCCTGTGTGGTTACAATGTATCTCTATGGATCCCATAGAGGATCAGATAACACTAAAAATCATATAACACCAAGACTTGTGGAACCAGGTTTTAGTGTTATCTGAGGTTTTACTGTATATTAAAACTGCAACTTGATCTGAGCATATGGTTTTTCTCCTGTCCAATGGCCCCGGAAGGCCTGGTCTTGGAGGCCAGCTGCCTCTGGGCCATCTTCACCCTCCGAGGCAATCAGGAAAAATGCTACTGGCATGAATTTGTTTAAGGTGGATCCCAGTTTGCCATGAAGTGACCCACACACTATGATCTCAGAGCCATCTCCTGCGGCACATATGAAGTGAGACGTGCAGGATTTAACACCGGGATTGCAATGGACTGCCACAGCCTTGAGGATATGGGCAAGGTACACCTTCACAGCCAGTCTATCTGGCATGGCTTCTTCCACCTCCATGACCGTTGGGAATCAGAGTTCTGCCCCCGTTCATTTTGCCATTGGGCCCAATATGATGGTTTCCAGTAGCATCTCCTTCACTGAGGGGACCATCACCTCTTAGCTGCCCGTAGCTTTTGGCCCCTTTAGGGAGTCAGGTTATTTACCGCCACCCAACCCTCGGCATTGAGTTGCTGGCTGTACAGTCTACTTCATTACTGTAGTAGGATGTCAGGCCAAACATTATATATATAAATAAAAGATCAGAACAAAATCATCCAGCGATAACCAATAAAACCACAAGGAACAAAACCAGATGGCATCAAAAAATTTTGAAACCTTTTCTTTCCTGAAGGCGGATCCTATCCATTCAGAAGGAAATCCTTGGAGCTTAAATAGGCAGGTGAAAAAGAAGGACAAGTTTGGAATCCAAGTTATTATTATTATTTATTACACTTGATACCCCGCCCCATTCGGGAGAACCCGACTCTGAGCGGCTTACAAGACACTAAAAATAAAAGTAAAAACATAAGAACAATTTACACCAATAAAAGTATCAAAGTTAAAAGGTCATCAAAATTTTACCACAAAAATTAAAAACAATACACAGTCCCACTTCCAGACCCAGGGTGGCAGTCCTTTAAATAAGCCACCTGGTAAGGGAACTCGTATTCCCGGGTCCCCAAACCTGACCTGCCAGCCAGGTTTTCAAACCCTTCCAGAAGGGCAGGAGCTCTGTCTGAAGGCGCAGTTCGGTGGGCAGGAGGTTCCAGAGGGCCGGGGCGGACACGGAGAAGTTTCCAGCTTTCATTGAAAAGTTATTGGTCTTCCTTTAGAGCTTCAGGATGAAGTATGATTTGTTATGTCCATTATGTGGGGACAGATATTGCCTGAAAATATATGTGATGGTCCATCTCTGGTTCCCCCCCACCCCACCTTGCATGCAAATGAGAACCCTGGCAGATATCTATGCTATTTTAAGTTAACTTTTAAAATCATTCATTCTGAGATAAGGTATTTAAAACAACAGTTAGGTAAATAATTTTTATCAGTTTTTGTTTTTATCAGAAACTGTTCGTAGGCCTCCCCAACTTGGATTCTTCCACAGATTTTGGCCTCCCAACTGCCACCCCAACTGACTGTTTTGGCACAGCATTGGACTTGTGGTTGTGAATTGGAGCCCAGAATAAGGAAGATGACCATTATTAGGGAATATTTGAAGTGGTAGCTGTGTTAGTCTGTGAAAGCATATCTGAGAGTACATATCTGAGAGAACAGCAAAAAAAAAAAAAAGACAAAAATGTTGTGGCTCCTTAATGCAGGGGTGCCCAAACTTTTTGGGCCATGGGCTGGTCATGTGGTTCAGGGGGCTCAAACAACAGCCCGTGGGCCAGCTCCAGCCCCTGACGCCAATTCATCCAGCCTGCAAAGCCCTCATTGCTCCCAGAAGCGGAAGTAAAATGGGCCCGTATGGGCGCATTTTACTCTGGGAGCAATGAGGGCTTCGTGGGCCAGATGAATTTGTGTCAGGGGTCAGATCCACCCCACAGGCTGTAGTTTGGGCACCCCTGCTTTAAAGGCTAACTCCTGTACTGTATTTAAATGTGAGCTTTTGTGGACCAAGTCCACTTCATCAGACATAAGAGTGAGGCATTTAAGGTGCCACAACATTTTTGTCTTTTTTTGCTGTTCTGTTTTATTTACTCTCAGATACATTATTAGGGAGAATCACTTTAGAGTTTCATCATCTGCTCAGGCAGCTTTAACCTGTCCTGTTTGCCTAAACATGTTTTCTTAGCTGGTATTTATACTCTTCCCTTTAAATACTTTTTTGGTGTTGTTTAATGTGTTGCTTAACAACAATTTAGTACACATTGAAGACTATTCAGTAGATGAATTTGGGAAAGAGTCTAATGATGACTAGCCTCTAGTAATGCCTACAGGGCTTTAATTATAAGGTGTTGTGTTGTTGTTGTTTTTTAATTGCTACCTAGTCATCCACCTCTTCTTATACAGGCCATTATAAGGAAATAAACCTCAATACTTTGGAGATGGAGTGGTAATATATTTGTATTGTTTAATACATGTTAAATTGAACAGCATTATAAAAACAACCCTAACTGGATTCAGGATACTGTAATACCTTGGATAATGATAAGACTTGGTTCCACAAGTCTCGTTGTTATCCAGTTGTTAACGTTGTGCGATGCATTGATTGCACAACGTTTTAAAAAAAGCCCTGTTCCCCTTCCGAAGAGGAAAGGGAAGAGGAGGGTGATCAGCCTGCCTCTTTGGAAAGGGCAGTGGGGATTCTATGAGTGGAATTCCCCCTGCTCTTTCCAAGGGGGTCAAAGAGCCCGAAATGGGCGAAAAAAAGTCTGAATCCCGACGTTTTGGCTTGCTGTAGCCTCCAGGGAGGTGGGGAAAGTTTGGAAATAGTGCGGATCGAGTCCCCTGACCTCCCTGGAGCCGGCAGCGGGGTCAGAGAGCTCAGAATGGGTGAAAAAAGTGACGTTTTTTCAGCCATTTCGGGCTCCCTGACCCCCTGCTGGCTCCGGGGGGGGGTCGGAGTACCCGATCCACAGCTGCAAGATGGTTGGGGAAGCCGACGGGGACTCCCCATCAGGTTCCCTAGCCACCAGTCCCTGCCTCCACAGCTGTGGGGTGGCTGGGGAAGAAGACGGGGGAGCCCCCCGTCAGCTTTCCAGCCACGCCATCCCTGCCTCCATAGCTGCAGGGTGGCTGGGAAGCTGATCAGAGAACCTCGGATAACAACTGCATTGGATAACGCTAACAGATCGTTATCCGATGCAAAATTTATTTAGAAATTTTGCATTGTTATCCGATTTTAGTGTTATCCGATGCAGTTGTTATCCGAGGTATTACTATATTAGATTGTAAAAAAGCCTTTATTTAAGAATATCCAGCAACAGTCACCACATTTGTTTTGATACTATTCTGTAATATGGAGAAGTATCTGGTTGCTTAGGCTGCTAGGGAACATACGAAGTATGTCAGAACAATGGTATACAGTAATAGCTCGGATAATGCTAAGACTTGGTTCCACAAGTCTTGGTGTTATCCGATTTTTAGTGTTATCCGATGCATGTTAAAATCCTATGGGATGGATCGGATAACGTTAAAGCTCCATAGAGATACATTGTAACCGCACAGGCTTTAGCGGTTGTTATCCGATCCATCCCATAGAACCTTAACATTATTCAATCCAATTTTCCTCCCCAGATTACTTAACGTTATGCGATTTTAGCGTTATCAGAGGTAAACGTTACCCGAAGTATTGCTGTAATCTGAGTGACTAGTGCTGCAGTCCTGTACGCATTTACCTGAGGGAAGCTGTGTGGGCTTACTTCTCAGTAGCCAGGAATAGATTTGTATTGTAGGTTGTTGTGACACTGAGTTACATTTAAGCTACATTTGCCACACCAGACCTGAATGGCTGGCATTGATAATTTATCTTTATGGCTACATGTTTTTCCCTGGTTTCCTGATTCATAAAATAGGGAGCATTTAGCTCTATTTAGTCATTTGCACTGCAGAATTCCAGTTCTTGGGCAGCAGAGGATTGTTTTCAGATCCATAATAGATCTCCCTGCTCATTGTGAATAACTGAGTAGGATTTATGATGTATCCATACCAGATTAACAATAATATCCGAGCTCTTCAAGTGACAATGACAGTTCTCATGTCATGCTTGAAGAATCACGTAGACCAGTGGTTCCCAAACTTTTCATGCCACGGGCCTGACCATGCCCCTGGACAGCTGAGCGTGTCGGTCACGTGGTTCCTCCCACTGTAAATGCCATAAAACGCATCTGCAACTGTCATAAACACTTTTACGACAGCCATGGATGCATTTACACATGTGCGGGTGCATGTTATGGCTGTTGTAAATGTGTCTGCTTCTGAGAGTGGCGAGGGCAGTGGCGAGCCACATGAAATGGTGCCGTAGACCAGGTCTGGGCTGCGGGCCATAGTTTGGCCACCCCTGACGTAGACTGTAACAGAAGGGACCTGTGGATTGCACTTCTCTGGCTGGACAACCCAGGCCTCGGATATGTGTAGAAAAGGTAGCATTAGGCCAAATAACCACTCCAAGTGTCTTCAAGAAATATATTGAAAGCATTGAAAAATACAGGATACAGTTCATCAAAAGATCAGCAAGCATTTCAAAGCAGAAATTAACCAATAAAGGTTCCAGGGAAAGCCTTTTGCCCCCACTCCTTCCACAAGTCTCACATTTTGCAGAATGGCTGCACAGCATTCCATAGAGAGCAAAAGTTGTGTGTGTCTGCGTTACTGGGTTACACCTCTGGCCCTCCTCCTTAGGGAATCCAGCCCATGATCTTACAGCAAGGGATGTCAATCACATATTCACTTTCATTTTTGCAGTTCCATGTGGTTCAATTGTTTTGAATTCTTTCTCCTCCAGGTCCAGAATTGCCATTTTAAGTGTACTAAAACTCAATTAAGTGGGTAACAAGGCTAATAGAAAACCACCTTTTAAAAAGGGGCTATTCTATCCTCCTCCCCTGGCAAAACCTAATCTACACTACTACAGTTACTCTGTATGTTGCTTGATTCTTTTGTCATGGTACTGTATTTCCAAGGAATTCCTCTGCTCCTCTAAATCCAATGAGAGTTAAGTCTACTTAAGCCCATTAGTTTCAATAAAGCTTTAGGCTTAAGTTTGCGTAAACTCTCTATTAGATGTAGGTCACTATGTTGATTTTTAAATTACCTTGTTTTTATCTTTTGGGTTTTTATTTAATAATTACAGTAATACCCCGGATAACGATTGTATCATATAGCGCTAAAACCGCATAACGTTACAAGATTTTTGGAAAAATCTTGTATCGAATAACATGATTTTTAGCGTTATCCGGAACAATCGTGTGTGGGGGGGAAGGGGTTGGATTGGGTAGAACATCTACCCAATCCAAACCCCACCTGGGCCCGCCTGCACAATGTTTAGAGAGGGTATGAGCCCCCATACCCTTTCCAAACATCGTGCAGGTGCGCGCCTGTCAAACGCAGCTTGAGGAGCATACAGAGAAAATCTCCGTGTCCTCCCCAAACCGCGTTTGGCACGGGCATGCCAACGCGCCCGATTTTTGGAAAGGGTATGGTCCCCCATACCCTTTCCAAACATCGGGCAAGCGCGCGCCTGTCAAGCGTGGCTTGGGGAGGATACAGAGAAAATATCTGTATCCTCCCCAAACCATGTTTGGCGCGGGCGCGCCAACGCGCCCGAAGTTTGGAAAGGGTATGGTCTCCCATACCCTTTCCAAACATCATGCAAGCGCGTGGCTGTCAAGCGCGGCTTGGGGAGGATACGGAGAAAATCTCCGTATCCTCCCCAAACCGCCTTTGGCCTGCGCGCGCCAACGCGCCCGATGTTTTTTAGCATTGTTTGGTGTATACCCTGGACAATGCTAAAAACCGGATAACAACATGACTTGTGGAACCAAGTCATAACGTTATCCGGGGTACTAGTGTATCTTCATTGTGGCCAGAAGTTGAGTGTGTAGCTTTTTTGAGCAAACCTGAAAGAAATGTTTCTCTGTTTTAACCTGCCTAGCCATTCGCCTTCACTATAAATTTATGTTTGTATGTACAGTATTCAGAAAGAAGAAGAGGAAAGCCAGCTGTCTGTTTTTAAAGGTAGTAATATATTTGCAGCTGGGAGCCCTCTCTTCCCTCCACAATAGGCGATGACTGGAGGTAGTAGAAGTGTGTGTTTTTGCCATGAGCACTGAACCCTAGAGTCGGATACGACTGGCTTTTGAGCAAGGGATACCTTTAGCAAGGAAGGAGGGAAGGCTGTGACACATTTCTATAAAATGTATGGAAAACCTAAGAGATTTGCAGGATTGGAGGTGTGGTAGAAACAAACTAGAAATAATTTAATGGCGAGAAGGAACAAGATGATAATGTGATATTTGGGCAGCAAGAAATAGCTGTGGTTCTTGTTCCTAAAGGACAGAAACCTTTTGTTTCTGAAAGAGCTGATCATTCTTCTTCCATGTCTAGGCCAGACATGAAACTGCCAAAATGAAGGCATCTTTTGTTGAGTTCATTCTACAGTTCTTTTCACTTGATCTATTGTGAGAAAGATTAGCCGGCAACACAAGTTGGCAGTTGCCCAGGGTATGCCCAATTATGGTGCAAAAATACCACTGTCTTCTGTGTACCCCAGAGCTGATCATCCAAGTACAGTTGTACCTTGCTTAAAGAGCATAATGTGTTCCACAGGATTGCTTTTTAAGCGAGTTTGCTCTTTAAGTGAAACACCACTGTAGTTTATTTGCTTTTCCAGCTGGTTACTTCATTGTTGTTGTTCAGTCGCACAGTTGATTTCGGCGCTCTGGTTACTTTTAAAGAGAACAATTAGTTACATAAATTGAAATAATTTACTAACTGATGAGTGGAAAGTATAGGGTAACATTGTTCAGCTCTTTTGGAGCTTTGTTAAAAGAACAACAGACAAAAGGTCTTCACTTCGTATGCTGCAAATCTGTTGGGCCCAATCATATTGCTCTTAACAGTGTCTCTAGCAGGGTTTAGATCTGCATTGTTCATTCCTTGAATCTGGCCTCTGCTGTATTTAGTCATCTGTTTAAGTATCTAGTTTGCTACGTACATATGGAGGCATATAGAGGCATCTAGTAAAGGTAAAGGTTTCCCTTGCTCGAAAGCCAGTCGTATCCGACTCTAGGGGTCAGTGCTCATCTCTGTTTCTAAGCCGAAGAGCCAGCGCTGTCTGCTTCTGCAGACATTTCCATGGTCATGTGGCAGGCATGACTAGACACCGGAGCACATGGAACGCTGTTACCTTCCCACCGAAGTGATTCCTATTTATCTACTTGCAATTTCTTGCTTTCGAACTGCTAGGTTGGCAGGAGCTGGGACAGAGACGGGAGCTCATTCCGTCCTGCAGTACTTGGGAATCGAACTCCTGACCTTCCACTTCCCAGTCAGCGTCTTAGTGACTTGAGCCACTGCAGTCCATCTAGTTTATGCTTAATTACACCACTAGTTCCTAATAAGTATACAAGTAGTTTGATTAGTCCGTATTGATTAGTCAGTACTCTGCTATCTCAGTGCTCAAATCCAGAAGGAGGTTCTAGCTAGAAGTAGAACAACACTTAGAAAAATCAAAGTTCGCCACATGAGCAAGGTGAAATAAATATGAATTGAGCAATACTTGAACCACTAAAAATTTACAAACAAGGTGTAAGTACAGGTCCTCCAGGATTCTTCTTCAGCCATAAATGTGGCAGATGTAAATATGCTTTTGGTTGTTTCTATCTACAAAGCTCTTGTAGTTGTGACTAGAATTATTGTTGTATCTAAGGTTGCAAAGCAAAATGAAACTCATGCTTAATTGTTATCTGATAAGGGCAGTACTGCCCCTTAGGTTCATTATATCTCTGTCTGCTGATTTCAAGAGGAGGACTTGGAGCAAAGAGCAGCAGGATCAGATCTTTATTCATATCAGCATCCTGTGGCGCATGGCAAGTGGTAGTGATGTACAAAGGTTTCTGTGAAAATAGAGGTTTTACACATTTCCAAAGGAGGAGCTACAAGTTCCAGTGTACGTGTAAGTTTTCCAGTAACCTGTTCTTTGCAAGTCAGCACCTCAACAGACTATTGATTGGGGCACGCAATTTCCAATAAAAGGGGAAGCAGTTTCCAGTAATAGAGTGGGACAGAAGAAAACTTTACTGTGTTACAGATTATTATGATTTTAAGAGAGCCTTTATGTGCTCTCTTTGTTTATTAGCCTTCTTTGAGATGAGTGGAACATGGTGTTTTCAGAGGCAATACTAATCAACATAGCCCCAGAGGCTGGCCAATTTTATTCTCTTTGTTATAGAGGCAAAGGGGTTTGCCCTTTTACTCAGTTTATTGGCATTTATGGTTGTACTGACATAAACTAACAGAAAAGGGGAAGTTAAGTTCTCTCCCTCCCTCCCTCCCTCTCTCCCCTAGGTAAGAACAGAAAAACTGTCAACTAGAGTTTCAGCTGACAATTTAGATACAGAAAGAAATAACAGAGCTAATAGGCAATTAATTACGGTAATTGTAGAGATAAACAGCTAGTCAGGCCAGGTTATCCTGCTGAGGTAATAGATTAGACCAGGGGTCTAATCCGTCCCACTGTGCTCATTAATGCGGCCCACAGTCACCACCTAAGCACCACCATAAGCTCCCACCACCACTGGAACTCCAAAAATGTCACTTACTGTGGTGGCAGCAGTCACACCATTTTTGGCTTCTTGCACAGCCTCCACCGCTCCCCATGGCAGCAGGAGGATTCTCGGAGCATTTCTGCTCTGGTTTGGATTTTTTTCCACGGTGTATCTACTGCATTTTGGCAACTAAAACACCCAGTTGATGCCAGGTGGAGCTTCCGGAGGTGTCTGGTTCCCAGTGTGGAACCAGGAACTGTCCAAATGTTGCATTTTAGTTGCTAAAACGCAGCGGATACATGGCAAAATATATATATTCCGAAACAGAGTGAAAATGCTCTGAAAAACCTGCTGCTGCTATGGGGAGTGGTAGAGGCTGTGCAAGAAGGGGGGGGAGGTAAGATTGCCGTCACAGCTGATAGCGTACACATTGGGAGCAACTACAGCTGAGTGTAGGGGACAGGAATGACCCTGGTGTGAAAACGTTGGGAGCCATACTGGATTAGACCATACTGCTAGCAACTCAAGGTTGAGTATCAGGTGGTGGTTAACTAACCTGACAAGCCTGAGGACTAACAGCCTTGGGTGACAAAGTCCACAGAGAAGGATGATGGTCCCCAAATGGATTAAATCTCACTTTAATCCATCTTGATGGAGGGCAGCATCTTCATCAGTACTGGCCTGGGGCTGACAAGGACTTTGTGTACCAAAAGGGCTCAGGAACAGAAAGTAATGCATGGAACTGGATCAGTGGTACAGGTGTCATGCTGTGATGGGGAAGGCAGGACAGTCTTCATGGTTGATCGCCATGATGATTACCAATATTCGGATTCAGATATGGCAGAACAAGAAGAAGATGGGATAAATAATCGTTGTGTTTTAAAGACAGTCTGGTATGTGATATGTTGTTGTTGTTCAGTCGCACAGTCGATTCTGACCCTTTGCGACCCCATGGACCACTGTCCGCCAGACACTTCTGTCCTCCACCATCCTCCTCAACTCGCTCAGTTCTGTGCCCATTGTCTCTACAATACCATCTAGCCATCTCATCTTTGGCTGCCCCTTTTTTCTTTTGCCCTCCACCTTTCCCAGCATCAAGGCATTCTCAAGTGAATCTTCTCTTCTCATTTGATGTCCAAAGTACTTTAGCTTCATCTTTACTATTTGACCTTCTAAGGAGCAGTCAGGGTTGATTTCTTCTAAGATTGACCTATTTGTTCTCTTCACTGTCCAGGGGACTTTCAAAACTATCCTCCAGCACCACATCTCAAAGGCATCTATTCTTCTGCGCTCAGCTTTCTTAATGGTCCTGCTCCCACAACCATACATTGCCACCGGGAATACCATTACTTTGACTAGACAAATTTTTGTTTGCAGCGTAATGTCTCTACTTTTCACTATGTTTCCCAGGTTTCTCATCGCTTGCCTCCCAAGAATCAGTCACCTTTTTATTTCATGGCTGCAGTCACCATCTGCAGTGAGCTTTGATCCTAGGAAAGTAAAATCTGTCACTGCTTCTACTTCTTCCCCATCTATTTTCCAGGGCTTGTTGCCATTATCTTGGTTTTCTTGATATTGAGTCTCAAGCCAGCTTTTTCACTTTCTTCTTTCAAGCTAATCATGTGATGTAATGTGATATAAATAGGAATAAATTGAATTGCTGTTGGTCTGCACATCTGTTGAATTCCCAAACTAAAATTAGGCAGTGTCACTATTCTTAGAGAAAGAATGATGACATATATGTTCAGTAGTTTTCTCCAACTTTTAGGTAGGAATGCTTGTTGTACCAATAAAGTACTAGGTGAATCTGAAGTGTTCTTTTTGAGAAATAATGTTGTTCAGTCACAAAGTTGAGGTTGACCCTTTGCGACCCCATGAGAAATAATACCAGATTTAAATTAATTTGCTTGTTTAGCAAATGAATATGAGATAATGTGTTTTGTTTAGCAACTCTGTCAAGTGAATATAATAAAAATGTAATTCTAATTAGATTTTATAGAGAGCAGTGAAAAACAGGGTTACTAATAAAATAGAGCAAGAAGTCAGATAACTTAAAATTTAATAAAAATGACATATCGTCCAAGACTAGATAAGATTGTAAAACAATATTGTACAGAATTTCAGTATTGTCAGGTAGTATTATTAGCATACCACCTTGCATCTGGGATTAGCTGTTCCAAATAGTGTGTAACATATATTGCATATTTGAGTTCTTTGATTTAAAACTTTTGTGTCAGGTCATACAGAATAAAAGAAGCAAACATACTCTAGTGGTTTTTGTTTTCCTGAAGGAAACATGCATGATTACAAGTGGTACCTGCTCTAAAAATTTTAATTTGCTAGCTAGCCATTCCTTTTTTCAAGTTACTCTATTCTGTCTCCCCCTCCCTTTGTCAGAATGCTTTGGCTACCAACCTTAAAGGTGTCCTGCCTACCCTTCTCATTGAGTTGCCGGACAGCTACCGTAAGTTTTCGGTCATATGGTTCCATGAGATCAAATAGTATGCCCCACCTGCTTTCTTTTAACAAAGTTAGCCACATGATTCATGTATAAAACATGCAGAAGTAGAAGGCAGTACCTTTTCTGAATCACTAAATTAAAAAATCATTGCGAGCTTTCATGATTCATGATCACTTCTTAAGACATACATTCAAAAGTCCATGGCATGATGGTCTGCTAGGCTCTGTCCTTAAAAGCAGTGTTTTTCAAACAAAGGAAATCAGGTCTCTGCTTTTTGCTCTACCCAAATGGCTCAATTGAGGTTGTAGTTGTCTTCCCTGGCTAGGTTAAAGCAATGCAAATTCCATTGTCTTCCATCAGGGAACCTGAGGGGGGGGGATTTGGTGTACACACAAGGTTTTCTAATTTTTGCCAATTCAAGGTCAATTACAAATATTACCTAGTGGTTCACAAAGCAGAGGCCTGGTTTCCTGTGTTTGAAAAATGGGGATGGAGCATCAACTCATCTACTGCTTTTAAGGACAGAGCCTGGCAGACCATCATGCCATGAACATTTGAATGCATGCCAGAAGAAGTGATCATGAATCAAGAAAGCTCACAATGATTTTTTTTATTTAGTGATCCAGAAAAGGTATTGCCTTCTACTTCTGCTTTCTTTTGTCTTTCATATGCAGTCCTCAGTTGAATAGAGTTATGAGAAGCACTGTATCTCATTTTTATCTATATATGTGTTGTCCAACATAGCAAGTACTATCTTCAGAGTAGACTTTCTGTAATGGTTTTCAGTACAGTATTGACAAAATTAGTTTTGCCAGATTTAGGGTTAGGCATCAACTAGTCATTATTCAACTTTTTGGATAGGTTGCTGGTGTACACAGAAAGAGCCTCCTTGAAGATTGTAGTATTTTTGAAGCACAATTGGGCATACTCTGGTAATGGCAACCTTGTGTTGCTGTCTAATCTTTCTCACACTAGCTCAAGTGAAAGAAACTGCAGAATGAACTCACCGAAAGGTGCCTTCATTTTGGCATTTACACGTCTGGCCTAGACACCGAAGAAGAAGAAGTTAGTATAGTGGATTTGAGACACACACAGTATGTCTTGTGTGGTCTAGAGCTATGGTTCCCAATGTGGGCATGTGCCTCACAGGGGGCCAATTTGAGAATGAGTTATTAACAGTGAATTGTCTTTTAGGTTTCCTCCACGTGAATAGTGGTTCACTTTTTTGAATAATAAGAATTATATTTCGGGGGGGGGGGTCAGGATTTTAGATCTGCTTAGGTGGGCATGGCCAAATACAGGTTGGGAACCACTGGCCTAGAGCAATGTTTCCCAAATGCTGGTTTTTGGACTTCAATTCCCAGAAGCCTACGTCATTTCCCCAAAGCACTGATCAGCCAATGTACTGATTGAGGCTTCTGGGAATTGAAGTCCACTAGTGGGCTGTGTACCCCTTGTTGGGAACTACCCTAGAGGTATGTGTTTTTATTTCTGTAGAGCAGGGGTGCCCAACATACGGCCTGAGGGTTGGATCCAGCCCCCAACATCAATTCAGCCAGCCCACAAAGCCCTCGTCGCTCCTGGAAATGGAAGAAAAACGCACCCATACGGATCTGACTCCCAACCTTTCTTTGGCCATGTCCACCTAAGCATGTCTGAAATTCTAATTCCCCTATAACCAGGTGACTGCCTTTGGCCCAAAAAGTTTGGGCATTCCTGCTGTGGAGATATGAAGAGTAGTAAAATGGGTAATAAAAGGCATGGGTTTTTTTTCCTTTCTAGGTTGACAGTTGCCTTTTTTGCTCTCTCTGGTCTGGATATGCTGGATTCTTTGGATGTAGTGAACAAAGACGGTATAATAGAATGGATCTATTCCCTGCAGGTCCTTCCCACAGAAGACAGTGAGTGAGTTTTTAAAGCTTTTCTCTTATTGCTATTCATTGAATTTTGATTTTACTGTTCCTAGTTTTGGGGGAAATGTCCCTAGTTTATAATGGTACTGAGCAGTTTCAAAAACTGTTTTACAATTGTAAATGATCAGCATTTGGAAAATGTATGCACTGTTACCCAGATCATAGAATGGTCCAATACAGCACTGTACTCTTAAGAGTAGCTTTACAGAGAGTAAAAATGGGTGCATATGTGTTGTACATAATAGAAAGAGGTTTCATGTGGAGACCATTTCTTTGAAGAAAGTATTATTTTGATAAGTTCTAGAATAATTATTTTTATTCATTATATATTTCTTGCTTTAATAATCATTATTTATCAGTATATTTTTAGTGTTAATAATGGTCAAGGATTTCCTTTAAAGCTTCTTACCATAAATTTAGAAGAAACATGTAATGTAATACAGCTATGATTACACAGGTCTGCAAAAAAAAAAAAAATTCAGCTGCATAGGATATTTTTGGTAAATGTTATGTTTTCTAGTGTGCTGAATCAAAACATGACCTCAATTTCCACCCATCACGTATAGTTTTTGCCCCTGCAAAATATGAGGGTTTTACATTAAAAAAGCATAAGTGATGAGCAAATCACTATTTTATTACAATGAATTAAACATATTATTTCTTATAATTAAACAATTTCTTCATAATATATACATTCTGTGTTCACTCTTTTTGTCTGTGAAACCTTTTCTTCTCTTTTATGCTCCTCCAAACAAGTTTTCACTTTCCATTTTCTGTTTTCCGTTGAGCATCCGACAGTAGTCAGCTAACATATTGACATGCCGTCTTTCTTGATAGCGTCTCTCGATATCACGGACATCCTGGTGAAATCTTTCACCCTGCTCTTCACTGTAGGCTCCCAAGTTTTCAGGAACATAGTCAACATGGGAGTGTAAGGAATGAACTTTTAAGCTCATCTTGCAACCTTAAATTCAGCTTTATTATGAAGAGCATTAATAATAATAATTTTGTGTCATTATTCTGGGTTGAAAGGATTTTTGCTAGAGGAACTCTGCTCAGGGGACGTCCAAATGAGGCTCCTTTCATGCCCCCAAGAGCTGGAACAGTGACGGGCACTCAGTCCGTCATGCAGTACCCGAGTATTGAACTGCCGACTTGCTGGCCTTCCAGCTAACAAGGTGAGCTTCTTAACCACTGAGCCACTGCAACCCCTTAAGAGCATTAATGATTCTTTGCAATCTCACAAATTTAATCTAGTGAGATCCATAATGCATATTCACTTTGACCTTCCAAACATTCTGTGTATGGCCTGATTCCATTGATCCTGAGAAACCTTGATCTCCCCCCCCCCTTTTGAGTTCAGCTTTTCTATATTATAACAAACATCAAAATGAGCATTATTGCACTTTGAAGAAAAATAAATTTACACAGCCCAGGTTAAAAAATCACTGTAAACATGATCAGTTGCACAAATGTGAAACAGTGTGCAGCTGATAATGACTGAGGGAATTTCTTAATTAGGAGCAATATGCCTCCCAAAGTAAAGCAGTTTGTACAGCTAGATAATTTTGGCCATTAAGTGTTTCAGGTGTTGCAGTATTCTAATTTGTTTCCTTCAAGAAATGAGGGACTTCAGTGATTTATACACTTGTGTAAATACTGTAACCTTTCAAAACACAGCTGCTACTAATAATTGCATGCTCTCGAGTCTCAAATTAATATCCAACATTATAGCAACCCTTTCCATGACTTTCTAGGTAGAGAATACTGCTTAGGGAATGTGTAGACTTGCTCAAGGTTACACAGGCTGGTTCTCACAAGAGGCTCACTGGGAAATCAAACTTATGACTTTTGGCTCAGTAGTTTGATATCTAACTCACTGAACTCTCCAGCCAGATTTCCAAATTCTGGTACCTTTTATATCAGGGGTTCCCAAACTTTTCAGGCCGTGGGGCAGTCATGTGGTTCAGGGAGCCAGTCACTATAGCTCGGAGCTGCATGTGGCCCCCAAAGCCAATTCATTTGGCCCATGAAATGCGCCCTGTGTGTTTTACTTCTGCTTCCAGGAGTGACAAGGGCTTTGTGGGCCGGGTGAATTGGCATCAGGGGCTGCATCCGGCCTCCGGGCCGTAGTTTGGGCACCCCTGTTTTATATAGAGAAACAAACACTAGATGGTGCTGTGTTGTAAGTTATTTTGAAGAAACCACTTCCATACATGCAGCAAAAGCAAGGCAGTTTTGTGGAACTTGAAAAGCAGATGTTTGCAGCTCAAGATAATGCCATAAAAGCTTATACTATAATAACTTTTATAATGTAAAGAGTTTGTTATAATAAATCTTTTTAAAAAACACAAAGAAACACTTGATACCTGTTTCTAGTTTCTTTCACCGACATTATACAAACAAAACTAGGAATAAAAATGAAAGTACAGTACTTTAAATGACCAGTTGTGGGGAGGAGGGGTTTGCGAACCCCGATTTATTTGTTAAGCGAGTTTTTGGTTGGTTTTATTTGTTAAGTGAAGCAAACTTTCAGAGAAAATTCTGCTCTTTAAGCAAGGCACTCTTTAAGCGAGGCGCTCTTTATGTGAGGTTTGACTGTACTGTACAGTGGAACCTTGGTTAACAAATGGCTGGTTTAACATAAAAAATTGCACAACAAAAGGAAATCCATAGAAAATAATGGCTCGGTTTATGGAATGTTTTTCGGAATGGGTGAATTGGTTTTCAATGCATTCCTATGGTAAACCACATTTTGGTTAAAGTATTTTTCGCTGTAAGAATGCATTAATTATGTTAATCGAGGTTCCACTGCACTAGTCTAAGAAAGTTGAAATTTATTTATTTATTTATCACATTTATATCCTGCCCTCCCAAAGCCTCAGGGTGGCTTATAAAATTAAAACACAGTTAAAAACACATTAATTACATTAAAGGGTTTTAAAAGATTTTTAAAAGTTAAAAGGATTAAAGAGTTAAAACAACAGGGAGAGAGGTGGGGTTATTCAAAGGAGTGAGTTGGCCGAACTGACTGTCTGGCCTGCACCCCACACATGCCCCGCCAGCCAGGTCTTCATCCCCTTTCTGAAGGGCAGCAGTTCTGTCTGGAGATGCAACTCACTTGGCAGGAGGTTCCATAGGGCCGGAGCGGACACAGAAAAGGCTGTCCTTCTAGTGCTAGAGAGGTGAGCCTCTCTAGCTGATGGCATGACCAGAGAGCCTCTCCAGTCCGCTCTGGTGGGACGGACAGATGTTCTCAGGGTGAGGTCGTTTCTTAAGTATCCTAGCCCACTACCATGTAGGGCTTTAAAGGTAATAACCAGCACTTTGAATTGCACTTGGAGGTATAATGGGAGCCAGTGCAGCTCTCAGAGCACTGGTGAGGCATGAGCATAACTCCCACACCCCATCACAACCTGAGGAGTTGCATTCTGAACCAGCTGCAGCCTCCGAATGGTCACCAAGGGCAGCCCCATATAGAGCCCCATGTAGAAATAAATCATTTAGTCCTTCATGTGTTTTATTTTTTATTGCTTTTGTTTTTTGATATGTTAACAGTTCTCTTGGGTTGTCAAACACAGCACCAAGTGGTGTGTTACTGAAAGATCAGTAATGTACATGTGCCAATCTGCAGGTTGAGGCACTGGCATTTTTTTGGCAGCCAGGATCCTCTTGGATCCATGTCGGCTCCATTAAATCACCCCCTAAATCCCATTGCTTCAAATGGTTACTGGCTTGTATCTTTTCATATTGGCCTCCCCTTTAGAACCATCCTTCCTTCACATCTCCCCCTTCGGTTTTTTAGGAAATGTGCAAAGCCTGCTTAAAAGAAGAAAATTGAGGTTAATTGTGCTGGATTGAAATGGGAAGTAAAACTGAAAACTGCGTGTTCTAATATTGCATTGTACATTTGTTAGCATGGTCAGGTTTTGCTTAATCTTCAGGAAGAGATGTTTGGTAACTTTAGCTTGTGAGGAATCAAGGGCATTTATAATCTCTTTTCCTTGAGTCTTTGCTGCTTCCTGTTTGACAAGTTGTTTCTATTTTTCTTTTAATTAGAAATGACAGTAGGAGAATATAGTATCTACTCACATGTGTAACTTAATGATGAATTGAAAATAGCACCCAAAATCATGTTGGCTTAGCTACACTGGCTGGATCTGGTCAATGGAAGTCTATGTTAATTAAAAGCTCCTCCCCTTCTTTTAGATTCTGAAGCTTTCAAGAGTTCACTTTTGCCCGGGAGAAGTGTTTGGGAATCTTAGAACAGAGGAGGCTTTAAAAAAAAAAAACCCACTGCCAATGGTTGTGATCCCTGCAGCAGTGATCTTGTGGCAAATATTGAAGGCACCCTATTCCATCCTAAAGCTATCAAAAGTTTCCCCATGGCAGAAGGGAGCTTTAGGGAGCCTTAGAAACTGAAACAAGGGGATAGGAAGTTTTAATTAATTTACTTTACTGAACAGTTAAATTAATCATTTCTACAGCCATTGCATGATTAATACATTTCTCCTGGCTAAGTAAGAATTGGATACCAGGCCTGTATTCATCAATAATTGTTGGAGCAGAAATCCCAGTGGGCATGTGTGCTTTACAGTATTCCTCCTTCTGTTGTGTGTGATGCTTTTAACTATTCAATGAATGTTTGAGATTTCAGGCATCCGATCTCTGTTACATGGTTTTAGTTTTGTTGTCTTAGTGGTAGCATGAATATTTGTTTCCATCACATTGTTAAAATAGTTCTTTTTTACTTTGTTTTTATTTCTTCAGAAATTAATGAGTTTTGATGTTGACAGAAGAAAGTTCATGAAATTTTTATAACTAATTACAGTAATACCTTGGATAACGCTAAGACTTGGTTCCACAAGTCTTGGTATTATCCGATTTTTAGTGTTATCCGATCCATGTTAAAATCCCATGGGATGGATCAGATAACGTTAAAGCTCCATAGAGATACAATGTAACCGCACAGGCTTTAGCAGTTGTTATCCGATCCATCCCATAGGACCTTAACGTTATTCGATCCAATTCTCCTCCCCAGATTACTTAACGTTATGCGATTTTAGCATTATCCGAGGTAAACGTTATCTGAGGTATTACTGTATTTGAAATATTGTATGCTGTTTGGTGTAGTAGACCCTACGTGTCACTGTATCACAAAACCTTTAAGTTGCTCTTTAGTGGTTGCTAACTCCCCTGTCCCCAGTGATAGTTGAAACAGCTAGTGGTTTTAGGAGTGGTTTATCTGTCAGTTTCTAAGCATTTTCTTTGTGACATTTCACTGATTCTGGGTTGACTACCAGAAGTCAGTTTCAGATGCAAATAAATGTGGATAATGTATAGAGTTCAGGTTGAAGGATCACAAACTGATTTTGTGGAGTCAAAGGTAGAACAAATAGCAGGCAAACCCAAGAATGTTGCTTAATAAATGAATCCTGCAATATTTTTGATGATTTTCTTGAAGTCTTCAGGGTTATGTTGCATGAATATCTCATTCTCTTGAGACATACAGTAAAACCTCATATAACACTAAAACCTGGTTCCACAAGTCTTCGTGTTATATGATTTTTAGTGTTATCTGATCCTCTATGGCAGGGGTGGCCAACTGTAGATCTCCAGCTGTTCTTGGGCTTCAATTCCCAGAAGCCCAAGTCAGCACTCCTGCTGATCAGGGCTTCTGGGAATTGAAGTCCAAGAACATCTGGAGATCTACAGTTGGCCACCCCTGCTCTATGGGATCCATAGAGATACATTGTAACCACACAGGCTTTCGCGGTTGTTATCTGAAGCATCCCATAGGATCTTAATGTTATCTGATGCAATTCTTCCCCCCAGATTCCTTGATGTTATGCGATTTTAGTGTTATTCGATACTAATGTTATATGAGGTATTACTGTATAAAGAATTCTGTTGCTAAACATAATCATCTTGAAGCTGTTCAATTATGTATTTCTTTGTTTCAGTGTTTTGTGGTAATACCTTATCTTTTAATTCCCTAAATGGAAATAAGTGGCAGATAGTGTTATCCTGTACATGTCTGTGTAGAAGTAAGCCCCATTGATTTCAGTAGGACTTGCTTCCCTATAAATGTGTGTAGGATTGGGGTGAGTAACAAAAAACAATATAGCAGTAGTAAATCTGAATTGTAAATCTGAAATTTCAGTTATATTAGTGAGATGTGATAGATCTTAAATTCTATCAGTATTGCAGAAGGCCAAATTCTGGCATTTACTAATATATATATTCTGCCTGGTTGGTGTTTTTTTTTTTTTTGGTTATAAGAATGTATATAGTAAACCTTTTTCCTTTTTCAAGGATCAAACACACATCGCTGTGGATTCCGTGGTTCTTCATATCTAGGAATGCCATTCAATCCATCCAAGGTTAGTGATTCCTACATGAAAAAGCAGTCTGTTCTAATTTTAATTTTTTAACTAAGTAGAATAGGAGTTGGGAATGGTGGGAGCAAGTTAATATCCTGTTTCCCCGAATATAGGACCTCCTCGTATAGTAAGACACCCCCCCTATTTCCCCCCACTTCGGAAATATAAGGGCCTCCCCGAAAATAAGGCACTCACCTAAATCTTGCCCTGGCAATCCACTGTATCAGCAATAAATGTGTACTGTATTCTTCTTCATCATGGGAAAAATAAGACATCCCCTGAAAATAAGTCCTTGTGCATATTTTGGAGTTTTTAAAAATATAAGACAGTGTCTTATATTCAGGGAAACACAGTAACTATTAATCTTCTAAACTATAGTTGGAGTCACATATAATTCCAAACTAAAATTGAGCACTTGGCATGCTTTCTCTTTTGAAGCATCTTACCAGATTTAGTAATACAGTAATACCTCCGATAACGTTTACCTCGGATAACGCTAAAATCGCATAATGTTAAGTAATCTGGGGAGGAGAATTGGATCGAATAATGTTAAAGTCCTATGTGATGGATCGGATAACAACCGCTAAAGCCTGTGCGGTTACAATGTATCTATGGAGCTTTAACGTTATCCGATCCATCCCATAGGATTTTAACATGCATCGGATAACACTAAAAATCGGATAACACCAAGACTTGTGGAAGCAAGTCTTAGCATTATCCGAGGTATTACTGTACATTTTTGTTTATTCATTTCAGGAAACTGTAACTTGTATTTGTCTAATGAACTAGGGCAGGTGTTCACAACCTCTGGCCCATGGTCCTAATTGAGCCCATGCATATCATTAATCTGGCCCTTGGTGAGAATCTAGGCACTTCTAGACCCGCTTCCCACCACCGGAAATTGCAATACATCACTTACTGTGGTGAGGTGGGAATCGTGGTTTTTAGAGGGTTTTGAACAGTCTCCGCTGCTGCCCATGGCAGCAGAAGGCTTTTCAGAGAAATTTTGCTCCGTTTGGATAATTTTCTGACACTTCCCACTTTGTTTCAGCTTTTTGAATGCGCTGCTGGGCAATTTCTGGTGCCAGGCAGAGCTTGCGTCATTGGCTTAGTTTCTAGCACGGAACCAGGAAGTTGCCAACCAGCGCATTCAAAGAGCCAAAACAAAGTGGGGAAGCGTCGGACAATTATCCAAATGGAGCGTCCCTGCTCCAAAAAGTCTCCTACCACCATGGGCAGCGGTGGACGCTGTGCAAGAAGCTGGAATGATGGCGTGATGGGCACTGCTGGTGCTGATGACAAATATGTAAGTCCAGAGAGCAACTATGCCTTTGCACCCCCTCACCTTGTGTGTTTGTGGGGTATGTCTGGCCCATGGTGCGGAAAAGTTGTGAACCCCTGAACTAGGATATGCATAAATTAGTTTCTTGCTTATTCTCAACTGTTTTTCAACACAGAACCTCTTCGGGGTGATTTACAAAATGAAAGTTTAAAAATAATTTTGCAGCACTAGTTTTCCAATATAGTACGTACAAGACAACTACAGGTATATGTTTGAAGATTTTTTTGAAGTGGTAGCTGTGTTAGTCTGTGCAAGCATATCAGAGAGTAAACACAACAAAACAAAAAAGACAAAAACACTGTGGCACCTTAAAGACTAATTACAAGAAGTTATCATATTCTGCAGAATCTCTGAATTATGTCTACAGACAGAGCTCCTGCCATTTCGGAAGAGCCTAAAAACCTGGCTGGCAGGGCAGATGTGGGGCTCAAGTAATATGGGGTCCCATGTTGGGTGGTTGATCTGATGGGACAGCCACCCCTCTCTCGCTCTTTTAAACGTTTTAAACCTTTTAACTTTTAAAATCTTTTTTAGTATAATCTTTCTCTTTTTTGTAAGCCGCCTAGAGTCAGGTTTGCTTGATTGGGGCGGGATAATAAATCTAAATAAATAAATAAATAAATCCTGTATTTTAATGTTAGCTTTTGTGGACCAAGTGGACTTCATCAGACATAAGAGTGGATTTTCTTGGTATATATTTATACATTTTATATAGAGGCCCAAGTAGCTGTGCAAATTTGGTTGGTTCAGGAGACAGACATGTAAATAAATGAGTTATTTACAACCGGTAATAAAATTCAATCACTTTGTCAGGTGAATCTCTGATGGAAAACATTTTGAGTGGTTAGGTTTACAAAATAAACATTCTGACATGCATCTAACCTTATACATCTAGTGAGTTGACGGAGGAAGCTTTGTGGGTTGAGGCACAGCTAGAGGTCAACTGTTCTGAAAAACACCCCTCTCCCCCCTCCCCATATTTTTGAGTCTGCTATGCAAGATGAATGTAACCCCTTAGTTGCATTTTTTTAAACTTGATAATGTCCCAGAAACTCCTGGCTAAGGGGTTACATTCATCTTGCATAGCAGACTATTTCATAGATGTCTGAGTAAGGAGTCCTTGGACACTGTTGAAATAACTAAAGAATGACCTAAGGGTTGATCATAGAATTGGCATAATTCTTAGCATCTTTTTAATCCAACATACATCTTGTAAGGCAGAAAACTGAAGGCAGAAATCTCAAGGCAGAAAACTGAAACCTAGAATATCCCCAATAGATGAGGCTTAAACTCTCTTTCAACACCGCCAGGAGGCATGGTCATTGTATCCCTTTGCATCTTTTTATTAGAAAAAGATCTTGGTCATGTTTGCTCCAACAGACCTGTGTGTACATGTTTTACTTTAACTTTGGGAACAATATATTTGAATGCAAGATACTAAATCAGTTTCCACTTGATTTGTGTATTGTTTTTATGTCACTTTGACGAAAGAAGAGGTGTAATTCTGCACAAGTCTAGCAGAAGGTTGACAATGTAGGTGAGATTATAACTTGGTTGTTTTGTGGTGTTGTGGGAGAGATAACGAGTAGAGATTCTGCAGAATATGATAACTTCTTGTAATTAACAAGAAGAATCGAGCTGGATCAGATGAAAGGCCGTCTAGCCCAACATAGTATTCCCATAGTGGCCCACTGGATGCCCTTGGAGAGTGCACATTCTCTTGCTCAATTATAATCTGCAGTGCTCTAGTCATGTTTCCAAGCAACCTGTATCTGGAGAAAAACTGCCTTCAGAGGTAATATACAAGTATCATCATTTTAGTTGCTCCTTTCTGTACCTTGTCAAGTATTACAAAATCCTTTTCCAGGTGCAATGTGTCCCAAGTTGTGCATCTGCATGGTTAGCAGTATCTACAGTGATTGTTTTCTGGCATACTGTATGCCTGAACAGAGATGTTATTCCTAGCATTTCTGTTTGCTCTTGTCAGTTCTTGTGAGGATGGTAGAAAAACAAATGTCCTTATAATTCTTCTTCCGTGACTAGGCCAGATGTGAAACTGCCAAAATGAAAGCACCTTTTGGTGAGTTCATTCTGCAGTTCCTTTTGCATGACCAAGTGTGAAAAAGATTAGCTAGCAATACAAAGTTACTGTTACTAGGGTACACCTGATTGTGGTTCAAAAATACCACTATCTTTGAAGAGGCTCTTTCTGTGTACCCTGTCAATTATAATAAAAGAGTATGATGGGCACAGACTCACGTTCCCTATAGTTATTTGACATACATGTTTCTTCTTTTAAAGGCCTTATAAAAAGGGGGAAATCTGAATTTTATTGTATCAGTGTTTCACTGTTTGCATATGACTATCCTAGATGTAGCCACTAACCCAGTTGTGTAACCTAGAATTTTTAATATAAATCCTAGAACCGGGATGGTGAACCTTGGCACTCTAGGTGTTCTTGGACTTCAATTCCCAGAAGCTCAAGTCAGCACTTCTGTTGATCAGGGCTTCTGGGAATTGAAGTTCAAGAACAGCTGGAGTGCCAAGGTTTGCCATCACTGTTCTAGAGTAACACTCTTCTCTGAAGTGCTGGCTTTCAAGCAGATTAACCTATTAGAATTTCTACTTACATTTCTAAAATCTTTTGTCTTTTTGCATTTGGAAATGTTCCAAGTGAGTTGCTCAGTTTTCTCAACTGTAATTTATCACAACATACTGTATTGGTAACCGCAATAACTGAGATTTGTTATAAAAAACTAAACTATGACAGCCATCAGTTGTAGAAATCTGTGCAAAGTGCTTTTGATGTTAGAACTCTACACTGATCTTAAAATATCTGGATACTGTTGCTTGTACAGTTGCTGATATGTATGGGTCATACAGAGGTGGGCGTTTAAAAATAGCCTGTGAGCCTAGTTTCTCTGCATGATTTTCTTCTGACTAATGAAAGCTTGGGAAAATGACCGTAGATTTTTTCTGAAATAAATGCTTATTTTTTTAATGAGCATAAAATAACATAATTGCTTGACAAACTAAAATTTGAATTCTCTTGTGTTTCAGGCGCCTGGTGTTTCTCATCCTTATGATAGTGGGCACATAGCAATGACTTACACTGGCCTCTGCTGTTTAGTTATTCTTGGCGATGACTTGAGCCGAGTAAATAAAGAAGCATGCTTGGCTGGACTCAGAGCTCTTCAGCTGGAAGATGGGAGGTACAGTGAATTCTGTGTTACAAGGCGTTAAGTATTTTTAGAAAGGAAAATCTGAATCAAAATACACAATGTATAGTACTGTAAAGTAGGGATGAGTCAGGCTGGATTAGTGATGGTGAACCTTGACGCTTCAGCTGTTCTTGGACTTCAGTTCCCAGAAGCCCAAGTCTCTGTGAATCCACACAAATAGGTTTACTGTATGTACATTAAACCCATTCATGTGGATTCACAGAGACCTGGGCTTCTGGAAATTGAAGTCCAAGAACACTGGAGTGCCAAGGTTCATCATCACGGGGCTAGATCCAGTTTGGAGGAAGATGAGACTTGAGTATGTGTGCTTTGTCTTTCCTCTGTGGTAGGCAAACTGAGTTTGGGAGGTGCCATTGAGCAGGATGGTCATTCTTGAGCTGCTTTCTCATTTCATGGGTCAGGAGAGGGCTGGACTGCAGCTTTGAGTGATAAAATTGATTAAGGGGGTTTAAAGTCCAGTACACTATTTACAAATCAGTTGTTTGAGAGCTTATTGAGGCCAGGAGTAACCACTTTTAGAGAAGTCAAAGATAAAAACTTTGACAAGATTAAGGTACAGTAAAATCTCGGATAAGACTTGGTTCCACAAGTCTTAGTGTTATCCGATTTTTAATGTTATCTGATACATGAATGGGAAAATGTTAAAATCCTATGGGATGCATCAGATAAAGTTAAAACTCCAGTTACATTGTAAACTGGCACAGGCTTTAGTGAACGTTATCCAATGCATCCCATAGGATTTTAACGTTATGCGATGCAATTTTTTTCCAGATTGCTTAATGTTATGCGGTTTTAGCATTATCTGAGGTATTACTGTACTTCTAAAGCCAAGCAGGGGAGAGTGGTGTTAGGTAACTTGCTAGATCATCTTAGCTTTTGGGTCCCAGCGACTTGAAACAGACTTGCCTTTACAGAAGTCCGAAATTTCTTACTACAGTATTTCCTTATTGATTCTTGTGTATGTGTCATGTTATTCCTGTCTCTTCTAGAGCCCTTACTGTTCTTTCTTATCTGCTCACAGATGGGCCTCCGATATTTTTTGGCTTCCCTTTTTGATTGTATTCCATCCTATTTTGATTGTTCACATTAATTAAAAAAGAATTATAAATGCAGAATTCCATTGTGTCCTCTCTGAAGTGTAGAGGGTATATTTCTTGTCATCTCTGCAGAATGTTTCCCTATCCCTGTTAGATATTCTTCATTTTTTAAAAAAGTAACTCTGGAAAGATTTAATTATTAAAACTGTCATATCATTAGGAAAAAAAGTAATTACTGTACATGGAAAAGAGTATAGTGAACAGTCTTTCTTTCTTTTCTTTTTTTAACAAATCTTTTACATATCCACAGCTCATTTTGCATTCAGAAGAAGGCATGACAACCCCTTCTCCCAATTTCAAGATGTGGGGGTCCATTTTTCCTCTGTTACCTTTTTGTCACAACTGTCTTCTGACTCTTCTGTGTTGATGTTATTGACTTAGAAGACCAGGATAGATTATTCTGTTGTCATTTCTGTTGAACATGCAGCCAGAAGAAGCTGAAGTTCATCTTGTTTTCTGTTTATATTTTGGGTGCTCTGTTTCCTTAAACGTTCATTTGCCAGAATGAGACATTGCAAAATTTATACAGAACTAGATCTGCAGGGCTCCAGTTCTGCATTGTAAAGTCTAGTAGACAATGCTGTGTTGTCACTTGAACAGTGGTAAATTGTGTCATCATGTTTCAGCCACTTGCCAAGTAAAGTTGTTTTGTTTTCTTTCTTTTTTAATTAGCTAGGGGAAAAAATTCTTACAACAATCCTGCTTATGTGCATTTTTTTTGGTGGATTATTTTTTTTTGCACTGTCATGCTTCTTTTGCTTTAGTTGGTGTAACATATTGAGACAAAAATATCCATGCAATTTTTCAGTGAGCCATAACGCAGAATAGAAGTGACATTTGCTGGTTGCCAGTAGGGTGTCGCTGTTCCAGGGCGGGAGATGGCAGAACACATTGGAATTTCCTCTAGGATGAGGAAATAATAGAAGTATACATGGAACCCAGTCCTAATGCTAATCCTGCTGCTAGTCCTCAGTAAACTAGAATTCTGGTAGAAGATCAGCAATACACTACAACTCACTTTAGGAGGATTTGTTTTGTTTTTGATGATCTAGTACATGAGAGTTAAAAAGATGTGTGGTGAATATGGACATTAATATAGTGAATGGATGGAGGAACTTAAAGCCATCATGCTGTGACAGTTCCCTTGGTAAGCTTCTTTTTTCATGTCCCAATCAAACCCTGGACTGCCAAAATGGAGCCATTTTCTTGACTTTGTTGTTGGCCAAACTTAAGTCCTCATTGGTTTGTGTTTCTGGCAGTTACCGGCAGACGGGTAAATGAGCCAGGTTCTGTATCTCCACATTCACACAGCATGTTGTCTGTCAGCAGCCCCCACTTGAGCATGTTGGACTTGCATTTAGGGACTCCAACCCTCAGCCTATCCAGAGTCAATGTCCCCAACCTTTGGGATTTGAACTTCAATTCCCAGAAGCCTAAGTCAGTACACTGGCTGATCAGTGTTTTGGGGAATTGACTTAGGCTTCTGGGTATTGAAGTCCAAAACCCAAAGGTTGGGAATCACAGCTCTGACATAGGGGAGGTTGAGTTCCTCAGCTGTATCCTCCCTTAATGCTGTTCCTTGTCTAGTGAGGTCCTCCCCCCATCTTCTAATTTGGTTTTGCTCTTGTGTACCCTCAAGAGTGTTCCGTTGGTAATTTAGACGAGATATGGATACAGAAGTCCTGTCTGTGAGGTAAGCACAGAAGTGTCCCACGTTAGTTGTGAAATTTATGATAGGATAAAACTGTCCCTGCACAGAGAATACTGTGCTTGTCCCATTTTTGTACCAGTGGTCCCCAGGAATGTCTCTACCTTGCTTTAGATAATTTTCCTGTACAGATAATTGCTGGAAGGATTTTGCCACCTGAAAAATAAAATATCTCATTTGAGATTTAGTTTAATAGTGGAATAACTGTTAAATGATCTCAATATTTGTTTCAGTTTTTGTGCAGTCCTTGAAGGAAGTGAAAATGACATGAGATTTATATACTGTGCTGCTTGTATATGCTACATGCTCAATGACTGGTCTGGAATGGACACAAAGAAAGCCATAGATTATATTCGACGAAGTATGGTAAGTTTTGCCTGTGTCATCTTATGAAAATATTCATATTTTCTGTATTTGGGGGAACCTATTGTTGTGCATGAACAAAATTTTGTAGCCTTTTATTTAGGGAATCAGGTTATTTACTGCCACCCAACACTCAGCATTGAGTCATTGGCTGTATGGTCTACTCCATTATTGTAGCGCAAGGGTGCCCAAACTTTTCGGCCCGGGGGCCGGATAACATTTTATCAGAGGCTCCGAGGGCCAAACTATCTCTCCATGGTACATACATCCACCCAGCCTTGCCGCCGCCTCCTCCGCCGCCACCACTAACGCCTTTGCCGCCGCCTCCTCTTTCACCAGCTCCTCCTTTGCCGCCTTCGCGGTGTCCTTTAAAAGTGTCCTTTTAAAAAAATATGACAGATCCTAGAAACTCACATCCAGCTTGGTCATTGTGGCATCCAAGGAGCTGTTGTTGTGTTCCAAAGCTTCAGGTAGGTGGGATTTTAATTAGCAATGAAAAGTCATTAGCCTTAGAAAAGATCTGCTTCCTGAAATCATGTCAGGAAGCAGATCTTTTCTAAGGCTAGTGACTTTTCATTGCCAATTAAAACCCCACATACCTGGAACTTTGGATTTTAATTAGCAATGAAAAGTAATTAGCCTTAGAAAAGATCCGCTTCCTGACATGATGTCAGGAAGCAGATCTTTTCTAAGGCTAGTGACTTTTCATTGCCAATTAAAACCCCACATACCTGGAACTTTGGATTTTAATTAGCAATGAAAAATCATTAGCCTTATAAAAGATCTGCTTCCTGACATCATGTCAGGAAGCGGATCTTTTCTAAGGCTAATGACTTTTCATTGCCAATTAAAACCCCACCTACCTGAAACTTTGGATTTTAATTAGCAATGAAAAGTCATTAGCCTTAGAAAAGATCCGCTTCCTGACATGATGTCAGGAAGCAGATCTTTTCTAAGGCTAATGACTTTTCATTGCCAATTAAAACCCCACCTACCGGAAACTTTGGATTTTAATTAGCAATGAAAAGTCATTAGCCTTATAAAAGATCTGCTTCCTGACATCATGTCCTGCCTGGCTTCCTGCAGCCTCAGAGGGTGGGGGAACTTCAAAATTAGCGTGCATTGGGTCTCCCAATCAATTTAAAATCAGGAATTACACAATGCACAGCCATAATACTGTAAATCAATTTTGACTTCCAACTTATACCAATACAGTAATACCCCGTATAACGTGAGTATCATATAGCGCTAAAACCGTATAATGTGACAAGATTTTTGGAAAAATCTTGTATCGAATAACGCAATTTTTAACGTTATCCGATACAGTTGTTCTTAGCAGCAGGGTGGGTGGAAAGCTGAACGGTGTTCTCCGTTCAGCTTCCCAGCCACCCTGCAGCTACGGAGGCAAGGGCGGGTGGCTAGGGAAGCCAACAGGGAGTCCCTGTCAGCTTCCCCAGCCACCCTGCAGCTGTAGATCGGGTCCTCTGATCTCTCTGGAGCAGGCAGGGGACACGATCCAAGCTGGACCTCCCTGGACCCAGCGGGGGGGGGGGGGGGTCAGAAACCCCAAAATTGGTAAAAAAAAAAAAACGGACAGTTTTTTTTACCAATTTTGGGGTTTCTGACCCCCCCCCCCCCGCCGGGTCCAGGGAGGTGGGCAGACACGATCCAAGCTGTTTCTGGGCTTCCCCGACGTCCTGAGCCAGTGCAGCAAGCCAGAATGTCAGAGTTCGAATCCCGACATTCTGGCTTGCTGCACTGGCTCAGGACGTCGGGGAAGCCCAGAAACAGCTTGGATTGGGTCCCCACACCTCCCTGGACCCAGCGGGGGGGGGGGGGTCAGAAACCCCAAAATTGGTAAAAAAAACGGACTTTTTTTTTACCAATTTTGGAGTGTCTGACCCCCCGCTGGGTCCAGGGAGGTGGGCAGACCCGATCCAAGCTGTTTCCAAAGTTCTCCCACCTCCCTGGAGGCTGCAGCAAGGCAAAATGTCAGGATTCGAATCCCGACATTCTGGCTTGCTGCAGCTTAAAAGAGGGTGGGGGAAGTTCAAAATTAGCGCGCATCAGCTCTAGGGAGGTCGGGAGACACACACACACACACACACACACACACACACACCCCTCTTTCTCTCTTCCCCCCACACCTCTTCACACACGCACACACACACACACACACACACACACACACACACACACACACACCTCTTTCTCTCTTCCCCCCACACCTCTTTCTCTCTCCCCACACACACACCTCTTTCTCCCTCTCCCAGAAGAAACTGCTTGTAATCCTGGACAAACACACACACACATCTCTCTCTCTCTCTCTCTCTCTCTCTCTCACACACACACCTCTTTCTCCCTCTCCCAGAAGAAACCATTCTCCCCCCCCCCCCAGCCCTGAATAAGCGGAAGGCTAAGACAAAATGGTGGACAGTTACTTTTAGCTCCCGGATGGCCTCAGTCTCTCCCTCTCTCCACTCTTAACAGCCAAAACACCTAGGCGGAGGGATTCAGCAATTCTAAAGTAGATTCGGCAGAAGTCCTAGTACTAAGCAGGAGAAGGAAGGAACTAGGCAAATCACTGTCTTTCACTGATTTGTGATCCCTCCGCAAAAAAAAAAAGTCCGCAAAAAATTTTTTTAAAAAATAAAATAAAATTATAAGAGTTCCTATACCATGTCGGGGGTCAGATGAAATGGCCTGGCGGGCCGGATCTGGCCCGCGGGCCGTAGTTTGGGCATGTCTGTTGTAGCGGGACGTCTGGCCAGACATGATCTCAAGGAATACTCTTGGCTATTTAGAATCTACATTGTTATCAGGGAGTAAGCACCACTGAGCTCAAAGGACTTTCTTCTGAGTAGACGAAGATAGGATTATATTGTTAGGTTCATACAATACTATGTCTGTTTCTACAGAAATAAGATCCACTGAATTCAGCCTGGCTTAACCCTCTAGTACAGAGTTCCTCAAACTTGGCTCTCCAGATGTTCTTAGACTTCAATTCCCAGAAGCCCTGATCACCCGATGTTCTGACTTAGGCTTCTGGTAATTGAAGTCCAAGAACACCTGGAGAGCCAAGCTAGAGGAACCCTGCTCTAGTAGGTAGGCGTAGGTTTTTGCTGTTTTATGCTGTCACTTTAATGAAATTGGCGGGTTTATATTTGCAAATAACTATTCAAGACAAAAAGGCTAGCAGTTCGCTTTTTTGTTTCCATTTGCCTTCTTATGGCTACGTTGCTGCAACTTGTATCCAAGAATGCATCCCCCCCCCCCCCGAAGCAGGAAAAATGTCACTGGCGTGAATTTGTTTAAGGTGGATCCCATCTTGCCATGAAGTGACCCACACACTATGATCTCAGATCCATCACCCATGGCACACATGAAGAGCAACATGCAGGATTTAATACTGGGACTGCAATGGACTGCCGCAACTTTATGGCTACAGGAGCAGTGAATGATACTAATATGATGAAACTATTACTAATTTGTCAAGCTTTACATAAGTATACTTAACAGCCTAAATCCTCTTGCCTAGGTACAGAGGTATAAGACAAATGACATAATTTTTGGAGGTGAATTGCCTTAAGTTTATAAAATCACAGAAAAGCATGGCAGTTGCATTTTGAGTTGTGTGGCTCAGTACAACTTATAACATCTAAGCTGATATCTTAACTTGGAGAAACTTGCCCCCAAAAGTTATGCCATTTGTACTTGAAAAATAGCCCCATATAGCAGCCTCTATCCTTTTTCACTGCCAACAATCTGATATGTTTATTTTTAGTTCTCATGGGGAAGACTGAGAGCCTGGGCAGAATTTGAATGGCTGGAATGGAGAGTGAGACAGTAGAATTCAAATGCACTGGATTACATGATTAGAAAGCTAGGTGTGCTCCAAAATACTGATCTTAACAAGCAAGTCAATTAGATAGTCCTTCTGCCTCTCTCTCCCACTGCCCATTACAAATCTCTTACAGTATAAACAATTAGCATCTCAGAGAACTGCATGCTTAACATTAGACCGAATCCTCGTGATTATATTCCAGAATGCATGAAATCACTTGTGGTGGCGGGTTACAACTAATTAAAAAGGTGCTTGTCACATGCCTGCTCATGTGCCATTTATACAGTGAGCACCTCATTAATTAGCTGCAATTCACTGTTGCAATTTATGCAGTTTCTCTTACTCCAAAGTAAAATTTAAATAATATTCTTCTCAAAGAAGCTTGAGAGTCAATTGACTGTAGCTTAGCCATAAATTCCTCCTTGAAAGAGGATCTCCATATAGCAGCTGTCTTTTCACAGTGCCAAGAATCTGGTATGCTGGTTTGTTTTTAGTCTTTGTATGATATGTGGAAAACACTGAGAGCCTGAATTGGAACTTGCATAGTTAGCATTGACAGAGAGACAGTAGAGTTGAAGTATACTTGACTGCACACTTGAAAAATTAAGTGTTCTCCAAATGCTGATCTTCACAAGCAGGTTGAACAAGTGGAACCTTCTTAATTAGCTGTAATTTGCTATTGCAACATATTCCAATAGGATTGAGACATTACGTACCAAGTATAATTTAATGTAAAAAAGCAATTGCAACAAGGTTGCTGCACTTATTTTGATCTCGAGTTAGATAGGTGTTTTTCTGTAGAGTTTAGACTGAAAAACTAAACACATTTACTTTTTGTTTCCTTTGTTTTAGTAATAATTTTGTACACTATACATTAGGGGGGGAAAGGGACTGCGGTGGCTTAGTGATTAAGACGCTGAACTTGATGACTGGAAGATTGGCAGGTCAGCAGTTCGAGACCCAAGTACGGCATGACACAGTGAGCTTCCGTCTTGTCCCAGCTCCTGCCAACCTAGCAGTTCAAAAGCAAGAAATTGCAAGTAGATCAATCGGGACCACTTTGGTGGGAAGGTAAACAACATTCTGTGCACTCCGGTGTCTAGGCATGCTTGCCACATTTCCATGGAAATGTCTGCAAACACAGACAGTGCTAGCCTTGGGCTGTAAACAGAGATGAGCACCGAATCCTACAGTCTGATATGACTGGCTTTTGAGCAAGGGTGACCTGTCCCTTTACATTAGTAAAATGGGTGGAAGAGAAAGTTCCAATTCTTCTGACAAGAAACTCAAGAATTCTCAAACCAAATTTAGCTGTTGTCATTTAAGAGGAAGACAAGGAGGGATTTGCTATGGATTTTTTTTATTTCATTCTTAATCGTTTTGTTTCTTTGGTCCTTGAAGTCACTGACCAGAATGTTTAAACATGGTGCACATAGCTGCAACAATAGGGGACTAAACTAAAGCCAAGATCTAAAAATAGAATCCCCAAATAAGATAAGACATTTGTGTTCAATCTTTCTGTTGCCCCATTCCCTACAAATGCTCCATTCTCACTTTGAGTGTCAGTGTTAACAACATAACTGGAATCCTGGGTCTTGATCAAAAAGCCTTTGTCAAGTATATTTATGTTGCTTTTATTTTCCATCTCAATAGTCAGATGTTCTGATTATGCAAGTTTCCATTCTTCCATTCTTTAAACTGCTGGACTCTGATGCATTAGTAGCCTGAGAATGCTGTACTGACTTTTGTGTTAATTTTAGGGCAGGCAATTCCAGAATACTTCCATAGAGTTATTTCTTAGCAGATGTCTTTACAGGAAAAATATCCTATTATTTATTTATTTATTATTCAAATTTATATATTGCCGCCCAAATTGAACGAGCGACTCTGGGCGGCATAACAACAGTGAAAACATTACAATCATAAAACCTTAAAAACTCTTAATAGACCTTAAAAATTACCCTCCCCATCAATTATTTAAAAATTATGGTTAAAAGAACGACTAACAGAACAGAGAGGCCTACAATTAGCCAGCAGGGTGGGGTCACTACGTCACCTATGCCCTACACCTGCTTTGCCAGCCAGGTTTTTAGTTATTTCCTGAAGGGCAACAACTCCGCCTGGAGGTGCAACTCATTTGGTAAGAGGTTCCATGGGGCTGGAACAGACATGGAAAAGGCCCTCCTCCTAGTGCTAGAGAGTCGAGCCTCTCTAACTGAAGGTATCTTCAGAGAGCTCCTTTGGTCCACTCTGGTGGGACTGGCTGATGTTCTTGGGGTTACGCATCTCTTAGGTATCCTGGCCCACTACCATGTAGAGCTTTAAAGATCATAACCAGCACCTTGATTTGCACCCAGAAGCACACCGGTAACCAGTGCAGCTCCTGGAGCAGTGGCAAGGCACAGCCATAATGACCACACCCCATCACCACCCGGGCAGCCACATTCTAGACCAGTTGCAGACTCCTAATGGTAATCAAGGGCAGTCCCATGTAGAGCGCATTACAGTAGTCTAGTGTAGAGGTGACCAGAGCATGTGTGGCCATGAGCAAGGAGTCCCGGTCCAGGATCGGGTGTAACTGGCGGATCACACGACGTTGTGCAAAAATTAATTTAACAACTGTTTATTACTAACACAGTCTTTTTGCAGTTATATTAGCATGTACAGTAATACCTCGCATAGCGAACATTTCACTTAGCGAGTAACTTGCTTAACGAGCAGACCTTTCCCCAAAAGGTCTGCTTCGTTGAACGAGCAAAAACTCACTTAACAGAAGCTTCGCATCTGCTGGGTTTTTTTTAACCCGGACAGGGAATTCCCCACCGCGTTCCAAAACAACCCGCAGATGCACACGCGCCAGCGGGGTGTTTTGGAATGCAGCGGGGGAGTCCCCCTTCAGTGTTCTAAAACACCCAGCTGACAGGCGCCGCCGGTGGGTGTTTGGAACGCAGACAGGGACTCCCCTACTGCATTCCAAAACACTCCGCAGACATGCTGCATGTGTCAACGGGGCGTTTGGGAAGGGTTCTGGGTGGGAAGATCCCCGTGCTCTTTGCAAATGCCCCGCTGATGTGCACTCTTCGTCACCGGGGCATTTGGGAAGGGTGTGGGGATCTTCCCCAAACCCTTCCCAAACGCCCTGCTGCTGCGGAGCACACATCAGCGGGGCATTTGCGAAGGGTACAGGGATCTTGCCCATACCCTTCCCAAATGCCACGCATGCACATGCATGCGTCAGCAGGGCATTTGGGAAGGGTATGGGGAAGATCTAGGTACCCTTTACAAACGCCCTGCTGATGCATGCTCTGCAGCAGTGGAGCGTTTGGGAAGGGTTTGCGGATCTTCCCTATACCCTTCCCAAACGTCCTGCATGCATCAGCAGGGCGTTTGGGAAGGGTATGGGGAAGATCACCGTAAAATTCGCAAACGCCCCACTGCTGCGGAGCGCACGTCAGCGGGGCGTTTGCGAGGGGTACGGGGATCTTACCGGAACGCATTTTGCTCGTTATGTGAGGTATCACTGTACTCCATTTGATGTATTAACAGTTGAAGTATGAGTTTCCTTGCAAACTGACATTTTCTTGAAAAAGATATTGCAGATAATAGAAAATGAAAATATTTCTATACAAAATTGCATTTGCATACCTAAAGTCTCTTGTCTTTCATTGTTAAATATATCATTGATGCTAATGGCTGTGTTAGTTTTCCTACAATTGTAGATTGTATTGATAATATCCCTTACATTACTGTCAGAATAGAAATTTAGGAAACTGTTCTATATTGAAGTGGGTTTGTTTCACCATATTTTGTAAGGAAATAAGGCTCATTAGAGCTTATAAATATCTTCCTTGCTATGGAAATAAAATTTCATCTACGGTACTTTGTTTAGGCAGCAACTATTTCAGATTTTCAAATATTATTTATAGCCATTATTTTCACAGCTTCAAAGATGTTCACACACCAACAGAAGACACGTCTTCCTTGTGTGGATTATTTTTCATGGTCTTGTATATGGAGTGTGACAGATGCAAAAAAAAAAGGGGGGGGGATTCTTGATTAAGTTCTTCTTTTGTGGGTCCCAATAATGAGCATTCTCTATGCTTGTGCAGAGAATACACAGCTGTTTGAGTGCAGAGAAGAATCCTCAAAGAACTACAGTCTAACAGGTCTAATGTTTGTACTTTCACATTAGCACTTCCTCATTTGAGTCAGCGAGTATTTGTATACAGAATAGTGTGGCACATTTTGCTTTGCAGGAAATATTACAAGATAGTTAAACCTGATCTTAAGTTTCCTGCTGCAGGTTAGGTTACGTCTAATCTGAATGAGAGGGGAAATAAATCTTTCTACAAATTCAGTAATGCAATTAAGATTGTTTTTGGCTATGCACTGCATACTAATAAAATAAAAACTGCTCTGTGTTGGACGTTTCCTGTGTTCCACAAATCAAACACGTGATTACAGTAACCACTGGCAAGTGTACACTTTCACATCTGCCTTTTACATGCTAATTGTGCTTGGTGCTGCAGGAATTTCAGTAGTAAAGTATACCTTGTAGGCCAAGCTTACTATGCCAGTGGATTCTATTCTTACAGTGTTTAAGCTGCAGTACTGTAGCCAGAACTTTACTGACAATATGAATTCGATCCCAAAGCACTGAAGGTTGACTCAACCTTCTGTCCTTCTGAGGTCGGTAAAATGAGTATCCAGCTTGTTGCAGGCAGAACACTGATTATCTTTGAATCACCCAGAGAGTGCTCTAAGTCTTATGTGGCTGTATATAAGTACAGTTGTACCTCACTTAAAGAGCATAATGTGTTCCACAGGATTGCTCTTTAAATGAGTTTGCTCATTTAGTGACCAATTGTGAGTGACCAATTGTGACTTCTGGTGGGGGGAATTGCAAACCCTGATTTATTTGTTAAGCGAGTTTTTGGTTGGTTTTATTTGTTAAGCAAAGCAAACATTCAGTGAAAATTCTGCTCTTTAAGCGAGGCACACTTTTGCGAGGTTTGACTGTATTTGTATTGCAGTTGCTGCTTGATGTCATATTTCATCCTCACTGTTCCTTGTCTGATTATCAGTGTTTTATATGTTAGTGTCAGTCTTGCTCTTTCACAAATTATTCATCCGTTTCCTCCAATAGGATTATCTCGTGGGTGGAACGTGGCTCACAGGGAGACTGGATCAGAACCATTTTGTCCATAAGAGCCAGATTATTTTAGACAGTTAATTTGCCTCTTTGGGAGGAGATTCTTACAACTACTGTGTCTGCGCTTAGTAGCCACAAATTGCTTGTAAATTAGATCTTCATGTATTATGTTCTTCAAACTGGAAGTTGTGAGAGCTCACTCCCTGAAGGAGGAAAATTGGCAATGTGACCAAGATCATGAGTAATTAAAACTTTATACATGTTCTATGCTTTATGAGGTAAAAAACAATAATTTATGATATTGGCAGCATAACACTCAGATGAGATCAGATGGCCTGTATCAATTGTCCTGGGTATAAATATAAATAGAAGTTAATTCTTGAACTAAAAGAGAAGTTTATTTCCAATACACACAATAAGGAAACAAGTCTAGTGATGACTCTATTTAGTACAGCATTTATTTCATAATAGCTATATAAATTTAGTATATCAACATGAATAGCACACAGGATTTCAGCTAATGAACTGCTGACTATTTATTTAATTTAATTCATATATCACCCACTTAGGATTTGTTTCTACTCTGGGTGGTTTACATCTTTCATGATCCTGGCAGCAATATCATCACACAGCCACTTACAAAAAAAGAGAAAGGCATATTTTGTAAAAAAACAAACAAAAAAACAGCATGGACAAAATAACAGAATATACAAATTTAAATTCTTATAAATTAAACTAAATATTGTCTTAATTAACCAGTGGGAGATCGTCCTTCCAAAGGCAATTCTTGAAGCTTAGACTTAACAAGCCATTTCTCTAGTCAAGTCCTGTCTGACAAAGTAGCCATTAACATAAAACACGCCGACACACGATACACATGAATAAAACTCTAAAATCTTAAAATCTCCAATCTAAAAAGCTAAAATCCAGATGGCAGAATTATGATTATCTTTGGTCCAGTAGGGACTGTTTCCCCTTTGTGGGGGTGGGGGACAATCACAATCTGGCATGTTTTAGTGGGTTTTGTATTTTTAATTATTTTTGTCCGGTTGGGACTGTTTTTTATTTTTAAATGCATTCCTATGGGAAAATGTGCTTTGGTTTACGATTATTATTTTGGTTTACAACGGGGGCTGTTGGAATGGACTACGTCGTAAGCTGGTGTTTTACTGTAATGCCTTTCCTAAATGTAGGTTTTTCTGGTTTCTGAGTGCAGAGCAGTAGTCTCAGCTTAGTGTGCTATCTAGATGTTTTGAACTTCAGTATGTAAACACCAAACAGAATAGCCAATGGTAAAGAATGATGCTAATGTAGGATATGAAAAGTTCCGCCTTGCCTTCCATTTCTAGTTATAATATTTAAAGTTCATCTTTCTTTAAAGTTCATCTTTCTGGGTTAGAATCATATGGGAAGCATCCACTGTTGGGATGGTTTATGTAGCAATATGTAGCAATGGCAATCACACTTATATACCAGCCCATAGCGCTTAGTACTGTCTCCCTTCTCCATTGCAATCTCACAAGCATCTGTGAGGAGGACGTGTCCATGCTACTATGGAAACCTCTGTAGAGCTGGATTTTAAGTGGCTTTTGGGCCTATAAGGAGAAGATGAAAGGAAGAAAAATTATGTTGCAGTACCACTATAATGACCTCATGACAGTGATTATCTTCCAGAGAAGGAGGGCATCCTGGTGTGTTACAGAAGAAACCAGCTAAGGATGTCCTCCATCTACTGTAGAAAATGAATATATCACTGTAAGTACCCAGTGTTCATAGCCTGTTGTAGCTTAGATTGGAATCATGTTTTGACCAAGGTCATGTAGCTTTACCAAAATAATGCACATTGGAAGATTCCAATAGCACCTACATCTACTTTTCTTTTGTTTTTCAGTCCTATGATAATGGACTTGCCCAAGGAGCTGAACTTGAATCTCATGGTAAGAGTTAGTTTTGGTAGCATCCACTTTGAAGCAGTGGGCTTACTATTGTTCCAAAACTTGCACATTCCAAGAAACTTTCTTTTGGGACTTGCTTTGGCACATATGTTGGAAAGATTTGTGTTGAGAATCCTTGGGACAGCGATAGCATTACTGCTCATTAATGACTGAGAAAAGCAGTATTATTTCACATGTGAAGCCAATACATTATCAGCTTCTTGCTTGCCAGAGCTCTTTATGCTGTTCTTGTCAAGGTCAGGATTTCTAATGCCTGATTACTGCCCCAAGAGTCCTAAAGAATCTGTAGACCTCCAAGGGGGTGGGAGGTGGAATCAGACACATGTGTTCTTTATAGCTGGTGTTTTGTCATAATAAAGGTTTGAATCAGACAACTATTTCCAGTCATATCAACATTCATTGGAATATCAAGATAAAAGTAATTTTCAGTGTTGGAATAATTTGAGGAAACATCAGCTTGTCTTTTTCTGCAAGCTTTATTTATCTACATTGCTTCTGTGGTCCATATGCATAACCAAGCCTCACAACTTAATTTTTTTAGAGCCACAAAGAACTGTAGGCACAGATATTTCAAAAGATATAAAAACTATACTTAAGTTTCAGGCAAATGCTTAAAACAGAAATCAGTCAAAATACCAGAACATAAAAGTACAAAATATGAATCTATTTTTTAAAAAATCCATTCTTGCAATTAGTGAAGAATTACTGGGTTGCCATGAAATGTCAGGACCAAGAGCTTAAGTTCACAAAAAGTGTATTAAATACTAAAAAGACTATTTAAGAATGTTAACTTGCATTGTAAAACTATAGAAGCTTTCAGTCTAAAAAAGGAACATTCAAAAACAGAACACATCTCTAAAAGCTATTAAAATAAATATGTAAAATAAAAAGCAATTCTTAAAATATTTAAGATCTTAAAAGTAAAACGCATTATTGCTTTAAATTTTTGGAATAGTAGCCATGTTAGTCTCTGGTTCAGTCATACCAGAAAACAAAATAAAAAACTCTGTAGCACTTTAAAGACTTAACTGCTGTATTTTTATTGTTAGCTTTCATGGATCAAGTCCACTTCTTCAGACAAGGAGTAAAACTTACAGGCATGGTTTATATACACAAAATGCAGAAGTTAAAGGGAGAAGGGTTTGCTCAAGCAGAATGACAGACAAGCAAGCATAACAACACACAGCATCCTACAGCTGTCAGTAACAATAGATTATTCATATTAGTTTTAAACGTCTCCCTTTCAATCTCAAAGGTGTGGAGAAAGCCCATTCTGGTTTCTGATTAACCTCTTACTTGCATGTCAGAAATCAAACAAAAACACTGTACTTGTATAATAAAACTATGTAGTTTTAAGTAATTTGAAGCCTTAAGCATACATTATTTAAATACATGCAAAACTATTCCAGTTTCTCATTCAGCTAGGCCATTGTATGGATTTGTGGAGGGAAATCTATGATGTGTTTTAGTTGTTGATTTCTGTACAAAAAGTTGCTGCTTGGTTGCTACATGTCTCCAACATTGTTGATATTTAGAGCACAGCATAGTATAGCCTTGTGTAATAGTACAATATATTGCCTTCTAATCAACAACTTGCTATCTTTTAGCTGTTAATATAGCTAAATCTCCTTCTCCCCCATGACAGTCCTAAAGTTCTGTTGCAATACAATTTCTCATAAATTTTGATAGTGTTCTCAATTCTGCCTTAGGTATGAGAACATGCTCTCTCTTCTACTCTAGTTGAGAGAATATGATCTTGTTTCTAATCCAGTTGGAAAGAGATAGCTTGCCTTCTACCCTGGGAGAACATGGCCTCACACCTAATCCAATGAACACTTATAATTTTCAGTAGGTGATGCTATAGGATTACAAATATGGGTTCAGTCAGTTACAGTTATATTTCTCAACATAAGCAGCATTCAAAAGGCTAACAAAAGCAAGATGAAATGTATTTGGCTGGCAAAGCATTTTGATTCCGTGACCGTGCTTGCCTGAAGAGCTACATGAGTGCTATAGTAAAAATTATTTTTTAAAACCACTTTCATTTTTGGGGCTACTTTCTTTACACCCATGTTATAATACATTATACATGCTCAAGAGTACAGCTTGAGAGTCCACACTTCTTCCTAAAGTATAGGTTCTCAAACTTGGCTCTCTAGATGTTCTTGGACTTAAATTCCTAGAAGGTGTGCTGACTTGGGCTTCTGGTAATTGAAGTCCAAGAACACCTGGAGAGCCAAGTTTAAGGAATCCTGGTCTAAAGTAACAGTTAAAATTATGCCAGATTAAAGGCATTTCAAGACCAGAGTTGTTAAGTTTAACATGCAGATGCAGTAAAGTTACATTTAGCATTTAAGGTCTAGAACTCAGAAAGCTAAACTTTATTTATGGCAGGAAAGAATGCTTCATTGATCTGGACACATATTTCAATTTGGGAGGCAACTTGTGGGCTGGATACTAGATACCAGTGGCACTTAGGGAAGCATCAGTTTGGTTAAAGCAAAATGGCAATGCCACATGAATTTAGATCAAATATCCTGCTGGGACCAAACTTTGTGAGGGTTCTCCATTTCTGAATTAAGGAATGTCCTTTTTGTGTCAACCAGAATTAGCAGTGGTTAAGTGTAATGATGATGTTTTTATGCTTAAGAAGGGTAATCTGTTTCATTTTCCTCAAGTTCCTTAATTATGCATAGTGTCAACCTGTAGGAAGAATAAGACTGTTGCTAAAGTAATAATGGTAGTATCTGGGAAAACCTAATGCTTTGATTTGATTGGAGCACGATTTCAAGGTAGAGAAGTAGCAATGAAGAAGCAGTAACTTTGTTTCCTTCCTAATTGGTCTAGCTAGAAAATGCCTCTGGTATAAGAGTATTTCTACTTGGCAGCAAAATAGTAGTGAGGTACAGTAAAACCCTGCATAACGAAAATATTTTGTATTGCGAGGCTGCTCGCTATGTGAGATTTTTCGCATAATAAAAATTCCTATGGAAAAACTCGCATAGCGAAATATTTTCATTCTGCGAGTTTTTCCCATAGAAATTTTCATTATGTGAATTTTTCCAAAGGGAAAATCCGTTTCGCATAGCGAAAATTTTCGTTATGCAAGTCCAAAAGTTTTTGAAATGCCCGCTCGTTATGCAAGTTTTTCGTTAAGCGAGGCATTCGTTATGCAAGGTTTGACTGTATTGTATTTCATCATACACCATATAAATTGAAATTGTTTCTATAACATAAAGTGATAGTTGCTCTCTTGGATGACTTTTAAAGATAGCTTATATAAATTAATTGAAGGCTAAGGATATCAATGGTTTCTGGTCATGTTGCCTTTAGTATTAGAGGCAGTGTGCCATGGCATGCTGGTTGCGTACAGCTCATAGATTTCCTACAAGCAGCCCACAAGCCACTGAGGCACAAATATACCAGACTATTTAGGACTTTGGTTTGATCCAACACAAACCATCTTACATTGTTATTAGGATTTTACAAAATTTTCATTCTTAAGCTATGCATATATTCTTCACTCTAGCTTTTACCCAGTTGAATGATTTGATATAACTTAAAATGATTGCATGTGTTAGAAATGGCTGTTTATGTAGATCAGGGGTGCCCAAACATTTTGGGCCACAGGCCGGTCATGTGGTTCAGGGTGCTGGTAACTATGGCCCCGATGGCAATTCATCCAGCCTGCGTAGCCCTAGTCACTTCTGAAAGCGGAAGTAAAATGTGTGTTTTACTTCCGCTTCCAGGAGCGACTCGGGCTTCGTGAGCTGGATAAATTGGCATTGGGGCCCCAACTGGCCCCCAGGCCATAGTTTGGGCACCCCTTATGTAGATTGAGTCTCATTACTAGCTCGGTGAGAGATTGGAAAACTATACTGAGTAGACTCTTTTCATCTTACAGGTGGCTCTACATTTTGTGGTATTGCATCTCTGTGCCTGATGGGTAAACTGGAAGAAGTCTTCTCTGAGAAGGAACTGGACAGGATAAGGAGGTGGTGCATCATGAGACAACAGAATGGCTATCATGGTCGACCAAACAAACCTGTTGACACCTGCTACTCTTTCTGGGTAGGAGCAACTCTTAAGGTAATTTCAAAGTTTTTCTACTGTCACACATAATCTGCTTAACTACATATCTGTCACTCAGATTAGAGCTAATCAAGTCATGAATGATGGCTTTAAAATCAGATGTTTTATTTTATCTTATTTTTTTCTTGAGAAGTGATAGTGTGCATGCTTCAGAATGATTATCTTATTTATAGTAATATGATTTAAAACTGATAATGCTTCTCCCGATTGGGGCGGGGTATTAAATTTAATTAAATAAAATAAATAAATAAATAAATAAAATTAAACATACTAATTTATTCTCTCAGCTCCTGAAAATATTTCAGTATACAAATTATGAAAAGAACAGAAATTACATTTTATCAACTCAAGATCGCCTTGTCGGTGGATTTGCTAAATGGCCTGATAGTCATCCAGGTAAGTTCATTTTCTTGCATATCCACAGGCAGTGTGAAATTTCTAAATAGCTAGAAGATGAAAAAAGATTATTCACGCTTTTTAAAATTATAAAACAAAACATTTACAAATAGAGCAGAAATAAACTCAGGAAGAGGCAAGGCACAAAAAGTAAAAGAAAGCAAGAAAATTGATCATTGTACCACTTCTTTCTCCACCTGAATCTTTATTTCTTTATTGCTTGGCTGTCTGCAGTTACATGCTATCCCTTTTGCTGGAGCTGCTCTGCTTCTAGGCAGTTCTCTGCTCCTTCTGAAAATCTACCTTCCTGGCCTTCTGGAGAATGTATTTTGGAATGATCCTGTTTAAATGTGACAAAATTAATGCACCAAGAGATGGGAAATGTTTGTGGGACTGGATCACCGTTTGTACAACTGAAAGCTAAAGCTTGTTGGGGGAGGGGGCTGTAACTGTTTCTAAAATAGTTTTGTTGAGTTCAATGAGAGATGAGAACTCTTCTTTAGCTATATCTCTAGATTAGAAGAAGGATGCCCAGAAAACTTTCTTCATATTGACATTGTTGCTGTTAGGCTGTAATCCTACATTCTGAAAAGCTTTAATGGCGACCCTGCCTTGACTTCCCATTCTGGGTCTGCAAAATGTTTGGCTTTCAGATTTGGTATGTCTTGAAACATTTGTATTTAAATTAGAGCAATTAAAAAACAGTATTGAAGTCAAACTGTCAGAGTAAAAAGTGGCTAGCACAAATGTGGTTTCCAAATGTTGCACTATTCTTAAAAGCTATGGTTTATGCTGGGAGTTTTTCAAGGTACAGTAATACCTCGGATAACGCTAAGACTTGGTTCCACAAGTCTTGGTGTTATCCGATTTTTAGTGTTATCCGATGCATGTTAAAATCCTATAGGATGGATCGGATAACGTTAAAGCTCCATAGAGATACATTGTAACCGTACAGGCTTTAGCGGTTGTTATCCGATCCATCCCATAGGACCTTAACATTATTCGATCCAATTCTCCACCCCAGATTGCTTAATGTTATGCGATTTTAGCGTTATCCGAGGTAAACGTTATCTGAGGTATTACTGTATACATTACTCTTTTTATTGCTTAGTTTTTGGCTAATAAAAACATTTTGTTGGATTAGAACTTTGTATACTGAATATGTTTTCGGCTTGTACAGCAAAAGACTGACGAGTCTGATTTCTCATTCATTAAACTTCAGAGATTTTGCTGGAGTAGAATAGTGATTTTAAGTAATATAGTCGCAAGAATGCATTGAAATTGAAAAGGCTTTGGAATTTAGGTTAAACTGACTTACAAATTTAATCTTTCTGGTCTGGAAAGTTTGTTAGCAAATACTGGCATACAAATAAGAAACTGCTGTTGATAGTCAACTTTTTATTTCTAAATTAAAAAGCAATTATATATGTTGGCTTGGATTGGAAATAGTACTTTCTTGGGTCCTATTGAATTAAGTTGGTATTCAGATATCTTCTAGAATTAATGCACATGTTTTTGAAATTTTTGTTGGCTTTATAAGAGAGAATACAGTTAAAGAGCTATCTTGGTGCTACACGAACAGTGTACACTTTTAATATAGCAATTGTAGATAAAACCTGAAAAGATAGAGGGAAGTATTTCAGATTTCGTGTGTGCATGATCTTGTTTTAAGACTAACATTTGAACCATTATGTGTCCGTCCTATAATTTGAAAATCTCAAGTGCAGAACAGGTAGGAATAGATAGCTCTTGACTGTTTAAATAATTGCCACTCGCGTTTACTGTTTCTCTGAGTGTTTGCTGAAATATCTCATGTCTTCCAACTTACACATTAATACAAAATGTTGTGTAATGTGATATGCAAAAATCTATCTTGTAGAGCAGGGGTTCCCAATCTACGGCCCGCAGGCCAGACGTGGCCTGCGGCACCATTTCATGTGGGCCACTCCCTCCACTGCAGCATGTAGAAGTGGATGCATTTACATCAGCCATAAAATGCTCCTGCATATGCATAAATGTACCTGTGGCTGTTGCAAATGTGGAAGTGGGCGCATTACGACAGCCATAAATGCGCCCACTTTCACTTCAGGGGTTGTGGTCAGGTGCATGGTGTAAAAAGGTTGGACACTCCTGTTTTAGAGGAATGTCTGTGTTAGGACCAAAATATTGTTTTCAGTTACATAAATAAGGTTTAGTGCTGCCAAAGACACATTGGTTTGAATGGAATTGCATGGACTTTCCTAACTGAATTCCTCATTATTTGGAAGCTTTCCTCTCCCCTTTGCTCCCTTGTCTCTTGTCAATTTTACTCTAGGCATCTTCCAGACAGGTATACAAATGTTATCTGGTGATGTTATACCCTTGAATTTTAGTGAAACAGAAAGTTGAGAAATAGAGAAACACCTGGTTTCAGTACATAATACACTTATTCTAACATGTGGTTTCTTCTTCCAGATGCTCTGCATGCTTACTTTGGCATCTGTGGCCTATCATTAATGGAGGAGCCTGGTATTCACAAGGTTCACCCTGCCCTGAATGTAAGCACAAGAACCTCCGAGCGCCTTCAGCACCTTCATCAAATCTGGGCAGCTAAAGACTGTAAACAGTGTTCAGAGGAAACGCCTGGTGCCACATGACTAACAGAGACTCCCGTTGAGCTTGGTAGCATAATTGTAGCCCAGGGTTAAAAGCCATGTATAACCAATGTGCTCTTTTTAAAAGTACTGGACTCGTGCAATCAAATTCACGTTACTAGCATCATTTTGACAGCAAATGGCCTTTAGCCGTGAATTGGGATTAAAAAGAAATTGCTTGCCCCTGCAGACAGTGTAATAGAGTTGATTTTCCAAGAATTCCTTTGAAGCAGAATTAATTATTTACTTCTGTTATGTCACTTTGAACAGTGCAATGGCAAAGATAAAGTATAATAGAAAATATCTACAAAATGTATTTACATATTTTCATATTTCACCGCTCGAGATAGATGACACTTATTTGGAACATCCTTGGTATAAAAATCTCACAAAATGCATCTTGATTGTTAAAAGATGTTCTTTTCAAGTAGCTGGGAATTCTATAACCTTTGTAAAAAAAATTAAAATTATTTTATTCATTATATGATGGATCATAGTGTTGTTTTATTTTATTTTTGAGCCATCCTGACGGCAACTAGTCAGAATAATTTTTGAAGACATTTCATATTATCTGATAAAGAGGAGCTGAAAAAATGAAACCTGCAGCTTCTATTCTCACAATTTATCTAGGATTTACTTGTGAGCTATTACAGAAAATTCTGGAGAAGTGATTTATCCCATTTTCTGTGTGATGTTTGTGCACTTCACCACCTGGTTTTCTTGCTCACAAATTGTGTTTGACTAAAATGATATGTTATCTCCCATTAATCTAGACAACACTTTTTCTACCACTCTTCCTTTGGTCTTTACTGTTTTGTCATATTGGACCTATTTTCTGTTTCTCTTCCCTTCACATTACCTGGATAGAGAGTGATCCATTTCACCGTGTATCAAAGGTTATGGCTGCTCCCATCATCCTTAGCCAGCGTTCAATAATGCTGGCTGACTAAGCTTGCTATCTATGCATCATGTACTCGTTCAATCGTTTCATTTGGTTCAGCAGTTCATCAGGTAGAAAGCATATTCAGTTTCTTTCTTATAAGTGTTATCATATTTGTTCATAGTCTTGTACTGCCCTGGGCAAATTTTCATATAGCTTTTGTTTTAAAATGAAAAACCAAAGCCCATTTTTATGGGAGGATAAAAACCTAGTGTAGGAAATGCTTAAATTACTATTCTGTGATAAATGAAATATAAAATAAGAGATACTTATCTGGATGTAGCCTTCAAAACAGAGTTCCATTTTAGAAATGTTGTCATTTTTGGTTGTTCAAAATGCTTCTCCAAATAATCTCCTACTAAGAGATTGGCTAAAATCTTACTGGTTTTTTCTGCCACCATTAGTGGTATAAATCATAGCACCACTATGTAAAATACTATGTAAAAATGAGCTCTCGTGGCACTGTGGTGAAAATTGCTGTACTGCAGCCAAAACTACTGATTTTGTGAGTTCGATCCTGATAGGGGTCAAGTTTGCCCTAGCCTTCCATCCTTCTGAGGTCGGTTAAATGAGCACCCAGCATGTTGGGGGCAAAATGTTAATTACTGTACTTTTTGAACCACCCAGTGAGTGCACTTAGTGCTATGGTGTGGTATATAAGCGCAATTGCTATTACTAAGGCACGTTATAAAGCAGTACTTAAAACCATTTTTCTGACCAGTCTACTTTAAAATGCTGGCACAAATTCACATGTTTTTTTTTTACTGTGTACTTAGAGACAGGCTTGGAACAAATGAACTCCCTTTTCTGCATAACTAGAAATAAACTCTGCAATGCTGACCTTGGCTCATGACACAGAAGGCCAAATGTAGCACTCCTTACAAAAGCTCCATATAGTTTGTAGAAGGGTTTCACTGCAAATTGAATGTGGGTTGTTTGCCCTTTCAGTGAATCATGGTTATTTAGGGATAGAGATGTTTTCTGCTCTACTTCCCAGGAAGCACTATCACCTGACAATGATGTAGGGATAAAAAGTGCTTGACTAGATCCAGAAATGTTTCAAATCTTTGCTTAGCTTGAAGTTCACAAGGTGATCTTCAGGTAGTCATTTACTCAGCCCAGCCAACCATTTAAGGTTATAGAAGGAAGAATAGAAGAACAATGGCATGTAAGGAAAAGGTTGTTGTCCAGATGTGATCCGCTTTAAAACTGCCTTAATTCACAGTGGTCACAGTACAACCCTGACCAAGTTGGACAAATGATAGGGCAAACCAGAATATTTAAATCACATGTGTTTATGATGAGCACTAACTTTTTACTGTTATGGTTCATGTCATCATGGGTTTTTGCTGTAAAATAACAGTACCCATTGAGGGGACTGTCACGAAACCAGCCGACCCCCTCTGCTCTGGACTTCCTAAACCAAAGCCCCCAGAGGGCGAGCTGGCCGGCAATGCAGCTAAGCTGCTTCCCTTCTACAAGGAGGTTTAATAGGTAGCATATTCAGAGGCTTGTGTGTGAATGCATTGCTGCTCTTACCCTTTAGTCCAATGAAGAGACGTTGTGGAAGCAAACAAAGGTTTAATGATTAGGTTCATAAAGCATAAAAGTCAGTAGCATAAGACAGTCCAGCAAACAGAGCAATAGTCCTAGGTAATCTAGGTAACCATGATGAAAACAAAGGAATAGTCCCCAGGCATAGATGTTAACCCATAGATATCCAAAAGCGAACTCCTTCTGCTCTCTCTCCAAGATGGAGATTCTAAACCATGTGTCGTGTTTAGGCCAATCAGAGACAGTTAGAAACTTTCCCACAACATAGGATTGTTGACACACGTGTACAGTCAGTGCTCTAACCTGTAGTCACAACATCAGTGAACTCAGAGTGCTGGGAACACTGAACTAAAAACAATTGTCTTGTGACACGTAGTCTTATGACACAGAGAGAAGAAAGGATTTTTGAGGCCTAGTTTAAACTAGGTCCTCCCCAAGCTTTGAGAACATTAGGAAAAAGATATCGTTTCACGTCAGGGACATTACAAGAAGGAACTCCAAATTGAGTCCCAGAATGTGAAATAACTTGACCCAAAGATTTCTTGTAGCAGGTATAAAGCAGCAAGAAATCTTGAGTACCTGTTAACAATCCTGCATCAAAGTGTACTATGCATTTGAAAGGAGCAGATTCCTTCTTATCCCATAATATTTTTTACAATATAAGGCTGTGGGGCAGTACTTTTCCCCCTAGCTGCACTTTATATGAAAGGCATTCTGCTTTTTCTGAGATTTAGCTCATTTCTTTTATCCTTTGTGGTCTCTTAAAAGCACCATCTTCTGGCAAATAACTTAATTCTGCCTGAATCCAACAATTAAACTGTAGTGCTTTCTCTGCCTGGCATGTTGAGCAAAGCACTTTCTTGTGGGCTCTGAATAGTAGTTTACTGGCAGATAGAGAATCCACACTACCTCCTTAGCTTCCTGGACTTTTCAATCTTTTGTCACTTGTGACTGAAATTGCAATATCCGCTTAAACAATGCATCTTTTTTCATTGCTGCCAATCGCACAACCAATATATAATCTTATTGTATCTTGGATTTTCCATATGTACAGAGCAAACATATATCCTATTTTTTCTTGCTCCACTTACCTGTTTTTCCATGCAGAGTGTTATGCCAGTAGAATGGGGGCTTCCCTCATTCATTATCTATTTTCTACTTCTTTGAGTTGAAAAGTGGCAGTTATCTTGTTACTTGGAGTACAGACTTCACTGATTGGAAGGTAAATACATGACTCCTACTGATTAGAGCTGATAAGATGGTGGATGGCAGCCATTCTACCTCGGTTGCAATGTCCTTCCATTCAACGTTCCTGTCCTTCCACTCAGAAAAACAAATCCAGGAGGTTATACATGGGTTGGTCAGCATTGTAATATTACAACATCATTCCATGATTGCATATAGTAGTTGGGAGTTGAGAAAGCTGCACCGATTAGAAGTACGTGAATCTTCAAGGCTGAAGCATATTGACTGGAAAATCCAAGGAAATCATCCTCCATATTCTGTCAGTGCTGACAGAATGAATGGTACTGCTTCCCAAAGAAGGGGAAGGAATGTGTTGCCAAAGTGGCCCCAACTGATGGATTATGCAACAGCATGATGCACCACTCACTTTCTGATGCGAACTGTTAATTTGCCTGTCAGTATCTCAGTGCAATATAAAATGTATGGCAGGCAAATCACAGCTAGGTCGTTTGGACTGCAATCAGCACAGCAAGTCCCGCATCACCAATCAGCAATGGAAAACTTGGCAATCTATCACCACATGAATTACCTCATATACAAGGAACATGCATAAACTAAGAAAAATCTAGGAGATAAAGTGAACAGTAAAACTTTAGTAAATAAACATTGGGAAGAACTAGATCAGCAGATGGAATACGGATAGATTAATCTCAAATCACAGGGATTGAATCTGGCAAAATCCTGTCAAAAAATAAAAACAAAATAATGGCCCACAGACTGGCAATGCTCATTATTCATTTATTTATTCATTTTATTTACATTTATGCCCCGACCTTTTGATTCAACCACTACTCAGCAGCTTACAATATATAAAACATACAATGCAACATTATAAAATATGTATAAAAATCAAAATAATAATCATTCAAAATACAGTCACACCTCGCATAACGAATTTAATTCGTTGTGCAAGGCTGCTCACTATGCAAGTTTTTCGCTATGCGAGTCAGACTCGTATAACGAATTTTTCGCTATGCGAGTCGGACTTTTCCCTATGGAAAAACTCACATAACGAGCGTTTCAAGGGGGGAAACTCCCATAGCTGTGTAAAATTTGTGTCCCTATTCAAATATGTTCTTAAACAATTGTGTTGGATCCAAACTAATGCATGGTGCAATTCTGTGCTTATTTTACTAGGAATAAGCCCCACTGAAATCAATGAGACCTATCCGTATAATTACATTGTTAAGTTACATTTCTCTTGAAATTAATGGAATAAGATGAGCTAACTTTTCAGACTAATTGTGGTGAGGTGTTTTGAATTTATTATATTTATATGTTACCTTTGGGACATATAATTGGGATTCAAAGCTGCTTACAAAACAGTTTGTTTTTGTGTCAGAGATTACTCTTGAGTTGAAAGGATTTTTTCAGGGGGCACCCAAATGAGGCTCCTTTCATGTCCCCCATCATGCAGCTTTTGGGAATCAAACCCATCTTTCCAGTCTCCAAGCTTAGCACCTTAACCACTAAGCCACCAGGGAAGCTGCTACAAAATGGTTAACAATAGAAATGTAAATAAAATTGGGATCTGTTTCAAATGATCAGAGTGCCATGTTCTTCAGCCAGTTTGTGTGAAGTAAAATGTATTTTCCCATGGCACTTTTTGTTGTTGTTCAGTCACACAGTCGATTCCGATCCTTTGCAACCCCATGGACCACTGTCTGCCAGGCACTTCTGCCCTCCACTATCCTCCTCAACTCGCTCAGCTTTGTGCCCATTGTCTCTACAATACCATCTAGCCATCTCATTTTTGGCCACCCCCTTCTTTTGCCCTCCACCCTTCCCAGCATCAAGGCTTTTTCAAGCGAATCCTCTCTTCTCATTTGATGTCCAAAGTACTTTAGCTTCATCTTCACTATTTGACCTAAGAAGCAGTCAGGGTTGATTTCTTCTAAGATTGACCTATTTGTTCACCTTGCTGTCCAGGGGACTCTCAAAACTCTCCAACACCACATCTCAAAGGCATCTATTCTGCACTCAGCTTTCCTTATGGTCCAGCTCTCACAACCATACATTGCCACCGGAAATACCATTGCTTTGACTATACGAATTTTTGTTTGCAATGTGATCCCATGGGTTTTGCATGATGCTCTTTGGATTGTGATGGCTAAAGTACTTCGATGGCTTCAGGCAAAAAGAGAATGTATCAGCTGCACATGAGACATTAGTGTCTAGAACACAAACAGCCAAGTGGCTAGCTTCCCGAAATATGCAAAAGGACATTTGTTTTCCAAATAAGTTTGATGTTTCACAGCATGCTTTGTTTAATGATGTGAGAATTATAATAAGCTCCGGATTCATTTGCAAATTGGTTGTGAAAACAGAGATGTTTTGGATAGAGCTGTTTTATTGCCTGAACAGGAAGTGGCTACTTGTTTCTGCCTTTCCATTCCCAATTGCCTACAGCAGGAGTTCTCAGTCTTTTTAATCCAGGGACCAGGTCACGCTCCCTCACCTTTGGGGGGCCGACAGCCATTTTGCCCTTCCTCTACCACATGGCAATTCCGGGTGTAGTGGAAGCAGGGGGGCATATGAAATTGTGCCGCAAGCCGCATCCGGCCCATGGGCCACAGGTTGAGAACCCCTGGCCTACACAATGCGGTTGCATCACGGTGCGGCAGGTCCTTTCATGTGCCAGCCGTTTTCTTTCTTAACTTCTGGTCTAATTTTGACCATACTAATATGGCAGGCTGACGATTGCAGGTAAATTTAAGATCTGTCTAGCTGGCTCTGAGATTTCATGGTGCTTTGGAATCTGGAGGCATATCATTTGGGCCCCTTCTATGTTGATCTTGACTGTGTGCAGACTCTGGAATGTTGTCGGAGATCAAGGGTTCCCACGGTTTTCCTTCTAAAAAAGGCAACCCAATTCTGCTGCAGCTGTCAAATGTGATACCGAGTCTGGATTGGGTTTGCTTTCCTTTGCTCTCCTCCCTGCCACCGCTCACCCAACCCCAGCAGCTGCGACAGTTTCACTTACTGCTCATTAATGAAATCTTTTTTTCAGACTAAAGCAAATGGCCAATAAAGAATATCTCCTCTCTCCCATCCAGTATCCACACACACACACACACAGAGAAAGAAGATGGAGATGGGTATTGTGTGTGTATTTATGAGGAGTGAAAAGCTTCAGGCAGGCTATGAATGCCTTGCCTTAACCACCTTTTCTGTTCCTGTCATCTGTGCCTAACTTCGCTTTTAAGTCACAGCACATCCAAAACATTTATAAATGGCCTATGCCAGTGGTGGTGAACCTATGGCACGCGTGCCAGAAGGGGCACTCGGAGCACTCTGTGGGCACGTGCACTGTCACTCCAGCACAATTTGCCCTGCCCCTCTGCCCAGCAGTCCAATGAGAGTGCTTCCTCCCTCCCCCCAGCACAAAGTTCACCCCGCCCCTCTGCCAGGCAGCCTAATGGTAGTGATTCCTCCTGCCAGCACAGAGTTCACCCTGCCCCTCTGTGGAGCGGTCAAGCAGCCTGTTGAGTTTGGGAACTTGGTCTCTGAAAGCTTTGCCATCACTGGCCTATGTAGTATACATGCAGAGCCCTGGTGGTGCCGTGGTTAAACTGCTGTACTGCAGCCAAAACATTGTGAGTTTGATCCTAATGGGACGTAAGGTTGACTCGGCCTTCCAGCCTTCTGGTAAAATAAGTAGCAGCTTGTTGGGGGCAAAATGCTAATTAACTTGTGAACAACCCAGAGAGTGCACTAAGCGCTATGGGGCAGTATATTAGTATAGTTGCTATTTCTATTGCTATATTAACTTGAAATGGTTATCAATAGTGTACTTGGTTTTTTCAAAGAGCACTTCACTTCTGCAAATTCCTCTGACCTTTCTAAAGTGAAACGCCAGTAGGACCAACCTTCCGTCCCCAAGACAACTTTCATCCTCAGCCAGCATGTTCCATGGGGGTGGTAGGAATAATACTTATAGGTTCCCAACCTATGGCCCGTGGGCTGTGCCGTGCCGTGCCAGCAAATCATCTGGCCCACAGTGAAACTGGAAGTGCTTACGACAGCAAACACGTCCACAGCTGCACAAATGTGCCCATGGCTGCCATGGTTTATGGCAATCTTCATGGTGGAGGAACCACGTGTCTGGCCCACTCAGCTGTCTAAGGGTGTGTGGTCTGGCCCGTGGCGTGAAAAAGTTGAGAACTAATATAGAGGATCTCAAATTATGGAAAGGTTAGTTTGACCTGTGTGAAAGAAGCTATAATGTTCACAGCTAGGAAATGAACCAGATGACAATGGACAAAAATACTAATTTACAGGTTTAACCTGTTAGTGAATTTCTGAAAGGGAAAGCTAGGTACAGGACTAATTTATTATATTACAGTACTAACAAGTGTCTCCAGGTCTCTAACAGAAGCAACATGACATGTGTCACGCATATGATGTTCTCCCTATCTGTCTGTTGAAAATAGGGCTTCAAACTGGTTACCATGTAGTGATGTGCAGCCATTATCTGGGTAAGGCAGGAAGAGGTTTTGGCAGAATCCAAAGCATGTGCACTACAGCTAAGATGTGTACCACAAGCAAGCATCTCTTGTATGTACGGTACTGAGCTAATTCCTATGCTCATACTGTATCTGCATACTGGAAGTGTGGGATGGTTGATCCATGTTGTGTTAGGTAAATAATTGAGACAGTTAGGATAACCCCCGTATGCTCTGTTAAGTCTCTAAACACCACCTATATAAGCCTACATATGGGAAATATCAAGAGAGAATATCAGCTTTTCTAGTAGCTCTTGTTGAGGAAGCTTGAAACTATCACACCCCATTGCAGTGTTATCTTCCATTGCCAAGTATTTCTCCTTGCTAACGAGTTCTTGTATAGATAGCTCAGTGCATTAGGTATCTGTCTATGCAATCATAGGTGGGATGTTCAATTCCCCACTCTGAATTCCAGAAGATGCAGGCTATGGCCTTGGGGAAAACTGCCAGTCCCAGTATGCCCCCAGAAGAAGGGAATGTTAAACCATTTGTGGGTACTATCTACTTAGGAAACCTTACAAAGAATTGCTCTAAGTGAGAATTGACTTGATGATACATGGTTAGAAAGAGCCCTTTCACCTGAAAGTCATAATCTAGTTGGCCTGTCTGTATATAAGTGTAAGATTTCTGTAAAAATTCTTATCATTTTTGGGGGGGTCTTGAGCAGCGGCAAGATACTCATACAGGAGGTCATGTAGTTGTCAGAATTGTGCTAAGCAAATATAAATAACCTCTGTTGCTTCACATGAGGCAATCTTCTAGAAGAATGTTGGGTTAAAATAAAAACAGAAAGCAGGCATAAACATGTTGAGAGCTGGGAGTACAAGAACTAGATGAACATCCATCGCATCTGACTTTTTTAAAAATCTGTGAAATTGTTTTGTGGATGAGAGATGCCCCACTGTTCAATACATTTCAAAGCAAAATTTGATTCTGCTGGGAAGTTTTCTGCCTTGGCCCTGGGGTACAACTAATTGCCCGGCAGTGCTCTTTTTCTTCTATTTCCATAAATCTTTAATATCATGTTTGTTTCTGTAGCACAATTAGTGCACTCAGTCAGCATTTCTAAGGCCAATTAATGTTTTTAACCCTTGATGCACTTGTAGGGCAATCCAATACATATTTGCTCATAAGTAATTTCCACTAATTCCAGGAGCCTGATACCTAGGTAGGACTAGAGCAGTGATGGTGAACCTTGGCACTCCAGGTGTTCTTGGACTTCAGTTCCCAGAAACCCAAGTCAGCACTCGTGCTGATCAGGGTTTTTGGGAATTGAAGTTCAAGAACAGCTGGAGTGCCAAGGTTTGCCATCACTGGACTAGAGGATTGTTTTAACTCTATCTGCTAAGAAAGGGTGTGGGTGTGGGGTTTTTTTTAACCTGCTGAATATTTATAGTATGCCTGGCTAGATCGTTGGGATTATTTGCTCATAAATATGTAATTGCAGACAGAACACTACGCATGAAACATTCATGTTTTCCTACATACTTAACCTATATTTCTAACATGAACTCCTTCTTCCAGACGCATGTGATGTATATGAAAGAGGATTTTTCATTACAAAATGTTTTTATTGATGTTTCAAGCAGATACACCCATTTCCTGTAGAAGAAAAGACTAGTTAGCATTAACAACAATGAAGCAAAACAGGAAAAAAAGAATAGAATAATTCAAGTAATGAATTTGACTGTATGATAGTTGAGAATAAAAATATAAATACTGAACAAAAGGAACACCTCGCCCTTCGGTGAGTTTGCACAGATGGTTTCTCAAGCTATCCACTGGCTGCACAGATTAAAATAGCCTCTTAAAGGGTATTTGTTTGAATTCCTTTATTTGGTTTCCCATTAGCACAATATGCCGCCCAAGTGACCACTATTTATTGATACCAGTTTCTATATCCTCTGCCCAGACTGGCGCAAACTCCATGTAGGCCAGGAAATGCTGAAAAGAAGCTGTGTAAAATATTTACAGTACTGTACTAGAAACATGGCAGTTTTTTTTCTTCACAGCCTCTAATGCTTCAAGATTGTGTTTCAATAATGCTAGATAAAATCTGCCAGTTTCCATCGCCCAGTTTTTCAGGCTCCTATAAAACACCTTCCCCATTTAGGATTTTGTTGAGTCATAAACATTATTACAGGAGTAGCAAGAGGAATAAGTAGCAATTCATTGTATGTCTTAAATGTATCTCTCAATTTTCCATAGTGGCTGTATTGTCCTTTTTCATTTTTTAAAGAGCATAATTCAGCATTGTGAGTTTATGTTGTACTGTAGCTACTCCAAGCTACAGCGGAGTACATGGAGTACAGCACTCCGTACACTCCGGTGTTGAGGCATGCCTGCCACATGTCCATGGAAACGTCTGCAGATACAGGCAGGGCTGGCTTGTTGGGTATAAACAGAGATGAGCACTGAAACCTAGTGTCGGATATGACTGGCTTTTGAGCAAGGGCAAACTTTACCTTTACCTTACTCCAAGCTTCTGTTAAAGATCTTCCCTTTGAAGGAGGAATAGTTTGTGTATTGTTGTGAAAGCTGAACCATTAGGAAAGCTGAGCGCAGAAGAATAGATGTCTTTGAAATGTGGTGTTGGAGGAGAGTCTTGAGAGTCCCCTGGACAGCGAGGAGAACAAATAGGTCAATCTTAGAAGAAATCAACCGTGACTGCTCATTAGAAGGTCAAATAGTAAAGATGAAGCTAAAGTACTTTGGACATCAAATGAGAAGAGAAGATTCACTTGAGAAAGCCTTGATGCTAGGAAGGGTGGAGGGCAAAAGAAGAAGGGGGTGGCCAAAAATGAGATGGCTAGATGGTATTGTAGAAGCAATGGGCACAGAGCTGGGCGGGTTGATAGTGGAGGACGGGGTGCCTGGCGGACAGTGGTCCATGGGGTCACAAAGGGTTGGAATTGACTGTGCGACTGAACAACAACAAAAATAGGGATTGATGTGTTCTGGATCATTTGGATGGAGAAGCAAAATTGTTTTCTTTTCATGCAAATGGTAACAGAAAAGGAAAAATTAGAAGCAGTGAAAAATGCATCTGATGACAAGGACTATAGTCTACAAGTGCTTTATACCAAATAAAATGTCTCCAAAAATGTCTCAAGGCTTTTTGTTACTTTTTGCTGCAACAGATTTGTGTGGCTTTCCCTCAGAGATCATTGGTTATGTTTTATGTTCATTTTAAGGCCTGATATGTGTATATCTATAAAATTCTCATCTTTCTATCCTGCTTTGAGTACTGGAATCAAGCTTGTGTTGGAGATAAATCAGTAGTGAGGGATTGCAGAATAAAAAAGAACCAAAAGGGCAGTAATAGTGTGAAGGTAGCCGGATGGTGACTGCACCCATGAAATAAAAAGATGCTTACTCCTCAGGAGGCAAGGTATGAGAAACTTAGGAAGCATAATAAAAAGTGGAGACATCACCCTGCCAATAAAAGTCCACATAGTTAAAGCAATGGTCTTCCCAGTAGTTATATTTAGCTGTGAAAGCTGGACCATAAGGAAGGCCGAGCGCAGAAAAATAGATGCCTTTGAACTGTGGTGCTGGAGAAGACTCTTGAGAGTCCCCTGGACTGCAAGGAGATCAAATTAGTCAATCCTAAAAGAAATCCTGACTGTGGCTCAAGTACTTTGGCCACCAGATGAGAAGAGAGAACATACCGGAGAAGGCCCTGATACTGGGAAAGATTGAAGGCAAAGGGAGAAGGGGCAACAGAGAATGAGATTGCTAGATGGCATCATTGACGCAATGGGCGAAGATCTGGGAGGGCTACGGAGGATGGCAGATGACAGAGGAGCCTGGTATACGGTGAGGTTGCAAAGGGTCGAACTTGACTTTGCGACTGAACAAAAACAAAAAGCGGGAAGGGGAATGGTGGGGAAGCAAGTGAAATGGAAGAACAAAAAGGATCACAACAGCAGGTGAAGAGCTGGGATAGAATAGGATGAGGCATCTGATTTAGGCAGTGGATGTTAAGTTTCAAGAATGGGGAGCAAATATAATTGGGTATATAAATGGTTATTTTAGAGATAAGGAGAGCTGCTTGCAGAATTTTTTGCCTTGTTTAGCATCGCATGGGGCTGTGTGTGTGCATCTTAACTTGAGAGGATGGCAGGGGGCTGCTGTCCCTTAGGTACCAAAATGCCTGGTCCCTGGAAAATAGATGGGGAAGAAGTAGAAGCCGTGACAGATTTTACTTTCTTGGGATCAAAACTCACTGCAGATGGTGATTGCAGCCATGAAATAAAAAGGCGATTGATTCTTGGGAGGCAAGCAATGAGAAACCTGGGGAGCATAATGAAAAGTAGAGACATCATATTGAAAACAAAAATTCGTATTGTCAAAGCAATGGTATTCCCAGTGGCAATGTATGGTTGTGAGAGCTGGACCATTAGGAAAGCTGACCGCAGAAGAATAGATGCCTTTGAGATGTGGTGTTGGAGGAGAGTTTTGAGAGTCCCCTGGACAGCGAGGAGAACAAATAGGTCAATCTTAGAAGAAATAAACCCAGAATGCTCCTTAGAAAGTCAAATTGTAAAGATGAAGCTAAAGTACTTTGGACATCAAATGAGAAGAGAGGATTCACTTGAGAAAGCCTTGATGCTTGGAAGGGTCGAGGGCAAAAGAAGAAGGGGACGGCCCAAGATGAGATGGTTAGATGGTATTGTGGAGACAATGGGCACAGAGCTCAGTGAGTTGAGGGGGATGGTGGAGAACAGGAGTGCCTGGCAGGCAATGGTCCATGGGGTCGCAGAGGGTCGGAATCGACTGTGCGACTGAACAACAACAACCCATGGCAGGAAGAGTCAGCATGAGGTTAAGTATGCAGGAGAGGCAACAAAGACTAGATCAAAAAAAGAGGGTATTACGGAGAAAGAGGACTGAAGGAAAGAGTACTGAGGGATCAGGAACATCGTGTGGGGATCTCTTAGAGTTAGGTGCCTTAGAAATACAGGTTGGTCCCTTTGTAGCTGCTAACCCTGTTCAAAAGAAAGAAACCTATGCCAGTTCAAGCTCGGATACAGCCATGGCTGCTATTGTAGGTTAGCAAGAAGTGGCAGGATTTTGTCAGACAAAAGGCCTCATCAGCCATGAGCAGCAACATTTACTTGCTTTATTGTCTCCAAACAAAACCAGTAGTATAAGGTTACCACCACCACCACCCCTTGGATTCATATTGTTATTCTGAATTCTCTGTTACAAAAAAACAAAACAAAAACAAAAGCCAGAAGACTGCTGAAAAAGGTACTGGAGAAGTGCCAGTAAGAGAACCAAAAGAAAGAAAGCTATTAAGCTAATGGAGTACGTATTCAAATGGAAGTGCACAGTACTGTATCTTGTAACAACTGAACCTGGTATCTATTTACGTTCTCAGTTTCCTGAAAAATAAAGCACGTATTGTGTCAGGGACAACCTGCAGAAAGGAACTGGAGTAGTATTGCAATAGTAATGCTACCCACAGAGCACTTATTTGCTCTTCTAAAGTAACTCCAGGGAGAAACGCTATGGAAAATATCTAGTGAAGTTAATTAATGCGTTTGGATCAGGTTTTCTGCAATTTTTAGCCTCCAGTTTCTAAGGACTTCGCCTTCTGTTGAAAATCAGGGGTTATGCGAGCATTCAAATCCTTGCTTATTGAGAAGAGTCTGACACTGTAGGAGCAAAAGAATGGTACTGTACTCTGAAAGGCAGGGAAAATAACTTTAATGTTTGCAAAAGCAAAGGTTAGCTAGAAGTTATTTTTTAGAGCATTAAACCCATCAAGATAGGGAATCTGCCTTTCAGTGAAATAATGTTATCTGAAAGAGGTAGAAGACCAGTGGTGCATTACCTGTATGGAAAGAGAAAAAGAAAATTCTTTCCAAAGGCAAGCCAGAAAATACCAACAGGAGTGGAACCAGAACAGGCATTGAAAACCCAGGGCTGAAGTTCCAGTATACATGGATTAATCCCAAGGTGTGCAGATAGAAAATATTTTAAAATGGTAATCTCACATAACATGGTAATCTCACATCCCTTTCCATACAGACACAGTTAATGAAGAGTATCAGATGGGAGCTAAATTCTATGGGAAGAAGAATGGTTTTTAAGTAAGGTTCTTGTGATTTTATTGTTGTATGATGTTTTTATATTTGTGAGCTGCCCGGAGTTGCCCAGGCAAGAGGGCAGCATTATAAATTTAATTAATTAATTAATTAATATTTATTTATTTAGTCATATTTATATGCTGCCCTATTTGCAAAGTGGCTCAGGGCAGCTAACAGCAGTAAAAACACAACGATCCCAATAAAATTTGTCTATAAAATCCAAACCCATACATAAAATATAAAAGATTAAAAATTTAAAATATTAAAAGTAATCAGATGAGCCAGCAGGTTGGGGTGCCCATATGGCCAGTACCCCATACCTGCCCTACCAGCCATGTCTTTACACTCTTCCTAAAAGGCAGCAGCTCTGTCTGGAGACACAACTCAGTTGGCAGGAGGTATTATTATTATTATTATTATATTTGAATTTCTATACCGCCCTACTTGGCAGAGCCAACTCAGGGCGGTTTACACACATGTATAGTCACAGTCACAACACATCAATAAGTCAATAGTCAATATCAAACGAAAACAGTCAATAAATAGTCAATATCAGTATCACAGAACATCAGCACATAAACATCATTACAGTAAAAGTAATTCAATAAACAGTAACAAAAAAAATTCAATAACATCAATATCAAGCAGTAGTTTAAAAATTTCCATATCTCAGTCAAATTCACACAAAGAAACAAAACTAAGCAAAGCACCCTGACAAGTAACGAGCCTCTCCGTCCACCGCACAGAGTCTCTTAAAGCCCCAGCAGGGCGAGGTTCTGGGGGCAGATGGAACAAGTCCCAAGGCTGAGCGCCACTGCAGCCACTTATCTCGGCCGCAGATGTTACTGTGCGGCGACCACCTGCACAGCCAAGGAAGCATTCACGGGAGAGGACGGAGACGTCCATGGCTGCCTGCCACCCGAGTCCCGCAGCTGTTGCTCCCTCGCGTCCGGCTAGCCGAGGGAGAGACCGGTGAAGGCGGCGGCGGCGAAGATCTTTTTAGCGCCGCCCGAGTCCCGCAGCTGTTGCTCCCTCGTGTCCGGTTGGCCGAGGGAGAGACCGATGAAGGCGGCGGCGGCGAAGATCTTTTAACGCCGCCCAAGTCCCGTGTTGCTCCTTTTCAACTTCCCGGCCGGTGACGGGGGGCCGGGAGAGGCGCGTCAGCGTCGGCGTCTTCTTCGAGCCTCCCTCGAAAGGGAGGCTCCTTTTAAACTTCCCAGCCGGTGACGGGGGCCGGGAGAGGCGCGTCGGCGTCTTCTTCGAGCCTCCCTCGAAAGGGAGGCTCCTTTTAAACTTCCCGGCCGGTGACGGGGGGCCGGGAGGGCAGGAGCAGACACAGAGAAAGTCCTTTTTCTGGTGCTAGAGAGATGCGCCTCTAGCCCATGGCACAACCAGAGAGCCTCTCAAGTCCACTCTAGTTGGACGGACAGATGTTCTTGAGCTGACGCGGTCTCTTAAGTATCCTGGCCCACTACCATGTAGGGCTTTAAAGGTAATGACCAAGCACCTTGAATTGCATCCGGAAGCACATGGGCAACCAGTGTAGTTCCTGGAGCAGTGGCGAGGCATGGGCATAATGCCCACACCTCAACACTATCCGAGCAGCCACATTCTGGACCAATTTCAGCCTCCGAATGGTCATCAGGGGCAGCCCCATGTAGAGCGCATTACAATAGTCAAGTCTAGAGGTGACCAGAGCGTGTGTGACCTTGAGCAAGGAGTCCCGATCGAGGGTAACTGGGTATCATCAGCATATTGATAATACCTCACCTCGTGGGAATGGATGATCTCACCCAGAGGCTTCATGTAGATATAAATAAATAAATAAATAAATAGATAAGTAAAGGTCATTCTTGCTCAAAAGCCAGTCGTGTCCGACTCAAGGGTTCAGTGCTCATCTCCATTTACAGCCAAAGACCTAGCGCTGTCTGCATTTGCAGACATTTCCGTGGGCATGTGACAGGCATGACTAGACACCAGAGTCCACGGAACACTGTTACCTTTCCCACTGAAGTGATACCTATTTATCTACTTGCAATTCCTTTCTTTCGAACTGCTAGGTTGGCAGGAGCTGGGACAGAGACGAGAGTTCACTCTGTCATTCAGCACTCAGGTCTTGAACTGCTGACCTTCCAATCAAGTTCAGTGTCTTAACCACTAAGCCAACACATTTCTTGGGAAGAAGATATGTAATGCTTAATCCTTTCCTATGAACCATTTATATTAAAATAAACATATCCCTCTCAACTGCAAATGGAAAGAGCTTTTAGGGAATGTGATTTTGAGTTGACTGATGAGTGGCCAGAAATTTTCAGAGCAGTAGCCATGTTAATCTGTGCTCTACCCTAAAAAATAGGGAGAAATATAAAACATTTCCAGGGGAAGCCAAGTTCATGTGTCACCATAGGAACAGTGGGTATTCTGGTGCCATAAAAATGGAAAGGTTTCTATCAGAGGTGGCCAACCTTTTTATGCCATGGGGCTGACCATGCCCCTGGACAGCTGAGCAGGCCAGACCATGCTACCCAGAAGCGGAAGTGGGCACATTTACGGCTGTCATAAATGCGCCCACTTCTGCATTTACGACAGCAATGGGTGTATTTGCGCATGTGCAGACACATTTTACAGGTGACATAAACACACCTGCTTCTACTTCTAGGTGCAGTGGAAGCAGCGATGGGACAGATGGAATGGCGTCACAGGCCAAGTGCAGCTCACGGGCCCTAGTTTGGGAACCCCTGGTTTATAAGGTGTAAAGCTTTTGTGGATTGTAGTCCTTCTTTTTCAGATACATAGATAATGGCTTCAGTAGCCAGATTTTATACACATGTGGGTAGGGAAAGATTGTGAAATATAATTGAAATGCAAAAGGTTCAGCATGGTGATGGCTTGAACAGTAGTCTCTAACAACTGCTTTTAACAGTTAGTGTCATCACACAACACCTTTCTACTTCATGTTTTTTCCCTACTTTGTGTATAATTATTCAGCCATACTCCATACATCTAAAGAACTGGTCTGTTGTCCACACTCATGCTTACGCTAAATATTACTTGTCAGTCTTTAAGATACTCTTTATTAGTTCTAGATGTTAGGCAAAAACTTAAAACAGTGCCTTCCTTCTTCACTTTCTGTCAAAATTCCAGTCACTGGTGATGTTTGTTATGTGAGAGAAAGTTTTGGTCACTGAAAACTTTTGTGTATCTCTGGAAACACTGTGAGTGTGTGCACACACCCCTCCACAAAAATGAGAGAGAAAAACTTAAGCTCCACTAACTTAAGTTAGTGTCATACATTTGGATACATGAGATTCCGAATCTACAGCCCAATGACTAAAGCAGGGGTTCTCAACCTTACCACATCACAGGCCGGACTACTCTCCCTCAGACAGCTGAGTGGGCCAGACACATGGTTTCCTCCTGAACCAAATGCTGCCATAAAGCACAGCGGGTGAGTTTGCACACGAATGGGTGCATTTATGGCTGTCGTAAACATGTCTGCTTCTGGGGTTGTTTCCATGCACCAAATGGAATGGCGCCAGGGGCCGGAGCTGTAGGTTGCGAACCCCTGGACTAAAGCATCTGAAAAAACAATAGAAGGTTTTGAAATGTGAATCTACAGATGGCTGCTAAGGATATCATGGGTTGGCCATGTGACTAATGTTGTGCCAGATGGATAAAGAACAAGAACGGTTTAAGACCATTAAGCAAAGAAAGCTCCAATATTTTGGGCATATCATGAGGAACGACATGAAATATAGAATGCTCCAACTCACTCTGCAAGTGAAGATCCCTGGAAAGAGGAACCCTGGATGTTGACAGACTTCATGGCTAATGAACCTGAGAGACTGGTGTGGAATGTCCTCAGAAGAACTGTTCCGAGGAGTTAAGAACAGGAAGACTGTTCTCCTGCGTATCTCACAGAACGGAGAAAAGAGGATTTACGGTAGAAACTATATGCACAGGAAGTAATATATCTTTTTTTTTCTTGTATGAGATCACTGTACATAGGTAAAGAAGCTTCAGACAGTTCTGGTTTTGACTGGCAATCAAAGAGGGAAATGGAAGGGAAAAAGTCTCCCTATACCCCCTCCCTTGTCCAACATTACAATGACCAGCAAGGGGGGAAATTACACTTTCCCTTCCCCTCTGCAGAAGTGCAGGGAAAGTGTTTAATGAAAACATCAGATATACTCCAGCTTCCACATTGCACCGGGAGCTGAAAAAGAGCATGCTAAGTGTAAGTCCAGACATCCTCTTTCTTTGGCTTCTCAGCTCTGTTGCAACACTTTGTCAAACATGGAGTGGATTTGAGATGTTGGTGTAGATTCCAAACAATGAAGATATATAAATTAGCCTCTCCTGTTATGAGCATTTCTTATCTTGCTTGTGAAACAACTTCTCTTCTAGTAAGAGTTGCTTAGGAGGAAAAATTCTACTAGCTACAGAGTTTCCAGCTTTTCCTTTCAATCCAGTATAGAAAGACAGAAACGCTACACACATGCGAAAAGGAAATCACTTTTCCCTTGCATAAATTTCCAGAATGGCTTCTATTTTAGTCCATAGTGAGTTGTACCAAAACTAATAAAGTGTCTAGTGGCAAATTTATTTGGCATAAAATTTGGTGGGCCACAGCCCACTTTTTCAGAAACGTATGCCAAGTAAATCTTGCTAGTCTTTAAAATGCCAGAACACTGCTTTTTCCATATAATTCCTACAGCCTGATTCTATTCATGTTTTCTTGGGAAAGGTTTCACTGAATTCAATGGAACATTCAGATAAATATGCATCGAACTGCTCACTGGAAACAGGAGTCTTCTCATAGTATGAGCCCAAATTAATATCTTATCCTTTTTAGAAAGTAAGATATAACAGCCTGATGTTATATGAAGTTGTATGTTCCTAAACCTATTGTTTTCAATCACCAACATTACGTAGGACCAGGATGCACAATGTACCATAGCTACAGAAATGCATTTCATATACATAAAACTCTCAACTATTACCTCCAAAATGGGTGGGGAATATGAGGCCTGCCAGATGTTGCTGATCGCAGGTCCCATCAACCCCAACCAGCACAGCCAATTGTGTAGGTTGATAGGAGATGCAAACCCTGTCTCTGCCTTTAGGTGCTGGGCTATCGTTATACTATTCTAGTGCAATTATTAGGAGATAAAAAAAGTATGAATTTTGAGAAGCTGCACTTTGTATAAGAACCTACTTTAGAAAAAAAATCTATATTGTCTGTAGACCACTAGGCAGACCCCAAAAATGATGGGATAAGCCGATGGTAAAGCTGTTCAGCCAGAGATTGAAACAGAAGGCAAAGGGTAGAACATTTTGGATTTTGATTGATTTTCGTTTAAATAGATAAGCAATGACAAATTGATATTGGATTGTCTATATTATTTACAGTATCTGTGAGTTAAAATTTATAAAATAAGTTGGCTATCTCTATATGCTGTGGTGTATAAATCCATTATGTCCCACGATAGATGCTTTATACAAGGCATGCATTACAATTTTGTTTGTGGATTTAAAAGACACACAAATGAAATGCTTTCAGCTCACAAGCATGAAAAGGGTTGATCTATCTGATCAATACAGTGCTAGTTTTACTGCAGTAGAGCGCCTGATCATTCATTGTGACCTTCTTTTTGTTTACTGGCAGTTATTTCTGAATCTGGTTACCTTGGCTAGTTCCAGGTTTGCCAGGGAGAGAATGCTGAGCAAACCATGTTACAGTGTGTTCCCTGCTTGCAGCAGTATCAGGCAGCAGGACTAGTCTTTTTATTTCCAGGAAACTGCCAAGGTTATGCCTATTAAGGAAAGTAGGAAAATGTATGTGAAAAAACTTTCTGTAACTATGTGTGCTTCCAAAAACATCATGTGTGAATTCATCACTAGATCCAGTTCAAACGCTTGAAGACTAATTGAATGAATGGGACTGATTAAGTCCAAAGGCCTACTGAGTCAAGCATACTCTAGTTGCGATTAACAACTGAACACAGACTTCAGTGTTTGGGTCAGAGCAGGGCAATGGTGGGATGTCAAAAATTTTACTACCCCACCATGATGTCATCACAGTCTGGGCGGAGTTAACATCATGATGTCATGACATCATGGGCGGAGCCACATTAAAAAAAATAAAAAAAATAAAAATAAATAAAGATAAGCACACACACACACACCCCTCAACCCACCCACTCACCCACAACACAAGGACAGCAAGGAGGACAGCAAGGAGGCCGTGCATATGCGCCAAGCACTGTAGGCATGCATGCACACCAAGTGCTTGGCGCGCATATGCAGTGGGGGAACCAGTGAAAAGGTAAGCCCTGAAGGTGGTTCCCCTCAAAAGCTGCTACCGGTTTTCTGGGACACTGGGAAAAGTTACTACCGGTCCTGGCGAACTGGTGCGAACCTGTTACATCCCATCACTGGAGCAGGGGCTCCCACAGGAAGTCAATGACCCCAGGATCTATCCTAAGCACACTGTGGTTCAGCCACTTAGAAGGAAGTCTCATGGAATATTGTGATGCTTATGATTTATTTCAGTACCAGATGAAGCGCCTCTTTTGGATACCCTGAAAAACAAGGTCTCCCAAACTTGTGGACTGTGGCTGCTTACCCCAAAGGAGGCCAGGAAGGAATCAATGAGGGATCACAGGCCTCTTTGGTTTTGGCCCCATTACTTTAGGATGGTCTTCCATCTTATGTCCAGCAGGCTTAAAATCTCTCACCCTGTTGCAAAACAGATGCAAGGCATGCTTTACTTCCGCTCCTGGTGGGAGGAACCACGTGACCGGCCCATGGTCTGAAAAGTTTGGGCACCGCTTCCGTATCAGTGGTGGGATGTCAAAAAATTTACTACCCCACCGTGATGTCATCACAGTGTGGGCGGAGCTAACATCATGATGTCATGATGTGGGTGGGGCCAAAGAAAAAATAATAAAATAAAAATAAGCACACACACACACACACACACACCTCAACCCACCCACCCACAACACAAACCCGTAAATAAACAAAATAAATAAATAAAAATTACATTAAAATACACCCAACCACCCACCCCAAACATAAATCAACCCACCCACCCCAAACACAAACCCGTCACTTACCTGTTAGCATAAGTGCCTGGGCAGCACCATGTTGCAAGATGGATATGGTCATCGTACCGATTCTCTAGGATAATATGCCTTAATGTACATGTAAAACAGCTGTACCTCCTTAAGGGTTCTCCAATTGGAACAGCAATTGGAACAGCACAGGTGTAGCTTATTGATGAGGTAACTCCAAGACTTTGCTTAAAAACCCCACGTCAGGCCACCAGGCTTTTTTAGGAACTGTGGTAGTACGTCAATATAGGTAAAGGTATTAAATACACATTAAAATACACACAGACACACCACATCGAAAGGTGAGTCACTTACCCCGGGGAGCAGGCTATAGGGAGCTTCAGGCTAGCCACCCCGAAGGTGGTTCCCCCCAAAAGTTGCTACCGGTTCTCCGGGATACTGGGGGGAAAGTTACTACCGGTTCTGGAGAACTGGTGAGAACCTGTTACATCCCATCACTGTGTCCAGAGTGACATTTATATCAGGTGGGAGTGATAGAAATGAAATATTCCGAGTGGAAAAATCCCCACTAATTCCCGCTGGGAATTACCTTGGCTTCGCGATAAGCTTGAACTCCCCTCCGTTGATGAGGGGGCTAAGGGGGGGCGGGGGGGCCGCAGGCGGCTGACAGGAGCCCGCCTCTCTCCTCGGGGCGGAGCTTGAGCGTCCCGAGACGGAGTTCAGCTAATTAAAATTTCACATCAACCCCCCCGTCCCCCCCCGGGGGCAAACTCTCACGTTTGTAATTTTCCCCTTCGCTCATCTTCTCCTTGACCAGCTCTCCAAGAAGCCTCAATGAAGGCTGTGTTTGCTTCTCCCCTCCGTTGCCAGCGCGCTCGCTTCGCCTACTAAGGCGAAACTCTTCCCGACCCGGGAGGGGGGGGCCGCGCAAACACGGGGGGGGGGGCAACCCTGGGTTCAGGCGCCTCGCCGGACTGGATTCGGTTTGGATTCGGTGGCGGGAGGCGGGAGCCTTTTGTCCCTCCTCGCCGCCTCTTTCCCGAGGATGTCCGAGTCAGAGCAAGGGAGTGAGTTTGGCTACCTGGTGGAGTTGTTAGACAAAGGCAAGGTAAGGCGACCCACGGGGGGGGGTGGGGGGTGGGGTGGGGGGCTCGACGCCCCCCCCTCCCCAATTAAGCCGACAGCTGTGCTTTTATGATGACCTGATATTGTGTAATTATTTGTAACTATGATTGGGGACTCTGGGGATTTTGAACTGTAACTGGGATTGGGGATTTCTGATATGTTTTTGATTCTGCTTTTGTATTATTTGAAGTGTTGCTGAAATGTTTTATTAATTGATTATAGTGTTGAATGTTATATTTGTGAGTTTTGTGAGCCGCCCTGAGTCGGTTGCACCGAGTAGGGCGGCATATAAATTGAATTAATAATAATAATAATAATAATAATAATAATAATAATAATAATAATAATAATAATAATAATAGTATTTATTTATTTCCTTCGACTTATTATCCCGCCCAATCGGGTAAAAAACCCAACTCTGGGCGGCTTACATACACAATTTAAAAATACATAGCTAAACCACAACTCAATATAAAACCACAAATCAATATACGATAGCCTATTCACAGTTAAAATATAAATTAATACAATAATTAAAAGTTAAGCTAAAAGAAATTAAACATTTCCAAGTTATAAAATTATGCAATTATTAAAAAATTAATAATAATAATTCCCCTCCCCCCCCACGCGCATGTGATTGTGTGGTGGGAGTGGGGCGCCGGGCGTGTGGCGCGCCTCGCGTCAGTGCTCAGTGGGCACAAGAGCTGCTGCGCAAGGGGGCGGGCTGTGGGGCGTGTGGGGCGGCTGTCTCGCCCGCCACTGGCCCATTAACGTCGGAACGGCTCGCCTCCTCGCAGTTGTTGCTTTCCTCTCGGAGGGTTGAGGTGGAGTAGGGTAGTGAGTGCCAGTGATGGGATGTAACAGGTTCTCACCAGTTCGCCAGAACCGGTAGTAACTTTTCCCAGTGTCCCGCAGCTTTTGGGGAGGAACCACCTTTGGGGCTTATCTTTTCACTTGGTGTGCATGCATGCCTACAGTGCTTGGCACGTATGCACGACCTCTTTGCTTGTCCTCCTTGCTGACCTTGTGTTGTGGGTGGGTGGGTGTGTGCTTATTTTTATTTTATTTTATTATTTTTTCTTTGGCTCCGCCCATGTTATGACATCATGATGTTAGCTCCGCCCACACTGTGATGACATCACGGTGGGGTAGTAAATTTTTTTGACATCCCACCACTGGTAGCGACTGCTATGGTAGTAGAGAAGGGGTGGCCAAACTTTTCGGGCCACGGGCCGTCACGTGGTCCAGCGCTGGGCCTGTCACTCGGTTCCTCCCACCAGAAGCGGGAGTAAAAAGCATCTTGCAGTCTGTTTTGCAGCAGGATGAGAGAGGTTTTAAACTGCCCTTTTCTCCGCTTAAGCCAGGGGTGTCCAAACTCCTGCCAGCAGGCCGGATCCGATGCCCGTACACGTTCTGCTTCCAAGAGTGACGAAGGCGGTACGGGCTGGATGGATTGGTGTCAGGGGTCGGATCCGGCCCATGGGCCGTAGTTTGGGCACGCCTGTAATAGAGTATGCCTTACTGCCAGCGACTCAAGCTGAGTGTCAGGTGGTGGTTAAGTAATCTGACCACCCTGAGGACTAATGGCCTTGGGTGCAGAAGAGTAGCGTGCCTTGGCGGGGCCCCGTATAAAAATTTGTTTGGGGGCCCTTAGGAAGGGTAAAGATTTGTTTTGCTTACGCACGTTGGGGCCCCCCGTGGCCCGGGGTCCCCGTATAATTGATACGGCAGATACGGCGGTAGCTACGCCTCTGCTTGGGTGGCAAAGTCCACAGGGAGGGGTGATGGTCCCCAAGTGGATTAAATCCCACTTGAACCCATCTTGATGGAGGGCAGCAGCTTCATCAATATTGGTCTGGGGCAGAGGAGGGCTTTGCGTGCCAAAAGGGCTCAGGACCAGAAAGTGACTCTTGGCGCTGGATCAGTGGTACAGGGCTCATGCTAGGATGCGGAAGGCAGGTGAAAGGCTACTGCATTATGTTGGCAGGACAGTCATCATGGCTGATCGACAATAGACTCGACAATATTCAGAATCAGATAGGCACAACAAGAAGAAGGGTAGTGAGCTCCCGTTGCCTGTACCAACTCCTGCCAACCTAGCAGTAAGAAATTGCAAGTACATAAATAGGTACCACTTTGGTGGGAAAGGTAACAGCTTTCCGTGTCTAGCCAAGCCTGCCACATGACCAGGAAATATCTGCAAACTCAGCGCTGGTTCTTTGGCTGTAAGCGAGGACGAGTACCGCCCCCTAGAGTCGGACAGGACTGGCTTTCGAGCTAGAAAGACCTTTAGGGTCGGGAGTGGAAAAGTTAAATTTCTTGGAGGCGATAAGACTGGGCAGGGGTCCAGGTTGGCTCCCGTTAGTTCTCCTCCATGGACACGAACATCCCACACCCTCAAAGAAGGGCAGCTGAGGCGCCAGAGCATCCTTCTAGCTCCATCCCTGAGGCAACAAGTTGTGTGGTTGTGTCATGCTGCGATGGGAGGTGCTCTCTCTTTGTTTCTCTCCTCCCTCAGAAGCATTGCGAGTGACGAAGGCTTGAAAGCGCGTACGTGTGAGTGGGAATGAGCAAGTCTATTTGATCCACCCAAAGCCTTTTATCTTAGAAAAACTCACTCCTTGGCCATAGGCAAGATCTTTCAGGGCCAGAATCCTGACACACACCCCCCCCCCCCCCAGTAATGGGTTGGAGGTGGAGAGGGCAGAGTCAGAAGGCTGGCCTGCCTTACTAATTTTTTTGGAATAGTAGCCGTGTTACTTAGTCTGTGTTTCAAGCATATCAGAGAATAAACAAAAACGCTGTAGCACTTTGAAGACTGTTATACAGTATTTTGATGTTAGCTTTCGTGGATCAAGTCCACTTCGTCAGATCTGACGAAGGATCTGACGAAGTGGACTTGATCCACGAAACCTAACATTAAAATATAAGTTAGTCTTCAAAGTGCTACAGCATTTTTGCTTTGTTTACCAAGTGGTTGCCAGAATGAAGTCTAATAATAATAATAATAATAATAATAATAATAATAATAATAATAATAATAATAATAATAATAATAATAATAATAATAATAATAATAATAATAATGAAGCTGGTGAATGCGCGCGAGCGTTTTTACAGCCAGAGAAGCGCCTGGGTGGCGTCGTCTCTTAACACCTCTCAAGGCTTGGTCGACTCTTTCACTGAGACTGTTGATTCTTTCCCCTCTTACTGGGATCAGGCAGATGAAACGGAAATACAGTACAGTATTCCCGTTTGTGTGCTGTGGAATTTTAACGTAGTTAGTGGTTCAACAGTAGGATGTAATGGATGCAGCGAGGGAAGGCATGGGTTCGAGTTGGTGATGGATCATGGGAACTCATGGAGGGTGGGCTGGAACTGGCAAACTCACTCCCATTAAATGTCTCCTTTACTGATACTTTCAAAATCATATTCTGGTTGTCATAAATTGGTTCCTACCTGAGGGCACAAAACACAACATAGACGGGGAAGGGATTTACATAGATGTTAATTACCAATATGAAATACCATTCACTGCTGGCTCTTGTCATGCTGAGGTCATCATGGAAATGTGATTTGGAGAGATCCAATAGTCTGTTATATTTTCCAGGCTTTTAAACCTGATCTATTTTTTTAATGTATCAAAGTGACATATAAATCTATGAAGAAATTCTTAAAATCTTATATAGACCCTTTTGTTGTTGTTCAGTTGCACAGTCGATTCAATAAATCATGTTACAGTAAATAAGAATTATTTTGGAGCAACAGAAATAATCAATTACAAAGTATCTTGCCCTAATCTCATTTTAAGGGCCTCAGTGGCTTAGTGGTTAAGATGCTGAGCTTGACAACCAGAAAATCAGCAGGTCAACAGTTTAAGACCCTGGGGCTGCACGATGGAATGAGAGCCAGTCTCTGTCCCAGCTCCTGTCATCCTTGCAGTTCGAAAGCAAAAAAATGCAAGTAGATAAATAGGTACTGCTTTGGCAGGAAAGGTAACAGCGTCCTGTGTGTCTAGCCATGCCTACCGCATGACCATGGAAACGTCTGCAGAGACAGACAGTGCTGGCTCTTTGGCTGTAAACAAAGATGAGTACTGCCCCCTAGAGCAAGACACAATTGTATTTTGAGCAAGGGAGACCTTGACCTTTACTGGTTATGAATATGAAATACCCTTCAGTGCTGGCTCTTGCCATGCTGAGGTCATTGTGAAAATGTGATTTGGAAAACTCCAATTATATGTTATTTTCTCCAGGTTTTTAAACCTGATCTAATTTGTTTTTTAAAATGTATTGGACATTTCTTAAAATCCTATACACCCTTATTAAGGAATACATTCCTTACGTTAAATAAGAATTATTTCTGAGCAGCCATGCATTAACTTTGCACCATGTGCCTTGGGAAACAGAAACAAATAAATCTTGCCCTAATCTCATTTTGGTTAGCATATCTGCAATGGTATATGTTCTACATTTGCTTGTGCCTATAAAAGGACAGAATAAACAAGACAGCTTTATAAATAATTTTAAAAATGCTTTCTAGTCTTTTGGCATTTGCATGGAAATCTCACCTGAACTATGGTGCACATATAGTATGTTTTAATCTGTAGCAGTTGGAAACTCATTTTAAATTCACAAGATAGTGGATTAATACTGTCAATTCATGAGCATTTTGAGTCACCTGAGAATGAAATGTTTGATAGCCATTCAAAATTTATCACTGAACTGCACCATCTTATATTGTGTTGTACAGGTATCATGCATTTACAGAGTGGAGCTCTGACTAGTAAAAAGAATGGTATAGTCACTTAGACAAAAATGTGGCTAGTACTGGTGTCCTAGGTATTATGTATTCAGCTTTAAGGCATCAATGCTGTAGGTTGGAATTTTACATGAACTTAGCCATATATTTGTGGCTTGAAATTTATATTTCTTTTTTCTCCACAATTCTAATAATTGAAATATAGATGCCTTTGCCAAGGCTGAGCAGATGTAATTTGGGTATTTCCCCCAGTTGTTTAAGTGCCTTGGGGGATCAAACCATAGATATATTTTCTGACTCATGTTTTGATGGATGATCAAATACTGTACAAAGAATTGTGTGTATTAAGAGATTAGCAATTCTCCTGCATACCTCACAGAAAGGAGAAAAGAGGATTTAGAAACTATATGCACAGGAAGTAATGTACTGTATCTTTTTTTTCTTGTATGAGGTCACTGTTCATAGGTAAAGAAGCTTCAGACAGTTGTGGTTTTGACTGGCAATCAAAGAGGGAAATGGAAGGGGAAAAATCTCCCTATACCCCCTCCCTTGTCCAACACTACAGTGACCAGCAAGGGGGGAAATTACACTTTCTCTACCCCTTTGCAGAAGAGCAGGGAAAGTGTTTAATGAAAACATCAGATATACTCCAGCTTCCACATTGCACCGGGAGCTGAAAAAGAGCATGCTAAGTGTAAGTCCAGACATCCTCTTTCTTTGGCTTTTCAGCTCTGTTGCAACACTTTGTCAAACATGGAGTGGATTTGAGATGTTGGTGTAGATTCCAAACAATGAAGATACTGTATATGAATTAGCCTCCCCTGTTATGAGCATTTCTTATCTTGCTTGTGAAACAACTTCTCTTCCTTCTAACAAATGCCAGAAACTGCCAGAAACTTGCACCAGTGAGGACTTAAGTTTGACCAACGACAGAGCCAAGAAAGTCGCTTCATTTTGGCAATCCAGTGCTTGAGCAAGACACAAAAGAAGAAGAACATTTAAAACATAGCCTAAATGCTATTTTTTAGGGCCACTAAATAGCATTAAAATGTAATAAATAAATAAAATTAATAAATAGTTGGAAGAATACTTTCCATCTTTGTCCACTAGATCTTTGGTTGGTTGTTCACCTGGAGAGCATAAGAAAATATGGTAATTAAATGACTAGGAATAGTGACTCAGTCACCAGTGTATTAGCATAAAATGATGTTGTAATTTCAGCTTACTTCCTTGTAAAGTTTTAACTTCCATTTCTTTGTATTAAGTACTGGAAAAGCCTTGGCAAACCCTTAATATACAGTATTTTGCTTTCCTATTGGTAAAATATGAGGGTGATCAGACAAACACATCTAGTTATTGGAGTTGGTTTTAGTGTGGTTCGGTTTATTCTATATTCTGGTAACCACATGTGTTTTCATTAATATTGATCGATCCTGACCCTTTTACAAGCTGTCCTATTCCTTTCTAGAGCAGCCTAAGGCTGCAGTTTATTTGGTGCGATTGAGAGGCTCTTGATTATCCCATTATGCAGTCTGTGCAGTTGGTTAATCTGCTCTGAAATAGAGCTGTAGGCAGTGTCTCTGTGGTGACAAGCCTGTGATGTATACAGTGAATTGTGACATTTAAAAAATGACAGAAAACCCCCTTGCTCTATTTTTGTCTCCTCTAACTTAAAAAAAAAACATTTCCCCCTAACTGATGGAGCACAATTCTAGACACATTGGAGGTGCCCTTTGGTACTTGTGTTATATACAGTGGTGGGATTCAGCAGGTTTGCCCTGTTCGCCAGAACCAGTAGCAGAAATTCCAGAGGCATAGCTGGTGTGTGTGTGTGGAGGGGGGTGGCCTATGCCGGGTGCCACTTTGCGGAGGCGGCGATGCTGCTGCCCTGGACTTCCTGGTGGCTGGAGTGGGCGCTGGGACCCTCTGTCACTGCCAGCTCCCTTGGCCCAGCTCTGGGCTGGAGGGTGTGGGCCCAGTGGTGCGGTGGAGGCCAGGGGGCACCACTCTCCCTCTTCCATCCTCCTCCCCAGGTACCCCCTCCTTACGGCCTGCTGGGCTGGTGCGGCATGGTGCAGCCCCAGCGGAGAGCCCATCATCGGGGTCCCAGGTGCGTGGCTGCCCAGTCTCCTAGCCCAGCAGCAGCAGCGGCGCTCAGGAAGGCAGGAAGCGAGGCAGGCGGTCGCTGTGGCCCAGTGCCAGCCAGGCAGAGGACCACCACCCCCATAACGCCTGCCTGGTGCTACTCTGGCTGCTGGGCCGCAATGACCGCCGGCCTTGCTTCCTGCCTTCCACGGTGCCACTGCTGTCACTGTGCTAGGAGGTGGGGCGGCCACATGCCTGGGACCCCGATGGCGTGGGCGAGGTGCTGGCTCGGCGAGGGCCCAACAGGGAGCCCACTGTTGGCGTCCCAGGCATAGGGCCACCCCACCTCTGAGCCCGGTGGCTGCAGCTCGTCCGCCTTTGGCAGCAGCGGGGCCCAGAGGGGCGAGGCCTGTGGTTGTTACGGCCCAGCACCTGCGGCCGGAGCAATGCCAGCCAGGCCGAGGACCTCCTGCTGCAAGGCCTGGCCACTGCTGCTCCAGCCACGGGCATTGGGCCGTGGCGACCGCTGGCCTCGCTTCCCACCTTCCTGGGCACCGCAGCCGCTGAAGGCGGATGAGTTGCCACTACCAGGCTTGGAGGCGGGGCGTCCACATGCCTGGGATCCTGATGGTGGGCTCCCCGCTGGGCCCGCGCTGCACTGCCCCAGACCCTGGGCCTTGCCCGTGCTATATTGGGGTCCTAGGCGCGCAGCCAACTCGCCTCCTAGCCTGGCAAAGCCTGAAGGTAGGACTTTCCTACCTGATGGGCCGGTGGGCGGTAAGTTTGGTCTGCAGCCCTGGGCGACTGAAACCCGCCCTACGTCACAGGCCCCACCCATTTATGTTTTGAAATAAAGTAGTCCTAATTCAGGTGCAACACAGGGCTTTCCCCCTGGCCACACTCACCATACCAAGCCCACAGAGTAGGTAGTAATTTTTTTTGAATTCCACCAATGGTTATATCTGATCAGTGGTGGGCAGCAACAGGTTCCTATTCCCCCCCCCCACAGGTTTTTTTTTAAAAGCAAAATTGGGTGGCCTTCGGCTAGGTTTTCTTTTTTAGCAAAATTGGGTGGCCACACCCATCTCCCTTCCCTGCCCAGACTAACACAGCTACCACTTACAAAGTTCTATTCTGTGCAAGCATATCAGAGAGTAAACAAAACAAAAAGACAAAAACATTGTGTCACCTTAAAGACTAACTGATGTATTTTAATGTGAGCTTTTGTGGATCAAACCCATTGGCTCTTTGGCTATAAACAGAGATGAGCACTGAACCCTCGAGTTGGTAACGACTGGCTTTCGAGCAAGGGCAACCTTTATCTAATAACAGAAGATCCCTGACTGGTATTCAAATTTGACGTCAGGTTTTGTAAGTGGTTCAAGGTCTCCCTTGCTCAAAAGCGACTCTAGGGGGCAATGCTCATCTACATTTACAGCCAAAGAGCCAGTGCTGCCTGTGTTTGCAGATATATACATGGCCATATGACAGGCATGACTAGATCGCCCACAATGTAGCCTCTGCCCATGACATAGGCTCTGTCCATGATGTAGGCTCCGCCCATGACATAGGCTCCATCCACAGTGTGGTAGCGATAATTTTTGCTGCCCACCACTGTATCTGATGTAGTGCTGACTCTTTGGGACGAAATTTATAAAGGGAGGGAGAGAAGTTGCAGAGGTTGGTGGCAGACAAAAGTTGGAGAAAAGGGCAGCAGTGATCAAAAGGGGTGGAATCAGAACAGAAATCAGGTGCTGCCTGAATCCTCAAGAGAGAAGAAGCATTTCCCATGTGAATGGAGGAAATATTAAAACATGAGATTGCATGGAAGAGAATATCTTTTTAAGTGCAATCTTGATTGCTCCAACTTCCCCTGTCTAGACAGACCCTATGTTAGATGGTTGTGTCACAAATTGTAGCTGTAACACAAAACCCCAACATGCATACTATACTTCTAAAATTCAAGTCATGTGCCTTGAATATATAGCTCCTCACAGCTTTTCCATAGTCCTTTTCTTTTCACATTCTTTTGAAGTGTACCTGGTTGTGATTGAACAGCACTGGATGTGCATTGTGAAAATAGCCCGGAGAAGCCTGAGAGGTGTAGTTAGTCCAGCAACACAACCATGAAGACAAAACTTTTATGGCACCTTATAGACTAACTACTATATTTTAATATGAGCTTTTGTGGATCTGGTCCATTTTCTAAAAATAAGAGTGAGATTAAATGGGAATCATTTATATGTAGCCCCAAGTTAAAGAGACACAAGTAACAAATTGTGAAAATTAATGGGGCATTTTAATCTGGTAGAGACACAAGACTGTTGTTTGATATTTAGTTCTTTTCCTTTGATGCTTTGTTAAAGTGATAATAGATACAGTAGCAGATAAAGGAACCCCAGACAATAGATAATTATAGTAGAAATAATATAATTGATGTGGCATTGCACATTTGTTAGAATTATTGACCTTGTCTTTGAAGCCTGTTGTCAAAAAGAGACAATGCTTAGTTGAGAAGGATCTTGGGATATACAAAATAATAGTCGGTGACAACAATATCAACTTTAAAATGTGATGATCCAGAACAAACAAGGATGAGGAACAAAGAGTGACTTGATAAAGGAGATATTTGTTTTTAAAGTCATTTCCTTGTAAAAGGAAATATCAATAAATGCTGTTGATAATCATACAGTACATTGAAAACAAATGCACTTAGATTAATATTTGGATTTATAATGCAGATTCCAATTTGTTCTCCTAAATACTTCTACTAAGTTAGAGCAGTTAAACGGAGATAGAAAGGCAGAGATTTCAAACACAAAGATTGGTTTTTCCTGCATGGAAAGTCAAATCAAAGGCAAAATCTCCAAAAATTTGAAAAGCAAGTTACAACCATCTGAAACTTGCAAGGATCTTTCCCCGCAGTGGCCAGTGATATCTGAAGTGTTTCCACATAGGTGAAGCTTACTATTGCCAATCAATAGTATGCTTCACTATTGCCTGGCCGGCTGGGTCCTTTGAATAACCCCACCTCTCTCCCTGTTTTTTTTAAACTTCTAATCTTTTTAACTTTTAATTTTTTAATTCTTATTGTAAGCAATGTGTTTTTAATTGTAAGCCACCACGAGCCCTTGGATAAGGGTGGGGTATAAATGTAAATAAATAAATAAATAAATAAATAAATAAATAGTCTTACAGCAGCTGCACAATCTATCTTCTTTAATGTATTTTTATGCTAATGGTGGGGGAAGAGGAGCAGTGGTAGAAACACAAGGAAAGATTAAGAACAGAAGGTGACATCGTCTGACCCATCCATGTAGCTCAATGGTTGTTACAAGACAGTTGCACTGTTAAAGAAAATCCCCTGTGGGTTATGACTGTGAAATGTGACCCAGAACAGAGAAATACATGTACAAGTAATACCTCGGATAACGTTTACCTCGGATAACGCTAAAATCGCATAACGTTAAGTAATCTGGGGAGGAGAATTGGATCGAATAACGTTAAGGTCCTATGGGATGGATCAGATAACAACCACTAAAGCCTGTGCGGTTACAATGTATCTCTATGGAGCTTAAACGTTATCTGATCCATCCCATAGGATTTTAACATGCATTGGATAACACTAAAAATCGGATAACACCAAGACTTGTGGAACCAAGTCTTAGGGTTATCCGAGGTATTAATGTACTTCTTTCTTCTAACTCACTATACCAAGGATATGGTCTGATTGCAAATCTCATGAACATTCACCTGTGGCTCTGTTGGTTGAGGCTAATAGGAATTGCAGTGCAACAACATTTAGGGAACTACATATTCTTCACCCATGCACTATATCCACCAGAGATGAAAAGTTTGGCATCAGGTGGAATAGAGACCGCTCCGGGTAGTAGGACTTGTCTTCTAGGCTTCCAGCTGTGGCCCCATATTACAAAGCCCTTTACCATGTGGTCAGGAGCTTGTTTTACTATTCGTTTTCTTCTGCCGTATCTGAATCCAAGTATTGGGGACTGTCATGGCAACTAGCCATGAAGACTATCCTGAGAATATAGTGCAGTGGCCCTATATTGCAGCTTGACCCCCCATATCACCGTTCCCAATGGAATTCAGCACCCAAGGCCGTTAGTCCTCAAGGTAGCCAGGTTAACTGCTGCCTGACACTCAATGTTGAGTCACTGGCAGTATGGTCTATTCTATTATCATTTATTTCTTTATTTATTATTCGTATTTAGTATCCCGCCCCAATCGGGAAGACCCGACTCTGGGCGGCTTACAACATACATTACCGCCATAGGTAATGGTCATAACAATATATAAAAACCTTAAAAGTTCATAGAAAAATTTAAAACATTAAAGCAATAAAACAGATAAAACAACTAAAAACAGATACAGATCTAGATGCCAGGTGGGGGGAGAGATGGCTGCCCTTAAATCAGCCATCCTAGGTGGGAACCTGCGTTACTATGTCCCCACACTTGACCCGCCAGCCAGTCTTTACGCCCTTTCGGAAGGGCAGGATCTCCGTCTGCAGGCGCAGCTCTGTCGGGAGGAGGTTCCAAAGGGCCGGGGCGAACACAGAGAAGGTTCTCTTCCTAGTGCTCGTGAGACGAGCATCCCTGGCTGATGGAATAACAAGAGAGCCCCTCCGATCCGCCCTGGTGGGACGGGCAGACGTTCTTGGGGTGACGCGGTCTCTTAGGTATCCTGGCCACAATAACACAATAACACAATAACCTGGCCAGACACTTGTTTTACTATGCAGACTGATTTATTGTCATGAAATAACTGCAGAGGATCTTAATTTGAGTAAATAGTAGCACAGTATGCTGGGCATGCCTATTTCCAGCTGGATGACAGTGCACAAACTGTGTTTTCCTGCTTCTGTGAGGCCAGGAAGGCGTTTAAGAGCCTCCTCTAACAAAAGATATAAGTGCTCCTAATTTAATTATTTCAGCAAAGCAATTAGTCTGTATCTGCAGGAGCCCATTTAAAGGAGACTTTCTTTGTTCAACCCGGGTAAAAAAATAGCTGGTTTATTTTAATACTGTACTGTAGTCTTACATATGCATGCTTGGAAGTAAGCCCCATTAAACATAATGAGACCTATATCTGAGTAGGCATATATGGTTACTGTATTATATTTTGGGGTATTCTAATGGCTGTTTTGGGCTTAACTGTCTTCATGCCTTCTATTCTGAAATTTCATATTTTATTATATTTCTTTATTATGTTGTGTATTCCTCTGTTGTCTTGAAGGGTAGCTATAATCCATTCATAATAAATGATGTTTCTGTGTTTCAATACTGTGTCTTGATATTCAACTATAACAGCTAGCTTGTGAAATAGTAATCTGGCGATTAAATTTCTCCTGTAGCTTCAAAAGTAATAATTAGTAAACAGGTATGGGAAAATTAGATATGATATTTGTCCTGCTGTTTGTATCATACTCCTCACTGTTCCTTTCAGTATTTGTTTTGTTGACTAGACAATTTTAGTGCTAATATGAGTAGATCTAACCTTTTGGCATGAGAGTATACCAGTGGTGGTGAACCTATGGCACGTGTGCCAGATGTGGCACTCCCAGCCCTCTCTGTTGGCATGTGTGATGTTACCCCAGCACAGAGTTCACCCCACCCCTCTGCCCAGCAGCCCAATGAGAGTGCTTCCTCTCTCCCCCAGCATAGAGTTCTCCTTGCCCCTCTGCCCAGCAGCCCAACGGGAGTGTTTCCTCCCTCCCGCTAGCATTGAGTTCACCCCGCCCTTCTGTTTGGGCACTCTGTCCCTAAAGGCTCATCATCACTTATACTACATTTGTGCAGATCATTTTTAAAAAACATTTCAAGCTGCATAATTTTGTCTTGTTTTTGGCTTGTATGATAGCTTATGTTGATCCTTTTGAAAAGTTGTTGGTTGAGTCTAGATGTCATCATTGATGATAGGGAGATTAGCAGTGATGGGTTGTAACAGGTTCTCACCAGTTCGCCAGAACCGGTAGTAACTTTTCCCAGCGTCCCGGAGAACTGGTAGCAGTTTTTTTTGAGGGAACCACCTTCAGGGCTTACCTTTTCACTGGTGTGCATGTACGCCTACAGTGCTTGGTGCGTATGCATGGCCTCTTTGCTGTCCTCCCAAGCGGGGAGGAGGAAGAGAAGCTGCTAGCCTGAAGCTCCCTATAGCCTGCTCCCCTGGCAGCCTGGCTTGGGGTTTTTAAGCAAAGTGGGTGGGTGTATTTTTTATTTTATTTATTTATTTTATTTTATTTATTTACAGGTTTGTGTTGTGGGTGGGTGGGTGGGTTGAGGAGTGTGTGTGCTTATTTTTATTTTATTTATTATTATTTATTTTTTATTTTTTAATTTTTTTTCTTTGGCCCTGCCCACAATGTTATGATGTCATGACGTTGGCTCTGCCCATGACATCATGACGTTAGCTCTGCCCACACTGGGATGACATCATGGTGGGGTAGTAAAATGTTTGACATCCTACCACTGATTAGGGTGTGGAGTGGAAGAGTACATTACTTTTGCCTCCCTTCTACTTGCACTGGCAAAGATTGTACCTGCAATGGAATTTGTAAACTGTATTTTCTTTTTTAAAAATTTCTCTAGTTTCGTGCTATGTTGCTAAACAGAAACTGCACTGATTTAAATGCTTACAGTATCTTGTTAGTTTAATATTATTTCCCTTTGCTAAACATTAAAAAAGAAGGAATTTGAATATTTGCAAAAGGTGCAAGTAAAAGGATGGTGATAACAGCAGAGAAGAATGAGAGGAGAAGGGAGATTGTGTAATATGTGAACACTTAAAAAGCACCTCCAGGAATAACTAAACATTTTTGTTTTGAACGACAAGAGCTGTTTTAGTGCCTGGGTGCATTACAGAAGTTTGTGTCAATCCAAGATAAGGCCATAGTTACGCATCATGCTGTCAAAATACAGATAAAAACCCACTATGAAAAATAAATTTGCTTTACTTTGATCTATTTTGAAAATATCTACAACAAAATACAACTAATTAAATGATTAATCTTTGAACAAGAGAAGAATATTTTTTTCTGATGAGATAAAAAATTGTTGAGTTGAATGTTATTAAGCTTAAAGGATTTTGCAAGAAAAGTGCCTGAATGTTGCAATTGTCCTGGACCAAGATGGAGTTTGAAATTGACTCCCATGCCTGATAAGTGAAATATGCTACTAACCTTTTCATCTGTTGCAGTTTTAATATACCTAGCAGAAAAAGATAATTGAAATCCTGCTCTGAAAGCCCCTTAAAGCTTAAACAAACTGATAGATCAAAAGGTTAATCCTTTTTGATTTGTCAGAAAGAGTATTGAGCAAGCAGTCATCATAAATAAGTCTTGACAATAACAAAAAGACGGAGAAAGCAAAAAAAAAAAAAAAAAAAAAGGCCGATATAACTTGTTTATTTATAAAATCGGCTGCAATTGACTAATATTTAGTGAATAGATGCTGAACGTATTAATTTAGGGCCAGTCCACACTGACCCTTGTGGTATTGGCTTCATCTGGATGCCCTGGGGTCACTTGAGGGTGGTGGTGATGGGGTGGAGAGAGAGAACTAAGTGTTGTATAGCCCACTTTGCCTATCCAAACAGTATAAGCCTTCTACTTGCTGGTATTGTGAACTGGCTGATATGCTAGTTCACCATACTAGAAAAATGACACTACTGTGTACAATCAAGAGAAGTAGAGAAGAATTATGAAAACAATGTCTGTAAGAGTAAAGGAACACAAGTATAAATTGTTATGGAGATGGCACTTGACCCCAGTTAGGTTACATCAGATAGATAAAAGTATGAGCAACATGTGCTGGAGATGGAAACAAACAATGGGAACATATGAACACATGTGGTGGAGTTGTAGTGTGGTAAAAGTTTTTTTTGGGAAAAATAGAAGAGGAAATTTCAAGAATAATGTGGATGCGACTTAAACTGGGGTCGAGTACAGTTTTACTGACTGATGTTGACAGTTTAAATGCGGATGAAGAGAAAAAAGAGTTAATATCTGTAATGTTAACATCAGGCGACAATGTATTGCAAGAAACTGGAAAAATGATGTGATTTTAAAAATTGATGATTGGTATAAAGAAATGTGGGAACTTGGCTTAAATGGCAAGTTAACTTGGGAATTGAATTTCAAAAAAGGCATTGTTAAGGAAAATAGATTTTGGAAAATTTGGCGATTATTGGTGAAATCTTCACTGAGTAGAAATGGAGCCATAAAGCCAGCACCAGATCAAATGAGTTTTTGGAAATAATGAAGAAGGCTGTGGCATCCCGGAAACCTCTGGGCATTTTATATATCACTGTGGTGTGTAGTTTAAGTTAGATAAAATATGGATTATTAGATATTATATTGAATATGAGGAATTTTCAGAAGAGGTTAATTTTTTATGTATTTTTATATATTGTGATTATTGTTTTGTTTTATTGTAAGAATGACTATTATGTTGTTTTCTGTAGTGTTTTATATGTGTTTTTATTTGAAAATTTAATAAAATTTTAATTTAAAAAAAAGAGAAGTAAAATTATTGTTTTAAGTTCAGTAGATGGTTTCTGTTTCACTGAGTTATTTAGATAAGGGGGTGGAGAGAAAAGGCAATATTCTACTAAATGTAAACAAAATAATTTCAGATGGTCAGAGAAGTGTTCAATTTGCCTGTACTGTATTGTTAAGCAGCTTGTCAGGCAGGTCACAGTACCAGCAATTGGAAAGCGAAGCAAGCTGCCTTTGTTTCTTTGCTTATCTCTGTATTGCTACAGTCAGTTTCTTGATCAGCAATATACCAACATACTGTACAAAGAAACATTTTGTTTTTCAAATTTCACTTCTCCGGGGTGTTTGTGATACAGTATTTATTTTCTGATATCCTGAAATGGCTTGTAAGCTGCTTAAGGATACAGTTAAACCTCGCTTAATGAGTGTTTCACTTTGCAAAATACTCGCATGAGTGGGTTTTTCAAAAGGCGATCCAACTCACATAACGAAAATTTTCGCTGTGCGCGTCTGACTTCCCCTTTGGAAACGCTAGCATAGCGAGTGTTTCTATGGAGGAAAACTCACATAATGAAAAAATATTCGCTATGGGAGTTGGACTTTCCCTATAGAAAACTCGCATAATGGGCGTTTCTATGGGGAAAACTCACATAATGAAAAAATTCGCTACAAATACAGTAGTGTATAAACAAGTGTGTAAATAAATCTACATTGGGACATGTAATAAAATAGATTTTGTTCCCTTAGACTGCGGGTGTGGGGTATAGTTTCAAAACTCCCTAGAAATAGAAAAATATTCTGATGTATTGATTTTCAAAGATATTTTCTCCTGTCTGAAGCAATGCAGTCTATTTCGCTGCATAGCACCTAAGTGGTATTATGAGTGACTATACCTTGTCTTGGCTAACGTTGCCTTGGACTTTGTAATCTGTTTAAATTTGTACCTTGGAAAACAACTTAAGTTCAGATCCTATCATGCTCTTGAAGTCCTGTGACATTGTTAGAGCTTCTTTTTTCCCCTAGTCTCTGTTGGAATATTACTATTAAAATGGCCCATGTGTTGTGAAAACAGAAAAATGTAATGTTCTCGTGGTGGTTGACAGGAAGGGGGTGGTGGAATCAAATGTCTAGACAAGCTATACTGCATATTCCAGGTCTGGAGGAGCCTAGGAATCTGCCTTGGTGATGATCAAGATACCAGGGAGGGAGGAAGGAATGAAGGGACATTAGCAGCTACTCCTATAGTTAAACAGGTAGATGACATGTTGTGTATCAGCTCCAACCAAATGCTGAATCAAATCACCCTAATTTGGATTGTTTTATTCAGTATAGTACAGTACCTGAAATATTGAATTTAAAATCTGGTGCCACAGTTTAAATTTTCAGTTAACCATCAAATTTACTAGATGACCTTGAGCCAACTATACCTTACAGAATGGTTGCAATGATAAAGAGAGGATGAGGAAAACTATATTTGTTACTTTGTGCTAATTGGAGGAAAGGTGGGAGATACACTGTATTTAACACTCAAAATATTACAGTACAATTCTATGCTTATTTACATACAAGTATGCTTCAGTAGATACAGTGGGCTTGCTCCATAAACAAGTATTTGCTTGAGTTATTTCTGTTAAACTTGTATAGATCTAACACATATTAGACTGCAGCCATGAAATAAAAAGACACTTACTCCTTGGGAGGCAAGCTATGGCAAACATAATAATAAAAAAATAGAGACATCACTTTGTGAACAAAAGTCTGCCTAACAAAAGCAATGATCTTCCAAGTAGAAATGTATGTCTGGCCCATAAGGAAAGCTGAGCGCTGAAGAATAGTTGCCTTTGAACTATGGTGCTGGAGAAGACTTTTGAGAGTCCCCTGGACTGAAAGGAGATTAAATCAGTAAATCCTAAATGAAATCAACCTTGACTGTTCCTTGGAAGGACAAATACTGAAGCTGAAGCTCAAGTACTTTGGCCACCAAATGAGAAGAGAGGACTCACTGGAGAAGGCCCTGATGCTGGGAAAGACTGAAGGCAAAAGGAGAAAGGGGGGCAGAGGATGAAATGGTTAGACAGCATAGTTTACACAGTGGACATAGATCTGGGCAGACTCTGGAGGATGGTAGATGACACAAGTGGGATCACAAAGCGTTGGACTTGATTGTGTGACTGAACAACAACAATACATTATCTTTCTCGATTAACATCCCACCCCATATTTTCATGCATTTATAACCCCTTTCAGCTGAGGAGAAATGGCTCTCTTGGATACTGTGAAGGTAAAAGAAGCAACTGGGCAAGGCTATATTCTGTGTGAATTGTGTGGCATTTTAGGTCTAGTAGTTTCTTTATTATACTCCATATAGGGTTTTTCTCAGGAAAGTACCATAACACTTCACATGTCCCAGAAAATCTAGCTGTTCCTAGCAACCACCTCCATTTTTATTCGAGAAAAGCAATTTCTCCACTAAAAGTGATTACAGACACCTGAAAGCCCCCCAGCCCCTCCCAAGTCCCCAGAAGCCAGGCTAGGGGAATACCTCAAGAATTCTGGGAACTCTAGTCCATGAATTCCAAAAATTAATGCCTAGACAGCATGTTTAGAAAACAGCCCTGTGAGGAGTGTAAGTTCTTTAAACCAGATGCCTAGGGAGTTTAAACTGTTCCAACTTGTATGACTTTAAAATAACTGCTATAATTTGGCTTTATTTGCAAAAAAAAATCCCAGTACCTGTAGTGATATTTACACTCTGCCCACATTCTTCATCTCTTTGAAAGGTTTGTATTTAGCTCAAGGAATAACCCTTGGCTGCAAGTTCCACAGCTTGCCTGATGTAGCACAAGCATTGCCGTTTTGTGGCATCTTAAGGTTTTGTGTACTGTTGCTTACTGTTAGAAGCACAAAATGTCATATTAAGTTATAGGTATACAATATATATTATATGCAGTTAAAGGTGGGAGCTCTAGACACTGAGATTAAAAGGAAAATATATTTAAAAACCACTGACAGTGACAATTAACACTTACTATTGACATAAGTGTTGCTGATTAATACATGCATCCTGTTCTAGGTAAGCCAATTATCACATGTATTGTGCTCAGAAATTGTAATCCTGCTTTAACCTTCTGTTGATAGACTGAAATTTCCTAATGAATTGTAACTCAGTGTGTGTTCCTCTAATTTCCCTGTGTGATCAGTAACATAGTGTCTGAGAAAGGTGGAGAGTTTTCCCACTGTTGTTTGAATATTGACATTGCTGACATCAGATACCATATATACTCGAGTATAAGATGACACAAATACAGTACTGTACTGTGTGTCCCTGAAAACAAGACACTGTTTTATATTTATTTTTCCTCAAGAAGACACAATGTGGCTTATTTTCAGGGGATGTCTTATTTTTATTATGCCACTGGCTGCCTGTCTTCTTTACCGCTCCGCACCGGGACACTGCATAGTCACGCCTATCACTATGTCTTATTTTTGGGGTATGGCTTATATTGTGCAACTGCTGAGAAGTCCTGCTACGGCTTATTTTATGGGTATGTCTTATTTTTTGGGGAAAAGGGTATAAGCCCAGGTACCTAATTTTGACCAGAAAACCCAGGGAAATAGATTGACCCGAGTATAAGCCGAGGGTGGGAAATACATGAAAATATGGTACAATTAATCAAATTGTTGGCACATCTCAATCCAGCATGGTTCTGGGACCTTGTGGTCATTGACCCGAGTATAAGCTGGGTCCCCTTTTTGGGGCTCATTTTTGGGACTAAAAAAACTCGACTTAAACTCTATATCCATTTACTTTTTTTTTGCCTTGTTTTCCTTGTGTAATATGACAAAGCATTAATGACAAAAGATGGCATATATCAAAGTATAATGAGCATATGAATGTAGCAGTACTTCCGCTTCTGGGAGTGATGAGGGTGGTGCGGGCCGGATGAATCACAGTAAACCCATTTGTGTGGATTCACAGGGGCTTGGGCTTCTGGGAATTGAAGTCCAAGAACATCTGGAGTGCTAGGGTTCGCCATCACAGCCCTATGTCTATATTCTTGTTCTGTATGGTTGTTGTTATAATGATTTATTGTTGATGGCTGTCAAGGCAGGCTGTAAGGCTTAAGGCAACCAAGTGCCCAAACTGGTTTCTAGCCATTTGAAGGGTGACCTTCCCCAGCCTCCCATTTCCAGCACCTGTAAAGGTTTCTCTTAGAGAACACTCATCCTCATAGTGCAATACATTTAAAGTTGTTTGGTAACTTTTCAACCTAGGTGGTGTGTCTAAGCAAGCTTCTCCATTGGATCCAAATTCATTCTATAGGTTTGTGTTGTCTTGAAGGTAAGTGGCTAGCTGCTTGTTGTTTTCCCTGAAGTAACCCAAAGGCCAGGTCCAATTGTGTTGAAGGTTTGTGCCTGCCTATTACTCTTTGGTATCAATAGACTATGACATGACAGTAGCATGCATATGTAGCACCAATTTTAAGAGTATTGAAACAGTATTGATTGTAGGAAACCATGATGACAGAATTATTAGGTGAAAGTTAAGACAATTAATAATTATTTTCATGCTTATGTTCAAAAGTACAGTAATACCTCGGATAACATTTACCTCAGATAACGCTAAAATCGCATAACGTTAAGTAATCTGGGGAGGAGAATTGGATCGAATAACGTTAAGGTCCTATGGGATGGATCGGATAACAACCGCTAAAGCCTGTGCGGTAACAATGTATCTCTATGGAGCTTTAACGTTATCCGATCCATCCCATAGGATTTTAACATGGATCGGATAACACTAAAAATCGGATATCACCAAGTCTTGTGGAACCAAGTCTTACCATTATCCGAGGTATTACTTTACTTCTATATCTGTACCTTCATTTCCAAGCTTGTCGAAAGGTGAGAAAAAGGAACACGAAGAGCTTGGAGCCCATGGTTTTCAATTATGTATAGCTCTCCATAGAAAAGCTTCTGCAGTTCCTCCAGATATTTTTATATATGTGTGCGTGCATGTACACATGAGCACACTTAAGTGAATGAGAGTGACCAAGACGGATAACTTAGGCAGTTTGTTTTAACTTCCTCATTGAAAAAAACAAGGGAAGGGGTGCAAAGCCATCTGCCAAAAGCATGAGAAGAAACTAGTTTGCAGATTGTTAGTGTTAAGGGATAAGTAATCTGTTTTGGGAACACCTCTAGCATAGTGTTAGTTACCTCTAAAAATTCTCCAACAGTCTCTTGTTGCTGGTAGTATAGGTGGTGCTGGGTGTGGGGACAAGAATTTATTTCTGCCCTTGCCAAACAATAACAACTGTATGAGTGCCATTTCTCAAATGCAGTCTTCAACAGTTTTGAAGGGAGAATGGAAAATCCCATTTCCCTCAGCATTAAGCTGTGCCCTTTCAATAACTGTTCGAGTTGCATTGTTTCTGTCCAGAAGGGCGAACACTAACATGTTCGGAGGCGGATAGTAAAATCAAAAAGTGATTTTTTTATTATTTCCTAGAGCAGGGGTGCCCAAACTACGGCCTGTGGGCCAGATCTTCCCCATGCCAATTCATCTGGCCCACAAAGGCCTCGTCACTCCCGGAAGTGGAAGTAAAACACACCCATATTGGTGCGTTTTACTTCCACTTCAGGGAGCAATGAGGGCTCCATGGGCCGGATGCAGTGATGGGATGTTACAGGTTCCCACCGGTTCGCCAGAACTGGTAGTAACTTTTCCCAGTCTCCTGGAGAACCGGTAGCGGCTTTTGGAGGGAACCACCTTGGGGGCTTACCTTTTCACCGGTTCCCCCACTGCGCATGCAGGCCAAGCACTTGGTGTGCAGGCACGCCTACAGCACTTGGCGTGCATGCATGGCCTCCTTGCTGTCTTCCCAAGCAGGGAGGATTAAGAGAAGCTGTTAGCCTGAAATTCCTATAGCCTGCTCACCTTTGGGTGTGGATGTGTATTTTAATGTGTATTTATTTTTAATGTGTATTTTTATGTGTTTTATGTGTATTTAATTTGTATTTTTATGTGTTTTATGTGTATTTAATTTATATTTTTATGTGTTTTTATGTCTATTTAATGTGTATTTATTTTTATGTGTATTATATGTGTTTTACGCATATTTTTATATATGTTTATGTCTATGTAATTTGTATTTTTATGTGTACACGACCAACTTGGGCCCTGCCCACCAGGTCACATGGTCCCACCCATGACATTGGCTCTGCCCACAAATTAGGCTCCGCGCATGGTGTGGTAGTAAAAATTTTGACATCCCACCACTGGCCGGATGAATTGGCATCAGGAGCTGGATCCAGCCGGCCGGCCATAGTGACCGACCCCCTGAACCACATGACCGGGCCCGCTGCCCAGAAAGTTTGGGCACCACATCCTAGTGGCTGAAATTCAACAGGTGAAGCCTATGGAAAGGGGAAAAAAATGGGGGCATTCAGTCAGTCTGAACCTCATTTTTGGGAATTGTGTAGGACACAGCAAATATAGTTGTTCTCCCTGCGCTCATTTGGCTTTTAATTAAGGGTTTTCGTGTGAAGGGAACAGAAAGCTCACTGAATAAAGCAATGGGCGGGAAACAAAAAACCCCCCAACTACTCCCGTCCACCAGCGCGGGTGAACAAAGGTGACAGGTGGCGGCCCTTCCCCTGCTATTGTGGCGTGGGGCGTCGTTGCCAGGAGGCGATCCCCCCTTAGCCCCGCCCACGCCTTAGCCCCGCCTCCCTCCCGAGTTTTCCTTGGTGCGGCAGGCAGAGGTGGCAGCTGCTGGGCGCCTCGCAGCCGCTTCTTGCGCGCCGCGCGCCCCTCCCCAACTCTCTCGCGCGCCGCGCGCTCTCGGAAAGGGGGCGGGACCACAGCGGTTCCGAGAGGCAGGAGAGAAGCCGAGCGAGGCGCGCGCACACCGGGCGCACTTTTCAGCTCAACCGCCCGAGAGCGGCGGCGGCGGCGGCAACTCCAGGATGGAAGGGGATCGGCTGGAACCCGTCGTGAGTTGTGGTGGTGGGGGGCGTGTTTTGTGTGTGTGTGTGTGAGGAGAATGTTCTCCTCAGGAGTTGGGCGGCTCTGAAGTGAAGTGGGCAAGGAAGGCGCTTGAGTGGGGAAGGGAGTCGGTCAGGTCGCCTTGAGGGAGTTCCTTCGGGGCGGCTTGGAAGGGGCGCCCCTTGTCCCTCATGTGTGGAGCTCCAGTTTGGGACAGGACGGGACAAGGAAGGGCTTCCACATGTCCCCCTTTCCTCCCCCCCTCCTCTCTTCCCCTTCTCTCGGCGGCAGGAGGCAGTCAGACGACGTGGACTTGATCCACGAAAGCTAAAAACACAGCAGAGGACTTTTAAAAAAAAGCACACAAAGGTGCTTTCTGGAAGGATTTTTGCTGGAGGAACTTTTATGTCCCCAAGAGCTTTCCTCCCCCCCGAAGTGGCCCCCTATTTATCTACTTGCAGTGTCTTCTTTTCGAACTGCTAGGTTGGCTGGGGCAGAGACGGGCACTCATTCCGTCGGGCAGTACTCGGGTCTTAAACTTGCCGCCCTTCTGGCTAACAAGGCGAGCTTCTTAACCACTTCTTAGTCCCACGAAGTGGACTGGATCCCGGAAAGGAGGAGTTCCTTCTCACGCCTGTTCTCTGCCACTGCAGCATATGAGGCTCCTGGTTGTTCCTTCAGCAATAAGGTTTTTCAGGACCAAGGGGCTACTAACCTTACACCCAACCCTCCTTTCTCAAACCTGCTCATTGCTATTAATTTTCCAGTTCTGCCATGCCAAGACTCCCTGCTGAGTTTCCCCCATGAAAGCTATCAAAATACAGCAGTTGGTCTTTAAGGTGCCACGTTGATTTTTTTTGTCATTTTGTTTTATTTACTCTCTTGATATGTTGGACTAACACTGCTGCCACTTCAAAAATTTCTTATTCACCCCCCTTTTTTTTTTTGCAGTTTCTTGCGACCTTTCTTAGCTCTTATCTCTTGGTTCTGCGGCCAGATTTTCCCCTTCCGCCCTGGCCTCTCAAAACCTGATTCCTCTTTCTGTGTTTGCTTTTACAACACACAACACGCGAGGCTCTCGGGTGTGTGTTGTGCCATGCGCCGAAGCTTTGTGCAAACTCATCCTGCTGCAGAGGACCGCTTGGTGCTCTCCTGATCTGTCAGTTGCTTGGGTTGGGTCTGAGAAGGGGTGGTTTCCGATCTGCTGCGGGTGGGGGTCTCTCTTGCAGTGTGGGAATCAGTTAGTTATAAGGCTCTTTGCATATGTAGGGAAAAGACCGTGGGTATCCTTTGTATGCATATGGCAAAATATAGGTGGGAGAGAAGCATCAATACTCTGGAAATTTATCAGCAGGATGAGCAGTAGGCTGTTGAAAAGACAGTCAAAATAGACAAATAGATGCAGGGACCCAAGAACTTCATAATTTATAATTTATTTATAATTTATTTAATAATTTAATATGTATTTATTCATAATTTGTACTTGATAACTTATAATCATAAAGAGGAAGAGAAGGATCTCTTCTCGGTCATCCCAGAGTGCAGGATGCGTAATAATGGGGTGAAACTACAGGAAGCCAGATACAGTCTGAATATCAGAAAAAAATTAACAGTTAGAGCAGTCCAACAGTAGAGCCAACTGCCATGAGAGGTGGTGAGTGCTCCAACACTGGAAGTGTTCAAGAGAGAATTGGACAGCCATCTGTCATATTTGCTTTGACTCAGATTCCTGCATTGAGCAGAGGGTTGGACTCAATGACCTAAAAGGCCCCTTTCAACCCAGTTATTCTTTGATTTATCAAGCAAAGAAATCAGTAATTAAACCCATTAATTGCACATCAGGAGAACAAAAAAGGTTCTGGAGACATGAATGCCACATATGTGGAGCCAAAACTAAAAGGACTCTGTTTCCTAGTAGTGGTCAATCTAATGTTTTTAATGGCAGACTAGAAAATAGAGCCTCTGAAGTTGGTCTTGGAGTTTGTGTGGAATAGTGTGGACATAAATCACTCCTCAAATGATGCCAAGTAAGGAAAAATATATTGAATCCAGAAACAAATGACTTGTTACAACTGGTACAGTGCCATTATTACAAGACTTGAACACTTGATCATGACAGTCATTATTGCAGTTACTTTCTGTATCACATGTACTTTCCCATCTGTTTTTAAAAGTAGCCTCATGTGAAAAGTGTTGTGCTAATCTTGTCTGGATATAGCAATGGCATGTACAACTGAAGGCAAATCATTTTCTTCAGTTAGAGCTTTAGTTAGTAAACCATTTGCAACTTGTGCAAAGCATTTATAGCTGCTAAAGCTACATACACATCAGTAGGTAAATCTGAATGCAGGAGAACTCCCAGATTGCACAGCTGACTTTGGGGTAGTGTGCACAATACTAGTGGTCTTTCTAACCAACTGTTCCTGTGTCTTGTCTGGATTAAACCTTGGTTTGTTCATTACCATCCATTTCAAAACTATCCGAATACTTATTTTATTTATTTCTTTAAATTTCTATACTTATCCAGAACATCCACTATATGCTTAGATGAAAAAGGAGATGCACCACAATGTAAATGTCCAGAAGAACTTTCCAAGTATTTTCATGTAGGTGTTTAAATATAAGAAATAAGAACCAGTGACCATTGAATGGCACTGATTTCTTAGTGTCATTTTCTGGAATCACCTTCCCAAGAGCACGGGAGCTACTGTAAAGACTGGAGTACTGTCATGCTATAGAGCAGTGGTTCCCTAGATGTTAGTGGACTATAGCTCCCAGAAATCTTGGCCAACTCAGCCAAAGGTGAAAACTTCTGGAATTACAGTCCAGGAACATCTTAGGACCCAAGGTTGGGAACCACTGCTGTAGAGTTTTCCTCTGAAAGAGTAATCCAGAAAACCACCATAGTTGGTAGTATCAAGAGCTGAAGAAAAAACAGTGATAACCAGAAGTATTATATATCTTCACTCTATTCACCATGGATTGAGCAAGATGGCTTATATGTCAAAATAATTTTAAAAGCTGCATGGAATGAGTGTCAGCGAAGGATATTTGGAACTAAAGTATGACTGTGCTCACTCTAATAACTTGTTTAAAAATGGCAATTTTTACTACTGGGCAATAACTTTGAACCAAAAGTGTACAAAGTGGATGCCTTCAACACAAGCATAAATAGTTTTTTTAGACTAGAAGAAATCATATTTTCTTTCAAGAAGCATTGATAACATTTAATGTTCAAAGGTATCACCCAGTTCTGCTTTCAGAAGCTAAAAAGAATAAAATGGTGGGCTTTAGTCTCCAAGCAACTTGTCCACATTCCCCATCTTCACAAATTGGAAGGGCCTGGAAGGCAATACGCTTTGACTACACTAAGTCAGCAAAACAAATGTAAGTCCCCACTGGGGCTAGCCCAAGATGTTTTCCTATGTGAAGCACATCACCAAAGGGCACTTGATACCCAAGTAAAGGTACATACAGTATTACCCCAAAACAGCCAAATTATTTTAACAGACGAGGCACAAAAATCCACAAACACCTCTCTCCACCTTTGACCATTAAAATATAGTAATTGTAAAGTACCAGTAATAAACTACCCTTTCAAGATACAGCACCCCATAACTGGTGATTGTAGTTTTTTCTTAAGATGGGGTTTGCCTTAGTACCCATTCATAAGGTTTACATTAAAAACAGGGAAACAGCTTATTTTAAAAGTGGAAAATTTCCTGAATGTGTTATAAATAATGTATCTTGAGAGAGATGATATTTACTAACCACATGTAACTGACTCTGGAATGATCAGTTTTGGACTGTGATGCTAGGGACACTTCATAAGCCATTGATGTCATAAGAGTGAGGGGAGAATTCATATAACATGGGCAATGATGCTTGTGTCATAATGTTTTCAGCTGACCTGAATATTGTGTGTGCTTTAGCTAGCATGCTGAAAACTAATGTATAGTGACATTTCTCTTTTACCTTTTTTTGGGATGAGTATAAGATGAAGCTTTTACTCCTGGAGAATTAACCAATCATCCCTCACTGAACTTTTGGCAGCGTAATTGTCAAAGTGCTATTTCCAAGGCAAAGAGTTGGGCATTGCAGAACCCTGTCTTCTAATTTATGCAACCAGGCTCATAATTTATTCTTACTGAATTGTAACAGGGGCACACATCTCTCCCCCCCCCCCATGTCCTTCCCCCCCCCCTTCAAAATCTTTTTGGAAGAGAGACAGACCAAACTGTTTCATGCACACTAGAACATGTCCGTTTAAGGGGCCAACACTTTATTTCAAGTGCATTCGTTATTTATATACAATTTAATCTTGTAAAGGTGTAGCATTGTTGATACAGCTGACTAGAATTCCTTGTATTAATAAGTTGTTTAAGAATATACAGTACAATACATCTAAAATTTTTATATCAAAGTTTTTTCTATAGTGGTGTGAATTTTTGTTATGGGATTTACTGCCATACTATGGTGTCATTGTGAAAGTGCAGTCCAAAGAAAAAAACTTAACTGAGATTTTTCTTTTGATAGATACTGTATTTGTACTATCTGAAGTAGTACAGTAGTTTTGTTTGCTATTTGCTTCAAAACTGAGGGCAGAATATCGTTTAACTTATACAGTACCTGGAAGTTTAGTGTATGTGTAGAAGCTAAACAAGAAGAAGTTTAAAGGGAGGATTTTTCCATTAACAGTAGGCTACGAGTTTTTGGTTAAAGTACATATGGGCAACTGTGGACTTATATGCAAACCCCCCCCCCCCAATTTTTAAAAATAATCAGTGTTAAAGACTTGCCAAAGAAAGAATGTTGATGATGGAGAGCATCCCCTTTAAAAGATTTATAAGAAGGAAAACTAGGTTTTGTTAGTTGAGATGTTTTAAGTATGCATGATAAGTAAGAAAAATATTTATTGCAAAATTTTGTTCATGTTTATATGAAACATGTGAAAACTTATAATGTCTGTTAAATCTAGGTAGAAATTAACTGTTTTTTAAAAAACCCGTTGTTGCTTATTGCAGCAATTTGAAAACAATGTAGTGCCCTTCTAATTGGTTTTCAAGACAGCATCTTAAAAAGTCCATGTTGCTTTCCTTCTACATGATGCTCCACATCAGTGTTTCTCAATATTTTCAGGTAGTGGGCCTGACCATACCTCCTCGACAGCTGATCAGGTTGCCTGGTCACGTGGTTCTTCCCACCAGGAAGCGGAAGTAAAATGCACCCCACACATGTGCAGAACACATTTAGCAGCATTCTGTGCATGCATGGGGTGCATCAAAACTTCCGGGAGCTTCTGCGAGCAGCGAGGGTGTCAGGGACTGGATAAATTGGTGTCAGGGGCCGGGTCTGGCCCATGGGTCATAGGTTGTGAATGCCTGCTCCACACTATTAAGAGAAGAAGAAATAGAGATACCATGTCTCATTTAGTGGCATGGCTCAAAGTTACAGTAGAAGTAGAAACTCATGCATCATACCAATGTGAAAATAAGTCCCTAGTACATGAAAAACCAACAAACAATTGTAATCATCATCACCACCACCTCCTCCTCCTCCTTCTTCCTCTTCCTCCGTGCCTAGCCCTAAGAGTTCAAAACTAAACATATCTGTAGAGAAGTGAGGTCTATTGAGTTTTGATGGTTGTGCACACAGAGTATGAGGTTTGCAACCTTAGTGATATAAATTGGAAAAAATACTTTAACATTATGTTCGTCTGTATAATGAAATTTGTAATAACATCTATTAAAACCGGATTGCCCCTATTTTGATGCTACAGATATACATCTAGACTGATACTGAATGTTTTGCATGCTCACAGCACAGTAACTGTAACCTTTTACCACTCACTTAGATTTAAGAATGCTCTTCTAGAGCAGGTAGCAGGATTTTATAAAAGGCTGAGTTTTCCCCCTCATCTCCTTTGAGAACATAGTCCAGTCCGTCACCCACCCGTCCAAAGGTCAGGTTGCTGGTTCATAACGTCCCTGAAATGTATGGTAGTATTTTATTCTTGACTGTATTTATTTGCTCTGCATTCTTCTTTGCAGTTCTGAGGGTGCAATTTTTGTACTGGCAGATCTGAGTACTGTGTACTGACGCAAAAGGTTCCTGCACATTCTAGAGTCACTATTGCTGTATCTTTGAATTTGGAGAACACTCTGACTCAGAATGTCAATATTGTTTGCCTTTTGTTGCTATAAATTTTTTATCCTATCTGTGGCCCATAATTTCTCTTTCTGGACTCTAAAGCTCAAATAAGAAAAGTTTGATCCAGTTATCTTTTTTTTAAGTTACATGATTAAATGGCATGTAGTATTTGTAAATTTGGCCACTTTCTGCAGGCACTTGTAATTTTTTTAAAAAAATTCTTATTTGCTTACAGGTTACTATCAAGAATATTGAACGGGAACTCATCTGCCCAGCATGCAAGGAGTTATTTACCCATCCACTTATTCTCCCTTGTCAACACAGCATCTGCCACAAATGTGTAAAAGACATTCTCTACTTCACACTTGAAGATTCATTCAATGATGCTGCTTCAGAAACTTCCAATCAAAGTAGTCCTCGCAACCGAATGAATTCCCCTAGCTTGGATAGAATTGACAAGATTAGTAAATCAGGTACGTAAAACAACTGTTACAGCTGCATACAATTAGTATAAATTTTGAAGTGTAAAATATATTTCTAAGTCACCTGTCTTAAGGGTTTCCAGTCATAGTTATTTAATCACTTTTTCTGTGAAGGTGTCATAGAAAAGTGATTTCCAAACCATCTGGTCTTCACACACAAGCAGAGAGAAAAAGTGTGTAGTTATCACTGTATAACTATTAACTATTCTGGTAAGATTAATTATACAGTACAGTATGTTACATATACCATGTGTTTGTTTAATTCAAAGATTTTATAGCCCTTGTAATTCAGAATTGTTTACATTTTTGAGTCCTAAATGTATATGTGAACCCTATATTTCATAACATCATTTGTTCCAAGAAATGTGGGTAGTATCGTAGCTTGGATTTCCCTCACCTCTTTCCTACTCAACTATATCTGGGTTCTAATACATGTGTGGTATTGGAACTCTTCAGAAAGCCAAATAAAATTACCAGATGTTTCCACAAATATAACAGTTTGAACTGTTTGTTGTCTAGCCCAGGATTGCTTATTCTGATCAGCAAAGACTGTCCAGGATCTCAGTCAGGGATCTTTTTAATCACCACTATCCAATCCTTTTAACAAGATGCCACGGATTTATTCTGTGACCTTCTGCATGAAAGCATATATTCTATCACTTAACCATAGCTTTCCTTGCAACAGGTTTATGATACATTCACTGAATAGGAGGTAGATTAAATTCTTCTGGTAGATCTCTGGGTGAATTAGTTTAATATTTTCAGAATAGAAATTGAAATTAAAAGTTAGAATTTTTCTTGTCATAGCTGGTCTTTTGTTCTTTACCTTTGCATTTGTCATTTATAAAATATGTTAATTAAGCAGGTGTTTATACATTGGTAGTATCTATTTCAAGAGTATTCTGTTAGAATCCCTTATTTATAGGTTTTTATTTGTATCTACAGTGTCTTTGATTAATAGGCCTGAGGGTTATGATTAGAAATAACACAAATAACCTCTGCCAGAGTTAAATCGTTCAGTTAAATCTATGTTTTCAAAATAACCTCTGTGACTATTTGCATAGATGAAAATTATTTTTAATAAATGTATTTTACAGTCCTTTATAAATCCCAATGTGGGACTATGAATTGATGTTTCATTAATTAGCAGTTTGCAGTTGTTTATTTATGTGTGCTTTTGAATATGGTACAGTATTTGAATAACCTGCTTATGGGACTGAAGTCTTTATCACTGTTTTGGAAATATTACAATAAAATGGTTTTAAAAGAAATCTAACGATTGTGTATTGATTATTGTTGGAATTAATTGACATGATGAAATGAAATTAAGTGTTTTTCTTTACCCTAAGCCTCCTAGCCATTATGCACCCTGATTTGATATAAGAAACACAATGATATGTATTCCTAATGTCATAAGATTACATCCTGACCCTTCCTGTGTTTAGAGGGAGGAAGAGACTGTGGCCTGCCAGATGTTTTGGGGCTGCTCCTCCTATTATCTTCCACTGTTGGCTCTGCTATCTGCTGAGGGAATTTGCAGGCCCAAAATATCTGGAGTTATGTATTTGTCAATCTGTACTGTAATGCAATAAGAAGGAAAGTACAAGTAGTTGGTAAGTTGTCTTGAGCACACCATAATAAACTAGTAGAGAGTTCTTTATTTCAGCTTCTAAACATTCTCTATTCATTGTTTACAGCTTCACAGAGGAGGTCTCTTAGGTGGAGAGGTAGAAATGCTTCCTTTTTATATGGCTGTAGTTAGTGCTTAGTAATAGATCTTATCTTTAATATATTTGGCCTATAGTTTTCTAAGAGTCAGTGGTCAAGTCCATAGCAGGTAGATAGAAACAATATTGCTCAGGAAGTAATGATTCCATTTTTCTGGAACAGATTTGAAGGTCAACTGGATTCTGATTTGCAATTTAATTCCTGTTTTTGCATGGTTCAAAATTCAAGTAAAAGCTAACCCTTACAAATAGCTAATTATTGTGCTTCACTTTGGCTTTTGGAAAAAAGTCTGATGCAAGTAGATGACAATTCAACATCTATTGACAGGAGTGTTACTGCTGGTTGTAGTTGACCAAGTCTGCGTCCCCCCATCTCTTTTTTTGACAAAAATGATTCAATTTGAAATACACTTGTGATTTGCAGTATTCTGGTAACATTTTGTACTTTAATGCATCCTACTGCAGAGGAAAATAAATTAATTTCAGCTTAACGTTGGCATCTAGAATGGAATGATAGTCTACTTAAGTTTTCCTTAATGAGCCTTACTTTCTACAAGTATTTATTTATTTATTTATTTAATCATACGTCTATGCTTCCCTCCTCACAAATGACTCAGGGCATCGAACAACAGTTAAAAACACAATCAACAATAAAACCCATTATAAAATACCCACCCAACTCAGAAGTTAAAATTTAAAGATTAAAAATTAAAAAGATTAAAAGTTAAAATTCACCAGTTAAAATTACAGGGGAGAGGGAGAAACAGTAAGATTAGCCAGCTGGCTGGGATAACCAACTGACCCGAATCCCACACCTGCCCCACCAGCCAGGTCTTCATACCCTTTCTAAAGGCCAGCAACTCTGTCTGGAGACGCAACTCATTTGGCAGAAGGTTCCATAGGGCCAGAGTGGACACAGAGAAGGCCCTCCTGGTGCTAGAGAGATGTGCCTCTCTAGCCGATGGCATGACCAGAGAGCCTCTCTGGTCCACTCTTGTGGGATGTACAGATGTTCTTGGGGTGACACGGTCTCTTAAGTATCGTGGCCCACTACCATGTAGGGCTTTAAAGGTAATAACCAGCACCTTGAATTGCACTCAGAGGCAAACTGGCAGCCAGTGCAGCTCCCGGAGCAGTGGTGAGGCATGAGCATAGCGCCTGTAACCCATCATGATCCGAGCAGCCGCATTCTGGACCAGTTGCAACCTCCAAATGGTCACCAAAGGCAGTCCCATGTAGAGCATGTTATAATAATCAAGTCTGGAGGTGACCAAAGTGTGTGTGATCATGAGCAAGGAGTCCCGATCTAGGAGAGGGCATAACTGGTGTATAACACAAAGTTGTGCAAAGGCTCTCCTGGCCACGACTAGTAACGAAGGATTACAGTGTTCTTTCTAACTCAAGGGAAGGAATGGCACTTGAAGACTATTGCCAGCTACTTACTTTCTCTGGCTGTATCTAGCCACTAAAATTCTTTGGAATAGTTCAGATATAACACTACACCATATTCATAATTATAGGACAGTGCCTACATAGCTGTGGGCTTGTCTGCTTTCCTTTTTATTGCAACAAGGATGTCTTATAAACTTTTGCTTTACTGTTGAATAAAATTATTTCTGTAGGTTATCAAGTTGATTTCCCCACTCAACTATAGTTAATACTAACGATAGTTTAATAAAACTTAGTTTCTTTCATACATTTATGTTAGAGAAAGGATGGAGATAACATGTGAACTTGGAGGATAGGATTCTCATTGGGCTAAATCTTGATATAGTTTTATGTCCAAACACAACCTCTGTGTCCATCACTGTGCCTGTGGCTGTTATTTATGCAAGGATTATTAGGGATACTCTTGAAGAAGATTGTTTGATAATTTTCAAGTGTGTCTTAAGAAAGATTCACAGAAATGCTTTGCTTTTCATTAATATCAAATATAGGATGAAATCCAACTATGTTGTACTATATATACTCGAGTATAAGCCAACCCGAATATAAGCTGAGGTACCCAATTTTGACCTGAAAACCCAGGAAAATAGATTGACCTGAGTATAAGCTGAGGGTGGGAAATGCAGCAGCTGCTAGTGAGTTTCAATAATCAAAATACATGAAATTATGGTAAAATTAATTAAATTGTTGGCACATCTCACATCTTGGGGCCCTCATGGTTATTGACCCAAGTATAAGCCGAGTCCCCTTTTTGGGGCTCATTTTTGGGGTTAAAAACACGGTTTATATTCAAGTATATACGGTAAATACAATAAGCTCACTGAGTCAGTGGAATTTATGGAGGAGTTGACTCACCAAATCACTTCTAGTTCAATGAGCCTACTCTAATTGAAACATGCTACTGGATGTTAGCCATTGTGTTTGAAAATACAAGCTTTGCAGAGGAGGTTGCTTGGATAGAGCGGTAGATATGCTTATAATGTTGGTCTCATATGGATTAGACCTGTTGAAATTAATGGGACTTGCAAATGTTCATTTTTAATCTTAATTTATGAATCCAGTTGACCTGAAAAAAAAATCCTTAAACCACATACAGTACTAGAAAATATTCTTTGTCTTCATTTTGCTGGTGATATTGCTGTATTTAAAAACTAAAATAAAGATTGTTTCTCCCTTTTCTCGTTCTGGCATTATTTGTGGTAAACCAATTGTTTAAATACTGATAGCAGTTTTTCTCTTCAGCAAAAATAACTGTTTACTGGAGGGAGGGTAACTCATTGCATGCAAGTGACAGACCTTGCAGCTGTGGTATTATTATAAATTATGGGAGAATTCAAAGGCAGATGGTAATGGGGATTTGTCTTCAGCTGGAGGCTGAAAGTTGTACCGATGGAGGCAGACTGCAGTCCCCCCCCCCATTATTTAAAGTTTTATACTGCTTTTTAAATTAAAAAATTAAAAACAAGATAACAAAAATCCTTATAAGGGAATAATAATGCCAAAGCACTTTAAAAAACAGTAACAGCAAAAGAGTTTGTAAACTTTTATCCTTTAGTTAAGAAAATTTATTGAGGACAAAGGAAGCAAATGAAAAAATTGTATTGACTATTTCGTGTTTTGTAACATTATTATCAAAGGAAAGTAACCAAACACACAGGTAGCCGTTTGCTTTCCTGTTAATGGTGATTGTCAATTCATGTTGACTGTATTCTTAAATACATATGCAATACTGTATATTTAAACAGTTGTTTTGAATGACTGTATAGGAAGAGAGACTATCAGGGCATAACTTAGTTTAAGTAAATACAACTCGTGAAAAGGGATGGAACATCTTAAATTATCTGGATTACTAGTCATCAGCATGAAGTCACCAGTATGTATATAAAAACATGCTTTCATCATCATACTTGCTGTTGTTGTAAACTAATTGAAGTAAAGTTACAACCAAGTAAATCCATATTTTGGCTTGAACAGTAAAATTGCATCCATCAGCACTTCAAAAGCACGCTACATGCTAGGCATTTCAGATTGTACTATTTAAACTTGACCACTGCACCATTATATTTTTTATTTTGCTTTTTGTCTTTGTTTTAGTGTCATTCTCATTTAGATATTGAATGGCTTGAATTCTAATCTCATCAGTATTGTAGAAGTCAATAAAAAGTTGTTTCTGTAGCATCTGCTTTCAACTGCATGTTGCATGTTACATTTTCCTTCTACTTTAAGGATGCAGTCCTACAGGCTTTATCTGGTAGTAAGCTTCATTGAACTCTGTGTGATTTACCAATACAGGCCTGTATTTCAAATTACTTTTAATCTGCATAGACTACATTCCAATTTGCAATGCATGCATTTCTTGTTGCAGGGCATGTGATAATTAAGATCAAACCTCTTCCAAGTCAAGCATATTCGTTTCTTCTTTGTGAAGTCTGTAATCTGGTTATAAGTGTACTAGTCACTGAGATTTTAGCTTTACCATTAATTTAAGGGTAACCATTCTTCTGAAGGTTCCTTGGAGTGTTGCATGGAACAAGCTATGTTCATTACGTCTTAGATCTTTCACATAGATGGAGTCTTTGAATTCTGAAGTAAACATGCAAAAGTCATTTATTTTACAAACAAATCACCATTGCAAAAATTATATCTATTGGTCAGTTCTATGGAAACTGCAGGTTCTGGTCAGACATTTCTTTCCTCCTGTAAAGACTGAAAATTTTTTTTAGTTCAAAAGAGTTCTTAAAATTCTGTTTTTGAACTAGGAAAAATATTTTCCAGGTTTATATTTGGAACATTTTAACTAATTTATTTGATAGTAGTAGCTGCTTGTTTGTCTCTGGCAGCAGATGTACATTTTTATTTATATACAGTAGTTGCTGCAATGTTATTGTCTCTGATATCGAATTTAATATACAGGTACCTGTACAGTACTGGCTAAAATCCTATTTGGTGTGACTTTCTGTGGCTCAGCTAGGATGATGTCATGACTATAATATAGTGTGTGAGTATAGTATCTAATGGAAAGCTTTCCTATCCATCACTTCAGGTTCTGAAGCCCTAAAGGCTTGTTTTTGTCCTGGGCAAGCTTTTGGAAGCCTTGGGATTGGAGGAAGGAGTCTTTAACAAGTCAGAAGTTCTTACTGCTCATCCTGTCACTGAAACCAGGGCCACCATCTGCAGTGGCAGTCCATATACTGGCAGTGGGACCAGTAGTAATGATGCTTGGAAGGGACCCTAAGGATCATTGAATCCAGTCCCTGTCAAAGAGGCACAGTGGAAAACTGAAGTCCAAACTCTGCTTCTGTGGACAGATACCTAAACTATTGAGCCATCCAGTTGTTTACATTCCCTATTAAAGACACCTCCTCCACATCTTGATGTTCCTGACATCTTACTGAGGACAAAAGAACCCTAAAGAGCCTCGGGACCTGAAAAGTGAGATACTGTATAGTTGAAATATTTTAGTTCACGCCAGTTCAATATTACTATTGAAAGCTGATGACAACATTCTAATTGCAGAGTGCAAAGTTCCCCCAGTAGGATTTCAGGTACTGAGACTCTAGGGTTCTTTGCTTAAGAAACAGAGGTCTTAAAACTGTGGCACAATGTGTGAGATTTTAGAACCTAGAGAATTTTCATTGTCTTACATTAATTCCTGATTTGTTCCCAAAGTTGAGGTCCCTTAGCTACCTATATTTATAAAAACCATGTAATTAAATGGTTGTATCCTCTTGCAATTTTCATCAAAAAGGTACAGATACATTGAAAAGCATTGATCTAGGAAACAAAATCAGTTATACAGTGGCTGAAATTCTGTTGCTTATCATAGGGAGCTACACTAGTGTAAAGGTAAAGGTCGCCATTGCTTGAAAGCCAGTCATATCTGACTCTGGGGTTCAGTGCTCATCTCGATTTATAGCCAAAGAGCCAGCGTTGTCTGAGTCTGCAGATGTTTCCGTGGACATGTGGCAGGCATGTCTCATCACTGGAGGGCATGGAAGGCTGCTTACCTTCTCAGCAAAGTGGTTCCTATTTATCTACAGTAAAACCTTGCATTAAAAGCACCTTGCTTAGAGACTAACTCGCTTAAAGAGCAGAATTTTCTCTGAATGCTCACCTCACTTAACAACTAAAACCAACCAAAAGCTCACTTAACAACTAAATCAGGGTTTGCAATCCCCCTCCCCAAGTCACAATTGATCACTTACAATGGTGTTTCACTTAAAGAGCAAACTTGGCTTAAAGAGCAATCCTGTGGAATGCATTATGCTCTTTGAGCGAGGTACCACTGTACTGTATTTGCAATTTCTTGCTTTCAAACTGCTAGGTTGGCAGGAGCTGGGACAGAGACGGCAGCTCACTCTGTCATGCAGTACCTGGGAGTCGAACTCTGACCTTCCAGTCACCGAGTTCAGTGTCTTAACCACTTGACTAGGCCACTTAATAAATGGAATTTGGTGAGTCAAACACTCTGTAAGTTCCATTGATTCAAATGGGCCTATTTTAGCTGTTCTTTAGCACAATAAATTTCAACTACAGTTTGGCTCACTTGAATCAATGGAACTTACAGAGGAATTGGCTCCAAATCCTCACTGAAGTAATTAGTTTAGGTTAGTGCAACTTTCTGTGCTAAACAACATGATTTCAGTCAGAATGCAAGAATGTTGGTTTTGTTTATATAAACCTAGATACAGTATTCAATTAAGATTTTTGTGCTGCGAGTGGCTATTAATAGGTTTCAAATACAGTTGTACCTCGCTTAAAGAGCATAATGCGTTCCACAGGACTGCTCTTTAAGCTAGTTTGCTCTTTAAGCAAAACACCTTTGTAAGTGACCAATTGTGTGTGGGGGGGATTGTGAACCCCAATTTATTTGTTAAGTGAGTTTTGGGTTGGTTTTATTTGTTAAGCGAAGCGAACAGTGGTGGGATGTCAAAATTTTTACTACCCCACCATGATGTTATCACAGTGTGGGCGGAGCTAACATGATGTCATGTCATGGGTGGGGCCAAAGAAAAAAATACAAAAATAAAAATAGGGAGCTTCCGGCTCTAGGGAGCTTCAGGCTAGCAGCTTCTCTTCCTCCTCCCCGTTTGGGAGGACAGCAAGGAGGCCGTGCATATGTGCCAAGCACTAGGCGTGTATGCACACCAAGTGTTTGGCATGCATGCGCAGTGGGGGAACCAGTGAAAAGGTAAGCCCCGAAGGTGGTTCCCCCCAAAAGCTGCTACAGGTTCTCTGGGACACTGGGAAAAGTTACTACCGGTTCTGGAGAACTGGTGAGAACCTGTTACATCCCATCACTGGAAGCGAACATTCAGAGAAAATTCTGCTCTTTAAGCGAGTTACTCTTTAAGCGAGGCGCTCTTTATGCGAGGTTTGACTGTATAATATTTTGACATAATGTTGTTCCACATAAGCCCAAGTCAGTATTATTAGTTATGAACTAAAATGTATCTTTAAAATCATGCAATTTGGGAATGAAATAATACTTAAGCTATTCTTCCACTGGCAACGTTGGTGGAATTTAATAGAGAATTGGTAGTACTTACAAAGTTTTTTTTAAAAGAAATGTTCTTTTCTATCCTATCCTTGTCTTACACCAAGCAGCAGCAGTGAGAGGCCAAAATGCTATTGCATAAATTTACTTCTCTGCAAACTGACAGTGTCATGATCTGCGAGCCTTTATCACTCATTAAACAAATCTTAATGCATCCTCCACAGTTCTGAGTATTTCTTTAGATCCCTTTTGACCTGTGGAAGTTTTTGAGAGTACTGGGACAGTGACTCTAAAATGCCTGAAAATCACACCAGTAGTCCTGCCACTGGGATTGGGACTATCAGTGGTGATTTCCAGGCATTATAAACTCAATCTCCCATGCCAAGGTTCCCAAATTATTTCTTATTTCAGTAGGGATCTGAAGGATCCTCAGAACCTGGTCTGGTGAAATAGGAAATTTCTAAATAAAAGCTTGTGGCTGATGACATCGGCATGCATGGGCATAATTTTACACAATAATATTTCAGCCAGTGAGTTACAAACAACAGTCAAGAACATCAGACTGAGGAGGAATTTGACCAAGGGCTTCCTTTTTCTAAATGTCTGTTCTCTGAAGATACATACTCATCTACTTTGATTCTTATTAGACAAAAACTCTTCTAACATTTTATAAATTGCTTCTAACTTAGCTTTCTATGCTATATTGTAGGAAAAATGTCATAGGTATGCAAATTTATTGAGTGATATGACTTCCACATTGTATCTATCTGAAAAATATGTTTGCTAAAGGGGACTGGATTCCTAAATAAAAATTTAGCAACTTATCTTTTATTTATCTTTTGATCTGTCAAAATAATTTGTTCAATGTATCATAACTAAACCAAGTAGTATCATCTCTGCAGGTTGGAAACGCAATTCCTTGACTCCTAAGACAACTACCTTCCCTTGTCCTGGATGCCGACATGACATAGACTTGGGAGAGCGTGGCATCAATGGCCTATTTCGCAATGTCACTTTGGAGACTATTGTAGAACGATACAGGCAGGCCGCAAGGGCAGCCACGGCCATTATGTGTGATCTCTGTAAACACCCACCACAAGAATCCACAAAAAGCTGCATGGATTGTAGTGCAAGTTACTGCAACGAATGCTTCAAAATACATCATCCCTGGGGAACTTTAAAGGCGCAGCATGAATATGTGGGACCAACCACCAACTTCAGACCTAAGGTAATTTGATTTCTTAACCACATATTATCTTATCTTTGACTTGAAGTAATTTGCAAACTTATTAGGAAAACAGTTATTTCAGTACAGATACTTTATTTTGACAGACCAATAGTCTGGTTTGGATCTGATAATTTGGTTCTGATATGAATACATGTTAGTATTTTCCAAAGCTCACTGTGAAACAGTGTTATAGGTACTTTACAATTTATATGTAGAATAGGTTTGGTATGTTAACTCACAAGTAAGTACTGTAGTAGACCAATCTCAAAACATGGATTAGAATACATAGTCCCTTTAAAAATGTTACATTGCTCAGAAACAACAACTGAGAATGTGAAATGTTACATTAAGAGCAATGTCAATTACCAAAGAGTGGGTCATTTGGAAGAGCTTGAAAAGTTAAGGCTGGTGGGTAGCAATGACCCATATGAAATTTGAAGAGAAAAATATAATCTATTCAAAGAGAGGGAAGGATCTTAGTGATAGTAGACTGAGTTATGTAGAAAACTGTAGTTCTCTAGACTCTGAACAAAAGCAAATAATGAGGACTTTACTTTTGGTAGTTCCAGGTTCCAGTATTTAGTTTGCATCACTTTGCATGGAACACACAGTATGTGGTTTGTTTAGTCATTGCTATTATATGGAGGAGTTATTAGATAACATGGGTCAGCATGCTGGTTGTAACCAATAAACCAGAATTTCTTCAGTTTCCTATTTTGTCATGTTGTGTGAACTGACTCACTGTCTTGTTACTCATGATCAGATTAGTTTGTGTAGGGCAGGGGTCGCCAAACCTGGTGCCCCAGGTGTTTTTGGACTTCAATTACCAGTAGCCCAAGTAAGCATACCTGCTGATCAGGGTTTCTGGGAATTGAAGTCCAAGAACACCTGGGCACCAAGGTTGGCCACCCTGCTGTAGGGTGTCTTTTCTACTCATAACACTGTTGTTTTTTAATCAATGTGGCACTGGTTTATTTATTTTCATACCTGTAAATCCTCTAATGGCTAAGAGAACTGTATTTGACAAGATTACTCTCAAACTGTGAACTTCTTATCTTTAAAATTAGTATAACAACAGAAGTTGACCTTAAGGTACATATGTTAGTCAAATTGGGAATAGTTCTTCAAAATTTGTCTGACAATGCCTGAAATTTCAATTTGCTTTAAATAACTTGTGAGTCACTGCACTTTCATGAAAGGTAAAGGTAAAGGTTTCCCTTGCTCGAAAGCCACTCGTATCCGACTCTAGGGGTCAGTGCTCATCTCTGTTTCTAAGCCGAAAAGATAGCGCTGTCTGCTTCTGCAGATGTTTCCATGGTCATGTGGCAGGCATGACTAGACACCAGAGCGCATGGAACGTTGTTACCTTCCCACCGAAGTGGTCCCTATTTATCTACTTGCAATTTCTTGCTTTCGAACTGCTAGGTTGGCAGGAGCTGGGACAGAGACGGGAGCTCATTCCATCCTGCAGTACTCGGGAATCGAACTGCTGCCCTTCCGCCTCCCAGTCAGCATCTTAGTGACTTGAGCCACTGCAGTCCCGCACTTTCATGAAACAGATTAGGTATTTGATGATGATGATGATGATGATGATGATAATAATAATAATTTGCTTCCAGTTTTATTGAAGTTGTATTCTCATTTTTTAATTTCTTGATGGTTAGCAATAGCCTTCCAATTTCTACCTTATAATTTACTGATTTTTATATATAAGCAGTTGCTCTCTTTAACTATTCAGAACAGTTTTTTCTAGTGTAAATATTCGCTTGGATGAAATAACCTTGAATGGCATTGTATACATCAGGCATAGGGCACCCGTTGCTTACCATTTGTGTTTGGACCTTGGCTATTGTAAGCGCCAGCCAGCATGGCTAATAAACAGTGGTGATCAGAGTTATAGTCAGAGAACATCTGGCATCTATGAGTTCTGTTATATATGCAGAATGGCCTTTCTGCCCCCTGGAAAGCTGTTTTTATGAAGATTAAGGAGCCATACATAATGGCATATGGTACAGTGTAGAAAGCTTCAGCTAGGGAGGAGATCTGTGGAAATTGGCATACCTATATGCATAAATGATTTCTATTGATAGCACCCATGTATGTTAACTTGTACAGTAATACCTCGGATAACGTTTGCATCAGATAACACTAAAACACATAACATTAAGCAATCTGGGGGAGGGAAATTGCATCGCATAACGTTAAAATCCTATGGGATGCATCGGATAACATTTGCTAAAGAATGTTTTTTTAAAATTTGAATAACGTAACTTCTTTCTATTTACACCTTTATTGTTTGTTTTTAGCTAGTAATCTGTTGTGTGTGAATCTGAGTGTGATGCATGTTGATAATCCCACCTTTTTAGCTTTAGTCAGGGCTTTGTAGGGATAACACTCTGATCATGCTTTTTGAAACAACATTCTTAGGTTTTGATGATGGTTCTTTGTTTACTTTGGTTGCATCTTTCCTTTATTTATCCTAAGCAATGGTATTCCCTGTGGCAATGTATGGTTGTGAGAGCTGGACCATTAGGAAAGCTGAGCGCAGAAAAATAGACGCCTTTGAGATGTGGTGTTGGAGAAGGGTTTTGAGAGTCCCCTGGACAGCGAGGAGGACAAATAGGTCGATCTTAGAAGAAATCAACCCTGACTGCTCCTTAGAGGGTCAAATAGTAAAGATGAAGCTAAGGTACTTTGGACATCAAATGAGAAGAGAGGATTCGCTTGAGAAAGCCTTGATGCTTGCAAGGGTCGAGGGCAAAAGAAGAAGGGGACGGCCCAAGATGAGATGGCTAGATGGTATTGTGGAGATAATGGGCAAAGAGCTGGGGGAGTTGAGGGGGATGGTGGAGGACAGGAGTGCCTGGAGGACAGTGGTCCATGGGGTCGCAGAGGGTTGGAATCGACTGTGCAACTGAACAACAAAAAAACCTAAATTCCAGCCCTCCTTTCCTAATACTTGTCCATATGTCCTTCCTTTCTATATTTGTTCTTTAAATTTATGTATCTGTGAGTCAATCTCAGTGTTATTTTAATTGTATTTTTACCACTAAAGAGAGTGGTACAGTTCTTGTTTTACTCCCTTACTCATACTACATTTTGGCTTCAGTTTCATAGATTTTGATTTCAGTGACAGAAATTCTCTTGTATATGCAAAAGGCATGCCTTCTGGAGGAGGAATTCCCTCACATTAAGAAATTCCATATAATCTCCATTATAATGTCTTTTGGCACTTCTGTTATTAAGTTTAGAAAAATGTCAACATAATCAAGTAAGGTGAAAAATTTATTTAGTGAAACAACTTGCTTCTATTTGCTTTACTCTGAAAGATAAGAGTAATGCCAGAAAGAGTAACTTTCATCCCATTCTTTAGAGACCAAGGTTGTTGGTTTTTAGAAATAGTTCTATGACAGTTAGTGCTCAGCTTCTTTATCAATGCTGTTTTATATTTTATTTTGTATACATATGAGGCCACTGACCATAGTCTATGCATCAGTTGACTGGAATAGGGTTTAGACCAGTAGTTTGCACATTTTGGCTCATTGAACATTTGGCCTTCAGCTTCCAAAGGTCCTCATGGTTAATGTTTGGAGGTTTGATTATTGAAGTCCAGAGCATATGGAAGGCCAAAAGTTCATAACTACTGCTTGACAAATGCTATTTTTAATAGTTCTGGTTCTTTCTGGATCATTACTCCTAGAAAATGGTATGGTATACTCTGCTTGACACTTTGACCATTGTATTACAGAGCCTGTATCAGTTAATTTTGGTTCTTGTTGTTTGTGTCTAATTGACAGTTACAGAAGAACTCTGGGAGAGGTCTTCCAGAGATTTTTTAAGAAGTTTTCCAAAGAGTTAGAGCACATTGTTATTAACATGGAGATAATGTGCAGTTCTGTTTCTTCTGTCATCAAATTATGAGAGAGCACCTGAAGATTGTTGTGGGCAAGATTAGGGCCAACAAATTTAAGTTTAATTCAAATTATTCTTGTAGTTAGAAAAAGAAATGATTTTTGAATAGAGATTCAGCCCATCTTTAGGTGGCATAGCAGTCCTGCCGAATGTTTGCTTTTTGTCTTGTTTTACATGTGAAATGACAAAATAGCTGCTATAGCAAGTAGCTCTTTTGATGATTACCTTAACAGTTATCAGTGACTTGGGACTCAAGAGCACTATCTTCTTTCATGTTGTTGTTCTATTCAGTTCTGGGGAACCTGGTTTTCATACCTTGAAAGTGTCTGTGGCACTGCTGATTGGGAAGTCTGTTGTGGTCATGACATTTTCTACTTTGGGAGATCTGTTGAACCTCTCCCACATTTTCTCTTCATGGCTAAAACTTTTCTGACACAAATTCGATTTTTCAGATTTAAGATATTTTATTTCTGACATTTGTTTTTCCAGGATGGCTTTTCACCTTGTCTTTTCTGTTTTTGTTTTTGTCTCTTTGATCTCTTATTTCATTTTATTGGTTTTTGAAAGAGTTGTAAACCATTCTTAGTGTGTCAATTTTTATAAAAGAATAGTACGAGGGCAGGAGAAGAAGGGGGCGGCCCAAGATGAGATGGCTAGATGGTATTGTAAAAGCAATGGGCACAGAGCTGGGCGAGTTGAGGGGGATGGTGGAGGACAGGAGTGCCTGGCGGACAGCGGTCCATGGGGTCGCAAAGGGTCGGAATCGACTGTGCGACTGAACAACAACAACAAAAGCACAACAATACAGCTTCCCACAGCCATCAGCAACAATAGATTATTCAGATTAGCTCAAAATGTCTCCCTTTCAATATCAAAGGTGCAGATCAACCTCTTACCTGCATGTCAGAAAACAAAAACACAACCTGTTTTGCTAAAGAGAATTGGCAGGAAGGTTGTAATATAATATGTAAAATATCTAGCAGCATATAGCAATCTGTGTGTTACCTTAAACTTTACCGCGTGTTCCCCTGGCAAAGACCAGCGAGATGCAAAACGCAATTTAAGTCTCGGTTCGGATTCCTGGCGGAGAATATGTAAAAACCTAGAAACTATTAACGAGGCACGATTTCAATCAAAACAATAGTGGTTTATTGGTATACAAAAGAGTTCGATAATATAGTGGCTGGCTATACTACGAAGTCTAATACCTCACAGTTGTGAAGAAAAATGCCCTCCTGAACCCACCCCAGCTATTCTAGGAGTGAGCTAAATTTCCCTATTCCCAAACATCTTTTATACACACCTACTGGTCGACAATTAATCCTAGGCTAGCATTGGCTACAAACTACAAACATTTACTTAGATGGGGCAATTAAATGGGGCTTTACAATTCTCAAACAATCAATACAAAGAAAGCTTCGGAAATTTACATATTGGCATTTTACAAATACAATTGGGCATTGGCACAGGTTCCAAAAGTCATTGTCTTGTGATAAAGCAATTTCCTTCAGGCGACCGCAGTTCTGTTTCAGAGATACAAAGTAACCTCTTGAGTCAGTATTGCGGTGAGGAAGTATTTGCAGGGTGTCACTTTGTATTACTTCTGGCTGGATTGGTGAATGAATGAAAGGATTGGCAAGGCAGGCCGCCTTAGCCAATGAGGGCTGAGTTCTCCTCTAATGGCAGGGCTCGGTCGTAGGAGGCGGGAGATTCAGGTCTCAATCAGAGTTGAAGCTTTCACGTGGGGTCTGTTGAGCTGCTTTAGATGTGTCAGATAACGGCGTCCAGGTGCGCTTTTGTTAAACTGGTTTTACTGGGATTTTACATCTTTTACAACCTCTCTGGTGGACATCACGATGCTCGGGAGAGTGGAGATAAAGACGAGTGATTAGATTTAGTCTATTTGCCTGTCGGATGTCTTAGGGTAAAAACCAGCCCTTAATCAACATTTCTTTCTGCTTTAATTATTTGCATTCTATGTCACTGTCTGCGTACGTGACCCGTGTGGAGTCCTTAATCAAGATTCTTTTGCAATTTACTTGTATCAAGGGCCTTCAGGCATGCTTGATATTAAACCTTATATATTTTACTTGTTATTAAGCGCTGGTTTTTCCCTTATATTGATCCTGTACATTTGGCTCATGTGTAAATTGTGGCTCTGGTTGTAAACTTTATTTGATTAAAGGAAATAAAATAAAATAAAATGTTTGGTCCCAGATTTCAGGTAACATGTGTATCAAATTTGATAATGTCCTAGAAACCCTTTGCTAATATTTAATCCCCTGCGATGGGTGTCTAGCAGATGGGTGTATTTGATTTCTGCTGTCTCCCTTTCAATCCTAGTTTTGTAATTTCTCTGTTCCAGAGTTGTAATGTTCAGGTCTTGGATAGAGTTCTTCTGCTTATGGAACAAATGTTAGAAATCAAGCCCATATGGCTATTCTATGGAATGCAGCAATTGGGATATGATTTCCACCCCCATCCCCTTTTTTTCCTAATCAACAAGTGAATTGTTGGACTTCAGTAAAATATCTTTGATGCTTTTGTTCAGAATTTCTGTTCATTAGGGTAAGCCATTGTCTAGTCAGAAATTTTTGGCACTGAGACTTTCCCCATGTGATGCCCATCAAATATTTTGATCAGTGCCCATCAGCTCAACCCATTTTGACCATGGTTAGAAATCCTGGAAGATATACTAGAAGTTTTGGATTACTAGGATGAGAGAAGTGGATTTAAAACTTAGAGTAAGCTTACTTTCAAGGAACCTTTTTTAAAAACCCACCCACCGTATACAGTTGATATTTAATGGTTGACAGTGCTTTTTATTTGCCTGAATCTTGTTAATTTTACCCACCAGTGTACTTTCAATGGCAAAATTGCCACTAGCTAGGAAATTGGTGGTTGTATTTCTTGTTGCACTTGGTATCCAATGAGAAGTGCAAATATCAACTTCTTAACTAGTGTCATTTTGCTAGTTGGACTAACACTGGCATAATTCTGCCCAATGTGTGTTCTTGATCAGATCTTTTCCCCCTGAGAAATTGGTAAGATGGAACTGATTTATGACTGTTGTATGAATTTTTGACTTTCTTTTGATAGATTTGAAAACCTTAGCTGCCTGTGGTATTGTATTATACAAGATACTGTGTTAGTTGTCAGTTCTTGAATAACATTTTGCCTTCTGATATTTGCTTGCCAGATTCTTATGTGTCCAGAACATGAAATGGAAAGAGTAAACATGTATTGTGAATTATGTAGAAGACCTGTTTGTCATCTTTGCAAATTGGGTGGCTCACATGCAAACCACAGAGTGACTACTATGAGCAGTGCCTACAAAACACTCAAGGTAAGTGGGAATGTTTCATTTTGTCAGTTTCATTCATTGACATTAGAGAAAGGATTTAAGCCGTTAGGATTTAATCAGTTTGCCTATACTGTACTGTACAGTACATCACAAGAAAAAGGCTATGAACTCAACTGTGAGTGTAAATGATACTGTACAAACCCAGGATCTGTGAAATCATTATTATGAAAATAGTAAATAAAATCAGATGTACTTTTGGGCCAGAATGATATTGGTATTCACATAAGGTTTGCAGAATTTACCATAGCTGATTGATGATATCTCAGGGCAAAACTTGGTCATGTTCCTGGTTATGTGCCTAATTGCACAACTGAGCATGTCATCAATGAACTACAGTTCCGGAGAATTTTATAAATTCACCAATATTCACCAATTCACCAAGGATTAAATCATTGTTTCTCTTTTAATAGGCTGATTGCATACATCAAGCTTTGTTCAGTAACAGTTATATTCACAGTTGTGAGCACTAGCACATCTTTTTCTGGTACTGTATATTACAACTATTGTCCCCTGTTTATTTTGTGCAGCATGCCAAAATCATTGTCCTGCCTTGGTTCTTGTAAGAAATATTATCTGCAGCTGATGATGAGGGATGGAAAGGAGGTCAAGATTTACTACCTGAGAGTAGGCATGATAGATAGCACAGACTAAAGGGGCTGGAGAGAATATTTTTGATCCCTGCTAGAACGATCCCTGGCAACCATCTTCCAATATTAACTTTAGGATCTTCACTGTAATTGTCCTAAACTCCGGTTAAGCAAGTTTCAGCTTTATATAACAACATAGTCTAAATTAATTTTTTCCACTATTGAGCATTTTAATTGGATATTGCCAACCCTAACTTGTAAAACACATGGCTTATAAAATTCTTAATATCCTCAAGGTATGGAAATGTAAATTTAATCAACGTTGTTGACTACCTTAGCGTGACCTGCACCTTCTGTTCAAACAAACAGATGACTCATGAAAGCTTTGATGGAATAAATGTAATCTTCAGTTAATGTTTTGGCTTTGTTAACTGTATTGTACAATGTTTGTATGTCTCCGCTGGTTAGAAAAACATTGACTTTGCTATTTTGCTAGATCTGTATATAATACAGTTGTTTGCTCAAAGGTCCCTTTTGCTGGTGCTTCATGATCTCTGTGACTCACACATATGTGTTCAGTGGGGGCATCTGTGTAGAGCAATGTTTCCCAACCTTTGGTTTATGGACTTCAATTCCCAGAAGCCTAAGTCAGTTCCCCAAAGCACTGATCAGCCAATGTATTGACTTAGGCTTCTGGGAATTGAAGCCTCCCTGTGGGGCATGTGCCCCATGTTTGGAAACACTGCTGTAGATCCCCTTTAAGAAGATTCTAATTGAAGAATTGTAGTAGGAATCTAACATACCTTTGAACTAGGCACACGCATGTTTGTTGTTCAGTCCCCCCCCCCCCCCCGCGGCAACTCTTACTTGATAGAATGGTTTTAAATCAGTGATCATGCCCCACAAAGAGTCTTCGGTTCCCAGAAGCCCAAGTCAGCACATTGGCTGATTAATGCTATGGGGAATTGACTTAGACTTCTGGGAATTGAAGTCCAAAAACCAAAGGTGGGGAAATGCTGTTTTAAACTGATCTTTAAGAACCTTACCAGGAAGTCTTTTTTATATGTCTTATGTGTACCAACTTAAAATCCAATAATTCATTAAAAATGTACTCTAACCAGTATGTTTATCTTTTTTAATAGGAAAAGCTTTCAAGAGATATAGACTACCTCATTAGTAAAGAGAGCCACGTGAAAAGCCAGATTTCAGAACTTGGTCTTTTAATGAAAGAAACAGAGGTAAGAATAATTTATTCACACGGGACTTAGCTGTCTTTTGAATATTTTTTCTTGAAATAGTAGCCATGTTAGTCTGTGTTTCAGGCACAGCTCACATTGAAATATGACAGTTAGTCTTTAAAGTGCTACAGTGCTTTTGTTTTTGTTTTGTTTATTCTCTGAGATGCCTGTCCTATGCCTGTCTTATGATGTAGCCTATTTTTATATATTGTTTTTAAATTCTGCACATTTGAATGTTTCATTTTGTCCAAAAAAGGAAACACTTTGTTATATATGTTATCTATTTTGTTGTTGTTGTTGTTGTTGTTGTTGTTGTTGTTGTTGTTGTTGTTGTTCAGTTGCACAGTCGATTCCGACCCTTTGCGACCCCATGGACCACTGTCCGCCAGGCACTTCTGTCCTCCACCATCCCCCTCAACTCGCTCAGCTTCGTGTCCATTGTGTCTACAATACCATCTAGCCATCTCATTTTTGGCCACCCCCTTTTTCTTTTGCCCTCCACCCTTCCCAGCATCAAGGCTTTCTCAAGTGAATCCTATCTTCTCTTTTGATGTCCAAAGTACTTTAGCTTCATCTTTACTATTTGACCTTCTAAGGAGCAGCCAGGGTTGATTTCTTCTAAGATTGACCTATTTGTTCTCCTCGCTGTCCAGGGGACTCTCAAAACTCTCCTCCGGCACCACATCTCAAAGGCATCTATTCTTCTGCGCTCAGCTTTCCTAATGGTCCAGCTCTCGCAACCATACATTGCCACAGGGAATACCATTGCTTTGACTTGCGAACTTTTGTTTGCAATTTGATGTCTCTACTTTTCGCTATGTTCCCCAGGTTTCTCATCGCTTGCCTCCCAAGAATCAGTCGCCTTTTATTTCATGGCTGCAATCACCATCTGCAGTGAGCTTTGATCCTAGGAAAGTAAAATCTGTCACTGCTTCTACTTCTTCCCCATCTATTTTCCAGGGACTGATAGGGCCTGTTGCCATTACAGTAATACCTCGGATAACGGTAAGACTTGGTTCCACAAGTCTTGGTGTTATCCGATTTTTAGTGTTATCCAATGCGTGTTAAAATCCTATGGGATGTATCAGATAACATTAAAGCTCCATAGAGATACATTGTAACCGCACAGGCTTTAGCGGTTGTTATCCGATACATCCCATAGGACTTTAACGTTATTCGATCCAATTCTTTTCCCCAGATTACTTAACGTTATGCGATTTTAGCGTTATCTGAGGTAAACATTATCTGAGGTATTACTGTATCTTGGTTTTCTTGACATTAAGTCTCAAGCCAGCTTTTGCACTTTCTTTTTTCAATAATCCTATTTTAAAATTTTGCATGTTAAACTGCTTTTCCAATAGAATTGTTCCTTCCCATTGATTTCTAACTTTTTATCATGCATTGGCTCCAGTGTTGTACCAGCCAGCAGTAGTGAGACCCAGGTTTAATCTCCCACTGTTGTGAGAATTATTGAGTCACTCTTTTCTAGCCTTTTTGAACTTGTCATGGTGGCTATAAGAGTAAAAGCAGGGAGGAACTGTTCATGCTATTCAAGATCCCTTGAGTGAAGGATGTGATATGAATGGCTGATTATCTCTTTGAGGTATTGACTTTGCTGATCCTTCTAGTTATACACTGGTATCTCAAACATCTTTCCCTTTGTGTTTATAATTATGATCTAATTGTAATCCAGTTATGTGTCAGATTTACTTGTAAATGTACTTGTAAAGATTAGGTGGATTTGGGGAAATTAAAGATCTTGAGACAGCCATGTCAGGTACTGTATGTCAAAAGGTCTGTCCAATCCAGTATTGTATTTACATGGCAGACCGCCACATACCTACAGAAGGTGTACAAAGAGCATAATAGCAACTTCCTACCTGTATTTTCTGGCAACTGATATTCAAAGGGATACTGTCGGTTTTATGCAGCAATCATGTAGCAGCATTGATGGCCTTCTCCTGTGTAAAATTGTTTCCCCTTTTTAAATTAATCTAATTTTGTATCCAATTGCATCTGTTAAGAGGATATTCAGTACAGTCAAACCTCGCATAAAGAGCGCCTCGCTTAAAGAGAAAATTTTTCTCTGAATGTTCACTTAACAAATAAAACCAACCAAAAACTTGCTTAGCAAATAAATCAGGGTTTGCAATCCCCCCCACAATTGGTCATTAACAGTGGTGTTTCGCTTAAAGAGCAAACTCGCTTAAAGAGCAATGCCGTGGAACACATTATGCTCTTTAAGCGGGGTCCAACTGTATATGCCTTGTATTGGAGTACAGTACAGTACTTCCTTTATCTGACTTGAAACCCCTACTGTTGTCAGGGTATGGATTAGGTTAGATAAGGAACTGTCATCTTTGCTTAGTAGGTTGTCAGAGAATTTTTTCGATGTTCTAGGACAGTAAAGAAATGTATCTCAATAGACTAGTCACTAGTGTTTTGAAAATATTTTTTAAGAAGTTGACCATGGTAATAAATGTGTCACTATAGGTATATTACATCCAAACGGTTATAAAAGAAATGTGTAAGATTTGTAATGCAGGTTAGAGAAAACTAGTGGGTTTTTTTAATGCTTTATTTTGCATCTTTAAATGGATGGGAATGCTATGAGAAATTGAGTGTGAGAGTTATAAACATTTTGGAATCATTTTGGGAGAAGGGTTGGGTTGAAAGGTCACTGGAAATTTGGAGAAATAGCAATACATTGTAGACTTTTTGTACTTAAGAAAGTGATACTCTATGAAAGAAAAAAAATCTTGTTCTCGATAACTGGTTCTATGCTTTCTTTTTCCTCCTCATCATTTGTGGACAATTTCCCAGAAAATGTGATTTGGGTTAGCTTGGTTTTTTTGGTTTATAATTACTAAATAAAACATGTGTATAGGCCTTATATATTTGAACTTGAAATATTATAAGTAGTGGTTATAGATTCAAAAACAAAATATTTACTCTCATACTTTCCTGACAAATATTTTTATTATACTGTACCTGCCTTCTTGCCTTGTAGATCTAAAACACATCAATTAACTACACAGACTCTTAAGTAGATAATGTGTGTGGCGTGTTACCTAGTGACTGATAGGATCTTTGTGAGAATAAAAACCTCCAATTAAAAGAAAGCTATTCTCTGTGTTTTACTATATTACTTAATTTAGTTTTGATTTCAATTTGACTTTATGTTGAAAAGGTAGACTTATAACTTGGTATTAATTTGAAGTATTGTATAGGTTTTATTTATTCTGCTTTCTGAAGAATGAAATAATTACTTTGCTAAAACAACACTGAAATTGTGAAGCTTGCCTAAATGGTTATCCATTCACCCTTATTTATATATTTTAGGAAACAGTGGTTGAAATGCAGATCAAAACTTCCACCCTCCTAAGTTGGCAGAGAGGCATATTAATTCATTGTTTTATGCTGATGATACCCTCATTTTGGCTAGATTACCGATGGGCCTCAGAAGGGCACTCAGAGTACTGGTCACCTATTGTAAGGACAATCATCTTATTAATTACGCCAAAAACAAAGATCATGGTCTTTGGCAGGAAACCCAAGCTTCACATTTGGAAAAGCAAGGGCCATCCGATTCAGCACAGGTCCCTAGCATTAACTATTTGGGGGTTTTCTTCCATGCCTCAGATTCTAGGAAGCCGCATATTGATCATGGGGTTCAGAATGCACAGAGGAGTGCATCGGTAATTCTTAGGTTCTACTGGAGCGGGGGGGGGGCATTATGTGCCAGCAGCCATCAAATTGTTGTTAGCCAAATCACTCGCCCAGCTTACATATGGTGCGGAGCTGGGCCCTTTAGTCAGTTATGGGCAGGTGGAGAGAGTTCAGTCAAAGTTCCTTAGAGCTGCTCTTTCGACCCCCTGCTCCCATTCCAATACCAGATTGAGGCTGGAGACGGGCTTAGTGAAGGTAGAGGCTAGGTGCTGGATGCTGATAATTTCATATTGGCTTAAAATACATTAATCCATGGGCACCTTGATGTTTCTTACACTTCAAGACTCATTCTGCTCTTCCTGGGAATGTAATATACTTAATACATTGGCTACACTTGGCTTGCCCCTTGCTTGCAATGGAAGCACAACAAGCTATGTAGTTGGTGAAACAGAGAATAATGGACATGGAACGACAAGAAGATATGGCCAAGTCTCCTGGTTTTTTCAGTGATTCCACCAGGTACCAGGTTGTTGCTGCACCCTATTTGCAGCAATTGGACCTTCCAAAATATAGGATGGCATTCACCCAGGCCTGTTGTGAATGCATGCCTTCAGCTGTCCTTGAGGGCTCCAGACCCGGGAGAGCAGAAACACCTGCACTAGGGCTGGCGGCATAAGGAGACCCGCCACTGCCCTCACCCAGCTCCAGACTGGGGAGAGCAGAAACACCTGTGCCAGGGCTGGCAGCATAAGAGGACCCTGCCGCCACCCTCACCGGACTTCGGTGCTTGCTCTTGCTGGGCTCCAGACCGGGAAAAGCAGAAACACCTGTGCTAGGGCTGGCGGCATAAGGAGACCTGCTGCCACCCTCACCAGACTTCGGTGCTTGCTCTTCCCCGGCTCCAGACCAGGGAGAGCAGAAACACCTGCGCTAGGGCTGGCGGCATAAGGAGACCCACTGCCTCCCTCACCGGACTTTGGTGCTTGCTCTCGCCTGGCTCCAGACTGAGGCCGTTTGAGTGACAAGGACTCTTGTTACTTAATTACTGTTATTTAATTGTTATATGATATTGTATTACTATGCACCACGTGTTATTTTAGTGTGTTTTATGATATTCTTATTGTATTGATGTATATTGCGTTGATTGAATGTTTTATACTGTATTAAGGATACATTTGTAATAAGGAAGCTAATAATAATAGTGGGACACCCTATCCGGAATGATTACCGGTATGTCCATGTGGTGGTGGGGATGTTGAATCGATTGAGCATGTTCTCCTTATTTGCTCATTCTATAGGGAGGCGTGCAGAATTAATAATCCCTCTGTTGCATCAATGCAGAGGAAAGTTGCCTTCCCAACAAGTTTCCTTCCTACTCCAGGACAGTAGTATTGCCATCACATGCAAAGTGGCCGGTTTCTGTGTGAAGGCCCACAGGATACATTGGTTGGTGACAAGGAAGTCCAGTGTGCCCCTGTAGTTCACTGAGATTGCTCCCGCACCGAGCACGTGATCTATACTACCTTAATAGTTTTCCTCTTCACCCTTTCATTATCGGTTTGGTTATAATTAATTGAGTTTTACTAAATTATAATCCCAGCAGAGAGCCTATTATATCCTTGTAACAAGGCCATTGTTCTTTCTTTGTAAGTATTAGCATTTTACCTTCTTGACATTAGGTTCTAGCAATTATTAATCGATTATATTATTCTTTTAGATAGGTGGCCTGTTGTTGTATGTCAATTCCTAGTAGGTTTTTAGTAGTACAGTGTGCTTTCTTATTACCCTTGTCCAGCCTAGTTTAGGATGTGATATTTATGCTTTCTGGGTTCTTGTTATGCTGGTCATGGACCGTAAACAAAAGTATGTATGTATGGTTGAAATTCTGTTGCTTAATGTAGTGAGTTGTAATTAGAATAGGCTCATTAAATTAGTGGAACCTAGAAAGGATTTAACTCACTGTATCCCTACTGATTAATTGGGCTGTTTCTAGTTGTTGACTTCCTAAACAAATAACAAGATTTCACCCATTTTTAAAAGAAATGTGTAATTTTCTGTTGACAAATAAAGCATTAGAAAATTTTCTATCCCATATCTTTGAGGGTAATGTGAGAAGAGTGATGATGAACTTTGAAATAAACTCTCTTATGGATGGATTATCATTAAATACTTTGAAATGAGCTATCCTGTTCTAATTTTAGGATACATTCTGATAGTGGGATTATGAGTTATAATCTCACAAACAGAATTTTAATATCTCATTATGTATTTATATGAACACTTTAGACCAAACTATGTAAGATATTCCATCTGTTTACATATTTTATAATATGGCCATGATGTAAGACAGGGTGCCCAAACTATGGCCTGCAGGCCAGATCTGGCCCCTGACACCACCGCCCTTGCCACTCCTGGAAGCAGAAGTAAAATGCACCCGTATGGGGGCGACAAGGCCGTCGTCGGCCAGATGATTTGGTGTTGGGAGCCAGATCTGACTCATGGGTCATAGTTTGGGCACCCCTGGTTTAAGCAGAGAAAATGGTAGCCTAAAAATCTATCTCATCCTGTTGCAAAACAGATTTCTGGGCATGTTTTACTTCCACTTCTGGTGGGAGGAACCACATGACCAGGCTGCTGAACCACATGACCGGCCTGCTGAACCACATGACCGGCCTGCTGAACCACATGACTGGCCAATGGCCCAAAAAGTTTGGACACCCCTCATGTAAGAGAATAGAACCAATCATTGTAACATTTTAGTGCAGGTGTCCTCAACCTTTTTAAGCCCGGGTCCGGTTCACACCCCCTCAGACTGTTGAGGGGTGGGACTGTGGTCCTGCTATCCCACCGCTCCACTGCACTGCCACCAGCAACCACCCCGAGCTGCCCACCATTCCCCCTTTACTGCTTCGCTGCTTACTGGCATGGAGGAGCTGCATGGCACCAAATCAACCGACATGCGCCCTCACTCCATCTGCTGTTTCTGCTCCTGCCTTTGCTGCCTCAATCCTTGTCCCCTCTGCTTGGCATGTCCCTAACAGCGCTCGGTAGCAGGGCCATAAGTTAAGAGGCCCTGTTTTAGTAGCATCTTTTAAAAGTTTGAGGTTGAATTAAACGTTCAAAGGTTTATTATTTTGGGGTTACAATGAAATATTTGAAGGTTACAGTATTGCATTGTAAACGTGTTTCTAAGTAGATAGCTGTCTTATATTATAGCGTAAATAGTAAAGTATCTTATGGCACCTGAATAGAGTTTGTGATCTCTCAATGTTAAAGATGCCACTAACACATTCCAATTATTGTTTCTATTCTAAACATTTTTGTTACATCATGGCTATCTTTTTACATGAAGCAGTTGGTCATGAAAGAGCTGAATGAACTGCATTGGAAGTTGCTGTCTATATACAGTAAAGCATTTAAATATGGTTGTCACCATAAGATTCTATGTTTTGTTAAAAGAATAGAGTCCTGTGGATTCTTAAAGAGAGATGTTAAGGCATTTCATCTAATATGTAAAATGTTATTTGTAGTAGATAGGTATAGAGATAGATATAGACTAGTTTTTGTTACGATAGGTTAATCCAAATACCTTTTAAAAATTCTGACAGATGATGAAAAATGTTTTCATTGTTTTTAGCTTTAATGATGTCTTATGTGTGTTTTTTTAAATAGTGTAATAGTGAAAGAGCTAAGGAAGAGGCATCAAATAACTTCGATAAGTTGTTTGATGTTTTGGAAGAGAGGAGAGCAACTGTGCTTAGGGCTATTGATGCTTCCAAAGCCATAAGACTGGAGAAACTGCATTCTCAAATAGAGGAGTATCAAGGACTTCTAGAAAATAATGGCCTGGTGGGGTATGCTCAAGAAGTTCTCAAAGAAACAGACCAATCTTGTTTTGTTCAAACAGCGAAACAGCTTCATGACAGGTATGTCATTTATCTTTTTAAATGTTAAGGTAATTGTGAGTGTCTGCCATCACATTACCTACTCGTTTTGGCATGGCAGAACTGGGTACTTGGCTCCTAATTGAAAGGGGGGGGGAGGATTGGTGAGAGCAAGGCATGCCAGTGCTGCAGCCATCTGCCAGGGGACCTGAGATCTTGAGGTGGAATAGAAAGAGGAGAGGGATCCACTCTTTGGGGTAGGTTGTTGCTGTTTGATGTGCCTAGGGAGCTACAAGCAGGGCTGAAGAAGCAAGAATCAGAATTTGGAGATGGAAACATAATAGGGTATAGGGAGGCTCCTGGCCACATTTGAAGGGAGGGGATTCCTAAGTTCACCTCTCAATAGTAAGTCAAGCCCTGGAGAGGTAAAGCAATGGAACATCCAATGGAGCTATCAGCAACCCATTAACAGCCAGTATCTAGTGGGGAGGCTGATACCATTTTCATATGTATTTGCTGCAGAGCTTCTTATCAACTACTCAAGAACCCTAAGATTCAGCTCTTGGACATTTGAGCAGAACTTTGGAGTATTTTCCCAAAAACCTGGAAGCCTCAGTGGCACTGGCTGCGGCCCCTTTAACTGACATCCAACTACTTACTGACATGACCAGTATCTCTTGGATCAGCCTGTACTTACCTCATCCAAGGTCTCTGTCTTAGCAATTCGAATTAGTTGGCCACTATGGTCCTGGTTCCACCAGTACTTGACCTAAGGAAATCATCTGGTTACTATTTATGATTATCTTGATCCTAATCCCAGTGGTGTTGACCAGGATCTGTGCAAACCTCCAGCCACAATGGTCAGCTATCTTGCCTCAGATTTTCCCATTCTCCCTTACCTCCTGTGATGGTCACAGTTGACTCCTGGAAGATTACCTGTTGAAGTGTGTTCAAAAGGTTCAAAGTAGGAATAAGGGTCAGATGGTTGACTATGAGAAGAAAGCAGGGCTATAATAGTTGAATAATAATTGTTTTGATGTTCAGACTCGCCTTCTATTGATGCCCTCACAATAGAGGAAGAGGAAACTAGTCTGCTTTTTTGCTGCTTCATTTTTGTTCAATATCCACAGGAGACTACAATTGTATTGTACAGTAATACCTCAGATAACGATTGCATCAGATAACGCTAGATTTGGATAACGATACACGTTTTTTGGAAAAATCTTGCATTGGATAATGATTCTGGATAACAATTCTTTAGTATTATCCAAGGCAGTCGTCTGTGATCCATCGCTGCGGTTGGGGGATGGATTGGGTAGCCCAATCCAACCCCCAACCATAGCGATCGCTAAGAGTGCAGTAGGGGCGGGGGGAAAGGTGCTTGCGTGTGCGTGAAAAGACACGCAAGCGAGTGCCTCCCCCCCCCGAGCCTCCTGCACTCTTAGTGATCACTATGGTTGGGGGTTGGATTGGGTAGCCCAATCCAACCCCCAACCGCAGCAATGACTTCAGGGACAAACCGCACGGTTTATTCCTGAAGTCAAACTGACCCTAAGCTAGCGATTGCTAGCCAAGGGTCAGGTTGACTTCAGGGATAAACCGCGTGGTTTGTCCCTGAAGTCAGGGCTTTTTTTAAAGCTTTGTTCGATGCATGCATCGGACAATGGTAAAAATCAGATAACGTCATCACTTGTGGAACCAAGTCATAACGTTATCTGAGGTTTGACTGTATTGTATAATCACATTTATATACCGCCCCCTTGATTGCTCAACTCTGGGCTGCTCACAGAACAGGTAAACATCACAAAATCATGCAGGTCATAATCCATGATTATAAAACATCATAAAAAACATTGCAAGGAAAAAACCCATTCATTTAAAAAGTCCATACATTCAATTCACAAGTCCATTTCAACAAAGTAACCATCTCCGCAGAGATCATGCCATACTGCAGGCCAGCCCCAGAAGATGGCGACAGTGGCCACAGCTGCTCTTCATCCCCATGGCAATGTTGGGGGTGGGGAGTGGCAAGGTCCTCTGGTGTCATCAGCTGCAGTGTCCTTTGTCCCCTGTGTGTAGGCGGGGCTAGGGGAATGGCGATGTCGACCATAGCTGCTCTTCATCCCCCGGGCAATGTTAGGGGCACTACAATGTGTCTTTCCCCATGGAAGGCAAAGAGTGGCCATATTGATATACATCAAACGGCTTTTTCTGAATTGTGACATGTATATAAAAATCTGTTAGATTAATTGTTTGTGGAACACACTATTCCTGTTACCCTTTGTGGAGCATTCTCATTATATCTCCCATCAAGCCATTCCTGTAGTGTTAAGGAGTCTGGGTTACCTTGCAGTGCAGTAAGAGCAGAGGTCAAAACTATCAACTTTGGTCATGTCCCAATAAAAGTATTTTCAGTTCCCATCCATTTAACTAGGTTCCACAGGAGAACTTCATAGTGAGTTCTGCTTATCTAAACTATGCAACAGAAAATTACAGTCACTCTATACATAACCACTGCTACTGATTTCTTTTCTATTGTAACATTGGAAGTTGAAAGAATAGTGTTTTGGTACAAGGGCTTTAAAAAATATATATTCTGAGACATTGGTTTGAAAAATGATTGCTTATTTTAATACTGTACCTGTACTGATCTTTGGACAGCATTTTGTTTGGTTGATTTCTCTGAATTACAATATTTGCTGGGAAAGTTATGTACGTAAGCTAGTAAATCTCTTCCACATACAGAATTCAGAAAGCGACTGAATCTTTGAAGAGTTTTAGACCTGCAGCTCAAGCTTCTTTTGAAGATTACATTATTGACATAACAAAACAACAGGAGGCTCTTGGAGATTTGTCTTTCCAGTCAAGTGGTAAGTTCAAAAGGAGAGGGCACTTAAGCTTCTCTCTCCTTGTTGCATTTGCTTCTATTTTCAACTTTCTTCAGAAGTCAGTAGTAACAATTATTTTAATGAAAATTTCTTAGTACTTGGTACAATTATAGGTACAATTTGGAGGGGAAAACAGTTATTTAATATTTGGAAAGTAGATTGTGGAGTTGCTGGGCAGTGTCACATGTTCATGCTGGACTTCCCTTCAGTGTATTAAAGTGTACTTAAATTCATAGTGAGTCAAGGACAGGTACTAACAGAAATGGTCAAGAGTATGCCTAAAGTGCTCTTTCCAGGAGAACAGCAATCCTGTTGTTGGGTGAGCTTGATAACCTAGATCAGGGATGGACAACCTTGGCATGCCAGGTGTTCTTGAACTTCAATTCCGAGAAGCCCTGATCAGCAGGAGTGCTGACTTGGACTTCTGCTAATTGAAGTCCAAGAACACCTGGAGTGCCAAGGTTCACCATCACTGACCTAGTTTAAAGAAAATCTGATTGTGATGCCACTCCTAGGAAGTAGTTTTCCTAGGTTAATTTATTTCAGCCTACTATACTAGAGTCAGCAATAAAAAAGAGGTGAAATTGTCGCTGAAAAGCCTTTTTTTTGTGGATTGTTAAAGTAACTGCAGTGTGTGTGTGTAGTTTTCTAGATGTGTACATTTTAATACTTTTTTCAATGTAGTAAAACTAAATAAGTGTTTAAATCTATAGTAATTCTTGTGCTTTTGATTCAGGTGTTGATATACCAGAAATCAATGAGGAAAAGAGCAAAATGTATAATAAGGCTTTGATTTGTTGGGATCATCCACAGACAACAAGTTTCTCTGATACTTACATCCTTGCGTACCGTAAACTTAGAGAAGAAGCTAACCCAGCATGGCACGAGACTGAAGTCTTTAACAAAAGTGAAGTAATTTCTGACCTTGATACAAACAGCACATATGCCTTCAGAGTTAGAGGATACAAAGGATCTATCTGTACCCCTTGGAGCAGGGAAGTTATCTTGCACACACCGCCAGCTCCAGGTAAAATATGATTTTGAGTAATCCCAAATTACTAGCTATGGGATGTCAGGCCTTGTTACGAAAGGAGGATGCTTTCCTGTGTTTGTGTGCCCATGAAAAGCATGTCACTTAAGTCAAATTTTGTTATGTTAATATTGTAAGTTCCTTAGTCATATGGATAGGATTTGCAACCTTTGTAGAGCATACTTAGGCTATGAATGTGGCAAGTTTAAAAAAAGGAGCTAAATAAATTGGTACAGAAATTGGTAGTGTCCCTTTGTGTCCTATATCTGAACTTATCATACATATAGTAGTGTGAAGCTCTTCGGAGGAAATACTCTCTAGTTGCTGCTGCTGTTATTAGTAAACAAATAAATTATTATTTATTGTTATGTGTTGTCAAGTTGTAACCACCTTGTGACCCTAATAGGACTTTCAAGGTAAATGAGATATTTAAGAAGTGTTTTTACTATACACTCCCAGTGAGTTTCCATGGTTGAATGGGGATTTGACCCCAGACTTCTTGAGTCCTAGTCCATCAGTCTATTCAATACACCACACTAGGTACTCCAAGGTACCTAACATTTAGAAGATTTTTTTTAAAAAACCCTTCTTCCTGGCATGCAGTTGATTGTGAGCTGTACAGAATAAAAAAAAGAATGGGGAGATATGACTAACAAATTTAGAATTACTGAGAGATAGAACAAATTGCACAACAGGCATCCTTTTAATTTAATTTAATGTTCGAATTTATATCCCACCTACTCAGGAGAACCTGACTCAGGGTGGCTTTTTTGTTGTTGTTCAGTCACACAGTCGATTCCGACCCTCTGCGACACCATGGACCACTGTCCGCCAGGCACTCCTGTCCTCCACCATCCCCCTCAACTCGCTCAGCTCTGTGCCCATTGTCTCTACAATACCATCTAGCCATCTCATCTTGGGCCATCCCCTTCTTCTTTTGCCCTCGATCCTTCCAAGCATCAAGGCTTTCTCAAGTGAATCCTCTCTTCTCATTTGATGTCCAAAGTACTTTAGCTTCATCTTTATTATTTGACCTTCTAAGGAGCAGTCAGGGTTGATTGCTTTTAAGATCGACATATTAGTTCTCTTTGCGGTCCAGGGTATTCTCAAAATTCTCTTCCAGCACCACATTCTTCTGCGCTCAGCCTTATGGTCCAGCTCTCACAATCATACATCACTACCAGAAATGCCATTGCTTTGTCTACACTGGTGTAATTCACAGTCTCTTTTACAATTTCATTCAGCTTAGGTGACCACACAAACACTCTGGGTCATTTTGGTGGAAGTGTCCTCAGTGGCCCCACAATTTTATGTGGTCAATCCATGCTGACTGCCAGTATCCACACAGCCCTCCCCTTCTATGTGGTTCAATCCATGCCAATAGCCTCCCTTGTTTGATATTACTCTAATTTCTGGCTCTCTGTTAATGGCCTGCTGTTTAGAGGGTTGCATGGCTGTAGGGGAAAAGGGACAATTTCCCAGAGTTCTGCATACACATACCTTGGAAATTTTGCAGCTAGCTGGAGTTTATTGGAGTTATTTTGATTTTATATTGTTTTGTCTTTTTTTAGTCTGTGTAGAGGTGAAGAAGCACTAAATTGATACAGCAATGCAATAATAAGGTGATCTAGACTCAGTAGTTTTTTTTTAATGACAAAAATTGATTTGGGTGATCAGAGAGAAAGAATGTGGGTGTGGTTGTTCCCAGTGCCCCAAAAACATAATATCCTGACTTACTGCATCACTAGAAAACAACCCAAAGTCATGCATCTCTGGTCTAACTGTAGAATAAAACAACTGGTCACATAGGAAAAACATTCAAACAGGTGTGGTTAGAAAATAGTAGAAGCCTTTGGCTGCAGGAGGGAAAATCTGAGTTGGAAGGAAAAAAGGGTAGGATGATTTACATTTATATTTTAGGACCATTGAAAAATACTTCAAATTCACCTGTGCCGATCCCAAAGTGAACTGTGAAGTACTTTCCAATGTAGTTATACAAATAGTTAGTCTTGAATTGGCTCTTTAATGGGTAATCAGGGAAAATCTCGAAGACTAGAAGTGCAGCCCTCTTTACAGATACTGAAACTTACCAAAGAGCCTGAAAATGAGCCCCTCATTGTTTTCACATACAGTATATTTATTTGACGTAAAAAGCATGTTGTTGTCTCTGCATGCCTGGAGTTGTCCTTTGTTCAGAACCGTTTTTTAAAATGGGAAATAGCCAAATGACAGCCACAACCATTTGGAGCAGTAGTAGTCAAATTAGTCACAACCAAATTAATTAGATATTGGAGGAAAATTAATGTAGAGTCTTAACAATTTTGAACTTTACTAATTAAACCAACACTTTCTATTGTGCTTAAAATAGTTGTCAGGATTTTTATATAATATGCTAGTAGTGACTCATCCTTATTTAAAAGATAGGTTGTCTCACAAGTGTTACCCCAACTGGGGCCTAGGGAGCATAACTGGAAGGTGTGGGATCACAAACCCTCCTTCTCAGGATTTAGGGCAATGGTAGACTCCCACAACTCCTACAATACAGCCCTGGAACATTGTGCTTTCTGCCAGAGAAAGTCCCCTTATCTCTTCCCACCTCGCGTGTTCAAAGACGAGTCATGGGAGAGTTGGTTGTAGTGTGGAAAAATCTGATTCCCAATTTGTAATTTGTAAGCAGGTGCAGGTGGTGCTGAAATTCCCTTATCTCAGGACAACATCAAACTTGGACACAACATTTCCAATTGTCTTTAAGGAAGAGAGTTTGTGCGGCCTTCCCCTTTATTAGAATAAAGAATAAAATAAAGTCCATAAACCAAAGCATTCTTTCATTGAGCAAAACATATCAAAACTTGAAATTAAAACTTGGCAAAACAGAGCCATAATAAAACTCCCCATTGCTGGGTAAAATCTAATTAAAAGCATCCTAGTTTCTAGCAAACCAATCTAGACGCATAGCCTGCCTAACACTTTGTCTAGTAAAATAACAAATTGTGTTTTGTTCTAAGTTCAGCTTTTCCTAGCTCAGTATCTTCAAAGTCCAAAGATGTTGCAAAATCTGACTAAGTATGAAAGCCAGAATATTTCTAAGTCTTTCACCTCCCTTCTCTTGATAAAATTCAAAGAGTTGGCTGTCTCTGTCCTCATCTTCTTCAGATGTCCATTGTTGTCCTGAGGATCAAAGACTCTCGCTGAATCCAAAGTATTCTCCAGAAGATCTCTCTAGCTGGGCTAGAACTGCTCCTTTTATTCCCCCCCCCCCAAAAAAAGACTCACTCCCACCATAGGAATGTTAAATGACCTTGAAGCTAGATCAGGAGATAAGATTTCTGTTATCTTTGTAAGATCTCCCAAGGTCACATTACCAGGATCAGACCTTTTTCCTGGCAAGGTGCCAAATATTTCACACACACACTTCTCTGGGTGATTCAAAGTGTTTCAAGTTCAAAGTGTGTGAACTTGCCCGGAGGCATTTTATGGGTAATCCTTCCATTTCCTCTTTGGAAAGGGAACAGGGCTTTTTTTAAAAATGTACGATCAATGCATCGCACAATGTTAAAAAACGGATAACGACGAGACTTGTGGAACCAAGTCTCATTATCCGAGGTACTAGTGTACCTGCATTTCAATCTCATATTTTAGAAAGTAAATTAAACTAATTTTGGGATCTAGTTAAATCATTATAGCCTCTGTCTAATCAGTGATGCCACAGAAGAGTTATGATGACAGTAATATAGTGTAGCATTTTTGTCTAGAAATTCTTAATCAGTTGCTATAGAGTAAAAGAATGTGGTGAATGTTTGTCTACCTACCTGGAATTTGTCCGTCTTCTTTCTAATTAAGATTTGCTGTTTAGGGCTGTGGCTCTAAGTCAGGGATTCTCAATCTGTGGCCTGTGGCCCCGTATGTGGCCTGCGGCACCATTTCATGTGGCCCCCACTGTCTCCAACACACCAGAAAATGCCATGTGGTGGAGGAAGGGCAAAATGGCTGTCCAGCTCCCAAAGCTGTTTGAGGGAGTGTGACCCGGCCCCTGGCTTAAAAAGCTTGAGAACTCATGCTCTAAGTCTTTGGCATATTACATCCCACAAATTATTCTGTCACAGTAGAAAAAAGAAACCCATTTTGTTTGAAAATTATGTTTATATATTTACAGGGACTCTTTCATTATATTTCTCATTTATTGTTAAGCTGATGTAGGGTGGGATTTGGAATTTGAAAAAACATGTTATGCCCACACTTATTGTTACATGTCAGAAATTCACAGATGGATAATCTGTGGCAAGGTAATAGATGATAGTTCATCACCGTTTTTGATGGATGTGGGGATTGAATTATAGTGAATTCTTAGTAATTACTATGAAAACCATTGTGTTCCACCATGGTGTATCAATATATTAGAGTGTCTTCTAAAGAATAAGAAAAGTAGATATTGATTTAACGTGCATATTTCTTTTTCAGTTTTTAGTTTTCTTTTCGATGACAAATGCGGTTACAACACTGAGCATCTCGTGCTGAATGCAAGGAGAAATGTTGTGGAAAGCAGGGCAGGATTCCCTCTGCTTTTGGGAGCTGAACGTATCCAAACAGGCTGCTATACTACCTTAGACTACATTGTTGGAGATACTGGTATTGTAAAAGGAAAACATTTCTGGGCTTTCCATGTGGAACCTTATTCATATCTTGTGAAAGTAGGAGTTGCATCTGATGCCAAAATACAAGAATGGTTCCATAACACTCGTGATTTAACTAGTCCAAGGTAATTAACTTTTCATTTTCATTTTTAAAATTTCACATATGTTACATCCTAATTAAAAAATGTCTTGGTGAAAGTACCCACATGACTTCTCTACATTGCCTCAAATGTTAATAAGGCAGTCAGTGCCCAAAATTTTGTTGCTCATTGGCATAAATTGCACAAGAAGTGATCTATTGAATGCGTGGGGCTTTGGTTAATTATCTTCTCTATAAATTTTTCTGATTCAAATGGCCCTATTTCATTGTGACTTACTATGCTAAAGTAAGTAGCGTTTAGAATAATTTATTTTATTTATTATTATTATTTATTAGTTCAAATTTATATTGCCGCCCACTCGCCGTGGCCATTTCACACAGCGGAATTTATACAGGAGTTGATTTACCATTGCTTTATTATGCCTACTAAGTGATTTACTACACGAGGCAACAAGATTTTGACCAACATTTTTGTAAAGGTGCTTACATTCAAAGAGGTTTACATGTTTTTTTTTTGCATGTATGGGATAACTGGATCTGTTTATATGTAACAGAAGCTTTGTAGGTCCTTTCGTCTTTCAAGGAGAATTGTGACAATGAATGGGAAAGTAGGTCTGGCATTTAAAGGAAAAGTGGGAAATGACTGTAGGAACCCACTGGAACTTAGAAATTCCCACAAGAACCTGTAGTGTATCAGATACATAAAGATGCTCAGGAATAATATAGTACAGTAAAACCCCGGTTTACGATCGAGGTCCGTTCTGACAGTCTTCGTTGTAAACTGAAAAAATTGTAAACCAAAGCATCCATAGGGTGCATTGAAAAATAAAAAAAAGCAGTCCCATATTGCTCGTTGTAAACAGAAATACAGTAAAACCTCATATAACACTAAAACCTGGTTCCACAAGTCTTCGTGTTATATGATTTTTAGTGTTATCTGATCCTCTATGGGATCCATAGAGATACATTGTAACCACACAGGCTTTCGCGGTTGTTATCTGAAGCATCCCATAGGATCTTAATGTTATCTGATGCAATTCTTCCCCCCAGATTCCTTGATGTTATGCGATTTTCGTGTTATTCGATACTAATGTTATATGAGGTATTACTGTAAATACATTGAACATTTATAAACCGGGATGGCATTTCCATAGGATTTGCCATTGTAAACCGCAGCAAACTTAAACCGAGGCAGTAGTAAACTGGGGTTTTACTGTAATCTATAAAGTTAATAGAATTGTTAGGTACTTTCCAACACCAGCTAGAGATTTGAAATTTGGTATATGCACACTTTTTATCAGTGATGTATGTAAGAAGCTAAGAGAATTGGCACAACTTTTTCTCAGTTTTCGAAAATGGAAATGCATCCTAAAATAGTTAATGTATTTCCATCCATCTTGGAAAATTTGAGCATGTTTAGAAACACCAAATAAAATGAAATAAATAAATAAATCTGCATCTGATAAAATCTGAGACATTATTAGTTATATCAGAGCCACCTTGAAAGTAAGTCATATTACATGTAGGTTGAAAGCCATCAGTAAGTCATAACTCAAGTAGTCGTATTAAATCAGTGAGAATTTGGTGATTTGGTTCCTTTGTAAGTTCTGTTAATTGGGTCCGTCTGCTTTAGTTGGTTTTCTGCCCATGAAAGATAAATGCTTGTGAGATTCCTCTTGGCTTCTCACTACTAAGATAACTATTGTGGAATTATTTTGGTCCATGGATTTTAAAATTATTTAATTATTTAATACATTTGCCATCACCCTGGGTGGTTCAGAAACATAATACAAAGAAATAAAAGTTAAATAACATTAAGATTATCCTCTACCTGACCAAGGTGACAGCATGTAGTAGTAGTAGTAGTAGTAGTAGTAGTAGTAGTAGTAGTAGTAGTAGTAGTAGTAGTAGTATGGAACAATAAGAGCTGAATTAAATATGTTCCTGGAAAGTACAATTTTTTTTACTAAAGACATCAGAATGCAATTTGGAATTGACAAACATGCAGCAATGACTGTTAAGGTGGGTAAAATTGTCAAAGGTGATGGATTTGAATTAGACAATGAAGAATGTATCAAAACAATAACATCAGAAGAGGGATACAAGTACAGTACCTGGGAGTTCAGGAAGTTTCTGAGCTGCTACACAAACCAAGTCAAAGAAGCTACTTTTACAAAATATATAAAGCAGGCCTGGAAAAATCTTGAGATCAAAACTGAATGGAGACAATAACATAAAGGCAATTAATACCTGGGCAGTGCTTATAATAAGTATTCAGCTGGAATAATTGATTGGACCCAAATTGAATTAGAACAACCTAGACAAAAACAAGGAAACTAAATGGTACCACCATTTTAAAATCTAAAATTCTACCCTGCACCACCTGCCCCCCCCCCCCGCCAGAAATCACAAGACATCACTTACTGTGGCGGTGGTGGAGGTAGTGGTGGTGGCAGCAATGATTTTCTGCAGTCTCTGCTTGCTTCTGCCCAGGACTAGGTGAGCATGGGGGAGAATATCTGCTCCCTTCCACTGTTCCTGTGAGGTTTCTCCAGGCTGCACCTTTTATTTGTGAATGTGCCTTGGAGAAGAGCTTAAAAGGTGTGTGTGAGAAATTGCATGTCATTACCAGAATGGCCACTAGGGGCAAAAAGCGTGATTTTCCATAGGGATGAATTGAAAACCAATTTCAAGACTGCTTTTTTAATTTTTCAGTGCATCCTTATGGGAATGCATCGATTTACGTAAAACAGCTATTTATGTAAGAAGATATGGAATGGACTTGTTATGTAAATTGGAGTTTTATTGTACTTGCCAAGACCTGAGGAGGACAGACGACTCCTGCAGGTGAAACAGACAGTAGAGGGGAAAAAAGTATCGCTTGAATGACTATATTAAGAAAAGTGAACCACTTTCTGTAAAGTGAAGGAAGTTAATAAAGGAGGACTTTTGAAAACAGTGAAGAAAAAAAGCTGAATACAGCTAGGAAAGGATTGAAAGTCGATCTGCATACTGGAAAAAGTATCCTATGCATGGTCAATACAGTAATACCTCAGATAACGTTTGTATCAGATAATACTAAAACCACATAGCTTTAAGCAATCTGGAAAAAAAATTGCATTGCATAGCGTTAAAATCCTATGGGATGCATCGGATAATGTTCCCTAAAGGCTGTGCCAGTTACAATGTATTTCTATGGAGGTTTAATGTTATGCGATTCATCCCATAGGATTGTAACGTTATCCGATGCATAAAAATTGGATAACACTTAAGACTTTGTGGAACCAAGTTTTAGCGTTATCTGAGGATTTACTGTACTTTCAAAACATAGAAGGAATTGCTGACCTAAAGCTGACATGGGGATGGTTAAGAACAGACGTTTTGAAGAAGAAAACTGAAAGATCTTGGCAGCTCAGGTGCAGGTTTTGTCAACAAATTGCATGAAGAGTAAAATACAGCAAGATTCCAACAACAGTAAATGCTGGTTTTTGTAATGAAAATGATGAAACAGTAGATAATCTTATCAGCGGATGCAGCAACATTTCACAGACTGATAATTTGCAAAACCATGGTTGGGTTGCAAAAATTATTCATTGGGAACATCAGGTAGAGAAAATTTTGGAAAGTCCTATGGGATAGACATCTGATTCACAACACACCTGATATAACTGTTGTGGAAAAGAAGAAGGCTTCTTTGCTATACCAGGAAATGCATGAATTGCAAACAAACAACTGAAGAAAATAACAAAATATCATAATTTGCAAATTGAACTTGAGCACTGATGGGAGAAGAAATCTGCTGTTGTACCCATAGTGATCAGAGCCCTTGGAGCAATAACTAAAGGACTCCTTAAATATTTGGAAAGTTTGGATTTATTGAACTTGAACATCCTAAATCTTTTTTTAAAACACTCTACTAGGAATTGCATATATACATAAACATTACCTTAACAGTTCTTGGGTCATTGGTTAGGGCTTGAACTATTAATTTTATACCAGTCCTCGACTATGAATTGTATGGATTTGTATAATCATCATCATCAACAACAACAGCAACGGAAAATCTGGTCCAGAGAAAATTAATGTCTAATGATCACTGAGAAGGCTCTTGTCCTAGTTGACACCTTGGATTGTCCCCGAACATGGTGACATGTTTTTAGTCATTTTGTCTGAAACTAAATGTAAGCCAAAGAGAGGCAGAATCTCCTAGAAGCGTAGAGGCTTAAAAGAACAGGTAGTTGACTATTTGAATGTGTGTAACTACAAAACCAAACTGGCATTTTGTGCAACAGAACAGGTACAAAGCTGAAAAGAATGTGATGCAATAAGGAAGTGTTGCAAATCATTGCAAACATTGCGCGGTGTAGGCATAGCTTAAATTGAAGGAAAAGGAAAAGTATAGCGCATTGAGACAGTTCAATCAATGCTACCTGATGGCACAATAGATAAACTGCTGTTCTGCAGCCAAAAGGTTGTGAGTTCGATCCTGGCCATGGCGCAAGGTTGACTCAGCCTTCCATCATTCTGAGGTTGGTAAAATGAGTACCCAGCATGTTGGGGGCAAAAATGCTAATTAACTTGTGAACTGCCCAGAGACTGCACTAAAGCGCTAGGGGCAGTATATAAGTGTGATTGTTTTGCTCTAATTGTCCAGTTTATTTGGATTAGTTTCTTTCCCCTGCCACCTATACTGGGGAGAGGGGTGTGGACGTGAGGGAAAGTGGCTCAGTAGCAATTTTCAACATTTGGGAAAATTAACTTTTTTAATTTGGATTAGTTATTCCCACGCTGCTAAAATCATGCAACAGTACATACTTTGTGAGTGATGGTTGCCTGACTCTGTCTCGTAATTTTTTTTTCTTTTAAGATTACGGTTGCATGATACAATCAGGGAGAGAAAAGTCTTTCATCATGATGAGAAGGGCCAGAAAGAGGAGGAGAGGGAAAGAATGGAGAAAAGGTTGACAACATTTAAACATTAATATAGTTTAGAACTACATTGTTCTTTAAGGGGTGTAATCTAATAAAATAGAGTGAATAGTGGTGACATATATTTTCCTTCTAGGACCTCATATATTCTTTGTTTTTACATACTAAAAGATAAGTGTCTTGTCCCCTGAACCTTTGTTGCCATGGACAATTATTTATTTTTACACACAGTATAATTTCTTTCATAAAGTTAAAAGAGATCTTCATGTGAATCTACATAGCTGTAAGCACTTTCATTTTTATTTATTGTGTCTTAGAACATATCCCAGCAAGCAGGGGTGTGAAGCAGTCATGTACCTTTTTGCTCATTTGACTTTATTTCTGTTAGTCTAGATATTTTCTCTTTAATATTTTGGCTTTAGCTTAAAGAACCAGTTGTGTGATATTAGCAGAATACAACCTTAGCATTTGCACATACAGTCAAACCTTGCATAAAGAGCGTCTCGCTTAAAGAGTAACTCGCTTAAAGAGCAGAATTTTCTCTGAATGTTCGCTTCGCTTAACAAATAAAACCAATCAAAAACTCGCTTAACAAATAAATCGGGGTTCGCAATCCCCCACACACACAATTGGTCATTTACAATGGTGTTTCACTTAAAGAGCAATCTCACTTAAAGAGCAATCCTGTGGAACGCATTATGCTCTTTAAGCGAGGTACAACTGTACAACTAATTCTTAGTTTAGCCTACATCAGTAACATCACGTGGATTTCAGCCGCCCAGGGCTGAAGCCAAATTTGCCGCCCCCTGGTGGACACTGGCGCCTGCTCCTGCTAGGTCTTCTGGGAATTGTAGTCTAAGAACACACATAGCCCAAAAAGCACCCCTCCCCTGCCTCCCATAGGCAATGCTACTGGTCTACATGCTTGAGCAGAAAGATCCCACAAAAAGTCATGGATTCAGGTATTCTTCCTACCAATTTCTTTTTCCCAGTGATCTAGAGGAAGGATAAATAGAATTCAGTTTTGCCTTAGCAGATTCTGAATCTGTAATTATATGTGAATAAAAAATGTATGATTAAAAAGAAACTGGGCCGTTCCATTGTTACATGCGGTGTAGTCGGACACCATAATCTCACAGAAATATTGTTATACAACTAACAGTTTTTCACAAATAGGAATAAGCATGGTTTTTTCTAAATCACATTTGGTACAAAGATATTTCAGGCACAGAAACAGCAGTCCTGAAATGTGTTTTTGTTTAAAATATGTATTAATTTGCAAGTATTACATGTGGGACACCTAAACTCCCCTTCTAGTCAGTTGCTAAAGGAATCAGTATCAAAAATCAGCTTTTTTTGCTGCCTCTTCTGACTCTTTCTCCCTCCCTCCCATTCTCATACAGCACATGTAGTCTGAGCAGTGGTGAATTTAGGAGTATGAGTCTGCTGAGATAATATGAGATAAAGCTTTGAGAACTTCTATATCATAAAATCAGTTTCATAATGTGTATAATCAATATACTGTACCTTAATCTAGGAAAGGTTGTGTGACTATATGGGTCATGCTGTTTGTTCAGCTTTGTTCCTTTTCCTGGCCACCACACAATATATGTGCCATTCTGAACCAGCCAATTTATGATGCATTCCTACCTACCTCTTTTTTTTTTTGTTCCTGTCAAGGGCTACTGATTGTTTGGGGTAGATAGGATTAGTTAATTTTGGCTTGGCTCTAGCACATGCAAATACTGAGATTAAACCTGAGCAGAAATATTTGGAAATTGAAAGCTTCCTCCCTTTTCTCCATGGAGGAGGAAAAAGAAGAAGCAAAGTTTTAAAAAAGACACTTGTAAGGAATCACTGGCATACTGTGGTTTTTAGATTTAAAAAAAATATTGAAAATTTTGTCCTGGAAAGAAGAGGGTCTCACACACCCCCCCCCCCAAGATCCATTTAAAAAGGAGGAAGGGCCAAATGGGCTCACTTCACAATTTATGTTGTTTCCTAAACTGATCACAACAAATAGTAAACTGCACCATTATACAGGCTCTATTGAGCTTGTTTCACATTGGCCATCTAGTGATACCCAGATTTCCTTGTTACATTGAATATTGCATATAGCACAAAAATTGTTGCATTGGCTGAAACCCTGTTACACAGTTCCATGTGTGTAATAGTGATGATGTCATCAGCAGTGGCAAAGTGGCACTGATTAGAGGCTTCCTTTGGTTACCATGGGGTGCATGTGACTTTGTGACCAAACCACCTTTAATCAGTGGTGATTTGTGCTGGGAATAAGACAAGCCACTTTTTTTTTCTTCTGTAGCACACTATGCTTGTATATCAGAGGATCTGATATTATATAAACTTTTAAAAATCAAAGCTTTGTTGATCAAATCTTAAAGTGCTATATTGTAAATTGCTATACAGTGTTTTTAAAAGTACACCAAAGGAATCATGGAGCACTGCCTGTAGTTTTTGTAAAAATATATGTTTTTTCTTCTAGATATGAACAAGATAGTGGCCATGACAGTGGGAGTGAAGACATCTTTGTTGAGTCCTTGCAGCCTTTCACACTAGTAACCTTGGGTATGAAGAAATTTTTTATTCCGAAGACATCTCCTGCTCCAGCTACTCTGAAAGATTCTGGGAATAGGATTCTTTCCATGCCATCATGTATTGGAATCTGCCTTGATTGTGATAAAGGCAAAATAGGATTTTATGATGCAGACCGAATGAAATGTCTTTATGAGCGTCAGGTGGACTGCTCTGGTAAAATGTATCCAGCTTTTGCACTGATGGGGAGTTCAAGAATTCATCTGGAAGAAACAATTGCAGCAAAGTATGTGCCGTACCAAGATGAAGACATGTAATGCCCAAGGATCCTCCTGTTGCAATATGTCTTAATTACATCGTATCTCCCAAGTGCTTTTGCTGCACCCCTGTTTTTCAGTCTTTCTGTTCTTCTGTTTTTTAGTTGCAGAGAAAAATATCACCCTCTAGCAGCTGTAATACTCAGAAGATATTACTGAAGTCACACTTCACTGCCTTTTGTCATATTGTGACCATGGGTACCTGGATTAGCAGTCTTACTGCACATTTATAAGGTGGAAACCTCCCTAATTTTAAATCTGTATTAACACCTTTGGCATACACATTCTATTTTTTAAAATGGAAACTGGCTCCATGTAACAGTGTTTTTCTTGTAGTTATACATTAGGTATACTCACTTCAGAAGGAGATACTTTTCACTACATTGAGTGATCAGATGTCTTAATACTGTAACTATTTTCGCAATGAAGCAAAGTACTTGATGAATCCACACAGCAATAGAAAACTGGTTTGTTGTTGTTCAGTCGCACAGTCGATTCCGACCCTCTGCGACCCCATATTGTAAAACTGACTTTTAAAATTGGCATAGATGTATCAATGATTAATAGGAAGGTTTTCTGTATTGTAGGTTATCTACTATATACTGTATTTAAATATATTTAAATAAGTGCAATTTCTCTTGAAGTGTCAGACCTGGGTGTTGAAAATGCATATGAAATGTTCTTCCTGGAGGAATAAAAAAGAAAACATTTTGTTGCAACATTTTATACTTCATAAGATAACGTTTTGCTTTTAAAACACTAAACACTGATAATTACATTCAAGATACCTTTTCTTTAGAGCAATGTTTCTCGACTTTTGGACTTTTATTCCCAGAAACCTAAGTCAATTCCCAAAAGCACTGATCAGCCAATGTACTGACTTAGGCTTCTGGGAATTGAAGTCCAAGAATCAAAGGTTGGGAAACACTGCTTTAGAGTGTCACCCAAGGTCCAAATCTGTTAGTGAGGACAGTTCTAAGGGCCACATAGACTGCTTCCAAGGTGATAAATGTTATGAAACAGGTTTGTGAAGCACTGCAATTTGGACCATTTTTATAGAAATAAGTGTGTAGTGTAATTTGCTGAATACTGCTTCAAAAATGCCTAACATGCACCTGTCATTCAGGATCTTTTTATTCCTGATAATTCTGGATCATTGACTATATCTCAAAATATTAATTTTTGTTTTTATTTATGAGTTTCTAACTAAGCCATAACTTATTTATTGAATTGTGATGTGATATTCTGCTTTAGGATCTTTAATTGTAATTTAATCAACAAGTGAATTTGAACATCACTGCTGTATTTATACACACTACTGTTTGAATTTAAAAAGTATTAGTGCTAGGAATTAGTGGAATGCTTGTGCTTGCTCTTCAGTTTTAAGGGACCAGGGGAAAGTTTATCCGTCTGCTAATACAAATATTCTTGCTTTTCACCAAAATGGAAACATTTTAAACTGCCTTGAGGGATTGTGTTGATTTTTTAAAGCAAAAGCCCAGTTTCTAACTTAGAGAGAGCACTTTAAAGACTAAACTAAAACTTGTTTGACTCACTCATAATATAACTGTTGTAACTAACATAACTGTTAGTGACTGCAGTGTGATCTACAGAGCTCAGTACAAGTACAGTACACATCATGTAGACAATTTTCAGATTATCTGAAGCTTTGATGCAAACCATAAGGCCTTGTTTGAAAATGTTGTGAAGTGAAAATGTAACTTCTGCAATACTTTTTTTCTTTAAAAAAATGTCAAATAAAATGCCCTATTCTTATGTTTTCTGCTTTCTTATTAATGAGAAAAGGGAAATTCACAGCTATCTTCTGAACTGTAAATAGGAAAGCTGATATCGTCTTGGATTATGAGTGCAATTTAAAGTATCAGTCTTTGTTGGAAAAGGAAATCAAGTAACAGCAGAAATGTAGAGTCCCTCCCCTTGACAAAAATAGAATTACCAAGAGGCATGGGTCAAGCTTAATTCAGAAGCAGTCACAATACAGTACAGTACTGGTTTTTCTAAACCTGCTCTGTGAAGATAAGACACTGCAACATTTTATCGATAATGAAGATATTTATGCCATGTGTCTAGAGTTCATTTCAGTCCATTACATGCAAGAATTCAGTAATGGTGTCAACTGTGCAAAAAGGAATGTTGTTTTGTTTAATCGATATGTTGGCAAGCTGCAACAAAACAGAAACAGGTGATTGTTGATGAATTTTATTGTCCAGAGTCCCATAGTTTGGAGGGAGCCAGAAATATGAACAGAATTGGTTCTTGTATTATCCAAAACTATCTAAAATACCTCCTTTATTAACTGATCTTTAATGAAAAGAGATTCCACTGACATGTGTTCCTTTGTCAAATAGGTTGTACTGTTGGAAGGGTAATTTTAATATTTCGTCTAACTCCTCTTTGCAAGTTGAACTGTTGTTTGGTATCTCTGAGCTAAACATGCCCACCTACCCTCAACCTTTCCTAGAGCTTGGAATCCTGGACCCTCACTGTGCCCCCTTTAGGATATGTTTCTTTTCTTAATCTGTGAATCCCAGAAAAAGACACACTACTACAAATGAGATGACCAGATATGGAACATGGCTTTTACCTCTGTTTTAATTTATTTTGCTAGACTAGCCTACTTCCACATCCTCAAAATTATATTGAGTCTCATTTCTGTCTTAGTTATGCATTGTCAGTTTGGTATTATACATATTTGATGAGTACTCTTGTTTAGTCTATACAGATACAGGTTGGTAAATTGATGGAACCGCATTCAGAGGGTGAAGTTCTGTGTGTATGTATTTGGAAGTCCCGCCAGGGCATTGGCTGATTCCCAGGTACAAGCGTGTAGGACTGGAGTTTTAATGTTAGTAGAATGACAACAAAGCCAGTGGAGATGATGGTATCCAGCTGAATTTTTTAAAGTCCTAAAAAATGATGGAATCAAATTATTGTATTCTATATGCCAGCAGATTTGGAAAACACAACAATGGCCACAGGATTGGAAAAGATCAGTATACATTCCAATCTTGAAAAAGTGCAGTGCCAAAGAATGTTCAAATTATTGAACAATTGTGCTCATCCCACACCTTAGCAAGATGATGCTCAAGATAATACAGGATAGACTGCAGCAACACGTGGAGAGAGAATTACCAGAAGTGCAGGCTGGTTCTGAAGAGACAGGGGAACTAGAGACCACATTGCCAACATACGCTGGATCATGGAGAAAACAAAGGAATATCAAACAAGTCTTCTTCTGTTTCATTGACTACACAAGTCCTTTGACTGTGCAGACCACAACAAAATGTGGCAAGTAATTAAAGAGATGGGAATACCAGAACCATTGGTGGGCAAAGGCCCATGTGGTCGCAAAGGGTCGGAATTGACTGTGCAACTGAACAACAAACAATCTCCAGCTCATACTATTTCTTCTTCATTATTGATAAACAAAATGATGTACTGGATCTTTGGTCTGATCTGGTAGGACTCCATGGTTTTAATCAGATGCAGCTAGTCTGCCCATGCTTGGCTTTTTCCATTCCCGCAACGCTGAAAATCAGGAATTCACATCTTGTAAGCCACCAATTTGGACCAATAAAGAATGTGTTTGAAGTATTTTGGGATTGATTTGAGCAAGATTGAGCTTGACTTGCCCCAATGATTATTTGCAGGTGCTTGGCTCTGCAATAAGGCGATCTGTGTATCCTTTGCCAACTTCCAAACATTGCATCAAGCCAGTCCAACTATTTATGAAAGGATATATTTGTTTAACTAATCTCTTTGCTTGGACAGTTTGCAGCCCAGTTTTCTTAACTCCTTTCTTCCTCCATTTGCTCTTGGTTTTTCCTCTGTGTTTGTCTTGAAGATTCTCTTGCTGTATGCAGTTTTCTTTCAGCACTCCGCTCTTGTTGCAAAATGATTCTCAATGTGTGTGTCTCTAGATAATCTCTGTTCTGAACTAATGGTAGAAACATTGTGCCTGGCAAGCAATATATTTGCAAAGGATGGTGATTTGTTCTTTGATTTGTTGAAATGTTTTGAAAGTCTTGAATAAATGGTAGTCAAAATTGAATAGCAATTACTGCCAGATAGCACTTAGTGCACTCTCTGGGTGGTTCACAAGCTAATTAGGATTTTGCCTCAACATCTTGGGTGCTTAGAAGGATGGGAGGCTGAATCAACCTTGATCCCCTTCAGGATTGAACTCAGATCATGAGCATATTTTTTTGCCACAGATGTCAAATGAACTGAAGCCTAATTGGGATGATATACATAATTTGTTGGCCAAAATCCTCTTGCTTAACATGGTATATTGCTTTGGAATAGGCCTATTGAATCGTTGCAAATATGGTAAGTCAACTTCTACACAAATTGCATTAATTCAGTGGATGTACTCTATTTGCAACTACTTTTGCATATTAAGTTACAGTTAAAGTAGTACCATTTGAATTAATGGAACTTATGGAGGAGTTGAGTCACCAAATACCCATTGATTCAATGTGCCTACTAGTGCAATTTACTATACTAAGCAAGAGAATCTGGACTTGTGTTTAGCAATAACTCAACATAATAAAATCTACATAAATACAATTGGTAATGAGATTTGCTGGTTAAAGGAAATAATTTATCAGCCATTGATATTTTGATTTACAATGACCATAATCCTTAGCAAGAGCATTGAATTGCTATAGGAGTTGTACCCAACTCATCTGGAAAGCATCAGCTTGAGGAGGATTGCCCTGTTGCTTTATTTGAGTCTTTGGTTGATGCTGGCATATGGCTTTAACTTCTATAGTTTCAAGCATGGTAATTTTGCCTAATCAATTATATACAATTCTGAGTTTATATCTATGTAGCACTGTCCAAATGTCTATCAATGGCCAATGATTGTTGTAACCCAATGGGAGGACACCAGATAGAGGTGATTTTAAAGGAACAGCCTCTGGGGTCAAGAGATGCCCCTTTGAAATGTTCTCCATTTGCATTTGAATAGCATTTGAGATAAGCAGATGATACCACCCTAATGGCAGAAAGTGAGGAGAACTTAAAGAAGCTCCTGATTAGGTTGAAAGAAGAAAGTGCAAAAGCTGGCTTGAGACTCAATATAAAGAACACCAAGATAATGGCAATAGGCCCTATCCGTCCCTGGAAAATAGATGAGGAAGAAGTAGAAGCAGTGACAGATTTTACTTTCCTAGGATCAAAGCTCACTGCAGATGGTGATTGCAGCTATGAAATAAAAAGGCGACTGATTCTTGGGAGGCAAGTGATGAGAAACCTGGGGAACATAGTGAAAAGTAGAGACATCACACTGCAAACAAAAATTCGTCTAGTCAAAGCAATGGTATTTCCGGTGGCAATGTATGGTTGTGAGAGCTGGACCATTAGGAAAGCTGAGCACAGAAGAATAGATACCTTTGAGATGTGGTGTTGGAGGAGAGTTTTGAGAGTCCTCTGGACAGCGAGGAGGACAAATAGGTCAATCTTAGAAGAAATCAACCCTGACTGCTCCTTAGAAGGTCAAATAGTAAAGATGAAGCTTAAGTACTTTGGACAACAAATGAGAAGAGAGGATTCACTTGAGAAAGCCCTGATGCTGGGAAAGGTGGAGGGCAAAAGAAGAAGGGGGTGGCCAAAGATGAGATGGCCAGATGATATCGTGGAGACAATGGGCACAGAACTGAGTGAGTTGAGGAGAATGGTGGAGGACAGAAGTGCCTGGCAGACAGTGGTCCATGGGATCGCAAAGGGTTGGAATCGACTGTGCGACTGAACAACAACAAAAGCAGGAAGTAAGAGGTGATCTTTTTATGATGCCAGAAAATTGAGCCCCTTAGTTTTACTTAATAAGCAGTTGCACAGTCAGTCCCCTAAAACAAACACCTGAAGATCAATTGTAACAATTGTGTTTCCCTTTATTTATCATACACATTTGGTGTTCAGGCTTCCACCACAGACTATCAAGGGAGAAGTGCTGCCTGGTAAGGGCAATTCTGTACACACCATTCCACTGGCTCAATCCTACTTCTGCTGTTTTGGAACTGTTGGTGAATCTCTTTTTCAGATTATTATAAAATATCTACCATTAAAATCAGTTGAAGACTAGTATAAAATTAATAGTTCAAGACCTGACTAAGGGCTTAAGAACTGTTAAGGTAACATATAAGTATATAGGTAATTCCTTTTTTGTTGTTCAGTTGCAGTTGATTCTGACCCTTTGCGACCCCATGGACCACTGTCCACCAGTCACCTCTGTCCTCCACCCTGCTCCTCAACCTGCCCAGCTCTGTGCCCACTGCGTCTACAATACCATCTAGCTATCTCATCTTTGGCCGCCCCCTTCTTCTTTTGCCCTCCACCTTTCCCAGCATCAAGGCTTTCTCAAGTGAATCCTCTCTTTTCATTTAATGTCCAAAGTACTTTAGCTTCATCTTTATTATTTGACCTTTTAATGAGCACTCAGGGTTGATTTCTAGTAATTCCTAGTAAATTTATTAGGCAATTCCTAGTAAAGGGTTTTTTTTAAAAAAAGTTAGGATATTTAAGTCCAATTGATTCAAAATACAGTATCCAGATTTCTAGGGAGTCCGTTATTGCTCCAAGGGCTTCAATTACAATAGATTTCTGTTTCAATAAACACTCAAATGTGCAAATCACCATATTTTGTAATTTTCTCCTGCTGTTTATCCTCAAATTGTGCATCACCTGGTATAGCAATGTCAATAAACCAGGTTTTCTTTTCCATAACAGTTAATTTGTGAACCAGAGAGTGCACTAAGTACTATGGGGTAGTATATAAATGTGATTGCTTTGCTATATGAGGTGTGTTATGAGTCAGATGTCTATATGTTTGAATTTTAAAGTCCCACAGTATCTTGACTCTCATTTTCTAATACTATCTCAACCTGATGATCCCATTAATTTTTTTTGCATTCAAACCCAAACTTCTGGCAAAGTCTCCAATGAATTATTTTTTGCAACCCTATTATGGCATTTTAAATAATCAAGCTGAAATTTTGCTGCATCTGTTGATTTACAGTTTCATCCTTTTCATTGCAAAGTTGGCATTTGCTATTATTGTTGGATACTTGCTGTATTTTATCCTTTGCAATTTGTTGGAAAAAACCTATTCCTGAGCTGCCAAGATAAATCCTTCAGTTTCCTTTTTCAACACTCAATGTCAGCTTTTGGTCAGCCTTTCCTTCTATATTTTCCAAGTATTGACCATGCACAGGCTTATTTTTCCAGTTTGCAGCTGAAGTTTCAATCATTTTCTTTCTGTATTCAGCTTCTACACTGTTTTCAAGAGCCCTCCTTTATTAACTTCCTTAAGGACAGTAATCATTCAAGCTATGCTTTTCTTCATTAGAGTTTGCTTCATCTGCAGGAATCCTCTGCCACCCTTGTTTTGATTTCAAGCATTTCTGGACCTGCTTTATTTTTTAGAAGTTGTTCTTTTGACTTGGTTGGGTAGCAGGTCAGGAGCTTCCACAACTCCCATGTACTTGTCTCCCTTTTCTAATTTTTTTTGGATGCATTTATACATTCTTCATTACCTAATTCAAGTCCATCACCTTTGATAATTTTGCCTGCCTTAACAGTAATTGCTGTGCACTTGTCAATTCTAAATCACATTCTGATATCTTTACTAAATTCCTTTGTACTTTCCAGCAAAGAATTTAATTCAGCTCTTGTCCATCCTAACAATTCTACATCATCCATGTATTTGATTGATGGAGAAGGTGGGCTCTCCATTTTGGTGAAATCTGTGCTCACAAGATAGCGAGCCAGCTAGGATTCCATACCCCAGCATCTTTGTTAGCTAATTAATTGATTAATTGCCTCTGGACCCAATTACTCCAAGGAACTCTTTTTTTCACTGGACTGTTAACTCATTTCCATGTTAACAGGAGTCTGCCACAATGGTTGTGCAATTTAAGCCAACAGCTGCGCAGTGGGCCAGACAGAATTTATTGGCAGCAAATGACCATGACGTGGTGATCCAACTAGCATTAGGCTCCTGTTTATGGAAACATTACACACATGCAACTCTGGATCCATTAGATCAGCAGAACCAGGTAACTGATTTGTTTGGAGTATGATGTCAGTTAGCACCACTTGTAAGGAAAGAGTTTTTTCTCCAAGTGGGTTTCATTTAGGTCTTGCCTATCAGAATCTGGTGTCACCAAAAGATGCACTCTGCTATGGACCTCCATCTATAGAAGAAAAAGAGGGATCGTTTCTTATCCCAGCAGGTGATATTCCAAATCCACAAGTTGAATTATTGAGAAATGAGTTATTGTCAGCATGAAGGTTTTGTAGGGTGTCTTGATAAACTTTTATGTGCAGAGAGGAGTCCACCAGCCTGCTGCTACAGCTTCAGGAGGTCTAGGTACCAATGTTTTAAATACTACAAAGGGAGTTTTGCTTCCTATCCCAGTCAAGTGAGAGGAGATTCCTATTCATTTTGCTTTGGAGGCCACCACTGGGCCCATTCCAATCCATGAATGATGATGTTTGCTTAGCATAATAAAGCTACCTGATCTTGTTCTACCTGACGAAGACCGTGAAAGCTGGTCAACATGGATATATGTGGCAGCTAAGGGAACTCCATTTATTTTGGACCTAGGAACATGGGCTTTGTAGCTGCTTATTCATTGGATGTATGAATTGTCCCTCAGTTCCAAGTGATTATTATGAAATTGCTCTTGTGATCCAGTTCTCAGTTGGGCCTATTTTTTTATTATTTTTTTGGGACAGGTACTTTGAAAAACCAGGGTGACGGAAACCTTATTGGGTATATGTCTCACTTCTATACAATAACAGGGCATAAATTTCCTTATCGAAAGAGAGTTCTCACTGCAACACAATATATTCTACAAAAAATGACTAATATGGCAACAGGACAGTGCATCACCTACACAGGAGTTCCAGAAATGGCAGCTGTAGAAAAAGCTTCAATATAATACAAAGCCATTTGGTGGATACAATAGATTTATAACATCAGACTTTCATAATCCATAGGTAATATTTGTGTATGATCCTGAATTAGCATGTCCTCACCAACAACTCCAAATAGACTATGAAAGCCTGAGGAAGATGAAAATGAGTTGTCAGATTTTGATCTGTTACGTGGATGGTCCTGCACAGCACCCAAAAGACCCATACAAAGCCTATAATTCTACTGCTATGGTGGTCCAAGGAATGTGGGAAAATGATACCTTGAAAGAAACAGAATCCAGTGTACATTATCTAGGAGACATCACAGTCCAGCAAGCTGAAGTAGTGGCCTTAGTAAAGGCAATGCAACTGATTCCAAAACAGAAAAAAAGCAGTGATTTTTACAGAGTTGATGTATGTTTATGAAAGTTATAACAATAACCTGCCATGGTGGCATAAAATGGTTTGGGTCTTCGCTAGGAGAAAACTTGTTGCACATAGAGTTCTGTGGAAAGAAAGAGCAAAAAGCTAGGCAGAAAAGCCAGATATAATTGTAAGATACTGCCCAGGGCATCAAACTGCATGAATGCATGCTCTTGGGAACAATACAGCTGATTCGCTGGCCAAAGAGACCGTTGTTACAGAGACTTACACAACAATAAGATGTGTAGTGACCTGTTCTGTGTCTCAAATTCTTAAAGGACAAAGAGTTCCCAGATGCCACCCAAAATAGGTCTTTAGTTTAGACTCGGACAGTGAGACATTTTTGGTTTGGAAATCTAATGAACCAAATCCATTACAAAGTCCTCCAGAGGATAAAAAGATGGACATTCTTTCAGATCTTTATCTAAAGAACAATGTGCATTTAAATGCAAAGACTTTATATAAGAAAGCAAGTGAAAGATATTGGTGGCTAAGGTTACAGCAAGACTGCAAGCAGACAGTTGAATGGAACCCATGGATGCTCCAGGAACAACAAGGCATGTCCACTTTAAGGACAACAAGAAGTACCAAGCTGCAGAGACAGGCTCACAGATTCATAGTGAAACACAAGAGTCTATACCAGGAACACGTGAATAAGACTGAAGAATGATGATAAGCAAAATTTGCATTGTAAAATAAATACACATAATGAAGAGTCATATTACTCTAGGGCAGTGTTTCCCAAATGCTGGTTTTTGGACTTCAATTCCCAGAAGCCTAAGTCATTTCCCCAAAGCACTGATCAGCCAATGTACTGACTTAGGCTTCTGGGAATTGAAGTCCCCCTGTGCGCTGTGTACCCCTTGTTGGGAACCACTGCTCTAGGGCAAGGATTAATTCATAGATGAATGCCATAGATATGTTAAGCCATTACTTTTATGAATTTAGTACGGTAACTACACTATATATTCATATATCCTTGCTATAATACAGCGTTTCCCAAACTTTGGTTTTGAGACTTTGATTCCCACAAGCCTAAGTCAATCCCCCAAAGTACTGACTGGCCAATGTACTGACTTAGGCTTTTGGGAATTGAAGTCCACCAGTGTTTTGCGGAACATAGTTTGGGAAACATTGCTATAATATATAGGTGTTAACTGTCACATTTATTCTCTTGGCAACTGATGTAAGCAGTAAGTACTTTCTAATACTTTCTATTTGTCACTTATATGAAACCTCATTTTAAAATAGTTATGCCATATATACTCTTTCTTCTTTAAGTGCCGTATCTGATTCCTAATATTGGCTATCCTCATAGCGAAAAGCCATGAAGATTGTCCTGAGAATATAATGCAGTGGGTTTCCATTTGCCTTCCGCATCACAGCGTGACATCCGTACCACTGATCCAGTTCCATGAGCCACTTTCTGGTCCTGAGCCCTTTTGACACACAAAGTTCTCATCAGCCCCAGGCCAGTATTGCCAAAGCTGCTGTCCTTCATGCAGATGGATTCAAGTGGGATTTAATCCACTCGGGGACCATCACCTTTCTGTGTGGACTTTGCCACTCAAGGCCGTTAGTCCTCATGATTGTCAGGTTAGTAAACACTGCCTGATGATTGACGTTGCAAATCACAGCATGTCTCTATCAAGAGGATTTGTCTCCAGCTAAATTCTTATATTGGATGTTCCACGTGGCTTGCTGTTAAGCAAGCAGGAGCTGCAATGGGAAATGTTTCTTCAGCAATGTTCTTTCAACCAGCAGGTTCCCGAGTCATTAATCACTCTGCCGAATGCCATCTTTGCCTGATTATGCCTCATGCTAGGCCTGATGTCACAAAACAGCACAAATGTTTCCTTATTCAAGATGGATTAGGACTGTGATGGTGAACCTTGTCACTCCAGATGTCCTTGGACTTCAGTTCCTGTATGGGCGTGTTTTACTTCCGCTTCTGGGAGCGACAAGGGCAACGCGAGCCGGATGAATCGCAGCAAACCCATTCGTGTGGATTCACAGGTGCTTGGGCTTCTGGGAATTGAAGTCCAAGAACATCTGGAGTGACAAGGTTCACCATCATGGGATTAGGACTTGCACGAAAATGCAGAACTGTGAGAAATGTATTAGAATCTTTCTGATCATTAATCTGGCTCATTTTGTCCACTTTTCGATCAACTGTTTGCACCACATTGAAAGCTACTAAGAAGCATGGGACCAACTAAGAGATGGCACTCATTTCCCCCCTTTCTGTCTGCTTATAAACAACCACAAGGCTGTTTTGGGTTTTATTGCTTCTACTGTATATTCTGGGTTTTTTTCTTTTGGATGCATTTTAAAGGGGACAATGATCTATGCATGATAACTTATCCCGCCGCCACCCTGAAAGGTTCCAGCTCCAAAATAATTTTTTTTTTAAATCGGAGCAAAAATGGCTCCAATTGACTGCGCATGCACAGAAACTCAATCTGACGCATGCGCAATGCGTCAGATTGAGTTTCTGTGCATGTGCAGTCAATTGGAGCCATTTTTGCTCCGATTAAAAAAAAAGTTGACTACCCTCCTGGAGAACCCTCCGGGATTGGTCCTACTGGTTCCGGGGAACCGTATGGAACCGGGGATATCCCATCACTGATGATAAGTGAGCCTACCAGAAGGGGAAGGGTACTCAAGAAAAAGTAGCATAGCTACTTGGTGGTGTGAGAGAGGAAGGAACATTTTCAGAAAAGCTTATCGTTCTCATGATTTGCCATCTTCTGTATGAGACAATACAGTACTGTATTTGCTTTCTTGAAATGCTAGAAGAGGTTTCTCTGTGGATTTCATGCAGAAACATGGTAATAAGCCTCTCACTTTTCCATATGTCCTGTGGTGACCTGATCGCTGCTTGCTTGCTTGCTTGCTTGCTTGCTTGCTTGCTTATTTATTTATTTATTTATTTATTTATTTATGTGATTATTTATTTATGTATTTGTTTGTTTGTATTGCATCTGAGATTTAAAAAATAGGATTTGATGTGATTCCTGTCAGTAATGTTTTTCTAATCCTGTATACCACCAGTACCACTACATGGGTATTGATTGTGTGTCTTGATTATCTTTGGCTTAACATCCTCAACAAACGACAAGGGACCTGGAGGTAACCATGCTAAGAATATAGGAAGAAACCTGCTGGATCCAGAATTTGGAAAGTTGCTTTTAAAGACTACACCAAGAATTCTTCAGTCAAGCATGGCCACTCTATGTTGAAGTCCACAGAACTAACATTTTAAAAACTGTGGCAGGGCTTGATGGAACTAGTCTAGTATCCTGTATAGGAAAGCCCAAAAGTCAGTCTTTTCTATTTTTGAATTTTTTAGAATAGTAACCGTGTTTCAAGCATATCAGAGAATAAAAAAAACAAAAATGCTACAGCACTTTGAAGACTAACCGTTATATTTTAATGTTAGCTTTTGTGCCTGACAAAGTGGATTTGATCCATGAAAGCTAACATTAAAATATAGCAGTTAGTCTTCAAGGTGCTACAGCATTTTTGTTTTGTTTATTCCCTTGTATTTCTCCCCCGGTGACTGGTATTTGGTGGCACAGAGCCCCTTCCTGTGTTACCTTTGCAGAGGTTGGATCAGTTAATGTGACAGACTACAGTTCCTGAATCCCACCAAATGCATGGCCCCAACCATGTTGGCTGAGAGATGTGGAGAACTCTCCTCCAACAGGTAATTCTTCCAGGCTCTGAGCCACTGTGATTCACACCATTTGAAAAACATTATTCTTAATTTGCCTAATCCTTTTGAAGTCTTTTTAGATGAGTGGCCCTTTCTACACCCTGGCTGATATTCTGTTGTTTAGTTTTGCACATTGTACTACTATGAATCAGTGGGGATTGGGTGGATCAACTCCTCCATAAATTCCATTGATTCCATGGACATAACTCTAGTTATAGCTTACTTTAATGTAGTAATCAACAACTAGAGTAAGCCAGTCTGAATTTATTGAATTTATGAAGGAGTTGTCTCACCAGATCTCCACTGGTTCATTGTGCCTACTGTAGTATGACTTACTACACTATACAACAGGAGTTAAGCCTCTATAGCAGTTAAATCCATAATTTAATTAGACATTTAAATCTTTGAGGTATTTTTTTGTATATTATTATTATTATTATTATTATTATTATTATTATTATTATTATTATTATTATTATTATTATTATTATTATTATTATTATTGAAGTTGATTTGGTTTCTGCGCTTGTGCGGGTGTGGTGGGATTGTTTAGCTCGCACTTATCTGTGTAACTTTTTTTTTGTGAGCCGCTTAGAGTTCGGTTTGCCTGATTGGGGCAGTATAATATAAATGAATAAATAAATAAATAAATAATGTCAATACATTGAATCTCTATTATTTACATTAATAATGCCATTTAATTAATAATGCCATTTAATTTTTTTAATGGGTTTTATCTGTTATTGATGTTTTTACTGTTATGAAATCGCCCTGGGTCACTTCGGTGAGAAGGGCGATGAATAAATTTGACTAATAAATAAATAATAAAATAAATAGTACAACAAATTACAGATTACTTTTAAAAAGTAGCTAGTTAGTTCCAATAGCAAAATTAGTTTCATTTGGAAAAGATTAGCTCTTTATTTTATTGTTATTCGAAAGTAACACAAATAGTTGCATTTAGTTGCTTTGGAAATGCACAGAAATTCCAAAATGACTTCTGGCACAACTTTCTAAGTTTTCTATATATATAATATTCCCTTCTTCTGCCCTGGGATTGTCCAGCTTGCCCTTGACTACACGGGCTAGCTCTTCTCCCAGGAGGCACAGTGGGGAACTGAACTCCCAACCTCTGACTTCACAGCTAGATACTTAAACCACTGGGCTGTCCTGGCAGCACTAGATAAGAGAATGATGGAACATGTTGCACTCCTGCTTTTAGAGCCAGACATTCCAACACAATAGCTTTCATCCGGGGTCTTCCTAGCTTGACAAATATATATCAGAAGGAACGGAAGAGACTTGAGAATCAGTATCTTTGTAAAAAGATTGAATTATTTAGTTCCTACTACAGCTGCTAGAATTCTCAGTTATCAGCATAACATAAGACTGATATCTAGGCATAATCAAAACATGTTACCCTATAGACACGTCCCAGAGTACTGTAATCTGCTCCTCCTCTGCCAGGAGTGTTTGGGTTTGTGGTCAAGGCTTTTAACACAAAATTATTGTTTACAATTTTGACCATAACAAGGGCTCAGGTGAAACACTTTGGGCTCAGCTAAATTGTTCCCTATCAAACTATTCAGTTTGACCAGAAGATGGCACCAGCGTATGACAAATTACAATTTATAGCCTCTTTTTAATAGTACAGTTGTACCTCACTTAAAGAGCATAATGCGTTCTGCAGGATTGCTCTTTAAGTGAGTTTGCTCATTAAGCGAAACACCATTGTAAGTGACCAATTGTGCTCTTCATGTCTGCGGCATTCTCCTTCAAAGTGATCAGTAGCAGCAGAGATGGTTTGGCACCAAAGTGGGTGATCTATGGCCACTGCCTCCCAGGTTTGTGGGTTTACACCTGACATCTTCATGGTTTGTTTCAGCTGAGAAAATGAGTTCCAGGAAAAATGTATGCTCGGATACGAGCAGCAGATGATGATAAATAGTACACAGATGAGTAGCAATAACAATTAGCAATAACAATTGCATTTATATATCGCCTCATAGCACTTAGTACACCCTCTGGGTGGATCATAAGTTAATTAGTCTTTTGGCCCCAACATGCTAGGTACTCATCTTACTGACATCGGAAGGCTGAGTCAACCTTGATCCCCTTCAGGATTGAACTCACAGGATTTTGGCTGCAGCACAGCAGCTTAACCAGTGTGCCACCAGGGCACTTCTGAGTACATGGAAGAAATGCACAAATGTTTCCCTGTCACCTTTTGAAGTTGAACAAGTGACAACTTACTACCTATAAAACACTTGTAAAAATTACACCAATGACTCCAAGATACAGGTTGGGTAAAATTGTAAGAATGATGGATATGCAGTAAAAATGGTGTGTGTGTGTGTGCGTGCGTGCGTGCGTGCGTGCGTGCGTGCGTGCGTGCGTGCGTGCGTGCGTGCGTGCGTGCGTGCGTGTGTGTGTGTGTGGTAATATGTGCCTCCAAGCTGGAACTGATGTATAATGACTCTATTGCACATGGCTGAGCAGGGATTTGAATAGAGACCTCCTGATTCCCAGTCCATAATTCTTCCCACTACAATACGCTGGGTGTCCCCCATCCCTCCTACCTGTTAAAAATGACTTAAATTTGGGTCTTCAGCACTTCCCTTTTAGCCATTGCAGTCTAACAAAATTCCTTACATAGTATTTTTAACAAAAAAAAAAAAACCTGCAAAATCTGCCTGCCTTTCTTATATGGTATGGAGTAGATCAAATTAAGTCTGTACTCTCTAGATCTAGAAATGACAAAACTGTGGCTGTTGTACTTTGTCATGTCATGAGAAGACAAGACTCATCAGGAAATAAAAAACAACAATAGTTCTGGGGAAAGCTGAAGACAGCAAGATGGACTGACTCAATGAAGGAAGCCACAGCCTTGAGGCAGCACAACCTTAGCAACTCTTTGAACAACAAGACTTGTTGTTGTTTAGACTTATACCCCCACCCCACTCGCATACAGCAACTTTGTTGGGCAGCTCATTCATAGGGTTGCCATAAACAGAAGGCAATTTAATAGCAGCAACAAAAGGGTATGGGTTTTGCATGCTTGTTTTAGTGGACTTAGTTGTCTTGCTGGACTTGACAACTGGAAGGTCGGCAGGTCAGCAGTTTGAGACCTGTGTGCTGCACAATGGAGTGATCTTCCATCTCTGTCCCAGCTTCTGCCAACCTAGCAGTTCGAAAACAAGAATTTGCAAGTAGATAAATAGGTACAGTCAAACCTCGCATAAAGAGCATTTCGCTTAAAGAGTAACTTGCTTAAAGAGCAGAATTTTCTCTGAATGTTCGCTTCGCTTAACAAATAAAACCAATCAAAAACTCGCTTAACAAATAAACCGGGGTTCGCAATCCCCCCCCCCCCCACAATTGGTCACTTATAATGGTGTTTCGCTTAAAGTGCAAACTCAATTAAAGCGCAACCCTGTGGAACACATTATGCTCTTTAAGTGAGGTACAACTGTACCACCTTGGTGGGAAGGTAAACAGTGTTCCATGTACTCCAGTATCTAGTCATGACCACGGAAATGTTTGCAGATGCAAATAGCGCTGGTTCTTTGTTATAAACCTAGATGACCACTGGACCCTAGAGTCGGATATGGCTGGTTTTCAAGGAAGGGCAACCTTTACCTTTAATTTTTAGGAAAGAAAGATATGTGAACCTATCAATCTTTCTTGTGTCCTTTAGGATACTGTACTTTGGTGGAATAAGCATGTGTGGGGCAGCCTGCTGAACCTTTGACAAAACGGCCTGACCCAAATGAACATTAGGGTTTTGTTGTCGGTTGCAACTTTTATCTGAGAATGCATTTTTTCCTGAAGCAGGAAAAATGCTATTGGCATGAATTTGTTTAAGGTGGATCCCAGCTTGCCATGAAGTGACCTGCACACTATGTTCACGGAACCATCTCTTGCGGCACATATGAAATGAGATGTGAGGGATTTAACATCCAGGACTGCAGTGGACTGCTGCAACCTTGAGGATACTGTCAAGGTGTGACTTCATAGCCAGTCCATCTGGCACGGCCTTTTCTGTCTCCATGACTGCTGGGAACCAGAAAGTGGTTCATCCTCTGCTCATTTTGCCATTGGGCTCTATATGTTGGTTTCCAGTGGCATTTCCTCCACTGAGGTGACCATCACCCCACCTAAAGGGGCTAATGTGCCCATAGCTGCTTGCCTCTTTAGGGAGTCTGGTTATTTACCACCACCTAACACTTAGCGTTGAGTTGCTAGCTGTATGGTCTACTCAGTGATGGGATGTAACAGGTTCTCACCAGTTCGTCAGAACCGGTAGTAACTTTTCCCAGTGTCCCGGAGAACAGGTAGCAGCTTTTGGGGGGAACCACCTTCGGGGGTTACCTTTTCACTGGTTTCTCCACTGTGCATGCGTGCCAAGCACTTGGTGTGCATACACACCTAGTCGACAAGTGGGGAGGAGGAAGAGAAGCTGCTAGCCTGAAGCTCCCTATAGCCTGCTCTCCAGGGTAAGTGACTCACCTTTGAATGTGGTGTGTTTGTGTTTATTTTAATGTGTATTTAATACCGTTACCTATAATGACGTACTACCACAGTTCCTAAAAAGGCCTAGCGGCCTGGCTTGGGGTTTTTAAGCAAAGTCTTGGAGTTACCTCATCAATAAGCTACACCTGTGCTGTTCCAATTGCTGTTCCAATTGGAGAACCCTTAAGGAGGTACTGTACAGCTGTTTTACATTTACATTAAGGCATATTATCCTAGAGAACCGGTATGCTGCCCAGGCACTTATACTAACAGGTAAGTGACGGGTTTGTGTTTGGGGTGTGTGTGTGGGTGTTTGGGTGTATTTTAATGTAATATTTATTTATGTATTTATGTATTTATTTTTATTTTATTTATGGATTTGTGTTGTGGGTGGGTTGAGGAGTGTGTGTGTGTGTGTGCTTATTTTTATTTTATTTGGCCCCACCCATGACATCATGATGTCATGATGTCAGCTCCGCCCACACTGTGATGATGTCACGGTGGGATAGTAAAATTTTTGACATCCCGTCACTGGGTCTACTCCATTACCGTAGCCAGACATAAACACTAATGTCTATAGAACAGGAAAAGGAAACACTGGTAATTCTGATTAATTAATTATGCACCATCAAGTCATTTTTATTCATAGTGACCCTTTGCTGGGTTATCTAGATATGCTCAGAAGTGGTTTACCATTCTCTCCTGGTGGTGCTCTGAGATGGTGTTGCTTGCCCCTGGCCATGCAGGCTGGCTCTTCTCCTACAAGACACAGCAAAGAATTGAACACATGATCTCCGGTCCACAGAGCTATCCAGCTAGTTGGCAAACCTAAGGGTCAACCTTTTATCCCCAAAACCTGGTCCAGGCTCTTCAATGACCAATTTTTAAAAAATTCAATGCTATGCAAAAAATCCAAACAAGAAATGGTAGGATGTCTATTTCTGGCTTTAATTTTGAGCACTTTGATGGAGGAAAATGGCCACCTGTCAAGTCTCTAATTGGCTTTTAGTATCCCAATCCCCCCTCCCACTTTTAAAAACAGTGATAAATACTTTTTTCAGAACAGGGGTAGGACCTCAAAAACAGCCTAGAAGACACACCTGTTTGTCCTTCCCCGCACAGTGAAGATGCTTCTAAAATGCTGTCAAAATAACTAGACAACGTTCCTCTCCATATGGATAGAAAGAAAAATGAATATTGTGTCCATTAGTAATAATTTCATGTCAGAAATTATTCTGGGTTGAAAGGATTTTTGTGGGAGAAACTTCACTCAGAGAACACCCAAATGATGCTCCTTTCATGTTCCCAAGAGCTGGAACAGATGGGCACTCAATCCATCATGCAGTACCGGGGTTTGAACTGCAGACTTCCAGCTAACAAGGTGAGCTACTTAACCATTGAGCCACTGCAGCCCCTTGTGTCCACTCATTCCATAAGTGTTGAAATATATGTTCATTATATTATTGTTAAAGAAAACAAAAGTACAAAAGCAAGACAGAAACCTAGTTCCATTGCAAGCAATGGGCTTATGTTTCCCAAAAAAAATACCTCACATACAATCAGATCGGGCAGTCCATCTGATTTACTAGGGCAGCAGCCATGGAATTTTAAAACATGAGATTGAAGAATGGAGGAGGAATTAAAGACCGGGTGTGAAGAAATCAAGGGCCTGGATTGATCAAAATGTGGATTAAAATGGCTGAGAGTCTGTCACTCCTGTGAAGGTGAGAAATTGAACTGGAAAACAAGTAGGAAGCAACTTTCACATCTCCTGTCAGACCAACAGAAGGAGCTTCCAGAAGACTTTTATCATTTCAAAGAGCTTTTAGAAATGTGTATTTAACTGTTTGCCCTGAGTCAAATGACAGTCTTATGTGAGGTCTGGCAGCTTGCCAAGAAACAGCTTTTGTTAAGGTTAAAAGTCTTTAAGTAAGGAATTAGACTTGGCTTTGTTAATTCTAATATGATCCTTTAACATGCTTGAAACTTTGTCCACTTGGATACCATTTGCTTTAGAGAAATTATCTTGTGTTCATTTGGATTTTTTTCTTTAAAATTATATTTACCTTCTTTTCTCTATTTTCAGTGATGGGATGTCCCCGGTTCCAGACGGTTCCCTGGAACCGGTAGGACCAATTCCGGAGGGTTCTCCGTGAGGGGAGTCCACTTTTGGGGCGTCCGGTTCCGGACGCCTCACCGAAAGAAATTTTTTTTTAAAAAAAATCGGAGCTAAAAATGGCTCCAATTGACTGCGCATGTGCAGATTGAGTTTCTGCACATGCGCAGTCAATTGGAGCCATTTTAACTCCAATTTTAAAAAAAAATGTTTAGAGCTTTCAGGACGGCGGCGGCGGAGGCGGCACCAGCCCTCTGAGAAGGGCACCTCCCCCGCGGCACGTTGAGGGCTGCCTGGGCCGTCCGCTGCCGACAAGCCCCATGCCCTGGGGACGCCCGGCGCGGCGCACCGCTGACGCCTCCTCCTCCGCCGGGCGCCGGCCTGTGGGCTGGGTGCCTGCAACCGCTGCCCGCCGCCGCCGGAGCTGCCGTTGGCTACATTCCTGTGGCCTCCTCCTTGGGCCGGTCCCTTTTTAGCCCGGCTGCGGCGCCTGGCGGAGGAGGAATGCAGGCGGCGGTGGTGCGGCATAGGGATGGCCCAGGGAGGCTCGGCAGCCGTGGCTGGAGCCACTGCTGCCCGCCGCCCCTGGCCATGGCCGGAGCCGGGCTAAAAAGGTACCGGCGGCCCGAGGAGGAGGCCACAGGGGTGCAGGCAGCTCCTGCGGCTGCGGCGGCGGCTGTGGACGCAGTCGGGGTGCCGGGTCCCAAGAAAGGTAAGTGAGGGGTAATTTATTTGTGTTTTGGGTGGGTGGTTGTTTTTATTTTATTTATTTATTTATTTATTTGTGTCTGGGTGGGTGGGCTGAGAGGGAGGGGTGTGTGTGTGTATGTTTATTTTTATTTTTTATTTATTTTTATTTTGGCCCCACCCACAACGTCATGACATCATGACGTCGGCTTCGGCCATGACGTCATGACGTCATGACGTCATGACATTGGCCACGCCCATGACGTCCGTGACATCATGGCGTGGTAGTAGAATTTTTGTCATCCCATCACTGTCTATTTTAATACATTCATGTAAATCACTTTAAGTAGAACATGTTTTTTGTGTGATCTAAATCCAATATGACCATTTAACCTTCTATCAAGAGTGTTTTAAGGTTGTTCTTTTGAAGTTTTTGCATAATTCTAGCAGGGTGGTGGCAGCAAATAAATATTTTGGGAAGAAAAGTGATTACTACTAATTTTGCTACCGTACTCTGTGTTGGTCTTCCCACACCATGACAAACAAAGAGTGATGGAGCTGTAAGACCTGGGATGGGAAATCCATTAAAAAACAAACTTCAACTTCTCAAACCCTTAAGGATCCTATTATAAATCTTGGAAAGGGGAGAGGATTTAGATTTGGGAAATGCTGCCCATGAGCTTTAAAAGCCATCCTTGGTTCTCATTATACAGGAAGGTTCATGAGAAGGAAAGAAAAATGATACCTCTCACTTTAACACTATAACTCATTCTTTCACACATATACACTACATACTGGTAGTTGAGCTGTGATATACTGGCTTCTCCAGCACACACATGAATTCAGCTTGCAAATATCAGGGTGTCAATGGTCACCAGACATTGGAAGAAGGTATAATGATGAAGCCCCGTTCCTCAGGCACTGGTGTCCTCTATGTGAGCAAAATATCAAGGCCTTTAATCTTTTTGACCTTCAAAGGTCTTTCCCATAACCTTACCCTGTAAGTTTCGCTGGCGCGTTATTTTGCTGTTCTTCTGTCTTGCCACAAGATGGCAAGCCCTGACTAAACAACAAAGAAAGGACAGAGTCATTGTCATTCACAGCCATGCCTTCTGCCTGCCGGATATGCAGCTTCTCAGTATTTATTGCAGTGACGAACGAATGAGAAAACCACATCTCTAAATCCTTTGAGATGAACAAACAGAACCTGAAAACTTGAGGCACCCTCCAAGGATATATTGCCAAGCAATCGTTTAAAGATTCGTAAATAGCCTGTGGAGAAACCTAGTGACAAACAACAAGGCACTTTTAAAAGATCTTTTTAATGCTGCCATTTTACTAGTGAGTAATTCTCAGAACATGTTGTGGAAACCAGGTTCACGCATATTTACCGTATCTTGTCCCATATCATGCCAACCTTTGAAATCTTCTAATCCAGGCCAACTAAGCTCTCTGCTCTCTGTCTGTAATACCTTTTCCAGTGTTGCTGTTGACAGCTGGTACTGGTGATTGAGAAGAGGTGCATCTGGATATTTGGGAGGAAGGACAAATTCTTTCCTACACAGAGTCTCAGAGATGTCAGGACTATGTCCTTCTGCAGCTCCTCTTAGCAGACTGTGGCCTGCAACGATAATGTCCTTGACTGACTTCCACAGATTTGACAGGATGCTGGGTGTCAGGAAATAGACCCTATTTCCTAATGTCTCCCAAGGCTTGAAATTGCTATTTTATGAATAGGCCTCATAGAAATCCATATTTCCCTCTGTGTGCCTTACAAGACTGCCACGATGATTTGTTGATATTTCAGTGTTCCTCTGTTGTTATCTTTCTAGCCGTGTTGTGTCTTTGCATAAAGGTAAACAACCATTGTTGTGAGAAATTTTTCTCTCTTGCTTGCTGATACTTGATTGGCTAAGCTGTCCCACCTGATGGCAGATTCTCCATTTTGCAGAGAAGTGAGAGTTAGTACGTGTCTGGATTTTCAATGGCGTAAGACCCTGGACTGGTATGGGATTGCTGGTATGGGATTACTCTGCTTCTCCATCAGTTAAGACCCCGGACTGTCTGCTGGCATGTTTTCATTATGATTACCTAAATATCTTGGACTGTTTACTGGACTGATCTTATGGATATAACCTTTTGATTTCTGCTTTTCCATGAACTTTCCTACATGAACCTGATGGAATAAAACAGCTGTTTCTCTTTGAAGATTGTTGTTTTTCTTATCACACACACACACATGAAGCTTAGCTTGCTACGTTACCAGAAGCCTCCTTTGTTTTGCTCTATGTTCAAAGGCCTTACTGCCTGAGCATAGTAAGAGTTCCTTTTAACCTCCCTGGTTCTCCCAGAAGTGGTGATGCAAGGGTTAAGTTCCAGTGCAGAGCAAGAGGCTCGGGAACGGTAAGGAGGTGCCCTTGTGAATTGGGACGACCGGGTGCATGAGACGTTGTTGCGGTGGGATGTTTCTTCCCTCCTGAAGTTGTATACGTGAGATGGTGGCCAGCTGATGTGGGATCTTTTCCCTGCCTTTGATGTTGTTTTGGCCTTTCGGAGACGTGCCCTGAAGAAGCGGCGATCTCAAGTTTTTCTCCTGTGTGTGTGTGTGAGCCTTCGGCTGAAACCGAAAGTATTTTGCTGGCAGCAGCCAGTGATTCTCCTGGATTATTTACATAGCTGTGGTTCAGAAGGAATTCCCTGAGCTGGAGGGATGCTCAACGTTCCTGTGTCCGGCCCATGAAGTGGCCCTTGAAGGAGTCTCGTGTTCCAGGAAGGAGGAATCCATGTTCCAGGCCTGCAGAATGGCAGGTAAGCTAATGCCCCTGCAGTTCCCCAGCTTAGACCCCAAGATGTTGGTCCACCCAGATGCTACCTGGTGTTTTGGAAGAGAGGGGATGAAGCAGAAAGGGGACTGTCAGGCTGTTGACCCCCAGATGGCGTGGTCAGGATGGCCCGTGGGGGGTGAAGATTGTCCAGATGTTGGTGGTGCAGAGTGTGGAAGGGCCCCACCTGTACCCAGTGTTTCAGAGGAGCCTACTTTGGCCCAGGTGCTGTCCCAGCTCTCTCAGATTTTGGCCTTGCAGCTTGAAGAAGCTAGAAGGCAGGCTGAATGTTCTTATGAGGTGCCTGTGTGTGTTGGTGATGCTATAGATTACAGTGACCCATCTAGGGAAGACCCAGAGAGATGGTCATCTTTGTCCAGGCAGCCTGAAACTCTTGCTGAGTTGGCCCAAAGTACAGATACCCTTGTTGCTTTGAAGCGTACCCAAGAACAGAGTAAAGCAGGAGCTATGGATTATAGAAGGCCACAAAGAGATGACAGAAGGCCTGTTTTGTCAGAAAGAAGGGATGAAAGGCCTACTTCCAGAGATTGTAAGTTACCTAAGAAGCCTTTTACTTCTAAGTTTGTTCCTAGTGGTGTTAGGCCTAAAGAGAAAACAGAATCTCCACCTGCTGCTCAGGCTAAAATGGTTCAACATTCCAAAAAGCCCCAGCAGGAAAGGCCAACCACATCTGCTGAAGTGTCTCTGCCAGTTAAAAGTTCTCAAGTCATGAGTCATCAAGACCCTGTTGCTGATTTGGTCAAAGATGTGACCCAAGATGGTACCTGGTCTCTATGTGTTCAGACTCCAAGTGAAAGGGTAGACCATATAATTACCCCAGCAGAATTCCTAAGCAAGGAAGACTTGGTTTGGATGAGAGATTATAAAACTAGACTGGTGGTACTACATAGCCCAGATGGCACTTGTTTGGAGATTCCAGATGCGCTCTTTGATACCGGTTCTGATGTTTCTTCGATTCATTCTTCTTTGGTACACCCAACTCAAATTGTGCCAGGGGCCAGAGTTCAAGTGGAACCGTATTCGTCTGATACCAGGTCTCCTTGTTTTGTAAAGCTAGCCAAGGTGGAAGTTACTTTCCAGCAGTTTACTGGTGAAATCCATTGCCTAGTTCATGAGTGTCAACGCCAACCTAAGTTCCTGATTGGTCTCAATTTGATCAGAGAGGTGCAAAAAGTAAATATGCAAAACTCTCCAGCTAATGCCCAGGGTTCCTGTGTAGAAGAGATGAAAGTAACAACCAGGGCGCAAGCTAAGAATGTTGTTTCAACCTCGTCACAAAGTGATGGTTCCCAGACCACAAGTGATGTTACTGCTCCATCTACTGAACAAAGTGGAGACAGTGTTACAACTTTCACAATTGGCCCAGATTTATCAGTCACCAGTGAAGTATTCTTAGACACACAAATCAACGATTTATCTTTGCAGGAGCTCAAAGATAAAGCCGTATTGGAGAAGGACATTGTACCCCATCTGTCTGCTCAATTTGTGAAAACTGATAAAGGACTGTTGTACAGATATGTAAAGGTGCAATCAGACTTGCCTTTCAAAAAGCAGCTAGTGGTTCCTAAAGAATACAGAGATGCTATTCTACGTCTGTCTCATGACGACCTTTTCTCAATGCACCAAGGACAGCTGAAAACCTATCAGCGCATTGCAGACAAGTTCTATTGGCCTTCAATGACTCAGGAAGTCAGAAATTATGTTAAAAGCTGTCATCTGTGTCAACGGAGAGGTCATAACCAGTCCAAAACCAAAGCTAACATGCAATCTCCAGTGATTACAGGCATCCCATTTCAACGTTGTGAATGGGACATTATGGGGCCTTTGCCAGTTTCCCGAGGAGGAAAGAAGTTTATTTTGGTCTACGTGGATACTTTTAGCAAATGGGCTGAATTTCTTCCTTTGTCAACTTGTTCCTCGACTCAAGTTGCTAATGCCTTCATGGAAATAATAGGAAGATGGGGGTTACCACAAATTTTAGTGAGTGACCGTGCAACGTGCTTCACTTCCGCATTAATGAAGAAGGTGTGTCAACTAGCAGGTGTCACCCAAGCTTTTTCAATCGCTTACCACGCGCAATCACACGGAAACGTGGAACGACTTCAGGCCAATCTCCAAAAGATGCTCAAAACTTTTGTACATGCCCAAGGCAAAGGTTGGGCTGAAGCATTGCCATTCCTGAAAGCTGCATATCACTCTACACCACATGCATCCCTTGGTGATTTTAGTCCTTCAGAAGTGCTGTTTGGAAGGAACTTGTGTGGACCTCTTGATTTGTTGAAAGCCAACTGGGAAGACCAAGAGGAACTGCCTTCCAGACATGCTGCTACTTATGTGTATGAACTGCAAAAGAGACTGAAGTCAGTGAGATCCTTTGCCAAAGACAATCTGACTGTTGCCCAAGAGACTTATAAGACTTACCACGATCGCAAGTCCAGACATAAAGAGTTTAATGTGGGAGATTTAGTTATGGTTCTTAAACCTTTGCCAGTGACTACGCTGAACCTTGAATGGGAAGGCCCAGCCAAAGTCATTCAACGTGTGGGCGCAGTGAACTATGCTGTACAATGGGACTCGGGGAAAGTTGTTGTTTAGCATGTTAACTCTTTAAAATTGTATTCTTCCAGGGCTGTCAGCGTCATGAAGAACACTGCTATACCTAATGATGTAGAAAATGCTGATCTTGTTTGTCTCAGTGATGAATACCAGCGTGCTGGGAATTTTGATGATCTGTATATTAATAGCAAGGTTCCTGAACATGAACAGATGTTGGTAAGATCTGTCCTAGGTAAATACAGACATCTCTTTACATCACAGCCTGGTAACTGTAATTTGCAAACACATAACATAGAACTCACTACAGATGAGCCAATTTGGGCTCCCCCTTACAGGACAGTGGGGGAAGTCCAAAAACAAATTGATGCAGAGGTACAGAAAATGTTGGAAATGGGTGTCATTGAACCTGTTAAATCTTCTTTTTCAGCTCCAATTGTTCTAGCTAAGAAGAAAGATGCATTTGGTAACATTTTACCTGAAATAAGATTTTGTGTTGATTACAGGAAGCTGAACGCTGTAACTGTTCCTGATCTGTACCCAATGCCTAGAATGGATGATTTGGTTCACAAGATTGCTAATGCTAAATATGTTTCTGTTCTAGATTTGACCAAAGGATTTTGGCAGATACCTCTAACAGAAAGTGCTAAACACAAAACTGCTTTTTCCTTAGCAGATGGAAGACAGTTTGCCTTCACACGAATGCCTTTTGGGTTAAGGAATTCCCCTGCTACTTTTCAAAGAATGATTGACAAGGTTTTGAATGGTTTGTCATTTGCTAGTGCTTATATTGATGATGTTGCAATTTTCAGTGATTCGCTTTCTGATCATCTTAAACACCTTGAAACTGTCCTGCAACGTATTCAGGATGCTGGTTTAACTGTTAAAGCATCCAAATGCCAATGGTGTTTGGGAAAAGTGATTTATTTAGGACATGAAGTTGGTTCTTCTCAAATGGTTCCAGTCCATGCCAAGGTCCAAAGCGTCAAGGACTGGCCTACGCCACAGACGAAGAATCAGGTGAAATTGTTTCTAGGTCTGGTTGGTTTTTACCGTGCGTTTATTCCTGATTTCAGTACTATTGCACATGTCCTGACTGAGCTAACACAAAAACGAAAACCTCTTAAGGTTGTGTGGACTGATGAGTGTCAGAAGTCTTTTGACTTGTTAAAAGAGAAGTTGGTTTCATACCCTATTCTCAGACCACCACAATTTGACAAAGAGTTCATTTTGAAAACAGATGCCAGTAATTATGGTCTTGGCGCATGTCTCCTCCAAAAGGATGAAGAAGGAAACATGCATCCCATCTCATACTTCAGCAGAAAACTGCTTCCCCGGGAGCGTAATTACTCCATAGTGGAAAAGGAGTGCTTGGCCATAATATGGGCAGTAAACAAGCTCAGGCCATTTTTGTGGGGAAGAGAGTTCCAGTTACTCACTGACCATAATGCATTGAAGTTCCTGAACAAGATGAAGAGTTCAAACCAAAGACTTTTGAGATGGGCTTTGTTGTTACAGGATTACCAATTTTCCATACAACACATCAAAGGGACTCAGAATGTACATGCAGATTCCCTTAGTAGAATGTTTCCTGAAACTGATGATGGGAAAAACGAAACTGATGTACCTGTTACATGATTTGTTTTAGCCAGAGTGTAAAGGTGTGTGCGTAAACACCTGAGTTAGTATGCTTGCAATGCAGAATGTAACCTATTTAACGTGTACCTCCAGTAACTAAAACTGGAAGAAGCTTTAACACTTGGTATCCTATATATATAAGGGATAGCTTATTTGCTCAATCACTTGCTCAACATTAGTAAATAGTGCCTTTTGGTAAAGCCAAACTATGGTTTGCCTTTCCAAAAGGGGGGGCGTGTCAGGAAATAGACCCTATTTCCTAATGTCTCCCAAGGCTTGAAATTGCTATTTTATGAATAGGCCTCATAGAAATCCATATTTCCCTCTGTGTGCCTTACAAGACTGCCACGATGATTTGTTGATATTTCAGTGTTCCTCTGTTGTTATCTTTCTAGCCGTGTTGTGTCTTTGCATAAAGGTAAACAACCATTGTTGTGAGAAATTTTTCTCTCTTGCTTGCTGATACTTGATTGGCTAAGCTGTCCCACCTGATGGCAGATTCTCCATTTTGCAGAGAAGTGAGAGTTAGTACGTGTCTGGATTTTCAATGGCGTAAGACCCTGGACTGGTATGGGATTGCTGGTATGGGATTACTCTGCTTCTCCATCAGTTAAGACCCCGGACTGTCTGCTGGCATGTTTTCATTATGATTACCTAAATATCTTGGACTGTTTACTGGACTGATCTTATGGATATAACCTTTTGATTTCTGCTTTTCCATGAACTTTCCTACATGAACCTGATGGAATAAAACAGCTGTTTCTCTTTGAAGATTGTTGTTTTTCTTATCACACACACACACATGAAGCTTAGCTTGCTACGTTACCAGAAGCCTCCTTTGTTTTGCTCTATGTTCAAAGGCCTTACTGCCTGAGCATAGTAAGAGTTCCTTTTAACCTCCCTGGTTCTCCCAGAAGTGGTGATGCAAGGGTTAAGTTCCAGTGCAGAGCAAGAGGCTCGGGAACGGTAAGGAGGTGCCCTTGTGAATTGGGACGACCGGGTGCATGAGACGTTGTTGCGGTGGGATGTTTCTTCCCTCCTGAAGTTGTTTACTTTAGAACAGGAGTATCCAAACTACGGCCTTTGGGTCAGATCCAGCCCCTAATACCAATTCATCTGGGCTGCACCACCCACGTCTCTCCTGGAAGTGGAAGTAAAACGTGCCCATATGGGCACATTTTACTTCTGCTTTCAGGAGCGACAAGGACAGCGTGGGTCAGATGAATTTGCGTTGTGGCAATATCTGGCCCATGGGCCGTAGTTTGGGCACCCCTGCCTTAAGCAGAGAAAATAGCCTAAAATCTATCTAATTCTGTTGCAAAACAGATCGCAAGGCAAGTTTTACTTCCACTTCCGTTGGGAGGAACCACGTGACCAGCCCACAGCCTGAAAAGTTTGGGCATCCCTGGTTTAGAAGGAATGGTAACCTATTTTGGACTATGATTCTCAGAGTATCTCAGCCAACACAAACACTAGCATTGTTGCCTGGTGTATTTTGGGAACTAAAGTCCAAAAGAGAATGTTTCTTCTTTTTAGGATAAATGCCCATGGAGCCTTCTAGTGAAGGGTGTTCTTCTAAAGTCAACCAATCTGTTCCTCCTATACTACAGTGGAGACTGGGACAAAACTATTTATTTCTTTTTGCACTTCTCCAAATTTTGGCCTATGAATCTCAGTTCATAACACCTTGTCAAAATGCACACCCCAAAGTGCACTTAGTTTAGAATAACATATGTTTAAAAAAAAGAGCATTTCAGGACAAAATATATGCAAAAGTGTTGATTGTGGAAAAACATGTTACAATGTACTTTTTGTGTAGATACCATTACAACGAAGATCAATGTCATATTGAAATGGGGTTAAATTAAGTATTACAGGGTTTGCACATTTCCTCCTTTAACCTTCAGTGACAGAATGTCCTTGCCTGAGCAATTTGACTTGCAAATTAAGTACTGTACAGTAAAACACCGGATAACAATTGGATCGGATAACGCTAAAATCGCATAACGTTAAGTAATCTGGGGAAGAGAATTGGATCGAATAACGTTAAGGTCCTATGGGATGGATCGGATAACAACTGCTAAAGCCTGTGCGGTTACAATGTATCTCTATGGAGCTTTAACGTTATCCGATCCATCCCATAGGATTTTAACATGGATCGGATAACACTAAAAATCGGATAACACCAAGACTTGTGGAACCAAGTTTTAGCGTTATCCGGTGTTTTACTGTATTTGCCTTCTGATGGCCAATTTTTAAACATAGCATGCTGGAACACAGAGGTGAAGAAAATATTGTACTAAAATAAACAGACATCTTTCACCACTTAAGAGAGTACTGTAAAGTAAGCATATCATATAGTTTGACCCCTAGGGAAGAGTGAATTTGTGAATAAATTCATGTTAAATTAATGCAGATTAGAAATATGCCAGTCTGATCTATCGATATTTAGTATTAATTAATTGAACTATTGCTAAGGTGCACTTCATCCATGGGATAGAGAACAAATAAATTCCTGGTGTTGCTGCCTCCAGGGTGGCTCATAGCTAAAGCAGAAGAACATGTTCTTTCAATATTTCAGCTGGTGGGTGCTCTGAGAATAAGCTGCTTATGTTTGCCGGTACATTTTGAATTTCAAATCCAATATTTTTATCAAGCTAGATATCCTACTTGCTCAACACAAACAATATCCTTAACCTACATATGAGGTCAAGTAAATTCTTTATTTTCACATTTTATTTTAATGTGATTGGCTGGATTCACTCGTCTTGATGTTCCTGTAACACAATGCTCAGATGGAACCAGGGCTGAATGGAAAAACTAATTGTGCTCTTTGTTTACCATAAACCTCAAGGCCTTTCCTGAGCCATTGCTTGGGTTATCGCTCTCCTCTCAAATGCATGGGTGTCTGATGAGTTGGCTCTCTTGAACTTGCCTCTTTTTCTTTTATCACGTACATAGCAAAATTGGAGCGATAACCCTGTGATCTTATTTTCCTGCATGAAAACAATGTTGATGTTTATCATCACTGTTGCTTCAGAATGTGACTTGAATATTTCAGTTTTTGCAACCTTTACAATAGTCAGAACATGCTGCCTGGATTCTTGTTTTTCTTAAATACATAAATGACTGTTTTTATTGCATCCTGGAAGGCAGGAGGTCAGCAGTTTAAATCCTGGATACTGCAGGACAGAATGAGCTCCTGTCTTTGTCCCAGCTCCTGCCAACCTAGCAGTTTGAAAACAAGAAATTGCAAGTAGATCAATAGGGATCACTTCAGTGGGAAGGTAACAGCGTTTTGTGCACTCCAGTGTTGAGGCATGCCTGCCATATGACCACAGAAACGTCTGCAGAAGCAGACAGCGCTGACTCTTTGGCTTTGAAACAGCGATGAGCACTGAACCCTGTAGTTGGATACAACTGGCTTTCAAGCAAGGGAAACCTTTATCTTATGCCATGTCATGCTGAACCTGAGAGCAAAGGTAACTTTATAGCAGGGGTGCCCAAAGTTTTTGGGCCACGGGCCGGTCACGTGGTTCTGGGAGCCAGTCACTAAGGCCCAGGGGCCAAATTCAGCCCCCGATGCGAATTCATCCAGCCCACAAAACCCTTGTTCCTGGAAGTGGAAGTAAAATGTACCTGTATGGACACATTTTACTTCCACTTCCAGGAGTGACAAGGGCTTTGTGGGCTGGATGAATTTGCATCAGGGGCTAGATCCAGCCCCCAGGCTGTAGTTTGGGCACCCCTGCTTTTTAGCAATCTCTGCCTCCCTAAATTCACAAAGAAAGAATTTAATATACAGACATGAAGTTTAATATACAGCTATATTTCAGCAGGCCAATTTGAGCTCAAGTTCCTTTAAATTTAAGGTACAGTATTTATAATGCAGACTTTAAAATGCATGTTTTACATTTTTAGTATGATCTTTGTGGCAATAGTTTCTAAACAACTGTTGATATATATTTTGGTAATTCCTCCTGCATGTCTGCTTCTTTTTGTTGGTGTTGTTTACATAAGCTGAAGGCTGACACATAGGGGCAAAATGTTAATTAACTTGTGAACCACACAGAGCGTGCACTAAGCTCTATGGGGAGGTATATAAGTGTGATTGCTTTGCTTTAGATTGTAGTGGGTATTTCATTTTACAGAGAGCACTTGTATATTTTGAGAATGTGCTGGCAGATATGTTCTTAGCAAGCTGCATGGTATGGTATTAGAAATGGTATTAGAAATGGGAAGTCCTTAAGTAGTGAAGAACATCTGATTGCCATAGCAATCAATAGCAATTCTCATCTCCCATAGTTTGGAAATCAGCTAATTTTGTTTTATGATTGGTAACGGAGTGGTAGTACAAGCTTTTTATGATCCACTCATGCATGAAGTCCTGTGGTAATTGGATTCACACTAATGTGTCTTTAATTAAACTTCTAAAAATATTCTATTGGTGTTGTCTAATTTGTCCTTATGACTTCCTGCCCAAAGAGTTCTTTTTCTTTTTCCAGTGCCTCCCCTTTCCAGACTCCACATTTCCTCACTTTACAAGATACAGTATGTGGTCAAACTATAGCTCACAGGCCACATGATTCCTTTGTTAATATATGTGCAGCTTGGAAACTTCATTCCTGGCATCCAGCTGTTTAAATCTGGGAAAGGCTGTTGTTCCCCCATGTTTATTAGGTGGATAGTGAGAAATGGCCCTCATTAGGTGAGAGTCTTGTTGGGCGCAGGGGCTTCAGCTGTCTAACTGGGCAGTGTTACCCATTTCTTGTCAATGATGTTAGTCCAGGACTAAAACTCACCAAACTGTCAGACCCTTGGGCAAGGTCAGTGTTAGGCATGAACTGGTTTGCACTGGATTGCCTGTAGTAAAACAGACTGGCCATGCCCACCTCTCCACCCCTCCCCTCCCCACCCCACCCCACCCACTTCCTCCTCTTCTCCCCACACTCCAGCCTGTAGCCTAGAGGAAGAGCATGGGGAAGGCCACCAGCACACCTCCTCACCCCCTCCCTGCCCTACCCTCCTCCCCGGGGGGCATGGAAGAGGAGGAGGAAGCACAGCTGGGCCCATGGTTGTGCTACCGCCGCTGTCACCTGGGTGCTCCCCTTGGCTCCACCGCTGCCCCTTGCTTTGGCGGCTGCTCTTTCTCCTTCTCCACACTCAGGACAGTGGCAGAGCCAAGGAAAAAGTCTGGGTGGTAGCAGTGGCGATGCGGCCATGTTGGGCCCCAGTCACGGGTGCTCTTTCTCCTCCTCCTGGGGAGAAGATGGCAGTGACTCCACTGCTGCCTCTTGTGGGGAGGAGGAGGAAAAAGAACAGCCATGGCTGGGCCTCAACATGGCCATGCCACCACCAGTACCACCCAGAATTTCCCCTTGGCTCTGCTGCTGTCCCAAGAGTGGAGGAGGAGAAAGAGGGCTGTGGGGGTAGTGGTGGAGCCAAGGGGAGCACCTGGGTGACAGTGGTGGCGGCGCAGCCATGCTGGGCCCAGTCGCACTTCCTCCTCCCCCAGGAAGGAGGAGAAAGAGCAGCTGCCCAAGTGCCTTGCCGCCTGCTCCCCAGGGTAGATGACTTGCCTTTGGGTGTGTGGGTCGAGAGGGATGAAGGGTGTGTGTGTGTGTGTTGGAAGGGTTTGGAGCAGTCTAAGGTGTGTGTGTGTTTCTTTTTGTTTGTTTACTCTGATATGCTTGAAACACAGACTAACACAGCTACCATTTCAGTTCTATTCTGTGTAAGTATATTAGAGAGTAAACAAAACAAAAAGACAAAAACATTGTGGCACCTTAAAAACTAACTGCTGTATTTTAATGTGAGCTTTTGTGGCTCAAGTCCACTGGCTCTTTGGCTATAAACAGAGATGAGCACTGAACCCTAGAGTTGGTAACGACTGGCTTTCAAGCAAGGGCAACCTTTACCTTTAACAGAAGATCCCTGACTGGTATTCAGATTTGATGCCAGGTTTTGTCCCTGCAAGTGGTTCAAAGTCTCCCTTACTCAAAAGCCAGTCATATCTGACTGTAGGGTGCAGTGCTCATCTCCATTTACTGCCAAACGCCAGTGCTGTCTGTGTCTGCAGATGTTTTCATGGCCTTGTTGCAGGCATGACTAGATCACCCACCCAGTCACGTGGCCATCCCCAGCAAGTCACATGCCTACAGAGTTAGCCCCACCGACAGTGTGGCAGTATATTTTTTTTTTATTCCCATCACTGGGCAAGGTGAAAGCAGACGGCACATGTCATGGTCTGCCTAGCCAGCAGGTGACGTGCTATTCAAATGGCTAAAAAACTGCATGCAGATGGACTTGATTTCTCACTGCTCAGCAGTGGAAGGGGAAAAGTTTGAATGTATTTCATACACATTGGTGCACACACAGCATATATGTACAAATGAATATGTAGGTTTTCTTCTATAGTGGGAGAGGCAAAGAAAAATGGTGTGTGGGAGATCCAGGCTCTGCCTATTACTTTCTGGAGATGGAACAACCTTTGCCATATGGCCCTTGAATCAAAGTTCTCTGCTGCATGTGGCCTACAGATAGAAGCTAGCTGCTCACACATGATTTGCAGCACAATACAAATACTTTGAGTCAGACACATTCACTACATAGTTTCACTTAGACATACATTTCATAATGTTCATAATGGTTCACTCTGAAGGAAGCATATTTAACATTGTAGCCTTACACCCCATTACTAACCATTTGCTGGATTAGTGAGGATTCTACAACCAAAGACAACCAGAGAGGCATTCTTGGCATTGTATAGGACTGTTTCCAAGGTGCAAATGTCACTTGAAAATAGGGATCTTTTGTTTTGCTGTAGAAAAGATTTATAAGCAAGAAATAGCCTTCACCTGGCATGTTAAACTAAGAGAACACATAAATAAAATTGAAACTTTATAAGCCATAGCAGAGTGAGAGAAGAAACACAAGGGGGCACTTTAGTTCATTTATGAAACAATCACATACAGTACTTCTGACTCAAGACTCACTTTCTTTCAAACGTACTAACATATATTTTATCCTAGTGTATTTTTGTTGTATTGTAACTTTGATATTGGTGGATTCTGTAAGCTGCCCTGAGTTAGTATTTACCAAGTAGGGCGGCATTTTGTTGTTGTTCGGTCGCGCAGTCGATTCCGACCCTTTGCGACCCCATGGACCACTGTCCGCCAGGCACCTCTGTCCTCCATCATCCTCCTCAACTCGCTCAGCTTTGTGCCCATTGTGTCTACAATACCATCTAGCCATCTCATTTTTGGCCGACCCTTCTTCTTTTGCCTTCCACCCTTCCCAGCATCAAAGCTTTCTCAAGCGAATCCTCTTTTCTCATTTGATGTCCAAAGTGCTTTAGCTTCATCTTTACTATTTGACCTTCTAAGGAGCAGTCAGGATTAATTTCTTCTAAGATTGACCTATTTGTTCTCCTCGCTGTCCAGGGGACTCTCAAAACTCTCCTCCAACACCACATTTCAAAGACATCTATTCTTCTGTGCTCAGCTTTCCTTATGGTCCAGCTCTCACAACCATACGTTGCCACCGCCATAGAAATCATCATCATCATCATCATCATCATCATCATCATCATCATCATCAACAACAACAACAACAACAACAACAACAACAACAACAACAACACAAGCACTATTAGCACAATTTCTTAAAGTAGGCCAGTTCAGCTTCTTTGGAGTGAAAAGGAAGAAATATGAAATTCCTATCTAGGATAGGAATGCAGCTTTTTATCTAAACTGCACCCTTTCTACCAAAATATTTGTTTAGGTAGAGATGGGGAAAATTACTTTTTGGGGATTACTGCTCCAATGGTTGTTGCAGTTCCACTATTTCCCCCCATCTCTGTGCATAAATTATTGTCATTTGGAAAAGGAGATTTACACTACTTACTTACTTCTTCCTATGCTATATAGCATATTGGGCAGTGAGATTTCTCCAGCGAATGAAATCCATTGTTCATGTACAGGATTTTACCAGTTATTCCTCGTTGTTTCCATAGCAATAAGGTTTTATGGAACTGGGGAGCTACCCTGGCACCCAACCCTCCTTCTTTCTTCATCCAGGCTTGGGACCAGTAATGGCAGAGTTATAGAAAAGGAAAATTGATACTAATACCAAAAGGGTAGAATAGAGGTTCAGCGTTTTCTCCATGTATCAATTTATTTCAACATCTGCAAATTTAAAACTACCCAGTAAAGTAGAATAAAAGCTTTCTAGACTTGGGAGAAGTGGGTTCAAATCTCTATTCAGCAATTCTAGAGCAAGGGTGACCAGGCTCCCAAACAGCTGAATGAACTGGATCACACACCCCGGAAGCAAAAGTTGGCACATTTACAGCCATGGGCTCATTTGCACATGCACAGGCATTTTTATGGCTGCCGTAAATGCACCTGCTTTCACTTCTGGGTGCGATGGAGGCAGCAATGGACCGAATGGAATGGTGCCGCCAGCCGGGTCCGACCCATAGGCTGTAGGTTGGAAACCCCTGTTCTAGAGTGGACAAAGACCAGACAAAGTTAAGGAGAATGGTACCCAATGTGAAATCTCTACTGTTTCCTTCAGGCACTGATCAACAATAACAATGGTGACTCCCATTAGTAGATTCCTGCTCTCTCTGTTTGGATGGTATGCTGCTCAGGATAGACACATTAGCAGTGCACTTATCAAAGAGAACAATGTGGGGTTTCTCTTCCTGGAAGCCTTCTGAAGGCAGTGTTAGTGGGGAGAGGTTAGGGTGTCAGCCTCAATGGGCCACATGGGAATTCTCCAGCCCATGAAACAGACATTTCCCATCCTCAATTAGATTTGAGAACAAAGAACTTGCTTGTGTCCTGAAGACTAATTGCAAAACAAAGCAAGGTAATTTTCTAGTTATAAGAGATCATAGAAGCTCCTGCCGTGACAGTCACACACAGTTGACACCCAACCATTTACTTTTCTAATAACAGGTTATCTGGAGTGTTTAATTAAGCCTTATGTTATCTGTAGCTCTGGTTCAGATAAGATATTCTGATGCCTGAAGCAGAAAACCTAGATAGCTTTTCCTTCCTTATTGATTATGCTGCACCGTCTACTCAGATGTTCTCTCTACTGAAATAATCCATCAAAAGCTGTGCAGGAACATGGCATTTTGCTTGTGAGACAGTTGTACCACTCCAAAGTGCGCATCATGTTCAGAAGCTACATCTACTGACTTCTGCCCCCAGATATTTTGGGCTCATCTGCCCCTGCCCCAATGAGTTCATTGTTGAGCTACAAGGAGATGTCTACATATAGGACATTTATCTATTTATTCCATGTATTTGTATGCCCCTTGCTATTCAATGTTTGAATGTGCCTACAAGTAAGTGTCCCATGCCATTGGACCTTTACATTATTAGGGAGCCCTGCTTGTGTGGATCTCATATTATCTCAGCAGCTTTGAAGACATCCTCTAAAGACCTCTGTTCCCAGAGTCTGAAAGTGGAGATCCATGCCAGTAAAGTATGTGACTGGGGACTGTAGGAGGAGGTGGGACCACACTTTCCTTTCCAACATGAAAAGCCAAGCTGTTTCAATTACACCTAAAAACTGTTAATTCATCTTCTCCTTACATTTCTAAAGGTAAGATCTATGGGATTTCCAATAAGCCAGCGTCCTGTTTAATATTTACATACACTATAAATTTCAACTGCAGAAAATGTCACAGTGATCCAATGAGATTCTAGTAATTGAATCATAGAATAATTGAGTTGGAAGGGTCCTATGAAGCCATCTAATCCAACCCTTCACTCAATGCAGGAATCCAAAGCACAGCAGGTATGACAGATGGACATCTGATTTTCTCTTAAGTGTCTCTAGCGTTGGTGTGTTCACCACTTCCCAAGGCAATTTGGTTTCACTGTCATTCTGGAATAACAATTAAAAAGGTTTTTCCTGAAATTAATCTGAAAGCTGTCTTCCTGTAATTTAAGCCTATTATTATGTGTCCTGCACTCTGATTGAGATTAGACCCCACCCCTCTTCGTGATTGCTATCTTTCAAGTATTTGAAAACTGCTGTCACATCTTCTCTTAGTCTTCTTTTCTCAAGGCTAAACATGCCCAGTTCTTCCAGTCTTTCCTCAAATGGCTTGGTTTCCAGTCCCGATCATCTTTGTTGCCCTTTGCTGTACCTGCTCCAGTTTGTTGGCATCCTTCTTGAAGTGTGGTGTCCAAAATTGGACACAGGACTCTAGATGTGATCTGACAAGAGCTGAATAGAAGGGGATTACTGCTTCATGTACTTTGGGGACTATACTTCTGTAAATGAAACCTAAAATAGCACTGGCCATTTTTGTAGCCACATCTCACTGTTGACTCATATTCAGCTTGCTCTCTACAACAGTGCCAAGATCCCTCTCCGGCAGTGTTGGGATGTCAAAAATTTTACTACCCCACCGTGATGCCATCATAGTGTGGGTGGAGCAAACATCATGACATTGTGGGCGGAGCCAAAGAAAAATAATAATAAAAAATAATAAAATAAAATAAAAATAAGCATGCACACACATACACCCCTCAACCCACCCACCCACCCACAACACAAGGACAGCAAGGAGGCCGTGCATACGCGCCAAGTACTGTAGGAATGCATGCACACCAAGTGTTTGGCGCACATGCGCAGTGGGGGAACCAGTGAAAAGGTAAGCCCCGAAGGTGGTTCCCCCCAAAAGCTGCTACCGGTTCTCCGGGACACTGGGAAAAGTTACTACCGGTTCTGGCGAACTGGTGAGAACCTGTTACATCCCATCACTGCTCCGGTCATAGTTTTATTGACCCAAATATCCCCATCTTGTAACCATGCAACTATCCCCCGCCCCATATCATGTTGAGTGGCATGGTAATATCTACAGCTGGAGTTTTTAGACATAAATGTTGAACAGGATCTTAGCCAGGCATCATGCAACTACTAGGCTGGGAAGCTACTGGCTGAGTCCCTGCTTAACTGAGTACTGTTATTTCTCATTTCACCTTGTTTTGAATCTGGTGAGTTGGTCAACTTATGTCATGTCTCCAGTTGTTCAATGTGGCAAATGTTTTTGTAGAAAAGTTCCAAGCAGTTGTTAACAGTCTTGACACCATCAGTTATGCCTTTTTGAGAACAGTATTTGGTATAGTGAATGGCAAGAGAGAAGTCACGAGTTGACGCAATGAACAGAAATGTGACTGTGGCATTCAACTGTCACACTTGCAAAGGCAAGTAAGATTGTATAGAATAAGCTCATGCTGGTCCTAGCTGACAAGTATTCCCTTGTCGTGACATTGTGTGAGTTTGGACCTAAAAGGGAGATCTGGGTATTTCTCTGCCATAATGGGGCTATTCTAGTATTTTAGTATTCTTTGCCATAATGGGGCTATTCTAGTATTCTAGAATAGCTCAGAAACACCCAGTACCCAGCTGTTACATGGTTTCTGTTTGTGTTCGTACACAATGGTAGCCATGGTTGCCTGTGGAAAAATCACTTTTCTTTGCATAGGTGTAATTCATTCCTTTGGAGTGCAATTGAAAAAGAGCATCATTGTACAAAGCAATCTCTCAGCAGCTTTCTTCAAAGTGGGAGGAGACTATAGCTGATCGTGATTAGCTCCTTTTGTGTGCTGTGCGGAAATCAACACAACCTGGTCCATTAACTCTGTGAGAACTCTGCTTTATTGAGCCTCCCTCTTTTCAGCTGCAGGGAACAAAACAAAACAATTGGCATCCAAATACAAGAGGGGCTTTGATGAAGCTGTGCTGTTGCTGAGCAAGGCACCATGTGAGCAAAGTGCACTTATTCCTAAGAGATGATTACTTTTGATTAAAAATTCAAAGCAGTAGAAAAGGAGGCGGCAAGTAGATGAGAAATCCAAAAGAAGGTTCACTTTTGCTATAACACCAAACCTCTGTTTCTTCTCATTGTAGTCCCATATTTGCTCCAGGCCCTGCTTATAACATTTAAGCCATGTTATATCTTTTCCTTCAGCAGAGCATGCAGCAGACCTTTCCCTGTGCACAATTTCATATTTTAGAACTAAAACTGAGGGCTTTGGATTATGAAGAGCTTTGAATGCAAAAATGTAATCAAATATATCTGTTACAATGATGTACATTTTAGTGCTGCTATAGGAGCTCTTAAAGATGACAGTCTTGAGCCTAGCATTGTCTCAATTCAGCTCGGCCTACACTATATGTATCTTACAATGTGTGATAAAAAGTTTGGGACATATGACCACCTGTACATACATGGCACCAGCTAACATTATTTATTTATTTATTTATTTAGATTTATTACCCCGCCCTAATCAGGCGAACCTGACTCTAGGCGGCTTACAGAAATTCATAAATTAAAACCTTAAAGTTCATAAATTACTTAAAAGTCAATTAAAAAAGAATTAAACCATGAATTTACACAAATTTAAAAGATTTAAAAAGGTTAAAAGGTTTAAAAAGATTTTAAAAGTTTAAAAGAGTGAGGGAGGGGTGGCTGTCCCATCATATCAGCCACCCAACATGGGACCCCATGTTCCTGGACCCCCATACCTGCCCTGCCAGCCAGGTTTTTAGGCCCTTCCGAAAGGGCAGGAGCTCTGTCTGGAGACGTAACTCAGTTGGCAGGAGGTTCCAAAGGGCCGGGGCGGCCACGGAGAAGGCCCTCCTCCTGGTGCTAGAGAGATGCGCCTCTCTAGCCGATGGAATGATAAGAGAGCCTCTCCGATCCGCCCTGGTGGGACGGACAGATGTCCTTGGGACGATGCGGTCTCTTAAGTATCCTGGCCCACTACCATGTAGGGCTTTAAAGGTAATAACCAGCACCTTGAATTGCACCCGGAGACATACTGGCAACCAGTGCAGCTCCCGAAGCAGTGGTGAGGCACGAGCATAACGCCCGCACCCCATCACTACCCGAGCAGCCGCATTCTGGACCAGCTGCAGCCTCCGAATGGTCACCAAGGGCAGCCCCATGTAGAGCGCATTACAGTAATCAAGTCTGGAGGTGACCAAAGCATGTGTGATCATGAGCAAGGAATCCTGGTCTAGGAGTGGGCGTAGCTGGCGTATTACACGAAGTTGTGCAAAAGCCCTCCTGGCCACGGCTGCCACCTGCTCCTCGAGCAGTAGTCGTGAGTCCAAGAGGACCCCCAGATTACGCACCAGGTCTGTTTGGGGCAAAACTGCCCCATCCAGAACCAAAGATGGTAACTCCCGAGATAGCGCAGGACCCCTTACCCATAGCCACTCAGTCTTGCCGGGATTCAGTTGTAGCCCGTTGTCCCCCATCCAGACCCTGACAGCCTCCAGGCACCTGGATAGGACTTCCACTGCATCAATTGGATCTCCACGGGCTGAGATATACAGCTGGGTGTCATCTGCATATTGGTGATACCTCACCCCGTGGGAACGGATGATCTCACCCAGTGGCTTCATGTAGATGTTAAATAGGAGAGGCGAGAGTACCGAGCCCTGAGGCACCCCATATTGCAGGGGCCTAGGGCTGGACCTCTCGCCTTCCAGCCACACCGACTGGGTCCGGCCCCTCAGAAATGAAGAGAACCAGGCCAGCACAGTGCCCTGGATCCCCAATCCTTGGAGCCTTCCCAGAAGGATACCATGGTCGACAGTATCGAAAGCCGCTGAGAGGTCAAGAAGAGCCAGGACGGATGGATGACCTCCATCTCGTTCTCGCCAGAGATCATCCACCAATGCGACCAATGCAGTTTCAGTACCATATCCGGGCCTGAATCCTGACTGGAAAGGGTCCAGATAATCCGCTTCATCCAGGACTTCCTGTAGCTGCCACGCCACTGCCTTCTCCAAGACCTTACCCAAAAAGGGTAGGTTGGATACAGGACGGTAGTTGGTAAGTACCGTAGGGTCGAGGGATGGCTTTTTCAGGAGGGGACGCACCAAAGCATGTTTTAAGGGTGCTGGAAAAAGCCCCTCCTGCAGAGATGAATTTATAATTGCCTCGACCCAACCGCCTGCCACAGCCTTAGATGCCTTGACTAGCCAGGCAGGGCATGGATCCAATTCACAGGCAGTGGCGCGAACAGATCCAAGAAGCCTGTCCACTTCCTCAGGGCCAACTGGATCGAACTGATCCCAGATAACATGGCCAGACTGTACTCTGGTCAACCCCAGCTCTGTCTCTTCCACGCCGGGATTAAACTTCAAGCGAATCTGAGCGATTTTCTCCGCCAGATAATCAGCAAAAGCGTCAGCCGATCCCTGCCAACCAGGGCCAGACCCCCCTCTTCCAAGGAGGGACCTGGTCACCCGGAACAAGGTCGCTGGGCGATTATCTGCGGAGGCAATAAGGGCGGTGAAATATTGTCGTTTCACCGCCCCCATCGCCACTAGATAGGCTTTAATGGCAGCTCTAACAAGTGTTCGATCAGACTCACTCCGGGTCTTCACCCAGCGGCGCTCTCGGCGTCTCTTTGCCCGTTTGAGCTCCCTCAGCTCTTCTGTGAACCAAGGGGATGATCGATGCCCGTGGGCAAGGAGAGGCCGTAGTGGAGCGATCACATCCAAGGCTGCCGCTACTCTCTCGTTCCATGAGTTGACAAGAGCCTCAGACGAATCGCATTGCAGGTCAAGAGGAAAACACCCCAGTTCCCTCTGGAATCCTTCCGGATCCATTAGTCGCCGAGGGCGGGCCCATTTAACTGGCCCTACCTCCCTGCGGTGAAGCCTCGCCCCCAGGAAGTCTAGAGTCACCAGATAGTGATCTGACCATGGCACAGGGGTAATGTCTAATTTCTGTAGTTTCAGATCACTCTGCCACAGCTCCGATAAGAAAATTAAATCCGGGGTGTGACCACTGCTCCTGGTAGGGCCCTGAATTACCTGGGTCAGGCCCACAGCTGCCATGGAAGCCATGAACTCCCGAGCCGCCTCCGAGCCAGCCCCTAATGATGGCAAGTTGAAGTCCCCCAGAACCATAAGTCTGGGGAGCTCCAACGCCAACATCGAGACCGCCTCAAGGAGCTCAGGCAGGGAATCTGCTACCCTACAGGGAGGCAGGTATAGGAGTAGGATTCCCGACTGCCCTTTAGGGCCCAAACGCAGGAGCAGGGTCTCACAGCCCGGAATATGTGGAGCCGTGGCCCTGACGACTCCCAACGACTCCCTGGCTACTACGGCGACCCCACCGCCCCTCCCCTTCTCCCTAGGCTGGTGCCAAATACCGAACCCAGCTGGACACAGTTCGGATAGAGGAACCCCGTCCTCAGGTGCCAGCCAGGTTTCAGTGATGCATGCCAGGTCATTAACCTGGCATGCATTAACGTAGGCAGACTTTAATTTGTGCATAGTTAACTTGCAAGGAGGGTGTGGGAGGCTCCAGTCCTGCCTCCTCTGTCTTGAAGATTTTTGGTTGCCTTCAACAAGTAGATGGGAACAGTCTGAAAAGGTGATACCTTGCAAATCTATGGATGCTCTCCATGCCAGATGGAACCCTGGTTTTCCATAGTTCTTACTTGGGTAGTGTTCTCTTAGAAATAGCACAGGATTTTTCTCTTTAGACTCATTGTCCTACATTCACCACGAGCAACTGGAATTTGAACTAGAGAGGCAGGAGAAACCTTCATCCTGCTTGTGTGTTTAGTGTACACACAGGTGTTAACAGTGGCAGAGCTCATTTATTCCTCATCTCTTTTCTTTTCTTGGAAGGAGGAGAGTAATGCAAAATGATATTCTTGTGTCTATCAGTGCACATCCAAAAACCACATAACAAGGGTTGTAGGCAGTGGGGGGCAGCAAAATTTTTCACTACCACACAGTGGGCGGAGCCTATGTCATGGGTGGAGCCTATGTCATGAGCAGAGCCTACATTGTGGGGGAGCCTATGTCATGGGCAGAGCCTATGTCGTGGGCAGAGACTACATCATGGGTGATGTAGCCATGCCTGGCATATGGCCATGTATACATTTGCAAACACAGACAGCACTGGCACTTTGGCTGTAAATGGAGATGAGCAGTGCACCCTAGAGTTGGATATGATTGGCTTTTGAGAAAGGGAGACCTTGAACCACTTGCAGGGACAATACCTGATGTCAAATGTGAATACCAATCAGGGATCTTCTGTTATTAGGTAAAAGTTGCCCTTGCTTGAAAGCCAGTTGTTACCAACCCTAGGGTTCAGTGCTCATCTCTGTTTATAGCCAAAGAGCCAGTGGACTTGATCCACAAAAGCTCACATTAAAATACAGCAGTTAGTCTTTAAGGTTCCACAACGTTTTTGTCTTTTTGTTTTGTTTGCTCTCTGATATGCTTGCACAGAATAAAACTTTTTAAATGGTAGCTGTGTTAGTCTGGGCAGGGCAGGGAGGTGGGCATGGTCACCCAATTTCTCTACCTCCCCACCCAAAGGCCACCCAATTTTGCCACCCCCCTGCCCGAAGGCCACTCAATTTTGCTCCTCTCCCCCACCGGGTGTGTGTGAACCTATTACTGCCCACCACTGGTTGTAGGGTGTATATATAGTATAGATGGTGATGTACCTTTCTCAATGTGATAAGGTTTTTAAAAAGCTGTGAATATGGTATTTGTGTATGTATCTGATATTATCATGTTCCTCTCAGATGAGAACAGAGGATGAAAGGCTAAGAAATATTGCTTGGAGTGAAGGCCTTTTCAATTCCATGTACAAAAGTGTCCATGTCCACACTTAACATGAGACTATGTCTTCCATTACACATTAGAGCAGCAGCTTAGAGCAGGAGTCCCCAACCATTGGGCCATGAGGGTGGGTGGCACTGGGAGCCCCGATGGCAGCCTTCTGCCCTCAATGTGCTCCGATGGGTCCGTCCAGCGAACGGAAGGAGAGCACAGGCCTCTGACAGAGCAGATAGGTGGGTAGCCAGGCCTATCCTACACGTTGCTTAACTATGGTGGGACTCCAGCTCCTGTCTGTGTGCAGTGTAATACCTTACTGCCCTAGTTGAACAGTGTGGCTGGCAGTCGGCTGGGGCCCTCCTCCTTGTTTTTGAGCTACAGCGGGGCTCCCCCACCATGCACTTTATCATATTTTATTATACACTTGCGCTGTCCAATCCCACCACTCCCACTTACCGGTCCATGGAAAAATTGTTTAGCATGGTCCATGGTGCAAAAAAGGTTGGGGACCCATGGCTTAGAGGATAGAGAACAGTGTTAGGTAGTGCAGATAATCAAAACAGGGTCAATTAAATTTGAACTTTAAGATACAAATAGCGTATTATTACAAGCAGAAATTCTTTAAATGTTGAAAGACATCTAGTTGTCTAAGCACAAAATGTGTCAACTTCATGATGCCATTACCAGGCATGGTGCAACAAGAGGAATAATTAGTCGTGGTGTTGGTGCACCACTCCTTCCCTTGTGCCAAGCAGAAAGATGGCCCCAAAGTTTGCATGCCCATAAGCCAGGAGTAATGGGAGGGCACTGGAGAGAGGCAGTAGCTGCATGTACTTGGGCCTCTTGTGCCACCGTAAGCCACCGAAACAAATGTCATGCTGAGCTGGTGATTCCTGGCCCTTCAAAAGCCACAGCACAGGCAAAAATCAAACCACCTCATTCTTCCAGTGTTGCTTACCTCGGGATCTACCCTCCCTACTTGGGGCTTTGGAGAAGCATAGGATTTCCTTGAGACTATAGGTGGAGTGCTGAGATCTGGCAACCCTACCCCTGACAGAAGATTGCATAGGACAGTTGTGGTGAACCTATGGCATGCATGCCAGAGGAGGCACTCAGAGCCCTCTCTGTGGGCATGCACACTGTCACCCCAGCACAGAGTTCATCTCGCCCCTCTGACCAGCAGCCCAATGGGAGCACTTCCTCCCTACCCCCAGCACAGAGTGGGTTGGGGGGGAGTGTTGCAGTTTGGGCACTCTGTCTCTAAAAGGTTTACCATCACTGGTATAGGATGTTTTTTGGAAGGCAGTTTTCATGACTAATGGTCTTGTTTGATAATTATCTGGATTTGATTACAGGGTTATTTTAACACCATTTAATTTGCCTTTAAATTCTGTTTATTTGCTACTTTCCAGAATAATCAGATATGCATAGCTATAACCAAATCAATAAATTATGCTTGAAGGAGGAGGCAATGGAGAAAAACCAGTGAAACTCCCAGAAGAAGATCTGGTTGTGAGATCTGAAATATAAATCAACCACTTAAATAATGAACCCCCCCCCCGCCCCCATTGCTTTGTGCAAAATATTTATTGGCTATGGTATGAGCCAACTGAAATACTAAAATAATTTTTAGACACAATGCCTCAAACATCTGGGCACAGTCACAAAGCACTTGTGTGATTGATTACTATTAAAACAAATATTACCACCACAGGCATTTATTTAGTGTTTGGCATAATTAATTCTAGGTACAAAATGGGAGATGACTTAAAAAATCTGTCAGATTGAAGAATTCAGTTTGGCACAGATTTTAAAAAGCATTTGGTAATTGATAGTTTGTGGCAGCTTGTATTCCGTAATTATTTTTGGTAGATTACCTCGCTAAGACTAATATTGTCTGAGCATTAATCTCTTCAGTCAGGAATCCCATTATACATGGAAAACTATCTCTAGGTGCATGATCTATGTACGTCCATATCATTTATGCTTTCTGGAAAATGTCTAATGGCAAACGTATATATCCATCCATCCAAATATGTTGTCATTAACCACAGGTGAATTTTAGAAGACAAAGGATTAAAAGATACATTCCACTAACAAGCTATTTTCATAGTTAGGAAAATCCTTGAGGGTTGAAAGTGTGGGCCAGAACCAGATTTATTCTCACTCCTGCTCTCCAGTTTGCAAATGAGCTTGTATGAGATTTGTCACTTACTAGTGACAAGTAATCTATAATTTTATTTGTTATTATCTCTATAAAAATATGGGTGTGGTGGTTTATTGGTTAAGACACTGATCTTAATGACTTGGAAGGTCAGCAGATCAGCAGTTTGAGACTCAAGCATTGTGTGATGGAGTGAGCTCCTATTGTCTGCCACATCTCCTTCCAACCTAGTGGTTTGGAAGCAAGAAATTGCAAGTAGATAAATTGATACTTCTTCAGCAAGAAAGGTAACAGCACATTGGCATCTAGTCATGGCTGCCACATGACTGCAACAACATCTGCAGACACAGACAGAGATGAGCACTCCCCCCCTCCCGGGTTGGATACAAATGGCTTTTGAGCAAGGGAGAAGTATATAAATATATTGGTACCCAGTGTTATGTAGTGAATAGAGTAATGGACTAGAATTCAGAAAACCCAGGTTTGATTCACAGCTCTACCATGAAATTTCCCTGGGTGAAAGTGATAAAAGCTGTCCTGATTTTATTGAGGAAACATTGGAATGTAGTCCTAAACAGGACTAGTGATAATGCTCTAACTCAGGTCTTCAAGTATCAGAGAGAGCGGTGGTTTTGCCTATTTATTATTTTTTTAATATCTATTTACAGTATTTTATATATATATATAAAATAATAAAAATGTTAATTTCAAAATTGGGGCTATAGCTGTAATCATAGCCAAAGGCAATAGTCTTAAACCAATTTACATGGAAACAGCTCAGTGGGAACCCATTGGCCTTCCTTTCATCCAGCTTGAGTTTGGAACTGGATGACCATTTAATTAAAAACAAAAACAAAATTAAGCATGTCGTGCATTCCAGCTGCACAGCAATTTGTCGGATAGAGATTAATCAATATGGAACCCCAGGCCACAGAATAATGCAGAGCCAGTTCTTAAGAGAATAACTGATAATATTGTACAAAATCCAAATTCTGGCCATCAACCAGAATTCATTTTGCTTGATCAAAGTGTTCTGTTCCCACATGGTGCCATATTAACATGGAAGGCAATTAAGAAGGATGCTGAATTTGCTAAGAGGCTTTTCTCCCCTTCCTCGATCAAAGTGTATAGTTCCCCAAGCCATCCAGTTATTTTGGACACCAGAGACAAAAAATATCCCAAAAACAACTGTTTGCATGCCTAGAAATAAAAATAATACGATACAATAATAAAAAAAGGATAATTTATAATTTACTGTCTTTTCAAGATGTTGAGATTTCCTACTTGAATTGGCTATTTTACTCTGCTTAATTTTAGTACTGCCCTGGTAATGGGGATGTTTGATGTGGTGATGCAGTACTCCAATGACATAAATAAGCCGTAAAACAAGGATAAAATACTTTACAGTACAGTAATACCTCGGATAACGATTACATTGGATAATGCTAAAATCAGATAATGATGCAAAGTTTTGTAAAATTTTTTGCATCTGATAATGATCTGTTAGCATTATCTGAGGTAATCATTTGTAGCAGCAGGGTGTCTGGGAAGCTGAACAGGGGTTCACCGTTCAGCTTTCCAGCTACCCCACAGCTGCGGGCACAGGGGTTCCCTTCGCAAGCCAAGGGCTATCTCACGTCGGATAGTCCTTTGCTTGCGAAGGGAGACATCGACAGACTTACCCAGATGGTGCTGCAAGGCAAAACGGATCAGGTCCCCCATCCTACCCACTTTCACACATTTTGTGCACTCCAGCGCCCTTGCCGCCTCTTTGAGGGTCAGGGAACCCGATCTGTGCATTTCGATGGAGTCTTTTTCACTCATTTTGGGCTCCCCGCTGCCTCTGGCAAGGTTGGGGGATCTCCAAAACAGCATGGATTGGGCCCCCATCAAAATCGAGTTTTTTCCGCTCTCTGCTGCCCTGTTCTTTCCCCACCCAGCTGACGAGTGCAGCATGCGATCGCCTGCTGGGTTTGGGAAAGAACTGGGGTAAAAAGGTGATCACTGGGCTGGGACCGCTGATTTGCTTGGGGAGGGAGGGCACTTTCCCTCCCCAAGCAAACTGGATCGCCCCCCCCTTCCCTTTCCTCTTTGGAAAGGAAACAGGGCTTTTTTTAGAACGTCGTGTGATCAATGCATCACACAACGTTAAAAACCAGATAATGTTATGACTTGTGGAACCAAGTCATAATGTTATCGGAGGTACTAGTGTATATGCTAAATCTTAGAACATGTCCAGACAGGCCATATAACATTAGTTCTTCTACTGCTCTTTGCTCTCCCCACCTAGTTTCCATTACTTTTTTTTTAAAAAAAATTCAACCTGGATTGATATGAGAATAGTAAATTCCAACCATTCCCCCCTAAAAAGATCATAAAATATTCTTTAAAATAAGCTTTTAAAAGTAACTAGGAAGAACTACTCATTATACAACTAACTCTAATCCTTCTTCTTAATATTGCCTTTTCAATATTTAATATTGCCCTGGAGTGGGAGAAGAAAGGAGCAGCAGCTGCGTGGCTGGCCGGCCTTGAGACTGCTGCTGCCGCCACCAGCAGACGCCCCCCTCGGCTGGCTCTGGTGTGGAGGAAGAAGAAGAGCCATAGGAGGCTGAAGATGCTGCCACATTGCCACGCCCTCCTGGTCCTTTCCACCGGCCAGGTGACTTCCCTGTTGCTGTCCCTGGGCCGTGCTCCTGGCTGGGACCTGAAAACACCGCTATAGCGGCAGGCAGCAGGACTTTGCCACTGCCATCCTCGGACTTTGTCTGTGGCCGGGGCGGAGTCGCTGTTGTAGTGCAGTATTGTATTGTTATATATTATATTATGTGTTATATATTGTATTATGCATCTGTTATATTTTTATATTATGCTTTATTTATATTTGAGATTGTGATACTGTATATGTTTGTGTTATGTGAGCCCCTCTGAGTCGCCTCAGTGAGGTGAGTAGAGGGGCATATAAATCTAATTTAATAATAATAATAAAAAAATAATTATTATGTGTTGCTCTTGTAGGCTGAATATTGCATGATTATTTTGTATATTGTATTGTGTATATTGTATAACTATTGTATTGTATAACTATTGAGTGAGCCGCCCTGAGTTGGGTTTCCTGATTGGGCAGCATACAAGTGGGAAAATTAAATTACATTAAAATTTAACTTCACCATACCTTTGTCATCTGAAAAGTAACTAGTTATTGATAACTACCGTATATTACTTGTAACTTGCCCTGTCCATACTCTGATTCCGAGGTCACTGGAAGTTCAAGGTCTATCTCTTTCCCAGCTAGTTCCACTGACTGGAAGAGTCTTATTCCATTGAGTGTTGCCCAGTCAGGACATTGAGAAAAGTTGCCTTTTGGATTACAACACCCTGAATCTCTCAGCCACCAGTTATGTTTCCTGGAAGATTTTAGGAGCTGCATTCCAAAGCAAGCGATCTTCCCAAGTTCTTTTGTCTCCCAGGGAAGCAGACAGGGTTGTAGACGGTCCTTATATCTGAATGAAGTTGAGAAATTTATATACAATTTTATAGTGTTGGGGCTTTACAGAGGAGGAGGATTTAGCCCTGTGATTTAATTGTGCTTACAATGCTGCATAGATAGCCTGTTTAAACTGCATTAACTTTGGTGAGATTTAAAGCACTGAAGCCCATGGCCTTAGTGCAACTTCAGCCATTTGTAAGAGGTTGTCAGAATATACAGTAATACCTCATATAACATTAGTATCGAATAACACTAAAATCGCATAACATTAAGGAATCTGGGGGGAAGAATTGGATCAGATAACATTAAGATCCTATGGGATGCTTCAGATAACAACCGCTAAAGCCTGTGTGGTTACAATGTATCTCTATGGATCCCATAGGATTTTAACATGCATCAGATAACACTAAAAATCATATAACACCAAGACTTGTGGAACCAGGTTTTAGTGTTATATGAGGTTTTACTGTAATTGGATATTCATTTGAATATCACATCAGAACATGCATCCCATTCAAAACAGTACAATGCAGACAGACTCTGGTACAAATTTATTTATTTATTTACCAGTTACATTTATATCCCATATTTTCTCTACTAATTCTCATCTTTATGCTCAAAACAGCCATGTAATGCAGACTTGGCTGAGAGAGAGCAATTGGCCCAAGGTCACCCAGAGATTTTCACAGCTCATTATGAACTTGGTTCAGAATTGAGCCTGGATTTCCGTTGACCTATGAAAAACCATAGCCAATTTTCCCAGTCACAGAAGTGACATGCATAGGGAAATCATTTATATATAAGTAAACTTATTGATGTATATAGATCCCCTTAGATCAAGGTGTATTTGCTGGTCTGCTGGTTACTACTGGAAACATGTACCAATGAGGATTTAAGTTTGACCAATGACAATGCCAAGAAAGTGGCTTCGTTTTGGCAATTTAAAATCTGACCTAGATACGACAGAAGAAGAAGGTGTATCTTTCTGATGTAGTCTATCAACAAGAGAAATCCATTAGTATCAGCAGTTAGCGTTAATTAAATGTTGTTGGAGCAAAAGGAAGGCATTCGTTATTATGAAGCACAATTGACTTGGAAAATTAAAGGTACATGTTGCTGGAGGCATCCTTTTTAATGATTAATCTGTTTCATTTAACTGAATTATCACCAACAAGGAAATAATCATTCTTACTTGTGCGTGTCACTCTGATGTTTGAACAGTCTAGGCAGCTCATTCTAGAGAAATGGGGCAAGAAATAACACATTTAATTTTGTCTCATTCAGTTATAGCTGGAAGACATTCATGTTTCCTAATTTGGAAAAATGTTTAGTGAGAGAGAAGTAGAGAAGTCACCTATATTTTATTCCTGTCCTTGAAGTAGTTGTCTTGCTAAGTAAAAATAAAATAAAATTACAAAGCAGCAAAAATTACAGGGTCTTAGGTAACTGCAATTTCTGCCAATGATTGTGACCACAGCCTTGTAAAGTGCTGAATTTAACAAAACTTGCTCTTTTCTACAACTTAAGTGTGTATCCTAACTTTCAGAATTTGGAAAATAATTTAATTCTTATTGCTAGCATTTCTAATTTCCTAGATTTGTAGACAATAGTTGCTAAGTGAACAGTTCACATTGTTGCTGCAGCTATACAGAGGACATATAATTTGGTGGAGCAAAATGCCACTGGGATGCAGGAATCATGTCAAATTACACTTTGTCCCTCCCCTGTACCCTTTCATCCCATACCACACTGCCCTAAAACCAGGCAGTGTATCCAGGATCTAAATATGGTTAGAGAAAATTGCAACAGTTAAAATGGTATTACTATGAAAATTACTATGAAAATTAGCTTTCAAGAATAACTTTTAAAAAATGATATGTAAATACACCTGAATGCCATATGTTGCTGGCCTATGATACAAAGCACACTCAAACAGAGATATCACATCCACTGTAACCATAAAAATAATAAAACGGTTACAATTAGAGGACAAAATGGGTGACATAATGCTTCACTAAATTACAATTGTGATATCATTTAGTTATGCAACCTGGCATTAATTTAGTTAATGTAACTGGAATTAATTAATGATAATTACATGCTGATAAGTTAATGTTGACTTATAGAAACCCTTTCCAGCATTTTTTTAAGATAGCGAGTACGCAGAAGTGGTTTTCTATTGCCTTCATCTGACAGCAACCTGGGATTGGGCAACTTCCTCAAGGCTATCAAAGCTGGCTGTTCTTCTGGGCAGGTACAATTGCTCTCCCAGTCTTCAACTCTGCAGCCAGTTATCCAGCCAGCTAGAATTAATTAGAAGAAACAAATGGCTGTATTTAAAACTAGTCACTTCTGAGTTCTCCTTTATACACAGTTTTGTACCCTAGGGAAAGAGCAGGTGAGGGAGCAGCACAGTTAGCTGAACATCACTATGTCACCCTTGCTTGAAAGCCAGTTGTATCTGAGTCTAGGGTTCAGTGTTCATCTCTGTTTACAGTCAAAAAAGCCAGCACTGTCTGCATTTGCAGACATTTTTGTGGCCTTGTGACAGCCATGACTAGACACCAGAGTGCACAGAACACTGCTTACCTCCCCACTGAAGTGGTACCTATTTAACTACTTGCAATTTCATGCTTTTGAACTACTAAGTTGGCAGGAGCTCGGACAGACGACGGGCACTCACTCTGTCATGCAGCACTCGTGTCTCATACTGCTGACCTGCCAACCTTCCAGTCAAGGACCTGGTTATCACTACCTTGGTTTAATTATTCTATCTTTTATAATAAGTATTGCAAACCCAATGAACTTCGTGAAAGTCTGGCAATTTAGATCAAACAGCAAAAGCAGCAACAAGAATAATACAAAGATAGCTCAAACTGGATACTCCATTACTATCTGCCCATGGAATTCCATGCACTAGTGAGTTGCCAGACAAGAGTTGCTTGCAGAAAAGACCTGAAAAAATCTCTTGAATGAAAAAAAAAATGGGACATGTCTGCGTCACAGAATCTTCTTTTGCCAAATTATCTAAAACATGAAGATATGTAATTCCAAGGTACAAACCTGAAAAGTTAAAATAAATTACAAATGATAGATACAAATATAGACCTTCACTATAGGGATTTGGTTAAAGTTAAGTTCCACACAGGTATTGGTAACTTTACATTGGAGATCGATTTCTGAGGCTGTGTAGAGCTCCTTGGAAGTGGATGTCTAACACTGGCCTACCTAGGATCCTTCCTAGTCTAACGGAAGACTGTTGAGTGTAGTTGGAATGTGCCAAAGAGGACAGACAACTGCTATTTTACTGAATAATACAACATAAGCTTGAGTATAACATAGCAGGGGGTGAAGATGGTGGTTGTCCTACTGCAAAAAATGCTCCCAGTGTCAGGAAAAACAGGAGCACATATCTTTATTTGTTTTTAAGGGGAAGAAGAAAGGAGATTTTAGTAACCTGTGGGATCCACTTGCACAATAATTCCCCAACTCATCCATACTGTTTCAGGATTCAGGGAATTGTAATCTGAAAACATAACCTTTCTTTCTTATTTCTCCAACATCATCTTCCTGTTTTTAAAATAGAAGCACAGAAACATAATACAGTGTTGGGTTGTGTGAAGTGCTTCTCACAATGTATGTCAACTCACATACTGTACTAATATACATGTAAGAAGTGTATATATCCTATTGACTTTCCAAAATATCAAGGTTGTTAGTCAAAAGAGTCAAAGTTTTAACCATGTAAGGAACCATACACAATGGCTTAGTGTGGGTTTCAGCCACCCAGGGCATTGGCCAGATTGGATGCCAGTGATGATGGAGGGTCTCATCCCCCATCCCTGCAGCGGCCTCTTCACCCTGGCTGGCAGGAAGTCTGGGAGCAGCAGCGAAGTCCTATTTATTGTGAATTTTTGCCGCCCCCCCAAAAGTGCCACCCAGGGCAGGCTGCCCCCCCGCCCCGCTATGCCACTGATCATACAATCATACAACCATGTAATCAAGTCATACAATCCTTAAAAATACTATCAGCTAGAGGGGCTCGTCTCTCTAGCATTAGAAGGAGGGCCTTTTTGGCTTCTGCTCCGGCCCTGTGGAACCTCCTGTCAACTCAATTGTGTCTCGAGACAGAACCACTACCCTTCTGGAAAGAGCACAAAACCTGGCTGGCAAAGCAGGTGTGGGAAAGTGCTGATGGGGTAACTCCCCCAAAAGCTGGCTTATATAAGGAGGACTGCTAACATTTTTAATTAGATTTTTTAATTGACAGGGGCTGCGGAGTAGTTTTTAATGTTTTTAAAGGGTTTTAAAGGGTCCTTATAGTTTTTAAGGTGGGTGATTTTATGTATTTTATGATGGAAGGGTTATATGCCTCCCAGAGTCGCTTGCCAATTGGATGGCAATACAAATGTGATCAATGAATGAATGAATGAATGAATGAATGAATGAATAAGCATTTTCATATTTCACTTATAACCACGTCATAAGGATTTCCAGGAGGAATGGCCACTGTAAACAGGAAGACAAAAGCAGGCATGGGCCAGTGGGATAGGCTAACCCTTTGCAGATCAAGAGATGACTGGTTACATGGTTTTACTCTGCAATGTTATTTCTTATAATAATAATAATAATAATAATAATAATAATAATAATAATAATAATAATAATAATAATAATAATAATAATAATAATAATAATAATAATAATAATAATAATAATAATAATAATAATAATAATAATAATAATTTTGTGTCAGAAATTGCCTTGATTTTTATAGGCACAGTTTTATCCTTTTTAAAAAGTGATGTGCCCCTCCCTCCTTTTGGCAATAAGTAGGCGGCTGTTCCCTGTTGCAAGATCTTTTGGAAGAACACTTGTGGGAACAGGCTTCATTGTATTATTCTTTTGGGAAAAGAGTTTATTACAGGGTTCAAATGCCCTATACCCCCCCTCAATGTTTTATCTCCATCATAAAAGGAACCTCATAAAAGAATTGTTTTGAAATAATTATAGGGCCACAATCCAAAGCAATCTCTCCTTGGGCGCAGGCCAGCCCTCTCCTATTGACAATTGGGACACGAAAAATACTCCCATGCATTTAATGGCCTCTTGCCCACTCACCCACTTATCCTCTGTAGCTGGCAAAAAAGAACCTGGAGCAGAGTGCTCTGTATTACAGCCAATCAATTTAAATGATTAATTATACCTACCTACTAGCAGTGTGTTTATATGCCTTTTGTATTCAGCATGAACGAACCCAAGGGAAAAGACAATTTAAGATGAAAGCTTAAATGCTGAGTGCTATTTTCTAGAACTTGACTGCGTGCCATCTTAGCTGAACTTTTGAGTCAAGTTCAAGTTCTGCAATTATGATGTATAGGGCTAGCTGTAGGTGGCACAATCTGCCTACACAATGCAAATCACATAATTAGTAGGTCCTAAGCTTGGGTGCATTTCTGATGTGATGCCAGTACTCCTACTTTGGATCTTTTACAAAATAATCTGGTTTTACATTCCCATAATGCAGGCACATCTTTTTTCTTTCTCAGCAGATGACTTACACAATAAAACCAAGAGGGAATTAATTATTTTACGTTCACTCTTCTCTCTGGGGGCATTGCTATTTGTTCTGATGTGCATAGATTATTTCAGAGATGCTTACATTTCATGCAGTGGTTCTCAATGTGTTGGAAAGAAAAAGTTTACTGAGGGTAAAGAGGGATTTCCTAAGGCATTGGTTCTCAAATTGGGGTTCATGTCCCCCAGAGAAAGAGAGAGAGAGAGAGAAAGAGAGTTTGGGGAAAAACCTTCTCCTTCTGTGTCTAGACATGAAACTGCCAAGATGAATATCAAACAAGACAAAAAAAATTTGTGGCACCTTAAAGACTAACTCCTATATTTAAATGTGAGCTTTTGTGGACCAAGCCCACTTCATCAGACATAAAGTTGAGGCCTCATAGCTTAAATTTATACACATCAGGTACACAGGCACACATCGATTGGCCAGCCTAACATAAAAGCAACATTACAGCTACCACTTCAAACATGCCAAAATGAAGCCACTTTGGGGGCATTCATTTTATAGATCTTTTTGCCTGATCTAGTGTGAAAAAGATTAGCTGGTACAAGGTTGCCGTTGCCTAGGGTACGCCAGATTATGGTTGCAAAATACCACAATCTTCAAGGAGGCTCTTTCTTTGTACCTTCACAAGTTGGATCGTGCTGCTTTGAAGAGGACAAACACACTGAGACAAAATACTACCATCATCTTCCTGCCTGGTTGCTGCATCTTAGGTGTGAGCAGTGGTGGGATTCAGCAGGTTCACCCTGGTTTACCAGAACCGGTAGCAGAAATTCTGGCTGCCCCCACCCATTCAAGTTTTGAAATAAAGTAGTCCTAATTTGTATGTAACACAGGGCTTTCCCCCTGGCCACGCCCACATACCATGCCCACAGAGTAGGTAGTAAATTTTGTTGAATCCCACCACTGTGTGAGGAAAGGAAGCTAGACTCTGCCCCACAACAAGGGCCATTAGGAAACAGAATTCTTAAAGAATAAGAAATAATCTGCCATCTTTGCCACCTCTTTAAACTGCCATTTTCATTTTACTGTTTTGAGGATATCATTGATCATATCGATCTTTTGTTAGCTGCTCTGGGAGCTATGACAACTGTAGAGCAAATAAATAAAAATTTAATGATTTAAAATCTAGCTGCTTAGTATTTGGTGGTTACTACAGACAGGGTGGGAAATGGATCATGAAGGTAAATTTAAAAGAAGAGAAAAGAGAGGTAACAGTAGCAGACACTGGGAAAAATGAATAAAAAGAGGAACGAAAATGATTACATTTGGGAAATCCAGAAAAAGAGGTAGGAAACAGGGAGCAAAGATTGCATTTAACAACTATTAATTTTAGCAAAAGAAGATCAGATTCATGATGGAAAGGGATTGAGGTGATAGGAAAACTATGAGATTAAATGAGAAATTTCAATTCGATTGATGAAAAAGAGGGTGCAGTGCATTTGATGAAGACTCAAAAGACTGTGTTTTTTCAATGAGCAGCTGGATGCAACACCGGCAGTTGGAAAAATGGGAGGAAATCAAGGAAAATATTAAACATACAATTTAATGAGAACTTAATTTTCTGGCAAGGTTAAGGACTGCATGCAACACAAATTATATAAAGATGAAACGGACTCTTTCTCTACTTAAAGCAAATTATATGACCCTATATTAAAATATCTTCTTATTTTTGCTGGGCTTCTCATTTTCTTCACCTTTCTCTTCAGGCAATTAGTGTAGGGGGCCGGATCTGGTCCCAACACAAATTCATATGGCGTGTTTTACTTCCACTTCTGGGAGCAACGAGGGCTTTGTGGGTCAGATGAATTGTCATTAGGGCTGGATCACACCCCAGGCCATAGAGACCAGCCCCCTGAACCACGGCCCAAAACGTTTGGGCACCTCTGAATTAGTGCATAGGCACCATCTGTATACCTAGGACTATCTCACATCTTCCTCTGTATTCTGTTCAACACAGCTAGTCTGGGGTCATGGTTAGCCAATGCAGCATATTATAATGGATTTATGAATATAAGTATTTCTCAGGAGCCAAAATCTGCTTCATTTTCATTGTCAACTGATATTCTATTGGGTATAATGAAAGATGATTTTTTTAAAAAAAGGGTTTGGGTAGCTATGCTTCCAGGGACTGGGGTGGCTTAGTAGTTGAGTTGCTGAACTTGATGACTGGAAAGTCGGCAGGTCAGCAGTTTGAGACCTGAGTGCTACATGACAGAGTGAGCTCCTATCTCTGTCCCATCTGCCAACCTAGCAGTTCAAAAGCAAGAAATTGCAAGTACAGTAATACCTCGATAACGTTTACCTCGGATAACGGTAAAATCGCATAACGTTAAGTAATCTGAGGAGGAGAATTGGATCGAATAACGTTAAGGTCCTATGGGATGGATCGGATAACAACCACTAAAGCCTGTGCGGTTACAATGTATCTCTATGGAACTTTAATGTTATCCGATCCATCCCATAGGATTTTAACATGGATCGGATAACACTAAAAATCGGATAACACCAAGACTTGTGGAACCAAGTCTTAGCGTTATCCGAGGTATGACTGTAGATAAATAGGTATCACTTCGGTGGGAAGGTACACAGCCTGCCACATGTCCACAGAAATGTCTGCAGATGCAGACAGCACTGGCTCTTTGGCTGTAAACAGAGATGAACAGTAAACCCTAGAGCTGGATATAACTGACTTTTGAGCAAGGGCAACCTTTACCTAGCTATGCTTCCAGCTGGACATTGGCAACCTTTCTCAATTGCAGCCATGAGGTCCTGAAACATGGACTGCCAGCTCTTGTATTCTAAAAAAGTATTAATCTCTTTCACCAGTTTTGGCTAACATACAAATGTTGTCCTTGCTTCTTATCTACTGATTCATTGCAGCATGGATTACATTCAACACTAAAGTGCACAGTTTATTCTGGAACTGTTCCTGGTCACTCTCTATGATGTGGTGGAGGAAATCAAGGCAATCATTTGAAGATCCATAGATACTTTGTTCGGTGGTTTTGACAAGATGACAGTCAAAGCCTAGGACAACTGGCTTTCGATGACATATATAATGACTGTCCACTTGATAAGATTTTTTGCCATCTCCATACACTGTAGTGGTGTAATGAATAGAATGATGGACTAGGATTCAGGAGACTTGGGGTCTAAATTTTATTTATTTATTTTATTATTTATTTTTTGGATTTCTATACCGCCCTACTTGGTGTGACCAACTCAGGGCGGTGTACAACATAATTAATATACAGTCGATCAATAGAGTCCAACAATAAAGGCAGAAACATACAATATATAAAAAATGTAACAGTATAATAGCAAGATAATATTCCAATTCAGCATTACAAATATGATTCAGTGTCATAAATACAAATATCAAGTCACAAATACAAATACAAATATCATCAACTTTCACAAGTATAACGTACGCCCGCCAATAGCTGTTCCTAATCAGCTGTCGGGGAATAGCTGTTCCTAATCAGCTCTCCTCACCCCCGCCGCCAGTCTTTTATCGGCCTCCGGGCCGAGATGGAAAGAGGTCCCGGAGGGAGGGGGGGACGCCTCACCGGCCACAGCTGCGGCAGCTTGTTCCATCCCCGGGCGAGGTGGAAAGACCCGGGGAGAAGCGGGAGCGTCCTCTCGTCGCCCCCGCCGCCAGTCTTTTATCAGCCTCCGGGCCGCGATGGAAAGAGGTCCCGGAGGGAGGGCGGGGGGGGACGCCTCACCGGCCACAGCTGCGGCAGCTTGTTCCATCCCCGGGCGAGGTGGAAAGACCCGGGGAGAAACGGGAGCGTCCTCTACCATGGAAACTCACGGGGGAGAGTGGAACTGGAATACCACTCCTTAATATTTACCTTCAAAAAATCATTACGGTCACTTTTCTGATTTGGCGACACATTACACATAAACACAAATATTGCCTGCATTCCAAGCACTTGAGATAAATGAGATACAGTAGTGCTGAAAGGAAAATCATGAAATCATCCCACTGTATCTCAGCAAACCAAAGAACCAAAATATAATCCACATCAGTTCCACACAGTGGGATCTTTAATTAAAAGTTGGCCACTTATCATTTTAAAGTGAGATCACAAAGTGATCAATATCTCCCAAGACCTCTAACAGTTAATTGAAAGCATTTCAGAGCATTAATCACAAAATAGTTCAAAAAGCAATTTCCAAATTGCTTCCTACAGAGGTTCTGTTATTGATATACTCATTTGAGTCAGATGGCTTGTGAAGAAATCAACATTAGAAGAACCAAAATCAATGGCAAAGCATTTAATGGAAGTACTCAGTAGCTCTTTTCAATGGTGTGACAAATAGCAATGAACATACAGTTGTACCTCGCTTAAAGAACATAATCCGTTCCACAGGATTGCTCTTTAAGCGAGTTTGCTCTTTAAGCGAAACACCATTGTAAGTGACGAATTGTGACTTCTGCCCCCCCCCCCGTGGAACCTGATTTATTTGTTAAGCAAATTTTTGATAGGTTTTATTTGTTAAGCGAAGTGAACATTCAGAGAAAATTCTGCTCTTTATGTGAGTTACTCTTTAAGCGAGGCACTCTTTATGCGATGTTTGACTGTATATGATTTGATTACAAATAGGTGACCTCAAAATGCATTATCTGTAGTTTAATTCTTTAATACTATTATTCCTTTATTTTTCTTGTTTAACCAAGACCCCCATAATACAAATATTATATAATTCACAATCCCCATTCATGGTACAGTAATACCTCGATAACGTTTACCTCGGATAACGCTAAAATCGCAGAACGTTAAGTAATCTGGGGAGGAGAATTGGATCGAATAACGTTAAGGTCCTATGGGATGTATCGGATAACAACCGCTAAAGCCTGTGTGGTTACAATGTATCTCTATGGAGCTTTAACGTTATCTGATACATCCCATAGGATTTTAACATGCATCGGATAACACTAAAAATCGGATAACACCAAGACTTGTGGAACCAAGTCTTAGCGTTATCCGAGGTATTACTGTACTGATAATTTTGCTTATGTGAATTTCTTTCTTTCTTTTCATTCCTTTCTTCTTCCCTTCCTTCCTTCCTTTTCTCCCCATAATAGATCTAAGGCTGCTTAAACAACTAAAATTATAAAACAATACTTTTAAAAATACAGAATAAACATTAAAAACTCGTTTTGAACAACCATTTTTCTTTAACTGAATTGATCCAACTATCAGAATGAAAATGTCAAAATATACATTGCATGGAGGTCATCTAAAATAACGACGACGACGACAACAACAACAACAACAACAACAACAACAATAATAATATGTAGTGAAAAATGTGAGGAACAGATTGCAAGTTATGGACAGAGATTTAATGGAGCAGGCAATAAGTGAAGATGAGTTTTTTTAAAAATAATAATAATTGAATTTTAAGATATAACATACAAAAAAAATTACATTACATTATACAATAAAACACAAAACAAAAAAGAATAATTTTCTCTGATATAACGAGTAATTCCCATGTTAATAAACTACACTATATTATATGTTTCTTAGTTATATATTTGTAATATATTGATATACTATTATGTGTATTTTTGATTGTATATATAGTTACTGTATTATATCTAGTAATCTGATAATATATAATACATTTTTCAAAATCACAATAACAAACAGAAATCATAAACACCAGTGATATTTACAAAGCCCTGGAGACTACGTTTGTCTTAGCAATTATATCACTGCTTCCGAAAACTCATTTGATCTGGGACTGGTCTGCTTCCTTTACCTTTATGCAGTGTCTAATCCACAAATGGTTTCCATATTTCCCAAAATTTATTTTCTTTAATTATACCCTTTTTTGGGGTTCTATTATTATTATTATTATTATTATTATTATTATTATTATTATTATTATTATTATTATTATTATTATTATTATTATTATTATTATTATTATTATTACTATTACTACTACTACTACTACTACTACGACTACTACTACTACTACTACTAATAATAATAATAATAATAATACTTATCAACTACCCTTCTCATCGAGGTGACCAAGGGTGGCTCACAATTCATTAAATAACAAACAAACAAACAATAAATCAATTCCCATGTAAGCTTATCATTCAACACAATATTCAATTTTTATTTACACCATTCTTCTACTTTCAACGTTAGATTATTTTTCCAATTTCTTGCGATGCATTGTCTTGCAGTTGTAAAGATAATAATAATAACAATATTTTGTGTGTGTGTCTATGTCTATATCCTCAACATCTGGGAATAAAGTGGTACCCGATTCCAGTTTAAGGTCACAATCTATTATTTCCAAATTTTCCTTCTCAATCTTTGTCCAAAAATCCCTTATCACATTACAACTCCACCATATGTGTTCATAATTCCTCCATGAATTATTACATCTCCAACAGTTTTTTGTTTTTGTATTATCCATTTGATGTAACCGAATGTATAAGTGACGATGAGTTAGAGGAAACAATTAATATAATAAAAGAAGGAAAGATTCTAGGAATGGATGGATTGGGGCCAGAGTATTATAAAGTGTTTAGGAAAATGTTGGTACCTAAATTAAAGTTCCTCAGCAATGAAATAATAGGGGAAGGAAAGATCTTATTATCCTGTAACCAATTGTTAATCATATAATTTTAAAATAAGAATAAAGAACCTACTGACCCTGAAGCTTATAGACCTAATAAACCAAGACATGAAGATACTTACAGCAATATTAGCAAAGAGAATGGATATTTTAATTACTAAGTGTATTGAAGAAGATCAAATAAATTTTATGCTGGGAAGGCAAATGGCAAACCTGAACAGAGTGTTAAATGTAATGAATGGAATATACATCTAAACAAACATTAATGGCAGGTACAATTTCATTAGATAATTTCAAGGTGTTTGATTCTGTGGAATGGCCAGCATTAAAACAAATGATTAAAGCGTTAGGTTTTAGATTACCACACTACTAATAAAAGATGGAAAAACAGAACAGATGTGTCTAAGCTGATGTACTAGACTAGGGTACCCCCTTTCTCCGTATTGTTCACTTTATAGAATTAGTAATAAGGGTAGAGTCAAGATTAGTTAATTTGCTGATGGTACCTTATTAATAATAGAAAATCTGTTACAAATACATTGGCATAAATCAGAAATGTTGCTGTTCAACTGTAATAAAGAAGAAAGAATTTTTTAGAAAAAAATAGACATGGATATTAATATTTGAAAGATTATTAAGTATTTAGGTGTAAATATTCCAACTAATTCAAAAATAGTGAAACAGGACCATTTTAAAATATCAAAGCAAGTAATTTGAAATAATTTTGACAATTTAAGCAAAATTGAATTACTGTATCATGGTTTGGCAAAATTACAGGATGCAAAACGAATATATTACCTAAGATAAATGTTCTATTTATGATACTACAGAGAAAGATTAGTGAAGAAAGGCCAAAGGCAAAATATGATTAATAAATTACATAATGGAGGTAAGAAGTCAACAATTAATAAAAGGAGATGGTATAAATTTCAGTAAGTTGAAAGGTTAAGACTTCCCAATTTGTGGTTATATTATATAGACAATCAATTAAGACTTGTGCCAGATTTTATATCTCAGTCTAGCAAACTAATTTGGTTGTACGTGGAAACAGGAAAATTCCATTTAAACCCAGTATATATTTTTATAGATAATAAAAATATAGTAAAATATAGAAAATGAAATAAATGAAATAAACTAGCTAATTTTAGGTGCATGTCCTAAAATAGCCCTTTCATCATTATTTGAAAAGGAGGTAGGTAATTGGACAAGTAAATAACTAGCTTACAATTTGTTAACAGCCATAAGACTGATTATTGCAAGGAGTTGGAATAATTTTTAAATAATTTCTTGCTTTTAATTTTTCCATTATGTTAAATTGTTCAGTATAAATAAACTTCCTTCTCCCAACAATGATATTTCTGTGAGCCTCTATTTGAAGTAGAGGGAAGTTCCTACTTTGGAAGTATTCCTCGGTTTAAAATAAAAAGTTGAAGTTGGAACTATAATCCTAGAAGTAAAAAATAAACCACAACAATCCCTCTCTCACAAAACACAGACACACCATGGTACCTTTTTGTATCTGAACTTCCGCCCTAAGTAAAAGCAAGAGATAAAATTTATTTTTGATTACTTAGAGGGGGAGAGGCAATGCTTACTTAAGGAAAAGCTCATTGAATACAAATCAGATTTCCTCCCTTCCACATATGGGTCAATAAGAGTGGGCAGATAGGATTATGTAGCTGTAGATAATGCTATGTTGCAAATTTATTCCTTGTGAATGTTGACACACACTACCATACCCTATGTCTCATTCCAGCTCTTTCACACTATACACTGTATGGAAAGTGAAGTGGCTAGCTAGTGCAATTTTGTTATAGCATTTATTTGGGCTGGAAGTTAAGATATGAAAAGGCTGTATGAATAAGAAGGACTGATCTATGGCCTTGGTAAATAGTTTAAATCAGGGGTGCCCAAAATTTTTGGGCTGTGGGCCGGTCATGTTGTTCAGTGGGCCAGTCACATTATTCCTCCCACCAGAAGGGGAAGTAAAATGCACCCACACATGTCCAAAATTCTGCCATAAATCCACCCACAGCTGTTGTAAATGTGTGGGTACATTTACAGCAGTGTTTTATGCATGCATGAGCATAAGCGCATTTTACTTCCAGGAGCAGCAAGGGTGGCACGGGCCAGATGGTTTGGTGCTGCAGGCTGGATCCAGCCCATGGGCCATAGTTTGAGCATTCCTGGTTTAAATGGAAGGATATTCTTTAAAATCAATTAGGTGTCTGGAAAAAATGAAGTTAGAGCACCACTATCACTTTTAATAAACACAAAACCCATATAAAATAAGCTTCCATGCCTCTCCTCCCTCAGACAAATTCACCAGCTCCCAGAAAATGTTACACAGATTGTCTGGAGATGTGATGCAGGACAAGGAGTGATGGTTGTCTATGAGATGAAAATACTGTACAGCATAGGCTTTTTGCTTGTAGAAGGTAAATCCTGGATCCAACTTGATGATGATTTGCTGCTTTTAATTTTTATATTTTTGTACATACTGTTCTGGAAAAGAAATTAAACTATACATAATAGCCAAGTATTAACACTCATTACAGAAGCTGTGTGAAAAATATACCAGTGAATAGAAGCAGAATAGGTTCATAAACAGTACAACAGAAGAAAATGTTAGAAGAAAGTTGTCTTGCAGTTCGGTGTAATACCTTTCCCTATTATTTACCTTTAAGTGTCATGTAGAAGGTTTATGAGACAATGCATCAGGTTGGTTGGCAGCCATTTACGTACTCCAGAAACACATATTTTCCTCCAGCTTGTTGTCTTCTCACCTACTGTGAAGGTGTTCATCATAATGGCATATTATAGCTTTTTTTTTTGGTTGCTGTCAAGAATAGGATGGCATGAAAATTATGCCATAAATTTTGTGCAGCATAAGAGCGGGAATTGGAGCTTTGCTACCTATTCTACATCAAGATACCCCCTCCCTTTGGAGTTTATGAACACACACACAAAAGACATTTGCATAACAATTTCTGAAGAAATAATGGATAGGAAAAATAAAGCACCAGCTATTTAAAGAAGTCATTATATCCTGTAATGCTCCATTGTTGATAATGGTGGATAAATTGTTTGTACAAACCACGCAAAAGCCAGTGCTAAAATATAGAAGAATATGTTTGTTCCCACTTGCCTGTTAAAGCAGAGTTTAACAGATGTGAAATTTGTGCATGCGTATAGAGGAGGAGAACTGTATTTATTCATCTTACTTTTATGATTGTGAGATTAATAATAATAATTTGTAATAGGGCAATAGTGCCATAACCCAGGGTCACAACACATGTTTTTCCACACAGAAGGAAGCACTTCAGCCTTTAGCACTTCAAATTTAAAAAAGCATTTAAAAATAATGCCACTGGATAAAGGCCCAGATTGAGACTCCAGAAAAGTGATGGCTTGTGCTGAGTGGAACTGGTAGGACCAGGTGGCTAATAGCAGGTGAAGACAAAGTCAACAGGAAGCAGAGACAACTAAATCTGATACCCTTCTTTGCCTCTTGCCATGGCACAACTCATTTAACATTTAAAACAACCAATAGTTCCTTATGCTGGCTCAGTAGTCCTCTATACCAGTGATGGGCTGCTCCTGGTTTGGACCAGTTCGGCTGAACCGGTAGCAGCCATCCAGAGGAGATCGCCGGGGTGGTGGTAAACCCCTGGGCGACCTGTTCGGTTGCCTCTCCGGCTCGGAAGTGCATGTCAAAACTCCATTTGATGCATGCACACTTACAAATAGAAATGTGCATGCATCAAATGGAGTTTCGACACATGCGCATTTCTGAGCAGCCATTTTTGCTGCCCGGAAAGGGTGCAGGCAGCACCTGGAAGAGCGGCAGCACGGCCTTTCCCCACGCACTACTCGGCCGGGCCAGGTTGTGCTGCTGGGCTAGGCTGTGCTGGGCTGCCGGGCTAGACTGCACCGCCAGGCCGCCGCGCTGCCATGCCATGCCACTGCCATGCCTGCCTGCTGCTCCCTGACCCCAGGGTAAAGTAAGTGATGGGCTTGTGTTTGGGGTGGGTGGGTGGGTTGAGGTGTGTGTTTTATGTAGTTTTTTTTAATGTGTATTTAATATATTTATGTATTATGTATACATGACCATGGAAACGTCTGCAGAAGCAGGCAGCGCTGGCTCTTCGGCTTAGAAACAGAGATGAGCACTGACCCCTAGAGTTGGATACAACTGGCTTTCAAGCAAGGGAAACCTTATATATGTATTTATTTTAATTTATATATGTTTATATGTATTTATATGTATTTTTATATATTTATATGTATGTATTTATATGTATTTAAATAATGTGTATTTTTATTTATTTATTTTTATTATTTTTATTTATTTATTTCTTTGACTCCGCCCACAATGTCATGACATCATGATGTCATGACAGTGGCTCCACCCATGACATCAGCTCCGCCCAATTCTATTTGCTCTTATTATCCACTTAAGCAGTGGTGGGATTCAGTAGGTTCACCCAATTTGCCAGAACCGGTAGCAGAAATTCTGGCTGCCCCCCTCTCTTTTGTAATAAAGTACAGTTGTACCTTCACTCTTTAAGTGAAGCGCTCTTTATGCGAGGTCTGACTGTATATTCTTTCTGTTCTAACAGCCATGAATGATAGATGACTGAGTAGCAATAGCACTTGGAAATTAAGTCAGTTTTTGTTTTTCAATGACTAATCACGAAAAATATGCTCAATACAGAACAGATTAATAAAAGAAAATTAGAAAGGCAGTATAAAAATTGAAGCTATTGGGACAAAATGGCCACCCCCAATTGTGCAGGCAGAGCAAAATAGCTGTCCGGCCCTAGAAACTGACTGAGAGTGAGTGACCCAGCCCCCAGTTTGAAAAGGTTGGGAACCTCTGATCTAGGCATACAACCAAATGCATCCTGATACCTCTTCAATTAGCCAAAGAAGATTAGACAGACCTCAGATGAACAGCAGAAGGATAGTGGCCAATAATGAAAAATAGGCCTTTTATTGAGAGGAGAGAAAGTCTTGCAGTGAACAAGGACATATGGCCTACAAGCAAACTACAGACTGCTACACCAGCATTTTGAGCTATGTGACCTTCTTTGTAAGCAAAATATGGGTGACAGTGCAAGGACATATCCCACTTAAATGCCTGTGGTTCTCTTTATTGATTATAGAGAGACAGTTAATAAAAACACTCTCAACTTGGCAATTCTTTTCAGACAGAACAGGCACCCATTTGATGACATTAATGAAATAGGTCTGCTCTTCTTTGGTCAGTATGATTAATTGGCTCCCCCAATTCATTTCAGGAAGTTACTTGTCACACAAATCGTCCACACAGTAGCTGGTATTAAGATACATTTTCCCCAGCCTGGTATCCTGACACACAATTAATTATTGGTGTTTTGAATAGAGATAACACAATTTTATTACTTCCCTTTAGCACAAATGTGTAAATGGTTGATCTCTACTTTTATTATGTATGTCTTGAAGTTAAATCCGCAGTTTGAAGGCTTTGGCTTATGAAGATGGTTGAGAGAACTACTGTAACTACACAAGGTCAGCCACTCTGGGTTAGGTGACACAACACTAATGTTAAAAACTATGGCTAACTTGAGGCAACAACAAGAACCATTGTTAATCTTTTGGAAACTTCTTTTGAAGCATGGTTTCTATTTTAATTGTTTGTTAATTATGAATATGACACCGAATAATAGAATAATGTGTGCATTGGCCACTAACTGCCATTCAAAGTTGTTAACAATCCCTTAAATTCTAGGCTATTTTGCCTTAATACCTGAATAATTCAGCGCATATGAACAAACAAAAAGGTTAATATTAACATTTTGTTTTCTTCCTTGGAACCTCACTGCACTACACTGACTAGTTAATTTAAAAATGACTTTTCAATTAGCAAAACAAATGGGTGCATTGCTACCCACACTCTGTGTGTTGTAGAAATATATTAAGAATCACTTCTGTGGGAAATAAGCTTCATCAAATTGTCTCAAGAAAATGGGAAAGCATATATGGTTAGGGTGATTGTATACATTAGGATCTTCACCAGCCTTGTTAATCTTTCGGAAATAAATGTTTACTCATTTCTGATTTTAATGAGATAATATTGAGAGACTGCTTGACAAATCCACAAAGGTATGAAACATGTAAATGAGAGGCAGAAAGATGATCATGTAGAATACCCAATGCATGAGCATTGGAATCAAGACTGGGGAATCTTCATCAGGATAGAGCTTCTATACCATATGGATATGAAGGTGGAAAAAGCAGGAAACCAATAGAAGTGGACCAACATGTTCATCTCTACAGACAAGGTTATAGAAGCCCTTGTGGTGCAGTGGTTAAACTGCTGTACTGCAACCAAAGGGTTGTGAGTTTGATCCCGACCAGGAATCAAGGTTGACTTGGTCTTCCATCCTTCCAAGGTCAGTAAAATGTGTGTCCAGCATGTTGGGGGCAAAATGCTAATTAACCTGTGAACTGCCCAGAGAATACACTAAGGCAGTGGTTCCCAACAAGGGGTACACAGCCCACTAGTGGACTTCAATTCCCAGAAGCCTCAGTCAGTACATTGGCTGATCAGTGCTTTGGACTTAGGCTTCTGGGAACTGAAGTCCAAAAACCAGCATTTGGGAAACACTGCGTGACTAAGGGCTATGGGACAGTATATAAGTTTGGTTGCTTTGCTTTAGGTATGTACCCAAGAGCTCATAAAGACAAAAAATATTGACTGAAATGTGAGATGGCGTTCCTTTCCAGTTAATTGCAAATCCTGAAAGAAAACAACGGGCTTATAATATCAGATGACATTAGGCAAGAATGATTGATCTGTTCCCTTGACACCTGAGGTTTTAAAAAATAGGAAGTAAAGAAGATTGATCCGTGTTGACTAAGTTGTTATTGTTATGGTCAGATATAAAAACTGCCAGCAGAGAATATTCTTAAAATGCATGACCATCTTTCAATTGTATTTCTAAAAAACAAAAACAAGCTGCCCCCCAAAGCCCCAGAATCATGAATTTATCCAAAAGTAGCCGTTGAGTCTTCCTGCCTCAATGCTACTACCATGTTATGGAAATCTTCCTGCTCTTCATTTCCTTTAATCTGGATCAAATGTAATGAATACAGTTGTACCTCACTTAAAGAGCATAATGCGTTCCACAGGATTGCTCTTTAAGCGAGTTTGCTCTTTAAGCGAAACACCATTGTAAGTGACCAATTGTGACGGGGGGCAGATTGCGTACCCCGATTTATTTGTTAAGCGAGTTTTTGATTGGTTTTATTTGTTAAGCGAAGCGAACATTCAGAGAAAATTCTGCTCTTTAAACGAGTTACTCTTTAAGCGAGACGCTCTTTATGCGAGGTTTGACTGTACAGGGAAAATAGAAGCTTGGTTCATGGTAGAGTTCCTTTTTTACACAAGTAATAATAATCTACGTGCAATTTTGGTCCTTAACAGTCACATAAACTAACCTGCTGCATTCTGAAAGGAAGTCACATTTCAAACTGAGCAAAATTACATTCTTTTCAAGGGCAGCACTGTTATTACCATTGCTTTCCATAATCATCATGCTAGCTTTTAAAAACTCCTTGTCGCTCATCACTGAGTGGTTGACAGCTTTTCTCTTGTAACATTATTCTAGGCAAGAAGGCTAAAAAAGAATGTAACAGAGAAGCCCTTGGAGTTACAGAATCTCTCTCCTTCCGCTCTCTCACCCCCTATTTATTGTAAGCATGTTAGAAAGAGCTTTTCTCTCTTCCAGGAACAGGGGAAGTACCAAAGAAAGGAACAAAAGGGAATTGAAAGGATGAAATGCTTTTTCAGAATATAGATTCATACCTTGTGACATGGGTTCCCCATCTAACGCCCATGGGCTGGATCTGCCACCTGTGCCATTTTATGTGGCCCCCACCCCGCCAAGGCCATTCAAGAAACAACTGGCCACCCCTTTGAAGCTGTTGGGACAAAATGGCTGCCCCCATTGTGCAGGCAGGGCAAAATGTCCGTCTGGCTCTCAAAGCTGACTGAGAGAGTGTGACCTGGCCCCCAGCTTGAAAAGGTTGGGAACCCCGCCTTATGACTTGGCTTATTTTGTTGTTGTTCAGTCACACAGTCGATTCTGACCCCCTGTGACCCCATGGACCATTGCACACCAGGCACCCCTATCCTCCACCATCCTCCTCAACCCACCCAACTCTGTGCCCATTGCATCTAGCCATCTCATTTTCTGTCGCTCCCTTCTTCTTTTGCCCTTGACCTTTCCCAGCATCAAAGCTTTCTCAAGTGAATCTTCTCTTCTCATTTGATGTCCAAAGTACTTTAGCTTCTTGGCTACCAAATGGCTTTTCACAGTAAGGCAATCAATGCCTTGACAGGAGGCATCCCAAGACAAAAGGCACCTTCTTTCTTGAAAACAAGTTCTATATCACACCTGGGATGCAGTTCCATCTATATAAGAGCCATTACATCTATTTCACGGTTTAATGGGAGGGTCCTCCTCAGTGGAGGAAATGCCACTGGAAACCATCATATTGGGTCCAATGGCAAAATGAGCGGAGGAGGCATCACTTCACTATTCTGATCCCCAATGGTCATGAAGGTGGAAGAAGCCATGCCAGATGGACTGGCTCTGAAGGCACACCTTGTTAATATACTCAAGGCTGCAGTAGTCCATTGCAGTCCTGGTGTCAAAATCCTGTATGTCTCATTTCCTATGTGCTACAGGATATGGCTCCATGATCATAATGTGTGGATCACTTCACGGCAAGCTGAGATCCACCTTAAACAAACTCACACCAATGGTATTTTTCCTCTTTGTCACTAAATTGATTTTTTTTTTTGGGGGGGGGGGGAGAAGTATACTGGGACATGAAAATTTTCTAAATTTGACACCCTCTCTCTTCCTCTTTGCTGGAACTCTGAATTCTCGCCAAATGAGGCTCTCTGCCATCCTCACACCTCCCATTAATTTATATTCAGGACTGCTGAGTAATTGCCACCCATCCCTGGAAGCAAAATAATTAAGCTAGTCATTAGCACAAGCTGCCCTGAATTAAGCAAACAACTGGCTCTTTTCAGCTGGGTGGAGGGAGGTTCAGACCATAGATGTGTCAGCCTGTAATTCCAAAGAAGAGGAGGAGGAGAAAAGGGGCAGCCACAGAGGTGAGCCGGCTGCATGTGTGGCAAAGGCCAGCACACTGTCGCCCCAGTACTAGCAGAAGCATGAATTAAAAGAAGCATTCCATAATTCCTTTCCAATTCCATTCTTCTTTTGAATACTCAGAGAAGTATTATTTGGCAAGGGACAGGGGAGTGGGTGGAAACTGAATTGAATGCAATGGGTGCTGCTGGCAGCCAATTTTCAAAAAGACAATGCTGAAAGGAGAATAGGATGGGAAGGGAAAAGAACTAGTAAACACTCCCCTTTCTTACTATGCCATTTGCTTTATTCAGGCTCAGAAGGAGAAAAGGCTTTGGCATTTCAGCCTATGGAGGACCATCTTCTCAAACATCAACTCAGATTTTGGAAACATTCCACATTTATTAACAGGTTTTAGACCAGTGTGGAGGAAGTAGTGGCTTTCCAGATACGAACTGGCCATCACAATCAGCCTGCACTGCCAATAACAGGAGATGATGAGCATCGGCAGGCACAGCTGTTAAACTGCTGTACTGCAGCCAAAATGGCTGACATTGTGAGTTCGATTCTAATGGGTATCATGGTTGACTCAGCTTTCCATTCTTCCAAGGTCAGTAAAATGAGCATATTGCGGGCAAAATACTAATTACCTTGTGATCTGCCTGAGATTACACTTAGCGCTATGGGGCTCTATATAAGTGTAATTGTTATTGCTAACAAGTTCCCTATATTAGTGTAATGTATATATGCCCAAGGGTGTGCTGGGCATCTTGGGAGGGCGGTGGACAGGGAGTGATGGGAACACCTATTGGCATGGGGAAAAAAATCTTTTCCCCAGGTGACATAATTCTGCCTGCCTCTGCGGGGGAGCCAGTCCCTGGGGTGCACTAGGATGAGTCTCTATATCCCCGTGGGCCAGCACACCACTGTATATGCTTTAAAGAGCTGTAGCACAATGGTTGAGCACATCTGTTCAATGAAGAAGCTTACTGCTTCAGTTTTTGATAGGTCTATGTACAGCTGGGGGAAAAACAAACATACAAACACACACCCAATTGCCTAAGACTGTAGATCAGGGATCCTCAACCTGTGGTCCATTGGCCAGATGTGGCCCACAGTACCATTTCATGTGGCCCTCCACTACTTCCACCACACCAGGAAGTGCCATGTGGTGGACGAAGGGCAAAATGGCCATCCGGCCCCCAAAGCTGTCTGAGGGAGCATGACCTGGCCCCCAGGTTAAAACGTTTGAGAACTCCTGCTGTAAATCCTTCTGCCAGGTGAGACCATGACTTAGGAATGCTGGTGATTTGTCATGGAGTAGTAAGGCAATTTCCCACAATCCTTTTGACAGCTCACAAGAGCAGTCCTGCTGTGGCCATCAGTGAAAGGGCATCAAATTGGCATGAAAATTGCACTGGGTTGCCCGTCACATTGATGGCAAGTAATATATAAAAGATTTGTAGATGTCCATGGTAGATGCTCATCTGTATGAAAGACAGGCTCAACATAAAAATTGTAGCAGAAAATGACATAGGAATTTATCTTACTGGATATAATGATCCTTAGTGATATAAAGAGAAATCAGTGGAGATCTTGTTGTCTACAGATCCAGTTACCAGGATCACTGGATGCCAGAACATGAGTGATTTTTCCAGGGCAACCAGTTAATTTATGAACATCAAAAGTTGTTCGTTGGACCATCACATACAGTTTTTTCCACAGAGTAGTCAGGGAACCTTTTATGAATATTACTTGCTTACTTTTACTTACTTACTTACTTTATACCTTACCCCAATCAGTGCATGTGTTGGATCTCATTGGGAGAAATTTTTCCCTCTCTCCTGTAACTGTCAAAGAAGATGCCCAGCAATTAGGTTTCGGGGGAGGCTTAATTGATTTGCAGGGGGAGGATGAAGTACAGTAGACTGTGCACTGGAACTAAACATGCCCCAGCCTATATTTCTCTTAAGTCTGGTCATGAAGAGTTTCCCTAACTCTACTTAGAGATGCCAGGTACAGATATTTCTATACAGAAAAATTGAGCGCCATCATTAACATATTACCAGTCCTTGGAAACATTATTTTATTCAACTACAAGCCCTAGAAAGGGCCACGGTGGCTTAGTGGTTAAGACGCTGAACTTGATGACTGGAAGACTGGCAGGTCAGCGGTTTGAGTCCTGAGCGTTCATTGTCTGTCCCATCTCCTGCCAACCCAGCAGTTCGAAAGTAAGAAATTGCAAGTAGATAAATAGGTACTGCTTTGACAAGAAAGGTAACAGTGTTCCATGCACTCTAGTCATGCCTGCCACAATACCATGGAACCGGCTGCAGACTTTGACAGTTCTGGCTCTTTGGCTGTAAATGTAGATGAGAATCCCCCCCCCCCCCCAATTACCTTTACCATTTTTCATGTCCTGGTGGCTGGGGATTTGTAGTTCAAAAATAACTTTCCAAGTGCCAGGCTATGACCATTCCCCTAGAACAGGGGTGGCATAACTTTGACCCTCCAGATGGCTTCAGTTGATGACTGCAACTTCCATTATCCTTTATCATTGCCAATGCAGGCTGGGGATTCTGGCAGTTATAATCTCAGAATCTGGAGGGCAAAATTTTTCCACCCATTTCATATGAAATGGCAGGCAGTGCCAGTTCTGTCTGTGGGATTTAACAGATTACATTTTCACTATCCTGTTCCAAATGCAAAAGGCATCCCCAATAGACATAGCCACCAAATACAGGGTGGCTTGGCTGTCAAAAGAATCAGGTTTCCAATTTTTAAAAACCGAGTTAAGATCATGTGGTGCTTGCATTGGTTTGCGCGTCCTTTGTGAAACCTTATCTGAACAGATTTTTTTAAAATCAGTGGCCTCCCAATCTCCATAGGTTTTTCTCTTTTCTTATCCCTGCTGCCGCCGCCAATTATCTGTTACATGGGTAGCCTTCATTCCAGAGTTGGCGGGAGGGAGAATCTGCCATCACTGGAGATGCCATTCATGGCTGTAGGACCCTCAGGCATAACCTAGGTCACTGTTGCTCCACAAATGCCAGCTGGTACCAATATTTATTTTTAAAATTATGGTAAACTGTTATATAACTGCACTGATTTAAAGAGCAAACTCTATGTGGCATGAACACACATGTGCACGGGGAAAAATACAGCGATTCAGGAACTGGTGCAAAATAAATGACCCCTGATGAGTTGTTGAAAATAATCAAGGCATATCCACACACTTCTATTCCCTTCCCTTCCCTTTCCTTCTCCTCATGACAACAGTAGTGCAGCAACCGAAAATATAAAAGGGAAACAGGCAGGGCTTCTCCCATCCTTTTTTACCTGTCACCTCATCGTGTTGGTTACCAATACTGAGGTATTGGTGACAATCAAGAATGCTGTATATCCCCCCCAAAGGCACCTGTCACTGCAGAAACAAAATAAAGAGTAGGTCTCAAAATGAATTTATTAACTGACTAGCAGTTGTTTTGTTCTCAGTCTGGCAAAGGAACTCCATACTTATTTATTATAGTTGACTGATTTAATGCAATTTATTAATATAAAAATAAAGCAACCAGAGTCACCTGATCAATGTAATTTGTTGAGACTTTGAAGAAGTAGCAGGGTTAAAAACAAATTGGAGCAAAAGAGAAATGAATTTATTTAATAACGATAGAGAGAAAATGGAGGTGATTAAAATGAGATTTATGATTAAAGTAAAATCATGTTTTAAATATCCGGGAATATACAGGATGAATTTTGATAAGGTAAAAGATGAAATAAAGGAAACTTTGGAAAAGTATAAAAAATTAAGATTGTCATCATTTTGGAGAATAGCATTATGTAAAATGAAAATATTACCCATAATAGACTTTTTGTTTTGGATGTTACCAATAACATCTAGCCTGGACATGGAAGAAGAAGAAGACCAATAAAATAAACAGAAGAAGAATTAAAACAAATGCAAAAAATATAAATAATTTTTGTAATGAGGATAAAAGACAGATTAATTTTAAAAAAAAAACTGTGATTCTTCTTTTGTGTCCCAATTGAACCCTGGACTGCCAAAATGAAGTCACGTTCTCTGGTTTGTCATTGCTTAAACTTAAGTCCTCATGGGTGCATATTTCTGGAAGTAATCAGCAGAACAGTAAATGAGCTGGATTCTGTATCTCTCCACAGTCACACTGCATGTTGTTGTCCGCCAACAGCCCCCACTTGAGCTTGTTGGTCATGCATTTAGAGACTCCAGCCATCATCCTACTCAGGGTCCCCCAAGTGATGTAGGGGAGATTGAGTTCCTCAGCTATATCATCCTTTAACGTTGTTCCTTGAAAACCTGTTGTATGTTTCTCAGAAGGAAGGAGGTTTAGGAATCCTAACTTTTTTAAAAAAAATTATGTAGTCAACCAGATCAAAATGATTTTAAAATAATAGTAGTAAATTATTTTATTTGGGGAGAAATTGAATCATCTAATCTGGCCGGTATATATAAAGACTGCTTTTTAAAATAGAAAGGTAAAAGAATATTAAAAGATATTGAAAACCTCTTTTGTAGGAACATTTTAGAAATTTTACATTAAAAAAGCATTTTCTGTATAACATAAAGGAACCCTTGTGATAAAGTCTGAAAAGTCCTTTGACTAAGGACACTTAACCTAATTAAGTCAATTGTGCTTTCAGAGGCATCTCCTCTTTCTCATCAAGAGGTCAAATTTGATGGAGTATAATGAGTGTTAGTCTTGATGGAGCATTGGATTTCTACCCACTTGTACAATTCTGTGATGCATGACTGTATCCACTTTGCCCAGACAAAAGGGGAAACTTGCTCTTGGCTTTCGCTGAAGCACAAAAGGGACTTTCCCTACTTCCCAAAATGGCTTAAAAATTCATTTTTCTCGATATACTAGAGGTGAAGCAAACCCATTCAGCATCAAAGACACAGCCAGATGTGTATCTGAAGGATATGCAGATAATTACAGTAAATTTACATGTTGTTTTTATGAACACAGTTGAATGCCAAAGGATAATTATTGATAAATATCACTACTAAATCACATGTCTTCTGAATATCTAAAAATGGAATGAGGAACATCTGGGAGCCACATGGGAGTACATGATACTTTCTCTGAGTGTCTGCCGATTAGTGACCCACATGCTTTTAGCACTTTGTAAGAATCCTGAATTAGACACAAAATTATGTTTCTACTTTAAAAGATCCTTCCCAGGACCTTTTCCTCTGAAAGTATTCACATACAGTTTGCAAGCTGCTTTTTGAATTTGATGATCTGTTAGTATTTTGAGATGGGGTACACAGAAAGAGCCTCCTCAGAGATTGTGGTATTTCTGAACCACACTCGGGCATACCCTGGTAATGGCAACCTTGTGTTGCCAGCTAATCTTTCTCACACAAAGTCAGGTGAAAGCAACTGCAGAATGAACTCACCAAAGCATGACTTCATTTTGGCAGTTTCATACCTGGCCTAGAAATGGAAGAAGTATTTTGAGATATCCATCTCATCATCTGCCCTAAAGTATTTCCATCTAGCCTTACCATAGTGAGATAAGACCTAACATTCACATAGATTAATAAATCGGTGAAAACTATAACAACAACAAAAACAACAAAAACAGGGGCCACAAGAATAATCAGTACCATAAATGTTGAAGTCAGGTACGGGGGAGAATCTTTTATGGAGTACATCTCTTAGAATGCAGATATCTGCATGGCCAATATAATTTAGATAATGTCCCGTCTTTGGGTTGTTGTTGTTGTTCAGTCGCACAGTCGATTCCGACCCTCCGCGACCCCATGGACCACCACCGGCCAGGCACTTCTGTCCTCCACCATCCCCCTCAGCCCACCCAGCTCTGCCCCCACTGCATCCACAATACCATCTAGCCATCTTATCTTTGGCCTCCCCCTTTTTCTTTTGCCCTCCACCTTTCCCAGCATCAAGGCCTTCTCAAGTGAATCCTCTCTTCTCATTTGATGTCCAAAGTACCTCAGCTTCATCTTTACAATTTGACCTTCTAGGGACCAGTCAGGTTTGATTTCTTCTAAGATTGATCTGTTTGTTCTCCTCGCTGTCCATGGGACTCTCAAAACTCTCCTCCAACACCACATCTCAAAGGCATCTATTCTTCTGCGTTAAACAGCCAAAATTCAGGTCAGCCCAAAGGAAAAAAGAAATATTGTATCTGGCATTGTAATACCACCAGGAAATAATCCAGCTGGCTTTTCCTGAGCAGGAAGCTCTACACCCCAGGATTCATAGTAGAGGGAGGGTCCTTTTTGTGCTCTTATTTCTTAAATTTATTGGAGTGCTACCGCATGGAGTAGAGCTTTTTCTTGTGGCCTGAACTGATGATCAAGTCCATGTGAGAGTAGATCATCCTTCTAATATTACTTTAGCAACCAGCAATGTTAGACTGGATGATGAAGAAGTAATTTTCATATTTTTTCCAGTAACCCATGAATTAGGTAACTCCCAGGAGACAGCAGGTTGAGGGGGCTTCTATGGAAACATCTGGAAAGTTTAAGGTATAATCATCGTTTCTAACGATAATCCAACCATCACTTTAAAGAGAATTAGTTACCTTTAAAACAAACTGGAAGATGTACAAAATGTCTTGTCTTGCTTCTGGTGGCAATTTTCTGATATGAAAAGTTTCCCCCTCATCCTAAGGCTCCCAAAGATTTCCCAGAGCAAAAGGGAGGGGAGAAATCCCTAGGGAGCCTTGGAACCTAAAAGAGAATAAGTAGGAAGTTTTAAATTACTCTAGAACAAAGAGAAACACCACCTAATGATGATGTGCACCTTGCTACAAGGTGTAAAATCATGCAACACATTTGTCATTTGAGACTATAGCAAAGGAGGGAAATTGTTGGCACTGAAAATCTGTTGTGAGCAATGGAAGAGTCCCATAATTTGAGGTAATTCCCCCATCTTGCTGCACACTGGCTGAAACATCTTACAATGTTTCTCCTTACCAACTCTTTGGAGAGACATTCCAGAGGATATAAATCATTGCAGGGTAGAATAGGGAAAGAAAATAAATTGTATTATTGGCTTCCTGGTTGCACATCATTGGATTGCATCCCATTATATTGGTCATTCTTTAGTAAATTTAAACAAAAAGTTTTTAAAATGGGTTAAACAGGTTTCTAAAAGGTGACTAGGGACCTCCTAGGAGGGAACGCTGTAGCAACAGGCTTTCTAGATGTTCCAAATAGATTAAAGGGTTTGTTTTGCTCCAACAGACAATTATTGATATTTGAGGTCTTGGTTTCAGTGAAAGCCATCCTCCTTTACCCCCCTTGCTTTCTACAAGCTTGTCAATCTAGATTCAGGATGAACATGCTAATTGACGGTCTCATTAATTTATTTATGGCTAATGAGAGAAAGAAAAACGTGGAATGGTCCCAGTCACAAGCCATCAGCGAAGAACTATTCATGTTTTAAAGGAATGCCTTTAACTACCTACCATTACTAATTTAGCTGATCATCATGCATTATATTTAAAGATCATCAACACCCAGCAAAGTGCTGCCTCATTATGGAAGGAAATGTACTGCAGAAGAAAGAATTACATGTACCAGAAAACAAGTGGAGCTTTCAGATGTATTGTATTACAAGAACAGGGAAAGTATTCTAGCATTTGAAAGTAGGATGCAGAATAATTACATTCAATTAACTAAGGAGTCCTTGGATACCAACCCAAAACCTGACATTATATAGCAGGGCCTAAGAGAAGGGCACCAAACATGTGGGTGGGAATTCTTTATTCTTCCACCTTGGGTTATGGTTCTTTTAAAGCTTATTATAATAGGGTCAAATTTTTTTTGACAGGAAATAGTTGAGATCCTTTATTTGGATTTCTACTTTCCAGTACTGTATTATTAATGCAACAATAGGAAGGAGAAACCTCCTATGAAGACCCCACTTTTATATGTGTGTGTGGTTGTGAATATCTGGGTAGCTTTTGCTAAACAGAACTATTCCAGCATTCCTAAGGGTCTACAGCAGTGGTTCCCTACCTGGGTCTATGCCCCACAAGGGGGTGGTGGTGTTTCAATTTCCAGAAGCTTAAACCAGTACGTTGGTTGTTCAGCGCTTTGGGGAATTGACTTAGGCTTCTGGAAATTGAAGTCCCAAAACCAAAGGTTGGGAAACACTGGTCTAAGGCAAACACAAGAGGCTAAGAGAAATGTTCCACTTGGGTTCTATCATCTATCACCCTTCTGCACATGGAGGGTGACCCATTCTGAAGGATAGAGTCCAGTAGTGGAAAGGTATAATGACCCCAGCACATTGGATGATCTGAGCCCCTCTCTTTCTCTACTTTTTTTAAAATTAGTAGTTGTAGCATCTGGTGTGTTTTTAATCTGTTTTTTTTAATCTTTTTTAGATTTAAATTTTAAATTTTAACAGTTTTAAGGTTTTTAGATGGAAGCTTCCACTTCCTAATCCTGGGCTCTACCTGCCCAGAGAAGGATAAGACTAATGTCCTCTGGCCGGGAGGAGGAATGGATTTTAGCTGTTTGTGCTGTGTGTGTGTTTTTCTCTTCTGACTGTAAGCTGCCCTAGTCGCCATGGCGAGTGGGCGGTGATATAAATCTAAATAAATAAATAAATAAATAAATAAATAATCTATTTTTAAAATTACCTATTCTGTGGGTGTGGTATGGTGGGTGTGGTATGGTGGGTGTGGCCAGGGGGAAAGCCCTACATTGCACCCGAATTAGGACTACAGTGGTACCTCGCTTAAAGAGCACAATGTGTTCCATGGGATTGCTCTTTAAGCGAAACACTTGGAAAAAGCGCCACCGCTGCCATTGTAAGTGACCGATTGTGACTTCTGGCGAGGGGATTGTGAACCCCGATTTAGTTGTTAAGCAAATTTTGGTTGTTTTTGGTTGTTAAGCGAGGATGACCATTCAGAGAAAATTCTGCTCTTTAAGCGAGTTAGTCTCTAAGCAAGGTGCTCTTTATGAGAGGTTTTACTGTACAGTTGTACCTCGCTTAAAGAGCATAATGCGTTCCACAGGATTGCTCTTTAAGCAACTTTGTTTTTTAAGCAAAACACCATTGTAAATGACCAATGGGGATTGCGAACCCTGATTTATTTGTTAAGCGAGTTTTTGGTTGGTTTTATTTGTTAAGCGAAGCGAACATTCAGAGAAAATTCTGCTCTTTAAGCGAGTTACTCTTTAAGCGAGGTGCTCTTTATGCGAGGCTTGACTGTACTTTATCTCAAAACATGGATGGGTAGGGCTAGCCAGAATTTCTGCTACTGGTTCTGGTGAACTGGTACAAACCTGCTGAATCCGCTCCAGAGATACATAAAAGACTAATGAATGAAAGATAGAAGGGGAGCATGAATGCTCCTGGTCCTTCCATGTTCATTCAGCATGATTTCAATCACTTAATAAGCCTTATTCTTTATATGTTGTGGGTTTAGAGTGGCAGACATTCTTTTTCAAAATTTGGGATTTAGAAAGAAATGGTCACTTCAATTTTGCTGAACTGTTTTCTAAAATGGATCCCCCTACTCTGCAATCTCAGGCACTCATTTTGGCATGACACACACTGTCTCCTTGTAGCAAAGGATACAACCAGTGGTGGAATGTCAAAATTTTTACTACCCCACCGTGATGTCATCACAGTGTGGGTGGAGCCAACATCATGATGTCATGACATTATAGGCGGAGCCAAAGAAAAAATAATAAAATACAATACAATAAAATAAAAATAAGCACACACACACATACACCCCTCAACCCACCCAGCCACCCACAACACAAGGACAGCAAGGAGGACAACAAGGAGGCCGTGCATACGCGCCAAGCACTGTAGGCGTGCATGCACACCAAGTGCTTGGCACGCATGTGCAGTGGGGGAACCAGTGAAAAGGTAAGCCCCGAAGGTGGTTCCCCCCCAAAGCTGCTACCAGTTCTCCGGGACACTGGGAAAAGTTACTAGCGGTTCTGGAGAACTGGTGAGAACCTGTTACATCCCATCACTGATACAATATTCACAGGGGGAAAGCTTGAAACCTCTGAGCAAAACTGGAGTAAACATAGGCAAAAATATGGTCAACGTTTGTTCCTACAGCTACATTTGCAGCAACACCTCACAACAAAAATATTTATTTCTAGTGGGTAATCAAAGAGTGAAAGGGTAGGCAGATTATTTATTTATTTATTTATTTATTCATATTTATCCACCGCCCTTCTCACCGAGGTGACTCAGGGCGGTTTACAAGTCATAAAAACCACAATAAACACAAACACTGCCTAAAACTTCAAATTTAAAACTGTTAAAAACTGTCTGATTACTGCCTTCAAGTACATTGATGAAATTGTGGGACACAGAATAATTTGTGATCAGGATTAGACTGGAAGTGAAAGTGTGAAAACAGCAACTGAGAACATTTAGATTTCCTGGTTAGCAGTTTCACAAACATACTAACACATTAAAAAAATGCGAGAAAGCCAGTGCAGTGTAGTGGACAAAGTAGAGGAACAGGGCTCAGAAGACCTGGATTCAGTGGTGTAGCATGGGTTTCAGCTGCCTGGGGCCCAGGATGGGTTTCAGCTGCCCGGGGCGTAAGCCAAATTTGCTGCCCCCCCGGGCAGGTTCCAAGATGCCGGTGCAAAAACTCAGCTCGAGATTTGAGTTTGATCTAACAAATTGATCAAAGGTTGACTCAGTCTTCCATCCTTTTGAGGTCAGTATAATGAGTACCCAAAACAAAATGCCAATTATTTTGCAAACTGCCTGCAGATTGCTCTAAGTCGGGGGTTCCCAACCTTTTCAAGGGTGGGGGCTGGGTCATGCTCTCTTAGTCAGCTTTGAGGGTCAGACAGTCATTTTGCCCTACCTGCATGATGGGGTGGCCATTTTGTCCCAACTGCTTCAAAGGGCTAGCTATTTTGTTTCTCAAATGCCCTTTGGGGGACCACATGAAATAGTGCCATGGGGCAGATCCGGCCCACAGGCCTTAGGTTGGGAACCCCTGCTCTAGGTACTATGGGGTGGTATATGTGTAATTGCTACCCATTCTAAACTGGCATCAGGGCACATTTTGTTATTTGCTGTTTTTGAATGGTTCTGGGATATAATATTTCTTTGCCAACCTGCTTTATTTTATTTTTAAAAAAACATTTTCATTCTTCTCCTTTGGAGAATTTATAGCTAAGTGTGAAGGCAGGATGCTACTTAATGAATTACCAGTTATTCTATTGATCAATGAGGGGGCTCACTGGCAGGCATTCTTTTTATTTTTGCATTCAAAATAGCTAGAATGCTATTATATGTTTGTGCTTTTGTAACTCCATTGGCATAAATTTCAGTTGTGAATTGCTGTGAGTTAAAAAGTCAGTAAAGGTATCTGCTATTGTGTACTCAGTCACATGACATGTGGTATGTGGTAGCAAATCCCTAACAGGATGTATTAATTTCTGACAATTCTGCTCTGACGTTAATGCTAAAGGGGTTACACCTGTGGGCATAACTAACAGGATTCTGGCCAACATTTTATGTCTTAATAAGTATTAATATATGGATAAGAGAGGCTTTCCATCAGTTGTGTAGGCCAGGTGTCAGCCATCTGGGGCGCAGGCCAAACTCACTCCCCCCACCTAGGATCACCGTGCCCCCCATCTAGGCACTCAAATTGAGATGAAAATGCTACCTTGGTGGGGACCAGGGGGTGCTTTTTCCTCCTCCTCTGCCTTTGTCCTCCTCTTCCTCAGGCCTCCTCTTCCTCATGGCCAGCTCATGGCACCGGGCAGTTCTGCACAGGGCCCTGCACCACCCTTGGTCCCAGGTTGAGACCCAGAGGCTGAGACTGTGCAGCGCAAGTCCAGCAAAAAGCCCACCATCAGCGTCTCAGGCGTGTAGTGGCAGCTCGTCCACCTTCAGTGGTGGCAGTGCCCAGGAGGGCAGGAAGAGAGGCTAGTGGTAGTTGTGGCTGAGCACCCGCAGTTGGAGCAGTGCTGGCCAGACCAAGGACCCCCCCCCCGTAAGGCCTGGCTGGCGCTGCTCGGGCTGCAGGCGCTGGGCCTCAACAACCACTGGCCTCACTTTCCGCCCTCCTGGGTGCCACCACTGCTGAAGATGGATGAGCTGCTGCTGCTGGGCTTGGAGGTGGGGCGACTGAATGCCTGAGATGCCAAAGGTGGGCCCTTTGCTTTGCTTGTACTATGCTGCCTCAGCCTCTGGGTCTCAACTCAGGACCAACGGCTGCCCTGGGCCCTGCGCAACACCACCCGGCGCTATGAGCTGGCCGTGAGGAAGAGAAAGCCTGAAGAAGAGGAGGACAAAGGCGGGCCGAGGTCCCCCAGTGCCCTCTAGCCCAGGGTGGAGCCCAGGACATTGACAGAGGGTCCCAGCACCCGTCCCCATGGTGGACTCCCTGCCCCGGCTGCCAGGAAGTCCGAGGAGGTGGCATCCCATTTCCTGTGAAATGTTGCCACCCTCCGCAAAGTGCTGTGTGGGGTGGGCCGCCCCCTGTCCCCCCCACACTATGCCAGTGCTTTCCATAGTTATTGTCTATGGACAAGAAAGACCCCTGTTTGTGCATGGAGCACTAGCTCTCAACTGCTACGTATTTGTTTTGGGAAAACTTACAGCAAATTACATATTATAATGACACTTAATTAAGGCATCACCTTAATAAAGATTTGTTTATCCATTAATAAAGTTGCCTCAGCATTCTAACAACATATGTACAGATATAAACAAAAAAGTAAATTTCCTGACATGTACAGGGGATTGTTTTGTGTTTCTCCAAAGAATATGATATCTCACTCTTTAATATCTCTTACCTATGGCAGACCACATTAATTGGTGAATTGTGTTAAAAAAGTAAAAAGGCTTTTTGTTCAAATCAGCCAGAAGGGATGAACTTCTATAACAATACTGTGGTGTTGGCTAAGGACACTCCATAAGCATTTAGAATATGATAAATCACATTTCATCCCAGGCTAAATTATATGAGGGAACATCACTAGCCAAAGGCATTTAAATGATGATACAAAACTTTGGACAACAGAAATCAATCAAGTGATCACTTATCATCAAGGAGGCCATCAATTTTACTTCTTCTTGGCTCTCATTTGATTGTAACAATCCAGCTATTGTAGAAAAAAAATGAATGTTTAGGTCATAATAGAATCCTCACATATGTGTTGAATTGAGTCTAAGGTGTGTTGTGGTTTTAGCTCAACAATTCCATTAACAGTGGAAATTTAAAACAGGATAAGGTACACTTGAATGAAGCGCAGCACAACCTGGGCCACTGCTTCAAGTCAGCCCAACATATTTTGCTGTCCAGAGCAGAACAATAAAGTACAGTTGGCTTATTTTGATACATGATGCATAGGGTCATTGAACATTTGTCTCCCTTCTTGGTGGTAAAAATGCAATTACAGGTATAGTAGTGGATGTTTCCATCTATTTCCTGCCCTTTTACAATACCCCAATCTGCTGCTTCCTGATTAGCTCCAGTCACAGGAATGGGGGACTGTAGGACATTCCCATGCAGTTGGAGCCAAGAAGAAGTAACTGGTGTGAACCTGCTGATGCCCACCACTGCCTATAATGCCTAAAGGGCATGGTGGAGGCCATTCTACATACATACTTCCTACACAGTGTTATCAGGAGGCGAGGCCCTAAATTTCTGGAGAAGTTTAACTATCTTGGTAGCATCATGGATGCAGATTTGGGAACAGAAACAGATGTGAAATGCCAAACAGGCATAGCAACTGCTGTTTTCCAACAAATGTGCTTGGTTTGCACATCTCCCTCTGTAGATAAAGCAATTAGAGCAGCTTATTTGATTACATTGTTGTACCGATTTCCATTTATGTCAATGAGACCTGGAATTCTACAACAAAAAATCACTTAGAAGATTAATGTCTTCCAGCAACATTGCCTTCGAAAGATTCTCCATATTACTTATTAGGATCATGTTACAAATGAGGAAGTATTATAAGGATGTGGTTCCTGAAGACTTTCTGAGTTGATAACAAAACAAAGAATGCACTTTGCTGGACATGTGATCCGCATGGATATACAACACCCTGCTAAGATTGCAATTAACTGGATACCATCAGATGGTTAGAGGAAGAGAGGAAGACCATAGAAGACCTGACACCCGAAATTCCCAGGATGACCTAAGAGGCATCAATCTTTAGTGGCACAATGTGGAAGCTGTGGCTGCGGATGAAGCAGCGTGGAAGACACTTGTAGCATGATGTGTTTGGTGCAGGATGTAAAAAGAGAGAGAGAGGGAGAGTTATTAGTGTTCAACGTTCTACTATTGCAGTGCTTTTGCTTTGCAATTTATGATACTAAAATAAAGCAATTTCATATACAGGACCATTTTAAACAACATGGATCAATTCCAATTTTAAGCTGTTATTTCACTTGAGGTTTCATTAAAAGAGCCAGTTTTGCTTTATCACTCTGCTAGAACCTGTCATGTGTGAGGGACAACCTGAGCTCTTTAACAAGAGACTGGTTGTGAATCTCAAGAGATAGCTTTGGTTTCTGAACTCTGCTTTCATGGCCATAAATCCTTTTAATGCCTTCTTGTAATCTTCTTTGCTCCATCGGTAATAAAAAGCAGGTGCGAAAATTCCCATCCATTCTAGTAACCCTTCTTAAAATATATCCTCAGAATCAGCATAGCAAAAGATCCTCATAAAACTACTTTTGAGTAAATTATTTTGGGATTTTTAAATAATATCACACTGATTTGTCATTTGAAGTGAGCCAGCTACCATCGATTTTGTTTGTTGCTTTCTTCAGAAACTATGTTTACTTTCATCATGAAAGGGATCATTTGATCTTTCTTTTGTTTATAACTAAGATATGAGAAACAGGAAGGCAGTCACTCATGTTGTACTCAAACCTTTCTCACTCCAGGAGTCTCCTTTTTCAAGCTGCCTTTGTTCTTTCTTCCCACGGTGCTTTCTTTACACAAGGAAAGTGTGTTATGTTGCACGGCTATGTCTGATTTCTAACGAAAATAAAGAGCCCTCTACTAACAGCAGTGAATACAGGGGGAGGAATGTTGTTTCATAAGTCAAATGTTAGAATCATGCAGTGATGATAGATAGATGAAAGCTGTAGATTTCAAATAGTATATGACAGCTCGGTAGTGGTAATAAGATGCATCATGGGAATTGGAGTTTACATCTCAGGCATTGATCCTACATAATCAATGTACTAGCTCAGTATGATAGGGCAGCTACCTGTGTTCTTGGGTAAAAATGAAGACTTTAAATTTACTGGCCATAAAAATCATTGCAGACATCACCATATATTAGGATTTTAAACAGATCTTTGACTGTGTAGATACACAAGGAGCTTTTTCAAGGGCAAGGTTCACTTTAGTTCACTTACCATATATGCCGGTGTACAAGACGACTGGGTGTATAAGACGACCCGCCAACATTTCCACTCAAAATATAGAGTTTGTTATATACTTGCTGTATAAGACTACCCCCTCTTCCACACACATTCCACACACCAAATAAAACGTTAAAGAACATCAGATTTGATTTCAACATGTTAATTTATATTCAAATGCTTATGACATGCAGAAAAACTGTCACAAGGCTATATGTTATCAAACATGTACAGTAAACATAAAACAGTGCAAGTTTATTAAACGTAATTCACCAAAGACAATTCACTAAAGCTGAATGGAACAATAAACCTATGGGAGCTGCCATGCTGTTTGTTTTCTAATCTGTTAACCAAACTGGAACAGTCAATGATAGAAGGAAGATAACAAATAGAGGGAGAGAGCAAGTGCCAGGCAAGTCCCTAGCAAGTTTGCTGGCGTGACAGTTTCCCTTTAAAAGCCTTCAAACTCCTGTTTGTCATCTGATATTAAAAGTTGTTATCCAATCCATCCCATAGGACCTTAACGTTATTCGATGCAATTCTCCTCCCCAGATTGCTTAACATTATGCGATTTAAGCGTTATCGGAGGTAAACGTTATCCCAGGTATTACTGTATTTTATTCAACTGAAGTGCATCTGGTGTACAAGATGCCCCCCCCCTACTTGGAGGCATGTTTTTAAGGGGTAAAAAGTCATCTTATACACCAGCATATACGGTAATTCACCACTTCCCAAGATAAAGCTCTGCATATACAAAAAACATCATAAGCTAATTTGGAACTTCTTGGGAGGTATAAAATATATTTGTGCATATATTGGAATGGCTGGATCTAAGTATTCTTTTCCCCAGACCTTAATGGTTTTGTGAAAATTAAACTTAGAATTCCTGAAAATCTGCACCAGATTCTCAGATAGAGGTCTTTTTTTCTAGTAGTGCACTAGTATGTGGTATATTATATAGTATATAAAAAAAATTACAAAAACAATTAAGGATGGCAGTGGTGGTCTTATAGCTGCCCAAGCCGCACACCTGCAGTTTCCTCCAGGCCAGCTGGCCAAAGGAGCATCCGTTAAGGGTGGTGGCAGTCCCACCGCCCTTACCAGATGCTCCCTCGGCCAGCTGACTTGGAGGGAACAGCAGCTGTGTGGCCCGGGCGGTTATAAGACTGCCACCACTGCACTTACCGGACGCTCCCTTGGGCAGCTGGCCTGAAAGGAACAGCATCTGTGCAGCTCAGGTGGCTATAAGACCGCCACCGCCACCGCCGGCACCGTCATCCTTACCAGATGCTCTCTCTGCCAGCCGGCCTGGAGGGAACAGCAGCTGTGCTTCTCCAAGACTGCTGCCACCACCCTTACCCGACACTCCCTTGGCCAGCCGGCCTGGAGGGAACAATAACTGTGCAGCTTGGGTGGCTACAAAACTGCCGCCACCATTATCGGGCATTGTGTTTTTGTATTGTTTAATTATCTCAGTTTATTATTAAAGTCTTTTTGTATTGTGACGGTTTGATATTTCATAATTGTAATTGCGATATTTGGTTTCTTTGAAATGTTTCTGAAAGGTTTTTGAGATTATGGAACTGCAATTGTTTTTGGTAGCATGCAATTGTGATATTTTGTTTCTTTGTTAGCTGCCCAGAGTTGCTCTGCGAGTGGAGTGGCATACAAATTTAACAATTAAGTTAAATTTAAAAAACTAAATTAAATTCCAGCATGAATTAGTATTTCTTGGGTGTTCATAAAGCAAGAAATAACTTACCTTTACAAGTATTGTTAATGTCTGCTCCTGAACATGTGAAGCTATTATCACCATTCACAACTCTCAGGGGATAAAGCAAAGTTCCCTCTTGTATTAAGAAAGGGAACTGGAGGAAACAATACTCAGTGTAAGAAATAAGTTCTCTACAAAGAAACCTGAATAGAGGATATCGGCTATAGCAAAATTGGGTAGAATCCTCTTGGCAAATAAGAAGCTTTAAAAGTAGGTTAGAAACTCAAAACATATCCTTTCTCATTTCTTGCTTCCCTTGACATAATCAGGGAGTGCTTATAGTTCTGTGACAGCCACAGGCAGGTTTCTGCAGATCAGATTTAGCTACCAATTTGCTTCAAGTCTCTTTTCTTCCTCTGATTAGAATCTGCAAGATAAGCAGCACGTAAGTAACTCTGTATTGCCCATTGAGAAGCAACTCCAGTTGAACTTCTATTGTAGGGTCTAAAAAGAGAGCAAAAATTAAAGAAATAAAGGTACTGTATAGAAGATTAAAATAAAAATGAAAGCATAAAGACATTTGATTAGTAAGTTCAGGTTTTTACAAGAAGATATGCATTACTTTATGTAGCTGTTTTTAAAAGAAATACAGTAGTCAAACCTCGCATAAAGAGTGCCTCACTTAAAGAATAACTTGCTTAAGGAGCAGAAGAGTAGCGTGCCTTGGCGGGGCCCGTATAAAAATCTTTTGGGGGCCCTTAGGAAGGGTAAAGATTTGTTTTGTTTACGCACGTTGGGGGCCCCCGTGACCCGGGGCCCCCGTATAATTGATACGGCAGATACGGCGGTAGCTACGCCTCTGTTAAGGAGCAGCATTTTTAAAAAAAAGTTTGCTTCACTTAACAAATAAAACCAACCAAAAACTTGCTTAACAAATAAATTGGGGTTCTCACCCCCCCCCCAAGAAGTCACAATCGGTCACTTACAATGGTGTTTCACTTAAAGAGCAAACTCACTTAAAGAGCAATCCTGTGGAACACATGCTCTTTACGCGAGGTACAACTGCATACTTATTTGCTTGTGTTGTGCGCCATAGAACCTTCTAGAAATTCAACACACTGGGCAACAAAAAACAACTGTTGTTCATTTGTTATGTGGTTTAGATGTGTGTTTCTGCAGGGATAAGCATTTGTTTCATGGGCATCATACCTTCATTTGTGACATATGTCAGGGCTTAACTATACCTTACCAATAACCCATGATTTGAAGAAGGAATTCCTTAACTACTGTGAGCATCTGTTTGGCATAACTGGAACTGTTCTAACCTTACGATGTTTGCATATTAACTTGCTTTTTTTTATCCCCATGTTCCTTCCTTCATGAATTAAACATAGGCTTCATTTGTGTGTCTGAGTATCTAAACATGAAAGACTGCTTCAGTACATCTCTAGAATATGAACATGATTTCAGCTATGTTAATGGGTTATCTGTAAAGTTCAGTTAAAATCTGTTTCCTTTTTTTCAAAAGATCGTGAATGATCACAGGAATTCCTGAGTCTTATGTCTTCATAGTGTATGTGTTATAGATAGTAGAGCTGTGAGATCCTACTTGCCAAGAAGGCAGATGTGAAGGTAGAGGACCCGGTATTCAGCAGTCCAGGACCTCAGTTTATATTCAGGTTGTCTTGTGAAGAGGCTGAGCACTTTTCTCATCTTATCTCACTTCCTTCTCATTCACTCTTCCTTTGTAGTACAGTACCTTTCTCTCTTTTTGTCTTCATTTTACTCCAGTCGACTCTGTCTTAGATTGGAAGAGCATCATAGCATCATTCCCTCTTTGGGGTAGGGTAGAACTAGTATAGTGCGAGAGTCCTCTAAGGAAATGAAAAGGGAAGATCAAAAAGGGAAAGTTCAGCTAGGGAAGGGCTTTAGCACAAAGTGGCACAACTATTTTTAAAAAGAGGGAGTAATGTGCAAGAACTCATGGCATCCCTGTACATGTCATGAGAAGATGACGGGGGTATTGAGGGCATTTTTTGCTAAGGCCGCTGCTTCATGAAAACTTAAAGGAATATAAAGACTCCATCTGGAAGAACCCATAGATGATCAAGTTGTACAGACTTAAAGTACAGTTTTTATGTGTATTTTAATGTGTATTTATGTCTTTTAATGTGTATTTCATGTGTATTTTAATTTGTATTTTTATGTGTTTTTATGTCTATTTAATTTGTATTTTATGTTTTTATGTGTACTGTATTTTTATGCATTTTGTTATTTTGGCTCTGCCCACATCGTTGGCTCCACCCATTACGCCGTGACATTGGCTCCACCCATGATGTCATGACATTGGCTCCGCCCATGGTGGTCGGCTCCACCCACAGTGTGGTAGTAAACATTTTGGCTGCCCATCACTGGTTAAAAGGATTTTTGCTGGAAGAACTCCTCTCAGGGGATTCCTGAATGAGGCTCCTTTCATGTCCCCAAGATCTTTTCCCACCAAAGTGGTCCCAATTTATCTACTTACAATTTCTTGTTTTCGATCTGCTAGGTTGGCAGGAGCTGGGACAGAGATGGGCACTCATTGCGTCTTGCACTACCTGGGTCACGAACTACTGACTTGCTGGCCTTCCAGTTTACAAGGCAAACTTCTTAATCACTGAGCTACCACAACCCCTTCTGCTGTAATGAATCAGACCTCTTTTGGTGGCTAAATAATTCCCTCTTCTAAAGATGGGTTAGGAACAAACTAAACATTTCAGATAATCAACTTAGTCGCCTGTCTCTTTTAAATATTCCACCTATCTCCTCGGTGTTTTTAACTTAAATTTAAATTTTTATGTATGTATTTTTATGCAATTGTTTTTAGTTGTAAAGACGCCCTGAGTCTTTGGAGGAGGGCAGGGTACAAATGAAATAAAAGTAAGTAAGTAAGTAAGTAAGTAAGTAAGTAAGTAAGTAAGTAAGTAAGTAAGTAAGTAAGTAAGTAAGTAAGTAAGTAAGTAAATAAAATCATCTTCTATGAACTTTGACACAGTGTCATTCACAGTAACATTGCATTACAGACAGCAGGTTGTTTTCCCCTTTCTGTTATAAATCATACCTAACAGACTCATATAGCTCTCTCTAACGCCAACCACATCAAATCTCGTTCATGACCACATTCAAAATTAATATCCAAACTCCAGTTTGCGACTTCGTCTCTCCCTATCTCTAACCCCACTCCCTTTACAGCTTTGCAAGGATCATGATTTACTGGGTCAAGGAATGAATGAAAGGGTAGAGAGCTGTCTACCACAATCACTTTAATTGCCATGACTCAGTCCTACAGAATTGTGAGATTTGTAGCTTGGCAATGTATTTAGATGTGTCTGTTAGAGAGCTCTGGTGTGTTGACTGGAACCACAAATGAGAATTCTAAGCATTCTAACAAACTCCATTCTATATGATGGAGCCACGATAGATAAAGTAGTGTCAGACAGTGTACAGCAGATAAACTCCAAACTGACTAGAGAAGATTCCACACAAATATTCCAACACAGAGAGGATGATGAAGGAAGCAATGGAATGTAACAGCTAGCAAAGTCTTCTCAATTCTTCTCAGGATCAACCCACTGTTAATAAAAGAGATTTGGCAAATTCAGGCAGCAGATTCTAGATGTCATGAAAGGGAAACAACCAATTTGTTATTTAGTTGACTATTTGCAGTTGAGGATGGGGAGAGATGATTGTGAGATGTTCATGTATCAAAAATAATTTAGCTGGCTTTAAGTACAATGTAGTTTATGGGGGTGCCAGTTGCTGTCCCCACTCAGGTGAGATACACTGGAATTTTTTTGAAAAATATATAAGTGATGTCTACTTTTGCATCTATAATATGAATTAGTACATGTATTTTATGGAAATCAGTGTCATTTTAGTCCTCCTGTTTTGATCATCATGACCTTCTTTTTTTGTGTGATGAGTGTAAGTGAGAGTTCCACTTTAGAAAGTAAAAGGTTCTAGGCTGGCCTTTTCCGACCCCTACACAGTTCCAGTTATATGTGTTAGAAAGCAGGTACATAGTTTACATTTAGCTGATCTTCCATGGAAAAAATATTAAAAATGGCTTGTAAAAATACCAAGTTTCAATTGAACTAAATGAGAAACAGTATTATTATATCAACAGTGCTGTCACAAATGTGTCCTGTTCTTCTGCAGACCTTTAACTGAAGGGCTCATATTTTCCCCATCTGTTCTCATTAGAAGATTCCCCCACTGTGAACTTCTTAATATACTAAATGAAAATGATTCACAGCAACAACTGTTTATGCAATTAAATAGGAAGTTGTGGGAAATGTTGAACACATGATTACACTGCACTCTATAACTTTTCATTATATACACACATTATTTTTCAGATTTGACTTAATGTTTTGCCATTTTGGCTATATAAATAAGATGAACTGCTTTAAACAGTTTATAACATTTGCATAATGGATGGCTCAAGGAATTCTGAAACCTCCACCATTTCTCTCCAGAGGAACGAACGAACACACACACACACACACACACACACACACACACACACACACACACACACACACACACACACACACACACACACACACACACACACACACACTCTATATGGATGGGTAGGGGCTTATGGGCCACCCTGTAGAGTCTGCCCTTGTAGACAATTCTAAATGCAAAACTCTGCCATGATTTTAAGAATGAATAAATTCTTAATAATGAAATCTGATTAATGAATAAAACGTTGCAGACTTGTATGAAAAAACAAAGCTGGTCAAAAGCTAAGCTACTCAGATGTTTGGCACTTTAGAAATAAAATATAAATGTATGGAGGAAGGAAGGAAATATAAGAAATCCTCTTATAGCAATTCATGCACTACTGTCACATAACATATGGTATATTGGATATTATAATCAATGACTGTATTAGGTCTGTTGTTGCTGTTGCTGTTGTTGATGTGTGCCTTCAAATATACTTGACCTATGTCAAGACTATGAATGAGAGATACTTTATATACTAGCGTATAAATCATGTTTTTGAACCCCCAAAATGAGGTCCAAAAAGGGGACTCAACTTATACTCAGTCCAATGACCTCGAGGGTACAAAAACCATGCTGGATTGAGATGCACAGATCGACAATAAGACAGGGGGAGCTGGTGCATTGCAAAGTGATGTGGGGGAAAAAAAGGATTTTCTCTGAAGCAGCTTGAGAGGCAGCTGCTTCCCCTGCCCTGGTATCGATCGGTGTAGCTAGAGACTAGAGCGATGTTTCCTGCCTCAGTGCTACCAGTATTAGCCCACCAAGCACCTTCCCCTGCAGTGCCACCACTGGTTGGGTGCCAATTCACAGTAAAAAAAATAATATACTACACTACTGTAAACATTCTAAAACATTCTAGAAACAGACACACGCAAGAGCACTACCCAACAGAGTGAGTACACAGACTTTCCCCATCCTCATTCTGAAAAGCCAGCCTATGCTTTTTTGATCACTTCTACAGCTATAGTGGCCTTTCTTGTCAGAAATGGACACCGGTAAACTTGTGCCAAAATAGCTGAAGCTCCATTTGAACATCCAGATGATGATGATGATGAATCCAGTTTTGAAGGCAGGGAGGGATGAAGTTTTGAAGGTGGGGAGGGACGCAGTTTTGAAAGATTTTAACATTGTTGATACCATATTTATTTATTTATTGAATTTATTGTTTGTTGAGCCTATTTTCCACTTATAAAGCTAGTTTACTAATGTTAGACTTGTTAAGCCCTTTTACTGATTTTTTTTTTAAATAAATGTTTAGAAATGTTACCCCACTGATGTCTCAATTAACTTGGTACCATCATTTTATTTTCATGTACTGGTATTTTGAGTATTGAAACTCAATAGCAGCTGTTGCATTTTCTATTCCCTATTTTCCTGGTTTCTTAGGTCAAAATTAGGTATCTCGACTTATATTCAGGTCAACTTATACTTGAGTATATAGGGTATGCAAAATATCCTGTCCTCAACAATTAAAATGCTCCATACAAAGTAAACTGCTTTTATTGTATTGTGCTTTAATTGTACTTTTAAAAAAAGTCACCTAAGATCCAAGCATTTGGGGGGGGGGGAAGTAAAATTTGTATTTGTATTAGGTATCTCGACTTATATTCAGGTCAACTTATACTTGAGTATTTAGGGTATGCAAAATATCCTGTCCTCAACAATTAAAATGCTCCATACAAAGTAAACTGCTTTTATTGTATTGTGCTTTAATTGTACTTTTTAAAAAAAGTCACCTAAGATCCAATCATTTGGGGGGGGGGAAGTAAAATTTGTATTTGTATTAGGTATCTCGACTTATATTCAGGTCAACTTATACTTGAGTATTTAGGGTATGCAAAATATCCTGTCCTCAACAATTAAAATACTCTATACGAAGTAAACTGCTTTTATTGTATTGTGCTTTAATTGTACTTTAAAAAAAGTCACCTAAGATCCAAGTATTTGGGGGGGGGGGAAGTAAAATTTCTATTTGTTGTTTGTCTAATGTCAGTGTTTCAGTGAATTATATTAGCTTGTAAGAAACATTATCTATATTGGTGCACCTTGTTTTTGAAATCTGATTAAGTGATACAGAATTAACTACTGTAATTAATGCTCTCTTTTGGTCCTGCATTCCTGATGTTCAGCTTTCAAGTGACAAGGCATAATGCTTTTTTGATGAGGAGATATTATTCCTACCACAAGTATTATCATAAACCCTGAGTCTCACATGCTTGTTTCCCCACAACTGATAGCAAATCTGTACCAAAATTCTTGAATACAATCCCTTACATTAAATTAGCTAGTACACAATGCTACATTTTAACAAGCTTAAACATATCGCTGACAAGCCTGCCACGAGATGTAGTAGGTTCAGCTTAGACTGTAAAATTCCAACCATGGTCTTTCAATCAAAACCGGTACAACGACCTAGCAAAGCATAGAAAATTAGAACATTATGGATTTTAAAAGCTACGTTGATAATATTTTGAGGCTGTCAGCTTTGCTTTATATCACCAAACACTGTTGATAAACATGCAAATTTGTGGATGCAGTATGGGTTCCAAAATTCTAAAAGATTAGACCTGAAGATGCTATACAATTACCATAATGCGAATAAAAAAGGCATACATCTTCCTTAAACCCTGTTTCAGAAAGTCATTTGTCTATCCCCCCCCCCCGAATATATATTGTCAGCTCTGTTCTTGTGACCCTGATGTTCAAATGTTAGTTTACCACTTAGTGAAGGGAGCACAATTGTAGATCTACTGGTAGCATTGAGGTTGGGTACCTTTTTTTAAAAGAAAGAAAGAAAGAAAGAAAGAAAGAAAGAAAGAAAGAAAAGGTATGCTTGTATATTCTCTATGAAAGCCTCAGAGCCCTATCTCATGGTCTGTTTTGATGTACAAATGAAACTGCTTTAGAAACCAGCATCACATAGATTCAGCTGATGCTCTGCTTCTAACCACAGCTTGGGAAAGCACCATTTTGAAGCATGTGTCCAACCTGGCAGACAGCCCTCATAAACTGATATAATAATAACCATGTGCTGTCAAGTCAATTTTCAGGTTTTCAATACTCAGAAGGGGTTTACCATTCACTTTTCGGGGAGTTGGGTGGGATCCTAGTACTGTACAGCTAGGCCCAGGACCACACAGTCTGGTAAGAGTGAACAATAACTCTAAAACAAGAAACACTTTTCCCATTGAAAACAATAAACTCAAATACATAATTACAGAAAAAACCACAAAAGGTATACAAAAATCTAGCAAAATCCTTATTTTGAAAATGGAGATCTTTAGGATCTCTTCAGGTACTTTCAGTGAGAGAACCTGATGTACTTGAACTGAGTCCCAGGACCAAAGCTTTACTGCCAGAATGAATTATCTTGTGTCAGCCTCTGTAATTGCTCTCAATTGCTGACCTGAGAGTATAGGAATTTGGGGTCCCATGTTGGGTGGCTGATATGATGGGACAGCCACCCCTCCCTCACTCTTTTAAACTTTTAAAATCTTTTAAAACCTTTTAACCTTTTAAAATCTTTTAGATTTTTGTAAATTCATGGTTTAATTCTTTTTTAATTGACTTTTAAGTAATTTATGAACCTTAAGGTTTTAATTTATGAATTTCTGTAAGCCACCTAGAGTCAGGTTCGCCTGATTAGGGCGGGATAATAAATCTAAATAAATAAATAAATAAATAGCTTGGAACATATGTGGAAAAACATGGGGGATTTTCTGTGCTTCATTAAAAAAAAACTTCTTCATATGATTCTGAGCTTCGATTGTCTCTCATATTTTCAGTGTTGTACATTGGGTACATACCTATATGGCAAAATAATGTGAAATCTTGAAGTGCCTGCATGTCTTACTGTATTCACTTTTTGATCCCTGATATTCACTTGCTAGGATAGTTATATAAGCACTTATTACAGTGTGTTGCTGAGTCAAAACCTGATGATATTGATATACAGTTATACCTCGCTTAAAGAGCATAATGCGTTCCACATGATTGCTCTTTAAGCAAGTTTGCTCTTTAAGCGAAACACCATTGCAAATGACCAATTGTGTGTAGGGGGGTTGTGAACCCCGATTTATTTGTTAAGCAAGTTTTTGGTTGGTTTTATTTGTTAAGTGAAGCGAAAATTCAGAGAAAATTCTGCTCTTTAAGCGAGTTACTCTTTAAGAGAAGTGCTCTTTATGCGAGGTTTGACTGTAGTTTGAAATTTCCTTCAATCTGCTGATTATATTTCACTAGTGAACAGTTTTGGTAATGTCACCTACTTTTTCAGCAAAATTTGCATCGTGTCCTATTTATTTTTCACCTCTAGTGCTGTATCTCACAGTCAAATATAATTTCATGTGTTACTTTTATGTTCTTGGATTCTGCTAAAAAAATCTATGGATTCAATTTTTTAAAAGTCTCCCACTCCAAGGATTCATCCCCTAGGATTCTGTCTGAATTTTGGGGGTGAGACTCCAAAACCAACCAACCAACTAACAGTCCCATCCCTTTGAAGGATTCTAAGTCTCCTCTGTTGTGGCTGTCCAAGGAATTTTTTGAATTTCTTGGGAACCCATTGTAAGATGATGTGTAGGCATTTTGCTTCTATCTACAATGTCTTGAATGCTACAGTGCCTTCAGTGGATGTGTCCAGAGTACTCTCTAGAATTCGTATGTGCCATGACATTCAGTTGTTGAGACAAGAGATTATTGCCAAATCACTTACAAGAGAGATGTGATTGTCTAAGTCTAAGTCTAAGTCTAAGATGTGATTGTTCAACTTTTTAGTTGCTTTAGTGTTTTATGTTAAAATTTAATTTTTAAAATATTTTTAAAGTAATAATATAGCCTGTCCCCACCTTTAGATTCTATTGGTGTAGAAATTAGAAATACTTTAAGCAAACAAAGAAACTAAACTAACATGCTAATTGACTAACTAACAAACATTCTTCTTTATGTATTTAGAGAACACCTTCTAACTCAAAGGTACAAGTTATGAAACTGCTCTTAAAGAAGTCCTCTCTCCAGCCATCAATCAATTGCGGATATTCTTCTTTCTGAACAAACTGTGGAAGTAAAGACATTAGTGAGCAGAACATGAAACGGGGAGTACCTCTTTTGGATTGTAATTTACAGAATCCCTTAGCTAGCTTTGCTACTTGTGCTCTTGGGTGACACCAATTATCTCAGTTCACATTACCCTGCAGAGACAGCCTTGATCAGGCTGATGGAAAACCTTTGTCCAAAGAAACTCATTACACCACCAACCCTGAGTAGACATAAGTTAAGTTTTACCAGGACTGTCATTTCCAATGGGCAATAGCCAGACCAGTATAGATAATGAGAATCCAAGGGGAGAAACACATAGTACAACAGTCAAGGTCATTCACAACAAGCAATGAAGAATCCAATACTTGCTCACTTCTGCCGTTAGTTTTGCCTGTCACTCCTGGATCCATCCACCTGTGTTAGGCCTTCCACTCTACCATTCACAAAAGACAACAACTGCCCATAGAAGCTACACTCTACATCAGGGTAGGAAACCAATTGCCCATAGGCCAGATCTGGTCCACAGCACCAAATAATCCAGCCCTCACCCTTGCTCCAGCCACCGGCGGTGGTAGAATCAGCCATGGATGCATTTATGGCAGCCGTAAATGGCAGGGGGACCACCAGTCCGGCTCCCTCAACTGTCTGGAGAAGCATGACTTGGCCCTTGACTTAAAGAGGTTGGCAACCCCTGTTTGTATCTTTCTTATCCCTGTACTGTATTGTTAACTAGGGCCAGCTGGTACTCCTTAGATATGAGCTTGAGGCTTCTAAATATGGACCTTTTATGTAGGAACAAGTTTTTACACAATGCTTTGCTATTTTTGTTTTGTTTATTATGTATAAAGGCTTGTTAATGTCTGGCAGAATAATGGAGTAGACCGTACAGTCAGTGACTCAATGCCAAATGTTGGGCAGTGGTAAATAGCCTGACTCCCTAAAGAGGCCAATGGCTATGGGCGGATGAGCCCCTTTAGGTGGAGGAGGAAATGCCACTGGAAACCATCATATTGGGCCCAATGGCAAAATGAGCGAAGGAGGAATTCTGATTCCCAACTGTCATGGAGGCGGAAGAGGCCATGCCAGATTGGCTGGCTGTGAAGGCATGCCTTGTTAATATCCCCAAGGCTGTGGCAGTCCATTGCAGGCCCAGTGTTAAATCCTGCATGTCTCATTTCATACATGCCACAGGAGATGGCTCTGTGACCACAGTGTGTGGGTCACTTCATGACAAGCTGGGATCCACCTTAAACAAATTTACACCAATGACATTTCCCCTGGATTTTCAGGAAAAAATGTATACAGTTGTACCTCGCTTAAAGAACATAATGCGTTCCACAGGATTGCTCTTTAAGCGAGTTTGCTCTTTAAGCGAAACACCATTGTAAGTGACCAATGGGGGGGGGATTCTGAACCCTGATTTATTTGTTAAGCGAGTTTTTGGTTGGTTTTATTTGTTAAGCGAAGCGAACATTCAGAGATCCTAGCATCCAAATGATACACCAACCTGAAGCTGCTTTTGCTGTGAACTAATCAATGCATCAGCTTCTTTAAGGAGCGGCAAAGAAAGTGCATTTTTTTTAATCTGCGTGTCACTGGGATGCTGATTCACTTAGATTAAATTAAAAGGAAATATTTTTCTTCACCTTTCTGTGTACTATATGAAATGTTTGAAAGAGTAGTCCTGTTAGTCTGTGTTTCAAGAATATCAGAGAGTAAACAAAGCAAACAAAGAAAAAAAAGGTTCTGGGGGAAAAAACATTAATCTTTAAAGGGCCGCAATGCTTTTTGGTCTTTTTGTTTTGTTTTGTTTACTGTCTGTGTACTGTTGATCAAAACCATGACCAGTTTCTCAATTGTCAGCATACAGAAGATAATCCTGTCAACCTCTGGGAATTGCCCTATTAGGGCTACCATAAGTCAGATGTGACTTGATGGCACACAACAACTGGGAATTCTACCAAGTGTTGTTCTACCTCCCCAAATGCCCTCTTCTTGCCAATAATTCAAGTGCAGGGAGTCCTGAACTCTTCTACTATATCTGGCTATCCTGTGTCCTGCAATAATACTTCTCCAACCTAGCCTTATTTCTGATCACTACAATGATTTAGATATCCTCCCTTGCAGTGTGTTTGGCATGTACAGTACTAGTAATATGACAAAATAAGTATTGATGTTCTTGTTTGTTTGCCCCTTGGCTAAACCAACAGTATGTACAGAAGGTTTTGACTGAGGATTTTATAACTGAGAGCTCTGAAATTTCAACTCTTGGTTAGTGGAAATGTGGGGCCTGCTTTTAAGACAGGATGTCCATCAATGATGTGCCAAGAGAGAGAGAGAGAGAGAGAGAGAGAGAGAGAGAGAGAGAGAGAGAGAGAGAGAGACTTCTGTTATAAAGCCTAATCACAACAAGCTATTAAACTTGAAAAAGGAGCTCAATTAATCATATGTGGTCTAGCAGGGGAATAAATTTGAAAACTAGTGTATCAGTAACCTGTTTTTTCTATGACAAGCATGGTAATCATTTCATTCCCTCATTACAGTTTCTAGAATTCTGACACATAGTTCACAAACATTTTTCTTCTGTTTATTAGCACTTCAGAGAAATACATTATTGAAAGACTTCACAAATGTTTTTCTTTGTTAATTCTCAAAACACACGAGAATGTAAGAATTAACATTTCTTCTGTAATTTGGTGTTTATTCTTTTATTCATGCTGAGTTCAATGGATTACATTGGGTCTTCTTTTAAACCAGGCCACTGACAAAACAGCTATAAATTGGTAATAGTCAAAGGGAATTGTAGAAAAGCTTCCATTGCCTAACACAGCCCTCTAGATCAGGGATTCTCAACCCATAGCTCATGGGCCAGATGCTGCCCACAAACAACACCATTTCATGCGGCCCACCACCAACTCCACCACACCAATCTGGTGTAGGAAGGGCAGAATGGCTGCCTAGCCCCCGAAGCTGTCTGAGGAAGCATGACCTGGCTCCCAGCTTTAAAAGTAATACAGTAATACCTCAGATAATGTTTACCTTGGATAACGCTAAAATCGCATAAGGGTAAGTAATCTGGGGAGGAGAATTGGATTGAATAACTTTAAGGTCCTATGGGATGGATCGGATAACAACCACTAAAGCCTGTGCAGTTACAATGTATCTCTATGGAGCTTTACCGTTATCCGCTCCATCCCATAGGATTTTAATATGCATCGGATAACACTAAAAATCGGATAACACCAAGACTTGTGGAGCCAAGTCTTAGCGTTATCCAAGCTATTACTGTATTTGCAAATCCTATGTGTGTCTGCTCAGAAGTAAGGTCTGTTGAATCCAATATCTAATTTCTGGCTAAGTATGTCATAGGATTGCTGCCTTAGAATTAAAACAGAGTCTTCATGTCAATAGAGGCAGAACTTGCTAATGAGGTTAAATTTGTTCAGAAGCAGCAGTTTAGTTTGTTTTGTTTGAGGACTGATTATTGGGAGATGAGTCAGGGATTCAACTGCAAATGTTTTGCTCAGTCACTTCAGCTTTTAGCAACTGTGTCTACAGAAGGAAAAATATTTTCTTTCCTTCTCTCTTCTGGTCTAGTTTTACCTTTAGGCCAATATATTTTTGAGGATCTGTATGTGCTAATGGTGCACAGGCAGTTGTGTTATTTAGCAACATGCCGTTTGCAGTCACACAAAGGAACATGAACAAATAGTCCCTTGCTCATCATTATTTGGATGCTAACAGGAGACCATTCTTAGTTACTGAAATCATTCTGGTTTAAGGTCCACATAACCACAGGCATAGTTGACATATCAGAGTGGTAGAGCACCCCTACCTTTTGGGAGAAAGGGGCACTGCCTTCATCAGCCATGACTCCCCACATAGACATTTATGGTCCAACCATAAATTCCACATGAAAGCCGAATGTCCCTTACATGTTACCCAACATATTTAAAATTACTTTGGCTTTTACTAACTTATTTCAGTGTTCTCTATATCCTTAGCACTTTCATGAAGGTCTCAAGGGAATGCTATCCTAGGTCCAGTGGCCACCTGAGATATTTTAGGATGGCTTTAGCATAACATGGAAACTATTTATGATGAATGAAAATAATGCTATGCTGACATAGTCCATACATAAGCAGTGGTAGGATACAGAGCATCATCCTACCCATCTTCAGCTATGGATGGCTTCAAAATGTGATTAGTTTCATTCTCCCTATGGTGATTTTTGCAATTATTGCATGATAACCTAGGAGGCTCCTAAATAATGCAATCATTATCACATGAAGAAGATGTAGAAAAGCTCAGTGATATTTAAGCACATTTTTATGCATTGCATTTTTATGCAACTACTACACAGTAAGTTTCTGGGTCATCTTTTTCCAATTTTATGCAAAGTGTTGTTTTCATTTGATCAACACTTCTCAGCCGAATTGCTTATTTTGAGGCCTCTCTAAACTGAATTATAGAATTGAAATTTGAAATAAATAAAAATGAAATAAATATCTCCATATTTATTACCCTCCCTTACTTTATGGAATATTCTGCTTTTGGATGCATGTAAATGAAATACGCACACACCAAGTTTGCAAAAGTCTTGTCTGTTTGCTCCTGCTGTGTTATGTTAGCCTACAAGCCTATAGACCCTTACCTGGAGGTGAGCAATATTAAAAACCTAGTGGGGCATAAATCTAAGCAGATCGGCATAAGATTGTGTTTCTTATTGTTCTGAGTAGTATTGTTCAGACTGAACCACCTATATAAGAAATAGCAATAACACTTATATATCGCCCCATAGTGTACTCTCTGGACGGTTCATAAGAAAATTAGCATTTTTGCCCCCCCAACATGCTGGGTACTCATTTTACCAACCTCGCAAGAATAAAGGTTGAGTAAACCTTGATCCCCATCAAGAGTAAACTCACAATGTCAGCAGTGTTTGTCTGCAGTACAGCAGTTTAACCACTGCACCACAAAGCTCTCTCTGTAGTGCATCTTGGCTTTCTTTCACTTAGATGATGATGATGATGATGATGATGATGTGTATTTAATGTGTTTTGTGTGTGTTTTAATGTGTATTTTTGTGTATTTTTATGTTTATTTTATGTGCATTTTTATGTGTTTTAATGTGTGTTCTTGTGTGTTTTTATATGTATTTAATTTTTACTTTATGTGTTTTTATTTGTTGTTTTAAACTTTGGCTTTGCCCATGATGTTGGCTCCATCCATGACATCATGATGTTGGCTCCACCCTTGATGTCATGACATTGGCTCCACCCATGACATTGGCTCTGCCCACAACATTGGCTCCGCCCACAGTGTGGTAGTAATTTTTTTTTTTTGCTTTTCTTCCTCTACTATCTGTTTCACCTATAGAAGTCCTCTGCCACTCTTAGCTCTTGGTAAGTACAAATGATCGACATCACTTTTTGGGTGCATGGCGTGATGCATTGTCATTAGCTGCCTTGTTTTTCAGTCTAGGCTGTCTAATTCCATTTGGTTCCAAAGAATTATCCCAGGTGAATAACAGCTAACAGGCACTGCCCAGGGATTAATTGCCTTGATGATATTGCCTCCACTCAGTTTTGACCTCAGGATTTTCTGGACTCGCTTTATGTATTTTGAAGAAGTAGTTCTTTTGACTTGGTTGTGTAGTAGGTCAGAAGCTTCCAGAGCTCCCAGGTACTTGTATCCCTCTTCTGATGTTATTACTTTGATATATTCTCCACTATCTAATTCAAATCCATCACCTTTGATAATTTTGCCTGTCTTAGCAGTAATTTTGTTGTTGTTGTTCAGTCGCACAGTCGATTCTGACCCTTTACGACCCCATGGACCACTGTCCGCCAGGCACCTCTGTCCTCCACCATCCTCCTCAACTCGCTCAGCTTTGTGCCCATTGTATCTACAATACCATTTAGCCACCTCATTTTGGCCCCCCCTTCTTCTTTTGCCCTCCACGCTTCCCAGCATCAAGGCTTTCTCAAGCGAATCCTCTCTTCTCATTTGATGTCCAAAGTACTTTAGCTTCGTCTTTACTATTTGACCTTCTAAGAAGCAGTCAGGGTTAATTTCTTCTAAGATTGACCTATTTGTTCTCCTCGCGGTCCAGGGGACTCTCAAAACTCTCCAACAGTAATTGTTGCACACTTATTAATTCCAAATTGCATTCTAATGTCTTTTTGTTGTTCAGTCGCACAGTCAATTCCGACCCTTTGCGGCCTCATGGACCACTGTCCGCCAGGCACGTCTGTCCTCAACCATTCTCCTCAACTCGCTCAGCTCTGTGCCCATTGTGTCTACAATACCATCTAGCCATCTCATTTTTGGCCGCCCCCTTCTTCTTTTGCCCTCGACCTTTCCAAGCATCAAGGCTTTACTAAATTTATTTGTAGTTTCCAGCAGTGCTTTTAATTCAGCTCTTGTCTTTCCAAACATTTTTAGATCATCCATATAAAGCAAATGTGAAACCTTCAGTCCTTTCTTAGCCAATTCATATCCACAGTTTGTTCTATTTAGAATAGTTGTCAGTGGTGTCATTGATAGTACAAATAGCAAAGGTGATAGTGAGTCCCCTTCAAAAATTCCATGCTTAATTTCAACTTCACCAAATTCTTCTCCACAGGCCATTAACTTTACTCACCATAGCTTCATTGAAGCTTTCATGAAACTTTAAATATTGTTGCTAATTCCAAAAATGTCAAGGCATTCCTCAATCCAGCTGTGTGGAACAGAATCATATGCCTTTTTATAGTCAATCCAAGCCATAAACAAATTTGTTCACCTTTTCTTTGAATTATTGAAAACCAGTTTGTCAATTAATAACTGATCTTTGGTCCTCTTGAGTTTTTGTAGCACCCTTTCTGCTCTTTTTGTTGTTCAGTCGCACAGTCAATTTAGAACCTTTGAGACCTTATGGACTATTGCATGAAGGTTTGTTAGTGACTTTTGCCAGCATCCATGGAGTTCATCTAACCCCCCCAAAAAAATAAAAAAACCCTCCAGTTTTTTATTCTTGTATAGCTTCTTTCGTTATCTGAAAATTTCCCATTTTGGATGCTTTTGCTAGATTTTCAACCTGCTTGATCCATATTGAATTTTCATCGTGCTCATTATTTTCCCACAAGCTTTTCCAAAATTTCAGAGTGCTTTTTTCTTTAGGCTTTTTGCTTGCACTGGCTTCACACCTGTTTTCAAGGATCTTGTAGAAATAACGTTGTTTAACTCTAAACTGTGAATTTTGCTGAAACTGCAGTACTCTGTTGTCATATTACTTAATCTTTTCTGCAATGGCCACAACTCTTTGTTTCAACTCTTCAATTATAACTGCAATACCCTTGTTGCTCAAGTTATACTTTGTTATCAGGCTACTTTTGATCTTCCTATCTTTTAGATTTCCTTGTCTTAGATTCTTCAGATAACTCAAATCAGATTGAATGCTTTTAATTTTCAGCTCCAAGCAAATTTTCCATTTTGGATTTCTTTTTAAATCCCTTGACACTTTTGGACTTTCAAACCCAGTTCTTCAGTGGTAAAATAAGCTGCTGCTCAGGGGATGCCCGAATGAGGCTCCTTTCATATTCCCTAGATATTTTTCCCATCGAAGTGGTCCCTATTGATCTACTTGCAATTTCTTGCTTTCACACTTCTAGGTTGGCAGGAGCTGGGACAGAGATGGGTACTCATTCCATCATGCAGTACCTGGGTCTTGAACTACTGACTTGCTGGCCTTCCAGTTAACAAGGCGAGCTTCTTAACCACTGAGCCACTGCAGCTCACTTAGTTTAAAGAATTCTGGAAATGTGTTCCTGCAAATCTTTGGACATCAGTGTAGTTCCCTAGTGGCACTTCCATAAACCACAGCTGGAAAGTTATCTGTGATCACATGCCTCATCTTCAAAGCCGAAGATGTACATTCTTAAAAAAACTTTTTTGGGGGCGGGGTTGTGAAAGGGCATTGCCCCATGTACCCCCGTAATAAGGAGACAGACAACTTCAAGTTTGGTATAAAAATTGGGCCACTTTATTAACTTGTATCTTCAAACTTGGTTAACTTTGTTAAAGTAAGTAACTGCCCTGCAAAAGGGGCCGCAGTAGCACTGGTAAGGTTATATAAGATATTATAATCCACTCTACTATTTGCATAATAATTTGGCTAAATTTAGTGTAAAATAAATTCCCAATTATCCCTATGTCAGAAGTGTTTTCTTCCTGCTTGACTTCTGACTCCCACCGGATGAACTATTTTTTGGGTCTACAAGCTGTCAAGCTTGGCAGACCCTAGTTCATGGGCCACATTTGACTGTTCAAATGCGTCCCGACCCGATTATATAGGGATCCAATAAATTCCTTACCAGTGCTACCCGCCACACGGGGAGGAGCCAACACTACTCACCGCCCCCCCTCCCCGGACACGAAAAGTTCGTGCCTAAGGCCGTGATGCAGGGCAGTCACAAAAAGAGCCAGGCCAGCATCCGAGAGGTGCACCCCATCTCGGCGAAAAAGGGATCGGTTCTCAACCCTGAGCCCAGGGTGTTCCACAACCGTACCCAGGCCTTCATCTGCCATGAAGCGTGCCACTGACCGGTTGACGCCACGGCGGACACGGTCAACTCTGCGAGGGTCCACAGCACCACGGTAAAGGGCGCGAGGAACCATATTCGACCAGATAAATCTGGTAGAAGGCCAATGCTGGTGAATGAGGGCCAAATCTCGGCGAATCGCCACACTAAGGCCAACACCAGTGACCCGACCAAGATCGTTACCCCCCAAATGAATGAGGAGAATATCAGGTGGCACACAGCGGTTGGCATCCGAAATGAACTGCAGAAGGTTCTGCCACAACATGCCACGGAAACCACGCCAGGAGATGAAGGCCAAGTCTCGAAGCCCCAGGTGCAGACCACAAGGAGAGGAAGCCGCATGGCGAGCAGCCCAAAAGACGAAGCTGTGCCCTATGATCCAGACGCGGGCACGAACGGAGGAAGATGCAAAACCTGGAAAACAAAAAGGAAACAGGCGGCCAGCGAGGTAGCTAGACAGGAAAGGGGCGAACGTAAGAACGAAAACAGGCTGATGCCCAACGGCCCATCCGCATGATGTCCGCCGCCGAGTAGCCAAATGCTGACGCAGTGGAAGCTGCACCTATCCTAAAAGAATGTGTACAGTAACGGACACCCGAGAGACCCTGAGCCGCGAGGGCTGAGCTGGTAATCTTCCAAAATTGAAATCGGGTGAGGGGAGTACCATCCCTATGCACAAATAGGTGGCCCGGTACATCAGGACGAATGGCCAGGTAACGGGCCACAGCGGCCACAGGACAGATATCTGGAATACTACAGCGGAGAAGCAAAAGGGGAACACCACGACCGGACTGGTCCGTTTTGGATGAACGGATCGTCAGGCGAATGGAAGAATCCAATACCGAAACATCCGAAACCGCAAGGGCCCGGCCAGATCGATCGGTCCTGGAAGCAGGAACCAATTCGCCGACCCTAAGGGCGGCGAAAAAGGCCACGGAAGTGGCAGCATGAAACAACGTCGCCTCAAAGGCGTCTGAGCAGATCCCGGGCCAAGTCGCAGCCAAACGCCGCAAAACATCAGGTGAAATAGGTGAGCGCGAGTCAGGAACCGGACCAAGCTCCCTTGACCAGCCCTCCAGAACCCTGCGTATGCGAAAATCCCCAAGAGTGTCCGGGAGACCATTGGCCTTGGCAGCAAACGCCAGGGCAGACAGGCGGCCACGAATCGTGCGGGGGGCCAGGCCCAAGCCACGCAGGTGTAACATAAACTGCAGAACATGTGGAACGGGGATAGGCCAAATATCCGGAAGTCGATGAATTGCCCGGAAGTCCGAAAATGCCTGGCAGGCAAGTCGGTATGCCGAACGTGTACGGCTGGACAATGAGAGGCCAAGGGCCCTGTTCACCTCTACCCTCCAAGGTTCCAAAGGAATTCCGGCAGGATGGAAGGATGCTCCTGTGCCCCAGGGGCCAACGCCCTGAACCGCGACATCTGTAAGCGGGACAGGGCGTCAGCAATGGAATTGTCATTACCCGGAATGTGACGGGCATGAAATACAATATTCAGCCGTAGGGCGGACAAAACAAACTCGCGAACCAGAACCATAACCCTAGGAGAACGCGACGTCTGGGTGTTAACAATCTGTACAACGGCAGCGTTGTCACACCAAAACGTGACGTCCGAATCCCGCCACTGCAAACCCCACAAAGTAAGTGCACCCAATATGGGGAAAAACTCTAAAAAGGTGAGATCCCGTAATATGCCAGAGCCGTGCCATCGCTGGGGCCAAGGGCCGCAACACCATTGTCCAGCGAAATAGATGCCGTAGCCAAACGCCCCAGATGCATCGGAGTGGACCTGGAAAGTAGATGACAATTTTAGTTGTGCACGCCAAAAAGAAACCCCATTAAAATCCCGAAGGAAGGACAACCAAACAGAAAGGTCAGCACGCATGCCACGTGTTAACCTAGTACGATGATAACGTCTGGTTAAACCTGCCATGGCATCGCAAAGGCGACGTGCAAAGGCTCTGCCAGGGGCCACCACCCTACAGGCAAAATTAAGGTGCCCATGGAGCTCCTGGAGCTCCCTGAGCGTAACCTTGCGCTTGCCAAGGAGATGTAGGATCTTATCCACTATGCGGGTAACCTTGTCAATAGGTAACCGCGACGTCTGGGCGACTGTGTCCAACTCAATGCCCAAAAAGGTCAGGGTGGTGGCAGGGCCCTCAGTCTTCTCAGGAGCCAGAGGAACAGCAAGCTCATTCATAAGCTCCTGAAAAGAGTGCAAAAGGTGTGAACAACCTCCGGTACCAGCTGGCCCCCCCAAGAGGAAATCATCCAAATAATGCGCTACCGTGTCAGCACCCGCCCTACGAACAAGCGCCCAATGAAGGAAAGTGCTGAAACGTTCAAAAGCGGCGCACGAAATGGAACACCCAAAAGGCATAGCCCTATCGACAAAATACATGCCGTCAAAGCGGAACCCCAGCAACTCAAAGTCGTCCGGATGGACCGGGAGAAGGCGAAAGGCAGACTTAATGTCACACTTTGCCAACAAAGCTCCCGAACCACAGGATCGAACCATGGTCACCGCCTCGTCAAAAGACGTATACCGTACAGAACATAGGCCATCCGGTATAGCGTCGTTGACAGAAGAGCCCTCGGGATAAGATAGGTGGTGTATCAAACGATACTCGCCCGAGGACTTCTTGGGCACAAGCCCAAGCGGGGACACCCTGAGGTTGGGATAAGGTGGGTGGACAAAAGGACCCGCCACCCTGCCTGCAGAGACCTCTTTAAAAATTTGGGCCCGGGCAACATGTTCCAGACCCACAATGGACTTGAGATTAGGGGCGTCCTGGGGCCGGCGGTCCCCAACAACCGGGATCCGGAAACCATAACTAAAACCTTGGGATAGGTAAGTAGCATCTCCGCGCCTAGGGTAGACCCGGAGCCAACGCTCGAGCACCTCAAGACGGACCGGGCTGGGCCCCTTTGGAAGGGGCAGAATCAGTTGCGGGGCGCTTAGCGCCTGACTGGTCCCGCCCCCTGCCTCGGGCCCCGGCAGCGCGGAAACATGAACTGGCTGGGTGAGGGCCAGAACAGATGGAACACTCGTGCCGGAAACGGCACGGCTTACGGTTGCAGCGGCCCGTCGAGGAGTAGTCCCAGCACAGCAGACGGGCTGGAACCCCCTGCCCCGCCGGTTGGCGGGGTAACTGTGCTGCGGCGGGGCGCTGAACCAGGTGACCGCAATCAAAGCGATCACCAAGTGCGGGGCGAGACGGCGTCATCAGCTGAAGCCAGAGTAGGGAATGTTGTTCGTCCCAACGCATGGCGGGCCGGATCGCGGCCCTCATACGAAATGTTTCATCGTACGTGAGCCATGCCTGCCCCGGAAAGTCCACGTACGCACGATAAATGATATCGAGGTACTGGAACAATGATTGGGCCATATCTGGGTGAGCCCTAATCAGGACCCCAGCGTAGATCAAATATGCGGGCAGCCAATTAGCCCAAGTACGGGCAGGCTTTTTGCGCCGCGCCAAATCCTTATCACGCTCATCCTCTTTGTCTTTTTCCTCCTTCGTGGAATCACGATTAAGGAGGCTGAACAGGTCCACATATTCCCTGCGCCAAATTTTATCACGGGTTGCAGGCAATAAATGGTCCCCCAGAGGGAGAGATTGATCGCCGAAAGGCATTGCGGCGCGAGGCACCGAATTATACCCAGTGTTACCCCAGGAACCAGGGAGCCAGGTGGGTGCCATAACGGCCCCAGAGGCCAAAGGTGAAAATTGTGGGGGAGGATATGGAGCAGTCCAATGTGAAAAGGCCGGAGGAGGTGCAGCCACCCAATGCTGGGGCACAGGGTTGGGGGCCTGCTGCGGCCAGGGCCATTGTACCGGATTCGGGACGTATGGAAGTGTAAGAGGTGTGGGGCTATTTTGAACCACATGCTCACCCGTAGCCACGCCTGACACGGCAGGGGGCACGTCGTCCGGAACCGGTGCGGCCTCAGGGGCCGGAGGCAGCACAGCCAATGGAACCGGAACAGCGTCGTGGGCCGGAGCGACAGACAGGGGCTCTGCCGGAGGCAGGAGACTAAGATATGGTGCACCATCCGGAGCACCCTGAGCCTCGGCGTCCGACAAGGGAGGAGGCCTATTCGCCTCCAGTTGAGCCAGGCGCTCTTGGAGGGAAGCAACCAGCCCCCTCCAATCACTATTGTGAGGATCCGATACCACCTGGGCCGCCCGGCGTGCTGAGCGGCGAATGGCCGGAACAAGGTCGAGGCCCGCGGCCCTCTCCAGGGCCGCCAAGCGCTCCACCAGAACACTAGGGTTAATCGGAGCAACCTCCAAACCCCTGGCACGTTGGCTGGCAAATGAAGAAGGCGGTGGGCGGGCGGGCCGCCGGGGCCGCGCAGCAGGAGCCTTTTTGGGAGCCATAAGGGCAAAAACAAAAAGGCAAGCTAGGAGAAAGAGAGAAGCCGGCAGGCAAGGCAAAAAGCAGGAATTAGCAGAGCTAGTAAAATTATATATGTTCCCACTCGCCTCCTAAATTAAACTCCCCTCTGGAGAATCAAACCCGGGCCCTCTGCTTACGTGGCAAGCTGTTAACCTCTAAGCCACAGAAGTTACACAAGTAAATTAGGGAAAAAACCCAAGCTATAGCTGGATCCCTATGAGCAGAGAGGGGGGGTTGTGCTAAAAGCAGCCTCAAAAATTAAAGTAAAAGGCACACAAAGCCAGAAAAAGACCACAAGGCAGAGAAACGGAGCTCCACTAAAAAACTGGAGCTCCCACTTGCCTCCTAAATTAAACTCTCCTCCGGAGAATCAAACCCAGACCCTCTGCTTACGAGGCAAGCTTTCAACCTCTAAGCCACAGAGGATACACAAGTGAATTAGGAAAAAAACCCAGGCTATAGCTGGGATCTCTATGAGCAAGGAGGGGGGGGGGATCGTGCTAAAAGCAGCCTCAAAAATTAAACTAAAAGGCACAAAAAGCCAGGAAAATACCACAAGGCAGAGAAACGGAGCTCCACTAAAATTGGAGCTCCGGAGAAGCCAGCCAACCGTGCCAAAAGCTAACAGCAAAAGACAACAAGCTTTGTTTGTGCGATGCCCAAATAAGGGCATCACTCCACTCCTCCCTTCAAGCTCGTCCCCGATGCTGTCTCCATCCGGGGAACCAGGGCAAAGCGCGCGCCAGCAGCAACTGCTGCTAGCGCACGACCATTCTGTTTGCTATTACTTTCAGAGATAGAAAAGCTGCTTAAGGGGTACCCTATCTCATGTGCCAAAGCAATTTTCTTCCTCATGAGTAATCTGCACCCTGATTTTGGAGTAAACACCATGTCCTGCTCTGAATCAGGAGTAATGGGAAGTTAGTCATTTGAAAAATCCATTCTCTGAATGTTCACTTCGCTTAACAAATAAAGCCAACCAAAAACTCACTTAACAAATAAATTGGGGTTCTCAATCACACACACCTCCACCAGAAGTCACAATTGGTCACTTACAATGGTGTTTCGCTTAAAGAGCAAACTCGCTTAAAGAGCAATCCTTGGAACACATTGTGCTCTTTAAGTGAGGTACAACTGTAATTCCTATACTGGGGGCTTATTGTGTGTCTAGTCCCTAAATCCGTGATGGTGAACCTTGGCACTCCAGATGTTCTTGGACTTCAATTTTCAGAAGCCCAAGCCGCCATTAATCTGCACGAATGGGTTTACTGTGATTCATCCGGCCTGCGCTGCCCTTGTCGTTCCTGGAAGTGGAAGTAAAATGTGCCCGTACGGGCTTCTTGGGCTTCTGGGAATTGAAGTCCAAGAACATCTGGAGTGCCGAGGTTCACCATCACGGCCCTAAATCATATACCTAATAAGCCAAGTTCCATGGATTTGTGAACATTTCTTTTGGCAGTTCTGGAAATTCTTAAGTGACTTAGAAAGTGAAAAGTTTATATACCATTGAAAAAGGACCAATCCTCTTTGACCCCAATCCTCAAATAATAAACTATCTGTTTCCCCTCAGATTGTGAAATAAATTCTTCAGTCTTACTTCCCCTTTCTCTTAAGTACATTTCACCCATGCAAATAAATTGCCTTCAGCATAAACAATATGAAAGACCAGCTCAGCATGATGGGATATTTGAATAAAGACTATGTTTGATACAGGAAATAAAGTCATTCTGCAATTATTTTGTGCTAACTGGGGAGAAAAAGCAAAATTCTTTACACTGTGATGTACTTTATTCCATGAGTGGCTTCCTGTTGCTAGGTATGCTGTAGAAACTGGAAAATAATATTAAGTTAAAAATATCTGAAGAATAGGAAAGCCAATCCATAGCTCAGGAAGTTACTGCTAACCAATCCTTCTCCTGCCCACTGAAGCTGACGTGGCTGTAACCAGATTAAGTGGTGACAAATTATATGTCACATAAAATGCATGGACTTTGTCATCAAAGAACTGTAGCTGAGTCAACCACACAGGAATGTTAATAACAATTTCGAATCCATCTTCCCATGTTCAAAATGTACAAGTTTGAGTTTTTAAAGTAAAATAATTGACCGCTTAGTGCCAAAGTTGAAATGGTTTGCCTTTTTTATACATATTTCTTGTATGGGTTTATTAGTTTATTAAGTCTTGGGAAAACTGACTCCTTCCCGTACAGATCCTTTGTTCCTGCTCTTCCTTCAGGACAATAGGAAGCTAATTTATTATTATTATTATTATTATTATTATTATTATTATTATTATTATTATTATTATTATTATTATTATTATTATTATTATTATTATTATTATTATTATTATTATTATTATTATTTGTCCAATTTGTTATCCCGCCCCAATTAGGTAAACCCAACTCTGGGCGGCTTACAACACAACCAGAAAAGACATGGCTTAAAACAACAGTACACAGCAAATACACAGCCAATATGACACTCCAACATGCCTCATACATATTAAAATTCACTTATCCGTTAAAATTGAGACTACAGTTAATTGAATATTAAAAATTAAAATTAAGTTAGAATTAAACTTTAAGAATTACACTTACACAAGTTTCAAAACAACAATAGGCCAGTAGGTGCAACAAGGTGTGTGTTGCACCTTGTAGTTAGTAAACACAACAAAACATTAAAAAAGACAAAAATATTGTGGTACCTTAAAGACTAACTCCTGTATTTAAATGTGAGATTTCCTGAATAATTCAGCCAGTTATTTTAATGCAAACAACATAAAGTGTGTTTATGTAGAGACACAGATGGGTACTTATCCTTTGATGGGTGTGTAGTCTTATTGCACTTAATTCTGTGTCTTAAAAAAGTTTTACTCTAAGTCAATTTTTAATCATTTCATCCACTTGACTTGCCGACTTCACAAGATGTTGAAGCAACAGCTTTCTGCTCCCTTTTAGAAAGGCTTGATCAGAATTTAATTAAGTGACCTCGTTATTCTATAATCTTGACTAAGAAAGGTCTCATTATTTTTGCCAAAGGCACTTAAGCAATTAAGCTTTACCCTGCAATGTTGTCATGTTGGCAATGAGCCCTCTTCAGCTACAGACACTGAGGTCTTTTTTTTTTAAATAAAAAAAATCCCTTCTACAGGGACAAGATTTATTGGACTTACTTTTTTGTTGCTGCCCCGCAAACATCATGCTACAGAAGTGATAGCACCCGCCACTGCACCAGACAAGGAGAAATGTTTCCTGTCTTCCTGTCTCCCTAAAACTGTCAGAGAAGAGGGTAGTGGAGATGAGTTGACATATTCCCTGCCACTTCCTGCTGGTATAGTAGCCTATCCTAGTTTAGCTTTGACCCTCTCCACATTTATTGCACGTGGACCCCATCTTCTTCTCATTCAAAAGATACTGCGTCTCATGAGTTGAGAAAGACGTCTATCCCTAATGTACATGGAAATGGTACCATATAAAAAATGGAGAAGGGCTGAAAACACTTGTTTTTTTTGTTTAAATAAGAAAACAAATGGGCAAGAAATGCTACATTTGAGCTGAGCCATGACTGTATTTACATATTATAATGTTTAAATGTGAAGCCTCCATTTAATGTTTTGTTTAAAAGTCAGGAGGTAGAAAGACCTCTACTCTTTTTCTCCCCGCCTACAGTCATGACACAATATTAAATGTGCTTTCATGGTGGTCATTTCAAGCAGCAGCTGAGCACTAACTTTCTTGCCTTTCAGTATTCAGATCTGATGCCCTAGCTCTGTTTTTAATTGATTTTTTTTTCTGCCAACCAAACCTGGTTTAAGTGGCAGCTCTTGCCTTCCCTGCAAAAACAAACACACACAACAACTAGAGATATCTGACATTTCCCTAGATTTTGGAAGTGGTGACATCTCTCATGAACCAATTACACATTGTTCTCTTTCAGTAATAATAACATGTTGCTTCTGTTAAAAATGATATTCTCCCCCCCCCCCCCTGTTATCCAAACTACACATTATTTTTAAAAATAACTACTAGGACTGAACATTTTGCTTCCAAATGCCAGATCAACAAATTAGAAAAACATTATTCACCCAGGATGTTTGGATGAACTCGCCAAAATGGCCTCCATCAATAAAGCAGTGGGGATGTGAGAATGACGGCTTGTCAAGTGGTCTCATGTCTACTTGCCTGCCTTCTCTGTTGGTGGGATTTGGAATCTGGCTACCTTTGCTCACTCACCCCCCAATGACGAGACAGACAAGCGGAATGGTGTTAAGCAATGGGCCACTTTATTAATCAAACTTTTTTAACCATAACTACCTGCCTGGTGAAAGTAGCACGAGTGAGGGATGGCCTTCCTCCTTCCTTTGATGTTATTGTGGGGGAACGCCTCACTTACCTGGGCATTCCCCCATTAGTAAATTCAGGTGAACATATTACTGAGTCCACCATCCCCAATACGGTGTTCTCCTGTTCCTCAAGCGCGTTTGGCTGGGCACCGCTGCCTTCACCTAGTCATGCCCCCCATTTACTGAGCCAAATGCGCTCCATCCCTGAATTGGGTAAAATCCATTCCTGTCTCACCCGTGCTTCCCGCCAAAGTGACCAAAAAACAAAACAAAGCAACCCCAAGCACAACCCAATGCAAGCAGTATGGGATGGGTGAAAACTCCAGGTACCCATGGTGCCAATCAGGGTACCTGCAAAAATTCCCATCCGGCCCACAAAGTGACCAAAATAATCACACTGCGGCAAGGGAGGTTGCATCGCCTCATGAGTGATGCAACCTTTTATAGCTGTGGCTCTGCCCCAATTATTGCCGCCAGTCTGTCTCGCCCCAGGAATGGGTGCGAGCAAAGCGCGCGCCAAAAAGATCCCTGTCTGGCGCGCGTGCATTTGTGTGTGTAGATAAAAGCAAGGCAGAAAAAAAAGCTGTCCAGTACATTTCACCTCTCCCTTGGAAAAATAAAATGATCAGTCTGGATACTTCGTGTTTAAAGAAGTGAAAACATCTACTTACAAACAGCACATGGTTACGTACTTTCCTTTCACATAGTATAGAGCTACATCTCCACACATCTATTCTCCTCCTCTTCCTTCCCTATCCAATTCCAAATATTGGCTATCATCATGGCAATCAGTCATGAAGACTGTCCAGAGAATATAATGCAGTGGCCTTTCATATGCCTTCTGCATCACAGCATGGTACCCATCCTGTTCCGCGAGTCACTTTCTGGTCCCTAAGCCCTTTTGGCACACAAAGTCCTCATCAGCCCCAGGACAGTATTGATGAAGCTGCTGCCCTCCATCAAGATGGATTCAAGTGGGATTTAATCCACTTGGGGACCATCATCCTTACCTGTGGACCTTGCCACCCAAGGCTGTTAGTCCTCAGGGTTGTCGTTAGATAACCACCGCCTGACACTCAGCTTTGAGTCACTGACGGTATGGTCTACTCTATTACCATAGCAGGATAACCTGGCCAAACTGGGACATCTATCTTTGGAGAACAAAGTAGAGAACAGAGAAACAACCAGACAGCAAGGGAACAAAAAGAAGGAATGAATGGTCTCAAGAACTGTGAAGCATGAGGAAAAAACTTCCCTGTTTTAGGCACACTTCACACAAGTTTGTTATTATGTGCCAATAAATCTGAACCAACCTATAGTAATTCTAACAATGCTTTTGTGGTAGCTGAGATATTTAAGGAGTGGTAAGGGACTGCGGTGGCTCAAGTAGTTAAGACTCAGAACTTGACGTCAGCAGGTACCACTTTGGTGGGAAGGTAAACAGCATTCTGTGTACTCCAATGTCTAGGCATGCCTGCCACATGTCCATGAAAACATCTGCAGATGCAGATAGCGCTGGCTCTTTGGCTATAAACAGAGATGAGCAGTAAACCCTAGAGTTGGTTATGACTGGCTTTTGAGCAAGGGTGACCTTTACCTTTACCAGTTCCATACCCAGTGGGTTTCCACAACTGAGTGGGAATTTGAGTGGGAGTCCAGGTCTCCTGCATCCTAGTCTGCTACTCTATCCATGACACACCCATATCCCAGTGTTAGAAGAAAAGCATGCAAGATTTAATTTCCCCTCAACATTTTCTATAGCAATTAAATGAGACCTTGGGCCAGGGAGATTGTTTATTGTGATGGACTCTTAGGTGGAAAGCGTGGTGGCAGTGAAAGGATTAAATGCAGGCAGAATGTATTCGGGATTTTCTTTTGGAGATAGTACAGTCAGCCAAGATTGGAAGCTCAACCTGTTTGCCCTTCTAATTCAAGTGACCATAAAGAAATATATTTCAGGAGAATATAAAGCTAATAGCCTTTAAATACAGCCATTTTTCATATCATTTTAATCTAGACAGATGGTCAAAAATATAATTCCACAATCAATTGCTATAATTTTACAATGATGAATACGTCTGTCTGAAAAAACTACCCCATTGCAGGAAGACCTAATAATTTATGTCAAGAAGTTTGTTCAAATCCTAATATTATTCTAACTAAAGCTGTGTGTTTGCAATGGATTTAAAATGGCATAATGCCATTCTTCTTCAATGTATATTTTGTTTTGGAAAACATGCATGCAGTATGTTTGTAGAGCTTTTGGTCCAACATAGCTTTTCTCCCTCAAATTGCCTAACCCGATTTTCCTCGGTTTGCAAATTGGAAAATAGTTTTCTAGTCTGATTTCTGCAGAACAGTATGGTAATATGTATTTTACTCGAGATGTTAAAGGGGGTGCCTGTTTCTCTATGGCAGGTGTTGCACAGATCTCACACCATTGCATAATGTGCTTCTATTTCCATGAATCAAAGCGGCTGGAAACGGCCCAACAGTGCTTCACAATATTTTGCCCACAGTCTATCCAGGGAAAAGGATGCCAAGCTTTACATATCAAAAGGCAGCCTGGACACTCACAACACCAATTGCAGCAGTCAAGATAGTCTACATCAGGGGTGACCAAATTTTCCCCACCAAGAGTCAGACCATGCCCACTCAGTCAGCTGTGTGGGCCAGTCACGTGGTTCCTTCAGGTGGGAGTGGCAGCATGTGAAATTGTGCCATGTTTCCTGGGGTTTTCCCCTCCTTCAATGCTTTCCTTGGAGGAGGGAGCATTGGAGGAGCATTTTTGCACCCTTTTAATTTTTTCGGTGTGTTTCGGCATGAAAATGTGCCGATTTTGTCACTGAGCATAGTGAAAAGTAGAGACATCACATTGCAAACAAAAATTCGCATAGTCAAAGCAATGGTATTCCCTGTGGCAATGTATGGTTGTGAGAGCTGGACCATTAGGAAAGCTGAGCGCAGAAGACTAGACACCTTTGAGATGTGGTGTTGGAGGAGAGTTTTGAGAGTCCCCTGGACAGCGAGGAGAACAAATAGGTCAATCTTAGAAGAAATCAACCCTGACTGCTCCTTAGAAAGTCAAATAATAAAGATGAAGCTAAAGTACTTTGGACATCAAATGAGAAGAGAGGATTCACTTGAGAAGGCCTTGATGCTTGGAAGGGTTGAGGGCAAAAGAAGAAGGGGACGGCCCAAGATGAGATGGCTAGATGGTATTGTAGAGACAATGGGCACAGAACTGAGCGAGTTGAGGGGGATGGTGGAGGACAGGAGTGCCTGGCGGACAGTGGTCCATGGGGTCGCAGAGGGTCGGAATCGACTGTGCGACTGAACAAAAGTGATCTCAGAAGACTTACAGCATTTGTGACAATCTGGCCCACAGGCCATAGTTTGGGCATCCCTGGTCTACATTCACATAGAGAGTAGTACCATTCACAGAGAGATACCAAGCAAGGGGAAATCCCAGAACCTGATTCCTTTCCTAATCAATTAAACACTCCCCACACAAACACAAAGTAATGTTATGGCTGGTTTTCTGTTTTGTTTTGAATTGTTGAATTAGAAGGACAGTTCCCCACATCTATGCCACAGATATTTTTTGATGAATTGACATTTTCCCAGTGATGCAGGTTATTCTAGATACACAAGATACATTGTCAGTAGGTGGATGCATTGCTTTTTCACTGTGTCACTTTAACAAAGGAAAGGAAAGTCACCACTGCTTGCTGAATGACAGCTGCAGGAAAAACCAGGAAAGGGGGCAGGTGTCATTAATTAAAAGGGGACAGACCAGAGCTTTCTCATGGGAGAAAAAACATCAATCAGTGTGAACAGGAGGATTGCTCAGGTGAGAGATAGAAGAGATTGCATTAAGGATAAGAACCTTTTAAGCGCTCCAAATTATGCATTCTGGACTGGCCCTGAATTAGAGCACCTGTCTGTAAAGTTCAAAGTTGGAAGTTCAATTCATCACTATGCTTCCCAAACAAAGAGCTAGACCAGGGGTTTGCAACTATGGCCCATGGGCCTAATCTGGCCTGTGCATATCATTAATAGGCCCATGGTGTGAATCCCAGCATTCCTAGACCCACCCTCACCCCTGCAAGTTGAATTACGTCACTTACCACGTAAGCAGTGGTGGTGGGAATCATGCCAGCTTTTTTCATAGCCTCCGCTGCTTCCCTGGGCAGCGGGAGGCTTTTCAGAGCATAATCATTCAATTTCGGGATTTTTCCGCTGCTCCTTCATTATGCTTCGGCAGAGAAAGTGTGCCTGTTTGCAACTTCCAGTGCCGGGCGGAACATACATCAGTGCCTGGAAGTTGCAAACAGTCGTGCTTTCCCTGCTGAAGCATAAGGAGGAGCAGCGGAAAATCCCAAAATGGAGCAATTATGTTCCTCAAATCCTCCCACTGCCGTGGGAAGCGGCGGAAACTTTGCATGAAGCCTCCAAACTGCCATGATCGCTGCCACTGCCAATGAAGATGAAAATGAAAACATAAATACCAGGAGCAAACATGCCTCCGACCCCTGCAGCTGCATGTTGGGGCGTGTCTAGCCTGCGGCGGGAAAACGTTGTGAACTGCTGAGCTAGACTGTTTAGTTTTGGGTTGACTGCACAGTCCCAGAACGCCCACAGAAGAAGGGAATGGTAAATCATTTTATACCATCTGTGTACCCCAGCAGGCCAACGATAAATTGTATTAGTTCAAGGGAAGCGTCTTTTCAGTGCATCCACTAATACTATGCAAAACTGCTGCATATCTTTTGCCAATTGTGAATAAATTTTCTATTAAAACAAATGGGTTGCTAAATGTTCACTTTCTGGAATGTGGCTTTAAACCCTTTATAGTTTGATAAAGATGAGAAGAACAGGTATGCATTTTTACATAAATAAATATTAATTATTAGAGCCATTACTACCAAGGCCAAGCTAGAGATTACACACTGTTCTTCAGTGCTGCATCCCTCTGTTGAAAACCAAAGCGAAAACAACCTCAGTTGGGTGCCTGACTGAGTGCATGAAGAACAAGCTGCTTAATGCTTTTTTCCCAGGTTATTTTCAGATCAAATTCATATTTCCAAAGATGCACTCTTGTATCAATTTGCCATGAGTAGCAAAGGAAGCCTGGGGCTGTAATTTCCAAAAGAACACAAGGCAGATAAGATTTAACAACTTTTTTCAGCACTGCTCTTCTGTTCTCAACTGCAGCACTGAGGGCAAACTGTGCAAGACACCAAATCCAAAGCAGATTGTGTATGTTTTCCATCCAAGGAAGTAATTTTCTGAAAAGAATCAGACTTGCATATCAAGTTGAAGTTAACCTCCTGAAAACCAATCAGAAAAGAAGAAACAAGCTGATTTGCAACATATTGGAAATGGACGGAGAGCTTGTGCTATCATAAACACCATCTACTGTACTTCTTAAGAAAGCTCCATTTTGTGGTGTGGGCTCACTGTATTGTCTAACTTGGTTCTAAGTCAGCTAGTGCATTTTATATAAACAAGACACAGATTTCAGTTAGTCTAGCATTTCAGCCATCTCTCTTAGTTTCTGTCACTGCCACTCTCTCTCTCTCTCTCACACACACACACACTTCAGGATAGCTCTCCATAGCCAGGTACAGTAATACCTCAGATAACATTATGACTTGGTTCCACAAGTCATGACGTTATCCAATTTTTAGCGTTGCCCAATGCATTCATTGAATAACTTTAAAAAAAAGCCCCGTTCCCTTTCCAAAGAGGAAAGGGAACAGGAGGGAGATCAGGTTGGCTTGGGGAGGGAAAGCACCCTCCATCCCCAAGCAAATTTGGGATCTATGGGGCTGGGGGGCGCGGGTTCTCCCCAAAGTCAAGCTAAGCCCCGGCTAGTGATTACTAGTCTGGGCTCGGCTCGGCTTCGCCCGCAACCCACCCGGTCAGGCTGTGGAAGAAGCCAAGTGGAGCCCAGGCAAGCTAGCCTGGGCTCAGCTTGGCTTCGCCTGCGACCCGTCCGGGCAGGCTGTTGAAGAAGCCAAGTGGAGCCCAGGCAAGCTAGCCTGGGCTTGGCTGGGCTTTGTCCGCAACCCACCTAGGTTGTGCCCGAAGCCAAGCGGAGTCCAGGCAAGCTGTGGCCGAAGCCAAGCTAGCCTGGGCTCAGCTTGGCTTCGGGGACAAGCCATGCTGCTACACGGTTTGTCCCCTGAAGCTTCCCCCAGCCCCAGCTAGCGATCGCTGGGGCTGGGGGGGTGCTTCGGGGACAATTTGCATGGTGTGTCCCCACTAAGGACCCCCCAGCCCCAGCGATTGCTAGCTGGGGCTGGGGGGTACTTCAGGGGACAAACACAGTGATCACTCTTAGCCCCCTCACCTTTCCAGCCCCCCCCCCCGCCCCAGCAGACGATTGCATCGGATAACGCTAACAGATCGTTATCTGATGCACATTTTTTCAAAAAAGGCATCGTCATCCGATTATAGCGTTATCCGAAGCAATCGTTATCTGAGGTATTACTGTACAGTAATACCTCAGATAATGTTTACCTCGGATAATGCTAAAATCGCATCTGGGGAGGAGAATTGGATCAAATAATGTTAAGGTCCTGTGGGATGGATTGGATAACAACCGCTAAAGCCTGTGCGGTTACAATGTATCTCTATGGAGCTTTAACGTTATCCGATACATCCCATAGGATTTTAACATGCATCGGATAACACTAAAAATCGGATAACACCAAGACTTGTGGAACCAAGTCTTAGCGTTATCCGAGGTATTACTGTACTTGCAAAAAATATAGGGACTACAAATTCCATAATCTTTTAGTATTGGCCCTTCTGTTTGCGGATTATTGGAAACACTAAATTAGAAAAGCAGCAAGTGCGTCACAGAGAAGATGAATCTGGTTCCTTCATTACTTTCATTTTGCTCTTTTCTTCCATTTCCAAGGCTATATACAGTAAAACCTCGTCCTACATAAAAATCCTGTTCCGTAGCGTTTTATATAATATGTTTTTTTATGTAAAATGAAGCAAATCCATAGGAACTCTGGGGAAAACTGTTATGTAAAATGATTTTTTTATGCAAAACAAAGCAAATCCAGGGGGAAATCATTATATAAAATGATTTTTAAAATGTAAAATTGGACGTGATTCCCCCATAATTTCTTTACATAAAACGATTTTTATGTAAAATGAGGCGTACGCAAAATGGGGTTTTACTGTATATGTATGCATACAGTGGTGTGTAGCAAAAAATTTGCTACCACACTGTGGGTGGAGCCTACATCATGGTCAGAGCCTATGTCGTGGGCAGAGCCTACATCATGGGCGATCTAGTCATGCCTGCCATATGGCCATGTATACATCTGCAAACACAGGCAGCACTTGCTCTTTGGCTCTAAATGGAGATGAGCACTGCACCCTAGAGTCAGATATGACTGGCTTTTGAGCAAGAAAGACCTTGAACCACTTGCAGGGAGAAAACCTGAATGGGCAGGGCAGGGAGGTGGGCATGGCCGCCCAATTTCACAACCCTTCCTGCCTGAAGGCCATCCAATTTCACTACCCCTCCTGCCCAGAGGCCACCAAATTTTGCTCCCCCCTCGGGGGGGGGTTGCGAACCTGTTGCTGCCCACCACTGTATTCATGTATGTGTGTGTAGTACAGTTAATGAAAGATTATACAGTATTCTAAATGTGGACATCGTATCCAGTGATACACATCCCTTGCTTTATTTCCTGTCCCATTTGTTATCATTCTGAGCATTTAATTGCTCTATTAACTGGGTCAGTGCACTGAGATGGTATTTTTCATGCAACGTGCTATTGCAACAAACTCCAAATTGTTAAACTCCATTTGCTCTGGGAAATGCAGAATGTGTGAAAGAGAAATGGAGAGGTCTCGTCTACCATGAACTCTGTGGCATCTTCTCCCAGATTGCTTAGAGGCAAATGAGTTAGCTTTTGTTTAAAAAAAAACCCATAACACTGAAAGGTACCATGTGGTCCTTGAAAATGTGGATAATTCTCATTTTCTCTTTTGCCACACATAACTTCAGGATAACCCACAAGTTGGTACAAATTGCTCTACGCTCCACCCTGGCATTTAAATTGTCGAGCCATGGTCCACACAGAAAAGTTTCATTATCTTAAGAAGGTGCATTTCATGCTAGTAAACTTTACAGAATCTGGTAGAATTAGAAGAAGGATGGAATAAGTGTCTGCCTAAGAACTGGAAGCAATAGGGACTGTGGTGGCTTAGAGGTTAAGAAGCTTGCCTTGTTAGCTGGAAGGTCATCAAGTTGGCAGCTCAAGACCTGAGTACTGCATTAGGGAATGAGCTCCCATCTCTGTCCCAGCTACCTGCCAACCTAGTAGTTCAAAAACAAGAAATTTCAAGAAGATAGATAGGGACCACTTTGGTGGGATTTGATCTTGGGGTAATTAAAGGATCCTCATTCAGGCACCCCCTGAGCAGAGTTCCTCCAGCAAAAATCTTTTCAACCCAGAAAACACCTTTGTGTGCTTTTGACACAATTAAAAAACTGAAAGAAGTCTAGATATAGCACAGTTGCAGTACTGCACGAGTAAAGAATAATGCAGAACATTAGGGTAATTGATCACATAGGATAATAAATACAATAAGAAGAGAGATGAGGGAATTTCACGTGCTTAATATGACATTTCACCCAATATTTGGATTAGAAGAATGATGAGAAGATGGCATGATTTTTCCACTACATATCTGGAGAGACAGCACCTGAAATTTCAGTTGATATAAAAGAAATGAAAGGAGATCTCATGAGACTATGATGTGGAAGGTCTGACTGACAGAATTCTTTCCCAACATTTTAAGCATGCAACACCCCTGATTAACCTTTCAAACTGGTTCTGGTCATTTTTAGCAGCTGACTTTTATAGTTTTGTGGAGCTAATGTCTACAGTGAAAATTATACCTTGCTTTGCATCAATCTTACATCAGACATAAAAATCTAAATGTTGGATAGATATTACTAGAATTATTTTGACATAGACTTCAGAAGTAAACCCAGCCTAGTGCATAACACCACAGGACAAAGTAGTGAGAAAAACAGTCTCCATGTTTGGTGATGTTAATCAGAAATGCAAGACTGTTAACTTAATTACTAGTAATTTCATGCATCTCTCAATCATTCTGCCTTATTTAATATTACCAATGTAGGAAGGTGCTTGTAATTAGTTTGAGTTTTACACCATCTAGTTTAATATTGTTTACATTGATTGACAGGAAAGTTTCAGACAGGAATCTCTCCCAGTGGGTCAAACAGGGACTTTATGCATACAAAACATCAATTCTGCTACTGAACTAAAATTCTCATCCAGATTATCTCTGAACATCAAAATTAGGCCAGACTAAAGACCTAAAGCTCCAATGCTTGTTTTGTTTTCTATTTTGTGCTTTTAAATCAAAGTGCAATATTAAAATTGGCCTCAGAGGAAACTGGGAAAACATGTTCCTGTATTTTTCTGGCTTGCTGCTAATGGCAGTTTATTGTATTAATAATGTACACTGCAACAAATTACTTTTACTAATGAAATGATGGTAATGGTAATACCCACTGAGCTGTGCCATAGTAATACCAGTCATGTCCTCTTGCCCTTCCAGTTTCTCCATTTCTCTCTAATTGAGAGGAGGATCACACACAACTCCACCTACTCCAGAGTAATACATAATAAAAGGAGATCCTTTAAAAGAGAAAATGCCCTCTAAATTCAGTGAATAAGGATAAATTAGCTGCTCTGAACAGGACACATAAACTCTTTGCAAAAAAACCCCTTACAGCATATTACATAAGCTTACATAAACTGCACCCACTTTATCAAGTAGAACATGCATCTTATGAAGTGGGGTGAGGCCCATTAAAACTTATGAGTAATTTTTTTAATCTTTAAAATGCCACAAGACTAAGAGTCCTTTTTGTCTTTGCAGCTAACAAAGCTACTTTCCAATAAACTTTTAGTTTCTCATACAGTATTTCATTTGTATCAAAAAGATACTTAATTTGAATTAAACCTATCTGTTGTCTTTTCAAACAGAAGCAGCTGAAGTTTTTCTTTAAAAAAATATAAATCTCAAATCATAACATGATGGGCCTTGTTGGACTCTGGAAGGTGTGCCTAGAAATATTTTGTCAAAGAAGTATTCGCCAGTGAACCAATCCGAATTAAATATCTGGCTATCTCCAATTTGGGGAATATCCCTGATTAATTTGATCTTTTTAAAAAATGTAATCTCATTATCAAATGAAGTGTCACATAATTTCCCTATAATTTCCTTCTTTGTACAATAAATATTGTATTTGCTTAACACTAATAAATATTTCATTAGCTTACAGTAATAAATGCAGCAGAGTCTACTAATTGGTTTTCTGTCAGGATGTATTCAAGCTGATGGCTCTTATTAATGTTAATGAAACAACCTGATGTTATTTAGAATCAGTGTTATCTTGGAAGGCTAAAAGAAAAGTCAGAGCATAGGAGTTAGGAGCATGTGCATAGGTAACATTTCAGAGCAAATAAGGAAAGGCTTCTATATTAATTATAAAACTACCACTTGTTTTCATGGTATTTATTTATTATCTACAGAGTTTTATTTGCAGTCCCCCCTCATTTATTCCAATTCAGGCATTCAAGGCACCTTTCACCTTATATTATGGCATTAAAACACAACTCATAGTAACCACACTTTTGTTCTCATTCCATAAGCATCACTAAACATCTTTAATCTCACCAGTACTGGATGTTGGATGGTCTCTTTGCTCCTCATTGTTAGACTGTAGACAGGACCAGAACTTTGGGGAGAGGCTTACCTGTTGGGGTCTGTGTGCCTATGTGCAGATTGGGATACATGTGCTTAGGCTTTAAAAATGAGCTACGACCCAGAAGTTTTTTTTTTAAAAAAAGCTCCTTATTTAAATAATTTTGTGAAAAATTAACACTTCAACCCTTGTCTCCAGTTTATGCCATTTTTTTAAAATCCTCAAGTTATTTTTTTATTTTTTTAATCCAATAGGCTTGTATAGATACAAGCACAGCTACATCTTGATAATTATTTCAGATATCTGATACTCTTCTGTGTTAAATATATTCTTTCTTTCAAAAAAGGTACACAAAACACACAAGTCCAGAAGAAATCAATCTCATTATTTTAGGGTTATCAAGGCTCAGCTCTGGCCTACCAGGTCTGCCCATAAGGATGAGTCAATCATATGACCCCTGGATTGACTCTTTCTAGTCTTCCAAACCTCAATTGTCACACCCAGTGATGGGCAGCAACAGGTTCACACCAGTTCGCCAGAACCGTTAGTAACTTTTCCTGGTGTCCCGGAGAACTGGTAGCGGCTTTTTTATTGAGGGGGGGAACCATGTTAGGGGCTTACCTTTTCACCGGTTCCCCCACTGCGCATGCATGCCAAGCGCTTGGTGTGCATACATGCCTACAGTGCTTGGAGCACATGTGCGGCCTCCTTGCTGCCCTCCCAAGTGGGGAGGAGGAAGAGAAGCTGCTAGACTGAAGCTCCCTATAGCCTGCTCCCCAGAGTAAGTGACTCACCTTTGGATGTGGCGTGGGTGGGTGTATTTTAATGTGTATTTAATGTGTATTTATTTTTAATGTGTATTTTATGTGTTTTATGTGTATTTAATTTTTATTTTTATGTGTTTTTATGTCTATTTAATGTGTATTTATTTTAATGTGTATTTTATGTATTTTTATGTGTACTTATTTTTATGGGTTTTTTTACATTGACTCCGCCCACATCATTGGCTCTGCCCATGATGTCATGATATTGGCTCCACCCATGATATCATGATGTTGGCTCTGCCCACAGTGTGGTAGTAAATTTTTTTGCTGCCCACCACTGGTCACACCTATGTGCTGGGGGGGGGGGAGAGAGAGAACTATTACTGTTACTGTTACTAAATAGTAATGCAAATAGAAAGGAGCAAGGAGTTGAATTTGCAGCTACTTTTTGTTTGTTTGTGTGCACAACGGGCCACCTTTAACAGCAGAACAGTTAGCATTCACATGTGAACAAGCCAGAGAAAATTCTTATCATAGAAATAATTCATAGGAATTCTTTCTTGTTTTATAACATTGACTTATAACTACTCATGTCAGCCAAGAATTAAACTTTTAAATGTGACCTAAGTAATTATTTTTTGATGATGATGATGACTGGCAAGTCTTTACATAACCAGTTTGGGAGATACTTTCCAAACCACATCACCAGACATTGAAAGATGAAACTTGCACCTCTGACCTGATTCTGCAGTCCTGTATTGAAACTGGATTTTAAGCCAGGCCGTTGTGTCAGTTTGCCACTGCGCCGGCAGCGCCGCTGCTCCACTGCCTCTTCTGCTCCCAGACAAGGGTAAGTGACCCAGGGTTTGTGTTTGGGGTGGGTGGGTTTATTTGTGTTTGGGGTGGGTGGGTGGGTGGGTGTATTTTCATTTAATTTTAATTTAATTTCTTTATTTATTTCATTTCTTTAATTTATTTATGGGTTTGTGTTGTGGTTGTTTGGTTGGGTGGGTGGGTTGAGGTACGTGTATTTATTTTTATTTTAATTAATTTATTATTATTATTTTTTAAAAAATATTTTAAGGCCCCACCCACAACGTCATGACGTCATGACTTCAGCTCCGCCCATGACATAATGACATCATGAAATTGGCCACACCCATGACATCCATGACGTCAGGGTGTGGTAGTAAAATTTTTGTCATCCCATCACTGCGCATACCCGTTCTCCCCCCAACCAAACTGATCGCACGCTGGGACTGCTGGGGTGTTGGGGGAGAAACTGTGCAGATGCACGATCTCTCCCCCACCACCCCAGCTGTCCTAAGTGATTGCTGGGACTGCCAGAGTGTTGGGGGGTGGTGGAAACCAAGCATGTGCACGATGTCTCCCCCACCACCCCAGCTGTCCTACGCGATTGCTGGGACTGCTAGGGTGGTGGGGGAGAAACTGTGCATGCGCACGATCTCTCCCTACCACTCCAGCTGTACTCAGTGATCACTGGGACTACAGGAGTGTTGTCGGGGGGACTGTGCATGATCTCTCCCCCACCACCCCAGCTGTCCTAGGTCAGGGATCAGCAAACTTGGCTCTCCAGATGTTCTTGGACTTCAATTCCCAGAAGTCCTGATCAGTAGGCATACTGACTTGGGCTTCTGGTAATTGAAGTCCAAGAACACGTGGAGAGCCAAGTTTGCAGATCCCTGTCCTAGGTGATCGCTGGGACTGCTGGGGTGTTGGGGGAGAAGGCCCCCCCAGCCTGGAACACTAAGTGCATTAGCAAGCCAGAAGGAGTTTTTCTGAACAAAAGCTAGGAAAAAGTTTTCCTAGCTTCTGTTGAGAAACATACATACCCCTGGCTTGCTAAGCAAACCAGATTGCCCCATTTCCTTTCCTCTTCAGAAAGGAGTCAATCAATGCATCACACAACGTTAAAAACCAGATAACGTTATGACTTGTGGAACCAAGTCATAACATTATCCGAGGTACTAGCGTACTGTATATGTATTTCCAAAGGAATATCAGGAAGCAAAAACAAAACACTGCAGCACTTTAAAGACTAAACGCTATTTTAATGTGAGCTTTCATGGAGCAAGTCTACTTCATCAGACATAGGAATGAAATAGCAAGGGATGAGCTTATATACACCAGATATAGAGTCAAAGAGTGATTAAATCAGAATGACATCACCATGCAAATCAATGCAGCTTCCCACAGCTGGCAGTGGAAGATGATCTCTGGTTGTTATTCAGATCTGCTGCAAATGTCCCCAATTCAATTTTAATTGTGGGGAATTACAAAACAAGCATCTGGCATTGAATATTGTAATTGAATAGGGGACATTGAATAGGGGACATTTAGAGCGGATCCGAATAACAAGAGATCATCTACCACTGCCAGCTGTGGGAAGCTGTATTGATTTGCATGATGATGTCATTCTGATTTAATCACTCTATGACTGCCAAGCTTCGCCATCACTGACCTAGACTGTGGAACATTGACTCTATACATATATACACATGGACAAAGAATCTCAATGGAGTTCATAAATAGCTCATCCTCATGAGCTGAACCAATTCATAGACTATTATCATATTATGGATTTTGGAACCATGACTAATTCAGTGTCTTGCTGTTCTATTCTATAGTTACATGTTTTCCCCACTGAAGAGGAGGAAAATGTGCCATTTTTGCCCTCTTTTTAATTCAAAGTTTTAAATTCAAGTTCTTTCAATCCCAAATATGAAAATATCAGCAAATATTGATACATCGGTTGTTTATCTGTAACAACATTCATTCAATAGAACTGTTATTGTCATGTAGGGAACAGCAATGCAGAGGTTTTAAAAGTGAGGAGTCATTTAGAAATGTCAAGGTGGAAATCCTAATTCAGTAATAACACAGTTGAATGCACAGGGATTGAAAGCCAGAGTTTAAGGTGTAAGCACAGTAGTGGGCATCAGCAGGTTTGAACCAGTTCGCCAGAACCGGTACCAGAATTTTTGGCTGGCCCCGCCCATCCAAGTTTTGAAATAAAGTACAGTAGTCCTAATTTGGGTGCAATGGAGGGCTTTCCCACTGGCCATGCCCACCATACCACACCCACAGTGTGGTAGTAAATTTTTTTTGAGCCCACCACTGTGTAAGTTCCAGTCTATGTGTAGGTGTGTGTGTGTGTGGCTGTGGTGGAGCAAGTGGTTAAGATGCTGAGCTGAATGACTGAAAGGTTGGAGTTCAATACCCGAGTACTGCATGATGGAGCAAGCTCCTGTCTCTGTCCCAGCTCCTGCCAACCTAGCAGTTTGAAAACAAGAAATTTCAAGTAGATAAATAGGTACCACTTTGGTAGGAAAGGTAAACATCATTCCATGCACTCTGGTGTCGAGGCATGCCTGCCACATATTAATGGAAATGTCTGCAAATGCAGACAGTGCTGGCTCTTTGACTATAAACAGAGATGAGCACTGAACCTTGGAATTGGATCCCACTGGCTTTCAAGCAAGGGCAACCTTTACCTATGTGTAGGTGCCTCTTGTGTGCATGTGTATACAAATATCCATTTTGTCCCAGTAATACCCATCTCCCTTGGCTGTGATTGGCCATGTTCCTTCCACCCACCAATCACAATGAGTGTTGGCATGAGTTCCTGGGACTGAATAAGTATATCCACCAGTTGCAATGTGTTCCACATTCAGTTATTTAAAGTTCTTTCCATCTGGACCAGCCTAAGTCCATACATTGGGGGATCAGTGCTCTGGAGAATTGACTTAGGCTTCTAGGGATTGAAGACCAAAAACCAAAGGCTGGGAAATGCTGATTGAGACTTTGAAGATATACGTGAATGTTGAACCTCCTCCAGTAGTGCTTTGGAAAAACCCACTAGTACACTTTTGAGAGATTCAGCAGTCCCCGCTCTGTAGGTTTTTCAAAAATATCTGAAACCCTTTCTTCATAGAGAGATCTTTGCTGGCTTCTTTCCGAGGATAGATGTTCTTCTTTAGGTATTTCTCCCTTCTTTTTGTTGTACAGTCAAACCTTGCACAAAGAGTGCCTCGCTTAAAGAGTAACTCGCTTAAAGAGCAGAATTTTCTCTGAATGTTTGCTTCGCTTAACAAATAAAACCAACCAAAAACTCGCTTAACAAATAAATCAGAGTTCGTAATCCCCCCCCCCAAACAATTGGTCAGTTACAATGGTGTTTCGCTTAAAGAGCAATCCTGTGGAACGCATTATGCTCTTTAAGCAAGGTACAACTGTATTATTTTCTGAATTTTCCACTTATCTTGGGTTACTTTTATTTCTGAATAATTGTTGCTGCTTAATTTGGATTTGTATTATTTGTTATTTTTATTATTGGGTTTTAATATTTATATTTGTATATTATTATGTTGGAAACTGCCCTGAATAATGCTGCACTAATTCAGGCAGTATATGAATGTTAAACAAATAAGAATAGGCTCATTGATTCAGTGCAGATTTGGTGGGTCAATTCCTCTGTAGCTTTCATTGATTTAACAAGTCTACTTCAGATGGAAGTTGCTTACTAGATTTTCGACATTATGTCTTACGTTTTGTTATTTCCAAAATGGGTTAACATTGATCAATCTGTGTGAGATGTCTCATCCAAACTAGGGAGCGGGAGTTGGTCAATCAAAAGCTGTCAATTGTCTAAACTTTACAGATTAATGTAATATAGTAAAAAGAAATAAACTCACAAAAGTTTTGTTGAATTACACACACTTAGGTTCCAACTGTAAAAGGATTATACACTAATACCCCGTATAACGTTATGACTTGGTTCCACAAGTCATGACGTTATCCGGTTTTTAACGTTGTGCGATACATGCATCGAACAACTCTTTAAAAAAAAACCTGACTTCAGGGACAAACTGAGCAGGCAGTGGGGTGCCTTTAAAGCTACCCCCACCACTGTGACTGCAGTAGGGGGAAAAGTGCCTCCCCCCCCACGCTACTTTAGCCTTCCCTCTGCTTATTTTCTCTCCCGACTAACAGCTGATCAGATCCTTTTTTTTTAAACTAGGGAAGGGGGGGAGAGAAATGTTGTTTCTATAGAGAAGTAAAGGAGGCCAAAGCTGCTCTCCCTGTCACTTTGCTCCTTCCCCACCCCCACCCCCACCAGCTTGGGGACTCCCCACAGCCACCCCACTGCCTGCTCGGACACATAGAATACACCCCCCAACTCTGCTTACCTAACTTCATGAGAAAAAAGGAAGGGGAAAAATTCAGCGATGTGATTGGATCCCCCACCCCCACCAGCTTGGGGACTCCCCACAGCCACATCCTTTTTTCTCATGAAGTTAGGTAAGCAGAGTTGGGGGGTGTATTCTATGTGTCCGAGCAGGCAGTGGGGTGGCTGTGGGGAGTCCCCAAGCTGGTGGGGGTGGGGGTGGGGGTGGGAAAGGAGCAAAGTGACAGGGAGAGCAGCTTTGGCCTCCTTTACTTCTCTATAGAAACAACATTTCTCTCCCCCCCTTCCCTAGTTTAAAAAAAAAGGCTCTGATCAGCTGTTAGTCGGGAGAGAAAATAAGCAGAGGGAAGCCTAGGGGGAAAGGCAGGCAGGCAGGAGCTGGGGGGGGGGTTGGGTAGATGTTCTACCCAATCCAACTCCCCCCCCCCTACACTTGTTCTGGATAACGTGAAAAATCGCTTATTCATCGCGTTATTCAGTACAAGATTTTGCTGGAAATCTTATAACGTTATGCGGTTTTCACGCTATTCGGTACTCGCGTTTTACAGGGTATTACTGTATAGTTAAATGCCGGTTTCACTGCACTCTTTGCGATTTCAATGTGTCTAGCTTTCACAGTGTGGATTATGCTTTGAGAAGAAATCTAATTTCCTTTTAACTGTTTCCATAGATATAACAAGTAGTCTTGCCTCCATTTTCTATTTTGTGCAATTACTCCGGCTTCTTAGGTAAGATGGTGGCTATGGGATGAGACATAACAGGAAAACATTGCAACTTCTTACTTATTCATAAAGAAGAGTACTGTTGATAAAGAGGATTGTGACACTCTTGGTTAATTCCAATTTATTGCAATGAAACTTGCAAAAGACACGTTTCTGTGAATTGCTACTGTTGCTACAATAGGGGGGAAATTATAATGTATTTGTATTTTGTATTTGTATTTTTGACTTATATGCCGCCCCACTCGCAGAGCGACTCTGGGTGGCTTACAGAAGAAACAGCTACAATTACATAGCACATACCACAGCACACGAGCAATTACAGACATCAAATAATAAATTACAAATATCGCATATACAGTATATATATCTCCAATAACAGTTACAATTACAAAACATTAGATTAGAACATCCTAAGAAATAATCAAAGATGCTGTAATACAAATCATTACAGCATCAAAATTCACTAAGCAACAATATCAAACAACAATAAAAATTCCAGTATCAGTTCACTTTACACATACAAAAGCAAAAAAAACCCCAAAAAACAAAAACTAAACAACAAAAAAACAGTTGCTGAATCCCGCAATAAGTGACAGGTCAGTCCGCTTAGCCGCAGGTGTTTCTGGCGGTGGTGGCTACTCGAAAAAGTCCTGCTGCCGTAGCGGCTTTTAAGCCCTGGGACAGATGGAGAGAGTCCTGAGGCTGGACGCGGTGGGCTTGGAGGGAAGGCGAGAGCGTCCTCATTCCACCGCCGTCGCTGCCGAGTTTTTATCGTCCACCGGGTGGAGGTGACAGGGCCCGGGGGAGGGAGGGGGAGGGCGGGAGCATTGCCTCACCGCCCGCAGCTGGTGGTCATCTCCCCCGGCGTGATGGCAAGTCCGGGGGGAAGGCAGGAGCATCCTCACTCCACCGCCGTCGCTGCCGAGTTTTTATCGTCCACCGGGTGGAGGTGACGGGGCCCGGGGGAGGGCGGGAGCATTGCCTCACCGCCCGCAGCTGGTGGTCATCTCCCCCGGCGTGATGGCAAGTCCGGGGGAAGGAGGGACTGTATATATATTTATTTTGAAGTAATGATTATTAATAGAATAATGTTTTCTATCACAGTATTTCCAGATCAAAAAGAACAAGGAAGGACTTTGTATAGTCTTTGTTCAGTTCAGAGGCGTAGCTACCGCCGTATCTGCCGTATCAATTATACGGGGCCCCTGGGCCACGGGGGCCCCCAACGTGCGTAAGCAAAACAAATCTTTACCCTTCCTAAGGGCCCCCAAACAAATTTTTATACGGGGCCCCGCCAAGGCATGCTACTCTTCTGGTTCAGTTGTCCTTTGAAATTGCCTACTAGAGTGCCCAATTCCTCAGAGCAGTGTTATGGGGTTTATATCATAGTAGTTCATCATCATATGTCATTTAAATTGTATTAAACATTTCATCCTAAATGACTCATTTACTGCTTATGGGGTGAATCATTTTATAGTGCTCTACGTTCTTCTGACTTGCTAATGTTATTATGTATTATGCTCCTCTTCTAATTATTCTTTTGGGGTTTGTAAAAATTTTTGGGAACTTATGCAAAATACACAATTATTTTCCAACTACAGAAACATTGCTCTTGGATTTTACACTGCTTGCAAATTTCTGGGGGCTGGGATACGGATAGCTGTAATTTCTATTAGCAAGATCTAGAGGGCTGATGGGGCAAAGTGGAGATGCTCTTCAGTTCTATATAACTTTATAGTCTTCAATATTAACTCATTCCAAAATCTAAATGTAAATAAAGGAATAAAATTAATAAATATCTCATTTCATGGAATGTCAGCTTTCTTCTTCAGAAACTTTAAAGAATTAGGCTATGGTCTGTAAATCCTGATGCCAAACAAAATGTGTCAGTTTTCAAGGTGCCATAAGTCTCTTGCTATTAATATTATAGGAAGTAATATCTTACCTAAGATAAGGAGAGAAGTAGTGCTGGACACCAAGAGAACTAAGCAGGAGAATGACCCTTGACACCCCTTGAATGAATATGTGCCACAGATTTGCTGGCTGAGATCCAGGAGGAGCTTTATTTATTTATTTGCATTTTTATACCCCCCTCCTCACCGAGGCGACCCAGGGCGATTTACATCACATAAAACATACCCACATAACATTCGAAAACATTCCTAAAACCTCAGATTTAAAATTATTAAAGTGTTTAAAATTATTGTAAAAATTAAAAAATTGATGAATTATAATAAATCAAAAATTAAAAGCTAGCACTTAAAAATTACAGAATTAAAAAAATTAAGGGAGAGAGGGGCTCAGATCAGCCAACAAGCTGGGGTCACTGTACCACCAGGACCCCATACCTGCCCCACCAGCCATGTTTTTATATTCTTCCTAAAGGAATATATAAAACCTATAAAGGAATATAAAATCTATTCTTATATTCTTCTTTATGGCAAGGACAAGCATCCTTGCAAGAGCAAAACCAAATTAGAAGATGGAAGAATGTGCTCACTGGACAAAGAATATCATTAAAGGAGGATGTAACAGAGGAACTCAACCTTCCATATGCTGAGGGTTGGAGTGCCTAAATGTAAAACCAAGACCAGAGACATCTACCAATGAAGACTTAATTTTGGTCAACAACAAAGCCAAGAGAGTGGCTTCATTTTGGCAATCCAAAGTTTGATCTGGATATGAAAGAAGAAGATTATTGGAGGCATCTATCCTCTAAAGCAGTGGTTCCCAACAGGGGGTACACAGCCAACAGGTGGACTTCAATTCCCAGAAGCCTAAATCAGTACATTGGCTGATCAGTGCTTTGGGGAAATGACTTAGGCTTCTGGGAATTGAAGTCCAAACACCAGCATTTGGGAAACACTGCTCTAAAGCAGGGTTCCCCGACCTTTGGGGTTTGGACTTCAATTCCCAGAAACCTATGTCCCCCAAAGCACTGATCAGCCAGTGTACTGACTTAGGCTTCTGGGAATTGAAGTCCAAAACCTAAAGGTTGGGGAACTCTGCTCTAAAGGACAGTTTCTTATCAAGAATATAGTTCTGAGTATGTTCTTTCAACAGCATTGTCTATTTACAGTCCAATACTATCTTGGGTGAGATGTTCCTCTATATTGAAATGAATAACACATAGGCAAGTAGCACTTGTAAGAAACCAAAATAGTTGGTGATTATTTTTTCCACTTTTGTGTTTCCATAGATTAGCAGTGACAACGTCAGAGCCAGATAAAACAACATAAAGGGACCAAATTCTTGAGCTTTACACATTCAGCAGTGTAAGTACTGTACTCATATAACCTCTCCTCCTGCCACTCCTAAAATCTTGAGGAGACTTTGAATTCTAGCATTTTCACATAGAGCAGTAACATTCTAAGGTATCCAGTTTATTATCAATGAAGTACGATAGTTTCTTGCAAACTAAGTTAAGTCCTCCTTTTATGTATGGTTGGATAATAACTCTAAAAGAGTTAAAAAGATTATATATTACACCTTTAGTCTCTTTTGATGTGCCTTATTTTTCATTTTAACTAGAGCTATACGTTTCACTTGATTGTTCATTTAATGTAATTTTTAACACATTGAGTGAATGTGTTAACTCCAACTAATGGTGACTTATTTTTAGATGTCTCTATGAAATACTACAGTCAGCTTTAGAAAGTGTGTTGAATGTGTTAAAACATATAAATACAGCCAAATACAGATATCTTTTTTTAGTACTTAACATTTGTATGGAGAATGTCAATCCTTAACCCAAGAATTATTGAAATGATTCTACATAGGGAAATTTTCTCTTTCCCTTAATTGCACTAATCAGTTAATATTCTAAGAGTAAAGAATGTAGATTTCTCCTACTCTTACATGACAGTTATCATGATGGAAGGAATTTAGGACAATTGCCAAGGATCCACTCAGAGAATGAGCTGGAAGGGCTTGAAATGTATTGTAGCTGACTTATTACATTTTGAAATAAATGAAGTAATACACGTTACAATTTAAAAGGCACATCTAGAAATGAAATATGTTTGCAGCCTAAAATTAGTAGCCTACACCACTGAGGTTACCTTCTGTTTCATTAAATACTTACTATGTCATTTTTGGTGACATTGGTCCATCTACAAAGCAGTAGAATATTAAGTACCAGTGGCACCATCATACATTCCAGCTTTTTACTCTCACATCCTTGGGCGTTTGAGGTTGCTAACTGAAATAACCAAGACATTTCAAGATACAGTACTAGTGTTCATCTCTTTTTGTATGAAGACTCTTCAGGGAGGTGCAAAAACCTAGAGCAGTGATTGTGAACCTTTTAAAGACCTAGTGCTCAAGAAGGAGGAGGCGTGCGGGCAGGTATCACATGTGCCCATGCCCCCTTGTGGGTTCCCCTGCCCCCTGCAGGTTCTCCTCCCCACTGTGGGTGCACATGCCCCTGATGGATCCTCTTACCACTGCACACCTCCCCCATGGGTTCCCCCACCCCCAGTGGGGATCCCCATCCCCACCCTGTGGGTGCACACATACACACTCTTCCCCAGGTTCTCCCACCCCCATGGGTACAAATATGTATTAATAAAATTACAGAATGCTTTCTTTTGTGTAAAAAAGAATAATAGTTAAATTACACAGTTCATTAACTAGCCATCTAAATGGCTCTCATTGACACTGAAAACTGCCATACAGTATCTCTTTTGATATTACCACAGTTTCATATAATATGAATACAGATATTATATTGTAGTTTTCAGCTCCATTCCAACAATATTTACATTTAGTATGGCATTTATTTAAATTTGTGGATAAACAATTATAAGAATGTGGTCTTTATGGTCTAATGCAGGGGTGCCCGAATGTTTTGTGCTGGGGGCCTGACCACACCTTTGGAACAGCTGAGCAGGCCTGACCATGCCCCCAAAAGTGGGTGTGTTTGCACATGTGTATCCGGAACCACTTCTGGGAGTGGCGTGGACACATTTTCACATGTGTGGGGCATTCAGAACCTCTTCTGGGAGTGGTTCTGGATACATATGAGCATTGGTGGGCGCATCTCCTATCCCCTTCCAGGAGTGGTGAAGGTCCTGCGGACCTGATGAATTGGTGTCGCAGGCCAGATATGGCCGGCAGGCCATAGTTTGGGCACCCCTGGTCTAATGCATTTTAGACAGCCTCAAAGCACAATTGTGCCAAAAGATTCATGGAAATGAATGGGACTTTGCAAAGGAGAGGCTCCTTCAATCAAGATATTTAGTTAGTTCAAAATCACAATAAAATACAAAGACAAAAACCCCAATTAAACATATAGTAATAGTCTAAAATATTTGTCCAGCGTTCAAAAGAGGTTTAAGCTTAATTATTAACTGAAAGCCTGCCTTAACAGCTCCAAAAGGGCTATAGAGAGGAGGATAACCTAACCCCATGATGTTGAACCTTGGCACTCCAGGTGTTCTTGGACTCCAATTACCAGCAGCGCAAGTCAGTACTTGCTGATCAGGGCCTCTGGGAATTGAAGTTAAAGAACACCTGGAGTGCCAAGATTGGCCATCACTGACCTAACTTCTTAAGGGAGGGCATCCACAGCTTGGGGGCAGATACAGAGAAGGCCCTCTCTAATATCTCCATACCTGCAATGGTAATGGGAGTGAGAAAAGGGGATCTTTGAAGATCTTATGAGCCAGTGTCAAGGAAATGGAAGGACAGTGGTTCCACAGGACCTGTAAAATGGCTGAATTAAGTTGTCTGATATCTGGGATGGAGGCGCACAAGGCAGTGTGAGGGAAGAGGGATAGTTTCTGGAGACATGGAACAAAGAAAACTTGCTGGAAATTTTGAATTGGGTTTTGCATTTATATTTTTAAAAGTCTTATACCAGGGATTCTCAACCTGTGGCCTGTGGGCCGTATGCAGTCCATGGCACCATTTCATGTGCCCCCCACTGCCTCCATCACACCAGGAAATGTCATGTGGAGGAGGAAGTGCAAAATGGCCATCTGGCCCCTGAAACTATCTGAGGGAATGTGTCACGACCCCCGGCTTAAAAAAGGTTAAGAACTCCTGTCTTATATCATCTTTAAATAAAGTACTGTAATAACATTTTGAATCTGATTTGGCTCTTTTTGGGATGGGGGTGAGTATCATGTGACACTAGATCCAGTCCTAGCCTCAGGCAGTGGAGAAATTTTATGTTTTATAGGTGTTTAGTCCTTTGTGTCTTGTAAGTTTAGTATGTAAGTTAAAGCAAATAGTCTTATAGTTTGAGTTCTTAGAATGCTGAGAAGTCTGTTGGCTCAGAGTGTGGGATTTCCCTGTCCACAGCATGTTAGCTCCTCTGGAAGTCATCCACACTGGGAAAGTGCTGGGTGTTTAAGTGGCTTGTATGGTCCTCTCTGTCATGGCCAGGTTCTTGTCAGATGAGAAAGCTCATGTGGCAAGATATGGTCCTTCAGATAACTTGGACCCAAAGTGTGCATGGCTTTATAGATGTTGACCAACACTTTGAATTGGGCACAAAAATAGAATGATAGCCAGTGCAGCTGTTATGACAAGGGATTTATTTGCTCTTTATAAGCAGCCCCTGGCAACAGCCTGGCTGCTGCATTGTGAACCAGCTAAAATTTCCAAACGCTCTTCAGAGGCTGTCCCATGCAGAGTATAGTACAGTAATCCAAGCAGGAAGTAACTAAGGCATGTGTCAGTGTAGCCAAGGGGTGCCCAAACTTTTTGGGTTGTGGGCCAATCATGTGGTTCAGGGAGCCGGTCACTAAAGCTCATATGGGCGCGTTTTATTTCTGCTTCCAGGACCGATGAGGGCTTCGTGGGCCAGATGAATTGGTGTTGGGGGCCACACTTGGCCCTTGGGCCTTAGTTTGGGCACCACTGGTGTAGCCAAATCTGAAATCTAAACTGGCACTTTTAACTGTGCAAATCCACTCCCTGGCCACAAATAAAACCCTGTTATCCAGGATGTAGGCTCAGCTTCCATTATTACTGCCAATCTTGTAACCTTAGCAGATGGTTTTACCTTGGCAACTTAACATGGAGGATATTTCTCAAGCATGTGAAATGAGAGTCCATACGACCATTTGTTGGAATGAATAGCTTGGTAAATAATGGCCTGCTTGGTGTTGTAACCATGCAGTGACACATGAAAACAACAAGATGAAATCTTCTTATACTGAGTCAGCTGACAGTTGATTTTATTCCAATTGACTACAAGTGGCTGGGTGCAGTTGGAAAGGGCACGTGGACATTCCCTCTGAGATTTTATAGATACATTGGATACCTTGGAGTCGTTATTCAGCGAGGAGTCTGTGCATTGGTAGACGTCTCCGTGATGACATTCTGCACATGTAGATGGACTTGAGAAATCAAGTTATTATTATTATTATTTATTTTATTATTTATTTAGATTTATTATCCCGCCCCGATCAGGTGAACCATTTGGATATCATGTCACCCACTGGCTAGATGGACCATGAATGATGGGTGCCCTCCACTTTAACCTTGCCTAAGGGATCCAACAGAGGATGTTTTGGTGAGTTTTAGTTTCAGCCTAAGATCATTGACAAGAGATGGGCAACATTGCCTAATTAGACTGCTCATGCCCCATGCCTTGTGTAACAAAAGGGACCTGCCTCTTGGCTAGGCCCCAACGTTCTTCTGGATTGAACTTCTCTGGCTGAACAACCCAGTCCTCGGATATATGTAGAAAAGATAGCATTAGGCCAAATAACCACTCCAGTTTCTTCAGGAAATATATTGAAAACATTGTAAAATACAGGATACAGTTCATCAAAAGATTGGCAAGCATTTCAAAGCAGAAATTAACCATTAAAGGTTTCAGGGAAAGCACATGCCCCCCTCCTTCCACAACTCTCACATTTTGCAGAATGGTTGCCAGCATTCCAGGGAAAGGAAATTCTGTCTCTCTGTGTGTCTGCGTCACTGGGTTACACCTCTGGCCCTCCTCTTTAGGGATTCTAGCCCATGATCTTACAACAAGGCATGTCAATCACCTATTAGTTTCATTTTTGCAATTCCATGAGGTTCAGATCCAGAATCGCCATTTTAAGTGTACTAAAACCCAATTAAGTGGGTACAAAGCAAACAGAAAAGCACCTTTTAAAAAGGGGTCAATTCTGTTACACCTTGATAAGGCTCTCACCTAGCAGGGTCTTGAGTCTAATTCTATATTCATGTGCCCTTTATACTTGAATGGCTACAAATATATATTGTAGCTCGGTATGTGTCACTAAAAACAAAAAAGAAAATTGGTCAGCTGCAATTAAATCTTGTGGTTAGATATACTACTATCTGTAAATCTGGGAATTGTTATCTGACAGGCTAGAAACAGCAGGAAACAGGCTAGCTAGAACAGCAGGAAATGTGAAGATGAAAATCTTTATTTTTGATGGGTTTTAATTCTGTGCAAGCTATATTTTGTAGTAAATATTACTACTAATAATTTTGTGTCAGAAATTATTTTGGGTTGAAAGGATTTTTGCATAAGAAACTCCACTCAGGGAATGCCAAATGAGGCTCCTTTCATGTCCCCAAGAGCTGGGACAGAGACAGGCGCTCAATCCGTCATGCAGTACCTGGGTCTTGAACTGCCAATTTGCCAGCCTTCCAGCTAACAAGGTGAGCTTCTTTACCACTGAGCCACCGCAGCCCCTGGAACATGTTTTCTGTTAGGGGGGAAAAAAAGGAATCTTTCCTAAAAGTGTTTGGTGCCTTAAGAGTTTCCACGCAAAATGGCACATGATCAAGAAGCACTGTGAACATCAGTGATCAGACAGGAAATGTTCAGGGTGTAGCATGACGAGTAATCACATGATATATGGTTGACTCAAGTTATCAACTGAAGTTATGGTGTGGGGAGGATAATAGCCATTTTACCTCTGACCCTGGGAGAGGGAGTACAAAAAAAAAGCCATAAAAACCTGGCAGTCATTATATAAGAGTCAAGAGCCAATTCAATATTAGTGCTGTCAAAAGTCCCACTAGTGTAATTGCACAGGATTGAGTAGTGAGCAAATAAAGAGGTATCTGATCACCATGGGAACATGGGGCTATGCTTTGATGCCTGATCTGCTCCCGGACAGCACAAGAGCCCTGTTCCACTACACTGCCCAGCTTTTTTACTAACACCTGAGAACTACTGGTATTTTCACAAGGAAGTCTGGGATGCTTCCTTGTGCAGAGAAGGTGAAAGTACAAGTCCTTGTATCACAAGGACTTCAGTGAGCATTGTGTCGTGGTTAGACCCAAACCAATCAATTTATTATCACAGTAGGCAGTAAATTATTGGACTACTTTTTCCTTTTGTTACTTTTTAAAAACTTCTTGATAGTTTAACTTTTTGAATTGTGAAAATTTGATTCAAACACCTACACCTGACCCACTCCAGAAAACTGGAAAAATTGTCAGTGTGGTAGTAATACTGTATAGGACTACATAAAGTGTTTTTCTATTTACTGTAGACCCACTGAAATAAGTGAGATTTGTTAGATGTATAAATTGTGTTCCATTGATTTCAATGGATTGAGATTAGATAGAGCTAACATGGGATTTCTCCCATAGATTTCTGTTTTATGTAAAAAAAAAACACTGATTAGTTTTTTAGTATGCTATAAAAGTTTAGAAAAGCAATGTAAAGTAAATTCTCTCTTTTACCACTTCTCTGGACTTGCTTTTTCTACCAGGTATCTAGGAGTGTTTATGAGACATACTATCAAGCTTTGAATCACTGTATTTTGCGCCTAATAAAAATTGTTTTGGCTGGAGGGTAGTTTTATAGAAACTTTAATAATTATTTGTTCCAGTGAAAGTGGATTTGAAGATGAAGAGAGAAAGTAACATTAGCTAATACTTCATATAAAGATGAACATTTTAAAAATGTGATTATCAGACCAAATACCTAACCAGTCCAGATTTTTAAAATTTCTATTTCGAAGTAGGAACCTCACAGGAGGGAAGAAGTAACAGCCTCAAACAGTAAAACCCATTATGAAAGGAGCATTGCTTCAGCTGCCTGATCATTTTGATTGCCTTTTGTGCATGTCTTCCAGCTCTACAATAAACTTTTTGAAGTGCAGTTATTGGAACTCCATGCAGTGTTTTAAAAGTAGTTGCACCATATTTATTTTCAGTTCCTTCCCTGATGATTCACAACATGAAATCTTCCATACTCCTAGAACCTGCACATGTGGCTGATATTCTTGGTCTAAGTTGTTTATTAGCTAGTGGAAAATCCCCCAGCTTTTAATCCTTTTTAACATGAATCCACCCAAAAAGGTCCTAGCCTTCACGAGTCAGCATTTCTGTTTGAGAAACAAGATGACTGTAATACAAAGATAATGCTTAAGCACCATAGGACATTTTGGCCCCACCAACTTGGCAATTTGAAACACAAGAGACTAAGGCCACATGCACACTTGAACATAGTGAGACATGAAAACATCATGAATGTAGTATGTGTCCACCAGCATAAAAGTGTGGTTAAACTGTTAATCGAGGTTCCTAAGCCTTTTGACTTAAGCACCAGACATGCATGTATCTATGATAAATTTCCTTGGTTAATAAATCTCTTTTTCCTCTAAGAACACATCCACAACGGTGGGATGTCAAAAATTTTACTACCACACCATGATGTCATCACAGTGTGGGTGGAGCTAATGTCATGATGTCATGGGTGGAGCCAACGTCATGACGTTGTGGGTGGGGCCAAAGAAAAAACTAAATAAAATAAAATAAAATAAAAATAAGCACACACACACACACACACACACACACACACACACACACACACACACACACACACACACACACACACCCTCCCACGACTGTCATAAATGTGCCCACTTCTGCATTTACGACAGCCATGGGTGCATTTACATATGAGCGGACACACTTTATAGCTGATGTAAATGCATCTTCTTCCACTTCTGGGTGTGGTCGAGGTGGCGGGGGGCTGGATGGAATGGTACCACAGTCCAGGGCTTGGGCCGGCACACAGGCTGCAGGTTGGGAATCTCTGCTTTAGAGTTTAGATATGCATCAGATATCTTTAAAAGCTGATCTATGCCAAGATTCCAAATATACAAGAAACTCGCTTATTAGAGACAAGTTTTACACCTATTCCTCTAATGTGGGGATTCTCAACCTGCAGCCCGTGGGCCAGATGTGGACCATGATACCATTTCATGTGGCCCCACCACCACCTCTACCACACCAGGAAGTGCCATGTGGTGGAGGAAGGGCAAAACGGCCATCTGGCCCCCAAAGCTGTCTGATGGAGCATGAACTGGCCCCCAGCTTTAAAAGGTTGAGAACTCCTGCTCTAATGTATCAGTTTTTTATATTCTGGGATTATGTGAAATAATATTTGAGTGCCAAACTGGTCATCTTACTCTGTTACCATATTCTGTTGCATTTAAAAGTTTTTCATATAAAGTGTCATATAAATTGTGATATATCTATCAATCTATATCCAGTCTGTGTCATTTTTGTATCTATTTGTCTGAATGTTCATTAAACCAATTTCTACATCATGCTGTGGTTGTTGTTTTTTTAAAGAAGTATGAATAGTCACATCTATTTTCTTACATAGCTTTCCTTAATGGCTGAAATTCTATTGATTTAGTATAGTAACTATCTGCCCAGATTATCCTGCTATGGTAATACAGTAGATCACACTGCTAGCGACTCAACGCAGCAGTTATCTAATCTGTCATGTGGTAGTTAACTAATCTGACAACCCTGAGGACTAACAGCCTTGGGTGTTGCAGTCCACAGGGAAGGGTGATGGTCCTCAAGTGGATTAAATCCCACTTGAATCCATCTTGAAGCTTTATTAATACTGGCCTGGGGCTGATGGGGACTTTGTGTGCCAAAAGGGCTCAGGACTAGAAAGTGATTTGCAGTACTGGATCAATGGTATGGGTGTCATGCTGCGATATGGAAGGCAGATGAAAGACCACTGCATTATATTCACGGGACAGTCTTCATGGCTGATCACCATGAGGATCATCAATATTCAGAGTTGGATATGGCAGAACAACAAGAAGAAGTATACCAAGCTGTGCTAGAGTAGGCCCAACAAATAAGTTGAGATTTGGTGAGTCAACTCAACTATAAACTCCATTGGTTCAGATTGGTTTACTCTAACTGAGATTTACTATTTAAAGTAGGTCACAACTAGAGTAAGCGCATTTAAATCAATGGAATTTACAGAGCAGCTGGCTCACCAAATCTTCACTAATTCACTGGGTCTACTCTAGCATGACTTACTACACTGAGCAACAAGATCGGTTTTTGTCATCATGTGTTTTACACATCCTTTTCTTCAAAAAGTTTTTAATATACCTTTCTACAATCTATGCTTTTTAATGTGACTTTCCAGTATAAAATTATTATATTGTTTTGAGCTGCATCACTAAATTAAAAGAATTGCAGAATGCAAAGATAATTGTATTTTGAATTGCATGTTGGTCAAAGAAGTGCTCATTAGCTTGGTCCATGACCAAAGCAGATGAACAAAATTCTCTAGCATTTCTGTCAGCCACAGTAGACAGTGTAAAAGACAGCTCGATTTAAACAAAACAGTTATCATGTAGAAGGGTTTTTTTTATGTACACAATGCAATTTTTAGTTATTCTTGTGGTTCTAATAATTTATAAACACAAAATGGTTTCTTAAATTAAAACAAGAGGACAAATTAATTATACATAATTAAACACACATTCATAACCAATGAGTTGTGATAATGGGGTTTAAAATACTAAAATATTTCCCTTAGCTTCTTGGCAACCAAAATGAATCCTTTCTTTAACTGCTAACTATGACAAGTCTTTTAACCATTTTCCTACACCCATTTGCAAATTTTCTGCATTGCCTTTATATCACTCTTTTCTCATTCAAATCATGCAAAGAAGTTCAAGGGACAAGGCAAATAAAAGAATGGGCAGAAGAATAACCTTGTCTTGTCCTTTTTTGCATGTTTATAACTGCAGATGGTAATAATGTTACAAAAAACTTGGTAGATTCTAGACATAATTGGGAATTTTATAACTTTAGCATTTAATGGATAGTTCTAATGGATTCTGTCATGTTTAATAATAATTGTATGCTGTCAAGTCAATTTTGACTTACAGCAATCCTTTCCAGAATTTTCTAGTTAGAGAACACACAGAGGTGGTTTACCGTTTTCTTCTTCTAGGGCAGGAGTTCGCAGACTATGGCCCGTGGGCCGGAGCCAGCCCCTGATGCCATTCCATTTGGCCCACAGTGATGACCCCAGAAGCGGAAGCATTTACAACAGCCTTAAACGCACCCATGCATGCGCAAATGTGCCTGCCGCAGCTTAGGGTAGTGTTTGCAGCAGGGAGAAACCATGTGTCCAGCCCGCTCAGCTGTCTGAGGGGGATTTGTCCAGCCCATGGTGCAAAAACCTTGAGAACCCCTGTTCTACGGAAAGGTTTCCCAAACCTTGCCCCCCCCCCGGCATTTTGGGATGTGAATTACCAGAAGCCCAAGTCAGCACACCTGATGATACTGAAAATTGAAATCCAAGAACATTGGGGGAGGGGGCAAGATTTGAAAACCCTGTTCTAGGGGCATCCTGAGACTGTGCAGTCTGCCCAAGATCACACAGCCTGGTTCCTCTCACTGAAAGCACTCCTAACCTTTGGCTCCACAGACAGATGCCTAGCACACTGAACTATTCAACCAGCTTCTGTCAGGTTTAAGCAAGATTTAATATGGAGAAAAAAGATAAAGAGCAATCTAACCTGATAATATAAAAGTTCAAGCTCTGTAAGAAATGTTTGATATTGACGTATTGTCATAAGGAGCATGATTTTTGAATGAAAAAAGATGCTGTAAATTGCTTCACTGTAAATCTCAGATGCAGAGCTGACGCACAAGGCATAAATTATGGTGAAATGTGACCTTGGATTGACAGTAGTTTTCCTGGTTAGTTATGAAAAAGCTGTTGTATGTGTTTTGAGGTAGCTGGAAGCACCACAGAGCTCAAAATGTGCAAATTCAATAGGTCATTTTCTGTTAAAGTTCTGACCTGCTGAAATTCCACTTAATAATAACACAAGATTGCACTCAACCCCCAATTCAGTGCTGCTAGCAGGAGAGGCAGCTTATATAAACTGGTCTAGAATAATTCTCTGCACAATGGCCCGTAGCTAGAAAATGACAGATTGTCATGTGCCATGGGAAGAGGGAGTCAAAAGCAAAGGAAAGCCTGTTGGCAAGGACAGGACCTCAAAGAGAAAGAACCCATAAATAAAGATTGATAGCTGGTTTTGGGGAAAAGATATTTCTTGGAATACTGTGGCAATCAAACAGAAAGAAATGAAAAGGTTGGGAACAAGAGAGAATGATGAAGATGTGAAAAAGGGAGAAATGATTTTGTTGGTGCATTCCTCGTTCCACTATAAAAGCAGAAGCAGAAAAGAAACAAAGGCTATTGGAGGTCATAAATGAAGAGCAAAGTAATGGAACATTGTGAATTTGACACCTGACAAGCTGCATACAGCAAGCAGAAATCCCAATGTCTAAGAGAAATGTGAGCCTGAAGGAGAAATTAAAAAAGAATGTCAAAGAAAGCCGTATGAGAAACACAGGCTGGGTAAGAATACCTTTGCCACTTTCTACTCAAGATTCCATTCAAGTAAATGTGAGAATTATTTATTTATTTATTTATTTATTCATACTTGTATGCCTCCCTACTTGCAGAGTGGCTGAGGGCGGCTAACATAGTATCACAGAACAAAATATAAAAAACACAACAATCTCAATAATAAATTCATGAACAATCCAGTAAAAATGTAAAAGATTAAAAGATTTAAAATAATTAAGAGAGGGGTGATTATCGAATCAGCCAGCAGCCCGGGGTTACTATGTTACTGGTACCCCATACCTGTCCCGCTAGCCAAGTCTTTACGCCTTTTCTGAAGGTTCCATAGGGCCGGAGGGGACACAGAGAAGGCCCTCCTTCTAATACTAGAGAGATGCGCCTTTCTAGCCAATGGAACAGTTAGAGAGCCTCTCCAGTCCACTATGGTGGGACAGACAGATGTTCTTGGGGTGATGCAGTCTCTTAAGGATCCTGGCCCACTACCGTGTAGGTCTTTAAAGGTAATGACCAGCACCTTGAATTGCACCTGGAGGCAAACTGGCAACCAGTGCAGCCCCCGGAGCAATGGTGAGGCATGAGCATAACACCCATATTCCATCACCACCTGAGCAGCCACATTCTGGACCAGTTGCAGCCTACAAATGGTAATCAAGGGCAGTCCCATGTAGAGTGCATTACAATAGTCAAGTCTGGAGGTGACCAGAGTGTGCGTGATCATGAGCAAAGAGTCCCAATCTAGGAGCGGGCATAACTGCGTATAACATGAAGCTGTGCAAAAGCCCTCCTGGCCACAACTGCCACCTGCTCTTTGAGCAGGAGTCGCAAGTCCAGGAGGACCCCCAGATTATGCACCGGGTCTGTTTGGGGCAAAATAGCCCCATCCAGAACCAAAGATGGTAGCTCCTGAGATAACCCAGGGCCCCTGACCCATAGCCACTCAATCTTGCCAGGATTCAGTTGTAGCCCATTGTCCCCCATCCAGACCCCAACAGCCTCCAGAATATCCAAGAAAAATCATTTTTCTCTTCCAAGAAAAAGCATTCAGAAATATCTCTTTTAAGAACAGAATCTCTCTTGGGGAAAAAATGGGTTTACTGTGATTCATCCAGCCTGCGCCACCCTTGTCGCGCCCATATGGGCGCGTTTTACTTCTGCTTCCAGGAGCAACAAGGGCAGTGTGGGCTGGATGAATCACAGTAAACCCATTCATGTGGATTCACAGGGGGCTTGGGCTTCTGGGAATCAAAGTCCAAGAACATCTGGAGTGCCAAGGTTCGCCATCATGGAGCTAGATGGACCCCTAGCTAACTTCAGTATCAGCTGTTAAGTGCCCTGAACATAATGTTGGCATGCAAAAGTTTTTAGTTCTCCAGACATTTTGCTCTACAACAATCACAATCCCTGACCATGGGCAATGCTGTGCAATGGATAAATTTCTGTGAGTCCAAACATTCCTCAGCCCTGGTTTAACTAAATTGAAGGTGGGCATATGTATTTAGAGCAAGCCTAATACATCTCCATTCGAAGTGATTCAACAGGACTGTGGTGAGTGAGGATAGAATTGCTGTCTAAAATGCATAACTGACATATATTGAAGGTAATTATCTAATCTGTAGTTTCTGCTATATTCTTAATTCTCTCTCATGCTCTCCCACTCACAAGCCGCAAGTTAATTCAGACAGAAAAATAATCTTTAATTGTTTTCTTTCACATTTTAGGCTAATGTGTAGGTTTTGTTTCAAGAAACTGTCATTGTATTACTATTATTTTTAGACATAGGAAATAGTATTTTTTGTTTTTCTTTGTAATTATGGAGTTGTTTAAAAGAGGAAAGTACCTTACTGCATTATAGAACAATATTCACTTAGAATCACAAAGGTCGAGTGAACGGTTACAGTCTTCAATATTTTCAGATCTGCTGCATAAGCATTACTGGAAATGACATCAGAACTTCTACTTAATTGCAAGATGTTTTTGGCTAGCTGTGGTTCCAAAGTTCTGTCAAAAACCTCAGCAATTTATTGGTGCCCTCTGATTCCAGAGTCTGCACACACACACGTACATACATACACAGAGAGAGACAGAGGAAAATCAATTATGAATGCTGCTCGCAGTGCCAGATTAATTTAAAATTGAGAATTTCCAGAACTTTGGACTTGTAATCGTCATGAATTTCTATGCACAGTCTGATCAGTTCTCTTGCGCCATCTCTACATATTTAAATTAGGATTATATTGTATCAAAGAATGAAAGGGACTTGAAAATATCTTACTCAATCCTTTGGTTTAAAACGGATTTCTGCATCATCAAACCAAAAGCAAAGACAGATAACTTAGTAGAAAGGAAATATTAATTACGTGCTAGTGAATTTGTTCAACAAAAACAATGAAAGAGTTAAAATCAATGTATTGTGACCCCCCTAAAGACTAGTAGTTATTTCAGTTTGGGCTTTTGTGGGTTACAATCTATTTTCTCAGACACAATATTTAGTAACAGGCACATACTGTTGTCGACCACAACAAAAAGTGGCAAGTAATTAAAGATATGGGAATACCAGAACACCTTATATACCTCATGAGAAACCTGTACATGAATCAAGAAGCAACAGTTAGGACAGAATACGGAAGGACAGAGTGGTTTGGAATAGGAAAAGGAGTAAGACAAGGCTGCATTTTTGTCACCCTGCTTATTCAACTTATACACAGAGCACATAATGTGCAATGCAGGGATGGAGGAATCACAATTTGGGATCAAAATTGCTGGGAGAAACATCAACAATTTGAGATATGCAGATGATACCACCCTAATAGCAGAAAGTGAGGAGGATCTATAGAAGCTCCTGATTAGGTTGAAAGAGGAAAGTGAAAAAGTTGGCTTGAGACTCAATATCAAGAAAACCAAGATAATGGCAACAGGCCCTATCAGTCCTTGGAAAATAGATGGGGAAGAAGTAGAAGCAGTGACAGATTTTACTTTCTTAGGATCAGAGCTCACTGCAGATGGTGATTGCAGCCATGAAATAAAAAGGCGACTGATTCTTGGGAGGCAAGCGATGAGAAACCTGGGGAACATAGTGAAAAGTAGAGACATTACACTGTAAACAAAAATTCGTATAGTCAAAGCAATGGTATTCCCTGTGGCAATGTATGGTTGTGAGAGCTGGACCATTAGGAAAGCTGAGCGCAGAAGAATAGACGCCTTTGAGATGGGGTGTTGGAGGAGAGTTTTGAGAGTCCCCTGGACAGCGAGGAGAACAAATAGGTCAATCTTAGAAGAAATCAACCCTGACTGCTCCTTAGAAGGTCAAATTGTAAAGATGAAGCTAAAGTACTTTGGACATCAAATGAGAAGAGAAGATTCACTTGAGAAAGCCTTGATGCTTGGAAAGGTCGAGGGCAAAAGAAAAAGGGGGCAGCCAAAAATGAGATGGCTAGATGGTGTTGTAGACACAATGGGCATGGAGCTGAGTGAGTTGAGGAGGATGGTGGAGGACAGAAGTGCCTGGCGGACGGTGGTCCATGGGATCGCAAAGGGTCGGAATCGACTGTGCGACTGAACAACAACAAAACATACTGGTGTATACACCAGGAGTCACCAACTTTTGGGGACATGGGAGATCCATTAGACTGAGTGCCCAATGTCTAAAGACAGGCACATCTTAAATCAAAATGTAACAAAATTATTAACCTACCCATTTAGCTATAAAGGCACAGGAAACACAGCAGTAGATGGTGCTGCTTGAGACAGGAAGATCATTGTGGGTCTGAGGAAAAATACTTTGAGGGTGATAGCAGTAAAGAAATAGGTTGGAGGGCCACACAGAAAGAGTTTAGGGGTCATATACAGCCCATGGACCACAGGATCCCCCCCCCCCCCGGTATACACAGTTATGTGAGGCAAGAGGAGGAGGGAAACTGGCATAGGTAATGAACTTTCAGAGCATCACTAGTGTTATAATCCAGGTAATGAGTTTACATCAGGGTTCCTAACCTTTTCAAGCTGGGGGCTGGGTCATGCTCTCTCAGTCAGCTTTGAGGGCCGGATGGCCATTTTGCCCTGCCTGCATGATACAGGTGGCCATTTTGTCCTAACAGTTTCAAAGGGGTGGCTATTTTGTTCCTCGAATGCCCTTGGAGGGTTGGGGAGCCACATGAAATGTCGCTGTGGGATGGATCCAGCCCCCAGGCCTCCTTCTCAAGTCATCCTTTATATTTCCTGCTTTATGGGGGGGAAATCCACCCCTTTGAGATCAGTGACTATGTTCTGAGATGTTGGAGAGTCCTGAATCTGTTATGTGAGTGTTAGAAAAAAGCAACACACAAGACCAAACAATAGTATCTACCAGATCAGAGAATCATTTATCTGCTAATGCTTTTGCTTTAATGTGATCCATCCTTTGCTAGCAGTCTTTTTCTTCATTCTGAATAGCACAAATAGGAAATCTCTACTCATTAGTATAAATGGACACAAGTCACACATCAGGAATGACAACATACAAAAAGGACTTTGGAAGCACTTCAGCCTTTCAGAACACTCTGTTACTGATTTCCTTGCAGTTATTGTAAAAAGAAAATTACAAAAGGAAATTCAGGGAAAAGATAGCTGAAGAGGTTTATATCTAGTGTGTAACTAAGGACTTAAATTAAGACCAGGAAGTTTGAGCTGAATAGAGCTTTATAAATCAAACATAACATCAAGGATTTCTCTTGGTATCAAAGTTGTCCTTTTGTTACTGTGAGACTAAATAACAGCCTAGAGAACTGTTGTGATGTGCAAAATGGAGAAGGAGTTGCCTATCTCCTTGGAGGAAGGGTGGACTACAATGAAACAAAACAGATGCTTACTTAGAAGTGAGTTCTATTGTGTTTAATGGTCCTTATTCAATGGTACATAAGCACAGTATTGTAATGTTTGAAAACATTTTTAGAAAATGATTTTAATGGGCTGGGTAAATATGCATAGCTGGGGAGAAAACCTAGAGATGTTATGATTCCTTGAAGCCTGAGTTCAGACAGTTTTTGGCAGGAAATGTCACTCAAAGCTACAAATTGCTTTGTATGTAAAATACTGATTCATTTCTTGAGACATATAAAATATTTTTTAAGTTCATATAATAGTTATGATCCATATTTTCTAACTGGAAGTTTCACAAGCTGTGCAATAATATTACTGTAGTGAAGCAGGCTTCACTGTGGTAGAGATTTCTCTGTCCCTAAAAGCCCTTGATATTGTTGACCACTCTGTTTCAATTTGGTAGAAAAGTACTTACTTTGGAAAAGAATTTCAAAAAAGGAAACATTTCTAAGATAGTCTCAGATGAGGTTTAATAGCTGCATGCTCACCTTTTAATGGAGTGGCTGAAGGTGAATGTAAATGCCCTCTCTTTCACTGTACAATCATTTCTAATGATAGTTGGCAGCCCTCCCAGCTTCCAACATGTCAGTTAATGCCAAAGGAAAGATGGCATAAGGTAACTCCTACCACAGAGCTTTTTCATAGGAAAGAGAAGTATAACAGAAAGGAGAAAGAAACACAGTATCCTTGGCATCTTGCAATATCAGAGTACAGTGAAACCTTGGTTAACATAACACTGGGGAACAGTGATTTTGGTGCCTCACAATCTTCACCTATTTCAGGCTATATTTGGGTCACTGATTCCAAAAATGCTTTCAGTTATGCCCCATCAGCTCTAGTTTTTAGATATGGCTTATTCACATTAGGCCAATCTAACCATACTGGTTGCATATATAACCAGAGGCGTAGCAAGGGTGTAAGCCACCCGGGGCGGAGTGAAATTTTGCCACCCCCCCAAAAAAAATTTCCGCCCACCCAGCCTTTTTTTTTTTTGCCCACCAAAATATTTTCCCACCCCCAAAAGATTTTTCCACCACCCCATCCGCCTCCGGGAGCCTTCGATGCGCGGCTGGAGGCAATTTTTTTTTTGTTTGAAATGTCAAAATCATACTTGTGATAAGGAGAAAAAAACTAGAATGCAAGCCTCCCTGGATGAGTCCATGGAGCAGCTGCCGAGTTGTACTAGTTTCAGGATGCACAGCATCCAGTCTCAACAGTAAAGGAGAGCACAGAGAATGACAAAAAAGGTCAGATTAGTTAAATTACACTTGCAACAACAGGAATAGAGATTGAACAACATCAATAAGTATTATTAAAACAATCAATTTACGAATGGTGAGGCAAATACAAGTGTAGTCATAAGAGCAATGTATAATGACATCATCGATATCTCATGAACTAGAGCTGCTAGAACAAAATGGATGGCATTTTCGGAATCAGCTGCCCCAAAATGCCCAAAATCAGTTGACAAATTTTAGGCATGAAGAAAATTTTTTTGTTGTTGTTCCCCAGTGAATTAATGCATTCTCCGGGATGTTTCTTGCAGTGAAAATTACTTTAACCAAATCTCCCATAGGAATGCATTGAATGCAATTTCCCACAGGAATGCATTGAAAACCAAAATACATTAACTGAAACACAGTTTCCCACAGGAATACAGTGAAAACCAATTAATCTGTTCAAAAAAAAATCCTTTAAACTGAGCCACTATTTTCCATGTATTTCCTTTTGTTATGTGATTTTTATGTTAACCGACGGTCCACTGTAAGTTCAAAGCTATCACCAGGAAGAATTGAGCCCTGAGAGTTGGGGGTGGGGGAGGATGCAATACTCTTTTATGGGACAATAAAATTTTTGAAAATTAGAGGGCAAATTATCCTTTTCCTCAGAGCTGGGAAAATAGGAAAGTTGTTTAATATGTTTGAATTGTGATTGTTTAGGCTTTGGATCTGCAAGTTGATAAAACAAATATGTGAAGTTAAAACAAATATCACCATTTCTGTTATCTTACACAAAGGGAACACATTCTGAAGGTGTTTTTCAGTATTTGTAACTGTGGGGAGACTATCCATGGACATAGCACCTTCAGAAAATCTTCCTCTCTTCCATGGACAAATGGAAATGGATATATTGATGTCCTCCCCATTTTTCTTTACTCCCATTCAGAATGCATGTTATCCCACCATCATAGGACTTGTTCGACCTGACAGAGACCTGCATCCATCCAGGAAGCCAGCACAAACTCTTTTGACATGAATTCTATGAACATCTTACATTTCAGTTGGGTGGCCTTGCAGCTTTTGTGATTTAACAAAAATCATGTACTTTTGATGAGCTGCCGCCATAAAACTAAAGCACCCATGAAAATAATGGTTACATCGACTGAAAGCTCATCTCAGGGACTTTCAGAAATGTAAAGAGCCATTGGCCAAAAATATAAAGCGATGATGTCATTACTTCTGAAAGTTGCCTTGAAAAAAAAATGCAATCTTCACGGGGGGGGGGTCATTTTCTGGTGGCCCAGCAACCAAACTACACAACCGATTCAGGTGACCCAAAGTGCATTTGAAAGAGGAAAGAATATCCTTAGTGGTGACACTATTACATTTGAAATTGGACTTCAGGGGGAAAACTATGAAGTGTTTTTCAAAAAACAACTCAAATGAGGTCACAAAAATGCAAAAATAAAAGGGAAAACCGTGTTAGAAACTGAATATGACAACTTCCAGCGGTGGATACAGTTCGAATACAACATGTGGAGAAGAATGATGCCAACGCAGGAATCAACAACAAATATATTAAGTAAAAATGTGACTCGTAAAAATGACATTTTCAAGGAGGGGTGGTGAGCCAACCTTTCTTGTGACACTTATACAATTTGGATTGGACTGCAGAAACAACTTCTATGAAGGTTTAAAACAAAAAAAACACACTTTCTTTCTAACCTTCTTTCCTTCAAAAAAAAAAAAAAGTATCTCTCCATACCAGAGTAGATACATCATTGTGAGAATGCAGACACTGTAGCAAGTTTCTCCTTTGAAGTCATAACCATTTTTCCTTTTGGCTTTCCCTCTTAATGAAGAACTGCTTTCAAGGAATTGTGAAGGAAAAACTCTTCTACTTTGCGATTTGACTATTGAAATATTTATTAAAAATAGATCCTTTGCAGTTATTCACCTGTGATGAATTGTTTTGTGTACAGTGGGCTGCTTATGGACATAGTGCATAGTGGGTAGATTTGGGGAGAATGGAAAATAAAGGTTAAAGGCATCGTTATTGAAAAATGAAATATAAAAAATAATAAACACAAATGAAATTGGGATTTCTGGTTTTGGGTTAACACAAAGTAGCAGTTCAAAAGCAATAAATTGCAAGAAGATAAATAGGGACAAATTTGGTGGTAAGGTAAACAGCTTTCCATGCCTGCCACATGTCCATGGAAATGTCTGCAGACACAGACAGCGCTGGCTCCAGTGATGGGATGTAACAGGTTCGCATCAGTTCACCAGTAACTTTTCCCAGTGTCCCAGAGAACCAGTAGCAGCTTTTTGGGGGAACCACCTTCGGGGCTTACCTTTTCACTAGTTCCCCCACTGAGCATGCACGCCAAGCACTTGGTGTGCGTGCACAACTACAGTGCTTGGCACGTATGCACGGCCTCCTTGCTGTCCTCCCAAGCGGGGAGGAGGAAGAGGAGCTGCTAGCCTGAAGCTCCCTATAGCCTGCTCCCCAGGGTAAGTGATTCACCTTTGGATGTGGTGTGTCTGTGTGTATTTTAATGTGTATTTAATACCTTTACCTATATTGACATAATACCACAGTTCCTAAAAAGGCCTGGTGGCTTGGCTTGGGGTTTTTAAGCAAAGTCTTGGAGTTACCTCAACAATAATCTACACCTGTGCTGTTCCAATTGCTGTTCCAATTGGAGAACCCTTAAGGAGGTACAGCTGTTTTACATTAAGGCATATTATCCTAGAGAACTGGTACTATAACCATATCCATCTTGCAACATGATGCTACCCAGGCACTTATACTAACAGGTAAGTGACGGGTTTGTGTTTGGATTTTTAGATTTTTATGAACATTTTATGAAAACCTTAATTTCATGAACATAATGTCTTTATTTTTCCCCATTTGAAACATCACCCTTAACTAATGAATGTAATAAAAGAAATAAATGGACTAATGAGCATAATTCAACACATCGAATTTACGCACTAAATCCCTGACGGTAGTGTCCTTAGACTCTACCTGCCACTTTTTTTGCTGCCTCAGAGTACATGTGGTTCTACCTCAGGCTTATAAACTAGCCTGATCAAGTAGGAATAGCAATGTAAATTAGCAAAATGTAGCATTGCCTATCAAGAAATAAAGGAACTAGCAATCTCCTACCAGGATATGCTCTACATAATATGTAAAACATCTTCTGTTTCAATCAGGTTCAAAGTTCAGGATCAGGTACAAAATTAGAAAAAAAGAACATTTTTACTTTCCTCCTTTCCCAATATAAAACAAGAAAGGCATATCTATATTGTAGCTAGCTAACCCATTTTATTACTTCTTTCTAGTGTTTACTCAGAAGCAAGCACACTCCTTTCTTCTCTCCTGATAAGCACTTTTGACACATAATAATAATGGCACATAACAATAATGGTTCTAAGATAACCAAGCCCATTTTCATCTTTCATTCCACCTCTTCCTGTGTGTTAACCAATAAGGCTGTACAATCAATATTTATCATACCTATTTCCTTTCTCACAGTTTCAGCTAGTTTTGACTATCTTCAAAAGTAAACTTATCGGCATCTGCTTTGAAGGCCATTTCCCCAGACTTTCTCCACCCTTCTCTCCGGGAGCAAAGAATCAGTTACCATTTTAATTCAATAAAAGCAAAGGCTCCGTTTTGATTCATTACAATGCCTCAATAGGGTTTTTGTTTGAAGCCTGCTGCCAAGGGAAAAAATCTTTTTCAGTTTCTACAGCATCATTTCTTATATTTCTTGCAAAATTTTATCTTTAGTTTATGGACACGATATTAAATGCCTCCAGCATCAAGAGAACAAAGTATTTAAGATTAAGGAGGCTCAGATAAAAGACACATTCTGTCCTCTCCTGAATAACCAACACAAGGGGTTACATAAATAAATGTTGGTTGCTCCTTCTTCTCTGTTCTTCAAAACATTTCATATTGCACTGAAGGCCAATGAACCGTGAAGTCTACAAACCAATAGGGCTTACCATAACAATAGAAAACTCAGAGGGGCAGGAGCAGGAGCCTCAGTCTAAAAGAGAAACTTTTAACACATAAGTGTCACCAACTATCTTGCTGTAGCATTTGTAAAAATTCCTAACCAAGCATAGAAAAAGTTCTCAGGACGGATTTTGGAGAAGAAGAGAAGAATGAGTTTTCCAAACATAAGCACCCGCACAAATAGCAACCACACAGGACATTGTTCCACAGGTCTTGGTATCACCTAGATGTGACACCATCCAGGAATAGAGCAAATAGATATATCAGAAAACAAAAACAAAAAAGTAATAAAACAAAAATACTGTAGCACTTTAAAGACTAACTGCTATATTTTTATTGTTAGCTTTCGTGGATCAAGTCCACCTCTTCAGACAAGGAGTAAAACTTCCAAGCATGGTTTATATACACCAAATGCAGGGGTTAAAGGGAGAAGGGTTTGCTCAAGCAGAATGACAGATAAGCAAGCATAACAATACAGCTTCCTACAGCTATCAGTAACAATAGATTATTCAGATTAGTTTTAGTTATCTCCCTTTCCATCTCAAAGGTGTGAAGTAAAGCCCTTTCTGGTTTCTGATTTAACAGCAATAGAATTTCAGCCAGTGTTTGATAAATGCAAAAATGTCTGATCTACTTTCCTTTATTCCATTCTATGTTCAATCCTGTGTTGTTTTTCCTGATCCTATGCCCATGGTTAAGGTAAATTACAACATACCACAGTTGCATGTACTGTACTACCTTTTTAAGTTAGGAAAGTACTGTAACTCCCAATGCTTGCAAGTGTGTATGAAAGGGGAGACTGTTGTTGTATGTAACACCATCTTGCCTTGTACATGTCATCTTCCTACACTTGAAAATGTCACTCCTTCTGCATTTTGAAATAAGTAGCTAGACCAATTTTTCTCAGATTTTTTAAAAATAGTCTTCTTATGATCTACAACCCACTCAGATTAATTAAGTAACAAAGACTTGAGGTTGGGGAAAATAACATTCCACAAGCACAGATTGTCATAAAGTTGTTGGTTGGGTTCTTATCCCAAATAGTTAAGATGACATTGGAAAGATAATGACACAAAGTCATGGTTTCTTTTATTTTTATCAGATAAGTTCTTTCTTTTCTTTTCTCAAATTCTCCTTTTTCCATTTCCATGGAAACTGCTCTAATAACATGTACCCATATTTTTATTTCCAGCAATTTACATTAAATAGGACAGAAGCAGATTTGTTCGGTTAATTAAACAAACTGCACAGATGAAACTTAAATGACTGTGAGGAAATCTAGTTAGTTCTATAGATGTTGGGAAAACTCTGTTAAAGACTGTCTGCATGGACATATTACCTCTTCTTTGGGGCGAGGCAGGAAAATGCTCCCTCCAAGCACCTCTTTTAATTTCATTTAGTAAAAATTGCAAATGCAAAATTAGCAATGTTGATACTTTCAATATAAAAATAATAAATTAAATGAATGCTCTCCTTCCATGACACTGTGTTACCCTGAAAGCATCAATACTCTTTTAGCCAGATTTGTGCCCAAAAATCTGTTACTTCACTATACCTTTAGAAGACAAATGGCATGACCTATAGTGGCTTCTGGCTGACAATGAGTCTCTCCTTGGATATTGGGAACACACCAAGTCAGCAGGAGGGACCACTCCTGAAATCTTAGTGGGGACCTGTTAATTGCCAGTAAGAAGCCTCTGCAAGTTACATTGTTTTCTTTGTGAATAGATAAACATGCAACTGGATTTTGGCTTTTTCTGTTTAAGCAGAGAACCTGAAATTACTGCACACACTGTATGTGCCAGATAGACTTTTTGGGTTCTTCAGTCCTATTATGTCTATGTAGAAATACAGCAAAACCCCAACTTACATATGCCTTGAGTGACATAAAATTCGATTTACATAATGATTTTTGCACTAAAACCATGTCCCGATTTACATAAATGTCCCCATGTACATAACACAATTTCCGTAATAAAGTAAGTGGTGGTAGTAATTTCCTATGGGTTTGCATCAAGTTACATGCAAAAATAATAATAATCATTTTTCCTATGGGGTTGCTTCGATTTACATAAATATCAATTTCCTATGGGTTTGCTTCGAGTTAAGTAAAAAATTCATTTTCCTATGGTTTTGCTTTGAGTTATGTAAAAATTCATTGTTCCTATGGGTTTGCTTCAAGTTAAGTAAAAAACCGATTTACATAAAAGCCTACAAAACAGACTTTTTACGTAAGTAGGGGTTTTACTGTAAACCTTCCTGAAATCAGTGGAATAGTTCCTTACTTTTTCCAGTATGCATGACAGGCTTGGGCAACAGCCTTAAACAACAAGCCACTTCTTCCTGTGGGAGGTTTACATATTAACCTCCTTGTCTACTCCTTTTGTTCCATTGAGATAAAGTGGCTGATTTGCTTTGGAATACAATTTGGGAAGTAGGAAGGGAGTTTAAAGCAGGGATGGGAAGAGAGGGAAGAAGGAAATGCAAAGCCCTGAAGTGACTGGAAAAAAGCCCAGCACATCAATTTCTCTATGCTTCTTGCCCACTGTGCAGCTCCTTGTCCACAAAGAGAGGCAGGCAATACAGTAGCATAAAGTGATCCAAGCTTGTGATTCTTCCTCTTTCCCATTTCTCTACTCAGGACAAACTCTCTGCCATAGTAAGAAGTAAATAGGCAACTCCTCCAGTCATCTCCCACTAATAAAATATAGAATTACATGGGCAAAGCATTACAGGCAATAAGGTAGATTCATTCTAGCTAGTTACTGCAAAATGTAACTCGTTACAAAAGTTGCTCATTAGGAAACCAGTACAGTAATATCTCAGATAACGTTTACCTCAGATAACGCTAAAATCGCATAACGTTAAGTAATCTGGGGAGGAGAATTGGATCGAATAACGTTAAGGTCCTATGGGATGGATAGGATAACAACCGCTAAAGCCTGTGCGGTTACAATGTATCTCTATGGAGCTTTAACGTTATCCGATCCATCCCATAGGATTTTAACATGCATCGGATAACACTAAATATCGGATAACACCAAGACTTGTGGAACCAAGTCTTAGCGTTATCCGAGGTATTACTGTATACAGTAAAAACTCCTATAAAGAGTGCCTTGCTTAGAGAATAACCCGCTTACAGAGCAGAATTTTCTCTGAATGTTTGCTTTGTTTAACAAATAAAACCAACCAAAAACCAGCTTAACAAATAAATCAGGGTTCACAATCCGCCCCCCAAGTCACAATTGGTCACATTCAATGGTGTTTCACTTAAAGAGCAAACTCATTTAAAGAGCAATCCTGTGGAACCCATTATGCTCTTTAAGTGAGGTACCACTGTACTTCCAAACCCTGGTTTATTGCATAGTGAAACATAACATGCTATAGAAAAGGGCTATAACTCTTTTTCTTGTCCCAAACATACTAGTTTGCAATAGGCTGCAGATTCTTAACATGGTGGACTAAACTTCATGGATGGTTCAAGAAATAGTGAAGTGTCTTCTACTACTGTTGCTTTTAAATAGATTGCTTGCTAATTTTCTTGGTGTTAAAAAAAGGGATAAAGTACCGTGGCTTAAATCCACTTAATATTACTAATTAAAGTAGACCTGTTGAATCAATTGTTAATAGTGAATCAACACATGTAAATCGCACTAATTCAGCAGGTCTACAAATGAGATTCAGGTCAAATGCTAGTGAATTTTTATATCATTGGATTCTTTGAGCTCCCACTTCCCATTAATGATAGAACAATTGAATTGGAAGGGGCCTATGAGGCCACTGAGTCCAACCCCATGATCAATGCAGGAATCCAAATCAAAGCAGAACTGACAGGTGGTTATTCAATTTTCTCTTAATTTTTTTCTAGGAAATAATATACTTTCTAGGAGGATGGTGGAGAATAAGGGTGCCTGGAGTGCAATGGTCCATGGGGTTACAGGAGGATGGAATCGACTGTGCAACTGAACAGCAGCAACAGCAGCAGCAGCAGCAGGAGGAGGAGCAGCAGCAGCAAGGGTATCCATGGGACAGGTTTCTGTCTTCTTCACTGAGCTGAGAAGCTACTTTTACAAAATCAGTCAAACGAAATAGAAACACTGTATAGTCTCTGGGGTTCAAATGGTTTATTCTCTGTTTTCTGGGTGTAATGTGATATTATGGCCAGGGAAACCAGCATCAGCACTGATATTGTTCTGTCTTTTCCAATTAGAATAAAAAGTATTTTGCTCTTTTACTTATTTTTTTCCATTCAGAAAATTCAGCTTTTCCTTCCAGCTGTCCCCCCCCCCCCCCCCGATGTACAGCAAGTTGTGCCAGAATTTATTTTAATTATTCCTGTGGCACTTCATCAAGAGCTTTTTGGCTAATTAACATTTCAACAATGTCGCCTTTGAAGAACATGAGAACTGCTTGGCAGGATCAAACCAATGAGCCACATAACCTAGTGTTCTGCCTCTTACAGTGCCCAGCTGAGTGGTTCAGGAAGCTCATATAGCTTTCCCTATTTTTTTAGTGCTCAGCACCTGGCAATCAGACACATCTTGCCTAAATAAGTTAATTTTTTAGACTGTCACACTAAAAGCCACAAACAGATCTATATGCACCATTAATCTGTCAGATCCCTCCTAAAAGTCATTTAGGTTAGTGGCCATCAACATATCTCAGCTTTAATCCAAAACTGAGCTAACACACAAAGTGAGCTCAACTTCTTCTCTCTCCTCAGCAGCCTTCTGCACAACTTGAAAGCCCACTTCAGAGAGCTTTTGATCAGATCCTGATGCTGCAAAAGGGGAAAGTGTGTTAAAGTGTATCCCCTTCCTGTTTCTGTTCACAGGAGCCATTTTATCAATGGAACAACCCTGGCCATTTGTGACCTTGGTGCCCATAGCATGATTTGTTCACACTGTTACCCAAAAATTTGGGGCCCAGGTACGTCCTCTGGCAGAGGTATGAAAATCATAAGAACTTACAACGAGACAGATATTTCGATCAAAACAAAATGATTTATTGGGAGCAAAAGCAAAGGAAAGCTATCGAGATTCTAGTCTGGCCAGGCCTATAATCTAAACAGCTACCTTCCCTCAATCGTTTTGAAGAAAAACTGCTCGTGATCTCAGTTCACAAAATTTGGTGAACAAAAGATACCCACCACCCACCTTAAAGGGGTATATATCTATTTTCTAAACTAACTCTACATGCCAGGGGGAGGGGACTGAAACTGGGAAGGAGGAAGGGCAATTAACATGTTTTAATTACAAGTAAACAAAAAATACAAAGCAGGTATGAGGTCAGAGATTTCATCTATACACAAACAGCAGGTTACTTCAATTGCGGAGAAACAGGCTTTTCAGCAAGGTTACATTGTTGCAAGTTTAAAGCAATAAAAACAGTTGCGGTTTCACAGGAATTTACAAGGGGAAACGATGTATCTCTTTGTTCTCTGCTGGCTGAATCAAAGGCACAGGAGGCGGGGCGGCCAGCGCGTCTTCTCCAATGGGAGACGATCTAGCAGGACTGACAGCCAATGGTGCTTTGAGGCGGGAAATTGCAGTTCCAACGTGGGTTAATGTTCCGGACATGAATGAATTACAGCGTTTGACTCACTCTTAAGTAGGAAAATAAAGAAAGGAGTTAGAATCATTATGTCTTGTTTGTATAATTAAATGGAGATCTCTGGAAGAGGGGAAACCAACAATTTAGCCTTTGTTTGCCCTTGTAATCTGTTTGCTACGTTCGTGAGAGACGGGACGTCCGCTTGTCCCTTCCAGCCCTGTGCTGTCAGTTTATTGTTGCGCAAGGCTTTTCTTAGGTTCTTGCTTCCCCCCTTTCCCTGATCAATTTTGGGGTTCCATGGCTGTTCCCCACAGAATTTTGTTTATGTTGGTTTCTCTCTTCTGCTATGTCTATGCTTGGGTCAGTGCTCTAGCAATGTTTAATTGAACTTTAATCAAACCAGAGGTATGAGTCATTCAGCTTCCTTTGTGAAGGAATTTCTGCTTATCAGAAAAGTCAACAAACCGGTTTTCACACCCTTTGGCCCAGTACACTGAGGCTTAGGAGCTAAGAACAATGGAGGCAATCAGTGACCTTATCATTTTTACATTCCTTGCCAGAGTCTATTGACTATTGGGTAATCCCCCTTCCTTCTGGAGAGCGTTCCAATTGTATGATTTTAAACTTTTGGCTTCTCCTTATTTTCCATGTGTGTGTGAGTGTTGTGATATGTGGCGTTTAATAAATGCTGTGGTTAATTATGATGCTTTATTCAAAATTTTTGGTATCAACACAAAGATGGAAACATTTATTGAGAAGTCATTGCTCACATGTAGAATCTACTTGAAAGCAAGAACCCATATTTTCCAAAAACCAATCTTCTTCTGACTCCTCCAGCATCCTGTGAAGAAAAGGGACAGGACCAGACATGCCCCTCTAATATGTTTAGGTTCATTAACATGTGAATAAGGCTTTACTTCTGATCACTAGGCATTCTTTGTTTCAGTTTGTGAAACTAGTTTGTGAAGCATTCATAAAATAAATCACAATTGGATTCAACACATCTTGGATTCAGTGAAATTGTTGGTTTCCTAAAATATTATTTCAGGATTTTAAGCTTCTGACTTTTAATATCCTGTCCAGAGACTCAGCTGCCTATGTGAATGCTAGAGTTAGAAACTCACAGTTTCATTAGCACAGCCGTACATCTGCAATGCTAAATTATAGCAAGAGACAGTACAGTAATACCTCAGATAACGCTAACACTTGGTTCCACAAGTCTTGGTGTTATCCAATTTTTAGTGTTATCCGATGCATGTTAAAATCCTATGGGATGAATCGGATAACGTTAAAGCTCCATAGAGATACATTGTAACCGCACAGGCTTTAGGACCTTAACGGTATTCGATCCAATTCTCCTCCCCAGATTACTTAACGTTCTGCGATTTTAGCGTTATCTGAGGTAAACGTTATCCGAGGTATTACTGTAGTTGGAGATTGAGAAATAAAAGGTGTTTATGTGCAGTTTATGTGGGGAAAGCAAAGCAATTGCACATTTAAAACCAGAAACAAAAATCAGACACCATCAGCTGTTTCTTTGTTGAAGTCACCATATGTGCATCTCAAATTAATCTGATAATTTAGGATCATGTACATTCTCCTCAAGGCTACATATAAATCATCTCAATTTTTTTTCTGTTCCTTTCATGATTTGAACAGCATCCATATTCAGCTTGACAGAAAAGAAGAAGAGGAAAAAATGAATGGGGATGGGGAGAAATTTTAGAACTGTGAAAGAAAGTATAATAATAATTTGTGCAGCAGATGTGATTACAGACTATAGTGTTTCTTTAAAAGAAATAAATTCCAGTACATCATGCTTACCATGGCAACCTCTTGATGAAGTAGTTGTTCTGAGCTTCAGGGATACATTGCACTTTGTTCAAGAGACTCCCACAAACACCTCTATAGTATAACACAAACGTTTTGCTAATATACAAAGACAGCGTGAGAAAGAGGGGTGAAATCAGCTGTTATCTTGACAGTATGAGTTTGTGAGGCTTTGTATTTTGTTTGTTTGTTTGTTGGTTGGTTGGTTGGTTTTTCTTCTTTCTCTTGATGCATTGGTGAGCATGATTTGTCTATAAACCAATGTAGCACTGTAAGGGTACTTGGTAAGAATGGATAGTAATTTTGTTCAGTGTGTTATCTGGTAAGAAAATTCTAAAATTTGCTAATTTCATTACAAGATGGAGATGAAATAATGAGATTTGGTGGCTGGGGAAGATAAAAATGGGAGAAAGCAAAACAGACAGATTCAGCTTTGCAAATACAGTACAGTAATACCTCGGATAACGTTTACCTCGGATAACGCTAAAATCGCATAACGTTAAGTAATCTGGGGAGGAGAATTGGATCGAATAACGTTAAGGTCCTATGGGATGGATCGGATAACAACCGCTAAAGCCTGTGCGGTTACAATGTATCTCTATGGAGCTTTAACGTTATCTGATCCATCCCATAGGATTTTAACATGCATCAGATAACACTAAAAATCAGATAACACCAAGACTTGTGGAACCAAGTCTTAGCGTTATCCAAGGTATTACTGTATACTGTTTTGAGTGCTTAACTCTTAAAACTCTAGCTCTAATCTTAATGTTTTAAACTAAATTTGTTGTGCTAAATTCAGCTTGCCACCTTTTTCTTTAGTTGTTTCACTTCCTCTTCCTTCCCTTTCCTCCCTTTCTGTTTCATCTTCTACAAGGTGAGTGTAAAACAAATATTTTGTTGAGAAAAGCTGTCTTTGCTGAATATGACCAGTGCAGAAGATTAAGAATTCTGCTTATTTTCGATAAGCTGTTTGAAAAGCTCTGCGAGTTAGTTAACTAGTTGTAGAGATTGAGAGTCCAGTTCCTGACTGTCTGTACTGGAAAAGCTAGCCTGGGTGGTTTGGGGCAAACAACACAGTTCCAAGTTGCCCCCCAAAGAAGGGAATGGTATGCAACTTCTGAGTCGTTACTGATTAGAAAACCTTGAAAAGGGTTGGCTTGATGGCACACAATCAGTTAATGAATTAGTTTTGGAAAAGCACATCATAAACAAACATGAAAACGCACTTTTTTAAAAAGTGAGGTAAATAACACAGAGAAGAGGCAGGCAGGCCAGTGGCGTAGGGTGGGTTTCAGTTGCCTGGGGCCACAGGCCAAACTTGCCGCCCCCCACAGGCTCCCCCCCGGTAGGAAAGTTCTACCTTCGGGCTTCGCTGGGCTAAGAGGCAGGGTGGCTACGCACCTAGGACCCTAACAGCGTAGGCGAGGCCCAGGGTCTGGGGCGATGTGGTGTGGGCCCAGTGGGGAGCCCACCGTCGGGGTCCCAGGCACGTGGCTGCCCCACCTTTGACCCTGGCAGTGGCAGCACATCTGCCTTCGGTGGCAGCAGTGCCCGGGAACCGAGGCCGGCGGTCGCCGCAGCCTAGTGCCTGTGGCCGGAGCAGCACCGGCCATGCCGAGGACCTCCCCCCCGCAAGGCCTGGCTGGCGCTGCTCTGGCCACAGGTGCTGGGCCACAACAACCACCAGCCTCGCCCCTCTGGACACCGCAGCTGCCAAAGACAGACGAGCTGCCACCTCCGGGCTCGGAGGCGGTGTGGCTGTGTGCCTAGGACGCTGACGGTGGGCTCACCACTGAGCCCATGCCACACTGCCCCAGCCCCTCGCCTGTGCTCTCACGGTCCCAGGCACACGGCCACCCCACTTCCTAGCCCGGCAGTGGCAGCGGTGCCCAGGAAGGTGGGAAGCAAGGTTGGTGGCCGTGTGGCCCAGCGGCTGGATCAGCGATGGCCAGACATTGCGTGGGAGATCCTCGGCCTGGCTGGCGCTAGGCTGCAGTGACTGCTGGCCTTGCTTCCCACCTTCCTGGGCACTGCCGCCACCAAAGGCAGATGAGCTGCCACTACTGGGCTCGGAGGCGGGGCGGCCGCATGCCTGGGATCCCACCGGTGGGCTCCCTACTGGCACCATGCTGCACTGCCCCAGCTCGGCGGGGAGGAGGGGGATGGAGAAGGGGGAGGGGTGTCCCCTGGTCTCCACCATGCCATCAGGCCTGCACCCTCCAGCCCAGGGCGGGGCCCAGGGTGCTGGCGGTGACAGAGGGTCCTGGCGCCTTCCCCGGCCACCAGGAAGTCCAGGGCAGTGGTGTCGCCGCCCCTGTAAAGTGCCGCCCAGGGCAGGGCACCCCCCTCACCTCCTCGCTATGCCAGTGAAGCAGGCTCTTTTTGAATTCAGAAGCTGGAATAAATTATTAGTTAGTGCTCTATAGATCAGGGGTTCTCAACCTAAGGCCCATGTACCAGATCCGGCCTATGGCACCATTTCATGTGGTCCCACCCCCTCCAAGGGCATTTGAGAAACAAAATAGCCATCTGTTTGAAGCTGTTGGGACAAAATGGCCAGCCCCATTGTGCAGACAGGGCAAAATGGCTGTCCGACCCTCAAAGCTGACTGAGGGAGTGTGACCCAGCCCATGGCTTGAAAAGGTTAGGAACCCCTGCCATAGATAATCACTCCAGACCTGTAAAATCCGCCCAGACATGCCAACTACACACATCATGTGATGTTGTAAATAAAACTCTAACATGAACTTAATCTGTTTTGCCAATATTTCTGTTTTTAAATGTTAGCCTGATTTGTCTTAGAGCCCCTTCTTGAGAAGGACACATTGTTCCATTTTGAGACATCATTGATAGTGTTATTTTACTATTGACTCCTTCCTAGAATCTGTTCATATCCCTTTACTGTGCTATTAATTTTATCTGAGATTCTATAATAGAAGCTTTAAACAACCTCTAGACTTGCTGAAAGGATTTGAGTTTCTTGCATCTCCTTTTCAAATTTCTTTTCACTAAACCTTTCATTTTGATAATTCCACTCATCAGAAAAAATGTAAATTGGATTTTCAAGACAATTTTACATCCACTTATATAATGATTTAGGCAGTGTTTTGGTTCCTGTATGGTAACAGTTGTATTGCTAGCTGGATTCTGGACATCTATCAATCAAGATTAACCTCTTCTCTTTCTGACCTCATGATTAGTTGAGACACGCCATTATACTTTATTCTACACCTGTGTGTAGTTTCCTCAATCTAATCCAGACACTGATTAAACAGCTTCAATCAGGACCCAGTCTCACCCAGTGTGACATGTGGCCACCCTCATCAAACTCATGGGAAACTTGGCAAGAATAGTCTTTTGCAAGAAGAATCACGCCAGAAAAAAATCTTGACTATATTTTATTTTAAACTGATGAAGGCTGCCCACCCTGGATGGGGATTCCACAGGGTCTTGGAGCCACAGTCTCCCTGACAGCCCCATCCGATGCTTGCACAGTTTGAAGAATACAATGACGTCACATGGCTGTCTTGGTTTGGCAGGAGAGAATTATGGCAACCCTATGTGGGTGGGTGAATATTTTTTTCAGGATGGGCAACAATATTTTTTCATGATGGGCAATAAGCGTTTGGGAGTTTGAGGTTGGGCAAACTGCTAACTCACGGTGGGCAACACCCACTCTGGCCACCTTCTGGCTATGGCCCTGTGGATAAATAGTACTCAGTTTCACCCCCAGAAGACAAGGTCGTAAGATAACTTTTAGCATGCCTATGTTACAGTGCTTGTGCTTAATGTTTCAAATCTTTGCTTTGGGCTCACATGATGTTCAAAAAGATGAGCAGAGGTTGAAATTAGTAAGCCATTCTTGCCCAGTTTTCAGCTTGACATGTTTTCTCTAAGAAGGTCAGTGACTGTGGGTGAGAATTTTTGTCCATCCCTTTTTTATGTCTCAAAATTTGGGAGAATTGCTTTTGGACTAAAACTCCCAGGGTCCTTTTGCCAAACTTGGCCAGTAGTTATCATTCCTGAGGGATTCTGGGAATTTCAAATCAAAGCCAAATTTTTCTAAGCTTTTACACACACAAACATCCTCCAGACTTCATGTCTGCATTTTAAACAAATAATCCCAGACCTCTAACCATATGTCACCTGGCAATGTCACATGCTTCCTGATGAGTTTCCATTTTATTTGGATGACCTGCCCTCTAAGTTATGTCACTATACAACATAATGCACATAGCAACACAGTCCAGCTATTTAACAGTCAAGTGCATACAAGGTCTTTTCTGGCAATTGTTTTATGCACAACAGACGCACACTCATGGCTATCCAGCATCTAGATCAGGAGTTTTCAACCTTTTAAAGCCAGGGCCCAGGTCACACTCCCTAAGACAGCTTTGGGGGCCAGACGGCCATTTGCCCTTCCTCTACCACATGGCACTTCCTGGTGTGGTGGTGGTGGTGGTGGGCCATATGAAATGGTGCCACAGGCCACATTCAGCCTGCAACTTCATGTAAAATGTGCCATGTCTGTAGGGAAGAGGATCCTCTCACATCAAAGTTTACAAAATTAACAAGAATCTTGATTTTCCAATACTGTTGATTGCATTGGAGAGCTTCCATGAGAACTTAAGCCTCTTATCTTCAGATATGTCATCTTGCAGTGAGGTGAGCAACTACATCAAGTAAGCTATAACAGAGGTGAAGGAGGTAGTCATTTTCTGTGTGGAATCCACCTATATCAGGGATCGGCAACCTACAGCCCATGGGCCAAATCTGGCCTGCAGCACCAAATAATCAAGTCCCTGCCCTTGCTTCAACTGCTGCCACCGCCGCTGCTGCCACCAGAAGCAACTGTGGACGCATTTATGGCAGCTGTGACTGCACTTACAGCAGTGTTTACAGAGGGAGAGGGGACACCAGTCCAGCCCCCTCAACTGTGTGAGGGACAGTTGAGGGGGCTGGACTGGTGTCCCCTCTCCCTCTGTAAACACTTAAAAAGGTTGCCAACCCCTGACCTAGATAAATGACACAAGTGTTGGTTTGACTACCATGGCAACTGGGAAAGGTTTTCCTCCTCTCATCTTAAGTTGCAATAGATCAATGTTACAAGAGCTGCCCACAAATATAACAAAAGAAAACAAAAAAGTAGAATGTATGATGGGGTGTTGTGGTTGAACATTCTATGGGCCCAGAATCACAACCTTTTTGTAATGAAAATTCAACTTTCTGAAAAATTCATCACATCTCTAAATCTGAGGAAGAGGGAAAGAAGTGTGGGAGAAAGGGAAGGGTGAGGAGAAGGAGGGAAGCTCAGTAGAGTACACTAGTACCTCGGATAATGTTATGACTTGGTTCCACAAGTCATGACGTTATCCGATTTTTAGCGTTGTCCAATGCATGCATCGAACAATGCTAAAAAAAAGCAGCCCTGACTTCAGGGACAAACCCTGCGGTTTGTCCTTGAATTCAAACTGAGTCTAGGATTGCTGCGTCTGGGGATGGTTTGGGTAGAACATCTACACAAACCACCTCCCAGATGCAGCGATCCATCGCTGGGGGTGTATGGATTGGGTAGAACATCTACCCACTCCATCTCCCCCTGCAGCAATGGATCACTGTGGGGGGGAGGGTGGATTGGACCCAATCCACCACCTCCACAGTGATCCCTTACTTAGGCGGGCAACCTGGCAGCAATTGCACGCCAGGGCTTGGCTCAGCTGGGGGGGGGGGATTTCGGCCAAGCCGAGCCGAGCCCAGGTGGGTGATCGCCCACCCAGGCAAGGCTTGCCTTGGCTGACAATCTGCGCGCACGGGGGTTGTCGGCCAAGGCAAGGCTTGCCCGGGTGGGTGATCACCCGTCCGTGCTCAGCTTGGCTTGGCCGAAACCCCCTGCGTGCATGGGGGTTGTCGGCCAAGCCAAGCCGAGCATGGGCAGGCGATCCATGCTTGGCTTGGCCGAAAACCCCCGAGCGGAGGGTGGTGGATTGGGTAGCCCAATCCACCCCCCAACTGCAGCGATACAGCGCTGCTACTGCAGTAGGGTCGGGGTAAAGGCGCTCGCCTTTCCCCCGACCCTACTGCAGTTGCAGAGATGGGTGGTAGTGGATTGTGCTACCCAATCTACCTCCACCCGCAGCAATCCATCGCTCTGTGTGTGTGTGGATTGGGTAGATGTTCTACCCAATCCACCCCCACCCCCAACAACAATTGCATCAGACAACGCTAAAGAATCATTATCCGATGCAATTTTTTTCCCAAAAAACTTGCATCATTATCCGATTCTAGCATTATCCGATGCAATCGTTATCCGAGGTATTACTGTAAGAGCAGGTTGAGATAGAAGACATGGAATAATAGAAACAGAGACATGGGCAGTCTTTGGCCTGAACTGGCATGAGGTAATGGGGCACATCTTCTTACCTGGAGCATAATATTATACTTGCCACCTCTTAGCAACATTTTATCATTACATCAGGCCATTAAATTATATAAAGCAGACCAGTTATTTCCCCTATGAAAGTTGGCTGTAATTCCCTGTCCCTGGACTAGCTGAAGCTGAAACTAAGCCAGAGGAGGATGAAGACCAAGAGGTCTTGGCTGCGAGGTCTTCTCCCAATAAACCTTTCTTTTCATCCCAGGTCTGGGGAAATACATTGTGGGCAGAGATGGGAAATGGTAATTCTGAATGAAATACAACCCCCAGCATCTCACAATTACCAGTTGCCCAGGGATTTCTGGCATGTAGTCAAAAGCATTTAGTTTCCCCATCTCCGACTGCATGTGTTGTCTGGTGATAATAGTGACTCAAACAGCTACTCTTGTCTCTGTTTCTGTGAGATGCAGTGCTGCCTTATTTCTTTCCTCATCAGTTTGACTGGGCAGAAACAGGTGTGACAGGTAAGTGGTGATGAGAGTTGAAAGTACATTAAGACAGGAGAGAAGCAATTCAGGTAATCTGTCATGTTCCTGAAATCGCATTTTGAAGGAATCCCATGTTTAAGTTCTGAAGGTCAATCACAACACAAAGCAATTTTATTTGTAAATTACATGTAGTGAGAAAACCTCTTCTATGTACAAAGATACTTTCAACAGTGAAAAAAGTTCCTCTTCTAATCACAGGCTATTGTATTGTCTGTTTTGCCTATCAACATAACAACACTGCCTCTTTACTCCTTCACTAAAGTGCTACAATCTGATTCTCAAACCACAAGGAGGGCCAGCCCTCTCATTTGGTCTAGTGAAGAAGCTGCCTCATGCAGCAGAGTAGGGATATGATGAAAGAATGTAAATAATTCTTTATTTCTTCATTATTTTTGTGTTATCATTGATTGGGAGGTGAAAAAGTTAATTTTGGGATCACTCCCCTACCCCTCAAGAGTTATAACCAATTAAAATGGTCTGTCCATGAATGCTGCTGGATCCGTAGAATTTTGAAGCTGCCTTGGATGGGGGTCCGATTGACCTGGTTGGTGCTCCTGTCAAAGCCCAGATTGCCAGATGGGATGCAACCCGAGAAGTAGACATGAACACTCATTAGCGTCCTCTCCTCTGCAGAGCTCCTTCACCCCTGTGGTTCACAGAGGAACTCCAAGTGATGAAGCAATGAAGAAGAAGGCTAGAGAGCAGGTGGAGACAGGTTCCATCAGCTGGAAATCTTAGGTTAGTGAGACAGGCCACTTCCATTTACCTGTGCCATGTAAGGAGGCCAAGGAAGAGCTATAATGCCCTCTGCTATCAAGAGACAGTTAACCAACAGACTGAACTTTATAAAACTGTCTGCAGCCTCACCACAGGTGGACAATCTAGGCCCTCACTAAAAACCAACACATTTTAGAACAAAGGTTGAGTTCACCTGTTGGGACTTTGATTCCACAGTTGATATAATAAATCAAGTTGAGATGTCCAGTGAAATTGCCTTCCAGGTTATATGGGATCAGTTTCAGTTTGTGTCATCTGAGGAGGTGAACAAGGCACTTGTACATTGTAAACACATGACTTTTCCCTTTGACCCTTGGCCATCATGGCTATTAAAATCTGTAAAGGAGGTGTGGGAGTGGCTGAGAAATATCATCAATGCTTCTGTGACCAAGGGTTTTATGCCCTCTGGTCTAAAAGGGGGAGAGGGATCAAATTTAGCTACAGATGTCTTCGACAACATTAGATAATAGTCATCTATAGCTTTGATAACTATAGACCTGGGCAAGGTCATTGAAATGGACATGGCTGACCAGCTGCAGGTGTTCTTGGATGAAACCAACTTCTTGAATCCATTTCAGTCAGGCTTTAGACCTCGTCATCGTACTGAAACCACTCTGGTCATGCTGCATGGTGACCTTCTCCAGGAAGCTGACAGAGGGGCTTCATTTGAGTGACCCCTCCTTTAGGCTGCTGCTGGTGAATGCCAGATCAGTCTGTAACAAGGCTCCCCTACTCTCAGATGCCATCTTAGGGGAGCGGGCTGATCTGGCATGCATCACCGAGACCTGGCTGGTGCCTGAGGACGGAGTTCCTCTGTCTGAACTATGCCCAGCTGGGTTGGGTATTTGGCACCAGCCTAGGGAGAGGGGAAGGGGCGGTGGAGTCGCCGTGGTAGCCAGGGAATCACTGGGGGTCGCCAGAGCCACGGCTCCACTTATTCCGGGTTGCGAGGCCCTGTTCTTGCGGGTGGGCCCTAAGGGTCAGTTGGGAATCCTGCTCATGTACCTGCCTCCCTGCAAGGTATCGGATTCCCTGCCCGAGGTCCTTGAGGCGGTCGCTACGCTGGCATTGGAGGCCCCCAGGCTGATGGTCCTGGGGGACTTCAATTTGCCATCGTTGGGGACCGGCTCAGAGGTGGCTCGGGAGTTCATGGTTTCCATGGCAGCCATGGGCCTGACTCAAGTAATTCAGGGTCCTACCAGGAGCAGTGGCTACACACCGGATTTAATCTTTTTGTCGGAGCTGTGGCTGAGTGATCTGAATTTACAGAAATTAGACATCTCTCCTGTGCCATGGTCAGATCACTATCTGGTGACCCTAGACTTCCTGGGGGCGAAACTTCACCGTAGGGAGGCAGGGCCGATTAGATGGGCCCGCCCCCGGCGACTAATGGATCCAGAAGGATTCCAGAGGGAACTGGGGTGTTGTCCTCTTGACCTGCAATGCGGTTCGTCTGAAGCCCTTGTCAACTCTTGGAATAAGAGAGCGACAGCAGCCTTGGACGTAATCGCTCCACTACGGCCTCTCCGCGCTTGTAGGGTTCGATCTGCCCCCTGGTTCACAGAAGAACTAAGGGAGCTCAAACGGGCAAAGAGACGCCGAGAGCGCCGCTGGGTGAAGACTCAGAGTGAGCCTGATCGAACACTAGCTAGAGCAGCTATTAAAGACTACCTAGTGGCGATAGGAGCGGTGAAACGCCAATATTTCACCGCCCTTATTGCCTCCGCAGATAACCGCCCAGCGACTCTGTTCCGGGTGACCAGGTCCCTCCTTGGTAGGGGGGGGTCGGGCCCTGGTTGGCAGGGTTCAGCTGAGGCTTTTGCTGATTATCTGGCGGGGAAAGTCGCTCAGATTCGCTCGAAGCTTAATCCCGGCGTGGAATGCATGGAGCTGGGGTTGACCGGAGCACAGTCTGGCCACGTTATCTGGGATCGGTTCGATCCTGTTGGCCCTGAGGAAGTGGACAGGCTCCTTGGATCTGTTCGCGCCACAGCCTGTGCACTGGATCCATGCCCTGCCTGGCTGATTAAAGCATCTACGGCCGTGGCAGGGGGTTGGGTCGAGGCAATTATAAATTCATCTTTAAAGGAGGGGTCTTTCCCAGCACCGTTCAAACATGCTTTGGTGCGCCCCCTCCTGAAAAAACCATCCCTCGACCCTATGGTACTCACCAATTACCGGCCAGTGTCCAACCTACCCTTTTTGGGCAAGGTTTTGGAAAAGGCAGTGGCGCAGCAACTCCAGAGTGTCCTGGATGAAACGGATTATCTGGACCCTTTTCAGTCAGGATTCAGGCCCGGATATGGGACAGAAACTGCACTAGTCGCATTGGTGGATGATCTCTGGAGAGAGCGGGATGGTGGTCATCCGTCTGTCCTGGCTCTTCTCGATCTCTCAGCGGCTTTCGATACCATCGATCATGGTATCCTTCTGGGGAGGCTCCAAGGATTGGGGATCCGGGGCACTGTGTTGTCCTGGTTTTCCTCATTTCTGAGGGGCAGGACCCAGTCGGTGTGGCTGGAGAAGGAGGAGTCCAGCCCTAGGCCCCTCCAATACGGGGTGCCTCAGGGCTCGGTGCTCTCTCCTCTCCTGTTTAACATCTACATGAAGCCGCTGGGTGAGATCATCCGTTCCCACGGGGTGAGGTATCATCAGTATGCAGATGATACCCAACTGTACATCTCGGCCCGTGGGGACCCAAGCGGTGCAGTGGAAGTCCTTTCCAGGTGCCTGGAGGCTGTTAGGGTCTGGATGGGGGAAAACGGGCTACAGCTGAATCCCGGCAAGACTGAGTGGCTATGGGTAAGGGGCCCTGTGTTATCTCGGGAGTTACCAACTTTGGTTCTGGATGGGGCAGTTTTGCCCCAAACAGACCCGGTGCGTAATCTGGGGGTCCTCCTGGACTCACGACTACTGTTCGAAGAACAGGTGGCAGCCGTGGCCAGGAGGGCTTTTGCACAACTTCGTGTAATACGCCAGTTACGCCCCCTCCTAGACCGGGACGCCTTGCTCATGGTCACACATGCTCTGGTCACCTCCAGACTTGATTACTGTAATGCGCTCTACATGGGGCTGCCCTTGGTGACCATCCGGAGACTGCAGCTGGTCCAAAATGCGGCGGCCCGAGTAGTGATGGGGTACGGACGCTATGCTCGCGCCGCGCCTCTGCTCCGGGAGCTGCATTGGTTGCCAGTATGTCTCCGGGTGCAATTCAAGGTGCTGGTCATTACCTTTAAAGCCCTATATGGTAGTGGGCCAGGATACCTAAGAGACCGCGTCACCCTAAGAATGTCTGTCCGTCCCACCAGGGGGGATCGGAGGGGCTCTCTTGTTATTCCATCGGCTAGGGAGGCTCGCCTCTCTAGCACTAGGAGGAGGGCCTTCTCTGTGTTCGCCCCGGCCCTATGGAACCTTCTCCCAACCGAGCTACGTCTGCAAACAGAGCTCCTACCTTTTCGCAAAGGTTTGAAGACCTGGCTGGCGGAGCACGTGTGGGATCCCAGGAACACGGGATCCCACGTAGGCTGGCTGATTTAAGGAGACAGCCACCCCCTGTGACGTTTGGGATATTTGGTTTTACCTGTCATATTGTTTTAATCTTTTAAGAACTTTTAAGGATCTATTTGTGATTTTAATCCACGTTGTAAGCCGCCCAGAGTCGGGTGCTCCCGATTGGGGCGGGGTAGTAAATGTAAATAAATAAATAAATAAATAAATAAAAATCTCTCTTAGGGCGCCTGGATCACTCAATGGCTTTTGACACCATCAACCATGGTATTTTACTGGGGTGACTATCAGGGATGGGGTTCAAGGCACTGTTTCCAGTGGTGCTCCTTCATTGGCAGTTGCACCCAGAGAGTCCAGCTTGGGGAGTTTATGTCTGCTCTGTGGACCCTTCAATGGGACATTCTTCCCATTTTAATTTAATATCTATGTTAAGCTGCTGGTATGGATCATCCATAGATTTGAAGGGCAGTGTCACCAATATGCAGAAGATACCCAACTCTACTTCTCCTTTTCATCTTCTGCAGTGGATGCGGTCCGGTGTTTTGATGATTGTCTGGCTGCAGTGATAAAATGGACCAAAGCTAACAAGCTGAGACTGAACCCTGACAAGATAAAGGTTTTGGTGTTGGAGGATCCGTCTGCCCGACTAGGTGACCTGGTCCCTAGGCTGGGTGGGATTGCTCTCTCCCCTGGGGACCAGGTATACAACTTAGATCCTCATTTGACCCTCAAAGCACAAATTGCGCCAGTGAGCAAAGCCACTTTCCCCCAACTGTATCAAATAACTCAGTTGCATCCCTATTTGGACAGACAGTCCCTCTTAACATTAGTTATCTCACTAGTAGTTTCACATATTGATTACAGTAATGCTCTCCATGTGGGGTTCCCGTGTTCCTTTAACGAGTGCAAAATGCAGTATCAGTTCTCACTTTTAAGGCCTAAATGGTTTGGGACCTTCTTACGTGGTGGAACATCTTCCCTTCAGAACATCAGCCCTCTCCACTTGTTCCTCCCAGAGGACGCAGCTCCAGGTACTGAGCCTGAAATTAGCAAGAAAGACTGTGACTTGGAGATTAGCCTTCTTGAGGTGGCATCAACTTTGTGGAACTCTCTACTGGTTTTACTGTGCCAGGTTCCATCTCAATCTATTTTTAAAAAACAACTAAATTCATTCCTTTTTAAAGAGGCTTTTAAGGATATACTGCCAATGGCCAAGCAATAGGTTTTGATAATTTTTTTTCTGTTGCCAGTATGTGTTCTTTGTTGTTGGTTTGTTGTTTATTTTAATGGGGGGGGGGTGTATCATTTTGGTTCCTGTTGATATTTATTTTTTTATTCAATTTGTTTAATTTCTATTGTAAAGATTTGTTTAATATGTTGTAAGCCCCCCAGAGGGGAAAATATCCCAGATGGGTGGGATATAAATGTAATAAATAAATAAATAAATCTTCTACCTCCGGTGACAAGATATCTTGGTTGTATTATGGTTTTAAGGGGAAGGCAGGGTGCCATTTACTGCACTGTCTCTGGCAGCACAATGTCTTGGGCTGGCTCTGTCCCAATTCCTGCCCCTCTTCCCTCCCACTCCCCCATAGACAATGCACATGGAAACTGCTCAAATTGGACTTACTTTAGAAAATTATATGAGTGACAGGTCAATCTGCTATTGTTTATTTTTCTCATTGAAGCAAGGATCTCTATTTGTATGAGACATGGCATCATGCTATGGAGATTGCAGCTGTTGAAAGCATGTGCCAAGTGACAGGTGTGTGTGTGTGTGTGTGTGTGTGTGTGTGTTGTTCATCTGAAAATGGTCCACAATGGATTGTAGATGGCATGAGTATTTTCTTGGACAGGAAAGGAACTGGTCATAAATATCTTCCGGTGATTTAATTCTCTGTGACTGGGAATTCCCAACAAGCTGTAGTGAGCCTTGGAAAATGGAAGCCTTCCAGCTTCATCTTGGCTGAATTTCATACTTTTGGCAGAACACTCCCACAGGGAGAGCCCTGCTTTTTGCTGTTCTGGCTCTCACGTTTCAAAAACCAAATGGGTCACAAGCATTTGCTCCCTAAATAAGTCCCTGAGTCCCTAAGTCACAGAGCAAGTGGCTGAAAGAAACAGAAGATACTGTTGGGAGCCAAGTCAAAGGAGGCAATTGAGGCGGCTGAAGAGGCAAATTCAAAACATTTGTTCACTACTGTTTCAGATTATGAAAAAAGGAATATGAAGTAGCTGAGGAAGGTTGCGAAATAAGGCATTGGGTTGTAGTATCTGCTACTTGGGGCCAAAGCAGGCCAGTAAGCCCCACAGATCTTTGCTTCTGGTTATGAAAGAATCCTCTGTATCAAATAGAGAGATTGGTCAACAACAGGCAACTCAGAGCTTAAAAAGTTATTTTGTGAACTTTATTGCTGAGACAACATGGAGGACATTTCATGAATTTCATCCACAACAGTAACTTCCAATGGTCTGACTGCCACACTCCTTGTTTCCCTCAAGAATCATAGCCTTGATGTTGATTTTAAATCCAAGCCAGAAATATTTAAAGAATCCAATATGAATCCAACTTCACAGAAATATTTAACCTTTTTGCTAACTTTTTTGAGGATTCAGAATAGGGGCTAAATGGATCTAAATGTGTTGGGCTGAGAGAAACTGAACATGTTAACAATTCTGTCCTGAATAATGAAAAAGAATTTGCACCACAAAGGAAGTTATAAGATTCCCAGGGCCATAGCCAGGATTCTAGATGTGGGTGGGCGGATATTTTTTCAGGATGGGCAACAAAGCCTCTTTTCAATGCATTCCTATGGGAAACTGTGCTTTGCCAGAGTGGGCAAACTGCTAATCCAGGGTGGGTCAAGCCCACCCTGGTTACCCACTGGCTACGCCCCTGAAGTTTCCTTTCCTCCCCCCACTGTTCATGATCCACTCTCATTTAGAAGATAAAATTTCTTTTATCTATTTATACAGGATTCCTCTTGTTCTGCATTTCAGGTTATGATAGTATCCATAGCTTTATTCATTAGCTTGGGGAATAACCTTCCTATTGAAGAATAATGCCCTAATGAGATTATGCTACCCTTCACAATTCATCCTCCTTCTTACTTTGTAATGAGCAAGGTAGGCAACAGTTGTTCAGCGGCAGCTTCAGCGTGCTGGTGCTGTAAAGTTTTGAGGAAACCCTACTGCCCATAGATAATCAGCAGCAGCAGCAGCAAAAGGAAGAAAATCCCCTCAATCAGGCTGAAATATATTTAATGTGGTCGCCATGAGTCAGAATTGACTTAATGGCAGTTGATTATGATGATAATGCTTAAATAGAAGGAGAAACAGATCACTGAATACACCTTATCATTTGCATTAACATTAGGATATACTTTGAGTATGTGACAAGTATCTACAAACATTGACCTGAAAATTATGCTAATTGAAACTAAGAGCAAGCATCTACTGACTATTATATTAATATCCAAAATAAATCCTATTCAAATGATTAATGTAATGATGCACCATAATAAAGAAAACTGTTTAGGGCACCTTGTCAACCAAGGGATCTGAAAACCAAGGGATCTGATTTCAGTTTTCTAGGTCATGTGTAACCTAACTACATTTCACATCATTTCATTTCTTTCTGATAGTCAGCATTTAGGTATTGCTGTAGTAAACTACATGGGATTCTGGCCAGCAGAATGATGACACAAGAAAGGCCATTTTAAGCCACCTGTGTTACTGGTCATGCATTTGTGCCAGTTTGTTCTGCATCCCTTTGCTCCCCTGTGTTCTTAAAGAGGACCTGGGTTTACCTGGGTTTAGTGGGACTCATTATGATATGGGATCCATAGAAACAAGATCTGATACAATAAGATGTAGAGACACCTGTGCTGATCAGAAACTACTGACTCTGTGGATCTAGAGGTGGTGCCTGAGAATCTAACAAAAGCCCACCAACTTGGAGAAGCACAAGTGGCAAGGAAATATACTAGCATCTTTTCTTTCCCTTTCCTTCCTCTCATTGTCCAGTTTTGCTTATAGGCTGGGGAAATGCCATTGCACATCACAGGCTGACTCTTCTGCAATGGAGAGTGAGGAACTGAACTGAATTGAATTAATAAATGTCTCTGTATATAAGTTGATGGTGGGCACAAGCAGGATGTTGGCAAAATACTAATGTTTTGCTTGTGTATTTCCCATAGGTATCTGTGTGGAAAAGAATGCTAAAATGACCTTTGGTCTCATCCAGCATCACTTTTGTTACTTTCTTTAGAGTTAAGGCTGAGTCCATTTGTGGAGAAAATAGAAAAAGCAGGCAGACAGAAAGATGAAATGGTGTGTCTGGAATCCTCAATGACAATATACCAACATTGCAATTTTCTTTTTCTTTCTTTCTTTCTTTCTTTCTTTTCTTCAAATCTCACACTTATTTAAAAATGATGACTGCATTTTCCTGCTTCTCATTATTCCTTCCTTTGCATCAGAAGTACCACAGTACAATTAGTAAATATATAAGAATAAATTTGGGATGGCTAACATCAAGTATTGTATAATACACGTGGAAGACCATGGAGTAGACTGATATAAATGTGAAGCCACCTGTTCTTCTCCTGTGTCAGTGCAAAAGCCCCATTTGCTTCCCATTCAGCAACCAGATTTATCTGCTATGTCTGCTTTAACAGAGATATTGCTAGTGAGCCAAAATATTTCCAAAATACTTTTCCCCTTGCTTTTTTAGTTGGTTTATTTTCCTGCTAAACATGTAGGCATGAGTATACTGCAATACAGTATTTAGTTCACGTGTTGTGCTCCTTTGGGGGGCATATGCCACCAAATGAGACAGCTCATATCAAACTAAGCACTGCTTCAGTTCATACATCATATTACATTTTTAAAAGTTGCTGTTTACTCTTCTCTGTCTCTACTAGCTGTGGCTGTCTGGATCTACCTGTTCCTTATCAAGTGATTAAGGCTTATCCTGTTGTCATTCATACTCTCAGGGTGACATCAGTCTCATTTGATGCCCTTGTTGAAAATAAGAGTAGCTGCACTAACAAACATGAACTAAAATCATTTCCCCATGTTGTCCAATGCAGAAAAGGACTGAGTGTCTGAGGCTTCAGAAAAAACATGAGGACATTACTTTCTGTCTGACACACACAATTTCAAAGCATGTGGCGCAGGAAGGAGATAAGAAACATAAGTTTCAAAATAGTCATGGGAGCCAAGAATGGAATATTTGGATGTTCCCTCTAGACTTGAAAGGAGCCAGAACGATAAAGAATTCTTCTCGTCTCTAAAGCAGTTTTTGAACTCTGTTTGCAAAACTCTGTTTTGGCCAAAATTATCAATTCCAATGCAACTTAATGCGAAACTGATTCTGCTATCTAAAAGTAGCCAAATTTGTTTATGTAAATACTTCTGACATTCCTTTACGGCTCAGGAAAAGAACCTCTTTGCATAACACACAGAGGAAAGATTAAAATGACAAAAATGCATAAATATAATATGTGGGGGAAGGGCAGGTAAACCCAGAAGTGTAAAAGAACAGGTATTCACAGGCCTGAAAAACACTAGGATGTTTTGACAAGTGAAAGGTTAAGGAACAAGGGAGACTTTTTTTTAAAAAAGTATTCATTTTGCTTCTATATTGATGTCAGGACACCTTTCTGGGAGAGATTCCATAACCAAGGTGCAACCAGTGACAAAGCCCTCCCTTTTGAACCCACCTTTTCCCATTTGTTGGTGAGATACTGATATCACAGAGAATGACATCCGAACCTAAATAACTGTATACAGATTACTTCAGGTAATCTATTGCCCAGTTGCTTTATTCTTGTTCTTTAAACTGTTTAAGACCATTAAGCAAAGAAAGCTCTGGATGTAGATGGACTTTATGGCTGAAGAACCCAAGAGACTGGTGTGGCATATCCTTGGAAGAACTGTTCTGAGAAGTTAAGAACAGGAAGACTATTGCCATGATAGCCAATATACGGAATGCATACGGAACCTGAAGAAGAAGAAGAAGAAGAAGAAGAAGAAGAAGGAGGAGGAGGAGGAGGAGGAGGAGGAGGAGGAGGAGGAGGAGGAGGAGTTGCTTTGTGTTTTAATGTCAGCATTTTGGATAAGACCTGGAAAATATGGGTAGCTTTGTGGTGGTATTACCAGTAGCTTCAGTGAGGAAGCAAGATGGTCCCAGGCACAGCTGGCTTTGACTTGGAACTTGACAAGCCCTCTCCCCCAGTTTTTTTTTAAAGCCTGATCCTGAAAATAAAATTAATTCTTTTTGGACTGGGCACACTGAGAGTATTTGCAAAGGAGCCCCTCCATGCACTGAAATATATGGATCTTTAACTCAGTTTAATATTCTTCATTTTGTCTGTCAAAATCTGACAGCAGAAAGAAAGGGATAAACATAATCTTAGAGTAAGGGTGGGAAATGTCCAACCATGGAGGGTACATTGCCTTCATCTGCATCCAGAAAGCACCAGTATGGACTTTGCCTCACCCACCACACCATTGAAAATTATGCTCTAATTTGAAGCAAAGTTGCTCTTGCAGAAGGGTTTTTTTTTTTTTTTGGAACATAGCTGAGCTCTGTCCACATATTCTATAGGCTTTTGTAATGTCACGGTTGCAAATTTGACAGCAGCAATGCTAGGGGGAAGTGAGAGGAGGTTAAAAATAGACATTTTTTTAATGTAGCCTACAAGGTTGAATGTAGCTCAAGTTTGCCGTGGAGTACAATTCTCTATGTGTCTTGCACTCATTAAGCTCAAAGAATGCATTTGTCTGTTTTCCTACGTTTGCACAGTTGTGTGTGACTTGGTTCCAAGTGTCACCACTGCCTTATTGGGTGGAGAATTGGACAGCATTTCTGATGTGTCTAAGAAATGGAGGAGAAGATAGGAGAGATTTGATCAGGGTGATCCTAATCTAAAACTGGGCCTTTTCCTTCTTGCAGTTACTAGCTATTGGGCATTCTTCCCCTCTCCTTCCATGATACACATTTTCCAGAGGGGCATCTTGGACAATCTAATGACTTCCCCTGGCAGCTGCCATTTTGGTCCTCACAAACAATTCTGTAAGCAATACTAGAGTTGCACAGCATCCCAAGCAGGACTGGGTGTGGTGGCCACCAGCCAGATACTGCCAAAAATAGCTTTATTATTGCTGCTGCTATGAAAGGGCAGGGTGAGAAGCTTAGCATGCACGAGGGTGAAAAGTAAATTTTGTTCCCTTCTCCCAAGTGATTGTCAGGGTTTTGCTTTGAAAAGAAGATCTGCATCTGTTTCATGGAGAAACTTTATAGGCCAACTTTTGACGTGATGGTGTTTCTGATGTTCTCCTTTTTTCTCTATATGTTATACAGTCAATGAGAAAATGTGGAAGAGGAACCCTGGCTGACAATGGAATCTTGTAAATCCCATAGATACATCCAGGTTCATTCTGTGATTTACAAGTCGCCCTATCTATGGGAAAGGTTGCTCCTTTAATTAGATCCCTTTGGTTAAAAATAAAACCTTGTAGCTATAGTTACATCTGAACTTGGCCTGAGAGGCAAGTTGGGACCTGTTAAGTCTATCACATGCTTGCTGTTACTTAAACTGATTGTGTAAATTGGCTCATGTAATTTCATTTTGGGAGATGAATGTTCATAGTGCTTAGTTTCCTGAATATGAAAGAGTCCTTTGTCATTGGCTGGTTTCTGGCAGAAGTTGTTGGAAAACTAGTTCCTCACATCCTGATATACAGTATTGTGAGTATCTAAACACTCTGAAGATAAAGTTCAAAAGGGCAATGGCATCTCTAAGCTCATCTGTCTTTGGACTTGGAGACACATTAGTGAGTGTTGATAATCAAGAATGTGGCCATTTTAATTTCTCAGGTATTTTATTAAGTAACATTACCTTAAACAAGTCTGGGGGATGTACAGTCATATCTCGCATAAAGAGCGCCTCACTTAAAGAATACCTCACTTAAAGAGCAGAATTTTCTCTGAAAGTTTTCTTCGCTTAACAAATAAAACCAACCCAAAACTCGCTTAACAAATAAATCGGGTTCACAATCCCCCCTACAATTGGTCATTTACAATGGTGTTTCGTTTAAAGAACAAACTCGCTTAAAGAACAATCCTGTGGAACACATTATGCTCTTTAAGCGAGGTACAACTGTATGACCATTCTGGTGGTGCTGGATCATAATTATGATTCTTCTCCATTGGGCAGTTGCACACTATATCACACTTTATCACACACCCACAGATCAATACACCTACCAGCATGCCTCCAGCTTCCATCCAGAACACATGACAAGATCCATTGTGTTTAGCCAAGCCCTCAGGTACAACCACATCAGACCCACAAGACTGATATGCCAAGCTCAAGGGTCTACAAAATGCATTTCTCAGACTACAATACCCACCCAATATGGTTTAAAGAACAAATAAAGTGGGCAAGATGAATGCTCAGAAGCAACCTACTGTAAGACAGGCTCAGAAGAGAAAGCAATTGATCATCACCGGGTGTCACTTACAGCCAGCAACTAAAACCTCTCACATGCATAATGGCAAATCTCCATCCCATCTTTAACAAGAATACCTCACTCTCCAAAGCCCTTGGTGACAAACCTTTACTTGCTTACATACACTCCCCCAATCTCAAGCAACTATTGACACAATAGACTATGCAAAAGTGAAACAGAGATGGGAACTAAACCCTGCTACAAATCCATATGTCAGTTATGCCCTCACATTTACTCTGTCAACAGTATTTCTGGACCCAATAATGCTACACACAACATTAAGGGCAGTTTTACTTGTTCCTCTGCATATATAATTTATGCCATTATTATTTTTTGCCAAAAATGCCCTTCTGCACTCTACATAGGACAAACAGGCAATCTCTGTGCAAAAGAGTTAATGGACATAAACCATTCATCAGGAATGGCAATACACAAAAACCTGTTTCAAACAATTTCAATCTACCTGGACACTGCACAAGACTTGAAAATTGTCATTCTTGAACAGAAAAATTACAAGACAAAGTTCCAGAGATAAAGTACTGTACATACATATGATGGACACCCATCTCAAAGGTTTGAATATAGTCAAGGGTTTCTGGGACATTATCAAACTTAATACACCACAACTACATATCAGGTTGTTATATGCTGCTATGTATGTTATATGTTTTATGTGCTGATATCACCTTCACAGAACCAACTTCAGTAGAATTCTCATCTACAGCCTAAGGCTACCACACAGAACAAAGGAAGAACTCACACCATTGTCAATAGATACTAGGCTTGAAGAGTAAACTCATTAGCAAATGTGCAATGCCACAATGATTGTCTTGCATCCATCTATTAACCATTTGCATTTCAACAAGATGAAACTTCACAACTAACCTAAATAACAACCAGAGATCTTTTGCTATTATTGTAAAAAGCCACATTGATTTGCATACTTATCAATTATGGTAATCAAACAAGTCTCACTCTTATGTCTAATGACAGGAGTCGGCAACCTTTTAAAGTTGGGGGCTGCGTCATGCTCCCTCAGACAGTTGAGGGGGCTGGACTGGTGGTCCCCCCACAGTAAACATTGCCATAAACACATCTTCAGCTGCCATAAATGCATCTGCGGCTGCTGTAAACGCATCCATGGCTGCTGTAAATGCATCTGTGGCTGCCATAAATGCATCTACAGCAATTGGAGCAGGGGTGGGAGCTAAATGATTTGGTACTGGGGGCCAGATTTTCCCCACAAGCCATAGGTTGATGACCCCTGTCTAATAAAGTGGACTTGATCCATGAAACCTAACATTAAAATACAGCAGTCTTTAAAGGGCTATAACTTTTTTGTCTTTTTGTTTTGTTTACTCTCTGATATACATCACAAGTCAAGCCATGATACCTTGTGGGTGGACAGTAAGCAAGTAGCATTAAAGCAATGCTCATATAAACAGTGACGAACTTGGCATTGGTTACCCCTTTCTATTTGTACTTTTGTTATTTATATTTGAAAGATTCCCTGATGGCCTGCAGAGAGTGGATAGCCAATGATGAGTCACTTGTATTATAAACGAATCTTTGCTTTCACGATGAAAGGTCAAAGGATGTCACACCCATCCATGAATTTACCACTCAACTCTTCCTTTGTTACAAGAAGCATTCCTCTTGGTAGCTGTATGTTAAACTAGCATGATAGTCAACAAATATCAATAGAGCCAACCAACATGATCTTAATAATCCAGCATTTGGCTCCTCTGTCTTCTAAAGCTCTTCTCTGACATCAACAGAGATGAAGCTTTGTATAGGCCTGGGAAAACAAATCCTTACAGCACAGACATTGACATTAAACCATATTCACAGCTGCTCTTTCTGGATGATTTTGTTTCCTGGGTTGGCTTGCATGCTGACTCAAGTTTCATGGTGATTTTAACAAGTTTCTGCAAACAGCTGCTGCAAACTATTTGTTCAGACATCCAGTAATTCTCTCTCTCTCTCTCTCTCTCTCTCACACACACACACACACACACACACACCAGCCTGTTCTCTCCAGAGTGCAGGTTTGAAACTAATGCAGATTAATAAAATCTTACTTATCTTTAACATTGAGACAACCTGTGTTTATTACAACCTAATTGAAGATCTCATTCATTCAAAACAACAAGCTGTTTTCTACTTTTCAAGGAGTATGTTGAAATTCACAGGTAGTTCTGTTTTCTTCCTCTTGAGAAACAGTTGGTTTTTTTTTTACTATGTGGACACTGTTTGTCTGCTAAAGACAATTTCTCCTGGGATGGCCATGAAAATGCATTTACAAATCCACATCATTTCTTTAAAGAAGGTTAATTGAAAATATTCCTGTGGGTCTTTCCTTAATTGTAATCTATCCTATTGATCAAATGTACATGAACTGTGTGCTTTAATAGTAAAAATTTCCAAACTTAGGCTGTGTGGGAGTGGGGTGGAGGAGGTTAAATTTTGAAATACATTGAGTATACCAAGTCACATGGCATTGTTTGCAAAGTGACAATAAGAATGGTTTTTATTCTTCATGGGGAATGACAGTGGACATTTACTTACCTGATTCCCTTTTACAATAATAATAACCTTATAACTGGAGAGCTGGAAGGGATCCTACAGATTGAGTCCAGCCCCTGTCAAGGAGGCCCAGTGAGGAATCAAACCCCCAATTTCTGGTTATGTACCCAGATACTGTACCTAAATCACTGAGTTATCTCAATGTTTTGTGTATTTCATTCTTTAAAGCTCCCTTGTGGTAAAATGAATCAAGATAAATTCACTCCTTGAATTTCTACATTGAAATGCTGTAACAGACTGAGGAACCATAATGTGACAAAGAGGCACAGAGATGAATGTTTCACAGGGTACTCAGTGTGTGTCCTGTATGAGTTTCACTCTGGTTCAGGGGTGCCCAAACTATGGCCTGTGGGCCAGATCTGGCCTTCAACACCAATTCATCTGACTCACACTGCCCTCACCGCTTCAGCAAGCAGAAGCAGAAGCAAAATGTGCGTGTTTTACTTCCAGGAGCAACAAGGGTGGTGTGGGTCAGATGAATTGGTGTTGGGGCCGGATCTGGCCCACAGACTGTAGTTTGGGCATCCCTAGTTTAAGCAGAGAAAATGGCAGCTTAAAATCTATTTCATCCTGTTGCAAAACAGATTGCAAGACACATTTTACCTCTGCTTCCATTGGGAGGAGTCATGTGACTGGCCTGGTGAACCACATGACCAGCCCTGTGAACCACGGGACTGGCCCACGGCCTGAAAAGTTTGGCCATCCCTGTTCTAACTGAAGCCAAGCAGAATCAGTACAAATGAAACAGAGGCAAGCATAGTACTATATATCCAACGGCTGCTGAATGACCTGAGAATAGAGTGTTGTGGGGTTTTTTTAGGGTTATGGACATAGGTAGTTGCCTTACACTGTTGGTCCATGTAGCCTAGCACTGTGGACACTGAAAGTTAACCAAGCTAGTGTATTTATCAATGTGCCCTCCCCCTCCCCAAGAGATTCTCTTTGAAATAGTGAAATGCTTTTTGTTCGTTGAAACACTTGATTTTCCACACCTATGTATCTTGCACTTGGCATGCTTTGTTTTGTGACTGGACATTGAAAAGTAAACACTGGTGTTAACTTACAAGTCTGATTGCTGAGACAGACATTTGTGAAGAAGAAAACTGGATTATACAAGGGAATACATATCCCCCTTTATGTCTAGCTTGACCCTCAGTTTTCACAGCTCTACTTGAAAATGTCAGATATCAAATTTGGAATGTGCAGAGCAGGTGATCTGCCAGAAAGTTATGAGTTGATAGATAAAATAGTGATAAAAAAGACAACTATATATCATTTTTCATAAATACGGGATCCCATTACAGTGGAATGTCAGTTAACAAATGGCTTGGTTAACATAAAAATTGCATGGCAAAAGGAAATCCATAGAAAATAGTGGCTCAGTTTACGGATTTTTTTTCAGAACAGATTAATTGGTTTTCAATGCATTCCTATGGGAAACTGCATTTCGGATAAAATATTTTGGTTTTCAATGCATTCCTAGGGGAAACTGCATTCAATGCATTCCTATGGAAAATTCGGTAAAAGTAATGTTCGCTGTAAGAAATGTCCTAGAGAATGCATTACTTACATTAACCAAGGTCCAACTGTATATTAATGAAAGCTATCACTTTAGTTATTCCATCATTTCCCCTGCAATTCCATTTAATGCAGGACCCATTTAGTTTAAAACAAGCCCTAAATCTGTGGGATAAACATAATACAGTTGTACCTCGCTTAAAGAGCATAATGCGTTCCACAGGATTGCTCTTTAAGCAAGTTTGCTCTTTAAGCGAAACACCATTGTAAGTGACCAATTGTGGGGGGGATTGCGGACCCCGATTTATTTGTTAAGTGAGTTTGTGATTGGTTTTATTTGTTAAGTGAAGCGAATATTCAGAGTTGCTCTTTATGCGAGGTTTGACTGTAGTTAAATTCTAGTCTCAAAATGGTTCTTCTTAATTCTGTATAGCTGTGGAGATTATTTCCATGAGAGAACACAAACATTTTGAGTGAATTATCCCTAAATAAAATTTGGATCAACCACATTGTAGTTAGCTTGTTTACAAGAGCATGTGGCTGAAGCGCATTTTGTCTTTTATATAAGAGCTCTGGTCTTGCAAACTGAATGGGAGAAGGAGGGACATGTGGTAAAAATAAGGATAAAAGAAACAAAATGACTCATTGATGAGGCTTGCAATTGTCATGGAGTAACAGACACAGGAACTAACCTGTATAGGGAAAAAAAAAACAATGTGAAAGATGAAAATTAAGATAAATATGTTTGTGTAGAAACAAGAGGAAGTAAATGCTAAGATTCTGAATTATATCAGACTTGAATGGAGTGAACAGTTCTTAGAGAAAAGAGGCCAGTTTACACAATAGTGAACAAACTTTAAAGCCAGTGTTCTATTGTATCAGAGTAGGCATCTAATCCTGACCCTTGGAGTGTGTGTTTGTGAGGGTGGGCAAGATTTGTATATTACAGGTAGGCCGTCACTAGAAACTGAAATGGGTTACTGTTTTATTAGCATTAGAGTATTCAGGTACAATTATTAGATGACTGAGAAATCATGTTTGCAAACAAAGTTTGTGCTTCCCTCGCAGTAAGGTAACCAGACACAAAACAAAGCAAGTAAATTTGCAAAGAACAGTTGGTGAGAAAAGCTCCTGCTACATATATTCTCAACAGTTAGGGAATTCCTTCTTCTAATTATGGGTTATCAGTAACACATAATCTGGGGTGTTTACTTATGATTTGACTTGTCTGAGGCTTGGCTCTATTTCCTTTTGTGTTCAGCTTCTTCATATGTGTTTGTTCTCGTCTGGATTGGATTAGATCCAACAATTTACATTTACTCCTCCTTGACACATTGAACTGTGCCACCAACTCCAATTTGACAGGTACTGCAGAATATAACAAACCTGTTAAAATCTAACTCTGCTGTTAAAATCTAACTCTGTTGTCTTATTTCTCGTGCTCGTGTATGTATTATAATTTTGTATACATTTCAGCGTTATCACAGGAACTAGTTTTGAAGTGGTAGCCATGTTAGTCTGTGCAAACATATCAAATAATAAACAAAACATAAAGACAAAAACATTGTGGCACCTTAAAGACTAATTCCTGTATTTTAATGTTAGATTTCGTGAATCAAGTTCACTTCATCAGACATAAGAATGAGACTTCCTGGCATCAATTTATACACCTCAAGTACAGAGGCTCACAGTTAAGTTTACAAATCCCTGTGTTTTTTCACAGCTGGTAATAACAGAAGACCCCTAATTGATATTCAAATTTGCTGTGAAGTTTGGCCCTGTTGAGTTGCAAATTGTTAGTTAGGTAAAGATAAAAGTCTCCCTTGCTAGAAAGCAATTTGTATCCAAATCTAGGGTCTGGTGCTCATCTCCATTTGTTATTTTGGTGACTGGTCATAGGGAGAGAAGGCCAGGATTCTTTGGCAAATTGATTGTGTAAGCATGGCAGTCTTGAAAAATAATAATTCATATTTGAAGAATAGCATTTAACCACCATGTAACAGCCAAGCTGACATCTCCTCTGTTTTTGCCCTGAGATCTGTAGGCCAGATCAAAGAAAGTGCAGAGCAGAGGGCAAGGAAGGTGATCAACCTTCCCCAACACATTCTAGACTGGGGTGCCCAAACTTTTTGGGCCATAAGCCGATCATGTAGTTCAGGGAGCCTGGCATTAAGGTCCGGGGGCCAGGTGTGGCCCCTGACACCAATTCATCCGGCCCACGAAGCCCTCATCGCTCCTGGAAGCGGAAGTAAAATGCGCCTGTACGAGCACATTTTACTTCCACTTCCTGGAGCGACAAGGGCTTTGTGGGCGGGATGAATTGGCATTGGGGGGGACACCTAACCCCCGGGCCTTAGTTTGGGCACCACTGTTCTAGACACTGGACGTTGGGGAGAGTGCCAGAAGAGCTGAGGGACAGACATATTTTCTGCTTCCCTCTCCAAGACATGCAGCAACACAATGACATTATTTGTTCCATTCCAGGTTTTGAGATTCTTCCAAGTAAGACATTACCCCCCAGGTTTCTAGCATATTACGGTTAAGAAGATTTTTAAAAGAGAGTGATGAGATGCCAGACTTGTTAAAAATCCCCCTCCTTTTCTTTCCTTCTATAAACTCTTTGTATATCTAATATTTCTATTCTCCGATTTTGTCTTGGAAACATTTCTGATTTGAAAGACCGTTGATTTGTTCTTTTATGCATAACCTTGTCAGCAGATAGAGAAAACATTTCTTTTCATAAGCCCTCATAGGTAATTAGTTTAGATATTTTCTGCTTTATTTATTGGAGTGCTTAGCAACCTGGCTTACTGCATTTACCAGTGTTCTCAACCCACAGTCTAGAAAAACAACAGGCTTCTTTTTGCCTTTGTTTGGTACTCATAATATGGTCCTCTTAGCACTATAGGGACTTTTAGCTGTAGATGTGACCTTAGAAAACATACTTAGCTCAAAAAACCAGGTTCTATCTCCCACAAAAGAAAAGGTAAAACAGTATTTTGAAATTTGGAGACTGAACCTTCAATGTTTTGAAACAAAGATTTAGCTTGTTAGTTTGGTTACTGGTTATAGGGCTAACTGCTGTTCAGTAGAAAAGAAAATATGTATCATGTAAAATAACAAAAGCTCTTTAAAAACAAAGTTTCTAGTCCTCTTGGTTAAAGCACATCCAAAATAAAGGAAGTACCTGTAATTGCAAATGCTCAGAACAAGAAGGATCACCTCAGACTTATCAAAGGTGTGAAGCAGAGCTCCTGTCTGAAAACTTTCAGTCAAGATGAATTATTAAAATGAAAACATGAACTTCTGCTTGTTTTAATCGGAGCATGTAATTCAAGATTTTTTAGCAGTTAATGATAAGCAAAGGGGAGCATGTTTAAGAATGATTCAGTATGTGTACAAATATGATTACAGAAATACCCCGGATAACGATTGCATTGGATAACGCTAGAATCCGATAACAATGCAAGTTTTTTGGAAAAAACTTGCATTGGATAATGATTCTTTTAGCGTTGTCCGATGCAATGGTCGGGTGGGTGGATTAGGTAGAACATCTACCCAATCCACACACACCCCAGCAATGGATCGCTGCTACTGAACTAGGGTTGGGGGAAAGGCATGCGGGTGCCTGCCTTTCCCCCGACCCTAGTTCAGCCGGAGCAATTGCTGGGCTGCACTAGGCTTCTTTCGAACCCCATCTGGGCTGTGAATGACTTCAGAGACAAACCACGCGGTTTGCCCCCAAAGTCAAGTTGACCCTAGGCTAGCAATCACTAGCCTAGGGTCAGTTTGACTTCAGGGGCAAACGGCGCATCAGACAACGCTAAAAACTGGATAACGACATGACTTGTGGAACCAAGTCATAACGTTATCCGGGGTATTACTGTATAAGGTTTAGATTCATTCATACTAAGACTCACAGAGAACTAAAAATCTTTCTCTTTAGTTTGAAGGGAAAAGAATGAAGGCCCATAAAAACAGCACAAATGAATTGTAGCAGCCATTGCACTATTCTTCTAAAGCTGTTGTTTGGTTATTTCTACCTGGAACTCACAGTTTTCTTCTTTCCAATACATATGGAACATTTTGCCTTGAGGCAAAACATATTTTTTTAAAGAACATTTGGCCAGTTGGAGCTAACTGCAGAAGCACCTAAGTATGCATGTAAGACTGCAATTATAAACACACAACAACCTGCCACTGCAAAAATATAATTTGATTTTGATCCACCGAATGATCGGAAATAGTATAGTTGTACCTCACTTAAAGAGCATAATGTGTTCCACAGGTTTGCTCTTTTAGTGAGTTTGCTCATTAAGCGAAACACCATTGTAAGTGACCAATTGTGTGTGCATGTGTGTGGGGGATTGTGAAGCCCAATTTATTTGTTAAGCGAGTTTTTGGTTGGTTTTATTTGTTAAGCAAAGCGAACATTCAGAGAAAATTCTGCTCTTTAAGCGAGTTACTCTTTAAGCGAAGCGCTCTTTATGCAAGGTTTGACTGTAGTTGAAAAATGATTTCTGAGCAGGAGTGGTTCCAGGTCATAATTGCTCTTGCCAAAAAACAAAAAACAAAACAAAACAGAAGTTAGCTCAGTAAAGTTTTTGGACTATAATTCCCTGCTGTCAAGGAAGTATACCATATATGCCGGTGTACAAGACGATTGGGTGTATAAGACAACCCGCCAACATTTCCACTCAAAATATAGTTTGTTATATACTTGCTGTATAAGACTACCCCCTCTTCCACACACCTTCCACACACCAAATAAAACGTAATTTATATTCAAATGCTTATGACATGCAGAAAAACTGTCACAAGGCTGTATGTTATCAAACATGTACAGTAAACATAAAAGAGTGCAAGTTTATTAAACGTAATTCACCAAAGACAATTCACTAAAGCTGAATGAAACAATAAACCTATGGGAGCTGCCATGCTGTTTGTTTTCTAATCTGTTAACCAAACTGGAACTGTCAATGATAGAAGGAAGTTAACAAATAGAGGGAGAGAGCAAGTCCCTAGCAAGTTTGCTGGTGTGACAGTTTCGCTTTAAAAGCCTTCAAACTCCTGTTTGTCATCTGATATTAAAAGTTGTTATCCGATCCATCCCATAGGACCTTAACATTATTCGATGCAATTCTCCTCCCCAGATTGCTTAACATTATGCGATTTAAGCGTTACCTGAGGTAAACGTTATCTGAGGTAAATGTTATCTGAGGTATTACTATATTTTATTCAACTGAAGTGCACCCGGTGTATAAGATGCCCCCCCCTTTGGAGGCATGTTTTTCAGGGGTAAAAAGTCATCTTATACACCAGCATATACGGTAATTAAAAAAATAGTGATTGGTCTAACAGCACTGTCAAGAACTTGATGGCCTTAGATATCTTACTCTCTGTCATAGAAAAGGGATGATGTAGTAAAATTTTCCTATGTTCTCTATTTGAATTTTTAACATTTCTTCATTTACAGGGAAAAGAAACTGGAGATTTGGAGCAAACTGTTCTTAACTAATGAACCAAACAGAATTATTGGCTGTCTGCGGTAGCCATCCCTGTGTGCAGAGGTTCATAATTTGCCTAGCCCTAGATTTTGAAAATATGACTCTCTTTTGGGGGTTTGTTTTTCAGCTCTTAGAATCCCCTAGTCAGCATAGCTGCAGCATTTCCAAGTGCTGGTTTTGTTTGTCTCCATTACAAAGATAAGGAGCCACATGCTTAGATGCCTTTGAAATGTGCTGGAGGAGAATTTTGAGAGAACCCTGGACAGCAAAGAGAACAAATAGGTCAATCTTAAAAGAAAGCAACCCTGACTGTTCCTTGGAAGGTCAAATAGATGGCTAGATGGTATTGTTGATGCAATGGGCACAAAGTTGGGCAGGTTGAGGAGGATGGTGGAGGATAGGGGTGTCTGGCATGTGATGGTCCATGGGGTCGCAAAGTGTCGGAGTCGATTATGTGACTGAACAACCACAACAACAAATGCTTAGGAAAAGTTCCTAGCAACCTAATTTGGTGCATGATTAAATAAATTTCGTGTCAAAAATTACTCTGGATTGAAAGGATTTTGGTTGGAGAAACTCCGCTCAGGGGATGCCTGAATGAGGTTCCTTTCATGTCCCCGAAATCTATTGTGCAGTATGATTGAAATAACAGGGATTCAAAGCCAGACTTTTAAGAACTAAGGTGTCATCTCTCTGCTTGGATGCATGAATCAGTCCATTTTAATCTCTCCTTTAATTTTTTAAAATCTCAAATTGTTTCCATACCACATACAAAGAAGAATAAGCTGTGGGAGTAAGAACAGCTAATATTTTGTTCCTTTCCATCCCTCAGCATGGTCCTGGAAGAAAGATTCAAGTGGCCTTAGGCAGCCAAGGTGTGGGGAAAGAACAGAGTTAAAATAAAAGTGTTAAACTTTGATCACTACAACTGCAAGTAACAGCCTGGGAGGGTGAAGATTTTAACTAAAGAAATGGCACAGTGTGAATGATGAAACTATGATTATTGCTACAGGCCAGTCGTTTATTCAAAATGCAGTTGTTTTAAAGACTGTCTCCTAACTTTACTCGTTCCACATTTTGGGATCTAATCAAACATCTCCTGCATCACTAGCCACCTAATCATGCCTATCATTTCAAAGGCATGTGTTGAAATTTCATTATAATAGATAAAGAGAAAATGATAGATGCTGCTAAGAGATAGGAAGACTTGCATAAATTGTAATCGAATAAATGTTAGATAATGTTTATACCAAATAATATAAACAAGATTGTTATACAATCAGGCATACCCTGGTAACTGCAACCTTGTGTAAGAAGGCTAATCCTTCTTACACTAGGTGAAAGGAACTGTAGAATGAACTCACCAAAAGGTGCCTTCATTTTGTCAGTTACATGTTCTGGCCTAGACACAGAAGAATAAGAATATAAACAATGTCAAAATCCTCTCTATAAAACATTATCAATTGAACACTGGGACATACAACTCAGTATGCAAATGATTATGTCTACTCTGATTTCTTAACTTGAAACAATTTGCATCCAACAGTTACACCATTTGTACTATACCCCTGATGGTGAACCTTGGCACTCCAGGTATTCTTGAACTTCAATTACCAGAAGCCCAAGTCAGCACTCCTGCTGATCAGGGCTTCTGAGAATTGAAGTCCAAGAACAGCTGGAGTGCCAAGGTTCACCATCATTGTACTATACCAATAGAACTAGATAAAACAAATTGGACCTTCTTCTTCTTCCATGTCCAAAATGAAGCTACCTTCTGGAAAATTTATTCTGTAGTTCCTTTTGCCTGACATAGTGCGAGAAAGATTAGCTGGCACAAGGCGGCCATCACCCAGGATATGCCCGATTGTAGTTCAAAAATACCACAATCTTCGAGGACATTTTATAAACATTAAGTTGTGACGAAAATGTTTTGGATTGCAGATTTCCCCAAATCTTTTCTAGCAGTCAAAAGATCCCACCATGACAGCTGATGTGCTTTTAAACAAAACAAAACTGTTTAAAATGACATCTGCTAGCATAGTAAAGCAAAAAATAAAAATAAAACCACAGGAAACCTTTTGACTTATTTATAAGCCAATTATGTTGTGTCTTCCTTCCTTTTCCTTTTTTCCTTTTCTAATGATTTTGCTTTGTATTTGTGGATGAACAAGCAGGAGTTTGAAACAGATGTTTGGCTTTTCTGAACTGTTCCTTTCACTGAAAGTCTCTGAGGCTGAGAACATCTTAGAAAGGAGGCAGTGGACTGTTGTGCTAAAGGGCTGGTGTCTGATTGTATGAAGTGGGATAAAGCAATGTTGAGAAAGAAAGAAATAGGAAATGCCCCATCTTTGGAAGGGCAGGAAGGAAGCATAGTGCTCTCTTCCTGGCGATAATTCTTGCTGTTTATACTAATCCCATCACTGGGATTATCATGGTCATTGGCAATCACCATGCTGCTACTGTCATTGTTAAATGACACATGTTGCTTCCTCTCAGATTTTCATGCTATACAACAAAGAAAACCAGAGGTCAGCATAGCTAAATACTGTTACTATGATGATGATGACAACAACAACGACGACGGCGGCGACGATGACAACGACAATTACTTACTATTATTTTAAAAAATATTTAAAAGGATTTTCTGCCTATGAGGGCTCCTGAAGCAAAGTACAATAGAATATATATTTAAAATATTATTTAGAAGAGGGGTGGGCAGGGGGGGTGGAGCCAAGATGGAGACCTGAGAGTTTGTTTTTTCTTCAGCTGCAAAAATGGAGCCACATTTTGTGGGATAAAAGTAGTTACAGTCTCTTCAAAAATGTAATAAAAGGACCATAAGGATTATAGAGTCAAGGGGAACTTTTTAAAAGTTGTTTTCAACCAAAAGTTTGCTGTGGCTGCTTCACCGGAGATAACGGAGATAAGGGACTCGAGCTGGCCGGCTGAACTGTAAGCATTTTAACGAAGTGGGGGTGGGGTGAAGACAATTCCAAGCCAATTTAAAGTCAAGGGAAAGTTTGGACATACTTTTTTCCTTAAGATTGTTGGCTTGAGAAGTTAAATATAAGGATTGTATATCTGGAATGTGTGTGAATATGAAGCGCCGAGATGGAAGATAACGATATTTACTTTATTTCTTCCCGGCTGCCGCCTGGCAATTAATTTTTAAAAGTCCTCACCCCTTTACTTACCAACTATAAAACCTCGATAGCAGCCAATTAAACTGTTTAGACTCTGTATTGCCTTGAATATTTAAAAGTTGTTTTCAACTAAAAGTTTGCTGTGACTGTTTCACCGGAGATAATGGAGACAATGGACTCAAGCTGGCTGGCTGAACTGTAAGCATTTTAATGAAGTGGGGGTGGGGTGAAGACAATTCCAAGCCAATTTTAAGTTAAGGGAAAGTTTGGACATACTTTTTTCCTTAAGATTGTTGGCTTGAGAAGTTAAATACAAGGACTGTATATCTGGAGTGTGTGGGAATGCGAAGTGCCGAGACGGAAGATAACGATCTCTTCCCGGCTACCGGTCGGCAATTAATTTTTAAAAGTCCTCACCCCTTCACTTACCAACTACAAAACTTCGATAGCAGCCAATTAAACTGTTTAGACTCTGTATTGTTTTGAATAATTGCTGGCAGAAGAATTGTTTTTTTTCCCCTCTTGTGGATGCGGTTTACCGGAGTAACTGAAAGTGAAACTGAGGACTGTTGTTGCTATCTCTTTTTGGTTTTCCCCTTCGGTTAAGTGATTTTTGGACTCCTGTTGCTGGATATTTATGGAACTTTAATAATTGTTTTTTGCTGTGGTGAATGTTATCTGGATGAGTAAAAGAAGGGATAAATCTTTGGAAGATAGACAAGATAACCCTGCTTGGGTAAGAACTGGATGTTTGACAAGAAGAGAGCAAGGAAGGGTGAAATCATTGAAGGAAGAAATTGATGAGGCGGAGGAATTGCAAAGATTAAGGGAGAAGGCTCATCATCAACAACGACAACAACAGTTTCAACAACACAGAGACAAATCACTATAACGAAATCAAAAATCACATCAAGAGCAAGAAATGGAGTCAAAGGCTGAACAGGGGGCCATAAAAAAGAAAATAAGTGAAAAAGACAAACCTCAATCTGATTTAAGTGAAGGCTTGTCAGCATGGATGAAACAACATGAAGAAAATGTTGAGAAAAATTATGACAAATTTAAACAACAATTGTTTGATAGACTACAGGCTGCAGAAATTCAACGAGTCAAGGAGCAACAAGAACTTATCGAGATCATTCAAAAAGATATAAAAGACTCGTCAACAAACTTGTTAAAAGGCACATCTGAAGGAATGAATAATTTACTGAAGCAGATGGGGGAAATGAAAGAATCAGTGGCCACAGTAAAAAAGGAGGTGGTGGAACTAAAACAAGAAGTTGTGGAGGCGAGAGAAAGAGAGAAAGAAAAAGCAAATAAATTGATTGACCATGAAAAAAGAATGGCATATCTGGAAGATCAGATAAGAAGGAAAAATGTGATAATTAGAAAAATCTCTGAGAATAAACCGGACAACTTGAAATTAAGACTGTTGACATGGCTGAATGAATTGAAAATGGGGAGGGATTTTGCATCTGAGGATATTGAGAGTGTGTATAGACTGGGTCCAAAGAAACATAGAACGGGTTCTAGAAATGTGCTGTTAAAATTTGCAGATTTGAGCGCAAAATTAAGATTGATGTCTTATATTAAAAATGCTGGTCCGGATGTTCTCAAAATGGAAGGAGTGGATATTGAAATTTTCAACGATATAGCATTTGAAGAAAGAATTTGGAGAAATCAAATTAAGCCTGTTACAAAAAAATTGAGAGATAAAGGAATTTTATATAATTGGAAATTTTCAAAACAGATGAGGTTTGTGCACCTGGGGAAAACCTTTTATATAAAGGAAGATTCATACGTGTTGGATGTGTTAGTAGAAGCAAAGATTCTGGAAAATGGAACACAAGAGTGGAAGGAGCTCAAAGAAGCATTGTCACTGGCAGGAGCAAACACAGCAAAAAAATCAGAATCCACAACTGAAGAGGCTCAAGGAGCAACTGGAGGCGATTAAGATCGTGTAACATCTGCAGCTGAAGTATTACTGAAGAATGATTAAGTTTTGTAACCACATGACTCCCCTCTCCCCCTTCTCTTATTAGCAGAGGTGCTTTTTTTCTTGAAAAAAGAAGGGGGTTATCATCTTTTTGTTTTTTATATGTATTTCTGTGTAATATATGTTAAATTGTGGGTAGTGGGTAACACGTCCTTTGAAGTCTGCCAGCTATTTCTTAAAAGGTTAAATAACGTTAAAACATGAAAAATATTAAGATATTGTCATGGAATGTGAAAGGGGCAGGGTGTCCTACTAAACGTAAACGGTTGGAAATGGCCCTAAGAAAAGATAGAGTAGACATCATTTTTTTACAGGAAACGCATCAAAAAGCGGCGGATAAAAATAATTTGTATCTTGGTTGGACTCAGTATTATGAAAAGGCCTTTGGTTCTTCCAAGGCAAGGGGGGTGGCGATTATGATATCGAAAAGATTGGGATTTACGAAAACAAAAATGATAGCGGACCCAGAAGGCAGATATTTGATTATAGCTGGAAGTATAGAAGAAGAAGAAATATTGTTGGTCAATGTTTATGCACCAAATGAGAATCAAGACCAATTCTTGACTAAATTGAGTCATATTTTGATAAAAGAAAACTGTGATAGAATGATAGTTGCTGGAGATTTTAACCTAACAAGGTCAAATATTGATTGCACTAATATAACTAATTATAGAAAAGGTTGGAAAGCTAAATTGTTGGATGAGTGGATAAAAAAGTTTGGATTGAAAGATTCCTGGCGAGAATTGAAAGGGGAAGAACGAATTTATACATATTATTCCCAGGTTTATAATTCATATTCTAGGATTGACTATGTATTTGTAACACAAAATATATTGAAGGATTTAAATGATGTAGAAGTAGGAATTTTTAAGGAATCGGATCATGCCAAAGTAATGGTGGAATTACAATTTAAAATAAATAAAAGTAATATAAGAACTTGGAGGTATGATCCGAAATTATTTAAAGACAAGGGGATAAAAGATCAGATAATGAAAAATTGGGAAGAAATTTGGAAAATTAACGATAACAATGAAACAAATTTTAATGTAATTTGGGATGCAATGAAAGGAGTATTCAGGGGTGAGTGTATTAAATTTAAGAGTTTAAAAAACAAACAATATAAAAATAGACAACTGGAGTTGGAAAAAGAGATTAAATTATTGCAAACTAAACACGCCAAAACAAAGGAGAAGAAGACCTTAGAAAGGATACAACTGTTACAGAAGGAGATAGCAGGAAGGGATATTGAAAAAATTAAAAGAGATTTAATTTATCTGAAAAGGGAATATTTTGAGTATAGTGATAAAAGTTCAAAAATGTTAGCAAAAGCAGTGAAAGAGAAGAAGGAAAAAGGGGAGATTGGAACTTTAATAAGGGAGGATATGAAAAGGTGCAATAAAACAGTAGAGAAACTTAACATAGTTAAAAATTTTTATCAAAATTTGTACACAGATAAGAAAATAAATTTAAGCAAGTTAGAAAAATATCTACAAGAATACAAGGGAGAGAGTATAAAAGCAGAACATAGGGCTAAAATGGAAGAACAAATTACAGAGAAAGAGATATTAGATGTTATAAATAAATTGAAAATAGGGAAAACTCCAGGAGAAGATGGATTACCAGCGGAATTTTATAAAGAATTTAAACAAATTATTATTCCTAAATTAACCAGGCTATATAATTATATCTTGGAGGGGAGAGAATCTCCAAATTCATGGCTTAGATCTATCATAGTATTAATACCAAAACCAGGAAAAAATTTAGAATTGGTTGATTCATATTGTCCAATTTCTTTAATTAATCAAGATGCAAAGATTTTTACAGCAATTATGGCTAATAGGTTAAATAGTTTTCTGGGGGAATATATACATACAGATCAGGCAGGTTTTTTAAAGGAAAGATATATGTCTGATTTAATAAGAAGGGTGTTAAATTTGTTACAAATAAACAAGAGAAAAGAAGGTAAAATAGGATTATTATCTTTAGACATTTTAAAAGCTTTTGATTCTTTACAATGGGTCACTATTAAGGAAATAATTAAAAAAGTAGAATTTGGGGAAAAATTTAAAAATGTAGTTAATCAACTTTATAAAAGTAGTTATGCCAAGGTAAGAGTAAATGACTCATTTACAGAAGATATTGAAATTAAAGCAGGAATGAGACAAGGATGTCCTCTTTCCCCCATTTTGTTTATAATGGCTATGGAATTATTGGCTAGAGCTATAAGGAGTGATACGAACATAGAAGGGATAAATGGAATAAAAATAAGTTTGTATGCAGATGATACTTTAATTATAATGAAAGATCCTATAAAAAATATGGAAAAGATACAAGATCATTTGCAAAAATTTGAAGAGATAACAGGCCTGAGAATAAATTGGGGGAAATCAGAAGCAATCTTTAGTAAATTAAATAAGGAAGAGATAGGGAGAATTAAGGAAAAATTTAAAATTCAAATTAGGAAAAGTATAAAGTATTTAGGAGTTAACATTGCTGACAATGTAGAGGATTTGAAGAAACTAAACTATGATAAAGTGAAAGAGGAAATTAAGAAGAAAATTGTTCGATATAGGGTATTGAAGACTTCCTGGTTTCGTAGAATAGCAATTTGTAAAATGAGTTTATTACCCAAGATTAACTTTTTATTTGTAGTCCTTCCAATTAAACAATCTGAAAAAGAATTAGGAGTTTTTCAAAATCTATTGAATGAATATTGTAATGGAGGGAAAAGAGCAAGAATACCTAAAAGCCTATGGTATAAACCGCAGAAAGAGGGTGGTTTGGGATTACCTAATATTAAATCGTATTACAGGGCGTTCCAAATTAAAGGCTTGGTAAAACTTTTAACGATAGAGGACCTTATATGGAGGGAGATAGAAATGAAAGATAGTAATGTGTGTGCAAAGGGAGAATTTTTGGAAAATACAGTTTTTGATCTAAAACCAAGAAATAATGTCCTAAAATCTATGATAAATGTATGGATAAAGTTGAAAGATAAATTGGCACCAAACACCTCTCCAATATTAGAGTTGCAAGATCTTAAAACATTTCCAGTTAAAAATTTAGAATTAATAAAAAATATTATGTATAAATATGATATAATCTTATTAAAAGATTGGCTTGATCGAATTGAGAATGAAAAAACAAAAAAAGAAATTTATAAGGAATTAAAATTGAACTGGCTTGAGATACTAACGTTGGATAAGTGGAATAAACAATATAAAATGAAATTACAGCCAATAAGGCACTTGACAGACTTCGAGGAGATGGTATATAAAATAAGAAGAGGTTCAATGGGGATAAAAGGAATAGTAAGTAAATTATATAAAATGATAAATAACATGGATGAATCCCAGGATACCCTTAAAAGAATGTGGGAATCGGACTTGAGTATTACTATTACAGATAAGAACTGGAAGAAAAAATGGAAAAGTAGGATGATGCGAAATCTGTCTACAAAAGTTAAAGAACACAACTACAAGATGTTGTGGCGATGGTATATGACGCCAGTTCGGTTAAATCAAATAAATAGTAGCAATTCAAAAAAATGTTGGAGGTGTCATCAGGAAATTGGGACATACAAACATATGTGGTGGGATTGCAAAATTATTTCCAATTTCTGGCATAAAATGGAACAAGAAATAGAAAAAAAAATAAATATCCGTTTAAAGTTGAATGAAAAAATAGTTTTATTAACGGACTTAGATGATTTGAATTTAGAGGAAAATATAAAAGAGTTATTGTCTATCTTTTTGACATTGGCGAGACAACAAGTAGCCAGAAATTGGAAAGGTGATATGAATTTAGAAATTGGTAAATGGTATGTTGATGTTTGGGATATGGCATTAAATGAAAAACTTACATGGGAATTAAATATAAAAAGGGGGTTAATAAAACAAAATAGATTTTGGGACATTTGGAAGCCTTTTTTGCAACACACATTGATGGATAATAAAGGAGAAAAACCTGCTCCGAATACAATGTATTTTTGGCAGAATGAATGAGTTCTAAAAGGAGTGGCTGGTAGACTCAAGGACTGTAGTGCACTGGGTGGTAGGAACCATGTACAAAATATTAAAGTTGTAATATGGTGGTTAAAGAGGAGAGTGGACATAAAGATGAAAATATACAGTATAGCAAAAGTATAGAAAATAACGTTTGATTACATTATATTATATTGACATGTATTTTTTTTTCTTCTCTCTTCCTCTTCTCATTTTTTTAACGTTGTAGGATGTACGTGGGAACTACTTTTTTTGTATGTAATTGTTTCTTTTATGTTTTGTAGATTGTTTTGTTAGTTTATTTTTAATATTGTAAAAACCCTAAAATAAAAAAGAAGAAGAAGAAGAAGAGGGGTGGGCAATCTCAGTGGGCTATACAGCTACTTAAACAAATGAACAAAAGCAAAGAAACAAAGAAACAGAAAGTACCTTGATATGTATTTTTTGTTTATGTGCTGGCAGGTTTTGAGGAGTTAATGATTTTCTGAACTTTCATTTAGTCATTGATGCAAATGGAAACTGCAGCCAAGAAATCTGAGGACTGAGACTCAGCCATTGACAATACTACCAAGTCCTGCAGGATTTACTCTGCATATAAACTGAACAGTTTCAGACTACAGTAATACCTCATATAACATTAGTATCGAATAACACGAAAATCGCATAACATCAAGGAATCTGGGGGGAAGAATTGCATCAGATAACATTAAGATCCTATGGGATGCTTCAGATAACAACCGCGAAAGCCTGTGTGGTTACAATGTATCTCTATGGATCCCATAGAGGATCAGATAACACGAAAAATCATATAACACGAAGACTTGTGGAACCAGGTTTTAGCGTTATATGAGGTTTTACTGTATTTTACTTGCATGCATGACCCAAAGGCTGTATAGATTTCATTCCTGTTCTTTTTCCTTCAAGTGGCTTTTTGCCTTCCCACACAAGGGTTTCTATTTTCCCCATGCCAGAATGAATTTTAAAAAGGGTTGTTTTACATGTCTTTAAATGCATCCACTAAAAAGGGGATTGACTCCGGATAGAGAATTGGAGGCATGTACACATGGACCTCCTCTCCTTTCCTCTCTCCTGTAGAATGCTCTCCTGCTGCCTTGCTTCTCTCTTCCTTACATTTCCAAAGCAAAGGTAACATTTTTGCCAGTGCTTTAGCCTCTTTCTCAGCTCTTCCCTGATTCAGCTCAAACCACCACCACCAGCAGCCATACACCCAGTCCAAGAGCGCTGTCTATTTCTCACCCCATCAGAAAAGGGTGGATGTGGGGCAGGTCAGTGAGGGAAGGAGGAACAGTTTGCTTTGGCAGAAGTAAGCCTGTGTGGAAGGTGAGTGGGTGGAAAGGAAATAAGAAAATGTTACTTTAAAGGCAGAAACCAAATTCCTTTAGGCAACTAGACCCTTAAAATCAAAAGACCCCCTGGTCTATGCAAAATGCTTTGCCCCAGTTCCCTTGGAAGAAGATTGCGAGAAGCACAATCAGCTGAAACAGCTGTTCATTTACTGAAAGAAAGTTCAGTACATGAAACCTGAATCAACCGTCTTCCCTAAGAATAGAAAGATCCAGAATACAGGTGAGACATATATTTATACACACTTGCAATGATGAATTTTTTTTACATTAATTAAGATATGTTGAGCAAGAAAGTCATCTGGTGTGAAGATGTTTGCAAACGGATTGAGTCCAATAGTGAGGATAATTTATCAAGACAATAGCCATGATGAGTCTTCTTCCAGAACACAATAGGTGCAAAACTGTATCAAGGGATGGTGACTATCAAGTACAAACACAGATGTTCAGTTTCAGGGACCTGGCCCGCATTACCATTACATGTGACCCATGTTGCGGCTGCACCCAGAAGTGGAATGCTTCTATGACAGCCATAAATTCATCCGTGACTGTCATAAACATGTTTACGACAGCTGCAAACAGTGGTGGGATTTAGAAGGTTCGCCCCAGTTCACCAGAACCGGTAGCAGAAAATCCGGGTGGCCTTACCCATCCAAGTTTTGAAATAAAGTAGTCCTAATTCGGGTGCAACACAGGGGTTTCACTCTTAAGGAATTCCCTTTTCTAAATAATTATTCTCTATAAAGTATGGTTTGATCCTCAAATGCAGAATTAAACTATGTAAAACATTTCAACAGAACTGTCCTGATCTTTTTAGACAGCATGAGCCAGGTGATTCTGGGGTGGAAGCAGGAGAAGCAGCCCCCAAAATATTCCTGGGATTCCCCAGGATAATACCTTTTGTGCTGCACTGTCATTCTGCATCTCTTAAAACAGCATTTCTCTCTCCCCCCCCCCAATTCCATGCAGTGGAGGAAGGCACTTCATTGCTGGTGCTGACATAATTCATCCCACAGTTTATCCCACTGTGGGCATAGTTAAGTTTGATTCATTCTGTGGCATCCGTATGATGTACAGCCAAAGACAAACCAACCTTGCCTGTTTCCAAAGCAGCAGTGGCAGCTGTGTCCTAGGCTAAAGCTAATGGTGATCTATTAAGTGGGTTATGGCATGGCAGTGAACAGGGGGAGACTCTCTGCTGTTCTGTTGTCTCTGTTCCCAACCATTACTTATTTTAAAAAAATTAAAAATTACTTTGCCAAACACAGTTCAATGTGAGATAAGTGCTGTACTCCCTATGTTATGAATACATTGTTTGTCAAGCTCATTGTACTCCACAACACTCTCTCCTGAAGAGCCCTCATCAACCTTTACAATATATATCCACTCTTTAGGTAAAGGTAAAGGTCACCCTTGGTTGAAAGCTAGTTATATCTGACGCTAGAATTCAGTGCTCATCTCTATTTACAGCCAAGGAACCAGCACTTGCAGACATTTCTATTGACATGTGGCAGGCATGCCTCAACACCAGACTGCAGAGAACACTGTTTACCTTCCCACTGAAGTGGCACCTATTTATCCACTTGTAATTTCTTGCTTTCAAACTGATAGGTTGGTAGGAGCAGGGACAGAGGCGGGAGCTCACTCAGTCATGCAGTACCCGGGAATGGAACTCTGACCTTCCAGTCAGCAAGTTCAGTGTCTTAACCACTTGAGTCACTGCAGTCCCCATATCCAGCCCTTGGGGAGAGATATATCAGCCCTCAGCATGAATGCAACCAACACCAAGAGCTATGCACCCCCACCCTCGCCCACCATGGAAACTAGATGGCCCACAACTAGGATGCTTGCTGGAACTAGACGGTGAGGGAAATGAGAGCAATCATTTCCCTTTTGCTCCTCTGGGTCCCGGTTGATCAGGAGCAGCAAAGAACCAAGAAGCAGCTCCCTTAAGTTGCTGCTTCTGAGGTCACAAGACTTCTCTTTTTCCCTTCCTGCTCCACAGTTGAAAGGATAAGCTGGAGAAAATAGCCAAGAAAATGATGGTGATTCTCAGTGGAAAAGAGGCTGCTGGGGAAGTGGTCAAAAGGAATCCATTTTCTCTTCCCCTTCTTTCCCTTATAAAATTTGTTATATCAGTTTAATGGTATGTCACTTGCAAAGAAATGTACCAAAGAGATGAAAGGAAGGGTGGAGCAGAGGTAAGGAAGAGAGTGGTACAAAAAAATAGGCAAATTGCAGCAATTTGAGGTGCATTCATTTTGAACCATAAGGTGAACATTTCTTCTTCTTCTGAGTAGCAAAAGTCCTTTCTTTAATATCTGGAGAGCAGTTGGCACATTTGATGGCTCACTATAACTATATGGTATCAGTGGGGTGCACAGAAAGAGCCTCCTTGAAGCTTGTGGTATATTTAGCCACAATTGGGCATACACTGGTAATGGCAACCTTGTGTTGCTGGCTAATCTTTCTCACACTAGGTTAGCCAAAAGGAACTCCTGAATGAAGTCATCAAAACGTGCCTTCATTTTTGACAGTTTCACGGCTGGCCTAGACATGGAAGAAGAAGAAGGTTGGCATCAGTTTTCCAGACAAAATTACCTGCAGGCATTCTGACAAGGACGTTGTCATTTTGACAGAGCTACCAATGGATGCAGCCAGCCTTCCTGATGCTGTTCTGGATAGCTTTCAGCACCACAAAGTGGACACCATACTCAACGCTTGACACTCACCACCTGCTCTTTGGATGGCTGCCATTCTTGGACATTCAATATTCCTAGGAATGAGATTACAGTCTGGAACTCAGTTGGTTAACACTTCTGCAAAGGAGAATTAAGCGCCTGCTGCACTTTTGAAGGCAGTGGAAAATTTTGCCATAAAGGCTTATTGAGACTCTGATGGCAATGATGTGTACAAGCAGATACCCAAGTCCTTTGACAGCAGATAAGAAGAATCATATGGACTACTCCTGCATCTACAAACCTACAAGTGCTATGACCATTGTATTATTTGTATGTAACTGTAACAATAATGTAAAACTTTCAAAAACACAACACAAACCTTTAATACACTTTGTACTATCTTGAATGCTTCTCTTCCTATTCATCACTCTGTGCAAATATTGCTCCACTCCCACACAAACTCAGGCAAATTGATGAAAGGAAGTGCTTTGTTAGGGAATAAAGAGTCTCCTTTGAGAGGTAGGTCACATTTCAGACTGAAGGTGATTTGAAAGCAGTGAAGAATTTCAAGGGTGTAAGCTCACAATAGTCTGGTGCAAATTTAGACTGTGGGCAAGGCATCTGAAACAAAGTGATTCATGCTGTTCACCAGTCATTTGGGAGATTTTAGGGCTAGCGCTACCCATCTGTGTAGAGATCAAGAAAGGACATCAATAGAGGCACACTGTTCTACATTTTGATTTCTATAGGATCAGTTAGCCGGGAAGCAGGGTTAAATAGGAGGAAATAAGAGTGAGATGTAGTGAGCCATATGAATGCTGTAACTTTGATCACAGAAAGGTCTTGGCTAATTACTTAGAACAGCTGGCTCCTGCACCTGTTCAGGTGTTCTTATCCTCCGTTATTCCAAGAGATTTTGTTTCTGCTTATTTGACAAAAAGTCAAGACAGTAAGACAGAAGATTCTCCATTCTGTGATCTGCACTGCAGCTTTTCTATAAAATAGAGCAATGAGGTACTGTAACACTTTGGATAACGTTTACCTCGGATAACGCTAAAATCGCATAACGTTAAGTAATCTGAGGAAGATAATTGGATTGAATAACGTTAAGGTCCTATGGGATGGATCGGATAAAACGCTAAAGCCTGTGCGGTTACAATGTATCTCTATGGAGCTTTAACGTTATCCGATCCATCCCATAGGATTTTAACATGCATCGGATAACACTAAAAATCGGATAACACCAAGACGTGTGGAACCAAGTCTTAGCGTTATCCGAGGTATTACTATACAGGCCATTTGGAAACAGCAATTAGTTAAAAGAATCTATTGGTACAAACAAAGACCAATGTATATATTTGGATGATATAATTAAAGGGGAAGAATTTTTAATTGGAAAAATGCCATTTCAGTGCTCTTTAAAATAAAAGATCCTTTCTATGCCTATGAAGCAATGTAAGTTGGAAAGCCACTGTGCTTTAGGGATTAATAGTCATCATATTGTCACAGTACTAAATGATAATTTAAAATAAATGACGTTTTAGATTAAATAAATTATGTATAAACCCAGGTTGCATTAAATTCACAATAAAAAACCAAATACACAGTTGCAAGATGGGGGTACTTGGCTCAGGATCTTGGGATTGTTGTGGCTCACAGCCAACAGAGGAGTGTGGCTGCAAAAAAGGCAAATGCTGTTTTAAGGTGCATTAACAGAAGTATCAGCAGGTCAACAGTTCGAAACCTGAGTGTTGCATGACAGAGTGAGTTTCCGTCTCTGTCCCACCTTCTGCCAACCTAGCTGTTTGAAAGCAAAAATTTGCAAGTAGATAAATAGGTACCACATCAGTGGGAAGGTAAACAGTGTTATGTGCACTCCGGTGCTTAGTCATGCTTGTCACATGTCCACAGAAACGTCTGCAGACACAGACAGTCCTGGCTCTTTGGCTATAAACAGAGATGAGCACTGAACCCTAGAGTCAGATATGACTGTCTTTCAAGCAAGGGCAACCTTTACCTTTACCTAACTGAAATATAGTGTCCAAAACCCACGAGGTACTAGTTTCCCTCTATTTGGTGCTAGTAAGGCCTTGTCTAGAATACTGTGTCCTATTCAGGATACCACACTTTAAGAAGGATGCAAACAAACTGCAACAAATTCAGAGGAGGGCAACAAGGATGGTCAGGGGCTTTAATAAAAAGAGACTGAGAGGGGATATGACAGCAATTTTCAAATATTTGAAAGATAGTCATAAAGAGGAGGGGCTGGAATTTGTTGTCAATCATCCCAGCACATAGGACATATAATGATAGGCTTAAATTACATAAAGCCAGATATAGGCTGAATGTCGGGGGGGGGGCGGCGGCAGCGGCGGCGGCAATGGAACCAATTACCTTGGGAGATAGAGACCGCTCCAGTGCTGGAGGCATTGAAAAGAAGATTGAACAACCACTTGTCAGATCTGTTTTGATTTGGAGGGGTTTGGGTTCGATAGCCTCATAGGCTCCTTCCAACCCAGTGATTCTATGATTCTAGTCAGTGATTCTATAGGGCAAAACATATCCACAGCTTTGTCCTGTGGAACTGGGGCAAATACTTTGAAAAGCAGCAGCAGGTAACTGCAGGTAAGTAAGAACAGCAATTTGAATGGCAAGGGTTTAGGAAGGAGCAACGTAAGTGGCTTACTAGGAAACAGGCATATAATAGGAAACAGAAGTGGATGGTTTGATTCCTACCTAGAGATATATTGGTATGACTTCTACAAAACACACCATAAGACTGAATAGAAAAGAGACAGGCCACTGCCTCAGAGACCAGTATCAATGCTACACAGTCTTATAAAAATGACTCTGAGCTGGGCAGTTTTTATTCTCCCACAGGATCCTGCCAATCATATTTGCTGCTCTTTACTCTCAGACCCATTAATCAGAATTTGGTATTTCACATACATACTGGTCATGCATAGAACAGTAGCTCAGTGGGAAGAGGGTTAACTAAGCACATATGAATCTTCAGAGTCAATCTATGCCTATAGGATTCCAGATTATTATTATTTTTGATAAACAAACATGTCCACATACAGTATGTGTGTATGGGATGGTGCAGTGCAAACAAATGTGACTTGCACATGGATCAGAGAGCCATACTTCTTATGTAATTGTCAACTTCACCACAATGCCTCAGGATACTGTTCATGATAGCTGGTAGGAAACAGAAGATTACTTGATGGGGAAGATAGCTGGTAGATATTGAGCTGGGTTATACATTAGAAGAGCTCACAAATGGTTCCTCATCATTTGGGAGAGGAGTGACAAATGAAATGCTGCAGGATTCTGTCCTGGGTCAGTTTTTCTGCAACATCTTTATAAACGGATGTAGGGAGGGAATACTTATTAAATATGAAGATGACAAACCTCTGGGTTACATAATGCTCCTGAAGACAGAATTGAGATTTTAAAATGACTGTAATAGATTTAGGGAACCCAGCAAAAAGAAATAAAATGAGTTTAAACAGGCGGATATGTAAGTTAGACGCTGAAGCAGGAAAAATCAGATGCACAAATATAGGATGGTGAAACTTTAATCAAGTGAGACTTTAATCAATACTGTAATGCAATCACATACACAAATCAAATGTTATACTACATTTCATTGACAGAAGTAGTGTCCACATTCTGTTCTGCTTTGGTCAGACTTCACCTGGAATATTGTGTCCAGTTCTAGGTACAACAGTTTTAAGGGGAAAATGCGAGTGGATTTGGTGTTAAGTCATTCCCCATCAAGTAATCTTCCTTTAATTCACTTCCTCAAACCATATAGGAGTCAGCAGTCATAAGCAAGGAATTGGCACTCAGCCGTGATTAAGGCTTGTTAAGGTAGCTCTGATCTGGCCATCTAGATTTGTAGGAGACATGGTTACAGCAGAGCCACCTTAACAAGCTAGAAAAAAGGTTGACTGGCAAGTTCTTCCTCTGTTCTCTCCCTCCTCTTTGGTCCACTCACTGCTCTAGTGCTGGTGCAGCAAGCCTCTGAAAGAAAGAAAGAAAGAAAAGTTATAAGCTTTGGGGAGGACACAATTCAAACAGCATTAAGTTTCTCACGTCATCCAGAGTGGGAGAACAAACAAACAAACATGCTGTGGCTAGGTGGACTGGTTTGAAATAGCACAGCTACAGTATTCTTCACATTAGTTCAAATGATCATATTGCTTGAACTGATGCAAATGTATTCACTGTGAGTGAGAGTAAGAACAGCTCCCATCACATGAATGCTATTATGTTCAAATTTCCCACATTTCCAATAGATGTGCAGTCTCCTTATAGTAGGAATGTCATGTACAGTAGGAATGTCATTGCCTCTGCAGATAATCGCCCAGAGACCCTGTTCCGGGTTACCAGATCCCTCCTCAGTAGAGGGGGGTCAGGCCCTGGCTGGGAGGGTTCTGCTGAGGATTTTGCTGATTATCTGATGGAGAAAATCGCTCAGATTCGCTCTAAGTTTAACCCTAGCGTGGAGAAGGTAGAGCTGGGGTTGTATGGAGTGCAGTCTAGCCATGTTATCTGGGATGGGTTTGATCCAGTTGGCCCTGATGAAGTGGACAAGCTCCTTGGATCTGTTCGTGCTACAGCTTGTGCACTGGACCCATGTCCCACCTAGCTAGTCAAAACATCAAAGGCAGTAACAGGTGGTTGGGTTGAAGCAATAATAAATTCCTCATTGAGGGAGGGGCTATTTCCAGCTACCTTAAAACATGCTTTGGTACGCCCCCTCCTGAAAAAAAAAATCGCTCGACCCCACGGTGCTTGCAAACTATCGACTGGTGTCCATTCTGCCCTTTTTGGGCAAGGTTTTGGAGAAGGCAGTGGCACGGCAGCTACAGGGAGTCTTGGATGAAGCGGATTATCTGGACCCTTTTCAGTCAGGATTCAGGCCCGGATATGGCACCGGAACTGCATTGGTTGCGCTGGTGGATTATCACTGGCGAGAGCGGGACAGAGGGCATCCGTCTGTCTTGGCTCTTCTTGACCTCTCAGCGGCTTTGGATACCGTCGATCACGGTATCCTTCTGGAAAGACTCCAAGGATTGGGGATCCAGGGCACTGTGTGGTCCTGGTTCTCCTCATTTCTTTCTTTTTTTTTTTTATTAAATTTTTATAGGTATTTAAACAATATAAACATACAACAATAAAGTTAAAAAGGAAACAAAATATACAATACAGTACAATACAATAATAAAGAGTTATACACACATTACAGAAATAAGAGAGTTAAGAAAAAAAAAGAATAAATCATGTCATAGAAACAAATTTTCTTCCTTTACATTAATATGAGTACATTACATTAACCATATATAAGCAACCACAACAATAATAATAAAAAATTACCTAAACTCTACTCATCCCGTGTAAAAGCTGCTTAAATCATACTTGATACCATTTTTCAACTCATTCTCTAATACATTTATTTTCCTACATTATCATAGAACACACTTTTATTATCACCCCTGTGATATTTACAATGTCCAGGGGATTGTAAAAACTCATAATTTCCAAAAATCATTTTGTTCAGGTACAGGAGCAACCCCGTTCTTCTTGACAGTCACATATTCCACAAAAGGTTTCCAGATTCTCCAAAAATTATTAACTTTAACTCTTCCTTTTCTTATTTTTAGCTCACAGGTAAGTTTATCATTCAGTGCCAGCTCCCACATTTCTTTATACCAATCTTGTATTTTTATCGAAACATCATTTTTCCAATTTCTTGCAATACAAAGTCTAGCCGCTGACAGCATCACAGACATCAATTCTTTATTATCCTTACTTATATTGAACTTATCAACCTCCGTTAACAAAACTGTGTCCGGACCCCAAGCGAGCTGCATTTCCAATATACTATTTATTTCGTTTTTCACTTTTTGCCAAAAATTTTCCAAACATTTGCATGTCCACCACATATGTATATATGTTCCTACTTCATGTTTACAATGCCAGCATTTATCACTAATCTTGTTATCCATTCGGTGCAGCCCAATTGGGGTCCTATACCACCACCAGATTATCTTATAATTATGTTCTTTCATTCTAACGGACATGGATCTCATAATCCTTTTTCTCCATTTTCTCTTCCAATTTTCCACTGAGATTGTTTCATTTAATTCATATTCCCACTTGTTTTTTAAAACTTCCTGTATGCTTCCACCTTTATTCAGGATTTTATAAATCTTACTTACTACTCCTTTAATACCCATGTCGCCTTTCCTGATCTTACTTAACATAAGTTCAAATAAAGTTAACTCTCTCATTAAACTATCATCTGTCAAATATTTCTTATTCCAATTATTTATTTGAAGAATCTTGAACCAATCTAACTGCATTTGTAAAAATAATTCTCTTTTTCTGTCACTGTCCTTGCATATATTAATCCAATCTTTCAACAAGAGAGCCTCTTTCTCTATTAAAATACTTCTGATCCTACTATCTATTTGTATTGGAAAAGCACTTAAGTCGTCCAGTTCAATAATAGGCGAAGTGCCTGGGACAAGCTCCTCTTTTATTCTGTTCCATTCTTCAATTGTTGTTTTCATCAGTTTACACCTAGGGGATGTTTTTGAATTTACCTTCTTTCCACTTAAGAATATTGATTTATCAAATTTCTGGAACTCTTTCCTTTCAATTTTTTCCCATATTACTTCTTCCCTATTCAATATTTTAATAACATTTCTTACCTGAAATGCCCTGTAATAATCCCGAATATTAGGTATTCCTAAACCCCCCTCTTTTTGAGATATATGCCATAATTTTTTAGCTATCCTAGCTCCCCGTTTACCATTACAAAATCTATTGATTATATTTTGATACTCTTTTAATTCTTTATCAGTCAACTTAATTGGTAATACATCAAATAAGAAGTTTATTTTGGGTAACAACATCATCTTACATAATGCAACCCGTCCGAACCATGATAAATTTAGCTTGTTATACCGAATTATTTTCTGTTCGATTTCCTTCTTCTGTTTACCATAATTTAACCCTTTAAGTTCTCCAAAGTTATTAGATATTATTACCCCCAGATATTTAATTTTATTTCCAATCTGAATCTTATACTTCTCCCTTATTTTTTCTTCTTCTTCCTTAGTCCCATTACAGAATAGCATTTCAGTCTTGTCCCAGTTTACTTTCAAGCCCGTCATATCCTCAAACTTACTCAAGTGCTTATCTATATTTTCAATTGCTTTCATTGGATGTTTTGCAATAATAAGAGTGTCGTCTGCATATAAGTTAATTTTATTACCTTTCATTCCTATTATATCCTCATCCTGGCGTATTGAGTTCGCCAAAAACTCCATGGCCAGAATAAACAATGTTGGTGACAATGGACAGCCCTGCCTTGTACCTGCTTCTAAGTTTATATTCCCTGAATATTCACCATTAATTCTAATCCTAGCTGTTCCAAATTGATATAATTTCTTAATCACTCCCTGAAATCTAGTACCAAATCCATATAGTCTAATCGTCTCTTGAATTGTTAACCATTGTAAAGAGTCAAAAGCTTTGAATATATCTAGTGACAAAAATCCCACTTTCTCTTTCTTTTGTTCTGCTAGGTCCATTAGATCTATTACTCTTCGCGTTAAATCTGACATGTATCTGTTTTTGACGAACCCTACCTGATCTTCCTTTATGTAATCAAATATAAAACTACTCAGTCTATTTGATATTATTGATGTGAAAATTTTTGCGTCCTGATTAATTAGTGAAATCGGTCTATACGATTCCACTCTTTCTAAGTCCTTGCCTGGCTTAGGGACTAGAACTATTATTGATCTGTTCCATGACCTTGGAGTTGCTTCACCCTCTAATATTTTATTAAACAATTTACTCAATCTCGGCACAATCCATCCTCTAAAGTATTTATAAAACTCAGCCGATAACCCATCTTCCCCTGGGGCCTTATCTACTTTTAATTTCTTTATCGTTTCCTCAATTTCTCTTTCTGTGATTTCTCCCTCCATTATATTTTTGTGATCTATTGATATTTGTGAAATTCCTTGAGTTTCAAAACATTCTCTAAGTTTGTCCAAATTTACCTCTCTTTTTGAGTACAGTTCGTTATAAAAATTTTCTATTATCTTCATTTTATCCATTTTTTTATTACATCTCTTTCCATTTTTGTCAATCAATACCCCAATTTGACTTTTGGTTTTCTTCTCTCTTGCTGCCTTTGCTAGTAATTTAGAATTCTTATTACTGTACTCAAAATATTCTCTTTTTAAATAAATCATATCCTTTTTAATTTTTTCAATATCTTTCCCATCCAATTCCTTCTTAATTTTTTGTATATCCTCAAGAATTCTCTGATTCTTCGTTCTTGCATGCTCCAGGTAAAGTTGTTTTAGTTTTATTTCTAACTCCTGATACCTGCTTTTTTTCTGTTTATTTTTAATACTGTTTAATTTTATGGATTCCCCTCTAAATATCGCTTTCATTGTATCCCATACCGTACTATAGCTGACCTCTTCGTTATCATTCCAATTCCAATATTCTTCCCATTTCTGCATTACATTTTTCTTACTAACGTCATCCCTAAATAAGTTTGAATCGTATCTCCATTTATACTCCTTTTTCCCCCCGTTGTCCAATTTTATTTCCATTAATATTTTTGCGTGGTCTGACTCTTTGAACATCCCTATTTTAATATCCTCAATAGTTCTAATTAACCCCTCTGTAACAAATATATAATCTATTCTAGAATACGTATTATGTACGTGGGAGTAAAAAGTATATTCCCTTTCATTCCCTTTAATTTCCCTCCATGTATCTTTTACCCCCAGTGTCTTAATCCAATCATCCAAAATATACTTTTTACTCTTTTTCTTACTACTTGTACTATCAATTTCAGATCTTATTAGATTAAAATCCCCTGCTATAATCATATTTTTTGTTCCTTCTCTTTCTAATATTTTTCCCATCTTATTTAAAAACTCTTCTTGCTTATCGTTTGGGGCATATATATTAATAAGTGTAACTTCCTCCTCATCTATATTTCCTTTGATTATAAGGTATCTGCCTTCTGGGTCAGCTATACTGTGTGTCATATTAAACCCTGCCTTTTCTGAAATTAAAGTTGCAACTCCTCTTGCCTTTGATGAGCCATAGGCCTTCTCATAAATTTGTATCCCTCTCAGGACTATTTTATTTGTTTCTGCAGACTTCTGGTGGGTCTCTTGAAGAAAGATAATATCTGCTTTCTCTTTGTTAAGTGCAATCTGTAATTTCCTCCTTTTTAATACATTGCCTGTACCCTTCACATTCCATGTTAGTATTTTTAAATTCTTAACCATCTAATTTTATCATCTTTCTTAATTTTTTACAATGCTCCCTGGACGTGTACCACCTATCCCCTATCTTACAAAAACTATAAGAACTAAATAATAAACAAAGATAATCTAAAAACATATTAAGACTAACTTGAAAAACATAATAAAAAAATAAACAAAAAAACTTACCTATTCTTCTGCTTTGTTTAAACCTCCCCACTTCCTTTTCAAGAATGTCGCCTCCGTATGCCAAAGAGGGGAGGGGGGGACCGGAGCAGGATGACATTGCTTTCCCTGTAGCTCCCCTCCTCCCTCCGCCAACGTTTCTTTATTATTCATTATTCTCACTCAACAATTTCAACACTCGGATCCGACGTGTCCATCCCCCCCACCGCTCCCCCCTCCTCCCCCTCCATCCTCAAAACTGGTGCCATTTCCCCAGACATATACAAATCCGTTCTTAATTCAATCCATTCACTTGTAGCCACTTTAATTAGACCAATGTGAGTTAGATAGCCCAGAATGTCCATCTTCGAGTCAAGAATATGCATTTTTTTATCATAAAAAAACTCAGTTGTTGCGGGAATCTCCAGTTATATTTGATGCCCTTGGAGGTCAGCAATTTTGTAACCGGTTTCATCTTGTATTTCCATCTTCTTTCCTCTGGGGCAATATCATTGTAGATTTCCACATCATCATCCTCAATTTTTAGAACGCCAGAACCAGCTTGTTTAATATAAGCCATTACTTTAAGCTTATCCGCCCAATTTGCAAATTTGACCAAAACATTTCTTGGTACATTCTTACCCCTTCTACCCCCAATTCTAAAAACTCCTCCAAGATCCTCTGGTACAAAATTTTTCCCCATTTGTAACGAATTAAGCCAATCAACTATCCTATCTTTAAGCTTGTCTGGCGTTCGTTCAGCCATTTTTCTGATCACAATGTTCTGCTTTCTCTGCCCCTCTTCCACCAAAAGTATCCTTTTCTCTTGTGCCGAAACTCTTGCTGAAGTTGCATGTTCCTGAATAAAAAGTTCATTCGCTGTTATTCTCACTTGTTTTACATCCTCTTGAATTGTGTCTGTAATCACTTTAATCTTTTTAGTATTCCCTGTAACGTCTTTTTGTAAGTCAGTAAGAGATCTCGCCAGACTCTCATGTTGGAGTCTAGCAATTTCTCTGTCCTTCTTCATTTCTTCATTGTTTCTTTTTATTTCTAATGACATTTGTTGTAACATCTTAAACATCTTGTCCATATCAGATGATTCAAAACTGGGCGTATCCATCGTAGCTGGTGTCTCCAAGACCGGTGATGGGGTGTGTCTTTCCTTCTCCTTCTGGTCCTTCTGTTCTTTTTTATCCCTCCTTGTCTTCGGTTTAACCACTTCCTCCTCCTCTTTCCCCCGCCCTCCCTCCATTATGATTCCAAAATTTTCCAGAAGAAAAAACCAGTAATCAATCAAATATTTCAATCTATTTGAATTAAAATGTAAAACCAATTATTTTTATGTATTTTTATATGTTTTAGTCAGAAATTCCAAATTATTTCCTAATTAATTAATTAATTAATCAATTAAACAATTAATATATTTTATATTTCCAAATTCGAAATTCTAATCAATGAACTTGATAAATTGATTGATTACTTAATAAAATTGACCAATTAATAAGAGAAGATAAATTTAATCACTTTCCCTCTTAATCAATCAAATCTAATAAATTGATCTACTTAGTATAAGATAAAAGAGCTTAAAAATCTAAAATGTATATGTAATATGTATGTAATAAAAAAGTTTTAGACTTAATAGGTTTAGTAAATTTAATAGTTTTTAATTTAATTTATTTTGTAAGATTAATAAGAAAAATTAATAAAGTTAATACATTAGTAGATTTGATAAATTAGAAAGCTTGGGTAAAGTCAAAAAGTGGGAGAAGAGGGGGGGATGGAAGAGAAGACTAATTATATAGGGTGTGACTAAGATCAATGAATCAATAAATCAGTAAATTATGTTTAAATTCTATCAATTAATCAATTATTTTAATTTTATCAAGCTAATTCTATATCAATATTATTCACTTTATTTACTTGCTAATTTTTTAACAAATCAGAAAGGAGGGAAGGGGAGGGGCGGGGGAAGGTACTTCAATTGTATTGTGATATATCTCAATTAATTAGTTAATCAAACAATGGTATTTTTTATGTGTATATGTCTATATAACACAGCAATAAAGGGAGAGGGGGAGGGGGAGCCGGGGTAGAGACAGCTAATTAAATTCAAAAGTAGAAGTCAGGAATACCGAAAGCAGAGAGAAAGAAAAAAAAATTCATGAAGAGCAGTTAGGATATAAGGACTTGAGAGCAAGAAGTAAAAATAAGATCACCACCCTCCTTTCTCCCCAAGAGAGGGGAGGGGGGAAGAGAGCAGGAAAAGAAAAGAATATTTATTTTTTATTAAAAGAAAAAAAATGTTACTCAGTCTCTTTAATAGCAGTCCCAATAATATAGAGTAAAAAAAAAAGTTTAAAGGGATCCCCCCCCTTTTTTTTTTTTTAAAGAGAAAAAAATCGAATCTGCTAACTACATATAAAAGCTCACTTTCGTTCCTCCTCCTTTGGTAGTCCCGATAAGTTTCGCTTCTTTGTTTTGCTTAAGACACAAAGAGACGTTTCTTCTTATAGGTTTCGTTTTCACCCGCCATTATGCCAGCCTCCTGCTAACCTTTCCACATTTACTTCCCAAGTTAAACAATCCAAAAAAGCAATAATAACAATAAAAAATCCTTGGAACAATCCGGAAAAATCGGCAAAACTTTCTCTTTTCTCCTTTCCTGGAACGGTCCGATTTTCAACACAACTTTACAGCCAATACCAAGAGTTAATCTTCTGCCCAATATTCCGCTCTCTTCTCCCTCCTCCTTCCTCTCTCTCTCCTCCGATCTCCACTCTCTGAAAATTATCTCTTTGATCCCTGCCGGCTTCAAACCTCCAGCTCCTTCCGTATCTCTCCTCCCAGCACCCCGTCTGTCTCCAGGCTCCCGCTCTTGCTCACCGTCTTTTTAGATTTCTTTACTGGAGACGACTTCGGTGCCGCTATTCCTCTCCATCAGAAGTCGGCTGCTTCCTAGCGCTCCAAGTCCTCCAAACGTAAGCGCTTCTGATATTCCGAACTTTTCCCCGTCCAAGATCGCTCGCTGCAATGGCTCCCAGTCGGTTCTAACGAGCAGCGCTTTGGGTCGGGAGCCTCCTCCGAGGCTCCCGATCGCAGCACCACTCGGAACTCACACTCCTGAGCCTGCTGGAATTCGAGCCTGCTCTTTCAGCCAACTTTTAGTATATTTTTTAGTTCAAAAGTCTCATTTTAATTTAAAATCGCATTGATAAACCCATTCTTTTAGCGGAGCGAGGAGAGGTTGCTGCTTCTCCTACGCCATCCAAACCACGCCCCCCTCTCCTCATTTCTGAGGGGCTGGACCCAGTCGGTATGGCTGGAGGACGAGGTATCCAGTCCTAGACTGCGCCAATACGGGTTGCCTCAGGACTCGGTACTTTCCTATTTAACATCTACATGAAAGCGCTGGGTGAGATCCATTTCCACGGGGTGAGGCATCATCAATATGCTGATGATACCCAGCTATACATTTCGGCCCGTGGTGATCCAAGCAATGCAGTGGAAGTCCTTTCCAGGTCCCTGGAGGTGGTCAGGGTTTGGATGGGGGACAATGGGCTTCAGCTGAACCCTGGCAAGACTGAGTGGCTGTGGGTTGGGGGTCCTGGGCCATCGCGGGAGCTACCATCTTTGGTTCTGGATGGGGCAGTTTTGCCCCAAACAGACCCAGTGCTTACTGGGGGTCCTCTTGGACTCACAACTACTGCTTGAAGAGCAGGTGGCAGTCGTGGCCAGGAGGGCTTTTGCACAACTTCGTGTAATACGGCAGTTACGCCCGCTCCTAGATCAGGACTCCTTGCTCATGATAACACACGCTCTGGTTACCTCTAGTCTAGATTATTGTAATGCGCTGTAAATGGGGCTGCCCTTGATGACCATCCGGACACTTCAACTGGTCCAGAATGCGGCTGCCTGGGTGGTGATGGGGTGTGGGCGGTATGCACATGCCTCGCCTCTGCTTCGGGAGCTGCACTGGTTGCCGGTTTGCCTCTGGGTGCAGTTCAAGGTGCTGGTTATCACCTTTAAAGCCCTATATGGTAGTGGGCCAGGATACTTAAGAGACCGCATCACCCCAAGAACATCTGTCTGTCCCACCAGAGCGGACCAGAGAGGCTCTCTAGTTGTTCCATCAGCCAGAGAGGCACATCTCTCTGGCACTAGAAGGAGGGCCTTCCCTGTGTCCGCTCCAGCCCTATGGAACCTCCTACCAACTGAGCTACGTCTACAGATGGACTTGCTGTCTTTTAGGAAGAACTTAAAAACATGGCTGGTGGGACAGGTATGGGGTCCTGGCGGTACCATGACCCCAGCTCGCTGGCTTCTTTGAGCTCCCTCTCCCCCCTGGTCTTTTAATCTTTTAATCTTTTGTTTTTAAGTTTTTAACTTTTTAATTATTATTGGGACCTGTGATTTTTATAAATTTTAAAAACTTTTTAAATTTTATAATTGTAATTTTGAAGCTTTTAACAATGGGTTTGGGTTGGGTTGTATTATGTTTTTATGATGTTGTAAACCGCCCTGGGTCACCCCGGTGGGAAGGGCGGTATAAATAAATAAATAAATAAATAAAAATAGTATCAATCAAAGCAAATGGCTCTACTCCCCATCCTCTTTCCCAACTCATGGTGAGACTTACTTAAATTTGGGAGGTTGTGAGTACAACCCCATCCCTTTTCCTGGAACACTGCATACCTGCACCAAGTCATCTGTGTAGAACGCATGCTACTAATTGTTGAATATGAGAAAGCTTTTTATATTGGTTATTTTCAATATATTTCAAGGCAGGAGAATACCATATAAGTGTTGACGTGCCGTATTTGGCTTTGCAGTGTTAAGTGTGGAGAAGATGGAGAATGTGGGCTCCTCTTCCCTGCCATGTACATATTGCTAAGCAAAGGAAAAATATTTTGTCCTTGCTGCCCCAGGTGCTTGAAGTTCCAGCTAGGCGTTGATGGCTGTCAAGAGACAAGTGCTTGAAAAATGGTCTGGAAAAGGAAACAAAGGATTAGTTTAGACTGGAGAATCTTCTTTCAGTCTTGCCATCTCTTCTCATACTTGATTTTTCCAGTTTCCAGCTGCTTCTATGGCGGGTTCTTCTTTGTACCTCTGACCTCAGACCTCCTAGGCTCTCAGTAGATGAGCAACAAGATCCCAAGCAAAGCAAATGGAATAGAAGTAGAGAAGTAAAGCTATCACCTTTAATCTTTTGCTTCACCCTAAAACTGATGGTCCCAATCTAGCTTTGTCCTAGACACCAGGTCTTTTTCTAGGTGAAAAAGATAGGTGGCAAATCTTTCTCCACTTTCATGTACAGTAATACCTCGGATAACGCTAAGACTTGGTTCCGCAAGTCTTGGTGTTATCCGATTTTTAGTGTTATCCGATGCATGTTAAAATCCTATGGGATGGATCGGATAACGTTAAAGCTCCATAGAGATACATTGTAACCGCACAGGCTTTAGCGGTTGTTATCCGATCCATCCCATAGGACCTTAACCTTATTCAATCCAATTCTCCTCCCCAGATTACTTAACGTGATGCGATTTTAGCGTTATCCAAGGTAAACGTTATCCGAGGCATTACTGTATCTTGGTGAGGCTACATTTGCATTTTTAACATTTTATTCCACATGCTTTAGATGCAGAAGCTGCTATGGTTAAGTCCTATGTGTTACATGTCATTACTTAATTCTTGCAGTCTCTTTATTTTATAGAGCTGTGTAACTGATAATGTGAAAGATTTTGTCTGCTAGAGACCCTAAGGAATCAGTTCCAGTCAAAGTATTCCTACTCTGGTGCTTTTTGGGAGGGGGGGGGCAAATAAAAACTAAATTGTGCAGAGAAGTCTATAAGGATGTATTTTCCTCCCAGTTATTTTCTCTCAAACCCATACTTTAAAATGTTTATGTTTAATCTGTAGTTGCCACTGGTTTGAGTTTGTTCTACATTCTCATTGCTATTTTATTGTTATGTAAAACACCCAGAACCAGTGATTGGATGATGCCGGTTCTGACCGGTTCCCCAGAACCGGTAGGAACAATCCCAGAGGGTTCTCCGGGAGGGTAGTTCTTTTTTCGAGGTGTCTAAAAAAGATTTTTTTTAAAAAAATGGAGCCAAAATGGCTCCAATTTAGTGTGCATGCGCAGAAATCAATCTGATGCATGCGCGTTACAATTGTGAAGCGTGCATGCATCAGAATTGAATTTCTGCGCATGCGCAGTAAGAGGCAGCCATTTGCTGCCTATTGCCGCCAGAGCCAGATCTTTTCGGAGCGGCTCCGGCGGCTCTGGCAGATGCGGCAGTCATGGCGGACATGGCAGGCAGAGGCAGGCAGCGGCTCCAGCGGCTCCAGCAGGCAGCAGCAGGCAGCGGCAGGCAGTGGCCTTTCCCTGGGGCAGTGTGCCACCAGGCCGGTGCACCAGTGTGTGGCCATGCCATTACAGGCAGCCGTTTTGGCTGCCCGGAAAATTTTTTTTAAAGCGGTGGCAACGGCCTTTCTTTGGCGTGGAGCTGCTCTGGCCACGCTGCTGCTCCACCGTCTCTTCTGCTCCAGCCTCCTGGACAACTTAAGGGTAAGTGACCCAGGGTTTGTGTTGGAGGTGGGTGGGTGGGTGTGTTTATTTGTGTTTGGGGTGGGTGGGTGTATTTGTGTTTGGGGTAGGTGGGTATATTTTTATTTAATGTTTATTTTATTTATTTCTTTATTTAATTTATTTAATTTATTTACAGGTTTGTGTTGTGGTTCTTTGGGTGGGTGGGTGGGTTGGAGGTGTGTGTCTTTATTTTATTTTATTTTAAGGCCCTCCCTACAACGTCATGATGACATGACGGTGGCTCCGCCCATGTCATCATGATGTTGGCCACACCCACGATGTCTGTGACGTCAGGGTGTGGTAGAATTTTTTTTTATCATCCCATCATTGCCCAGAACTATCAATCAATCACACAATTTCCAACATTTCTAACTGAATGATTTCTCCCAAGGAATCTGAGAATCATAATTTGGTGAGGTGCTCAGATTTCTTGTGAGAAATTCTTATCCTGTCCTTAATGGTAATAATAATCATATTCTATCAAGTTATATCTGACTTAGTTTGACTCCTTCCAGATTTTTCTAGGTATAGAGTACTCAGAAGTTGTTTAGGATTCCTTTCTTCTGGAGTTGGGCACCTTGTCCATGGCTATAGAAGTGGGCTCTTCTCCTAGGATCCACAGTGGTAATATGAACTCCCGAAGTTTGACTCTGCAGTGAGGCATCTAATTCACTGAGCTATCCGCCCACCCGCCTTGCCCTTACAGATATAAATTTCTCCAAGTTCCTAAGAAGTGAGACAGTTATAAACATTTTTAAATTGTTTTTCTCGGCATGACATATCTTCAGAATTTCTGCAACTATTTTTCTGATCAAACATGGTGCCAAGCGAGTGGTTGAATTCACCAGGTGGTTTAGTTAGTCAAGCAAGTTCAGCTCAAATGACACTTTCTACGCCGTCTGTCAATTCATATAAGGGATCTTTGCACATAACCTTATGTCTCATTTACTACACAATGACACTAAACAAAGATCAAAGGAGAAGAAAGGCCAGAAAAATATTGTGTTCAACCAATATGCTTGTCATTTAGAGAAAGCTTAGTGTATAAATGTCATAGAAACAAGCTGTTCCCTCTTTTAAAACAAAACAAGTTATATCACACTCCCCCTTCCCAACTCTAATTCAAGAACTAAACAAGGAAAATTTATGTTGCTTAAAACGAAATGTTTCCATGGTTCCAGGTGAATGATCTTTGCAATTTTCTTCTAGGTACTTGGTGAGTTTATGAGTAAGGTGCATTCCTGTCACACACACACAAAATTAGGCATTACACTGGGTTAGGGCAAAGTGTGGCCCTGGGACCACATATAGTGGGGGTGCCCAAACTTTTTTGGCCGTGTGCTGGTCAAGTGGTTCAGGGGGCCCATCACTATGACCCATGGGCCGGATCTGGCCCCAACACCAATTCATCTAGTCTGCAAAGCCCTCATCACTCCCAGAAGCGGAAGTAAAATGCACACCATATGGATGCATTTTACTTCCACTTCCAGGAGCGACAAGGGCTTCGTGGGCTGGATGAATTGGCATCGGGGGCTGGATCTGGCCCACAGGCTGTAGTTTGAGCACTTATAGCTTCTGAACTGTTTTTGTGGCCCATACTCTTTTTATGACCACCTCTTTCTTTGGAAAAATGTGTATTGGATCTCCCAGAAACTTTCATGAACAGTTATTAAATAGTTTCTTGGTTCCCCTTGCACTCTTTACCTCCTCTACCTGTCAAAACCAGAGGTGGATTTGTGGCAATGGGTGCTGTGCAGCTCTAGAGGACTCCAGGGGCAGAAACATGGCTTCTGGACACATGGAACTTGCCTGATCCTATTAATAGACTGACAAACAAAACATGACACAAACTGCACCAATGCACTTAAGAATTTTTAAATTCAAATAGTAGCTCCCCAGTAAATGGGTTTATATTATTTGAATTAGAGCAGGCCAGGAGGGAGATTCCTCCTTTTCTGTTGCATTATGAACATTTTGAATACAAATCCCACTGCTAAAACAGCCATTTGTACAGGGAATTCAGCTCTGATTTAGCATTGCTGACAACAGATGGTGGGTTTCTTTTTATTTTGTGCACTTAACATAAATGTAGATTTGTTGTCACATCTTATTTGTCCCTCAATTGCACTCTCAAAGGTGAAGTAATTGGGATCATTTGTTCATCAACTCAGGAAACCTTCTTTCAAAAGCTGGACTACAGAAAAGATTATAAACCATGCTTGGCAACAAAAGGTGAAGCAGTGAAGGAACTATGAGAGCCTATCACAGAAGTCAAAGCAGACAGTCATTTTTATGAGAGTTTCAAATTATGCCTTCTCATTCTATATACATATTTAGTTTGTTCCACTTCTGCTTAATCATGGATTTTAAACTACAGTGGTACCTTGCTTAAAGAGCATAATGTGTTCCACGGGATCGCTCTTTAAGTGAGTTTGCTCTTTAAGCAAAACACCATTGTAAGTGACTAATTGTGACTTTTTTTGGAGTGGGATTGCAAACCCCGATTTAGTTATTAAGCAAGTTTTTGGATGGTTTTAGTTGTTAAGTGATGCAACCATTTTAGTTGTTAAGCAATGTAACCATTCTCTAAGTGAGGCGCTTTTTATGCGAGGTTTTATGCGAAGTTTTAGTGTAGATGAAAATCTGCTCCATGAGCTGTGCCCTTCAACTCTTACAAGTATGTGAAATGGTTCTCTTGGTGGATACTGTGCATTTCCTGACTACCTCAGTATTAATTCTGCAAAATTATCCTATAATATTACATCAAACTCAGTGCTTGTTCCAGAATATTTCCCAAATTTACTGAGCTAGCATACATACAAGTATATCCATTTCTATTGCAAACTTTAGAGAATATTGACTCCAAACCATTTTCCCCACTCAGGTAGATAAGCCCCTGGATACAGCTGACTGGACTGGAGTAGCATAACTGGCATGCAACACATTTTCTCTTTTTTGCATCGCGTGAAGGAATTAAAGTAATGGCTCTGTAGGCTTCATTTCTGTAGCCTCCTGGTGCTCTGATGAATCTGGTTCTTTTTCTTTGGTGATCTGCTTTTATTCTCGTCTTGCTCTTTAGAGCAGGTTCCACTTCAATGCTCTAGTATGGCCTTTCGAAGCGGGTTCTTATTTCATCCATTGACCTTGTGTTCAACTTATTTTCTATTAATGGCACATTTGAAGACACAGCGCCTTGCCAGCTGCAGTTTTGTACTTCTGTACCTTCAAAGTGTTCTCGTCACCTAGATATGTTGGAGACAATGGTCTCAAATTCATAGAATGTATTTTGAATCAATATGTGGAACAGAAATACCCCCTGGGATATTTCTGCTCCTATCAGCATTGCTAAATTCTCATTGATTTGAAGAAACCAGGAAACAAACATGCAAGAAGGGGTGCTTAACCAACTGTCTTGCTTTAACCAATTTGGTATCTCCTGAATTTCTATTGTCCGCTGTAATCTCTTGCTCACTTACCAAAAGATGAAGCAATTTTCTCCTCTGATTTACATGGCACCACGTCATGAAGTAACTGGATATCTTCTGGTTTTGCTAACTCTTTTCTAGGAGGATTCAGCAGAACATCCACAGATAGCATTTGCAAGGATGGGGCTTAGTTTTCTAAAGAGGAAAATAAGAGACGTTGAGAGTATTTTTGAAATGTAGCAATGAACTACATAAATATAATTGTATTTTCATTGTGGATTAATTTTTCTACTTCTATATAAGAAAACAGAAGTAACTTGACACTGTTTAGTGTCCCTGGTTTTGTCAAACTGCCTCAATGTAGCAATGTTGTGCAGTAATCATTAAGAGAATATAGTACGTATGTCCTCTATGACTGTTTTCACAATTGAGGGTCAAATTAGTTACTTCTATCATGATTGTAGAGCAGATGTTCCTTCAAGTAGTAGAACATACCTGTTTGTCATAGCATGTGATTTTCCTAATCTCTATGCCCTGGCATTTGGTATGCCTCATTGTGTAATTGGTCACAGGGAGACAAATATGGACTTACCTTGCATGTCAATTGCTTTGCTATGTAGCTCTGAAGAAATCCAAGTCTTGTAGGGTGACAGGTTAGTAGAGGTGTATTCTGCAATCTGACAGCCAGATGGCAATAATTGTTCCTTCTGCCTCCTCCTCTCCATTGTATCACCTTGCCTTCATTCTACCTGCCAATAAAAATGGCAAAAGATAGTTCAGGTCACCCATGCCTTTTATCCTGGACTTTCTTTGGCTACAGGTTGGTTGAATAAGCAGTCTTCTACCCTAGCTTTGTCAACACTGAATCACTAAGCACAGCAGACTGATGAAATGCTGTGTGGATATTTTGAGCATTCATATATTGAGTTACAAGGAAAGGGTGTGTGTGGAAAGTTAGAGGGAAAATGTCTTTAAAAAATCCAGTTTTTGCTGTTCTTACTAGCTACTCTTTTATATAACTACATTAATTGTGCTAGGGGCAAGAAAGGGGAAAAGAAAATTGGTTCTTTGGCTGGATCAACCTACATATCAGAAAAATGCCATATTAAATCAGATTAAGAGCTTCTGAATTGATGGCACACAAAACCCTTCTTTGCTTTACTCTGGAATTAATATAAATCAATACATAGTGACATAGTGAGCAGCTGAACCTGATATTGCTATTGCAGGTAAACCCCCAACCCCCCCCCCCCAGTAGCTATTTTAATATAGTGTGTGGGACGACATCATGTCAAGCAAAAAGATTGACTACAGACTGAAGAAGGATTAAAAGGTGTGTATATATCTGGGCCTTGTCAATTATCAGAACTAGCTCTGATTTAATACACCCGGGAGGCAAAATATACAGAGGAAGCAATTCACTCACTGTGGCTGTATACAATGTCATGAATATTTGATATATCTAAACAAAAGTTAGATGACAAAAACATTTAATTAACTGATTTAGAAAGATGTACACCTTCCCTTTTTACCATTTCCCTTTCTACCAAGTAGTCAGTGCCACTTGCACTTTAAAAACAAGAAATATATTTTATATAATATTATAGTTATATTGTTCATAAAATATAATAATGAATATAACTATAAAACAGAAACCAGTAAAATAAGCAGAATTATTTCTAAATTAAATTATGTTAATTAATCACTAGCAGAAAGACATCAGACAAGTAGTTCTGGAGAACAAGGAGATAAAGAAAATATCACATTTGAAAGAAGAGCATATGAGTTGGAAGCATCAATTCCAACAGAGGACTTCAGAGCAGGACACCTCAAAAACTTGCTGCTTTCCTCAGATTTTAGTCTTACTGTTTAGCATCTTATATACATTTTACAGAGCCAACACACTTATTTTAGACTGGTTATTGTAACTGCAGCAATTATTTCAGGTATAATAACAAGATAGGAATATCAGATTATACTGAATGTAGTCGCAGATTAAAGTTATATGGAAAAAGCATAAAATACCAAACATGTTGCAGATGGACCTAGCAGAATATGGTGTCTGGCTTTCAAGCTTTGTAGGAATTGCATTTAGAAGACCTTCCTGCAAGACGCAGGCCCCACAGATATTTAAATTGTGTTCATATGGAGAGAAGAACCAACTGGCAGACTTCATGCTTTGGTCAGGCCTAAGTTTCTGTTTGGAAAAACAGTGAAGCTGCTCCAATGGTTGCTAGGAATTTAAGTTTATTTACTTATTTATTTAAGCAAACTTTTATGCTGCCCTCCTCAAAAAGACCTAGGGCGGCTAACACAACTCTCAACACCTAAAACACAATAAAAACATAATATAAAATCAAGATTAAAAGATTAAAAAACTTAAAAAGCTAAAACAAGACAAACAGAGAGAGGGGGATCAAATGAGCCAACAGACTGGGGCAACTGTCTGGCCCATACCCCAATTTTATCCAATTGAGCACAACTAAGGTTAATGTAAGGCCATGATTCCCCAGGTGGGACTCTCAGAAAGCGGAATTCTGTAAGTTATATTCCCGACAAAAAAAATAGCAATCCCTAGTTCTTTATCTGCTTACACAAAAACTAAATGATCAAAATGTCCATAAATAAGAAGCTGAAGAAGATTGGGTATTCAATTGCCAGTTTCACCTTTAGACCTCCTATTCCAAAGCAGTCAGTACACAGGATTGCTTATAGTTTCTGACAATGAATACTAATGTGAGAAGCCATTTTTAAAGAGGCTATATTCAGTATAACCCAACTGATCCATCAGTGATGATATGTTAGAGCTCTGCTCTAAAATAATAAAAATACTTTAGGATGATAACCAGAATGCTAGTGCCCTGAAAAACTGAATTCTGAGACATTTATAAATTCATGCTGATTAATTAAGCACAGACATTTAATTGCATCATCTTGGCAGCCCACTTCTTTACTTGCAAGGAATATAAATTTGCTCTGGCTAGTTCTTTAAAAGAAAGCTGAGGCTCTTGGGATGCAAAGCCCCATAGTAAATGCCAATCTCCATGCTTTTAGTTCATAGAACTGTCCAGATTAAATGCAGTACAACGAAATACAGCACAACGAAACAAAGCAATGGGCAACACGTAACCGATAGGCTGCATCCAGCCCTGCACCTAAATTTTATAGCTGAATTTTGATGGCAAAAACTTTTTTCTCTATATCAAACAGGGTGCATTAGGTACAGGTGTGTTGTTTTTGAGTTGGCTGGAGCTTATACAAGCCTCCTAGAAGAGCAGAATTTTGAAAAAAGGCATTTTTTCTGTCTATGCTTTATGTTCCTAATACAAACGGTAGATGAGTTATGGCTTCCATTTTGTACCCTAAGAAAGTAAGACCCAATTAGCTGGATCTCAGACTTCAGTGATATTGCAAGGGCTGACCCTTGAAATGAGGGTCCAGAGTTGTGCAGCCCAGCATGTTTCGCAGAGAGTAGCAAAGCACATCAAGGCTAATATTGTTTGAGACAGCATTCTCTCTCTCTCTCTAGTTTTGCAGCATTCTAGGGCTCAGTTGCAAGGCATTGGCATGATGAAAAATGCTGATTTTAAAAAATTCTTTCAAAACACTACTCTGTTTTGTGACAAAATTGTGACTATAGCAGATTTATTTAGCATCAAGGCTGTGAAAGGAAATGCTGTAATATTTCTGTAACTACTATGATGGTAGCATAAATTCAGGGAATTTGAAATTCAAAACTGACATGCTTAGAGTATTCTGCATTTTTTATCTTTTTCATCCCAATTGGCATATCACTGATGTTTTGTTTTGTTCCAACATTTCTGAGATACATATAAAATGGCAGAAGCAAAGAAAAGGAAGGAAACTGTGGATTGGGAGAAGAGGATAACTATACATTGTACAACTGAGTTAATACACATGTCCATCTAAAGAAGACAAGGTCATAAACTCTCAATTAACCTTGTTGCCAGATATATCCAAGAAGGCAACAAACATGACATGAAACAATGGCTTTTTCCTTGTGCGTTGCCTGCAGCATTTAGAACTGTTTGTTCTTTGTTTTCATGGCTAATAGGTAAACTGACATTTCTTGACCATACCTAATCAGCACACTTAATTCTGTAGTTTATTTTGTAGACTGACACTCCATGAACTTATTTAATTTTTTCCAATGGTCCTCAATCTTTGGCTCTGCAGATATTTTGAACTTCAACAATCATAAGCTATAAACTAGCCTAACATTCTGGGAGTTGGAGACCATATGGAAGACCTAAGACAGAGAATCACTGTTCTGAGCCAATGTAGCAGCTATGATAGCCATTTGAATCAGAACACAAAGATAGGTGAGATACCTGGAATGCAGGAACATCTCAGAATTTGAGATTTATGTTTTGAGACTTATGTATAAATGAATCACTCTCATATTTAATGAAAGAGAGAGACTAAGAACCTATTGCTAAGGATAGTAAATTATAACTAGAGTTGGCCCACAGAATCTGTGGAGGAGTTGACTCACTAAATCTCTACTGATTTAATGGGCCTATTTTGGTTGTGCCTTGCAATAGAAAGCTACAGGATTTCAGCCAGAGAAAAAGTAGCCCATCAAGTAATGTACGAACACTGATACTAATATTACAGTGGTAACTAGAATTTGCCCACTTTAACCAGTGATACACCACTGAGATGTATAGTAGGGATATACACAGCAAATGGTTTCATATTTCATTCATTCCAGGTTATTTCAGGAGGGAAGCTAATTCATTCTTGGGCCTTTGCCATATTGATCCATTTCATTAAAGATAAAGAGACTCATTCAGGCATCCCCTGCAAAAATCCTTTCAACCCAGAGTAATCTCTGATATGAAAACACACATTAAAGATAAGAGGAACTGACCATTTTAAGTTCTTCTGTTGCAAGTTACCTCATTTGGGTTCTGCCTGGTTCTCATCCAAAAACCCCAAACCCACTTCAAAAGGCAAGGACAGGTAGTACAAATATTTCCTGATTTTTTTTTTAAAAAAAATCATTCTAACAGAGAAAACACCCACACAGAAAGAGGAGGGGGAAAGGTCAAACAAATAAACAAACATGCACAATTCTCCCTTTCCCAGAAACAATGAAAAGGCAGGCTATGAATGAAGTAAAAAATACAGTCAAAGCCCAAGCAAACTAAAATGACTAGAACATGGGGAGATTTATCTCCCCAATGTCTTCTTTTTCTTGGGTCACCAGCAGCACAAACAACAAGAAGTAACAAAAATAATCAAAGAAATAGGGGAAAGCATTGGGGAGGGGGAATCCTCCCAAAAAAATTGAAAAAAGGCAAAGATGATCCACAGGTACAGATGGAGGGGCACCACAAGGATCAGCAGCACAGAACTCAGGACTGAACCGAAAGAACATTTATCTTTTTCCTACTTTCCACAACCAGGTCCTTCAAAAGAATATTCTTGACTAGATTCCAACTCAAAATTCCCTCTCCTCCCTCTTGCAGACATTCTGACTGGTTGCTAACAGCAGCCCTCATGATGTTATTTAATTAAATATTTCCCAGGCAATGAGGCAGACGAGAGTTGGGAAAAGGGTAAAAAAAACAAGGGAAACAAACAAAAGTTCCAAAGATGTAATGTCCCTCTCTTTCATTAAAGCAAACTATTCAGGTTTAGGAGGATCTCTTTTGGAATTAAACAAAAGCGTAAATTAAATTTTAATTAAACATTAAAATAAGAGGCTTTTGTGAGTTCCCCCCCTCCGATTTGGGTTATCTGAAAATCCCATCTCTGATATGCAAGATAAACAAAAGTGAAATATACTTTCATATGCATCAATCATGTTAGATTAAGAGAGGCAATGTTAGCCAGAGACCTAGACATGTATACCGCCACCAAAAAGTATAATTCACATTCGGTTATTGAAGGATGGCCAGCCTAATTGACATAACATTTGAGAACCTGAACCAGAGGTTTTTGGGAATGGTAGTGTGTAATGTTTGGTGAATGATACAAATTCCATCCTAGAGACCTTCTAGATCCAGATGATGGAACTGCACATACTGAGTATTCTCAACATTCTGAAATTCTCTCAGTTATCTGTTTAAGAAAAGGAAGATTCCTTCAAGCTAGATCCCTTCAAATTTAGGGATGGCCCTGTGACCTTCAAGTACAGAGAGATGAATGCTGGATAATTTTTAAGAGTTTCCAAACATTCCATTTTAAAACCTGAAGGGTGCAAAATTCATTTTGGTGTTTGACAAACATTAGGCTGGCATTTCACTTCAGCTCTTGTTACTCTTATCTTTATTCTGTTTAATAATAATAATAATAATAATAATAATAATAATAATAATAATAATAATAATAATAATAATAATAATAATAATAATAATAATAATAATAGCATGATCCAAAGTCAATCTCAATTTATGGCAACCCTTTCCACGGTTTTCTAGTAGAGATTACGCAGAAGTAGTTTACCATTCCACTTCTTCTAAGGGTGTCTTGGGAATGCTCAGCTTCCCCAAAGCTATACAGGTTAAGTCTTCTGCCAGGAGGCAAAGTGGGGAATTGAAATCCTAACATTTGGCTCTACAACCAGATGCCTAAATCACTGAGCTACCCAGCCAGCCATTTAAGCGCATGCCATCCAGCCAGCCCTTTCTGGGATTCTCTAGAGAGAGAATACACAGAAATGGTTTACCAGTCCTTTCTTCTGGTGGCAACTTGCCCATTACTTTGCAAGCTGGATCTTCTTTCAGGAGGTATAATGGGGAATTTGAACTCTCAATGCTTGGCTCTTCAGCCAGCTGCCTAAACCAACTAGTTATCCATTCAGTGCTATCTATCCTGTTAATCACATTTAATTTTAGTCTGTTAGCTCTAGCCACTCAAAACAGTTAGGTGTATAACACTATAAGGGCATTCTGCTTCAAAATTGTATAGAGGGAGCCAGGGATGCAATAGCACAAATAAACCAGCAACGGGGAGGTATACTTTAAAAAGCAGTTTATGGTATGGGTAGAATCTTCCTGCAGTGCCCAAGCACTTGAGTAGCTCTAAAGTAGTTCTATGGATTATGCATTCAAAAATCCACAGTAAGAAACACAGGAGAATGACTCTAAGGGCTCTTCAGTTGCCTATCTGGAAATGCATGTACCACAACAAAAATATAATTTTAAACTATTTTTATTAACTTTTTTCCTTGCATTTTGCTTTATGCATTTGGCAAGCAGTTCCTGTGTGGATACTTGATCAAATGCAGAACCTGAACCAGAACCACAGAACCAACCATGGTTGGTTTCTGTTGTAACAGACATCAGGATCTCAGCAGGTCTTTGTGGAGATGCATTCCTAAGACACATGTTAATTGCTCCCTGCCAATCCAGAAATCTATGACTTCTACTTCTTTATATAATGACATATAAGGACTATTTTAATTTGCCAAGAGCATCCAGGCAAATTTCAGGATTAGCTTGTAATGCACACTTCTTACATGTATGGCTATAACTGTCTGTGGACAATCTAGAAATACTTGCTTTGATGGGGCATTTTTCTTCCTTATTGCATCAACAAATGGTTAAAAAGAGCAACCATTTCTAGATGTGTCTGTACAGAAGTATTCAACTTCAACATCATATAGAACCTTACCTACCAAAATGGAACACTGTGTACAGATATTGAGAAGGGTAAAAATGATAGCATTTACACAGAATTCCACTAGCATATAGGTGACACATGAGACATTGCGATGCTGGGCCATTTTTGGTCAATGGAGACTTTCTCTTAACAAAGTGATAAGCATATGGTAATCTTATATAAACATACCTGGAAAAAAATTAAAATGATTAGGAATGCTATATATATCAGCCCTTTCCCCAATATTTTTTGTAAACAACTATTTGGCATAAATAAATTAGAAGAGCATATAGCATGCAGTCGTGGGTGGATGTTGTGAGAATAAGTGACAGACAAATACACTGTTGGTCAATAGCTCTCAGCACTGAACTTTCACGCCAATGGTTTAGGAAATGACTTCTCAGTTCATTTTCTTACACTGAGTGAATTAATTAAAGTGAAAATGAAAATGTCACCTCTTAAGAGAGACAGAAAAATTGTCATTTGTAGCTGAGGAAGTTGGTGGAATCTTGAGCCACCAATGCATGTCTGATCCTGCTTACATTAACTGGCTTAACTGCATGTAAACTAACAGGACTTCATTCAAAGACAATTACAACTTAACACAGGCTTTCAAATTGATACATCATACATATTAAACCCTATTTTCCTGCATAGCAAAAGTATGTTATAACTGATGCATATTCAACATTTCCATTAAAAAAATAATTAAGAACTGTGAATGTTAAAGTCAAAGTGACCAAGCAACTATGTGCAGAAATTAACCCTTTTATTATATTATATACTATAGTAGTAAAGTTTGTTGGAAGTGCATGAATAAAAAGTTAGTGAAATTACAGGATGAACAATCTATATAGCAATTAATAGGTGCATTCACTGTGCATCTGAAAGGAAAAGAGAGAGACAGAGAGTTTTCACTCATTTTGGCCTAAAACTTTGTTTTCAGGTTTCCAGAATTCTGACATCAGAACCCAGATAACACTGATTAGAACCATAAGGCTTTACAATAAAAGCTAAAATATTGACCATATGATGGCAAAAAAGTCTTTATTTTGTGGTTAACTTATTCGCTTCTAGCTACTCTCTGATGAAGTGGGTGGTGCTGTGGAGGAAGACCTCCTTCGCCTAGACAACGACCTTGATCGTTCTGCACTGTAGGTAACATGTTTATCATAGTTTTGTATCTGAGTTTCAAGGAAATCCCTCTGTTGCTGGCTGATTGTCTGGCTAATCAGTCCAGGGAGAGCTTGAACGCTACCAATTAGTGTTTCCAGTTTTGTTTCCAAAGTAACAATCCTCTTCTCAAAGTCTTCACTTCTTTCATTTAAGTCAGAAATCATATCGTACATGATGTTTTGAGTCTGGAAAAAAAGAAGGAAAAGATGAATTTAGGAACAAATCTAATAAATAAACACAGGATTTTTCTGCTGCATTTGAGACCTATTCATTTTGCTCACTCTCAAACAAGGCACTTTAACCTCATCTTCAACAATCAGCTTGATAGCCAGAACAAAAACCTTCATAAACAGTTTTTCTTCAACTCTATATAGGTACTGAGCAGAAACTTGCAGTCTTGTTCGTCAACCAAGCAAACAACAAAGTGGGAAGGTCAGAGATGCAGTTCAACAAATGCTATTTACAGTAAAAACTGAGGAGCTTATCTGCCTCGGAAGCAGATTCTGTTAGCTTTATTGTGATCCCCCCCCCCCCCGAATGTGGACACTAAGGAATTTTTCAACTTTGTAAGAGCCTTTGCCTACTTTATGGAACAGGGGTGCCAGTGGCGTTGCTAGGGGGGGCTAGGGCACCCTGGCCCCAGGCAGTGCTTTTTGGGATATGTATGCTCTTGGACTACAATTCCCAGTGGGAGCAGGCACCAATGTCAACCAGGGGGTGGCAAATTTGGCTTCAACCCCGGGCAGCTGAATTTCATGCGACGTTACTGAGGGGTGCCCAAACTTTTTGGGCCATGGGCTGGTCATGTGGTTCAGGGGACCAGTCACTATGGCCCATGGGCTGGATCTGGCCCCTGACACCAATTCATCCAGCCCACAAAGCCCTCGTTGCTCCCAGAAGTGGAAGTAAAATGTGCCCATACGGACACATTTTACTTCTGCTTCTGGGAGCGATGAGGGCTTTGTAGGCTGGATGAATTGGTGTCGGGGGTTGGATCCAGCCTATGCGCCATAGTTTGCACACCCCTGTTATAGAGTAATGAATGTGTGTACATCCAGTTTTCATAGACTGTCTATATCCATTCCTTGAAACATGTATAGCAGACATCTATATCTATATCCACATCAACAATTAGGGGGGGGGGGCAGCATTCAGGGCCCCTGTAAAATTTAGCCCAGAAAACGGTAATGACCATGCAAAGACTTTACGAATCAAAGTTAAAATGGGCCTAAGATTTCTTGTCTCTGGCAAATTCAACAAGACACTGTCCTAAAAAGAGAAATGAGCAATGCCTAAGGATAGCATTTTTCTTGTAGCTTATGGAATCTTTCCCAGCCTTCTCTAGACATTTTGGTAAATTCCCAGTATTTGTTTCAGTACTGGCTGAAGCTGAAACAAGACACTGGCATTTCCTGATTTTAAAAAGCCAGGTCAAAGGAAAGACCTCTGCTTGAGAATCTGGAGAACTGTTGTCAAAAACAAGATACTTGGCCAATTGGGGGGGAAATCTGATATATTATAAAGCAACCTATCACATTCTGTACAAGCTAACTACATTACAACAGCAATGTGCATTCAAACAATAGCTTCTTTATGTATATATAGAACTGACTCCCTTACACCATCACTCCTTTTCTTTTGGTCCCTGCTGGCAAATCAACATCATAATATATTGACCTTACCTTGAAAAACTGCATCCATATCACAACATTAAGAGCAGTTTTTCTTGCTCCAGCCATCTTTAGGTTGGTTCTTTATTCTTTGATCTCCTTGTATTGTTTCTTTCTTCTTTTTTTTCCAGTTCTATGCCATTCCTTCAATTTTCTTTTTCTAAACTCTATCCTATTCTGTATCTGATTTTCAGCCTGTGTGCTTCTCAAAGTCTCAGCTCCTAATATCAGTATCTCCTGGGCCTTCTTCCCAGATAGCTTTTCTTATATCTGTTTCCATCTCTTCTCAAACATTTTCTCTAGCCCCAAAGTTATACATGTCGTTTTTCAGGGCCAAATTGGATTTTTATTTTTTAATAGAAATGAACAAGTGTGAATATTGATTTGGCTCCTAGCATAATTTGCTTTCCTTCCTCTACTCTGCAGCCATCTGCCCACCTGAAAGTCTCTTCAGAGGGTCACGGGCCCCTCTTAAACCATGTGTGTGGTCTTCAATGAATTCCTCCATTTCTAACCTGACCCATACCTGCTAGACAGTCCAGAAAGAACCACTAACCATCCCAAAAGGTTTCAAAAGGGTAAGGGCGGCTACCTTTGGGAAGACAGAATGAGAAACTTCCTTTAAAAAAATCTTTTCTCTATTCACTTTGAATCCAGGCCTTTACATTTTAGTAAGTTTACTTGTCAGATACTAGAACATTCACAAACATTCCTCAATAACAAATGAACATAAATGCCTAAATGATATGGCACTGTGGCCAGCCTATGGGAATCCCACAACCAAGACATGGGTGCAGATATTGTTGTTGTTATCGACTGCAACTCGTATTCAAGAATGCATTTTTTCTTGAAGCAGGAAAAATGTCATTGGCATGAATTTGTTTAAGGTGGATCCCAGCTTGCCTTGAAGTGATCCACACACTATGATCATGGACCCATCTCCTGCGGCACACATGAAATGAGACATGTGTGCAAATATGATCATTAGGTAAAGATAAAGGTCACCCTTGCTTGAAATCCAGTTGTATCGGACTCTAGGGTTCAGTGCTCATCTCTGTTTATAGCCAAAGAGCCAGTGCTGTCTGCATCTGTACACGTTTCCGTGGATGCGTGGCAGGCATGCCTCAACACGGAACACTGTTTACCTTCCCACCAAATTGGTCCCTATTTATCTACTTGCAATTTCTTGCTTTCAAACTGCTAGGATGGCAGGAGCTGGGACTGCAGTACTTAGGAATCAAACTTCAAACTTCCAGTCATTGAGTTCAGTATCTTAACCATTTGAGCCACCGCAGCCCATCATTACTCAGCTAATAACATTAGCTAATAACATAAGCAAAATAGAATAAGGGGTGCTTAGTCTAGTGATTCTAGGAACATATTCAAGTTCTTACACTGCTTGCAGATGAATAATATCTTATTCAGAATTTTAGAGGTTAGATAGATGTCAGTCTGCGAAAGCACTGATGAACACCATACCAACCTTTGCCAGGTCCACTAAAGTGTTTGCCTGATCATTCAGTTTTCTCTGTTCCATTTTAACACTTCTTAATCTAAAAGATGAAAATTCAAGTCAAATATCTTGTTCTTTTGGTCAGGTCATAAAACTCATATACAGCATGCATCTAAACAGATAACTGCATGGACAATGTCTCAAATACTTTGTGTACAGTCATAACTGGTTATGTGGTCCGATATAATGAAAAGCATGCTTCCTTAACACCGCAAAAAGAAAGAGAGAGCAAGAAAATGTGATGTCCCCGAGACTACTAATTGTCATGGTTAACGCTGAATTCAAAGTGGGGGGGTAAGGATTTATTTATAGTGTATGAAAGAAAGCCAAAACATTCCTTAAAGCTCCAGTATCCTGGCAAGTAGGCATAGGAAGTTATGGACACTTAAATCTCATTATTACCTTAGTAAATAATCTTTTTCCTTATGCCTACCTGATTAGATACAGGTAAAAGCCCTTTTCAGTTTGAAATGGATTTGGTTAGCAGGTGTTTGAACCTGATGGAAATACAGTGATAAGTGAGTTCCTTCTTAATTTTTTTAAAAAAGCTTTCATCTGACCAGCAGCTAAATAAAGAGAACAATTATTAATATATTAGTTTTGATGTCCTTAATAATTCTGACATGGAATAACATTATTTTTTTTATGTATTTGCATGTTAAAATATTGCAAAGTGCCCTAGTTTGCATTGTTTATCTGTTAGTGATTAAACTCAAAATAACTATACATATTCCACGGGAAGAATATACCCACGAGTCTATAGAAAACAGAAGGAAAAAAGACTTATGGGTATATTTCTCCCTTTGCTTCTGTGTAATTCCTTCTGTTAATTAGTTGAGAACAGGGAAGAAGAAACAAAAGCAAAATGTAGTTCTCAAATGTAAAGCAACAACCAGGTAGTAAAAAAATTAGACACCCCCCCTCCTCATATTATATAAAAAGAGCAGAAGAAAGCAAAATAAAAAAATAAGACGCAAAAACATTGTGACACTTTAAAGACTACCTTTTAATGCTGTCTTTTAATGTGAGCTTTGGTAGATCTGCTGGCCAAACAGCATAAGTTAGGTATCTAGCTGCAGATCCAGAGATTGGGAGTTCAATTCTCCACTTGCTTCCTAGGAAATGTATAAGCCTGTGTTGCTTTGGGCAAGCTGTACAGTTCCAGAAAGAGGGAATGTTAAACCAACTCTGAGTATTTGGTACCTAGGAATCCTGCAAAGGATCACCATAGACCAAAATTAACTTGATAGCATTAAATTATTATTACTGGTGTATCAAATTTAGTTCCTCAGACACAAGAATGAGACTATATGACTATCATATTTGCACATGAAGTCATGATGAGCTGGGGATATAGATAATGGACAATGTAACAAAGGTTTCTTAGTAAAGGAATGGGCTATCAGGCTTTGAACAACATCAATCAGTCTACAAGGTAATAGGATAGTTGAGAGACTATGGAATTGTTGTAGATTGCAAAATAACTGAGACAACAGTGAAATGTGGCTGCAAAAAAGCAATGCTATTTTAAGCTCCATTAACAGAACTATAGTCTCCCAAACCTGTGATGTACTAGTCCCCCTTCTATTCAGCACTAGTAACCAGACAACATATAGAGTACTTTAAGGAGGATGCTAACAAAATAGAACAATTACTGAGGAAGGCAACAAGGATGGTCAGGGGACTGGAAGCTAAGCCCTATGAGAAAAGACTGAAAGAAGTGAACACGTTTAGCATTGAGAAAAAGAGACTGAAGGAGGATATGATAGCATTTTTCAAATAATGAAGAGGGCAGGAGCTATTCTTGATCCTCTCAGAGTGCAGGACATGTAATCTTCTTCTTGTGCCTTAACTGATTCCAAATATTGGCTATTCTCATAGTACTCAGTCATGAAGTTTGTCCTGGGAGCAATATAATGCAGTGGCCTTCCATTTGCTTTCTGCTTCATAGTGTGACATCCACACCACTGATCCAGTTCTAGAGTCACTTTCTGGTCCTGAGCCCTGTTGTCACATAAACTGCCGCCCTGCATCAAGGTGGATTAAAGTAGGATTTAATCCACCCTTCCCTGTGGATTTTGCTACCCGAGGCCATTAGTCCTCAGGGTTGTCAGGTTAGTTAACCATCTTCTGATCAGTGTTGAGTCACTGGCAGTATGGTCTACTCTATTTCTATAGCAGGATAAAAACGTAATAATGGGCTTAAATTAAAGGAAGCCATATATAGGCTGACTATGAGGAAAAACCTCTTAACTGTTAGAGCAGTATGACAATGGAAACAATTATCTCATGAGTTGGTGTGTGCTCCGACACTGGAGGCATTCAAGAGAAAAATTGGACAAACATTTGTAAGATCTGGTTTGATTTGGATTCCTGCACTGAGCATGGCACTGGACTCGGCGGCCCCATAGGATCCTTCTAATTCAATTATTCTTCTATGAACTTTGTTTGCAAACATTGTTGGCAAACTGTGTAAATCAGTGTTCCATTTCATACTTTGTAATGGCTTAAGAACACTTAATTGATAGTCATTTAGAAGAGAAAATGACCAAACATCGCTTGTTGCCCCCTTTAGCCCACAACTGAAACCACTCACATGCATAATAAATAATCTTCAATCCATTCTCACAAAGAATATTAAAGAATATTGCTCTTGGCAGCAAGCCTCTATTTCCTTACAATCCCCCAATCTCAAGTAACTATTGACACGCAAGAGACTTATGCAACAGTGATACAGAGATGGGACCTACCCCTGCTACAAATGCCAGCTCTGTCCCAACAATGTCACACACATCAGGACCTTGTTTTTACTTGCTATTCTACTAATGTGATCTATGCCATCCATTGCCAACAATCGCCCTTCTGCATTCCACATGGGACAAACCGGACAATTTCTGCACAAAACAAGTAAGGGACATAAATCTAACATCAGGAATGTCAAACACAAAAACTATTTCAGAACATCGTGGGCCCATGTACAGTTTCACTTGTCTGTCTAAGGAAGTGAACTTGATTCACCAAAGCTCAAATTAAAATATGGCAGTTAGTCTTTAAGATGTCAAAAATGCTTTTATGTCTTTTATTTATTTTTATTTTTTGCTTTTTACCTGATATGTTTGCACAGACTAACACTGTTACTTATTTTTCTCATCAAAATTCAAAATCTGTGAGAAGTTTCAATTTCCTATCATCAGTGACAGAATTAAGCTTTCTTAATTTTTTTGAATAAACTAGGCAGATAAATATTCTCACCTTTTAAAAAGGATGTTTTTCTTTGCAGTAAACAGTCCATTCCAAACCCCCTATAGGCCTATACACTAAAATGTCCATAGGCAGAATTCCAGTGAAAGCAGACTTTCCATCTTATTTTTATGGATGAGACTGTTCTACATAACTACACTTTTGCAAATATAAAATAGTTTTTACCCCTGAAGTTCAGAGTACCTCAAGGTAAGAAGTCTGGATTAAACTGAATTATTTTTTTACTGAAGTAACATAACCCTGTTAGCAGAACTAGAAAGCAACAGTTCCTTTTCCCCTCTACATCAGGGGTGCCCAAACTTTTTGGGCCATGGGCCATTCATGTAGCTCAGGGAGCTGGTCACTATCGCCCCCGATGCCAGTTCATCTGGCCCATGAAGCCCTCAGGGCGCATTTTACTTCCGCTTCCAGGAGCGACAAGGGCTTTGAGGGCTGGATGAATTGGTGTCGGGGGCGGATACAGCCCCTGGGCCGTAGTTTGGGCACCCCTGCTCTACATCCTTGGTGTACCTCCAAATTCACATGAAGGTTTGGAGAACAACTTGGAAATATTCAGGGAAATACAGGGAACTGTAGGTGGAAAAAGAGTATATAAAAAAGTCCTACTACAGATCTCCACTTACACAAAGCTGATTTTCACACTCTTTCTGTATGTTGCACAGTAGATAATGATATCCATTATCATAGGGCTACAAAGGAATCAGTGGCTTGGTGCAGTAAGTAACACTAGAATAGGCCCATTGAACCTATCAGAGTTTAGTGAGTCAGCTCCAAAGCAAATTACTAGGCTGAGCAATAGGAATTTGGCTATTATAAATAAAACTAACAGATCTGTTTGTTTGGTTGGTTATTTAGCACAATCTATTATAGGCAATCATATGGTTCGATTATTCAGTCTACAATGCTTTGATGATTTCTCACTGTTTTATCTCCCATATTTTTCAAAATAAAGATTAAAGAAGTAGAAGCTGTCCCAGGACTGGATAGGTACCTTACATTATTTGCCATTCTGGGCTATCATTACAACCTTCCATTTGCTGTTGAAGTCCTTTAATTTACTTATTTAAAAGAGTTTAAAAGAGTTTATGTTGAGCTGGTAGTATTGCACTCATGCAACCAGTCATCTTTGATACCTAGTGATGTATTTTTTGCAAACTATTTTAGCAGAAGCTTGGTTATTTTACAATTCCAAGACTTTGCTCCTTCACAATTCTACCTACAGCCCATTCCTCTTAGCAACATACATTCAGTTTTGTGGGATATATGGGGGTAAATTATCATATGGCTATAGGTCACCCTTGAATAAAAGTCAGCTGTATCTGACTCTAGGGTTCAGTGCTCTTCTCTGTTTATAGCCAAAGAGCCAGTGCTGTATGCAGACATTACCATTGACATGAGGCAGGCATGACTAGACAAGGAATGCTATTTACCTTCCTACTGAAGTGGTACCTATTTATTTACTTGCAATTTCTTGCTTTTGAACTGCTAGGTTGGCAGGAGCTGGGACAGAGACAGGAGCTCACTTCATCATGCAGTACTCGGGTCTTGAACTGCTGAGCTGTCAACCTTCCAGTCGTCAAGTTCAGCACCATAACCACTAAGCCACCGCAGCCCCTTCATATGGCTATAGAATCACACAAATATTTGGGAGGAGACAGATGCAAAATTATTGGCTGAGAAGAGGAAGGAGCCTATGGTTAAGGACAACTAAGAATTCTGAGAAATTGTAAAGATCAGCGCTAAAATAAAATAAAACATAACTAGGTAATTGTCTACTCTTGGAAAGAGAAAGCTAGTTATTGACATTTTGAATATAACCTGCCTGCCTATTTTTCTTCTGAGTTTTTGGGCATAATGGCTGAAATCCTGTTCACACAGCTGCACCACATAAGGCTGATCACATCATTAGCCTCAATAATTTTTAAAATAAAAAGTTTCTGTTTCACTCCTCCATGAAGGTTCCCAGTCTCCCATGGAATCCTTTTCATGATGGAAGACAGGGATGGAGTTCTCTTTACTTTTTAAAAACTGCTGATGCTTGGATGATTTGGCTGGAGGTGGTACTTTTTAAAAATTAAAGCTCCCCCAATCCCATCTGAAAGCCCCTAATGTCTTGCCCATGACAAAAAAAAAAGATTTTATGGGAGCCTCGGGGATTTAAAGAGAAATTGGAAGTATTTTATTTCCAAAAAGAATCACTGTTGCATAGCTGCACAAATAGGATTTCAGACATAATTTCGGTACTGAATATTTATTCTCTTGTAAATGTATGTTGATAAAAAGATGTTAATATTTTTTCAGCTTATGACTGAAATTAGGGAGAGGTAAACATTTTATAAAGTAATCATTTCTTAGCTGCAACAGTCAGATTTAAAATGAGACTAGCCAGATCTTTATTTCTATAAATCGAGAAATATTGATGCTCCTATATTGCATGCTTCTGAACTTCACTTATCACAGAAGAAATTCATGGCTTGGTTTCGCAGTTCCACAGTAGCAACCAGACTATAAAAATTCACAAATAAAGTATCAATTTGTTGCATGCAGACAGTGGTAGCTTCTGCAAATTTGAAAGGAACAGCTCACACAACTTACTTCCGAGCTCTATTTTCATTGTCGAAATAAAAAGACAAAACAAAAGAAAAGAAAGTGTAAAATAGACTAAAACAAATTAACACAAGGGATGGTCTTCATGTGAGCACAGTGGGCTCGGTAACGTTGCTTGTCGTTCACACATTTTCCACATGGCACTCGGGGGATCAGTGACCACAAAGGCCCAGCTCTGGTGCAGTAGCATCACTACACTCCTCTTTGCTACTCTTCCAGCTTTTGGCATTTTTAATAACAAGCAATGTCTTCTCATCCTCTTTGGTACAATTACACAGAGCAGCACGTAAACACTTTAGCTGTCCCTCCCAACTTGCACTTCACATGAGACAGACTGATAGGATTGAAAAGTTAACATAAATCACACATCTTAAAACTTTGTATGCATAAGGTCTGTAAGTCTGATCTATTTTTCCTTCCTAACTTAAGTCTTCACTAGCCTCCAGGATAAAAAAAAAAGGACTTGAAATAAAATGTGGAGGATCAGATATACAGAGAGACTAAAACTGTGCATCTGGAAAGCTAATATTCAGTAGGATAAGATTGGAAACAACCAGATCTCCACATGGACATTTCACTACTGTCTGAAATGCAATAATTAATTTAGCCCCCCTGGAGCCCATGCAGGGAAAATGAAATCTCAGCAGTAAAACAGAAGCTAGACTGCTCATCAAGAAGAAGAAAAATGGTCACTACGATAAAGGTTTCACTGACATTTTTCTGCAAGTGTTCTTCTGCAACAATTTATAGATTAATAACCAAGAGCTTTGAAAAAACTCTACCTACCTACATAATAAGATTCAAAAAGTATTTGTAAAAATTCAAAATACTCCAAGATGTGTGAACCTCATTGGTAATGTTAGAAAACAAATCTAATGTCACACATTCTACAGGGTGCCCCAAAAGTCACCATACATAGGGAAAATTAACAAACTCATTATATTTGATATTATATTTTATATTGTTAATATTTTTCATATTGGTATATATCCTGACGGGCTCAAGGGTGACTCAGCCTTCCATCCTTCTGAAGTAGGTAAAATGAGGACCCAGCATGTTGGGGGCAAAATGCTAAATTACCTTGTGAACGGCACAGAGAGTGCCCTAAGTACCACAGGGTGGCTTTCGGGACAACAGTGACACGGCAGCTAACAGCCAGTTTTTTAAATCTTGCTGCCAACCACTTAGTAGATTCCACCGTTACGTGGAAAGAAGTGTTTATGGAACACTGATGATGAGTAAGTTCCTGGTCAGTCCTCAATGTCTTAATGCACAAGGAAGTCTGACTGAACTTAAGTGGACTGACTTCTTACGAAGCAAGTACAGCCATGCAGATAATATTGTAAAATATAGACCAAATTACACTGCAGTTAGAATCTTCAAGACTCCATGCTACAAACTGTTCAACCTACTATGGCAAAGTAAATGAATTTAAAATGTATACCCTGATTAATAATTAAAAAGACAAATTAAAGTAATCCTTTCTAGTGAAAATGTATTTTATCATAGTTTCCCTTTATCACACTCTTTCCCATAGTTAGCAATGCTATATCTTTGCTGAACTAAACTAAAATTCATTGAATTGCATTGTATTTCCACACACTATATAGCCATTCATAAAATAAGTCTCTTCAAATCACTTCTTCAAAGCAGGAAATACAAATAATAATATAACTTTTTAATACATTCACATCAGTAACAGAAGAAGAGAAGTCTGAGTTGAATATTAAATTCATGACGTAGTGGGTTACTCTACATGCTACGTGATGAAATCCAAAAGTCTCAGGCAGAATCTATTCAGAAACCATATCCAGATTATTCAGAAGCCATACATCATATGGTATAAAAGATGAAAAACAATATACGGTGGCACCTCAGTTTACGAATGGTTTGCTTAACGTAATATTCAGTTTGTGAAAGGAAATCCAGAGAAAGTAGTGCCTCAGTTGATGGATTTTTTTTTGCAGTACAAAGCTCATGTGGGGTTTTCAGACAGCACTGAACACCCTTCTGACGATTCCCACAGCAGCAGGTTTTTTTAAAGCATTTCTGCTCCATTTTGGCACCAACACAAGCTCCCCCTGCCACCAGGAAGTGTCAAAAATCCCCCCTTCTCAGCAACACCTGATAGTTGGGGAATAGTCCTGCAATTACCAGAGCTGGCCACTAGAGAGTGGTGTCAGACTGTGCCGAATACGCATTGAGATGCATTTAAAACCTTCCGGAGGTCAGAAAAAGTGTGTGTTGGGGGGGACACATCACATCTTTTATCTGTTTAAAAATCTTTCTAAAATGCACTTTGGATTTTTTCACTGTGTTTCACCACATTAGAAAGAATTCTGAACAGATAAAAGACTTTTTTAAAAACTTTTTTCTGATCTCTGGAACAGAGTATTTGGTTTTCAATGCATTCCTATGGGAAACTGCATTTCAGTTAACAGAATTTTCATAGTATGAAGAATCCCCCTCACGACTCTGCAAACTCAGAGATGGTGTGAGTTGGGTGGCAAGCAGAAATGAATAACTGATCATTTGTTGCCCATCCCTGCCATGTCTCCCACCCTACAACTCTATTGTTAATTCCTGAGGCTCCATACTATATCTTGCCTATGAATTCTTCTAAGATCTATCCTGTTGGAGAGGAATAAGGTAGTGAGGAGTAGCTAGAGTACTTAAACATTTCTCTCTTTTTAACGCATTTCCCAAGAGTCCTCATACTGAATGATTCTGAGAGTTGTACAAAAATACAGAATGTATTTTTCAAACTCTTTTAGCAGCTTATTTCCCCTTCCAGTCCTCTATGGCTCTAAATGCAATGTTCTCCCTCTTCATTTAAACAATAACGGTTGACTTCTCCTCAAAAGCAGTGATGAGAAGGAAGAATAAGCAATCTGCACTCCTTCCATCACTTTTTGTATGAATCCTGTCATTTTCAATTATTATTTCCTATCAGGAACTAATTCCTAGTTGAAATATCTGGCCTACTCTTGAAAGTTTTGAGATGGCAACATTGGAGCCAACCTATCATCATCCATCAAGTAAAATCCTTCTTTTAGCAATTAATGAACAAATCATTTTTATGTCAAATGATTACAGTCTTTACTCATGACTAGAGTTGGCAGATTGGTACAATCTTTAGTTTTAATAATTAAAATATTTGGGAAGTAATGTTGAATTAAAACATTAATAAGGGGCTACTAACTGACAGTAAACTTAATCAAATATTTCTTAATTAGTCAAAGTACTGACTACAAAAACCACAAGAGGATATTAATGATATTCATATCTGTTTCATACAATATGCTAGCATCATTCTTGTCCCACATAATTATATGTATGAAGTGCATTTTCTTTTATACAGTACTTTAGCAAAGAAAATCCATATAGGGGGAACAAGTTTTGAGTAATGATGATAGATAATCTCTGACTAAATTGAGAATGCACATATGTAAAGCATGTACATTTATTTCCATGTCTAGTTGTACCACCCTCATTTGTCCTTGAATATCTATGGTTTAAAGAGGAAGAAATGTTGTGGACTGCAGATATGAATACACATCCAGTTATCATGTATATCATGTATATTCAGATGCATATTCAAATACACAGATACAGTTTTGTTCCTCTGGAGATAAACTATGCAAAATTAAATACAAGGTCAATTTACAACAGCAGAACAGTATGTACATTGGAAACTGAAACTATCAAGTTACACCATTCACAGGAAGGACAAAATGCAAACCAAAAATATACTTACTGGTGAATTGCTTGCAAGAATTTTCGTTGATGTTTCCTTACTTTTGCATGGTCTATCTTTTTTACCAGTTTTGTATTTTTATAAATTAACCATGTTTCCCTGAGTACATTGGCAGCTGCATTTTTCACCTGTTTTACAACAGACAGAATAATATAGTGTTATATTCTTTTTGAAGCTTCTCTAAGGATAGATAAATCTATTAAGCTTGATTTTACTGAAGGTTCCAATTGTTTTCACCTTTCATTTTATTACTTCGATAGATTATTATTTTTAAAAATTCAGAACAGCTAATATTGATTTTCAAGAACATTATTTTAACAAGTACATTTTTGAATGCTGCTGCAAATTTACTGTATATATTTCAAATCTGATTTCTGAAATATTGATATGTTTTTGTCTACATTTTAAGGTGTTTATATATTTTTGTGTATTTTAATATATTTATTTTAAAGATAGATATTTTCTGCATGTTTTATTTTTATTATTTTGCAAATTATATCACAGTCTTAGAAACACTTTGTTTTCTTTGTCAAACAGTATTCCAATTTGTATTAAAGTTTGGGAAGTGCAAATCTGGCAAGCTTATACTCAAAGGTAAAGCAAAAAAAATTTCTCTATCTACCCTTAGTCTTCTTTGGCACTTGTAGTTTATAAAAATATTTGAACAAAAGACTGTTTCTGGGAAGAAATTCTGGAGGCAGTTCCACATTACAATAATATAACTAAATTTAATTATTTTACTGTTCTTGGCCCTGCCTCTAAACAAGATGGGAAACCATTTTTAATATATTGATAAATATGACTGTAGTGAACGTGAAGACAACCTGCTCCTCACCCAGTGTTCACATTATTTCTCCCTTGTCTGGTGTTGTCATGGCTCATTTTTCCTCTTCAATAAACAATTTTGTACCATGGCTTGAATGTATTTGTAGAGAAGAGTAACTATGGAATTAGAAATTTTACTGGCGTAGTATACATTTACTCCTTTCAACATATCCTTTTATCAGAAATGGGTGTTTAATCTCATCTGCACAGAGGAACAATATTTCTGCAGTAACAGCTAGTGCAGAGTGGAATACTGTCATGACACTGTTTTACTATTAAAATAGTTATGCTGAAACAACCAGACTAAATTGGCATGTCCAAAGAGACACTTTGGTCTAAATCACTTTCCAACCAAATCATTGTTTGTTAAATTTATATATCACTTTTATTCCATCCTAGAATCAAGGTACTGTGCCTAGTATTCCATCTAGTCATTAATTACATCCTTATCTGTTTAGCTCAACCTTTTTAAGCCAGGAGTTTGGTCACGCTCCTTCAGACAGCTTTGAGGGCCAGATGCCATTTTGCCCTTCCTCCACAACATGGCACTTCCTGGTGTGGTGGAGGCGGTGGTGGGCCGCATGAAATGTAATGTGGGCTGCATCCAGCCCACAGGCTGAGAATCCCTGGTTTAGCGTCACCATGATTGCTCAGTCATATGTTCAGATCAAGTCCCGAGTCCTTTACGTTTATTACTGACATGTTTTTCCATAACATAACATGCTTCTATGGGGAAAATACTTGGAAAGTAGCATGAACCTTCAAATCTGAACAGCCAAAAATAGGTCCTTCCAAAATTACTGCCCAGAATCAAATAGGAAAATTGAAAACAAACTTCTTACAGGAAAAAAAATTATTCATGTGTAACTTACTCTTTTAGTTAGCTGGGTATCCATCATGAAATTATGTACATGTTTTTCAGCTTTGGTAAGTTCTAATTTTCTTGCTACCACAGCTACCACCAGTGCAGTGCAACCAGCACCCTGGAGATACCAATGGGAAAAAAAACCCAAAGAGTTACCATATCTTGTTCAAGAATGGCTGTACTACTAAAAAAACAACAACAGGAAAATAAATCCATTTTGCTATTGGCTTGAACAATGTTGCCAAGCAATAATTTATTTAGCTCAACTATATAAATAGACAATTTCTGTGCCTCTGTACTTGATATTAATACTGTATATTTAAACTCTAACTCAGTTTTTGTAATAGCAACTTCAGTCATCTTTACCCATGAGTACCTCTTCTTCCTCCTGTAATCCTTTCACAGAATTTTAGTGGCACTGGAGCAGATAATCTTCTTGCTTCAGTGCTTCTAAAAGGCATCTTTCTTTTCTTCCCTTTTGCTCCCAGAAGAATATCAGGACAGTAAGAAGTTCAAGGGACTGTTAACTAGTTCTCCATATGCACAATTGCTCTTCAGTTGGCAAAAGTGAATACTGAAAGCTATAGATCTATGGAGGGCAAAGAAAGGTGAGACTTTTACAAATCTATTTGAAGAAGCCTAACATTAAGTTAAGACCTGGCTGGAGGGACAGGTATGGGGTTTGGGTCAGACAGTTGCGTTGGCCTGTTGGCTTATTTCACCCCTCCCTCTCTCAAAGTATGATTTTTTTAAAAAAATCTTTTAACTTTGCCTAGTTTTAATATTTTAATATTAATTTTAAATTGGATTTTATATTGTGTTTTATGTCTCTTTTTAAACCTTTGTTAGCCACCCTGGATCTCTTTGAGGAGGGTGGCATATAAGTCTGATTAAATAAATAAATAAACATTAAGGCTGAGATTCTAAGGAAAAGAAGGTGCTCTATGCACAGATTTGTAAAACAGGGTCTCTACCATGTATATTTATTTTCTATAAAGATACTAGCTGGCTGGTTGGATGCAGGTACAGTGTGTCTGGCACCTGGCTGTGGAGTCAGAGGTTAGGAATTTGACTCTTCTGGGACAAACAGCTAGCTGTGTAGCCCTGGGCAAGCTGAACAGCTTCTGGACACCATTCAGAAGAAGGGAATAGGAAATGACTTCTGAATATTCAAATCCAGGGTTGCCCAAACTATGGCCCAGGGGTCAGATCTGGCCCCCGATGCCAATTCATCTGGCCTGCAAAGCCCTTGTCGCTCCTGGAAGTGGAATAAAATGCACCCATATGGGCATGTTTTACTTCCACTTCCAGGAGCAAAAAGGGCTTGGCGGGCCAGATGAATTGATGTCAGGGGCCGAATCCGGCCCCTGGACCATAGTGACCAGCTCCCTGAACCATGTGACTGGCACGCAACCCAAAAAGTTTGGGCACCTCTGTTCTAACCATTTGAAAACTCAGAAAGGCTTGCTGTAACTCAACTCAAAATTGACTTGATGGCATATAATTATTTTTCAAAGACACTGATAGATACTAATCAATTCCTTATTGGATATTAACAATTTTCCATTTTTCTTTGATGTATGAAAACAGATTGTGGACATTAGAAGAAGCTACATTATTAACATCAATGTTTAAAACCACGTTTAACAGTTACACTTCAGTTATAATGAATCTAATTGAGCCAATTTATAACACTTGATTACGATGTCTGTTAAGAGACAAAGTATAATCATTTCAGCAATAAATACAATAACAGCAACAGGGCAATTTAAACTTTATCTTTGCACGTCAATAAAAGTCTTGTGTTATATCTAATTACGTCATGAAAGGTGAAGTACTATGTAATCTACTGTTTGTCTTGCCCATAAGGATAAAAGACTGATCTACAAGGATTGTATATATTACACTTTGATTGAAATTAGTATTTTATTTTTACTATAATAAATTGCAGTCCAACAAAGCCTTCTAAAATTGGATCACAAGATGTTTATGAACTTTTGCTCAATAAAATGAATTTAGTACATTTGTGTAATTTATAAGAACAGCAGTAATAGAGGTCTTTGCCGAGAAGTTCAATATATATTAAATATATGCCTTAATCTTATTTTTAATTCCTAAATCTTATTTTTCAAATGACAGAATGATTCACATTATTATTATCTTTCAGATATACATTTTGTATATATTTTTCACTTACAAGTGTTTTTATAAGTATATTATCCTAAAATTTGAATTTTTGTAAGCATATTTATCCATTTAGTAGATGACAACAGTATTGCAAAATTCAAAGAACTGGAAAAAACCAAAGGATAACTAATCTCTGAATTAAACTGGGAATTATGAAAAAGGTTGGTTCATTTATTGAAATGGTTAACCAAACCACATAATTTGCAATAAAAATATGTACACTGGTGCTCTTAGTTCAAAACAACAACATAATCCACAAACTCAGTCAAGCTACAATATGGCTCATGTCTTGAACAGTAAAATCTTTGCACACCTAGTTCTTGCTTATGGTGTACCTCCTGCTTCTGTAAAATGTAATCAAAGTGATTAGATACAGGCTAGGATAACTTGTGGTCAGTGGAATCAAGCCACAAACTAGAGGGTATGTTTAGCATGTCAGAAATATTGTTCTCTGAAGTGATCTGACATCTGACTACCTTAGCAAAAGCCACACCGCATTTCCATTTCTTTTGCCTTCTGGCTGATCATCAGGAGATAAATACAAGAGTGATTGTGCTTTGAAAGAATTACATCTCTGGGGGAAGACATTATAACATCAGGAAATAACACATTTCTCTTAATGGGTAAGCTGACCCTAAGCAGAATAACCTTTTTTCATTGAATAGCCATAATAGGAAAAGGTATAAAGGAGGTTTGTTGGTGAGGTGACATCTTTGGTGTAGCAGCAGCTGGTATGCCAAAGGAAAACATCTATGGCAGGGGTGCCCAAAGTACAGCCCCCAGCCCAAGGCAACATTTTATGTGGCCAACCACCGCTGCCGCACCTGGACAGATTTACAACAGCTGTAAAATGCACCCACACTTGTGCAAACGTGGTTACATCAGCCGTAAATGCATCCATGGCTGTGATAAATGCAGAAGCGGGTGCATTTATGTCCACTTCTGGGGGCAGGGTCTGGCCTGCTCAGCTGTTCAGGGGGCATAGTCAGGCCCGTGGTGTAAAAATGTTGGGAACCCCTGGTCTATGATGTTATTTATTTATTTATTTATTTATTTATTATTTCGATTTATATGCCGCCCTCCCTGGCGAAAACCAACTCAGGGCGGCTCACAACATACAATCGAATACAAAATAACAGCTCAACAATACAATATCACAGCATCAAAAATACAGTGCAACAAAATAAATATTAACACAATATAATCAGATGTTAGGTGCCTTTCTGGTAAAAAGGGGGGCATTCTGTCTTTGAGATGGCCAAACTCTCCCAAACTCTCTTGTTCCAACACTGTGGGATGAAGTCAATGAGATAGAAAATGAAACACCCAGTAGGCTTTTGGGGCTACAAGTGTGGCAGTGTTTCATTAAGGAACCTCAGCTATTCTCACAAGGGTAAAACTGCTGTGCAGTGCCAACTATGGATGGCGGATTAGGTTGATTATATACTAGATACACAGAGTTAAATCATCAATGTTTCCTATTTATGAAAATAAATTTTTTGGACTATTTCAGCTGCTTAAAAGCATAGACATTTATCTGGAAGAACATCCATAATCAACTGCAAACTCTCACATACAACAAGATTATAGCAAATGGTAAAATAAATTGCATCTCTGTCCACTCTTGAGGAGAAGCTAGAGTCTGAAGATTAGAGGGAGAGAGGTAGGAAGTTGTTGTTGTTCAGCCGCACAGTCGATTCCGACCCTCTGCGACCCCACTGTCCGCCAGGCGCTCCTGTCCTCCACCATCCCCCCCAACTTGCTCAGCTCTGTGCCCATTGTCTCCACAATGCCATCTAGCCATCTTATTTTGGGCCGCCCCCTTCTTCTATTGTCCTCCACCTTTCCAAGCATCAAGGCTTCCTCAAGTGAATCTTCTCTTCTCATTTGATGTCCAAAGCTTCATCTCTACAATTTGACCTTCTAAGGAACCATTATCTTGGTTTTCTTGATATTGAGTCTCAAGCCAGCTTTTGCGCTTTCTTCTTTCAACCTAATCAGGAGCTTCTTTAGGTCCTCCTCACTTTCTGCCATTAGGGTGGTATCATCTGCATATCTCAAATTGTTGATGTTTCTTCCAGCAATTTTGACCCCAAATTGTGATTCCTCCTTCCCTGCATTTCGCATTATGTGTTCTGTGTATAAGTTGAATAGGCAGGGTGACAAAATGTAGCCTTGTCTTACTTCTTTTCCTATTCCAAACCACTCAGTCATTCCATTTTCTGTGCTGTGGCTTCTTGATTCATGTACAGATTTCTCATGAGGCATATAAGGTGTTCCGGTATTCCCATCTCTTTAATTACTTGCCACATTTTGTTGTGGTCAACACAGTCAAAAGCCTTAGTGTAATCAATGAAACAGAAGTAGACTTGTTTCTGATATTCCTTTGTTTTTTCCATGATCCATCTTATGTTGGCGATGTGGTCTCTAGTCCCCCTGCCTCTTCTGAAACCCACCTGCACTTCTGGTAATTCTCTCTCCACATACTGTTGCAGTCTATCCTGTATTATCTTGAGCATCACCTTGCTAGCGTGAGGGATGAGCGCAATTGTTCAATAATTTGAACATTCTTTGGCATATATAACATTTACAGAACCAGAGCATTGGATTTGGCTAGATGTCAGTGTGCACCCTTCCTTACACAGAGACGTATCACTTTATTAGGAAATGCACTATTGGCCAGGCTTAGGAACAAGTGGAAGGGGTTTATTAAAAACCATAACATAACTTTAATACTACAGGATTTGACCACAGACGGATAAAAAAAAAGAGTATAGTAGTCAAAATAGAGCCTCACATTTTCTCCAATGGTATGGAATGTCAGGTCTTCCAATATTTTTATTAGCATTCCTGCCAATAAGAACTAAACATTCATTGGTATCTCTCTTCCTGTCTCTGGTACTCTACTACTCTTGACATTTATCCCTCGTGACACAGTCGTTAAACTGCTATACTGCAGCCAAAACTGCTGACATTGTGAGTTCAATCCTGATGGGGTTTCAGGTTGGCTCAGCCTTCTCTCCTTTTGAGGTCAGTAAAATGAGTATCCATGTTAGGGTAAAATGCTAATTAGCTTGTGAACCAACTGTGGGACTCACATGCTGCAGATAGAAAAACTGTTATCAGGGGATATATGCATACTCCTGCTCCAACTTATACTGATGATTCCCAGGCCCAGGGGAGTGGCTCCCCCAAAGCAAATAGAGTGGGCAGGTGGGTCACTGGGTCCTGCTCGTGCAAACTGTGTGGGGATGAGTGCGCTCCAAGAAATGAAGGCCACCCAATCCCCACCCACATGTCTCATGTAAGGCCCCCATTGGCTGTTTGCCAGGGTTTCACTCTGTTCAGAGTAGGCAGGGGGTGGAAAAGAGCACCCGCTCTGTGTATACACATGCTGGGATGCCTGCCTTGGACTACATTGCTTATCATATTAGAGTAGAGATGAGAAGAACCTGCAGAGACAGAGAAAAGCAGAAATACATGACTAAGGAAGAGTCATGCCTGAACTGCACAGATGTATTCAGGGCCAGCAGCATTGCTAATGGTCTGGAGAGCAAGGTGTACCAGTCTCCTCCTAGTAGAGGTTACCAACCTCTTTTTTTTTTTACATGCCCCACCTAAGGATCTCTAAAATCCTGATTCCCCCACCCCCGTGACATATAATTTTTCTAATTCAAAAGGTGGACTCCTGTTCATGTGGTTGTTGTTGTTAAATCACACAGTTGATTCCAACTCTTTGTGACCCCATGGACCATTGCCCGCCAGGCACCTCTGTTTTCCACCATCCTCCTCAGCCCACCCAGCTTTGTGCCCATTGCATCTACAATACCATCTAGTCATCTCATTTTTGGCCGCCCCCTTCTTCTTTTGCCCTCCACCTTTCCCAGCATCAAGGCTTTCTCAAGTGAATCCTCTCTTCTCATTTGATGAGCAAAGTACTTTAGCTTCATCTTTACTATTTGACCTTCTAAGGAGCAGTCAGGTTGATTTCTTCTAGGATCGACCTATTTGTTCATGTGGAGGAAGCCTAAAAGGCCATTCACTGTTAATAACTCATTCTCGAATTGTCCCTTTAAAAATCAAATTGACCCCCTGTGTGCCATGTGCCCTACGTTGGGAACCATGGTACTAGATTGTTTTATGCAAACCAAACTAATTGACCTGTACATGAGAAAAGAAGAAATGAAGCCTGTGTATATGTCAGAATATGCTCTTCCACCCTTTCATGCATATTTGTTAATATTTCTCACCATTGATAATACCTTTATACCACAGTTTGGAAAAATTACTTTTTGTACAGCGAGTCTCCATATGGGTATAACTGAGTGTGTGCATAAGTGCATAAGTGATTCCATTTCAAGAATGAACAGACTCTGTAGTCAAGCAGCCCTTGTTTGAAGAAGCAGGCTACAGTCCATGAAACTTAAATCAAATAATACTGCCCAGTCTTTTGAGGTACAGTACTATCAGATCCCAACTTTTTTTTCCTGCCAGAAACGTACTTAACTATCATTTTGATATTTTCATCTGGAGCTAGGGGTACACAGAAATATGGCTTCATTTTGGCAGTTTCACATGGAAGAAGAAGATCTGGGGCTAGAATCCATTGAATGGAAGGAAGAAGAGCTGCTTCTGTATCTTATATTACAACAGACTGCAAACTAGTTTGGATTAAGACAAAAGAGCTTGTAGCTCTTTTTAAAAAGATGTCATAAGTAATTTCTCTCCTTTCAGTCTGCTCCCTTGGTCTCTTTTCCTTCTAACTGGAGTAGCCCTAACCCTACCCACACATCCTGTTTTCCTTTTCAAGGTTACTGCCTCATGATAAATGTGTAATGTGGGCATTGCATCAGAGCCATATCCCTCCCTCCCTCCCCTGGGTTTTATAGAACAAAATTGTGACTCATGATAAATGCAGCCTTATTTTTTTAAAATAAAACTGTCAAGCCTGTATAAATGTACATTCACTCTTCAAAAAACTCACATTTTTTTGAACTTCATTGCTCTCCCTTGCTGTATGCAATCTGTATGATGAACTTCCCAGGAGTTCAGTTGCTTCCAACAAATGATTATATGCTATAGCTGGCAGGTGACTAATTAACAAAAAAATTAACCTTTTTCTCCAGAGAAAAAGGTAGCCTTGTTAAAATGTCACCAAGCTCACAGTGAATAGAGGAGGCATCCTGGGGGCTCTTGGCAAAGAAAGAAATTTGGAGTCTTTCAAGAAATAAACTTTTAAAACAAAGTAAAAACTATGCTTAAACAGGGAGGCCTGGCTTCAAATACAGTACCAACTTTATCCAAGTACCATTGTGTCCATTAAAGTTGTGTCCAAAGAAACCTGAAACACTCAATCGCCTATAAAGCTCAGTCAGTGCTATAAAAGTGAGGCTCAAAGCACTTCTGCAGCTGTTTGTCCGAGAGATTGTAAAACAGAATATTTATGCATCAGTCTTCCTCTTGTTGTTCAATCCCGTAGTGCAAAATGTAAAACATTCCTTTTGTGCTTTCTATATGTGAAAGGGTACCACTGGATAAAACTCAGGACCCAGGGTTATGTTCCATTCTCTAACTTAAATTAGCTCCAAAATAATCATGTTCGGAACAGCTATCTCTTTCTTTCTTTCACTCACACACACAACCTATATGAATCTTAATTAGCATCTTGAGATATACACAAACATGCACACATGTAAAAAAAAACAGCATGAAGATGCCTTTTTGGAGTTTTTAAAATTACAATATTGCTCTCAATGTTCACACATACAGTAATACCTTGGATAACGACTGTATTGGATAATGCTAGAATCGGATAATTATTCAAAATTTCTATTAAAAAATTGCATCAGATAATGATCTGTTAGCGTTATCCGATGCAGTTGTTCGTAGCAGCAGGGGGGCTGGCAAGCTGAATGGGGATTCTCCGTTCGGCTTCCCAGCCACCCTGCAGCTGCGGAGGCAGGGGCGGCTGGAAAGTTGATGAGGGGCTCCCCTGTCGCCTTCTCCAGCCACCCTGCAGCTGCGGAGGCAGGGGCAGGTGGCTAGGGAAGATGATGGGGAGTCCCTGTCGGCTTCCCAAGCCATCCCGCAGCTGCAGATCAGGTCCTCCGACCTCCCAGAGGTTTTTTTTGCCCATTTTGGGCTTTCCGACATCCCTGCTAGTTCTGGGGACATCAGGGAACCTGATCAACGCTGTTTCTGCTGTTCCCTGGCCAGCAAAATCCCGACGTTTTGAATCCCGACGTTTTGGCTTACTGCAGTGGCCAGAGAGGTCGGAGAACTTCAGAAACAGCACGGATCAGGTCCCCCAACCTCCCCGGAGGTGGCATGGGCGGCAGTGAGCCCGAAATGAGTGAAAAATTGAAGTTTGTTTCACCCATTTCGGGCTCTCCGGCACCCTTGCCAGCTTCAGGGAGGTCAGGGGACCCGATCCACGCTGTTCCCAACCTACCCGGGTGCTGCGATCACAGTGTGCGATCAGTGCTTGGGTTGGGGGATTGAATGGGCGCGCGCTTGGTTCAACCCCTAACTTAAGCAGCTGATCCCACGCTGTGATCTGCCTGCCTCTTTGGAAAGGGCAGTGGGGATTCCACTCATGGAATCCCCATTGCCCTTTCCAAAGAGGCAGGCGGATCGCCCCCCTTTTCCCTTTCCTCTTTGGAAAGGGAACAGGGCTTTTTTAACGTTGTGCGATCAATGCATCACACAACGTTAAAAACTGGATAACGACGAGACTTGTGGAACCAAGTCTCATTGTTATCCGAGGTACCAGTGTATCCCGTTTTAGCAGGACTTGGCTATTGCATACATTTTGCAAAGGGGAGAATGAAGAGGAAGGAAAAAGAAAAAAGAGAAAAGGAAAGGAACAAGATTACAAAAGGAAAAAAAAAAAAACACACACACACACACACATAGAGAGAGAATGTGAATCTACCTGGGTGGTTATCTCACCATTTTAAAACCACCTCCTCTTCTTCCATGTCACAGCCTGCTCCATTTCTTTATATTCCTCAACCCTCTTTGTACTACAGTATTTCCACCTGAACAGGAGAGGCCTCTATGGGGAGGAGTGGGTGGAAAGGTCTCTTTCCACCAACCCAGCATCATCCACCTTCTGTTATTACTTATGGCTAAATATGATTTGAAAATTAAGAATAACTTAGTAAAACTACTGACTGAAGGGAAAAAATCCCACTGAGGCAAAAATAAATGAATGAAAAATCAGTCAGGTTTAAAAATAGTTAGTTGAATTCCATCATCTTCGTTTCTTCTTGTCTCCCTGGGAAAGCTTAACTATGTTGTCTTGGTCCTCTTAAACATCTGTTTTGAACTTAGTGGAATGAGAGGTGAACTATTGACCTTCCCCCCCCAACCGTTTTTGTTGTTGTTGCTGCTGCCGCTGCCCTTCTTCTTCTTCTTCTTCTTCTTCTTCTTCTTCTTCTTCTTCTTCTTCTTCTTCTTCTTCTTCTTCTTCTTCTTCTTCTTCTTCTTCTTCTTCGACTTGTATGGCCTGCTACACTTGCCTGTTGCTAAGAGAAGGCAGCTGCCACATTTCAAGGAAGTAGGTCTAGTTTGTACATATTGAGAAGTAATTTAGCTCTTACCAAAATAAAAGAAGAAGAAAAAAGGAAGAAAAACACCAATGCACAGCAGTCCTGCTGCTCTGTATAAAATGAAAACCCTTTGAAAATTTAAATAGATATTTCATTCATTCTTCCAGGATCTCTATGAGAAGGACCAAAGGAGTTGGGTTAGTTTATAAAAATAAATAGAGCAGTGCTTGAAGGAAAAATGTATTTCAGAAGAAGCAGTCACAAAAATAATGGCCAGAATTCAGTTGCATAATAACAAAAATCTGCTTTCCTCCCTAGAAAGAAAGCAAATTGCCAGTTTTCTCTCCCCTCTCTTAGTCTAAAATCTGAAACCAAGAGGTGGAGCCTTATAATGGCATTAAAGTGTATCAAAAGAAGGGCTTGTGATGAGCTCAAATGGCTTTTGAAGGGCCAGCTACTGATGTAAGCAGGCATAAGGAAAATCGCCACAAATGGCTCAAGAATCTGAGTGAAAAACCAGTTAATTGGGTATTATACCAATCCAGAAATGGGGGGGGGGGAATCTATTTTGGGGTAGCTATATAGTACCGGTGGCAATGTATGGTTGTGAGAGCTGGACCATTTGGAAAGCTGAGTGCAGAGGAATAGATGCCTTTGAGAGGTGGTGTTGGAGAGTTTTGAGAGTCCCCTGGGCAGCGAGGAGAACAAATAGTTTGATCTTAGAAGAAATCAACCCCCATTGCTCCTTGGAAGTCAAATAGTAAAGAATCGACTGTGTGACTGAACAACAACATATAGTCAACAAAATGTGCCCAAAAAAATAATCCTCTAAGACCTTCTGCTGTTACTATCAGTGGTCATACTACAAGAACACTCAGAAATTATGGACTCCTCCTAAGTTGTGCACACATTGAAACATGGATTGCCCAATGCCCCTGGAATAGGTAGTGTTTGTAAACTTTTGGGGCAGCCGGTTCCTCCACCTCTCAGCCCGCCCGACACATGTGCGCTCCAAGCACAAAATGGCTGCTTGGCTTGGCACGCATGCATTTTAAGATATCAATTGACACATGTGTGCCTCCAGTGCTCAGCGTGCATGTGGCCTCCAGCAATCGATGTGCATGCGTCGATTGATATTTTAAAAATGCATGCGCACCAAGCAGCCATTTTCTCCTTGGACCCACCCATGAAATTGACTCTGCCCATGACATTGGCTCCATCCACGACATTGGCTCTGCCCATGACAATGGCTCCTCCCACTGTATGGTAGTAAATATTTTAGCTGCCCACCACTAGTTTAATGGATATCACACAATTTCAAAGGCCCTCAAATTTCATATTTGCATTTTATAAAGTCATCTCAGTTAATGTATACATATGTCGATCACACGATCATGTCTTTTTTCCTCCCTGTATTTAAACTACATGAAGAGAGAGGCTTGTCTTTTAAATACAGGGAGGGGAAGAAAAAAACACAACCCTCTCTCTTCCTGTAGTTTAAATACAGGGAGGAAAAAAGAACTGCTTCCGTCTTTCTCTTCCTCCCTTTCCCTCCCTGTATTTAAACTACAGGGAGGGGGAATGAGAGAGATGTTCTAGAGAACCAATCACGTCTCTCTCTTTCCCCCTTCCCTGTAGTTTAAATACAGGGAGGGAAAGAGACAAGGAGGCTTTGCGACTGCAGTAGGGTCAGGGAAAGGCGGGTGCTCTCTTCCTGTAGTTTAAATTTAACTGCTGCGGGTGGGGGGTGGCTTTAAAGACAGGGAGGAAAAGTTCTTTCCCTGCCTGCCTTTAAAGCGGTTTGTCCCTGAAGTCAGGGCTTTTTTTTTAGCGTTGTTCGATGCACGCATCGGACAACGCTAAAAATCGGATAACGTCATGACTTGTGGAACCAATTCATAACGTTATCCGGGGTATTACTGTATTAATGTTATCATACAAAGCCCTATATGGTTTGGGACCTTGCTATCTGTCAAAGCATCTCTCCCTCACAACAACTCCCCACACCATCCAGTCATCACAGTCGGTGCAACTCCAAGTGCCAACACCAAGGATGGCTCAAAAGTCTTTAACCAGAAATAGAGCCTTCTCGGTGGTGCCACCTACACTGTGGAATACACTATCAGTGGAGCTGCACCAGCCCCCATCACTGGCTACCTTTAAAAACAATTTAAAACATTCCTGTTTAAGGAGGCCTTTCAGGACATTGTTCCTTTGTAAATAGATTAGCCATTTAGGTTCAGTTTCTATGTCCTCTGTTGCCAATTATTTTATTTTGGGTGGTGGGTTTTGATTTGTATTTTTGTCATTTGTTTTCTGTTTGTTCACCGCTCAGAGTGGCATAATACCCAGATGGGCAGTACAGTATATAAATTAAATTAACTTCTTTCTTATGCAAACATTTAAATAGGTTTGAAAGATTCTATTTGTACTTGTATCAAACTTCTCAGAGAACATACTAGCTGATGTCCAGTTACATCCATAGTAGAGTGATGACAGCATTGGCTGGAGGATATTTACAGTAATTAGAAACTTCCTACTTCTGTGTAATCCTTTTTATTGTATGGAAGCAATGAAATTACCCAAGCTGCCACTACATGACATTGCCAGGAGAGCAGGGCCGTAGCCAGGATTCTAGATTTATTTATTTTAAAAAATTTTGGGTGGGGTCAACTTTTTTTCAGCAGGGGCAAAATAATTTCCAGAGGGGGCAACAATATCACACTCATATATATAACATTGGTGCCATGAAAAGGGGGGTCTCAGGAGGGTTCTTGCCCCCTGGCTATGGCCATGGAGCAGAAGAAATTTTTCAATAATTAAATATTTCTCCTTATGTCCCATGCCCCCATAGCTAATTCTTGAGTTGAAAAAGCCTTGGATGGGAAGTAGAGGGAGTTGTGTTTTTGTTTTTGCCAAAAATTGCTTCTTTCTGGTGACATCCTCAATCTTCCTCAGATGAAAGGTAAGTATCTACTTTACCTTTTCATTTTTATTTATTCTGTATTTTCTCATTTAACCTTTTTTCAAATTATTCTACCAAAAATGTATAATGCAATCTTTGTATAGCAATGCTGATTGGATTATAAAATGCATATTGCTAATGCTTATATCATTTTCATCCCCCAAATTAGCAAATATTTAGCATTTTCCCCATCATTAACACCTGGGGATAGTGCTTTTAGGTCGCTCTTTACATTCCTGAAAATTGTGCTCTGATGTTATTTGCCCCTTTGTATTTGGGGTTTCACAGTGTTCTAGCTTATTGTTAATTCTATACACCATATGAATTAGATTTATGTGAAGTTGCCTGGAGATTTAGATCAGGGGTTCCCAACCTAAGGCCCATGGGCCAGGTTTCATGTGCCCCCCCAACCCTTCCCAGGGCATTTGAGAAATAAAATGGCCACCCCCTTTGAAGCTGTTCGGACAAAATGGCCACCCCCATCATGCAGGCAGGGCAAAATAGCTGTCCGGCCCTCAAAGCTGAGTGAGAGAGCATGACCCGGCGCCCAGCTTGAAAAGGTTGAGAACCCCTGATTTAGATTATGAAATAGGAAGATTCTTGTGGGGAGGTGGAATGCAGAACACCTAAGCCATTGGGTGCTTGAAGGGTTGGATGGAAAGAAAAATATGAAACAATCTAGATAAGAAAGAAATACTTTGGGTTGAAAGATCTAAAATGTTCACATTTGTTGATATCCTCCTAATCCCTACTCTGTGTCTGGACTGTTTCTCGTTCTCCCACAGTCTATTCTCTTTGTGAGACAAAATACTTCACTTTCTTTGCTTATTCCTTCCTCTCCACAGGAATATGGGTATTTTTGTTCATATTTAAAGTATTCAGTGTGGTAGTTTCATGAATAAGAAAAATCTAGAAGACAACTAACATACTAACTATACAGGGTGGCCTGTAATTTCCTACCCATCCATATAATTATGCATCCAGTGTATCTGTGTGCTTTCCCTCATTCTCACTGCATAATATTATGCGATGCCAGGTTCTGTGAGACGTTACCCTCAACATAGCTAAAATTGGCCATATTTTTCTGGAAATAATAATAATAGTAATAATAATAATAATAATAATAATAATAATAATAATAATAATAATAATAATAATAATAATAATAATAATAATAATAATAATAATACATGCATAATTGAATATAACATAATAACATATGGATGGGTAGGGACTTATGGGCCACCTTGTAGGTATGAATGACAACCTATTTAACTCAGTCTATATATTGTTCTACGTTATCTAGAAAAAAAGGAATCACCACTGCCTTCTAGGAATTCTACAGTGCAAGGATATACATATGTAGCATCCAATGTAATTATTAAATGACTATTAGATTTCAGCATTACCCAGAGCTTGGAAATATAATTTTTAAACTGCTACACCAAGAATTCCCAAACTAGAACAACCAAGCATTTCCTTTTCTTCATATAGTCCATCCAGTATCTTGCATATCTGATTCTCAGTTTTACACTGATAATGTTACATTGATAATACATGATTTTTAAAAAATACATGTGGGTGTTCTGTATGTGATTCCATTAAAAAAATTTAAAAAGTGAAAACTAAAATTTTGGATGCTCACCATTATTCCAGTAAGCAAGCAGACTCCTTTACCACAGTATGTATTAGGTACCATATCACCATATCCAATGGAGAGAAATGTTATTGAAATCAACCACATTGCTCCAAGGAAGTTGCTAGTAACATCCTGTTGATCATGATACCTGAAAAAAAAAGATACCATGACATATTTACCATAAATTCTCCAGTAGTACTTTTTAACTTTGAAAAAAAAATCATTGTGAATATTTTGTTATTTAAAAGGAATGCTTAGGTGCATAATGTCTTGGTTCTGTGGTCCTGAACAAAAGATTGTGCATTGGATTGTATATACTTTGGGGTAAATCCAATATTAGTCCTACCTAGAGTTGACCCACTGAAATCATGAGACTTAAATTAGTTGTGGTTTAACATTTGATTTAGCCCACTGTTGTATGTATAGCTAGATTAAGAGAATTAACAAAGAGCATTTGAATACACGTTATCAGTATTAGTATATACAACACAGACGGTAGCATTGTCTAACTGTTAAAAAACTTAACAAGGAGATACTGTGCTGCATTTTAAGGCAAAAAGATTTAAAGCAGTTTTGCAGGCTTTGCTTGAAACAAGAAGTATCTTAATTATAAATGTCCTTCAGATAACTTTTCCACTGAAACTGCGTGCATCCCTATTTAGTAACACTCTACTTCATGTCCTTGATCAAATGTTTTCTTAGTTTTCAGTCACAAAGTAAGGCAATGTCAGAGACGATTCTCTACAAATTTCATGCAGCTCTGATTTAACAAAATTTAATGTACCAGATTAGCAATCCCATCTTCCTCCGATAGAGCCATTAGGTTTATAATACACAATTAGGAAGCCACATTGCTTTTACTGCTAATGTACTTTAAAAAGAAAATACTTCAAGGACAAATGCAAGATATAGAGATCGTATAACCATCAATTCAGCAATATATGAGTTTATACACCAATGTAGAAAGAGCTGTACAATGAACAAGGTAACTGTGGCAGTTTAGTCCTCCTATGCAACTAAGCACTCTTTCAAATACTATGTGACCTAAAATAGGCCACTTTTTTACCCCCCTGTGACTTTGCATGGCCTTTGACCCTTCCCCCCAATCGCATGGTTTGAAGATAGATCTATGGTCAGCTGGATGCGAAAAGCAAATGATAATTTTGGAGTCTTGTGACTTCACAGCAGACCCCCTCCCCCCGTGACTTTCCGTGACTTTTGGTTGACCCCATCCCCCCTAAAATGGTCACATGGTATTTGAACGACCCCTAATAGTGAGATGTAGCTACAAAAAAGGCTTGTATTAACAGAAGTATAGTCTCCAAAACCAATGAGATACAAGTCCCCCTCTATTCAGCACTAGTTTAGACCACATCTAGAGGACTGTGACCAATTTGGGCACCATACATTAAGAAAGATGCCAACAAACTGGAACAAATTCAAAGGAGGGCAACAAGGATGATCACGGATCTGGAAACAAAGTACTATGAGGAAAGACTAAATGAACTGGGCATGTTTAGCCTTGAGAAAAGGAGACTGAGGGGGGGATATGATAGCACTTTTCAAATACTTGAAAGAGAGTCATAAATGGAGGGGCAGGATCTGTTCTTGGTCATCCCAGCATGCAGGACATGTAATAATGGGCTTAAACTAAAGGAAGCCAGATATCCAGATATAACCTCCTACTAGGAAAGACCTCTTAACTGTTAGAGCAGTACGACAACAAAATCAATTACCTCAGCAGATGGTGAGAACTCCAACCCTGGAGGCATTTGAACAGAAAATTGGGCAACCATCTGTCACATCTGGTTTGATTTGGATTCCTGCATTGAGCAGGGGATTGGACTCAATGGCTTCACAGACCCTTTCCAGCTCAGTTATTATATGATTCTATTCTACGGTGCAAACTAGTATCTGTTTTTTTTAAGCTACAATCAAATACAGTAAAACCTCATATAACACTAAAACCTGGTTCCACAAGTCTTCGTGTTATATGATTTTTCGTGTTATCTGATCCTCTATGGGATCCATAGAGATACATTGTAACCACACAGGCTTTCGCGGTTGTTATCTGAAGCATCCCATAGGATCTTAATGTTATCTGATGCAATTCTTCCCCCCAGATTCCTTGATGTTATGCGATTTTCGTGTTATTCGATACTAATGTTGTATGAGGTATTACTGTACTGTACAGGATTATATAAAATCTCTGTGTCTCTCTCCACAGTAATGAATTTACAAGTAACAATGTATCTGTCAATTACTGTGTAGTGTGTCATCAAGTAGTATCTGATCTATGACAAGCCTATTAATTAATGACTTTCTAAAAGGTCCTGTCCTTAATAGTCCTTCTCAGGACCTGTAGATTAAGGACTATGGTCCCTTTTATTGAGTCAATCCATCTCTTGCAAAATCCTCCTGTTGTCTAACTCCTTCTTTTCTAATATTAACTAAAAACAGATGCCAAATGTTGTGTTTCAGCAGCAAACCTAAATTTTACACAAATACAACAAGCATTCCACTGGTAAAGGGAATTACCTTTCCCTCCTTTACTGGGCTGTAGAAGGACTAAGGCTGACTCATCTTATTGTACTAGAAGACTTTTAGATTTAGGCTGTGACTTCAGGGACAAGCTGAACTGAAGCATAATGTTCAATTCACTTTTAATTATCATACAAGGGCCATGGATTGATTTTGATGTAATGCAATCTGCATTTTAGCCCCTCCCAGTGAGCCCTCCTTCTTTCCTCTGTTCCTGCTTCTGCTGATCCTTTTATAGTTCAGTGTCATAACACTTGGTTTTAAAAAGGTTCACAGCAATAGAGAAAAGTCAACAGCTTCCAAAATTTCTTCATAACATACATAGACATACACCACCTGGACGGCTGTGGTCTATGGGGTTACAAAGGGTCGAAATTGACTATGCAACTGAACAACAACAAATACATAGAAATATACACATATATTGTGAATACAGCAGTCTTCTGTATTTTGTTGGGGTTGTTTCTCGTTTGCAGTAATTTTTGTATGTGTGTGTGCCTGCGTGTGTGCACATGCACATGTTTATATAGGGACTCTAGCAATAAAGTAGTCTATTGATGCAATGGCTCAATACTATATTTGATTAAAATGAAGACATATAGGAAAAAGAACACAGGGTAGATATTCCAATGATCCTTAAACATCACACTCCAACTGCCTACATCACCACAACACCATCCATAGGCATCACACTCCAACTGCCTACATCACCACAACACCATCCATAGGCATATCCCTGATCTTTAGTAGAAAGAAACAACGGCTCACAGGGGGGAAATTTGTTCAAATTGTTCTGGCTTTAAAAAAAGTTAGAAGCCCCCAGGGCCAAAGAAAAACTACATTGGGAGCAAAAAGGGATAGGTTGATTTGAACTGGTCTTTTTCTCATAAGATCAGTAAAAAACAAAAAAAATGCAAATTCATCCATTTTTATAACCAGAGCAAATTCAGTAGTATTTGATCATTAGTCACAACCTCAGTCAGCAAATTCTCTTTCTCACAAATTTTTACTAAATAACCCGATTCTTTTTCCGTACAGATTCTTTGTATCTGAGGAAATTGCTTCCTTTCCCTCAAACAATCTCTCCACTTTCACTTTGATTCTCAATTGTCAGATGTACTAAATTATTTTGTCCCACATTTACATGATTATTTTCTTGTCCAACATGGACCCCTTCCATGTTTATTTCTGTCCCTTCATTTTCCCCTTTTTGCTCATCACCAGACTTCCAGTACTGATAAGTCTATTACAATGCATTTCACTTTCAATGTATTTTTCTTAGGAGTAAGAACTCTGAATTATATGAATGAATGATTACCTTTCCTTAACTTTTAACTTTGAAGATGCTCACTTTAAAAGTGCTCAGTGCTCATTGTTAAATGACTCCAACATGTGTCAGGACATCAAAAAAATGCACAGATATTTAGGAAACTTTACACATCTTCGAATGACTTGTTTTTCTACATATGGAAAAACTCCTGTCTAGAAATGAATAAATAGTCTGTTCCACCCTCTATAAGGTTTGCATTTTAATTTAAAATACAAGGTTGTTTAATATTTCCATATTACCATGCACATATTATATTGTACAATTTTCTATATTACCTTGCACAATGTTTTTAAAGTCCAAAATTTCAAGGCAACATTTTTGTTAAAGGTCAAAATTGCATGACAATTTGTACATGCTTTTAAACAAACTTTTGCCTTCTGTACTCATTTTATGAGACTTCCCCTTGGCATATTTTCATCTTTTCATTCACACTTTCTCTACTGTGTGCATTTTTGATGCATGCATTTTAAAATATTGTATATTTTCTGATAGTAGACATCACAAATTTCGGAGAAGTGAGAAACCAATAGTTGATTCTATAATCAACTTGTATTTGTTTTGGAATTGCATATTGTTTTGATTTATATTGAAATGAAAATGAAAGAAAGATTGCCTTTGTTTCTTCCTAATTCTTTCCTTTTCTAGAAAGGTTGTACACTCAATGCAAGTTTCCTACAGGAAAAAGGCAGGGGAGACATTAGCAGTCTCCAGAACCATATTTATATTAGTGAGAAACTGTTTGTGTTAACCATGCATCCAAGTAAGCTTTAAACCAGGGATTCTCAACCTGTGGCCCGAGGGGTGAATGCAGCCCATGGTGCCATTTCATATAGCCACTACTGCCCCCACCTCATCCAGAAATGCCATGTGGTGGAGGATGGGCAAAATGGCTGTCCGGCCCCCAAAACTGTCTGAGGGAGCATGACCTGGCCCCTGGCTTTAAAAGGTTGAGAACTCCTGCTTTAAACTCTTAATTAGGAGCTCAGATGTAAAAAGTCTCTGCTCCTTCTTATCCTGAAGACTTCTGCAACAACGGAATCACTCATAAAAGTCCTGGTAATTTATACTTTCCATGGCAACAGTCCAGGTTCCTTTATTATCCTAGGCTCAGAGAAGAAACTATGACTGAAGTGTTCCTTTCCATATTAACGCCCAAGGGCATACAGTGATTCGCAACATTGCTGTTGCCCACAACAGTGTCTGTGGTGAGTGATACATCACATTGGAACAATGACAATACCTGTCTGTTATCTCAACATGATTGCTACTCATCAGTTATGCCATGACAGCTGTTTCACTTTCATTTTAATGCCAACTAGTAAAAAAGGAATTAAAACTTTCCATCTCAATTGCCTATCTCTGCCGCTTCTTGTGAAGTAGCTAGTCTCCATTCATTCAATTCTGTAAGAATATCGCAATGTCATGACTTGAGTTCACCATCAAGCACTTCATTTTCCTGAACAGTATAACCAAAATTAATCTTCCCAGATGAATAGGCAGAGAAGAGGGGTGGTATATGCAAAGATTTAAAAACCCTGCAAAATAATACTGATTTGAGCAAAGTTGTATGTCTGTTAAACATTATAAAGTTAAACTAATAATAGATAAAACTGTACAACCCACTAAATCTGAAACTTGTCAATTTGACACTGAGTGTAGCAACTAGCTATTACTAATCTAACAAAATAAAAAAAGTTTCTGTCTTTCTATCGTTAGTTTAAATAATAGGTAGAGGATGGCAGAGCTTTCTTCTTTTTTTCTTACCCCACTTCATATACTCTGAAGGTTCTCAATATGTTTTTTCTTGAAAAAAGAAATTCAAGTTCATTGTTAAAGAACAACTAATTTGACTCTTTCTCTAATTTAGATGATAATGAAAACAATATATAAAACTGCTCATGAAGACATCATAAAGGGGGTTTAAAATTGTCTTTTGTGCATTAATATTACTAATAGCATTAAGGAAATGAATGCTGAGATATTTTTGGATTTCAACAAATGAGCCTCTGTAAATTTGTCCCTTGGGGAAAACTAAACACACACAAAATTAATACTGAAGAAGTTTGTATGTAGTCCATCTTTGTAGGAAATGTTTCCATAAACGTAATACTGTTTCAGTGTACAGTATTTCACATAGAGCTCCATACTTTCTCCAATTGCTCTGGTGAGGATACATTTCGTCAAGGTGGGTTTGGCTTTCCCAATCCCATCAGGCCTATTTACTAACTTGCACCAATTATTGCAATTACAATCAAACTATCTATTATGGGCCTTCTTGTCTGGTACCCAGGTCTAAATAGTTGACATCAAGGTCTACATATGTTAAAATGCATTCTCCCCAACTCCCAGTAATTTCCTCATTTAAAGAGATCTGGTGCATAATGTAATGAAAATTTCAATTTGACCTTTTTTCACACGCTAAATTATGATTATGGAGCAATCCAGAACTGAAAATTGGGAAGAAACTTTCTTAATGAAGCGATATAGGAAAAGAATTCTATATGTACATCATATGTAAAAAGGATTCTCTGTACCCTTACTATAGCTAAAAAAATACAACAATGAAAAGATAAAATGGGCATATCAGAAAACAAAATGAAGTAAACTTCTTGTCTGAAGAAGTGGACTTGATCCACAAAAGCTAACAATAAAAATATAGCAGTTAGCCTTTAAAGTGCTACAGTGTTTTTTATTTTATTTTGTTTATTTTTTTGTTTTCTGATATGCCTGAACCACAGACTAACATGGCTACTATTCCATAAAATGGGCACTTCTTGTTCACTGGATTAAAGAACCTGAAATTCTATCAAATTGTAATCTGCAACACATAGACAACAACTCTATTTGTATATATTTTAGATATTTGAAAGCCTTTCATTGAAATATATGTACAGATTTTAATTACCAATACCGTGTGTGCCTCTTACAGCTGTTTTTTGTTTGTTCTTTTTTATGTTTTCAGATAGACTAAACCACAGGTTGCTAACCTTAGTGCTCCTGGTGTTCTTGAACTTCAATTCCCAGATGCCCAAGTCAGCACACCCAATGATCAGGGCTTCTGGGAATTGAAGTCCAAGAACACCAGGGGCACCAAGGTTGGCAACCCCTGGTCTAAACTCCAAACAATATAAAAGACTGGTTTCCAGAACTTAAAAATAACTCATGTCTAAGAATCTACTTACTGGAACAGAAAAACCCTACATCAGTGGTGGCTAACCTTGGCACTCCAGCTTTTTCTGGATTTCAGTTCCCAGAAGCCCTGATCATTTGGTGTGCTGACTTGGGCTTCTGGGAATTGAAGTCAAAGAGCAACTGGAATGCCAAGGTTAGCCACCACTGCCCTACATGATGACTGGTATTCATGCTGTCACTTTCCTTTCAAATGTGCAGTATTCTGGTAATTCGTTTGAGTACTAAAATCTGATTATTTTGTATGAATCTATCCAGTTGCCCAACCTATTTACTCCTGTTGTTGGTGTTTGATAGCATTACTCTGTGAGAAACCTCTTTTAAAAGAAATTCTTTTTATTGCTTGTGTACAATGCACACACAATGGTGGATTAATCTGAATTCTCCAGGGAAGAATATTTATTTCATTCACAAAACACATCTATTGTTATTGTACTGCATGTTTAATCATCTGGGGAAGCAGACTCACAAGACCAAACCCTATTATTTTAAATTTTAATCCTAATTTGTTCATATTTGTGTGAATAAAGTGCACTTAACTTCCAATCTCTTATGTTTCCTTTTTATGTTGACTTTTGTATATCACTTTGAGTTCCAACAGTCAATATGATGTTACTATTACAAGTGATGATTAGTTATTTAATAATTTATGAGGCCTCTTCCTAACAGTAACACAAATAAACATGCTGTTCCAGCGATAAAGGCACACATATCAGTTTGCCTTAACCTCCAAGCTGTAGCAGATGCAAGTCAGGTCACTAAAGCCACCACCCTCAAAGGAAATACAAGGGTATAGCCTGGAGCCATTCTGAGGCAAGAGAGGATCCCTCCAAATCCAGAAATACTGAAACCAAAATAGTTTCATAAAAGAACAGTATTCATGCCACATCCAGGAAGGAGTAGATCATTTTAGTGAAATTATTTACTTATTTTCCAGCTTTCTCTCAGTATTGGGAGCCATGGCAGCTCACCGATGATTAAAAACAAGTAGAACACAGACAGATAATTAAAAGCAATACATTAGAACATTTAAAACTACATATTGGTTAGATAACATAAATAAATTATAACATTAAAAATTAAACTAAGAATATTAAAAACTACTAATTTTAAAACAATGTCAAAACACTTTAAAAAGGTCACACAAATAAGAAGCAGAAAGAATGCACAGCATGCTGCAGTTAAAACTCAGTTGTTCAGTTCAGTTGTTAAAACCTTGCCTTGAAAGAAAAGTCTTGACATGCTGCTAACATCAGCAATGCTGTGGCGGTTATAACAAGGTGTTATTCATTCTCACTGGTATCTCTTAGCAACCTGATAAATAATCCCAGATAGTCCCTGTGGAGTAAAACAAGAACTTGAAAAAGGTTATACAGTACAGTAGTTCTTTTTTTTGATTGGGAGCATGTCAATATACTTAAAATGATATTGTTTTGTTTTTGCTATGGTGTTTTCTTATTGAGGATTTAGAAACACAAACAGCAGTTTTTAGACATCAACAAAGCATTTAAATCTAACTTGATGAGAGAATCTCAAATCTAGTATGTCAGTTGTGGTACATATCTGTTATTTCTTTCAGAGATGCCTGGTATGCTAGTGGTCACATTATACAGAAAATGTATTTACATCATAGCTTTAACACTTGGAATTTGACTCATTTTTCAATAATAGTCACTGAACAAATTTGCAAAACAAATTTTGCAAAGCTATTTGCTGAGAAGAATGCTACATGAATTGCATAACAGGGTGTGCTACACTTAACACAATACACTTGTTATTGTTCAGTCACACAGTCAAGTCAAAACCTTTGCATCCCCATTGACCACTGCATGCCAGACTCCTCTGTCATTCCCGGCAGCCCACACAGATCTACGCCCATTGCATCAATGATGCCATCTAGCCACTTCATCCTCTGCCACCACATCCTCCTTTTGCCTTTGATCTTTCCCATCATCAAGGCCTTCTCAAGTGAATCCTCATTTGGTGGCTGAAGTACTTGAGTTTCATCTTCAGCACTTGTCCTTCTAATGAGCAGTCAGGACTGATTTCCTTCCAGATTGACTGTTTTTATCTTCTTGTGGTCCAGGGTACCCTCAAGAGCAGGGGTTCCCAACCTAGGGCCTGCGGGTGGCTGGTGAGTGAAAATGTGACAAAATAATAGAAGCAAAGCAATTGCACTTAGCTCAATTATCACTCTCAGTAGTCCAAATTTAATGTATACATAGCCTAAAGTACTTTGGTGTCCAAAGTACTTCAGCTTCATATTCAATATTTGTCCTTCCTAGGAGCAGTCAGGGTTGATTTCCTTCAGCATCAACTTATTTGATCTGTTTGCTGTCCAGGGTACTCTCAAAATTTTCTTCCAGCACCACATCTTAAAGGCATCTATTCTTCTGTGCTCAGCCTTCCTTATGATCCAGTTCTCATAACCATACATTACCAAAGTGGTACCTGTTTATCTACTTGCAATTTCTTGCTTTCAAACTTCTCGGTTGACAGAGACAGGAGCTCATTCCATGGTGCAGCATTCAGTTCCTGAACCACTGACATCAAGTTGAGCATCTTAACCACTAAGCCATTGCAGTCCCTTTCCATATGGTACATCTACTGAATTTCAGAGGGGGAACAGATATTCCTGGCCTCATTATTTCAGACATGTTCAGAAGCTGACATGCAGCAGCTCTTTTTAATAGCTATACTGAATATAGATATAGCCTGGGCATTTGGTGGTGGTCTGTTTCTCCCATATCAACAGACACTGTACTCACAGATAACATCTGTACCATCAAGCATGATAGCACATATAGCTGCTGACTTGCCTGTGCCAAGATTAGCTCCCAGTGATAATGAGTGCTTCTGCAGCACTTCTGCATGTATGTTTAGAGCAGAGTTCAGTTTCCCACCTATAGAATGACAATAGGAAGAGGTTCCTAGTGGGGCCCTGTGGTTCCGCAGCTAGATACCTAAACAACTGAGGCATCCATTTAATAGCAGTACTTAATGCACTTGTTTTCACTGTTGGGTAAAAAGAGAAGCCCCGTCTACAATGCTAAGAACTACAAAGTAAAGCAAATTAGAGGCACCACATATCTACCCCTCTCTGTATATGTTTTGTTATGATGCCAGTCTTTCCTATTCAGAATAGTCAGGGGGCCTTGGAAACAACTTGAGAGGCACAGGGTCCTTCTCTTTGATTTGACTGCATGGAAAACATTTGTCTTAATCAGGCCCCATGAAAACATCAGGGAAGGGGAGCCAGGTCTGGTTTCAGCAACACTCATGCCTCCATAACTGCAGCAGGAACCAATGATTCTCTTACCTCACACCCCTGCTCCACCCCCACCTCCACAAACAATCCAAATAACCACAATGTTTGATTTATCAAAGTGCCCTTGACATTATATTGCACCTTAGCATGTTTTGGAACTGAAACAATAGCTTGAAGCTACTCACCACTACTACCAGGTAAGTCCTCATTTGGGATGGGAAGAGTTTGGCCTAATTGCCAGTGATGAGCCCAATGAGGGCCAAGGATTTTAACAAGTGTAGGATCATATTTTGAGCTTATATTACATTCCTGCTTTCACTGAAGAGAAGGAGATCAACCAACATGATCTCAGAGTTTCTAGAGCGGGGTGCCCAAACATTTGGGACCATGGGGTGGTCATGTGGTTCAGGGAGCCAGTCACTATGGCCCAGGGACTAGATCTGGCTCCTGACACCAATTCATCCAGCCTGCAAAGCCCTTGTCATTCCTTGTCATTCCTGGAAGTGAATTGCTTCCAGGAGCAATGAGGGCTTTGTGGGCTGGATGAACTGGCATTGGGGACCAGATCTGGGCCCCAGGCCATAGTTTGGGCACCCCTGTTCTAGAGCAAGGAGGGGTTTATTCCTTTTCCCCGAAAAAAATATATGTCCTAAGTCAGTTCACAAGTAAAATCTAACAATCTGCAAAAGCAAAGCTAACTCAATGGCACATGTCTACAGGATAAAAGCAGGATAAATAATTGGTGCGAATTTAAAATATAAGCACTACAGTGGTACTTCGGATAACGTTTGCCTCGGATAATGCTAAAATCTGATAACGTTGGGGAATTTGAGGCAAACATTTAAATCGCAAATAACGTTAAGATAATGTGCGATGCAAATGTTTGCCTCAAACTCCTCAACGTTGAGATCACTTGCTGTTAGGTTTGAGTTTTTTCGCCAAAGGCAAAGGCTAACAGCGAGGGATTCATCCTGCCCACCCTGTAGTTTCAGCAGGGGAGGCAGGGCAAATCTCTCTGCCTTTGCTTTTGGGTTGGGGGTTGAACTGGCTTTGTTTTAAACATTGTGGGATCAGTGCATCGCACAACATTAAAAACCGGATAATGTTAAGACTTGTAGAACCAAGTCTACACCAAGGGGTGTAGAAGAAGAATATCATGTGGTTCAGTTTTTGTTCATACTGTAACTTGCACTTCTCATATGGATACTAAAGTGATAATGTGGTAGATGAAAGAATTATAGTTGAATAACAGGTCAGTGACCTGTAGCATAACTAACAAAAAAGCAATAATTTCAATGTTATCCGAGGTACTATTGTATTACTATTCTCTCAACTATCTGCAGTGGTGTAGTTTGGGTTTCAGCAACCCCCTGGGTGGGGCCAAATTCACCACCCCCTGGGCAGGGCCCAGGATGCCAGTGGTGGGGGAGGGTCCCTATTTATTGTGAAATTTTGTCTCTGCAAAAACTGCCGCCCAGGGTGCGTCCCCCACACTACGCCTCTATCTGTCAAAGACTAAAGTAGGTATTATTTTTGCCTTTTTGTGGCAAAAGTGCAGAGAGACATTGTTTTGAGATGTTTAACTACCTTGTTGAAAAGCTTCTTTTACTCACTCTAAGTAAACACATCAAACTTCCCATTTAGGGAACATTGCTGATACCAGGAAAATGATGATAAGAGTAAGAACTTCGAGAGACATGTTGTACATTCTTGAAATAATTACAAAATAAATTATTCAATGCAAACTCAGGTCTCCAGATGTTAATTATTCAGAAAGGCACCAAACTGCTGACCATTGTCACTCCCATAAACATTCTGGCACAGAGGTTAAATGACACACTGCTTTATGCCTGCAAAGGATATAGGGGAAAGCTGACACCTTTCTCCTGGGAATGCTGGGCTTAAGTTATGAAAGGAAATTATCTTGAATAAAGAAACAAATCTGGCTGATTTTTTTCAAGCCAGAAGGGTTGAAAAGTGAAATCCCAAGAATGAAAGATGCAACTTTCTCCATAGTTTTACCAAGAATGTTAACCAAGAAAGGACACTGCCAGTTGTTTGCCTGGAAAGTGAAGCACTATGTCTTATGTAGAACAATAAAGAGAAGAAGGAAAATCCATTTGTGATGCAGCTTTTTCCTTAACTCAATTTTTCTATAAAACAAGGCATTCCCATAAGAGCGTATGGGGGGAGACTTTCTTGACCCCCCCAAAATAATAAAATTAAAATTAAAAATAAACACTCTAACTCCTCTCCAGATCATTCTACTGCCACCCACAGGGCCCAGAATGGCTGCAGGTGGTCTTTTATAGCCCACCAGGCACAATGAGCTCTGGGAAATCACATTCTGTAAAATGTGGGTTTTCTGTAAAACAGGACATGTTTTCAGCAAAAAAACCTTCTGTAAAATGAGGCTTCTGTAAAATGGATTTTTTTACTGTACTGTGCTTGCAAGGACAGATACTGAACAAAGTTATAGTAGACATTTTACATTAAGATGTGTCTTGATCATAATGAACAAAATAGTAGATGGAAACAGAGCCAACAGTGGGTAGAGCCTTCCCTTCATTCTGATTGGTTCAAAGTATACAGGTCATATTGCTATGCCACAGTATCAGTTTAGCATAACCACTGCCCATTGCCATATAACTATATATTTGCATGGAAAAAAGTCCTCAGTTGATCTTCAGCTGAAAGAAAATAAGCTATTTTTTCCTTAATTGAATTATGACACGAAACTAAAGGGGATTGTGGTTCTTGAAATTTAGAACCAAATGGTACATCATTTCTCAAGTGGAATGGATAGTCACTTACTAGTTGTTATCACCAAGTACTAAAGGTGACATCTACTAAAAAAATAATACAGAAGGATTGAAAAGCAGACTAAATAATATATGTATCCAGATTATTGTGATGGAAAATTCTGGTTACCTATGAAAATGATAGAAAGAGAAAAGTGACTATGAGACCTACTGTGATACTCTATATTCTGCTCCTTGAATTTAAAAATATCACCCTGTTGAGAGAATCGGTCAACTATTCAATATTTCTGTTGAGGGGTGGATTTCTTTGCTGCTTCTTATTTCTTTAAAGGAAAGTGGAAATGGAGAGGTGTTGCTGTGGGAAAGAATATGAATGGTTACACCATGTACATGGGAATGGCTAAAACCATAAGATGGCCTATCCCATCAAGAATCAGGGTGGTGATTTCATGGAAGGCGACAGGAAATGTGCACCTCATTAAGTAGGAAAAACTGTCTTTACCTAGCAAGGTGGATGGGGTGGATATAGACTTTCTCCTTCTACAAAAAAGGGAACTGAGGGTTCCAAAATTTTCCCCCAGTCCCGTTTTCCTTGTCTGTACAGTGTTGAATTCTGACCACTATTAAATCAAGGCTTAATTTATAGTAATCTGCAGGGTCAGATCAATTTTTCAACAGCTTCTCTTGTTTCACTGTTCTCTTGAGAGTTAGACCCAGAGACTTTTAGTTGCTTCCCATATTCTCAGGCTGTTGTGGATTGAAGAGTGCTCTGGAGAGAGACTTAATGAAGAATACTGAATTTCCTTCATGTAAATACTGTTCAGGGCAGAGCTTGGGAACAACTAATTAAAAATACTGTATTAGTTGTAATGAGTGTTTTTTTCAAGTAACAAAAATATAGCATTTATAATTTAGCAAGGGATAACTTCACTCCTATTCTGGTGTAAGTTTACATTTTGAAAGTTCCCTTTATTATTATAGGGGTGTAGAAGAAGAATATCATGTGGTTCAGTTTTTGTTCATACTGTACCTTGCACTTCTACCTCATGTTCTCGTAGGGATACTAAAGTGATAATGTGGTAGATGAAAGAATTATATTTGTATAACAGGTCAGTGACCTGTAGCATGAGTAAAAAAAAAGCAATAATTTCAATTATTTTTCTTCAGAAATTTCAAAGAAAGGAGTTCCTCTTAAAAATTAACTACTTTTGAGTAATGAGAATTACTATAGTAATTAATGGCCGGGGGGAAAAGAAGCCAGGGCAGGTTGAGGACTTCACCACCCCTCCCCCTGTGCCCACACTAATGGCCGAGGGGGGAAGAGAAGAAGCCAGGGCAGGTTGAGGTCTTCGCCACCCCTCACCCTGTGTCCACACTAATGGCCGGAGGAGAGAGAAGAAGCCAGGGCAGGTTGAGGACTTCACTGCCCCCACCCCCTGTGCTCACACTAATGGCTGGGGGAAGAAGAAGCCAGGGCTGGTTGAAGACTTCACTGCCCCTCCCCCTGAGCCCCCATCAACATTTTGTATTATAATGTAATGTATTGTTTGTAAGCCTCCCTGAGTCACTACAGTGAATGGGTGGCAATATAGATTTGAAGTAATAAATAAATAAATAAATAAATAAATAAATAAATAAATACTTTTAAAAGTAACTCTCTAATTTCTTGTTAAATATTTGTCATCATGGAGGAAAACCAAAGATATTTTTTGCCTGAAGGGCAAAATGGCATTCCAACCCATTCCATGTATAGAAGCCAACTTGACTAGCATTTGAACATTACTTCAACCCTGACACTTGAGTATCCTCAAGCATCTTCATCATGCTTGATACAGCATGCTTGATTCAGATGGTGATGACAGACATGCACAGAAATGACCTCCAAATAAGTTAATGGCCAGAGTATTCAAGAGGAACAATTCTGGCACTGTCTGTCTTACCCCATCTGCAGGGGGGGGGGGGGTTGTTGCCGGTTCGCACCGGTTCGCCAGAACTGGTAGCAACAATCCGGGTGGTTCTTTGGGGGTGGGGTGGGGGGTAGTAACCACTGCGCATGCGTCAAACCTCCATTTGTAAAGCAAAGCATTATTTTCAATTGATTTTCATTCATAAAGCAAAAATTACATTAACCAAAGTGTTCGTAAAGTGAGGTACCACTGTATTTTAATCTTTAAGGGACTAGTTTTGTAGCTAGCACCCAAGTGCAAAAAAAAAAAAAAAAACCAAACCCAAATCCCCTCACCTCAGCCACTGCAGATAAGCCATTAAGATATAGGGTAACAAAGTTTACACAGAAGTTATTGATAACATTTTAACAATCTCAATCCTCGGATTCACATTACCAGCTTCTGCTTTCACATCAGAGGGCTTGCCACAGGCAGCGTTTCTGCAATGCTGTGATAGAAACAGCATCCCAGTATCTATCTATGCCATTCTACCATGTTTAATTTAAGAGACAAGACTTTAGAGAGCTGGCAAAGGCAATTTAACAATACAGCCAAACCGTTATTGTCGCACTTTTCAGAAATACATTTTCATTTTGACTTGAATACAGTAATTCATTTACCCTTTTAAACTTTAACACATTTATGACTAGATTTGGAATCACTTTGTAACTGAAATAATGATTGCTGAAACCAGTTTCTCATCATCTCTGCTTGTAGACATGAAGTTATACAGTCATAATGAACACATTTATTTGTTAGCTTGTTTCTTGCCCAACTAGTGAAAGCACCACTCTGGGCAGCGCACCACTCTGGCCAGCACACAGACATTACAAAATCAACAAAGAAGACAACCTCAAATAACCATGCGTAAATAAAATCTTCTAAACAATATATCTACAGTGGAACCTCGTATAATGAACAGCCCCTACAGTGACTAAATCACATAACGAATAGGTATTTAAAGAAAGTGGTGCCATGCATAATGCTTTTTCCTATGGGGAAAAAATGTACAACAAATTTTCAATGGGAAAAACCGCTTAGTGAAAAAAAATTGTTGTAGGATTTTCCATAGGAAAAATCCTACGACGACAAAATCGCATAGTGACCAGACCCATGGAAGGAATTAAAATCGTTATACGGGGTTTTACTGTATATATATATTAGTAGCATTACAGTGGTAATTAGAACAACTGGTCTAAGAATCCAAGCATTTTTATCCAGCTAATGAAAAGTTATCAGACATTAAGTTAAGGTACATGAGCCAATACGGATCACATTTAATTTCAGTTCTGTATAGCTTTTTTTGACTCAATAGTGGAAGCCCAGTCCCTTAGTCTGAAAGACCTACATAGAACTATTAATAAGTTCTTTTGGAAGTCATTAATTCATAAAATGAAAGCATTTAGATAACATATAACAAATAGAATGTTACATTATAATACAGTATTGTCCATAATCCTAAAGTCAGTAGAATCTGCAAGTAATTTTTGCTTTAGCCACTATGTGGCTGAGTTTTTCAATTCTCACATTGTATTCCACCCAGGTTTTATGGATGAGATAGATTTCATGATTATTCCTAGTGTAAAACCTTTCCTGCTATCAACACTGTTAAAGAATGTTTTGTGAAGTGCTCACTAAATCCACCTGGGCTGGCCATTTATGTGGAGATATGAATTATTTTATTACAAGATCATTCTTTTCTATGTTTACACATACTGCACTATTACATAAGTTGGAAAAATGGAATAAAAGGCATTCATGTTGTGAAACTCTTTATAATAAGCAGATGTGACAGACTTATTATGTCAGCAGTCTGCAGCTACCGGTTCTTGTTATATATACAAGTAGCAGAGAGAAGAGAGATGCAATATTTGTCATTGTTAAGACAGCAAATATATTTCAGCATTAGGGTTCTTCAACTGCTTCACAAAAGGTGTATCCAGTCTGGTGTTTGAGCAAGAAGCAACAGAATTAACATTACTGGCCCAAAACCAGTAGTTTTGTACTAGTTATCGCTAAAGTAGACCCATTGACTCATTTGCTGAGTAAGTCTACAATATTCACTGAGTGAAATCCTGTTGTACAACTTTTGCACTATGCAACTCTGATGACATCATCAATGGCAACCATTTGGATGGAATTAAACATTCCCCGTCTCCCTCCAGAGTTTCAAGGATTCCTGGAGATTTATTGTATATTTCAATTTATTTCACCCCGTGGAATCCTTTGGGAGCTGCAAAGTGGGAGAGAGGGGGCATTAATGTCTGAAGATGGCTTGATGCAAATTTCAGGCATTGCAGAGTCCCTCCCCCCCCCCAAATATCCTGGTCTGTGGTTTCCCAAAGGGAGGAGGGGGAAATAAATGGAAAATATTTATTTTGTCCCAATGGCCATGGTAGATGACATCATTCAAATTTGTATAGCATAAAATCGCACAAGAGGATTTTGGTCAATGGTTCCACATTAGCTGAGAGCTACAACTGGATTTAGGCAATAGTGTTTAATACCAAGTGCAGTAGTGCTACTGCAATGTTTGAATACATACTGTACTAATGTATGGACACATAGACTTAAACAAACACACTTGTATATACACTTGCATATATATATATATGTAATAATGTCTTTGAAATGCAATGGAAAAAATGCAAAGAAAGAAATTAATTTGGGGAAATGATATTTTCTTTTAAAAAGAATTCATTGTACAGTGTATTACACTCCATCTGTTATTTACCATTTGAAAAATCCTTGGGATAAGGTAAACAGTAACATTTTCCCAAGGACTAGGGACCTTTATGCCTAAACAAGCATGATAGGCTGGGTGGCCAAATGATGTATGACCATGTCTATGATCAGCAGAGTAAGTTTTTATCCTAAACAAGAGGCCCAAACCTTAAGAATGCTTCTAAATCATGAATGGGGGCAGAATCATCAAGACGGCCACAGCCAAGTAACAATTCTTGTTATATATGGTGGCATCACATCTATAAAGCTGCCTATAAAACTATAAACCTGTCAGACTATTTGTCTGTCTAGCACAGTGTCTTCTGCCAGAGTGTTAGTGTTTCTTCTGTCTATGATACCAAATTATTTAGGGTGTTGAAAGCAAAAAAAGAACAGCAAAGAACATCAAAAGGATCCTTCTGAACGGAGTGAACAGGTTTTAAAATAGCACCTGCAGTTTAGTTCCATGGTAGGAAATGTAATGTTATGCATACTGCAGGAAGAAATCTTGCCTGTTAGATAAAGAGTTTTAGGATCGAGTTATACATTAAATACAGTGCATAATTAAGAGGAGTTTGTCAAGTCCAGGAAATCACAACTCCCACAGTTTGCAAATTATCTGACTTTGTGATTCCGTGTCTAGAAGTAAGCATAGATTTCATCTTGCAGATATGATTGTTCAGTCATGAAGATCTTCCTGAGTCATGTTTTTGGAGTACTAATAAAAATGAGCTTTTAAAGAAGGACATGTTGGCTGAATAGCTCAGCCAGAGGTTGGGAGTTGAATTCCCTACTGTGCCTCCTACAAGTACAGTCAATCCTCGCATAAAGAGTGCCTCGCTTAAAGAGTAACTCGCTTAAAGAGCAGAATTTTCTCTGAATGTTTGCTTTGCTTAACAAATAAAACCAACCAAAAACACGCTAAACAAATAAATCGGGGTTCACAATCCCCCCACCCTCAGAAGTCTCAATTGATCACTTACAACAGTGTTTCGCTTAAAGAGCAAACTCGCTTAAAGAGAAATACTGTGGAACACATTATGCTCTTTAAGCGAGGTACAACTGTATAATAATAATTTTGTATCAGAAATTATTCTGGGGTGAAAGGATTTTTGCTGGAGAAACTGCTCAGGAGACACCCGAATGAGGCTCCTTTCATGTCCCCAAGATATTTTCCCACCAAAGTGGTCCCTATTTATCTACTTGCAGTTTCTTGCTTTTGATCTGCTAGGTTGGCAGGAGCTGGGACAGAGATAGGCATTCAATCCATCATTCAGTACCCAGGTCTCGAACTGCTGACTTGTTGGCCTTCCAGCTAACAAGGTGAACTTCTTAACCATTGACCCACCACAGCCCCTACAAGTACAGCCATTGTATGTGGCTTTGGGCAAGCTGCACAGTCCCAGAAGAAGGGACTGGTAAACTACTGCTGCATACTGTCTACCTAGAAAACCCTGAAATGGCTCGCTATAGCTCAGAATTGACTTTACAGCATACTATTGCTATTACTAAAATGGACCCTGTAATAAATAATTTGGCCTTTATCTGTTGGTGACAGACCTTGTACAGTTCAAAATTAATATTGTAGAGTTGGGGGAAAGGCAAGCAAAATGATTTATCTATTAGAACAACTTGCTTATGGGAAAGGCAGGTAAGGGGAAGACATTAAAATGAGTTAAAGAATTGTGCATGGTGTGGACAAAATAGATAAAGAAAAGCTTTTATGGCTTTGTCATAAAACTGGAAATCAGGGTCCTTCTTTGAAGATGAAAGGTGGGGATTCTGCCAAATAAAATTACTTCACTACACCGTTAAACTATGTAATTTGCTTCGGTAAGATGTAGAAGAGATCAGCTTGGATGAGTTTCAAACATAACTGGACAAATTCATAATGCTATCAATAGTTAGTAGCTAAAAAAGTAGTTATTACCTTCAATATTAAAGGCAATATGCTTCTCAGTATCAACTGAGCCTTCTGGAAAGGCTCTGAGGACTGGGGATCCAGGGCACTGTGTGGTCCTGGTTTTCCTCATTTCTGAAGGGCCGGAACCAGTCGGTGTGGTTGGAGAGGGAGAAATTCAGCTCTAGGCTTCTCCAATATGAGGTGCCTCAGGGCCCGGTGCTTTCACCTCTCCTATTTAACATCTATATAAAACCACTGGGTGAGATCATCCGTTCCCACGGGGTGAGGTATCATCAATATGCAGATGATACCCAGTTGTATATCTCGGCCCATGGGGACCCTAGAGATGCAGTGGAAGTCCTTTCCAGGTGCCTGGAGGCTGTTAGGGTCTGGATGGGGGGCAACGGGCTACAACTGAATCCTGGCAAGAATGAGTGGCTGTGGGTCAGGGGTCCTGGGTTATCTCGGGAGCTACTATCTTTGGTTCTGGATGGGGCAGTTTTGCCCCAAACAGTAGGAGGACTTTTGCACAACTCCATGTTGTGCACCAATTATGCCTGCTCCTGGACCGGGACTCCTTGACCAGAGCGCACCGGAGAGGCTCTCTGGCTGTACCATCAGCTAGAGGTTCATCTCTCTAGTGCTAGAAGGAGGGCCTTCTCTGTGTCTGCTCCGGCCCTATGGAACCTCCTGCCAAGTGAGTTGCGTCTCCAGACAGAGTTGCTGCCCTTTAGGAAGGGGGTAAAAACCTGGCTGGTGGGGCATGTGTGGGGTGCGGGCGAGTCAGTCAGTTAGGCCAGCTGGCTCCTCTGAATACCAACACCTCTCTCTCTGTTGTTTTAGCTATTAACTCTTTTAACTTTTTTAATTTTTTAATTTTAATAGGGGTATTTTGTTTTTAATGGTGTTTTTTAATTCTGCAAGCCACACTGAGTCCTTGGATGAGGGCAAGGTATAAATGTAATAATAATAAATAAATAAATAATAAAAATATGATGGGTCGCATTATTATTATTATTATTATTATTATTATTATTATTATTATTATTATTATTATTATTATTATTATTATTATTATTATTATTATTATTATTAGTTCAAATTTATATTTATATCCTGTTTCTCACTGGTCTCCTCCAGACTGGCTCTTCTTAAGTACTTAAGGACTTGTCATCCTTATCTGGCCTTTCAACTTAAGTGTCAGTATAGATGAGAGCAAGGGGGGATTCACCACTGATCCAGGTGGACCTAGCCTGCTTAGAAGTTATTATCACAGCATAAATACTCTCTTAAAGTCTGTGTCTTTTAACCTCTTGTTTTGTTAGATTCTAGTATTTAATATTTGTGTTAACTTAACCAAAAAAGTCTGAAATTTAGAAAATTAAATTTCTGGATATCTTATCCTAATTAATCTAATTTTGGGTGTTGCACCAGTACATGAAAGGTGTGTGTGTGCATGCACACATGCAGGTGCTTGCTTTGATGAAGGTGAGATAAACATATTATAAGATTATCTAGCTATAAAGGCAAGGGAATAACATTGTGCCACTTATCCACTGTGAGTCTACTCTTCTTCTGGAGTTTGAATACCATCCCTGGACTAGGTCGTCTCCCTGCCAGTGATGCATTCAGTTTCCAGAAAGGGACGTGGTATATTAGTCTGCTGTAGCAAAAGCAATAATCTTGTGTAACCTTAAATGTACTTTGACAGTCATGAAACTGTACTGCAACCAAAACTCTGCTCACAATCTGAGTTTGACCCTGACAGATCTCAAGGTTGACTCAGCCTTCCATCCTTCTAAGGCAGCCATTTGCAATGCCCGGCTTGTGAGCCTAATCCGGCCCATGCATCTCATTAATTTGGCCCATGGTGGCCACCTGGCCACCTCTAGGACCACCCTCTGCCACCCCCACCCACCCTCCTCCACCAGAATTCATGATACATCACTTACCGCAACGTCGGCATCAGCAGCAATTGTGTTGGTTTGGCGGCATTTTGCACAGTCTCCGCCACTTCTCCCGTCAGCAGGAGGCTTTGGGGAGCATAATCACTCCATTTTGGGGTCTTTCCAATGCTCCTCCATGGTGCTTCAGCAGGGAAAGTGCACCATTCTGGGTCTTCCTGGTTCTGCCTGGGCACCCACCGAAATGGAGCAATTATACTCCCCAAAGCCTCTTGCTGCCGGGAGAAGCAGCGGAGACTGTGCAAAATGCTGCTAAACCAACACAATTGCTGCCAACACCAATGACAACAAAAACATAAGCACTGAGAGCAACCAGTCTCTGCCCCCCGCAGCTGCATGTCAGGGGTGTGTCTGGCCCAAGGTGGGAAAACGTAAACCTGTTCTAGGGTCAATAAAATGAGTAGACAGAATATTGGGTGCAAAATGCTCTACCTTGTGAACCACCCAGAGAGTGCACATGTGCTATGGGGCAGCATAAAAGTGTAACTGCTATCGCTATGTTATGTAGCTTGTCTATAGCATTGTCATGGAATTTCAGAAATATTTGGAAGCCCTGTGAATACAGAGTGTCTTTAACTATCTCAGCTTTTTAAAGTTGTCAGAGATTGTGGTTGCTACAGTTTTTTCTAAGGTTTCTTATCAGCTGAAGTCTGAATATTTGAACAAAAAAGCATTTGCCAAGTAGTGAGTTGTCTTCTAGCTACATGACTCCCATTAACCTTATGTTCAGATATGCAATTGGCCTTTCACAGTGTTTTGGAATTTGTCTCTTATGAGTATTCTTTTCTACCTCTTATCAGGAGGAGCACAACATGTCTCCTATGAGTGCAATAAAAAGGGAATTTATTTCTTAGGCAATATTGATGCAAGACATTGTTCTTTAGAAGCTAAAATTATGTTTTGAAATAGCTGTAAAAGAAAAAATATCCTTGGGCCATAGTTTTTCTTTCAATCCATTGTTATTTACATTTACTTAAAAGCAGGTTACACACTCATTTTTTTTTAAAAAAAAACAATAACACCTGAATCTGCAAGGATGTGAGTGACAAATTTGCTCACAAAGCAGTGTTAGTGATAGAAGAAAACCTCACAAAATTTTGTTTGGCAGCTTGAATTAACATTTTAAAAAGAAAATAACGCCATCCCCCCCCCCCTAAATATTCCAATGATCACAGGAGGGCCTGAGGGAATGGAGGTCAGTGCGAGTTGGGTTTGGATGCATAGACTAGCGCAATGATGGTGAACTTTGGCTCTCTAAGTGTTCTTGGACTTCAGTTCCCAGATGCCCAAGTCTCTGTGAATCCACACAAATGGGTTTACTGCATTTACACCCATTTGTGTGAATATCACAGAGACTTGGGCTTCTGGGTTAAAGTCCAAGAACAACTGGAGTGCCAAGGTTCACCATCACGGGTCTAGACTGGTGGTTCCCAATGTGGGTCCCATGCCCCACAGGGGGACTTCAACTCCCAGGTCCCTAAGTCAGTACATTGGCTGATCAGTGCTTTGGGGAATTGACTTAGGCTTCTGGGAATTGAAGTCCAAAAACCAAAGATTGGGAAACACTGGTCTAGATTGAGGAAAGAAAGTGGTACAAGGCCATGGAATACTCTGCTGCATCTTGAAATGCGAAATGGATTTCATCTAATGAAATGAATATCAGAGATTCCTGACTTCAAAATGGGTTTCTACTTCACTGGACAAGAAACAAACTCCATGGTATTGTCACCTTCAATCATCTTGAATAGGCTGTTTACCTGTGTAATGTATACACTGTTAATTCACAAATAAAACTTTCTTAAATCCAGTAAGTCGGTCAAATAATCTATTATCATAGCTGGTTTTGTTGCCTGTGGAGACAGAAGGCAATATATACCCTTCAGGACAATCCGGTTCATGCCCTTCCAGTACTAAATATCAACATGTAAATTCACACTTCTCCAGCAGCAATTTTTCCTGCCCACTAAATTCCCCCAACCCCGGATCTAAGCTCCAGTTACCCTATTCTAGATATGACTCTGATAGTTTTCTCCTTTCTTTTTAGATTAGACAGAGATGCTGTTTCAATAAATTATTGCATCCATCCTTATTTATGATTGCACTTCTTCAAGCACAAATGTTTGATTAGCAATATAAATTATGCTTTCAGCTAATTATCACTTACGTTTTAGCAACTTGGATGAGAACTGGAATGACAAGAAATTATTTCACCACTCATCACCAGAGTGGAAACCAATCAAGAAGATAATGGGCAATACTAGATCACATTTGTGTGGCTACTTTCACAGCATTGAAGAAATCTGATCACAAATTATATTTCAGTTTCAGTCATGCCACTAAACATTTTGGAGATACAGGCTTTACTACCAGGACATCTAAATATGGATTATTTTCCTCACATTCTTGTGATGTTTAAATGGAATAATCCTCTGCTAAAAAGTGGAAATGGACTTGTATTATATTGACTGAAAGTTGATTTCTATCCACCATGCTTAAAATTTTTTACTGAAGGTAATGGAAAATTATTGGGGGGGGGGGAGAGCACCCAAAGTCTAAGCCAGGATTTGTCAAACTATGGCCCACAGGCCAGATCTGGCCTGTGACCTCACTCCAGCCACTGCCGCCACCAGAAGAGGCCACATTTATGGCAGCCGTGAATGTGTTTATGGCAGCATTTATGGGGGGGGGAGGGACCTGGCTCCCATCCTAAAAAGGTTGCCAACCCCTGGTCTAAGCAGTGTTTTCTCAAATACTGGCAAAAAAGGCATTCATCTAATTTCTGAGAAAGGGAGAGGGAATAGAACTAAAAATAAACCACATTATTTTGTTGATGATTTTTGAAAACATCTCTTGCTTGCAGTATTTGCGCCTTGTCTGTCTTCTTTCAGTTTAAACATTCTCTTAAGAATTTAGTCTCTTAATTATCTTTCTTTTGCTACCTTACTTCATTGTTTATTAGTCTTATTTCCTCAACAGAAATCAATTATTTTACTTTTATCATTTTTTACCCCTACACTTTATCTTTCCTGACTCTTTGGAACTCTATATCTTTTAATATTTTGGTGGCTTGCTCTTTGTTTGGTTCTAAAACTGTATCAAATTCTCAACCTCTGCTCTTTCCTTCTAACACATTTCTCTTTCAAAGTGTTTTCAGACTGTGACCCGAAGAGCAAAATTTGCATATTTTGTATATTCCAAAAGCTAGCACATATTATGTATTTTCATAAACATTGGCTACTGGTCTTTCTGGTTGCAGTGGTGATTATCATGAGGATCTGCATCCTCACTGACACTGCTAACAACTTCACTAGCTTAGAGCAAAACTAGATAGGAAAAGCATCTGACATAGTGTTTATAAGATAACACTAAGTACACGTTACAGCATAATTTTGAGACTTTTCATGAAAGCCTTATCAAGGTGAGTTTAAAACAAGAGAGAAGATGTTAAATCACTGGTTGGAACAATGCATGCCACTGCATTCAGGCAAAAGAGTGCTAAATGCTATGCTTGCAAATCAATTATTTGATACATCAGCTCCCCTTAATGAATACTCTTAGGATGTGATCTTATGGAGAAACAGATCACAATTTGCGACACTTGTGGGGCAGTATAATGTGCTTCATCTCCTAGTGATCACATTACACATGAGGAAACGTGGTCCAGCCCAACCCAAAAACGTGCCCATACTAGACCTGTTTAGCTTCACCTTAGACGTCACTTGCCAATGTGTCGATCAGTTAACCAGTACTAAAGTCCCAGCTCACCTCAGGATTCTATATGAATGTTTACCACAATAAACTTAGGAACCTGCCTTACACTGAGCTCCAGCCTAATTTGTCTAGCCCAGAGGTCAGCAAACATGGCTCTCCAGGTGTTCTTGGACTTCAATTCCCAGAAGTCCTGATCAGCAGATGTACTGATTTGGGCTTCTGATAATTGAAGTCCACAACACCTTGAGATTCATGTTTGCTGTAGGCTTCTACAGTCAAACCTCACATAAAGAGCGCCTTGCTTAAAGAGTAACTCACTTAAAGAACAGAATTTTCTCTGAATTTTTGTTTCGCTTAACAAATAAAATCAACCAAAAACTCACTAAACAAATAAATCGGGGTTCAACCACCCCCCAGAAGTCACAATTCGTCACTTACAATGGTGTTTCGTTTAAAGAGCAAACTCGCTTAAAGAGCAATCCTGTGGAACACATTATGCTCTTTAAGCGAGGTACAACTGTACTTTGAGGAGTCAGACTTGAGTGATTCCCTAGCAGAAGGAATGGTCACTTCAAGAGAGATACTCCCATTAAAGCAATCAGGTGTACACTTTTGCAGCCAACCTCAGTTCCTGGGGTTAGTAGCAAAGTGAGCTAACCAAATGATGTGATAAACCTCATGTCTATCATCTCTTTGATACCCAATGGCATGTAATGTATAGGACACAGACTAGAACACAGGAGCCCTTGGTTTAACTTTCTGTTTAGCCATGGGAAGATGGAACTGATAGAGTCAGTCCATAAATATCTTTATTTGTTTATTTTATTTTTTCAATTTTTATACCACCCTACTCAGTTGGACCGACTCAGGGTGGTTCACAAGCACAGATAAAACAGCAAATTCATACACATCTTACTTAGCTTGAAAGTTCTATTAGGCTATAAAGTGGTTCTGATTCGGTGACATGCAGTATAACAATAACAACTATTTAATGTGCTGGTCCTCCTGATAAGTATTCTTTTAAAAGATTCCAGTACCAAAGTAAGCCAGCTAAACTACCAAAATCTCAGTAAAACTTCAGTTGCAGCTCCAACTTATCTTTTCACTTGACATTTCTTCAAACCAGTTTTATTTTGGCCTGGCTGAGATCTAGGTTCTTTGTGTGGATGGATGTGCCATGTCTACCTGCAGAAGGATGTTGATCCACTGAAGCATTTCTGCTGATGAAGATAGGGTCAGGCTTTGAAAATTCCTTTTTCCTTTTGCAGCCCACTGCTAGGAACCCTAGTGGTGCAGTCATTAAACTGCTTTACTGCATCCAAAACATTGCAGGTTTAATCCGTTCCCACGGGGTGAGGTATCATCAATATGCCGATGATACCCAACTGAGGATGACCTAATGTTGGCAAGAGGAAATTCTGTTGATGTGGCCCAATATTGGCCAGATGTTATCTAGTTCCTGTTTGTTTTATGTATGTTGTTTTTAACTTTGTATGCTATTATGTGCTTTGTGACATAAAGAAAGTTTAAAAAAATCATTAATCTGGCATTTTCCAATGCTTTCTTGACACAAAAACAGAAATCCCAAATCATACCATGGTGGTAATTTGCACACACATACACACAACAAATTATGAATCTATTCAAGTCACCAGTCTATTAATCTCTTCAAGCAGCATTTCACATTAACTAAAAAACAAAACCCTGCCAATAGAACATACCAAGAATTCCACAGAGTGATACTGAATTGACTTGCAATGCAAAGCTAAATTTCATCAACATTTCTGAGGCAGCAGGTCCATATGTTTCTAAATTATTTAACATATACAACCATATTAATAACCATATTATAATGTAATTAAAATATTCATTCAATAAAGTTCAACTGTAATGACAACAGATCTACTTAGTTGTCTGCAAACTTCTGTAATGATCTAGGCAAGTCATAATAAAATGTAGAGATACTGATTGACTAGAGTCAGGTGAAAATGAAATACATTATATTCAATATCATATAAAGATATAATAAAGTGAAGATTCAATCTGAAATGTTTCAAAAGCAAAAGATCAATAATTACAGAGAGCAGAATTGACACAAAATACCAAGTAACCAACATTTATAAGAAGGAAGTGCTTAACTAACAAAGTGTGGTGATGGCAGAGTATTAATCTAAGATAAATCTTATCAACTAATACAGTATATGCAATTAAGAGATATTTTAATATAAGGAGACCTACCTTTCACAAGCTCTGACAGTCCATGCAGCAATTATCCATAAGGAGATACTAAAAACCAAGAGTACAGTTCCTGGGCATATTGTCATTAGTGTCTTCATAACAAAACGAGTATTGAAGTTGATCTTATTTAGTGCTCCAATGCTTCTAGATGAGGCATCAGTGAAAAGTTTGCTATGCAAAAGCATAACTCTGGCAATAAGATATAGTCTTAAGAACATTGGTATGGATAAAATTATATCCACATCAGCTACTGTTGTAGATGGAGTATAGGAGAAGGCAAGCCGGGCTGTCCATGTGAATGTGTAATTGCCAGGGATAGGATGTATAGCACACACCAAGATTTCCAAGCAGATGAAGAAAATGCGCTCGTAAGTCATGGCTATTCTCCAGTCATCTGCCCCATTGTCCACCATAAATAACTGCAAAAGAAATGTAGAAGGTCAACATTAGTAAAATATTAGCATGACATTAGAAAAAGCCTTCCTGAGTTTTTTATTTGTGAAATTCTTTTCAATATTAAATTGAATCTTAACAACATCTAATACTTCTAATGCCTAATTTGAAGAACTAAGATGTTCCTACTTTACTGATCTGTAATTAGTCACACAGTATTTAGTGGTGGGGTCATAATCTTTGTTCATAGTTCAACAGGAATTTACTCTGTAGGTGAAAACAGATTAAATATGCATGCAATATTTTAGAAGGAAGTCTGCTCTAAGCATTTCTATATTCACTTCTCCATGTTCTGGAAAGCACAATGGGCTGAAAAATCCAGCTGAAGCCTGACTTGAGTTAGCAGCATCTCTGTAGTTCTGGAATTACAGGTAACATTTCTCTGTGCAGCCTGATTCCAATATGCCATGCCCACTTCGGTCACTATTCCAATAAATAAACTTGTTCTCTTTTACAGAATTCTTAGGAGACTATTCCAAGATTAAAGTATTAAAATATCAGATCATTTGTTTGAAAGTGTCCTCACGGCAGAATTTCCTTCTTAGTTAAAGGATAACACTTACTATTCACACACCAGAAAGAATAAGAATAGCCTTTAAGATAGTGAAAGAACCTATGCATGTCTGAACTGTACACGTAAGCAGGCTTTGTAAATGTAATGAGGAACTCATCTTTTTTCCAGTATGGAAAAACTATGGGAAACATATAATTTCTATAGGCCTCTACCCAGCATAATGCTAAAAAAGGGATAATTCCTGATAACCCAGTTGCACTGGATCATAAAGTCATGCAAATATTTTCCAAAGGATATGCAAGCAGTTGCACATAATTGTAAACAATTATACAACTGCTACACAACCTCCTTGTGCAATTGTTTGCAAAACCTCTAGCACAACAGAAAAATTAGTGGATGCCACCATTGTGCTAAGTCTAAATAGGTGCCATTATTTATGTAATAAGTATAACAACATTTATACAAGCCACAGACAATGTCAAGCACTTTGGGGTCTTCCATCTCCCATAGAGGTAATGATACCTTTTCCATTAACTCAAAAGCAAGACAGTGTTCTTCTTATTCCATGTATAGGCCAGATGTGAAACTGCCAAAATGAAGCCACCTTTTGGTGGGTTCATTCTGCAGTTCCTTTCGCCTGATCTTGTGTGTGAAAGATTAGCCGGCACAAGTAAGAACAAGAAAAGTATGTGCAATCCTCTTCCTCATTTAGGAACTATTCCTAGGCAGGAACATCTGCTCAGATATCATGTAGCTCCTAGTTAATTCAAGTACACTCTCTAATAATTATGCATATAATTGCAACCTGAAAATTGCAAAACATGTAAGACATTTCTGTTTTATGAATGGGTTTACATGGAAAACATTATATATTATTGTAGTGATATTTATATAAAGCCTCTTCTAATATAACATAAGTATCACATACATTAGGATTACTTTATTTAGAATAAAGCTTAATTTTCTTTTGTGACAAACGATAGCTCTAAATTTCTTCCAGTTGGATATGTTTTGTCACTGATTCCCAGAAGATTCCTGAGGTACAAGGTTTGGCACTAACCTTCTGAGATCAATGGAAGTATCAGCATCAAAAGATAAAGGTTGTCCTTGCTTGAAATCCAGTCATAGCTGACTCTAGTTTAATTTTCTTTTGTGACAAATGATAGCTCATTCCATTGAGCATTACTTGGGTCTTGAACTGCTCAATTGCCGACCTTCCAGTCAGTGTCTTACCACTTGAGTTAGCATCAATAAGCCACAGCAAATAAAGTCACAATAGATTACAGTTACATTCTCTGCTTCAAAATGTATCTAAAAATATCAAATAAATTGTTGGACCGAGATAATTCATTAAAATGATGTTTACCACTGAAGAAATAAAGTGCTTAATGGATATATTGGTCATTTAACTGATATTACTTCATTTAAGTAGAATTATACTGAAGACACAAATTAAACTGAGACTTCTTTCACTGGATTTTTAATCAGCTAAACTGTTATTTTCAATCTGAATCAACCAGTCTTTTCATGGCACCAAAAATTTCTAATCATAATACCTGGTGGTGCCAGTTGCCAGATCTGTTTTTGTAGGAATCAAAGATTTTTGCATGGATGCAATTTATATAGCAAACAGTTGTGAACAATGAATATGCCAGGAAGTCAGCACTACAATTAAGTGTATAAATCAAGTAAACAATTGGGCAGATCTTAACCCTAACTGATTGTAACTAACCACAAACAATGCTCCCTTGCATTAGCAAGAAGGCCAAATTCTTGTGGATGAGCAATGTAAATGAAATGTACTCAATGACACACTGCTATTAGCAAGTGACCTTTTCATTGTCAGGTACATTTGATTTTGTCTCACTGCATGCAAGCTGTCAAAACCTCCAAAACTGAAAGGGACAATGACATAATTTCTGTTGTGCAGGCATATGTGATGAGAAATATAGACACACTTATAACTGTTGATAGTAACAGAACTGCAAATGAAGTGTTGGTTTCATTTAGGTTTTCTTTGTTGTTGTGTTTGTTTGTTTTTGAGATGGGAACAAACTACTTTATTTTTACAGTAACTAAGGAAGAACTACACTATATTGAATTAGGACTTAATGTTTAAAGTGATATTGAAAGGAATGGACTACATTCATTAAAATTTAACTTTACAAATTAACTGTTTAGTAATGAAAATTTTAATATCTTCAAGCTCAGTGTGCAGTATAAATAATGGGGACACAGTCATTTATATTTTATTAGGAAAGGAATTTCATCATTTTCTAAGTAGGTCATATTTAGTACTCCAAATCCCTCTGCTAATGTTACTGTGATGCCTTATGTGCCCTTGTAGTAACTTAAGGTGCATAAACAAATTATATTCTATTTAATGAGATAACGTAACCATAAGCAACTAAATTATGCTGTCAATTGCTCTAGTTAGAATCAGTACTGTATGGTGCAAATGGAGAGACAGAATTCCTTTTTTTCACTAGTCTTGATTTTGTGCTTATAAAGTTTTTATACTACAAAAAAGAATACTTTGTATTCAATATTTTAAATGAGACTTTGGATTATACATGCAGTTTTAAATGGACAAGACAATAAAGAAGGATAAAGCAATAATTGTCTGCCTGACTAAGACAACATAGTACAGCCTTATGTCAATTGGATCAGCAAAGGGTATCTTAGTGGTTGCAAACTACTTCTGTTTAACACAGTAGTGACTATAAACCTAGAATGTCCAGTAATCATTAATAAATTACTGTAGCTGAAACAATTCAAGAACACTTTAACATAAGCATAATCTCTAAGCAAAAAACAGATATTTTACAACATGTTCTTAATAAATGTCATTTTTCTATATGTCTCACAGCTTGTACTAAATAGTAACAGACTACTTCATATTTCCAGTAATGAAGATAGAACTACAATATATTGATATACAGGTCACCCACCCCGCAATATCCAGGCATTCAGTATCCAAGGTTTCACTTCTCAGTGGGTCTAAAAATATTGAATTAAAAATTCTGAAATAAAAAAATGTATTTCTATGGCATGCTTACCGCTGTTGGGCACATCATTGCACTGTTTGCAATGTAAAATAGAGGGTTCACTGTTATCCACAGTTTCAGGTATCTGGGTATGTTTCAGAAGGCATTCTTCACAAGGTGGGGACAGCCTATATATAACAATGTCACTCTTTCCTGGCAATTATAACTTATAAAGTTACTTTTATAAGTACAGAGATATGGACTCAATAAATAGTCAAGAAGTAATATCACATGATTCATGCTATGCTTCATGTTGATGTCTTAGAAACCTTTGGAGGTACTGTGGTGAGAATAAGATAGGAAGGAAGAGAATAAGTTCTGGTTAGAGTTTGCTTTCACAATGAATTTAGATCATCTGCATACAGATTTTGAGTCAACTTCGTGCTTAAATTCTCAGTGAATCAAATACTTGACTTGTAAAGTTTTTGATAAAAATCACAAGAGGTTTCAATCTATATTTTGTGTGAGGAAAACACATAAATCCCTAAAATGTTGTGGCTATATAGACTGTTTCAAAATTAAGAATATATATTATTAAATCCTTTTAAAAAACTGAAGTAGCCATCTAATGAATTAAATTATATTTTGCTTTCTCCTGCTGTAAAGACATAGTATACAGGCTTCAGAGTTCTATACAAAGAATTAATGAAGAAACAGGCCATTCTTTGTGTATTTTTATGTGCTAAAATGATAAATAATAATGGCCATTTGGAGGTCATCTATTTTAGAGGAAGTAGTTTGAAAGGATGTATTAAGTAAAGGTTCACCCTTTGCTCGAAAGCCAGTTGTATCTGCCTCTAGGATTCGGTGCTCATCTTCATTTATAGCCAAAGAGCCTGTGCTGTCTGCATGTGCAGATGTTCCTGTGGTAATGTGGCAGGCATGAGTGCATGGAACACTGTTTACCTTCCCACCATAGTGGTACCTACTTATCTACTTGCAATTTCTTGCTTTCAAACTCCTAGGTTGGTAAGAGCTGAGACAGAGACAGGAGCTCACTCTGCTATGCAGGATATGGGTCTCGAATGTCTGACCTTCCAATCATCAAGTTCAGCATCTTAACCACTAATCCATTACAGTTCTTATGCATTAAGTACCTTTGCTCCAAGCATATCAAGTTGTTGTTTTCAGAAAAAATTGCAAGGGCAGATCTTGTTCTCATTTTTTATAGACATCACAAAACGTTGTTTGAAAGTATTCCTGTGAATTCTCCAACATCCTAAAGCCCTGCTTAAATTTATCTCCTTCTTGTAACTGGACATTCTCAATACTCTCCATTTCCTGTCCTGAACTGTGCTATAATATTAATGTGTAGCATTCAACGCTATCAGTCAGGAAGACACAAATCTTAGATGCCAATCATCTTTCCCCATGTGGGGCAAGAACTGCTCTTGTAAATCACTAAACAATGCTGAGGTATTACGGTCATTCTCAGTTGTGGGGTTCAAAATTTTTTACTACCTGCTCTGTGGGCATGGTATAGTGGGCGTGGGCAGTCAGACTACTTTATTTCAAAAATTGGATGGGTGGGGCCAGCCAGAATTTCTGCTACCGGTTCTGGCAAACTAGTGCAAACCTGCTGAATCCCACCACTGGTCATTCTACTTTCTGGACCTTGCCCTATGAACTACAGAACTTATTAGTTTCTGTGCTGCCTTTGTCAACAAAGTGAACAATTCCTAGGGATAACTCACTGAAGACACCCAGAACAGTGGCCTTTTACAGACACACGTGTTTTAAACACTGAAATTAACTGGTTAGAATTTAAGGGACTTCAAGTTTTATGTTTTTATTTTTTGCTATAGAAATATAGGTCTGTCACAGATACCTCATGCAACAGATTTTGTGATCCTCTCACTACTCCAGTGGCAGGAGTTGCCACAGTTTGTTTATTACCAAAGAAGTCATAAGTGACATTGTCTATTTAAAATGTATCCAAGAACAAGGTGTGTGACAAGTCAATTCTTATAACTACATCAAACAGAGAATTCTACTGAAGTAAATGTCACTGGAAAATAGATGGGGAAGAAGTAGAAGCAGTGACAGATTTTACTTTCTTGGGATCAAAACTCACTGCAGATGGTGATTGCAGCCATGAAATAAAAAGGTGACTGATTCTTGGGAGGCAAGCGATGAGAAACCTTGGGAGCATAGTGAAAAGTAGAGACATCATATTGAAAACAAAAATTCGTATTGTCAAAGCAATGGTATTCCCTGAGGCAATGTATGGATGTGAGAGCTGGACCATTAGGAAAGCTGAGCGTAGAAGAATAGATGCCTTTGAGATGTGGTGTTGGAGGAGAGTTTTGAGGGTCCCCTGGACAGCAAGGAGAACAAATAGGTCAATCTTAGAAGAAATCAACCCAGAATGCTCCTTGGAAAGTCAAATTGTAAAGATGAAGCTAAGGTACACTGTACTTTGGACATCAAATGAGAAAAGAGGATTCGCTTGAGAAGGCCTTGATGCTGGGAAAGGTGGAGGGCAAAAGAAGAAGGGGGCGGTCAAAAATGAGATGGTGAGATGGTATTGTGGAGGCAATGGGCACAGAGCTGAGCAAGTTGAGGAGGATGGTGGAGGACAGGGGTGCCTGGTGGACAATGGTCCATGGAGTCACAGAGGGTCAGAATCGACTGTGCGACTGAACAACAAAAAAATGTATAACAGAAGACTTAGGAATTCCCTAGGCTGGACTTTTTCCCACCAATTGTTTACTTCTTAGTGCACTGATGATGCAAAAAGTGGAGTACAAAGTATTCACCAACTGCTTTAATTTCCGGCCATTCATCCCTCTAGCAATGTTCCAGATTTTAAAAATGATCTCTATTTCCAGAGCAACTTAAATGCACTGAAATTGTCTCCTGACCAAAAAAAAAAAAAAAAAAAAGGGAGGGGGAGGACATTTCCTGGACCAATTATGGTGGGAAATTATTTTGCACTTAGACGCTCATGAGTTCATATGTATAAAAGAACATATTTGGCACCATAAACAGTTTATTTTACCTACCTTTAAACTCTGTTAGGAGGGAGTACAATTTGTTTTTGATCCTAACAAAAATAATTACAAACCTAAAATAAGTGTGTGGCAATCTGGCAGCTAAATTGGGGGAGGGGGATATTCTTGTATTTTGTTTGTTAATTTTTTAAAATAAAGTTATAGACAGGATTATAATACAATCAGACTTCACTGAATAAACCAGGTAGACTTTTATATAAATTGGCTTGATGCATAAATGGTCAGATAAATTTCAAGCATTATAGTTTTTTTTCAATTAAAGAGTCCCTGGTTGCTGGTTTATAGCTAAGTTATTGCCTGTTTATAAAGTTTTTCATGATTCAATCCTATTTTTAATAATTTAATGTAACTTAACTATGGTTTAACTATTTTTAAGTCTATAATTCAATGTGACTTAATTTGATCATTTTAATATTGTGAGCCATATTGTAACCTCTTTATCCCTGTATCTAGTGTCTATAAACCATACTGGAAATTTCACTCCTTTGTCTGAAGGAGTGGCTTTGATCCACGAAAGCTCATAGTAAAAATATAGCAGTTAGTCTTTAAAGTGCTGCAGTGTTATTAATTTTATTTTTATTTATTTATTCATTGTTTTCTGGTATGCCTGAACCACAGACTAACACGGCTACTATTCCAAAAAATTGGGAGAAAGGTGGCCTATAAATACAACAAAATAAAATAAATAAAATAACTAATAATCCAAATATATATTTTATAGCATACTAAACAAAACATGTAATCCAATTATAATTCAGTGTAGATCTGGCAATTCATTCTTCATGAATTGGGAGTAAAGAGGTGAATCTGATGAAACTATTCTAGTTTCAGTATTTAATGTCTTCTATAGGATGAGCAAGCAGATAAAAATATGTATTATTCTTCATTAACCCACAGCTTGGGTCAAGAGCAAAAGACAAAACAAATGCTTGATCTATCGAGTTTCTTTTATTCAGACACACAAATAGTCAACATTCTGGCAGCACCAACCAAACCAGATCTCAGTTCTACATTGTGTGAACTCTGTCAAACTGCTTTGAAAGAATAGTGTCATAGTTCCTCTCCCCCAGTTCTCTTTTGTTTTAAACCAAGGATTTTCTTCCTAAACAAACAAGCAACATAATTAAAAGTCTAAGATACACACACACACGTTCCCCTCCTGCATTTGTTGGGGGTTGGAGGGGAGAGTAAATCATGGAAGGGGAAGGTATAGTTGCAACTTTTTATCAAGGTTTTTGAAATTCTGTTCTAAATGGTAAGTTTTCTTCTGACCCACTTATGACAGCTAAAAAAATTCATGAATTGTAATTTATGAGATTGATAATTCACCGCTCTTAATGAAACTAAAATGCTTATATACTTGGAAATGTATGAGTGAGCTAGTCTACTAATAGTAGAAGTTTTAGGGTTCATAGTGATATAACATGTAATAAAACACATGCTATGAGTTATATAGACAATAGTGTCTTGTTTAGTGTTTCTTTGTAAGATCAGTTTGACAAAAACATATAGAATACCTGTAGTATTTGTTATTTATAAAATTATGTAATGTCCCATCTAGAAATTAACTGATAATCATACATGGTTTATGTAACATGTTTATACTGAGTTATTAAAAAAATTCACTATCAATGGCAGAATTTATCTTAGGAATTGTCGGTACCGACAGCTGCAACTCATATCTGAGAATGCATTTTTTCCTGAAGCAGGAAAAATTGCCATTGGAATGAATTTATTTAAGGTGGATCCCAGCTTGCCATGAATTGACCCACACACTATGATCACAGATCCTGTGGCACATATGAAATGAGACATGCAGGACATAACACCAGGACTGTAATGGACTGCCACAGCCTTGAGAATATTATAAAGGTGCACCTTCACAGCCAGTCCATCTGGCATGGCCTCTTCTGCCTCCATGACCTTTGGGAATCAGAGTTCCTCCTCTGTCCATTTTGCCATTTGGCCCAATCTGATAGTTTCCAGTGGAATTTCCTCCCCTGAGGTGAACATCACCCCACCTAAAGGGGCTCATCTGCCTGTAGCTGTTGGCCCCTTTAGGAAGTCAGGTTATTTACCACCACCCAACATTTAGTGTTGAGTCGCTGGCTGTATGGTCTACTCCATTACTGTAGCAGGATGTCTGGCCAGGCATCTTACTATAATTAAACTAATATCTAAAATCCCAGGGAACCTTGAGGCACCTTAAAGGACATTTTTTAAAATTTTGAACATGGTACTATGGACACTTCTTTAGACAGAAGAATCTGAATTAGATGCCCCTGAACAAGTGGGCTATACTCTATGGTCACTTATACCAAAAAACATGTTAACGCCACCTACACAGCTCTGGGAAAACTGCATTATCCCCTCCATTCTCACTCTTCTTGACCTCTCAGCAGCTTTCAATATCGTCAAACACAGTATCCTTCTGGACCAGCTCCAGGGGTTGGGGATCCAGGGCATAGTGTTGGTCTGGTTCTCCTCCTTCCTAAGTGGCTGGACCCAGTTGGTGTGTGGGTGGGGGGTGCAGGGTCGAGTCTGAGGCATCTCACGTGTGGGGTGCCACAGGGTTTGGTCCTCTCGCCCTTACTCTTTAACAGCTACCCTGTTTCCCCAAAAATAGGACCTCCTCCTATAGTAAGGCACCCCATCATATTTCCCCACCTTGGAAATATAAGGCCCTCCCCCCCACAAAAAAAAAAGGCACTCACCTAAATCTTGCCCTGGCAATCCGCTGTATCAGCAATACATGTGTACTGTATTTTGCCTCATGGAAAAATAAGACATCCCCTGAAAATAAGACCTTGTGCATATTTTGGAGTTTTTAAAAGTATAAGACAGTGTCTTGTTTTCGGGGAAACACGGTACATGAAACCGCTGGGTGAGATCATCCGATCCCACAGGGTGAGATATCCTCAGTATGCTGACGATACTCAGCTGTATATCTCTGCCCATGATGATCCCAGTGATGCAGTCAAGGTCCTGACCAGTTGCCTGGAGGCAGTTAGGGTCTGGATGGGGGACAATGTACTACAACTGAATCCTGGCAAGACTGAGTGGCTGTGGGTGAGGGGACCTGGTCCTCATAAGGAGTTATCACTGCTGGTTTGGGATGGGGCATTGTTGCCCCAATCCAACCAGGTGCGCAACCTGGACTCCTGGACTCACAGCTTCTGCTCCAGGAGGCCAGGAGGGCCTTTGGGCAAGTGCATGTTATTCATCAACTGCACCCACTCCTAGACTAGGAGGCCCTGCTCATGGTCACCCATGCCTGGTCACCTCCTGTTTGGACTATTGTAATGTGCTCTACATGGGGCTGCCCTTGATGACCATCCGGAGACTGCAGTTGGTCTAGAATGTGGTGGCCCACGTAGTGGTGTGGTGTAGTCATTTCACCCATGCCTCATCACTGCTGCGGGAGCTGCATTGGCTGCCTATCTGTCTCTGTGTGCAATTCAAGGTGCTGGTGGTCACCTTTAAAGCCCTTCATGTTAGCAGACCAGGATACCTCAGGGACTGCATCATCCCTAGGATGTTGACCCATCCCATGAGAGCAAACCAAGAGGGCACCCTTTAGGTACCTTCTATTGGGGATGCTCACCTCTCTAACACAAGGAAAAGGGCCTTCTCGGTCATAAACCCCATACTATGGAACCTCCCCCCGGTAGAACTATGCCTCCAGGCCCAGTTGCTACCCTGTTTCCCCGAATATAGGACCTCCTCGTATAGTAAGGCACCCCCTGTATTTTTAACCACTTCGGAAATATAAGGGCCTCCCAGAAAATAAGGCACTCACCTAAATCTTTCCCTGGCGATCCACTGTATCAGCAATAAATGTGTACTGTATTCTTCTTAGTAATGGAAAAATAAGACATCCCCTGAAAATATGACCTTGTGCCTATTTTGGAGTTTTAAAAAATATAAGACAGTGTCTTATATTCGGGGAAACACGGTACCATTTAGGAAAGAACTGAAGATGTGGTTGGCAAAATGGGTCTGGGGGCCAGGATTGTCAACAAGCTCCCCTTTCTGGCTCATCTGAGGCTCCCTCCTCTGGTAATTAATTTTTAATATTAATGTTATGCAGATTTTATATTTGTTTTTAGATAGTAAATAGCACAGCGGTGGTTAATATCGCTATGTTTTAAAGGGTTTTTTAATTGGTTTATATTGTTTTTAACTTGCGTACACCACCCAAAGTCCATTGGATAGGGTGGTATATACATCTATTAAATTAAATATAAAGAGTTTTCTGTCAACAAATACATAACCTAACATATAGCCGGATCTCAAGATCTACTGTATTATCAATTAAGTTCTTTGATAAATTTTGTTCTATCACCATGAAAAACTGTTTTGTAAGAGTACTGCAAGATAGTTAATGCACTGATCAGAAAGCAGCTGAACAGAAAAGGCACATTTGTCTCATTTCACCCTGGAATAACAGGGTGAGATCACCCGATCCCACGGGGTGAGATATCCTCAGTATGTTGACGATACTCAGCATAGATCCTTATTTCTAATTCATAACTTCTTTTCCTGTATTGATGGACTCTGTAAATATTGTCTGTTAATGCCAGATGGTCTGTTATTGACTAAGGAATTCTATGCAGTCCTCAATTTTTTTTTGTCCCTACTTTAGAAGTAATTTTTTTTTCATTCAAAACGCAAGATGACATCTTTTAGAAAACATGTTCCCAACAGGTTTGTAGAGCTTTTGGTCCAGTATATCTTTTTTTCTTCAGATTGCTTAGCCCAAGGAAAAGGTTTAGAAATTGGAAATTGTTTTCTAGTCTGCATTCTGCAGAATAGGGTTGGCAACCTTAGTTTATCTGAGAAATTAAATTGTGTGTGTGTTTCTCTGTTGTGTGTGTTGCACTTACACACATCTTTGCTTCAGCAAAACTAACTTTCAAAATATTTTGTCACATAGGGACCACAGCCATATCTTAATTGTCCTTGCTTCTGTCCTCTCTCAGTATCCATATTACATGTGCTCATCTTCTGGGATCCTCTAGCAATGGATAGTTCTATGTGAAGGAAATTTCTGTTTGAATTTGTATGCAGTGTATGCACATTTAAACGTACATTTTAGAAAAGCAGGGAAACCCCTCTGGTTTATAAACATGGAATATAGTGCTTCTGTATCCACAATTTAAAATGCCAGGAAATGGCCTGATATTGGTGCACAGTATCATGCCAGTAGGTAAAACCGTGCCAGGCTTTACTTAACAAAGGGCAGCTTGAATGTTGACAATTCTGTAACTGCACATTTTGAAGTATAAAATGTCCTGTGATATAAGTTGATTATTCTATTGGTAGATTTTACAAATGTGATCAGTTAAAAACATAAAGCCTCTATTATCCGAACAGGCCCGCAATGGGAAATGGTTGGTCACCCCTGCTCTATGGAGTAAAAACGGAACTAGAGACTAATCGAAGGGAAAATCCAGCAAATACAAAAGCATACAAGTATCCCTAGCAAAGAATTATGTTGTATTTGCCTGAGATATAACATTTAAACATGACATGACTGCCGGGGGGGGGGGGGTTAAAGACAACCATCATAACTGAACATTAAAAGCATGTTTCAATATACAGGAATTTGATGCTGAATTTTTGAAAACTGAACCCTAAATATACTCAGTCCAGACAAGCATGAGTCTCAGTTTTAATTTCTCTCACATTCCAGTTTCCTTAATTTTATGGTTTTCTTTAATGAATTTATAAATAAATTAGTGAAATTTGGAAAGTTTTACCAAAAATAAAATTAAAATACATTCTTAAAGCATCATAGAATTTAGAGTGGCTAGACACACCAAAAAAATGGCAGTATCATAAGACATAGAGTTGGCCGGATTAGTTCATAATTTTACATTAGTTGCAATGTGAGACAAGGGCAAGGGACAATAACCAGGAATCTGATCCAACCTTGATTTCCAATAACACAAACAAATGTGTGTTCATTCACAGACATGCAGCTCTAAGTGAGAGAAAAACTGATCAGATAAAGAAGCCTAAAGCAAAAGCTATTTCCAGTTCTCTCAGGCAGCAATACCTAAACAGGTATACACATGCAAACAAAACCATACCATTTGCCAAATGACCAATTATAAAAACAAACCAAATTAATTTACCAATTTCAGACAACTCAGTTTGGAATAAACATACTGTCTATTTCCCTTAAAGATGCAGTACTTCTAGAGATGAAACTAGTTAGCAATAACAACAACAATTACAATTATATACCTCTCCATAGCGTTTAGTGCACTTTCTGGATGGTTCACAAGGTAATTAGCATTTTGCCCCCAACATGCTGGGTACTCATTTTACTGACCTTGGAAGGATGGAAGGTTGAGTTGACTTTAAGTAGTTGAAGCACTGGGGCTCTTTTCTCTCTCTAGGAAGTAAGAGAACTCTCTAATGTTTAGTGCAGGAGTTCTCATAGCACTTCTGGGTGTGGTGTAGGTGGTGGGGTGCCGCATGAAATTGCACCATGGGCCACATCTGGTCCGTGGACCACAGGTTGAGATTCCCTGGTTTAGTGGCCCTCAGTTTTAATAATTAAAAGTTGTTTAGTTGTTTTACTGTCTAGTTAGGAAAATAAAACATGCATATTTCTTTCTCTGGTTCACTGCAGAATTTCTTATTTTTGTGACAGAGATGTAACCTAATTTAGAAGAATAACATCTAATTCAAAATAATGCTGATTCCACCATCCACATTCTTATTTGTCACCTCTTGCTCTGGCTCTCATTTATCCAAGCTCAGCTATCTCATACTTCAATGCAGGGGTAGCTTATGGATCAGAACAGGACATGCCTTAACTCAAAAATTTGGACAGAGGTTACCCGCTTGCCCTAGTTATTAGGAATTCTCCCTTACAAACTATCCCAGCCTGTTCTACTTCATAGTTCAGCAACTGTGAACCCAACACTGGTTATTTTATCCCTGGTGAAGACTGTTTCTCTTTATTTTAAAATGATATATTTTATTATTTACCAAACTATGGGTAGGCAGAATGCTTATTAAAGCACCAACACATCTATCAAAGAAGTCTGCAACATGATACTTTGCTATTAAAATACCTATTTCATTTTTCATACCGAGGCAACAAGACTCTCCAGTGAACTTATTTATTGTACAGAACAAAATTATTTGTGAAGGTCTATGGTGCAAAAAGGTTGGGAACTCCTGGTCTACAGGAAAAATAAATATGTGAAAAACATATACTGTATTGAATCAGTTAATAAATTAATTTGGATAAACCTTGAAAATCTGGTGAAAATATGAACTATTGCTAGGCTCATGAAAAACATTAGAAGTAATCTTAGTGGCATTAATAGCAATCGTGAGCCATATTCCTTGCTTAGTATATAAATCTTATCCAGTACAATATACCCTGCTAGATAGGGTTCCAATGCCTGAAGCTAATGGCAAGCAATCACATGATCATAAACAAATTTGTTTAATTTATGCAAAATAACATGTAAGTGTGCTTTGGAGAACCTTACTCATTTAGCATTATAAATTATAAATCATTATAAATTATTAGCGGTACCTAAATTTGCAAAGTGTAGAAACTGCTCAGCTTTCCAACCTACTTCAGTGCTTTCTCTTTCCCTCTTTTCTTTTTTTCTCAAACTCTCCAATGTTTTTCTTTCTTGCTATCTTTCTCCCCAACATGATGCTTACCAACCTATTCTACTCTCACTTCCCTACCAGACAGTCAGCTTGCCATTTTCAATGTACAGTTGTACCTCGCTTAAAGAGCATAATGCATTCCACAGGATTACTCTTTAAGCGAGTTTGCTCTTTAAGCGAAACACCATTGTAAGTGACCAATTGTGTGTGTGGGGGGATTGCAAATCCCGATTTATTTTGGTTGGTTTTATTTGTTAAGCGAAGCGAACATTCAGAGATAATTCTGCTCTTTAAGTGAGTTACTCTTTAAGCGAAGCGCTCTTTATGCGAGATTTGACTGTATTAGATAATAGAAGTTGCACTGACTAAGACCATCTAGCAGAAGAGCTAGAATAGAAAATGGAAAGGGAAGTTATATGAAATCAAAACTCTCTCCAATTCAAGAACACAAAATGGCAGTACAAAATAAGGTCAAAGTGTCTGAAGACATTTCCAACATCTCTAGATTGGAAGGGGAGATTGGATTCAGCACAGCTTCTTCAGATTTAATGTTAGCTCAGCTTGTCCTCAGCCATCTTGAATTTAAAATCATACTTGCAGTATCATAAAAACAATCAAATAACACTTTGCTCTGAAAATATGCTCTACACTTCCAACTCATGCCTAGTGGACCACAACCCAATGGCAGAATGTATATACCAGGAGTTCCCAACATTTTTCTGCCACGGGCCAGTTCCCACCACTGTGCTCAGCTGTGGGGGCCGGAGGTACGCCTGCACTCACAACTTATGGTTTTGTCATTATCGGCAGTGGCAGTGGGAATCGTGTGGCTTTTGCTGCCTTGTGCACAGCCTCCACCGCTTACCAGGGCTGTGGCAGGATTTTTGGAGCAATTTTGTGCCAGTTTTGTAATTATCCAATGCTCCTCCACTGCTCTTCAGCACCTAGAGCAGTCCAGTGAACTAATTCCTGGTTGCACACTGTGATCCCAGGCTTTGATATAAGCTCTGCCCGGCACCGGAAGTAGTTCACCTGGCTGCTGTAGCTGCCGAACCACAGCGGAAGAGCATCAGAAAATTACAAAACCAGCGTGAAATTACTCCAAAAAGCCTCCTGCCACCCTGTGAAGTGGCAGAGGTTGTACACAATATGGCAAAAGCCACACTATTCCCACCGCTAAATTAAGTGGCCACCGTGGACTGGATTAATGATATGCATGGGCCGGATTAGTCCCATGGGCCAGGGGTTGGCAACCCCAGTATATATTGTTGATATAATGTCTCGGGCATAATTATAGTTATGCACAGATTGCCTTTGAACCTCCCCTCACTTCTCACTTGTGAAAAGGGAAAGTGGGGAAATTGTTTCACTGACTTTCCCCAGAAGAAGAGAAAGGTGAAGCTAATGGTATGTCATAATTTAGCCTCTGAATCTGCAGGTTTCATTTCCATATGAAAGAGGGTTCTAGTTTTCTCCCTCATCCTCAGGGCCATTAGGTTATACTTTTGAGCTTTCTTCAACATGATAAGGTTGTTGAAGGTACTATGTTTGTTTGTTTTTTGTCCCTTCATTTCAATATATCTTCCTTGGCTGCCCACACTTCTTAATCTGGAAGAGCCCTGTTGGAAGAGTCATTACAATGTCATTTAGACTTTAATTGAAGCATGAGAAGTTGGGGGGAGGGGGGCAAACCAGCTGCAATCACAAGGCTGATTGTGAAGACAAGACATGTGCACTCCTTCCTGATCCACATCATAGATAAGGTAAAATCAGAAAAATTCTGAATTTTACCCATGAACATTTCACTAAAATTTCTTCCCATTCAAAAGTTTTTGAAGTTAATTTCTTTTCTGTTAAATTGACTGAAAATGGTTCCCAAGATAAATTTTCAGCACAGAGCTAGTCACGATCCTATTATGTTGAAGGACATCAACAGAGGTGGCAAACAATTTTACATGTCACAACTTTTTGAAAAGATGATGCCATGAAGTAAAAATGATATCAAGCCAGCAACACTGTATTTACTTGGTATATGATAGTCATATCTTTTACTGGTCTTTCTACTCTGCAAATACTAAAATACTAAATGTTATGGTTATCAAGCAATGAAATACATTACCAGCACTGTACTGTATATCAGTACATGTAATTATACTCACTTTATGTAATTATATTACATTTCTGAACAGCAGTATCTTTTTTGTGAATCCACACAAATGCCTGAATATTTTGGATATCACAAACCACTGCTGTACAAGAAAGACTTCATGTGTATGGCAGGCTCATATGCTTCTCCCTTCATTTTCACTTGAACATATGTTAGTGCCAACACTGAAAACCAAGCTGACATTAGTCCTATACAGAAAAGCAGTTACATCTCCCATAACTGTTATTTTCAAAGCATGTTATTTTCATTCATATACATTTACATCCACCCTGTTTTAAAAGTAAAGCAGAAATTTACTGCCCTAGAGACGCCATAATACCCCTAAAAATCACTCATCTTCAAATTATTATTGCTTCCAAGCATCTAACATATTCCTGCTCATCTGTAATTAAGCCCCATTGAACTCAATTCAACTGAATGAATATGTAGATCACATTCTGACTATACTTTATTGGGAAGAGATATAAGAAAAGTTGTCGAAATGATGGGCGGCCACATTCTTTAAAAGGAAGCATATTACTCCACATGGAGACATAATCTAGCAGACGACATCTCTTCTAAAAAAATAAATGTAACTCTTCATTTTCATTCAAAAGGATATCCCTTTTACATGAATGTTTTCTTTCTGGTTTATGTGTATATCTCCCTCTATTGGCCTAAAGTATGATCTTTATATCTGTATCTCAGGTTTGTTTATTAATGGTTGCATCAGTTCCCTTTACAAACATATAGCACAACTTTATAAAATAATTTATAACATATTATGAATATCCAGATCTATGTTCCTTTATAAACAAAGATAGTTTGAAAGATGTATACAACATGCTAAAGATCCATTTTTAATTAAGCTGTTATTTAGGAAAATATTTCTTCTACCAAATGCCAACATTCAGCACATACATTTTGGGGGCAAAAACATTAATTTGATTTGCTAATGGGCTCTGACTATGAAGGTTAAGCTGCACAGACACAAGTTTTTAGTGGCTCAAGAAATCTACTTAAATAAATGCATTAATGTAAGAATACTCCCACAAAAGGACAAACCTTACAACATACAGAGCTCATGTTTTCTTCTATTTTTGGCCAGGTTATGTACATAGAAAACGTGCCACATTTGTGCACCATATATTCAAAAAAGAAAAAAGAAGTCTCCCATTCTCCATTTTTAAAAAAGACATCAATTTAACAATGGATTTCAAGAAATACTTGGAATTAGATTATGGATATCTTTCCCCCATATGTTAATCTATGTGCTTGTTCTAAGGGGAGATGATTTCTAAAACACAATCCTTTGCATATCTACTCATAAGTAATCCTTTCTAGGCTCAATGGAATTTTGTTCCAAAAATGTGTACAGCATTGAAGCTTAAATTGCATAAATAAGTACAGTACTGTATAGTCAAAACTTCTGATACGCAGAGCTGTCCACAGTGCTGAACAGCAAAGCAACTATGTGAAGAGTAGTTTAACAGTGGAGCTTAAAAATATATATATATTTAAAAAGCTTAGACATTTTATCTAAAGCCAGTCTAGATTATTATCTTGCTTCCATACAATGAGATATAAAGCAAAGCATTTCAATATATTCTAAAAGAAAATAAAGAAGTGTAGATAGATTAACTACCAATTTAAACTTGCATGTTACTGAAGCTTTTGAATAACAACCAGATGTATTCACTGTGAATTCTTAGAAAAATAACACTGCATAACTATTTGAAACTCCTATCACTAAGATTTCTGGGAAGCCTGATACTAGAAAACCCAAAGACATACTGTCTAATGTCATATGAGATTTTTTTGAAAACAAAACAACCAGCTTTTCTTCATAATTTGGTAACCTACCATTTCTCCATACACTGTTGGATGATCCTATTCACCTTAAACAATGTATAGCAATATAACTAAATAAATATTTTTCTGTTCTTGCTGACATCCATCATGTTGGTAAGATTTCCTTCACACAAAGTAGAACTACATAATCCACAAAACCTATCATACTGTGAAATCCCCCCCCCCATAACTTTTTGCCACATACATTAGATTTGACCATATTAAGGACTCTGACGCTCCCCTACAAAACAGGAGACTTCTTTATGTGCACCAATTTTTGTTGTTAAAATTATATTCCTAAAGGATGTTTAATAGTCAGAGAGCAAATAGTGAGACAAAAGATATAATGAGCCAAATGCAGTTAGGCAGACAGAAGATAGGACTTTGTTTACAATGCACCAAAATTTGTAACATGTCAACAAATGTAACTGCAGTTTGATGTCTACAATTTTGTTTCTATATTTTAAAGAAACTTAGGGCTACTTCTTTGGAAATTGAGGAAACCTCTTCGCTATTACAATGACAACCTTTTTTTCTATAGAACAAGTTGTCATTATCACTAGAAATGGAAATAAATAAATAGTGAAAAGTCTTTGTAATTCTCCAACAACTTAATTGATTCAGATGCTCTAGAACAGTGGTTCCCAACATGAAGCACATGCCCCACAGGGGGACTTCAATTTCCAGAAGCCTAAGTCAGTACATTGGCTGATCAGTGCTTTGGGGGAATTGACTGAGACTTCTGGGAATTGAAGTCCAAAAACCAAAAGTTGGGAAACACTGCTCTAGAATCAATCACGTTGACATAGACCTTTGAGACTGTTGCAGAAAATTCAATGGGAGAAGCCACTGAACGACTGGTGATGCACATTTTATAACATGCATTCCTCTCTTTTTTCAACACTGGAATTTATATTGCTCAAATGTAAATTATATTGTCCAATGTATTACTTCCATACAGTGAGATATAGAGTGTAATTCTGCAAAGAACTGTGCCCCTCTAGCTATTTCTAATGACATATGTACATATGTATTTCATAAGTATATGTACATATAAATAAGGATTGCTTTTTATATTGATTAGCTCAGATCAAATGTCTATTTTAAAAAAACAGGTGTATGTTCTTCAGATCAGCTCTGTCACCTATGTTAATTTGTTACTAAAATTTTATTCATCTTTTATGCAAGCAGTAAGCTTCTATACTCTTCAGCTGACTCCAGCTGACTTTACTGAAACTATTTCTTTTTTCTTTTCTTTTCTTTTATTGTAACCTGGTAAAAATTAGCCCAGATTTACTGCAAATATATTCAGAAATATGATTTTAAAATAGCTTATAATTTTAAAGAAATATATATATACAAAAACAGTTTTAAAAATATATTACCAAATATTGTTTTTGCACATGTCCTCTTAGTTTTTGCATTAAGATGCATCAATATCAACTTTACTGAGGAGGAACAGTGTTTACAGCTGCTATCTTACATAAATTTACCTAGATTAATCCACTTAATTCAGTGGAGCTGAGTTCTGATCCACAACTGTTTAAAATAAATCATGAGTATATTTGCTACTCAACTGGTGCACAAATTAAATCAATCAGATCCTATGACCTTGGGGGAAAGCGCATACTCTGCCAGACAAAGACCTTCAAAATCCATGGTTGGTTTGAAAATTCCCTAAATGTGAAAGCATGTAATATTGACAGTCCATTGACTGCTGGTATTTTGCTCTATAAAAATGAAAAATTATTATCCTTTGTGGAGGAAGTAACTATAGCCTTGGTTATAGATTCTCTGGAATGAAAATTGCACAGGGCTGTATAAGAATATAATGAATGCTCTAGCAGTAGATTTTCTTAACTTCCATTGCTGAGATCCTATATACAATTATATGAAAATAAATACAATGAAAATTACTGGGAGTTATGTCCTAAATCAACATGCATGGTAGCAGGCTGCCTGTGGGAAAAACTACATTTGTTGTTCCTAATGAAATAGAATTTCTTGTGGTATTTTTCAAAATAAGTGAGTCAGAAAGCCACATTTCATAAGTGAGAGAGTATTCTTTGGCAAGCTGAATTCAGAGGCACTCTCCTTAATAAGAAAAAAAAGTGTTAAGACACACATCCTAGTCGCAAAATGAACTGATACAAAAACTTTGTGTATGTAAACACAATGATAAGTCTAAGCTGTGCACCACTCACTTTAAAAAATCAGTATATGTAATCCTATCACTTATAGATAAAATATAAATTTATACATTTGGACCGCTAAGCTTTTTAAAACAGTCTGTAAGGGATATTCAACACAGCATAGCCAATGTTTAATATTTAGAGGTGACTGGAGACTCCACAGTTAATCATGTGACCCTGTATGGTTTAACATAACATGCAGCAATTGTAGAGAGGCAGGCATTATATGTGTCACCTTTGCATTAACAAATTGCTCCTGAGGAGAAGTATAATACTGTTCTAAAACACTTGATGTAAAAGCACAGAACCTAAAGGATTCCATTGCTAACTGTTTCATAAGGATGCTTCGATACTGTACTGTCTACTTAGTTTCACAGAAATGTCCTTGAAACACAGGTAGCCTCAAGCTTCAGATTCATAACCATAACATACTGTACCTGAATTTCCCTTGCGTGGTATACAATAATCAGACCAAGCAGAATGATTGTAGAGAGGCTAATAAGGCATTTTAGGGCTAACGAATACAGCGACTCCTGCAAAAGAAAAACAGACACTTTTTACATTGATGTTTTGCCCTTCCTTTTGAAGATCACAGGGGGGAATAAAGGGTGGTTTTTTTTACTGCAGGTTAGTCTTAACTCCCCCCCCCCGTTTTTTTTAAAAAAATACCAATTGGTGTTTTTACAGCATTTTTGAAGAGTGAATTCACTATCTATTGAAAAAATCAGGAGTGTGTTCTTCAGATCAGCTCAGTCACCTATGTTAATTTGTTACTAAAACAGCACTGTGCTAGGAATTAACCAGTTCTTAGGGATCTGCCAAAGCTGCAAGAAGGAACAGAGACACTCTCTGACATTTTTTAAAAAAAGTATTTCTGGGCACTGGTAAAATTGGACAAAAAAAATTGAAATTAAAATTATATAAAACATGTGGTCTTGCAAAAGTTGCCAAAACCTACAGCATAATGCCTTTAAATAGTTGCTTTTTCAAAGTATTAGTTTATCACAATATTCCCCTGCATTCTTCTCTCTCTTCCAGGTTTGCAGCATGGGTAGGAGGCAGTTTTTAATACACAGCTGTCTCTGCTTTGTGCTGGACCTTCATCCTAAAAACGCATATATGCCAGATGTAGCTGCAGCAGGCATCCATAGCACAATATTCATTTAAAGTATTGCGGATGAAGGAAGATAATACAAAGCAGATTACTGGAAATCTTACTCCCATAACCTATGTTGGCTGTACAAAAATGTACGTTCTCGGCTGCTCACAGAAGACAGTAATTTGCAGAGGTTGGAGAGACAATTGCATATCCCTTTGATAAAACCCAGGGACTTTAAACATCTGCAGATAAAAGTAGGCAAGCTGCAAAAAGCCATGACCTGAAAAATAGCAGTTTACCATGGAAAACATCATAATGCTTTGGCTGGAACATACAGCTGCAGTCACAACTCAGGAAGGCTGCCGCGGTGGCAATCGCCATGGCAATCTCGGCACAGGCAGACTTTGGGACTTTTCCTTCCCACCAAAAGTGCCTGTCACTAGAACCAACAGTTCACACATTCCTGAATGCGCCTCCTGAGAAGCAACTGCCACTAAAGCAGGGGTGCCCAAATTTTTGGGACCGTGGGCTGCTCACATGGTTGGTCACTATGGCCAGGGGGCCAGATGCGGCCCCAACACCGATTCATCCAGCCTGCAAAGCCCTCGTTGCTCTTGTCATTTTACTTCCACTTCTGGGAGTGATGGGCTGGATGAATTGGTGTCGGGGGCCAGATCCGGCCACCGGGCCTAGTTTGGGCGCCCCTGCACTAAAGTTACCGGAGTTTTTAAAAATAAAAGTGAGGAAAGAAGGGGAAGCCGTCTAGGTGGACTGGAGTTCACAAACAAACGAAGAGGGAAGGTTTGTCTCTCCACGTGAAAAAGCAGGAGAGGGAAGCCACAGGGCGCGGGAGCAATGAAGGGGCGAAAGAAAAGAGAGAGCCAAAGGAATGGCAGGGGGGGGGGGTTCTGATCGGACCGCGGAAGGATCGGAAGGGGGGTGAGGAAGGGGGTACCTTGGTATAGGCGCCCCAGGAGAGCTCGGTCTCGATGACCATGACCACGATGCCGAACATGCCGAAGATGAGCGCGTAGTCGCTGAGGCGCTTCCGCTTCTCGAAGAGCGCCCGGCGGTGGCCCAACTTGTAGCCGATGTTCTGGTTCTTCTTCTTGCTGCTCTTGCCGCCGCCGTTGGTCTGGCTGCCGCCGCCGCAGGAGCCCGAGCCGTAGAGCGCCAAGTTGTTGGAGTTGTTGTGCTCAGGTTTGGAGACCACGATCTCCGGGCCGGCGGCGGCCGAGGCGCTGGGACTGGCGTGCGGCGGCAGGGGCGGCAGCGGGGGCTGGGGCGGCAGCGGGGGCTGGGGCTGCAGCGGCTGCGCCTCCGAGTCCAGCTGGTGGAGGTTCCGGCGGGACGAGCTGAGGTGGCTGAGCGGGCGCATCACGCCGCCGTTGTACCTGCAGCTGCTCATGGCTATTTCCGTGAAAGGGTTGCTCTCGCGGCGCGGCGGCGGCTGCTGTTGTTGTTGGGGCTGCTGGTGGGGCTGCGGAGGGTAGGAGTCAAGGTGGGGGGAGCGGGAGGGGGAGGAGGAGGGGGGCTGGCCGCCGCCGCCGCTGACACTGCTGTGGGGGCTGCTCGCCTGCTGAGGCGGCTGCTCGGGCTGCGCGCTGGGGCACGGCGGCGGGGGCCCGTGGCAGTGGTGGGGCTGCGAATCGCGGCGGGGCTGTCCGGGCGAACTGGCATGGCTGGAAGGGGTCAGCTCGCTCACGTGGAGCCGGCTGCCCGGGCGCGAAGTGGAGGAGGAGGAGGACGACGACGAGGAGGAGGAGGAAGCAGCGCAAGCAGCCGAGGAGCACGCGAGCGGCGAGGCGCGGGTCCGGAAGGCGCCCGAGAGGGGCGACGAGGCGCGGAGCAGCAGCGGCAGGTTCTCCCCCGCGCCAGCCGCAGCCCCGGAGTAAGCGCAGTGGTTGCACTGGAAGCAGGGGCTGGAGAGCTGCTGGTGGTGCTGGTGGTGCTGGTGGCGTCGGTGGTGCTGTTTCTCCTGACTGGGCTGCGGCTGGCAATGCGGGAGCCGCCGCCGCCGCTGCTGCTGCTGCTGCTCAGAGCAGAAGCCCGGCTGGAACTGCAATGGTGTTCCCATGTCAGAGCTGTTAAAGCTGCAGGAGGGCCAGGCGGTGGTGCACCCTGCGCAATGCGTTATGGTCGGCAGAGGGGAGCCCGGTGGCCGCCACGACGGGCCCATCCCGGCTCCCGTAGAACCCAGGCGGCGAGCTCCATTGGCTGGGCGCACCAAAACAACGGGCATCACGTCACCTGAAATTGGGGGGGGGGAGTGTGTGTGTGTATGTATGTGTGCGAGAGAGAGAGGGAGAGAGAGAGGAGCTGCGGCGTGAAAAGAAGAGGGGAGGGGAGAGGGAGGAAGGGAAAGACGGAGAGGATCCCTGTGCTGCGGGGGGGGGGAGCCAGCAAAGGGGGGGCGTGGGGTTTCTCTTCCCTCCTCTACCCCCTCCTGCTCTGGGGAGGGGGGGGATTCCTCTTGCCACCGCTGCCCTCCCACTGCAGGAGGGGAGCTGTCACACCAGCTGTCACCAACACCACCCGCTGCTCCCACAAATGGGCTGCTCAGAGAGGTAAGGGTTATTTTTCCCCCCCTTAGACCCCTCTTTTTTTCCCCCAATACTGGATTTGCTGCGGCGTTTGCACAAGGGTATCCCCTTCAAATAATTGCTCTGCAACTATTACCCCCCACCCCAAAATCGTAATTAATAAATACGATGCATTCCCCACCCCAGGGTAAGAAAATGGTGGTGCCCCACTTCCTCTCCCCCCCCACCCAAAGTCTGAATATTAATAATTTTACATGCTGTGGGGGAGTCCACGAGTTCCCCTCCCCCGGGTGGTGTGTGTGTGTCTGCAAGGGCGCCTGCTGAGCATGAGTGCGAATGGTCTTGAATGCGAGGAATCCCAGACCTCTGGGGAATGCTAGGAATCCTCTGACCAAACATCCGTGGGGTTCAGTGGAATCCCCAAGGTGACATTCTCCTTCTTCCGTGTCCGGGCCAGACGCGAAACTGCCACGACGAAGGCACCTTTGGGTGAGTTCATTCTGCAGAGTGTGAGAAAGATTAGCCGGCTACACCAGGTTGCCGTTACCAGGGTACCCCCCCGATTGTGGTTCAAAAACACCACAGCCTTGGAGGAGGCTCTTTCTATGACACCCCCTCCCCAAGGTGGAATGAGAACACATCGAAGCAAATGGGGAGGGGGGGCCAGGAAGGCGGTGGGGGTTTACTTTGCCCAAGGAGAGCAAACGGGGTTTCCTTCCAAAAGAACTGGCGCTTTGCCTGAGGCGAAGAATGCGTGTAGACTAGGGCGGGGAGGGCAATCCCCGGAGCAGCTAGTCTGAGGGGTGTTTTATTATTATTATTATTATTATTATTATTATTATTATTATTATTATTATTATTATTATTATTATTATTATTATTTGGGGGGGGGATGACAGAAATGTGAGAGCCTAAACGGCGAGCCAGAATAAAATAATTTTGTTTTATTTTATTTTATTTTTGTAAACCCAGTCCTCGAACCCTTGGCTCCGGGGCAAATCCCACTGCAAGCTAGGAAAGCCGTCGCAGGCGGGAAAGCCTCTGCAGAGGGCGAGGATTCCCGGCTCTGAACAAAGGGAAATCCCGGAATGCCAGTGAGAAAGGCGGTGTGCGAGCTCCTCCCTCTGCTCCGGGGAGAGAGAGAGAGAGAGGAGGCAGGGAAAGGCTTTGCCACTGAAGGGGGGGGGGAAAGGCTAACCCCTTTTACCTCGCGTGACTAAGGGCAAGAAAATTGCAGGTGGGAGGGCAGGCGATGGTTATCCCATTGCCCCCCCCCCGAAAGTGCCGCGCCCCAACGCCAGCTGCCTCATTTTAGGGCGTGGAAAGCAGCCCCCCCCTCTTCCCCAGGGTTGTGGAATGGCGCGGGGAAGCCCTGGCAAGCGCAGAATGGAGGGGAGTTCGCTGCCTGCTTGGCTAGGAGGGGCTGGAGAGGGTTTCCCTGAGAGAGAGAGCGCGCCGCCACTCGAGGACCGTGAGGCACCGCGTCCTTCGCCTGCAGCCGAGGGTGGGCGAGGGGGGGGAAGGCACCCTCGCGGCCGAGAGCCCTGGGAGCTGTCCAACAGCAACCTCGGTCAAGCCTTTCCCTCCCTCACCGCCCCTCACCCACCCCCTTCTGTGAGGGCTTCCCTAGAACCTCCTCCCGCGGGATTCTGCAGGAGAGACGAGCGGGCGCCAAGTGGGGGGGGATTGGGTGCTCCGCTGGGGTAGCCCAGCTTTTGCTCCCGCCAATTGCCGAAAAGGACCTATAAATACTCCACAGGCATACGTGTAGAGGGGCTAGATTAGAAGGTCGAAACCCGCAGCCAGTTTCAGGCTTCTCGTGAAGAAGCACAATCCAATTACTCGATAGCCTTTCCTACCCATTTGCCTTTTCTTATTCCTCTCAGTCCTTTATCAGTGGTAGGCTAAAGAACAGCAATGTCAACCTTACACTTTGTGAACCTGGGCATATTGTGATCAGGGTGGAGGAGGAGGTGGAGTGTAATTTGGAGTGTATAGTGTGCATGTATTTATTGCCAGGCATCAGCTTCCAACATGGAATTCGATTACAGTAAAACCTCATATAACACTAAAACCTGGTTCCACAAGTCTTGGTGTTATATGATTTTTAGTGTTATCTGATGCATGTTAAAATCCTATGGGATCCATAGAGATACATTGTAACCACACAGGCTTTAGCGGTTGTTATCTGAAGCATCCCATAGGATCTTAATGTTATCTGATGCAATTCTTCCCCCCAAATTCCTTAATGTTATGCGATTTTAGTGTTATTCGATACTAATGTTATATGAGTTATTACTGTATTTATGTTTTCACATTTCTATTATATTCAAACATACTTATGTTTTCTAATCCTGTCTTTTGTGTTTTTATTGGCTACCACAGGATGATTTTATTCTCATCATATATGTTATGGTGTGTGTGTGTGTGTGTGTGTGTGTGTGTGTGTGTTGAAAATGAAATAATCCATACATACACACCAGTGGTGGGATGTCAAAATTTTTACTACCCCACCATGATGTCATCACAGTGTGGGCAGAGCTAACATCGTAACATCATGACGTTGTGGGCAGGGACAAAGAAAAATTAAAAAATAATATAAAATAAAATAAAAATAAGTGCGCGCGGGCACACACACACACACACACACACACACACCTCAACCCACCCACAACACAAACCGTAAATAAATAAATAAAATAAAAATACATTAAAATACACCCACCCACAACACAAATCAACCAGAGCTTTTAAACCAGAGCTTAAAGCTTATTCTGGCTAATCTTTCTCACACTAGGTCAGATGGAAGGAACTACAGAATGAACTCACCACAAGATGGCTTCATTTTGGCACTTTTCAACTTTTCAACAGTTAAAGAAGTTAGGTGCTAAGTCTTTGCCTAACCAGTTCTCTAGGATATCTAGGGGAGCAGGCTTTAGGGAACTTCAGGCTAGCAGCTTCTCTTCCTCCTCCCCACTTGTGAGGACAGCAAGGAGGTCATGTATGCGTGCCAAGCACTGTAGGCGTGCATGCACACCAAGTGCTTGGTATGCATGCATAGTGAAAAGGTAAGCCCCGGAGGTGGTTCCCCCCAAAATCTGCAACCGGTTCTCCAGGACACTGGGAAAAATTACTACCGGTTCTGGAGAACTGGTGAGAACCTGTTACATCCCATCACTGATACACACACTCCATAACATATGAGAATAAAATCAAAACATATATGAGAACAAAATCAACATATATGAGAATAAAATCATCCAGTCATAGCCAATAAAAACACAAAAGACAGGATTAGAAAACATAAGTATTGTATGTTTGAATATAATATAGATGTGAAAACATAAATAATCGAATTCCATGATGAAAGCTGATGCCTGACAATAAATACATACACACTATACACTACAAATTACACTCCACCACCACCACCACCACCACCACCAACCTGATCACAATAAGCCCAGGTTCACAAATTGTTATGTTTACATTGCTGTTCTTTAGCCTACCACTGATAAAAGGACTGAGAGGAATAAGAAAAGGCAAATGGGTAGGGAAGACTATCTGTAATTGGATCTTCTTAACGAGAAACCTGAAACTGGCTCATTGACTGTGGGTTTCTACATTCTAATCTAGCCCCTCTAGACTGCTACACACACACACACACACACACACACACACACACACACACACACACACACACACACACACACACACACACACACACACACACACACACACACACACACACACACACACACACACACACACACACACACACACACACACATACACCATAACATACATGATGAGAATAAAATCATCCAGTGATAGCCCATAAAAATACAAAAGACAGGATTAGAAAACATAAGAACTGTAAATGAATTTTTTTAACCCAATGGAGTAGATATTTGGGTATACAAATCATTCAGATTTTGTTTACAAATAGCCCGTCTTGGTCTATCAAGGACACTATTTTAACATTACTCGAATTTATTGCCTGGAAGAAATTCTGTAAGGTGACTGGATACCCTTGTGCTGTGTCAGTTAAAGCTTACCTAATGCATCCTATGCCAATTTTGTTTCTAATATGCCACTAAAAACATACATTGCACAGAATTTCTGATACTGCCTTTCTATTATAACAGATTAAACGAGGCTGCAGTACCATTATGGTATAACAAGAGTACAACATGGTAATAATAAGGAAATAAGGTTTAAGAATGCACTGGTTACCAACCGGTATGCCTCTGGGTGCAATTAAAGGTGCTTGTTTTCACCTTTAAATCCCTACATGGTAGTGGACCAGATTACCTAAGAGACCACATCACCACACGGCTATCTGCCCATCTCATGAGAGTGGACCAGAGGGGCTCTCTAAAGGTACCATCTGTAAGAGAGGTTCACCTCTCCAGTATGAGAAAGAGGGTCTTCTCCCTTTGAAACCCCCTGCCAAGGGACCTTCGTCTTCAACCAGAACTGCTAGTTTTTAGGAAAGGGCTGAAGACATGGCTGGCCTGGCAGGTGTGGGGAGCTGATAGAGGAACAGCTGCCACCCTCAATTGGTTGCTATAAACCTGCTAATCATGACCCCAATTTTTAGGTTTTATCTGTCTATTTTTCTGTTTGCTGTGAAGATTTTATAATAGATTTTATGATATGTTTTATGTAAGGTTTTTAATGGTATGTGGGGTCTTTTATGCAAAGTGATGTGCAATTTGATTGTGAACCGCCCAGAGTCGCTTTGGTAAATGGGCAGCCATACGAATCTAAATAATAAATAAATAAGTTAGATCCCATGCTTAAATCCTTACTCTATATGTTTGAGACCAGTTATACAACCAAGCTGAATTCAGGCACATTAATACAGTCAACCTAGTCTAACCTACAAAGATCCTGTGCTTTAGATTTTTGGAGCTTATTATAACTGTGATATTGATATTCCTAGAAATTGCAACTTTTCACAAATTTGGTGATTGAAGTATAATGAAAAATCTCCTTTAGAAGCTATGTTATATAAAAGGTCCTTTTTTTCTTTAAATAGTAAAACTTACAATGTTGCATAGGTTTACAGTTTAAAATAGAAACATTTTATGAATGTTTCAATCATTTCCCCAGTAAATGGGTTTGGAAGAATTAAATATTCCAACAATTGTGGTTTTTTTAAAAAATCTATGGATATTTTATTGGGAAAGAAATATTCCAAGAAAGAAAATGAGGTAGTCAATGGCAGATTTGCAGCTTCATTGAAAATCTACTCCAGGAGTACACTAATGATCAAAAGATTCATATGACAGGGACACTCCCACTTGGTGAATAGAAGGGAAACAGTGAAATAGGATCACTGCCATTAAGTAATTGGATTTCTGGGATCCTGTTTCCTGAAATTCAATTCCACAGCAACCCTAAAGATTGGCTGCCAGTTTTTTCTCTCTTTTTTTGCCCCCATTGTCTTCCAGTGACTAATTCGTTTTAACAGATCCCAAAGAAAATTTAATGGGTAAGCAAACTTTTTTTGTTTATTTGGCTTTTTTGCTTAAAGATTGAAAAAGACTCAAAACCACAAAGCATGTAATGTAATACAGCTATGACATTCGTAATGTCTAGTGCTATGTCCTGACTTGAAACCCCAGAATTAAGGCATATAGTGGAAATCAGTCCTGCCCAATTTTTAATGCACAAAATACTCCTGATAAATTTATGTAAATTACATGTTTGGTTCTCTTAAACCCACCCACCCCCCAAAAAATCATGAAATGGTAAGCTATATCTGTGCAATCAGTATTTCAGCCTCATTGCAAATGAGCCTTGCTATGTTGCTTGCACAAATCCAGTAATGTTGAAGGCAGTCTCGTTGCAGATTATAAAGAACAGATTACAAGATTCTTATAATAACCTGAAAATCAGAGTTATTCCATTTAATGTTTGAGTATTTAAGTGGATTGGTGCAATCCATGATATTAGAGTGATTTTTGAAAGATGGCATAGTCTACCTTGTTAATTAACTGGGTTTGAAGTACTGTACTCTTAATTTATGTTTGATTCCCCCCCTCCCCAAAAAAAACCCCTTAAATATATTGGATTGCAGCCTTAGAGAGTGCATAACATCCCTTTCTGGGAACAAATTCCATTGAATTTGATGGATTTTATCTTCATGTTAATATGCGGGGGATTCTGTTCTATATTTTAACATTACAATTTAAATACAATGTAAAGACCTAAATTTCTTCATACATGTAAGGATCAGTGAGATTCTCAGAGATTTATTTTTAACTAACTAACTAACTAGCTTGAGCCACGAAAACTAACAATAAAAATATAGCAGTTAGTCTTTAAAGTGCTACAGTGGTTTTTTTTGTTTGTTTTCTGATATGCCTGAACCACAGACTAATATGGCTACTATTCCAAAAAAATTAACTAACTAACTAACTAACTAACTAACTAACTAACTAACTAACTAACTAACTAACTAACTATACATACATACATACATACATACATACATACATACATACATACATACATACATACATTAAAAAAAAAAGAATTAAGAGCTTCCTTGTTCTGACAGATTTCTCAAGCAATCTGTGTCTTGGAATAAAAACATCCATACTCGGTATGGTGGATTAAACTGAATTTCAGTTCCAACTACAAGAGACCTGTTTAATAAGATTTCCATGAGTGTTGACTAACAAATATCTTCATTTCAGTTGGTGTACTCTAGGTGGATACCCAGTGTGATGTAGTGGACAGAATGATGAACCTGAATTGGAATCTCTGCTCAGTCATGGGAAATCACTGGGGGCATGGAACTGCTAAAAACACTCCGTAAATATCTCACATTGAAATCTTTATTAGGGTTATAATAAGCCAGCTCACACCTGACAATTCAGAACAACACTAAGTGAGACAAAACCTGTTGTAGACCAAACCTGAACTTGCAGATCAAAACAAGACAGCATTTAATTCTACACTCAAGGAGCAATTTGTAACACTGACAAAAGGATCGGTACTACATCAGTGCTTAATTCATAAAAGGAATAATAAAATCTTAATTTTTTAAAAAAATTACATGCTTCTGTTTTATTTTCATCATCCACTATTTTTCATTAAAATCCACCTGCATCTTTATCTTCTTTTCAATTACTGTAGGTTTTATTAGCAAATAAGCATGTTTACATAGTTAGATCTCTTTTGCTTATACTGTACTTCTCTTTCATTTGAATTGCTTGTTGTCTTGCAAAAGAACATAAAAGTTACACACAGAGAGACACATACAGTATTTTGTTGTTCAGTCGCACAGTCGATTCTGACCCTTTGCGACCCCATGGACCACTGTCCGCCAGGCACTTCTGTCCTCCACCATCCTCCTCAACTTCCTCAGCTCTGTGCCCATTGTGTCTACAATACCCATTTTTCTTTTGTCTTTATATACACTTGTTAACAAGTCTTATTGAACTCACTAACGCTTATGTCTGAGCTAACATGTATGAGGTCTGCATTATAGATAGTTAATAGAGTTTTTTATTGAACATCTAAAAGACACTTTATATAAAGTGGTTTTTATTTTAATTTAACATCCACTGCACAATCAACTAAATCCCTTGTGTAATGTATTGACATCTTATGCTTTCAAATTACTGTAATTTTTTTGGTTTGCTTGTAGCTTCTGGAATATTTCACGAATTGGATGGTAACTCATTAAGCCAGCAAATGCTGTAAGATGCCAATATTTAACATAAAAGGTCATTCTAATTCCCAAAATGTTAATAGAAAGTTGGGTTAAGTTAAATTATTTAACTTCTTTGAATTCTGTAGCCCTTTGTTTAAAATAAAATAACTTTTACCCCCACCTGGCAGAGATTTTTTTTAAATTATTTTATGCACAGTGTCTATATTTTTATGTTTGCATTGCCATATGAAGGAGAAGTATCACTCCTGGGAACCTTGACAGTATTCTTCAGCTCATTAGCTATGTCAACAATTTTAGATAGGGTCCCACAGGTTCTTCCATAAGGACAAGAGAAACTGCTGCCAAAGAAATGTTGATACCTTCAAAAGTCAAATTGGCCCAGGCAGATTTTACAACCTATGATGGGATTGGAAAGGGTTTAGAGAACAAGCAGTTGGCCTCCATTCTCCAAGCAGCTTGCCTGTATTCTCATAGTAGTACAGTAGTTCCTTTTCATGCTGCATGGTGCCTGTGTCCACCGCTATAGCATACCAGCAACGAGCCTCCTCATTGCTTCTTCAGCAATAAAATTTTACAAGGCCAGGGTGCTAACCCAACCCCCAACTCTCTATATTCTCTTAGTGCACATAAAATGGAAAATTAGCCTCCAATTCAAAGGAAAAAAGTAAGGGGGGAGGGTTGATATCCAACCATCTTTTTTTTATCTTCTGGAATTTAAAAAAAATGTAATTTTATGATGATAATAGCATTTATTATAGGACACACGGAAGATGTCTAAAAGATTTGTTAGTGTCTATAACTTATCCGAGAAGGTGCAAAATTATGAAACATAATTTCAGGGTTACCTTTTCAACAACAACAACAACAAAAATGAAATGGCTGATCTTTGTGTTGCCATGTTGGTTCTGGAATTTACAAAATAAAAATATGGGAAATTATGTGTTTTGGTTCTGTTGACAGATGAAACTGGCAAGATGGAGCTTTCATTAAATGTTATTTTTCATACTACATTAATAAAGCTGGTATTGCATTAAAGGGTATGCAATATTCTCCAGAAATGGCTGGATACCAGCTCTGCAAGACGACGTTCCTGGCATCTCCAGTTAAGCAAAACTGAGACTTGGCAATGTGATAAGTCATTTGCCTGAGATCGTAGAGAGCTAGTGTGCTTCAAAGCAGAGAATACTAGGATTAGATATTCTCCGATTGAAAATCATACCTCTCGTTAACTTCTTCCCTCCATCTCCCATAGAGGTAATGAAATCAAAAGCAAGACAGGGTTCTTCTGTGTCTTGGTCAGATCTGAAACTGTCAAAATGAAGCCACCTTTTGGTCAATTGATTCTGCAGTTCCTTTCATCTGAACTAGTGTGAGAAAGATTAGCTGGCACAAGTTTGCCAATGCCCAGGGTATGCCTAATTGTGGTTCAAATATACCACAATCTTCAAGGAGGCTTTTTCTGTGTATCCCAAGACAGTGTTGATCTACGTAGAAAAAAATCAGAGATTCTCTGATAGAAAAATACATTTGATCTGGAAATAATTAAGCATTATACTCTTGTGGCACTGATGTTCTGCTCTTACTTGCAATCTGTTGGACATGCATCACACAGAGAGAACAGGTACATAAATTTATTTGCTTCCCCATACAAATGTCTGTTTTTCATGTAATCTTTACTTTTTTTAAAGTAATGGATTACAGCAGATTCTAGAAAGCTGAAACTATGCCTTCTGAGGGCAGAAACTGTGCCCAGTTGAAAGGTGCACAAACCAACATATGAAAAGAACAACAATGGCACCTCCACACAAAATGAGGCTCTATCTAAGCTCCCTGAAATGCTACTATTTATTTATTTATTTATTCATATTTATATTGCCGCCCACTCGCCGAGGCAACTCAGGGCGGCTTACAGTCAAAACAGCAACAGTACAATAAAAATTATAAAATATAACCTCACAAAATACAACCAAACCAGAACACAGACTAACTCCCCTCAGGCCGTTGTTGTGGGCCCAGAGGAGTGGGCAAGGTCCTCAGCCGCCTGCCAGGCCATGGAGTCTTCTCCCTCAGACTGTTGTTGTGGGCCCAGAGGAGGGGGCGATGTTAGCCACTGCTAGGCCATGGAGTCTTCTCCTCAGGCCGTTGTTGTGGACCCAGAGAAGTTAGAGTGCATACATTGCTCACCAAGGTAGACAGCATGATTGAACTTGAAATAAGCCATGCTAAACTGCCTACCACTATGGGTGAGTTAATCCTCGGCTGTTAAAAACATGTTTATTTGCAAATACAGCGTTTCAATTAATAGCAAGTCTTACAGAAATGGAGTGTACCAGACTATATTTTTATCGGAATTATTAGTCCTTCAGATCCTTACATATGGATTTAGGTACTACAACAATCATTGTTTCCCAGAAAAAGTGATATTAACATACTATCTGCTGCTTTGGCAAGGAAAGAAGCAAGAGGCTGATGTAATAGCCAATACAGTTACAAATTAGCAAGGCTAATGAGGATAAGAAAATATTTGAAGTTCTTTAGGACAAATCTTACATATAACTGAAGGGATGTTACCCTAGCTGCCAGCATCATATTTTAATCAACAAGAAGGTTGCTGGCATATTACTAGCCTTGGCTGGACTGAAGGGATTAAAATTACAAAAGGTGTTCCAAGGCTAATGCAGTAAATATGGGATATAAATTGCCTTTGAATCTCCACCAGCTCAAATTTAGGCATGTCTGCACTTCCATGGCATACACTCACTGAAGTACACTAGTACCTTGGATAGTGTTATGACTTGGTTCCACAAGTCACAACGTTATCCTGTTTTTAAAGTTGTGTGATTCATTGGTCGCACAATGTTTTTTTTTAAACCTGCTCCTTTTCCAAAGAGGAAAAGGGACAGGGGCTCAATCTGATTTGTTTGGGGAGAGAAAGTGCCCTCCCTCCCCAAGCAAACCAGTGGTCCCAGGGTGAGGTAGCCCTTGGCTTGCAGAAGGAACATGCATTCCCTCTGCAAGCAAAGGGCAGTGGGCACTTGGGTTGGGGGTTGAATGGACACATGTGCCCATTCTTTCCCCCAACCCAAGCACCAATTGCAGTGTGGGATCAGTGCTTGGGTTGGGGGTTGAACTGGCATGCACACTAGTTCACACACCCCCAACCCAAGCACTGATCCCATCACATCGGTCCCCATCACTGTGCAAAGCCCATAGACTTTGCTGCAGTTGAAAAAGTCCAGGGGACTTTTTCAACTGCAGTGAAATCTATGGGCTTCACAGAATGATGGGGACCAATGCATTCTTTCCTCCTAACCCTTCCAGAAGTGGAAGGGGTGGCGGATGGGCCAGTGATAGTGGCAGAAACAGCCGCGGGGGCATCATAAAAAATGCCCCCGTGCCTGTTTCTGCCACTGCCAATGGTCCGTCTGCCACCCCTTCCACTTCTGGAAGGGTTAGAAGGAAAGATGGCATCAATCCCTGTCATTGTATGAAGCCCATAGACTTTGCTGCAGCCGAAAAAGTCCCCCAGACTTTTTCAATTGCAGCAAAGTCTATGGGCTTTGCAGAATGACGGCCCCCTCCTCTTCTGAAGCCCCCCTCTGCCTGGATTGCCATTTGGCAATCCAGGTGGGTGGGCTCCAGAAAAGGAGGATCACCCAAGCCCCTCTGAAGCCCCTGCGCCAGTAATCTACAGTACCTTTGCTTTTGCGAGGCTTGTGTTGCAAAACCAATGGTACATTACCAGCGGAGATCTAAGCCTCAACAGGCAAAGAAAGCCCAGTGGAATTGAGGCTGGGCTTTCTCTGCCTGCTGAGACTTAGATTTCCGCCAGTAATATACAGTACCTTTGCTTTTGCGAGAGAAGCCTTGCAAAAGCAAAGGTACATTACCGGAGGAGATCTAAGCCTCAATCCCACTAAGCCTCAATCTCCAGCCAGGCAGAGAACAGCCCAGCTTGATCGCAGAGAAAGCATGCAGCATGGTTGGGAAGCTGACTGGGGACTCCCGGGTCAGCTTCCCAGGCACACTGGTTTGTTTGGAAGGAGAACGGGCTCGATCTCCCAACCAAACCTGCAGTCTGAGCTTCGGTAGATCTCTGTCCCAAAGCCCAAAGGGCTGGTCTCTAGCCTGTGGGCTTTGGGGCAGAGATCAGTGTCATGGAATTTGATGCAAACATATGCATCGCACAACGTTATCTTAACGTTGTGTGATGCAAATGTTTGCCTCAAATCCCCCGACGTTATCCGATTTTAGCGTTATCCAAGGCAAATGTTATCCGAGGTACCACTGTATTAGAATTATTAACAGGTATAAACCCAATATGTCCCATTCATTTAACAAGTCTCCTTTAGCTGGAACTTATATGTATTAACTTATATGTACTAATTAGAGATTAATTTGGAAAGCACCATAGGCAGAACATCCATTCAAAACAAATTTGAAAATATTTCTTGCTCAGAGAAGTTGCTGTTTTGTATAATGTAGTCTAATTTCTCAAACATGGATGGTTCGTATAGTATTCTATCATAACTCTGTATATGAATATCTGTATATGAATATGTATCATATAATACTACCTGAAATTGACTTGACATTTTAAGTAAATGGCAGTACAGTATCTTGTTGCATCACATGATTGCAGAACAATTGTATGAACATTCCACTCATTCCAGCATTGTCCCCTTACAAGTGCAAGTACACAATGCTTATGAGTGATTGGGTGTGCAATCAGTTCTGCAGCCAGATCAGGAAATGTTTACACTAATGCTGATATGCTCTAGAACAGTGTTTCCCAACCTTTGGTTTTGGACTTCAATTCCCAGAAGCCTAAGTCAATCCCCCAAAGCACTGATCAGCCAATGTACTGATTTAGACTTCTGTGAATTGAAGTTCCCATGTGGGGCATTGGCATTCCCCACATTGGGAACCACTGCTCTAAAAGGAACACTGGTCATTGTTTCTTCTAAAAGATGATTATTTCGTTCAATTGTATGCTGAATTCCATATTTAAAAATTAACTTGAAACTAATTAAATGATATTAGTTTCAATTAAAAAAATATTGCTACTCAAGACTCAATGAATTGATGATTCTTAAGTGTTAGTCATTAAAAAGTTCTTCTATTGCACAGCAGCATATATGTGAATACTTTACATTTTTGGTTTTTAACTGCAAGTGGAATGAAATCTATGGTTGCACCTGAATATGGATCTGTCTTAATACCTATAGGTATCTGCCAAACCTGCTGCAAATAATATTTTCTGTAATAAAAATGAGTCTGTTTTCATAAGAGCCAGTTATGTAATCATATCTTCCATTTTGTGGTGGAAAAGATCATCTTAATATAAATTGTCTCTCTTTTCCCTGACTTTTTGATGCAAATGATACCCTGTTCTTCTTTATTAATGACCTTTCTGCTGTTCATGGTGGTGGTTGAATTGGGCTTGTAAGGATAGTGATGTGATATGAATAGTCTTGGTGTAGAGAGATTACTGATAATTTGAGAGAAATTATTCTCTTAAATACTTGATTCTCCCAATTCAAGGTAGAATGATTTCAACTCATTTGTATCATTTTATTCCAGTTGTTTGTAACTGAATAACATTTAAATACAAAAGGCTATTTTACTTTGTTCACATTTGGAACCAGGCAATTAAAACTAAGATGTAGGTATCACGGTAAAATAATCTAGAAAAGGGTTTCCCAACTTTGGGCCCCCAAGTGTTCTTGGACTTCAATTGCTAGAAGCCCAAATTAGTACACCTGCTAGTGAAGGCTACTGGGAATTGAAGCCCAAGAACATCTGGGGGGCCAAGGTTAGGAAACCCTGGTCTAGAAGCTTGTTTCAACTTGTGCCTATTTTTAATTTGTCTAAGGTCAATTTAATAATAATTGTGTCCTGTCAAGTCAATTCTGGCTTATGACCACCCTTTTCAGAGTTTTCAAGTAGTGAATACACAGAAGAGATTTACTGTTCCCTTCTTCTGGAATACACTGGAACTGTGCAGCTTGCCCATGACTATAAAGGCTGGCTCTTCTCCCAGAAAGCTGAGTAGAGAATGAGATTCCCAATCTCTGGTTCTTCAAACAGATACTAAATAATTGAGCTATCCAGCCCTAATGTCAATTTATGTCTTACTAATAATTTATGTCCTCCGGCCAACCTAGTAGTTCAAAAGCAATAAATTACAAATAGATAAATAGGGGCCACTTTGTTGGGAAGGTAAAGAGTGTTCCATGCACTCCAGTATCTAGTCATGACCACAGAAATGTCTGCATATAGTGCTGGCTCTTTGGCTATATACATAGATGAGCACTGAACCCTAGAGTCGGATACAACTGGCTTTCGAGTGAGGGTGACCTAATAAAAGAGTCATCATGCACCAGCATATCATTTATATGTTGATAATTTTTGGAAACAGATTTTAGGATTAAACTAGTGGTATGCCACTTCTATTACAACTATTGCTTTTCTATTTCTTTCTTTAAGTTCTTTAGAAGCCATGTCTGAAAATGCTAACTCTGTGTTACTCAGTTGTTTCAAATTCCTTATTGTCTGAAAGATTTGGGAAAGCATAAAATTACATGGAGAATACAACATCCAAGTTGCAACATCCTATTTATATACTAAAAGGCAATTTCAGTCTAAGGCATTGTGGCATTAAATAATGAACTGATATACAGTATTCAATTTCATCCCATCTCTTGGTTGTCAGTTCTAAATAAAATTATTTAAAAGAAAAAAAGCTTGCAGTGTTCTGTATAAGTGTCAGGACTGTCAACTTCAAGAGATGCAGCTGTTAAATGATTGCCAGTTTAGAAGTATTTTCCAGCATTTCCTCATACTCATTACTAATTCAATGGAGTCACTTTTGCTCTGGCAAGTTCTCTCTTCATGGTTCAAGGAGAAAATATGTCTTGAATAATTTGTGCCATCATACTGATTTTTATGTTTTAAAAGTTAGATTTTAGTGCTTGAAAAATAAAGGTTTTCTGTTGGCTCAGTGGGCCATTTTTTTTAAGTCTACAGAGGAAAGGCTTGGCTAAATATATTCAGAAAAAGAATGCCTGCATGATACCACTCTAGTCTTACTGTAAATGGCTTTTAAGGCTGCTAAGAAAAAAAGTCAGATCACAAGCAGTTCGTATAAAAAAATTTATTCATGCAATAAAAAGAAACATAGTTGGCTCATCCTTTACTCACAACTGACTGTTATGTTAAAGGAAATGATTTAATTGTACTCTCCCTATTAATTTTGCTGCTTGAATTTCATTAAGACTGCCATTTATTTACTGAGGTTTAAAACATGTGAATGTTTCCTTGCCACAAGCCAGCATATCAATGCACTTAACTCAGAAAGTGCATAACATAATTTATTTAATGTATCTCTCAATTTAATCAATGCTACTATAAATTCGAGTGGCAGGGAAAGGCAAGTTACTCAATAGTATTGCCCACTATTTTGTGACCTTGAATTGGCCTTGTAAGGATACTGTTGTAATATGAAGGGATAACTGGTGAAAAATACTTCTGTTGTGGCTGCAAATCTGGTTCCAGAAGCACATTAAAATCCTAAACCTGCACTGCACAACAATGATTTTGCTACTGGGGATAAGATACAGTAATACCTCATATAACATTAGTATCGAATAACACGAAAATCGCATAACATCAAGGAATCTGGGGGGAAGAATTGCATCAGATAACATTAAGATCCTATGGGATGCTTCAGATAACAACCGCGAAAGCCTGTGTGGTTACAATGTATCTCTATGGATCCCATAGAGGATCAGATAACACTAAAAATCATATAACACGAAGACTTGTGGAACCAGGTTTTAGTGTTATATGAGGTTTTACTGTATATGATTTACGTGCAATTGAGTGTGCTGATTCTAAATCTGAACTCAGAATTTGCTTATCACATACAGATTTTACGGTGTGCTGTAGCTGTTCAAATGGTCGGTAATTGGGTAATGTATTTTTACATGGGAATGTTATAACAGTTGCAGCTACCTTTGTGCCTGCTGCCGCCTCCTCAGCTGAATCACATCTCCTGGTGGCATGCATGTTCCAGCAGAGGCTGGGCAAGTCAGTGAGCTGACATCAGTAATAGGTATATAAGATGAGATGGACCAAGGGCTTGTCTCTACTGTGAAACCATCTTATTAGATTGTACAGCTATGCCATAGTGAGTCTGTTTCGAGCTAAAGATGAGTAGGCACCGCTGTGTTAATAAACCATACAATTTTTGCTACATTTGTAGCAAATATACCCTAAGTGATCAACATAAGAACCTAAACAAGAGGATGAGATTTGCTAACCTCCTAGCATCCTAGGCAGAATCGGGCTTCAGATTTGGATTCAGCCCACTTGATTTAATATAGGACACATGGATTAGACCAAGTAGCAGACAATATTTTTTGTGATGGAGTGTTATTAAGGGAGCCTGAAAAGGAGTGAAATTTATGATTAATCACTCATTTGTGATATAATCAACTACCCAATACTAAAACTTTCCTTTTTCCTCTTTTCTCGATTAAATTGTAAATATCACACAGGGAAATAGATTGCATTTTGGACTTCTTTTGGAGTGGTCCAGCGTGACCTGTTTGTTGGTGATCACACAATGTACAGGAAACTGTTCCAACCTGACCCTGATATGACTTGGCCAGACTGTTTTGTTCCAGCTATTGTATTTTGGGGCAGGGCTGGAACAATTCACTAGCATATGGAAAGGTCACTTTCAGGGAAATTGTTCTTTGTAAAACAACCCTTTCCATTGTGATTAGATGCATGCTTTCCTGAGGCCTGCTCACATCCTAAATTTGTTCTAATAAGAGTGGTTTCTTGAAATCATGCAATGTCCAGCCTAAGCTACCTATGGATTCATATTCTCCCTGAATCTGGCTATAGGGAGACTTCACATCGGTTACTGTTGAACAGTAACTGTGTCATATACTTCAAGGAGTAGAACACAATCCTTGATATATTTTATTCCTAGAAAGTTAGTCTGTAGAACTTTGTGGGACTTATTTCTAGTTAAACATACTTAGGACCAGGGTTTAAAAGACTATTAAGATGTCTCTTTACAGTGCTTGGAATAACTTTACCAGTAACATGTATTAAACAGCAAGGAGAATCAGTGCTATAATCTTCCATAGTTAGATACTTCTGGATCAAATTACTGTACAGTACTGTACTTCCTTTCAGGCCACTGGGGACTACTGCAACCCGCTTTCTACTGTTTTTTTTTTTAAAAATAGTTTCTAAAATATTTATGGGAGATTCTTCTTGTTTTATTTACTTCTTCCACAGTAGAACCTTGTTACAGTAGTATGAAAAAAAATGACAAGTTCAGGGAAATTTATGTACAAGTGAAAAACACATAACTTGGAAATAGAAAATGAGGGGGTTAAATAGCTGTGATCTTACTGTCTTTTAAATTCTGCATTCTCTGGTACAGTAGAAGGAATTTGTATGGTCAATTTGATGTAATTTCTACAGTGGAAGGAAGATGTTGTAGTAGTTTCTCTGAGGTAAGGCTCACTAATAGCAGTGATTGTAGAATATTTTTCTTTTTTTTAGCTAAAGTGTTTTGGGGTTTTGTGTTGCCATTGCAAATGGCAACAGCAGCATTTGATCTTACAACACCCCTCCATTTTGTCTTCCTGAAAATCCTTCATGCCTAAAGTCATTTTATGGCATGCAGATGTTTAGGGATCGCAGCCTGTACAAAAAGGGGATGAAGAACATTTGAAGGAAATTTTGCAAAGTAGCTTGTTCATTCTGTGGAAGTAAGAAGAAACTTCAGGTATTTCCTCAGGAAACAAAGCCTTCAAAAATGTGGGTCTCTCTGTAATTGTCATTCTTCAAGATTCAGCTTTCCCCCCCAAGACTTCTCAAATGTTAACTTTCTGAGGGATGATTGTAGATTTATGTTGTTTTTATTTCAGACTACTGTACTCCTTCCCCACATGCTAGAGTGTCTTATTCTGTTCTAAAACAGAAGCAGATATACTGCTGTAGTAACATCTGTCCTTCATTTTCCTTCTTCTATTTCAGTCTCAGGATACTTTAGAGTAGGGGTGCCCAAACTACGGCCCAAGGGCCAGATCCAGCCCCAATTCATCCAGCCTGCAAAGCCCTTGTCACCCCCTGAACCACGTGCCCTGCCCGTGGCCCAAAATGTTTGGGCACCCCTGCATTAGAGGAGTTTTTTTTTTATACCGTTTGATGCTGTATTTGAGCTTACTTTTCCATTGTGAGGTGTATGAAGTACTCTTCCTGTCACAGATATTACTGTCACTGTGCAGCTTCATAGACTGCTCTCACTTTTGGATCTGAGAAAACCCCATGGGAGGAATTGCCGCATGATGTCTTTCCTTGATGTTTAAGTGAAAAGGGGAAGAGGCTTCAGGATACCATGAAATGACTGTTCAATAACAGGTTAAATCATCAGCCATTTCATAGGTAAGATGAGTGCAAGAAGAAGCATGAGCTCCAAAACATGAGAAGTTCCTTAAAATGTTTTTCTTTGAAAAACCATTTCTTTTTCCTCCTCCTTGTCATTATATGAAAATGGTTGAGAAGAAATGTGGAAGACATTTGTGGCACACATTAGTTGAAAAAAACAGCTTAATGAACATTTCATGATTACTTTGCTGAAGCACAGGCTACATAGTTCATTGTTCTTCCAGCTTTGTTGCACTTGTTTTATTGTACAGATGAGGCGAAGAAAGAACCGTATATGGCATTAATAATGATGCTGTACCATGTGTAGGAAGAGAATAGAAATATTTTGTTGGAATTACTGCTACATGTAAAACATAATAATATTGACTTCTATTGATTTATTGAGGCTTGCTTTTGGCTTTTGTATTGCAAGGGAGAGTTAAAATTGCCATACAAGACTGTAGTTCATTATATTCCACTTCACTTTGAGGCATCAACTCCATCCCGGAATGTATTTCTAAATATTAAATTCTTTGCTTGATTGTAAAATACATTTTGTGATGCCGCTTTTATTAAACTTTAGTCCATCCCTTGGCAATGCTACATATTGGCCATGATGACATATACCTTAGCTACATCCCATTAGAACTACTGTAATGTGTCTTCTGTGGGATTGCTTGTGAAAAGTGCTCAGTCTTTAGCCTGCAGACTAAAATTCCTTGACTCTCTTGCTATAACAGCTTCACTGGCCTCTGATCTATTTCTGAGTGCAACTGAAAGTACTGATGAGAACCTACAAAAGTATTATATCTTGAAACCAGAGTATTTTTCCATATAAACTTGCCCAAGTTTAAATCTCCAGATTTTGAGGGGGATTTCCTTTGGTCCTCGCATCATAAAAAGCATGTTGGTTGGAGAAGTGAGATAAGGCTTTCTCAAAGGTCACTCTATGTTCTGGAGCCCTCTCTCAAGAATAATTGCCCTAGCCCAGTTTGTGTAATCTCTCATTCAGCATGCAAAGATTTCCTTATTCAGCCAGATCCCTGGCATGGAAACTGGATTTTTGTGGAAGGAATGCTTTGGCTGTTTTTGTACAGTTGTTCTTTTTATTGATGTGTTTCAACTGTTTAACACTCATTTTATATTTAATTTGTTTTTATTTTAGTTTTCCACAGTAAGCTACTTTAAGCAGGGTTTGTTTTTTGTTTTGTTTTTTTGCAAAAGGCAGGACATAAATTTTATATGTAAATAAATGTTACTAAATACTGTAAATAGAATCTCATTTAGCTGTAGGGAAATGGTAAGGTAACTGCATTGGAAACTGGATGCCGCACGTTCAATCTCAGCATCTTGATTAGAGGTTTTTAGATAGCAGGGTTTACTGCTAAAAAGCAATATGTAGTATACTTAGATTTTAATTTTGGGGTGTGTGTGATATTAAATGATAAATTTAAAAATATAAATAATTACATTTAATTTAACAGAAACAAAGGTGCTCAATGTGAAAGATAAACCTATTAATGTTAAAAACCCATTTTTAACATTAATAGGTTTATCTTTCACATTGAGCACCTTTGTTTATATATTTTTTAACCTAATCAAGACCTAGTAAATGTAGGTGAAGTCTTCCTCAGCAAATTGTCTGTGGCCTCTGAATATGGTCTTACTTTATTTACCTTTTTCCTCCCCTGGGACTGAAACATATGAAAATGTGAGGTGAATTTTAAATAGGTGGCTGCATTTGCAGAAGCATTAAGAGTAAATTGTTTTTTATACATTTGAGGGCTATTCAAAACCGTCCAAGATGCTGTACAATTATCAGTCCAGGTCTTGAAGATTAAAGTGGGTTTCTAAATCAATCTGGCTCATGTTAGCTCTTCTTTTCCTAATCTGTTTGTTAGTTTATTCTTTTCAATTTATTTCTAAACCATCCTCCTGGTAAATATATTGCTCTGGTCAATTTATAACCAAAGAATAAACAGTAATAAAATGAGAAATACGTATACATAAAAATACAATTACAAAGCAATAAAAACAATACAACTGGCAGCAGCATTCCATGACAATCTAACATGATTCTCTTTTCCTGTGAGTCTTATCTTCTCATAATATGTCCAAAGTACAAAACCTCCTTTAGCTTCTAGTAAGAACCCACTTATTTTATTTTTTTGTAATCTGTGTTATCAGTTAAACTATTCTCAATCACCACATTTCACATTATTCATTTTCCCCCATCAGCTTACTTTTCTATCCCATTCTTGTTATCTTTATTTAGTAATTGGCAATACCACAGTCTGAATTATCTCTAGACTTTGATTCAGTATCAGATATTTCCTCTCTTAGTTTTTCATTTTTGTCCTTTTTAATTTTTTGACTTGCACTGGAAAGGAAATGGTTTAGCACATTAGGATCTTATGTTAGGTGAATTTCCCCCCAACTTCCATTGTGCAGGAATTTAAATATTCACAAGGCTGTCCTAGTGACCATCATAACATCATGACCAAGCAGGTGTGCATCTAGGGATTTTCATACATCAACACCTGTTGTTTGTACCTCTTCTCCTCAACCTAGCTGAAGTTTGAAAACAATGTTCTTGAGCATTCATGACATTCATGCTACAGAGATCTGAAGAATAATAAATCTTTCACCATGCTTTCCAAGCTTAGATAATATTTCCAAAGCAGTGATTTTATATCCCCACATGGCTGTCTAGTAATCCTTTTGTAGGTTTGTATTATGTGAGAAGATATTCACAAGGCTGTCCTAGTGACCATCATAACATCATGACCAAGCAGGTGTGCATCTAGGGATTTTCATACATCAACACTTGTTTGTACCTCTTCTCCTCAACCTAGCTGAAGTTTGAAAACAATGTTCTTGAGCATTCGTGACATTCATGCTACAGAGATCTGAAGAATAATAAATCTTTCACCAACCTTTTTTATCTTCTTGTAAATTAATTAAATTCCTGCACAATGGAAGTTGGGGGGAAATTCACCTAACATAAGATCCTAATGTACCAAACCATTTCCTTTCCAGTGCAAGAATTGCATATTGATTTATACATTCATTTAGAAGCTGATTTGGAATACAGTACAGTACTGTATTTGAATCTGCTTGTCAGTGAGAAGTGGGCAATTGAATTTTTTGAAGGTCTGGGTTGATAGATTGGTGGTTATATCTAGATCTTAGTTGCATTTTCATTTTACCTGTCATCACTTTACAGCTGATGACTGTTAAAACATGAAATGGAGGTACAGTAGTTGAACTCTCGTCTACAAGAAATGTGAGCACAGGTGGGAGAATAGCAGAAGATCTGATTCACTAACAATTTGCCATCTCTGAAAGCTGGAATGTGAAAAGGTGCTTTTAAAAATTGTTACTTGCATTTATATTTCCAAGACTGTCAGAATTTTGTTTGTTTGTTTTGTTTGCAGTTACATTTTAAAGGTATTCATTCTCAATTCCCAAAAATAACCAATATTTTAATTTCTAAACTAATATCTAAATGCTACAAATAGCTTCTTCAGATTTTATTATCCAGGACTGAACTGACAAAGAGATGGAAGGGAGGAGAGTATGCTTTGTATCACAGAGCCAGCTTTTGTAGCATATATATATCTTACTCCTTTATTCTGAGTCCTCTGTATTTAGAAAGCCCTGAAAAGGGTTGGCATAACTTGGAATCAACTTGACAGCACACAGTTATTTAATTATGGTGAATAGTCTTATTCTGTTATGGACATCCATGCTTATTCATGATACACATAAAAGAACAGGTTTGTACTTAGAAACAGATAAGAATTTAAGATTCTTTCCATCAATTTATTCCAGAGAGAAAACATTGCATAATTTAACTGGGTTATGGATAAACCAGCTACTATTAACAGCATGAAATAAGATATGAATTTGGTTGCGGTTTCCCCCCTTCACTTTTAGAATCAGAAGACAGGAAACTGTTTACAAACAAGATGTGGTTTTTATTTCACTTTCATCATTAATATAATTTTTTTTGTTAAGCATGTACTGTGAAGGGAAATGAAAATTCACTCTTGTGTACTATTTAACATGTTTTTAGAACAAATCGGTTGCTAAAATTTCATATTTTGAGCATGTGCTAAAATTGTTCATCAGCATACTTCCTGTTAATACTAGTTAAAGAAAATGCCATGATTTTGAATTATATTGATAACACTGCATCACAAAAAAAATATATTGTCTGCTACTTGGTCTAGTCCATGTGTCCTATACTAAATCAAGTGCGCTGAATCCAAATCTGAAGTCCGATTCTGCCTAGGGTGTCAGGATCTTAAGTTAGCAAATCTCACCCTCTTGGTTAGGTTCTTACCTTGTGTTGATCATGTGGGGTATATTTGCCACAAATGTAGCAAAATTGTTTATTAACACAGCTGTGCCTACTCATCTTTAGCTCAAAACAGACTCACCATGGCCTAGCTGTACTATCCAATAAGATGGTTTCACATGAAAAACAAGCCCTTTGTCTCACCTCATATCATATGCCTATTTCTAATGTCAGCTCACTGACTTGCCCAGCTACTGCTGGAACATGCATGCCCCCAGGGGATTCGATTCAGCTGAGGCGGCAGCAGGCCTAGTGGTAGCTACAACTGTTATAACGTTCCCATGTAAAAATACATTACCCAATTACTGACCATTTGAACAGCTATAGGTAATGTCACCCTTGCTCAAAAACCAGACATATCTGACTCTAAGGTTCAGTGCTCATCTCTGTTTATAGTCAAAGAGCCAGCACTGTCTACATTTACAGACATTTCTGTGGACGTGTGGCAGGCATGCCTCAACACCTGAGTGCATGAAATTCTGTTTACCTTCCCACCAAAGTGGTACCTATTTATCTACTTGCAATTTCTTGCTTTCAAACTGCTGGTTGGCAGGAGCTGGGACAGAGACAGGAGCTCACTCCATTAATTTACAAAAAGGGTGTTCTGCATGGCAAAATATATAGCCTACCTAAATGTCATTTTCTGTGTTGCTTCCAGTGGTGGGCATCAGCAAGTTCGCACCAGTTCACCAGAACAGGTAGCAGAAATTCTGGCTGGCCCCACGCATCCTATTTTTGAAATAAAGTAGTCCTAATTCGGGTGCAACACAGGACTTTCCCCCTTGCCACACCCACCATACCATGCCCACAGTGTGGTAGTAAAATTTTTTTGAGCCCACCACTGGTTGCTTCCTGCTAGGCTGAAGGATGGAATATAGACCCTTCTTCCTCATCAGTGCATGTTTAAATCTGCTTGTCAGTTAAAGGTGGGCAATTAAATTTTGTCAAGGTCTGGCTTGATGGATTGTTTGCTGTGAACTGCTATGTCCTAGGATTGATAGCCAACCATGCATCTACCCTTATGACTTCATAATCTACACCATTTAGTACTGAGATACAGTATGTCCACTTACATAACCTCACAGCAAGCTTCATGGCTTCACCTCACTAACCCAGTTACACTCCATATGTCATGAAGGCCCTGCCACCCTCTTTTGCAATATGGTTCAAGAGAGGTAGAGATAAGGAAATTTTAATTCACCAAAAGGATGTCTCAGAGTATTCTCAAAATTCAAAACAAAAAAAAAATGCTCATAATATTCTACAATATAGTGTTCTTCTTTTGTGTCCAGATTAAATTTTGGACTGCAAAATGAAGCCACTTTCTTGGCTTTGTCATTGGCCAAAATCAAATCTTCAAAGATGGATGTACAGTATTGCATTGTGTATTGTGAACTTTCACATATTTCACTGCCTCTGCAGACAAAGTGTGCTCTCATATCTCCCCAAACCAAGTGCAAAAGGGCAGCTCCACCAGATAGTTGGGATGGGAGAAATGGCAGAGCCTGGCATGGACATGTGTTTGGTAAATGACACAGTAAATTTTATCTAGAGGAGAACAATTTGTAAAGACTCAGAATTGAAAGTAAATAAAAATTTTAAAAGCTTATTATTCCTAAGTAGTTATATTTACAATGAGTTATTTTTTGAGTAATGACACTTAGAACAACATGCAATTAACTACTTAGGAATAATAAACTTTTAAATTTTTTATTTACTTTCAATTCTGAGTCTTTACAAATTGTTCTCCTCTAGATAAAATTTACTGTGTCATTTACCAAACACATGTCTTTCATTTTCAAAATGGATTGCATCTTACAGTCATATTCTAACAATTCAGGCATGCAAGCATTCTATTGTATTTTTAGAAAGACCTTGGAGTAGACTCTACATGCTGGTTCTAATAGAGATGTATGAACGTGAGGAAATATGTACTTCACCTGTAGAACATTTCTTTATTCTTTACATTATCAAATGGATTTTAGTTGACCCTTTCCCTCCTCTTCATATTAATCCTCTTAATATTGTTATGTCTTAATCTAGTAATGTCCAGTAACAAATTCAAAGTGCCACCAGATGACACTCACTTGGCACCATTCCTTAAAACTAAAACATGTGTAGCACTTTTTCCTGAGGAAAAAAATTATTAGGGATGTGCATTAGATTCAGAAATACTTAAAATTCACTGAATAATGCCATATTCTGAGAGATCCTGCTTGCTAGAGAAGGAAGTGAAACCTAGTTCTCAGTCATTCTGTAGTGATTTCTTGAGAAATTAAATTTAAATTCTTCATAGTTGAACTTTTTGGAATAGTAGCCATGTTAGTCTGTGTTCAGGCATATGAGAGAATAAACAAAACAAAATGCTGTAGCACTTTAAAAACTAACTGTTATATTTTAATGTAAGCTTTTGTGGATCGAGTCCACTTTGTCAGACATGGGAGTGAGACTTCATGGCATCAGTCTATATACATCAGATATAGAGGTACAGAGTGATTAGTGAGCATGACAGATAAGCTGTGATGGGCTGCTCCCGGTTCAGACCGGTGTGCCTGAACCAGTAGCAGCCATCCAAAGGGAATTGCTGGGGGGGGGGGGGTAGTGAACCCCTGAGTGACCGGTTTGGTCACTTCTCTGGCTGCCCTCTGGATGACAGTTCCAGGCAACCCAAAATGGCTGCTGGGAACTGTGCATGCGTCAAAACTGGATTACAGGGGAACCTTGGTTAACATAATTAATGCATTCTCTGGGACGTTTCTTACAGCGAAAATTACTTTAACCAAATTTCCCATAGGAATGCATTTAATGCAATTTCCCATAGGAATGCATTGAAAAAAATACATTAACCAAATCATGGTTTATCATAGGAATGTATTGAAAACCAATTAATCCATTCATAAAAAAATTATGTAAACCAAGCCACTATTTTCTATGGCTTTCCTTTTATTATGCAATTTTTATGTTAACCAACCTGCTTGTTAACCGAGGTTCCACTGTAGCTCTAAATGTCCCCATTTCAATAGCAAATAGTGGGAAGATACAAAACAAACACCTGGCATTGAACATTTGCTAATGAGTTTAATCTTTGTGTGAGCACATCCTTTGTTCTGTGAGACAGCCTATGTTGTGAAAGAGAATTTTAAAGGAAAGTTTGTGAAGGTGGCATAATATAACAAAATATAATATACAAAATATATAGCAGGATATAACAATCTGTATATAAAATTTGGTAATGTCCTAGAAATCCTTGGTTTCCGGGACATTTAGAGCTAATCCAAACAACAGCCAGACACCATCTGCTACTGCCAGTTCTAAAACGACTATGTATCTTTCCTAGTCAAAGAAATATTAAGACTAATGTTTGAAAAAGAAACAATATGGAAAAATATAGAGTATAATGAAGAAGGAAAAATTGAACAAGTAAGTTTTTTCAAGTCTGGAACCTAAAGGTAATTAAGAAAATTCAGGACAGTTTTTGCAGAAACAGTCTATCAATATGGCAAGTAATTAAGAAAAACCTGTGTCCAGGAATCTCTCTATTGACTAATGATAGAATAGCAGATGACTTTCCAGTTAAATTGAAAAGAGATGATCTAGATAAGTCTAAGGAAACGGGATTGAAAACTATTTTGTACAGTTGGTTAAAATTTGTACAGCTGGCTAAATTTAATGTAGTAGATAAGAAATGATGTCCCAGGGTGATGGGTTTATATAGTAGAGTATGTTCACATGCTTTTTAATTTTCAGTTTTTTTCTGTAGTATTTGTATGTTTTCTCTCTTTTTTGTACATTTTAAAATAAAATAAAAATATGTTTTAAAAAACAACACTATGGTCATTCACTCAACTTTGCCATGCTCCATGGTACTGACACAGTTCTGAACCACCAAAGACTATCTTCTGCCCCACTCTGTCTGCCAGTACAACCTGTCCTCTGCTTTCCCAATGTCCCAAACATTTTCTGTTGGCATCCCCACTCTTCAGAGTTTAATCCATATGCTCATTTCTGTCATTTCCTAATACTTGAACTTTGTTGGACATTGGTGTAGAATCTTGCAAAATCACTGTGTCAAAGGACATAAGGTTTGAAGCTGTGTTGACGAGAGTAAAAGGTCCCAAATTCTACACTCATGAGGATGATAAGGAAGGTGCACAATAGAGAGGAGTGTGGCTTAGAATCAGTGATGGGATGTTACCGGTTCTGACCGGATCCACAGAACTGTTAAGAAGATTTCCGGAGGGTTCTCCGTGAGGGTAATACCGTTTTTGAGGCGTCCGGATCGGACGCCTCACCGGCAGGAAAAAAAATTTTTTTTTAATTGGAGTCAAAATGGCTCCAATTTAGTGCGCATGCGCAGAAACCAATCTGACGCATGCGCACTGAAATTGCAAATACCGTGTTTTCCCCATAATAAGAGACCACCGAAAATACGCCATGTGCCGATTTTCGGGGGGCTCTAAAAATATAAGCTACCACCCGAAAATACGCCATGTGTTATGAAAAAACACAGCCACCCCACTGCCTGCTCGGACACAGAGAATACAGCCCCCAACTCTGCTTACCTTCCCTCTGCTTACTGTATTTTCTCTCCCGACTAACAGCTGATCAGAGACTTTTTTTTAAACTAGGGAAACAAGGGGGGGAAAATTCAGCGATGTGATTGGATCTCTATGTCAGCTGACATAGCGATCCAATCACATCGCTGTATTCCCCTCCCTTCATGTGGTTGGATCTCTATGTCAGCTGACATAGAGATCCAATCACATCGCTGAATTTTTCCCCCCTTGTTTTCCTAGTTTAAAAAAAAGTCTCTGATCAGCTGTTAGTCGGGAGAGAAAATACAGTAAGCAGAGGGAAGGTAAGCAGAGTTGGGGGGTGTATTCTCTGTGTCCGAGCAGGGAATGGGGGGAGAGAGAAATGTTGCCTGGGCCGCCCAGGCACTCATCCTCAGAGGCTCCAGCCGGAACCGGAACGTGGCCGAGAGGGCCGGAGGCCTCTTGCCGGGCACCAGGACGCCTTTCCCCAACCCGATGGAGGCCGCCGCGCTGGGGAGGAGGGATGGATGGAGGGCAAGAGGCCGCTCACCAGCGGCCTCCATTGCGGCGGCGGCCAGAGCAGCGCCTATCTCCGAGGGGTGGTGGTGGTGGAAGAGGGGTGGGTGGGTTGGGGGAAGGTGCCCTGGCGCCCGGCAAGAGGCCTCCGGCCCTCTCGGCCACGTTCCGGTTCCAGCTGGAGCCTCTGAGGATGAGTGCCTGGGCCGCCCGGGCCTTCGAGAGATTCCGCGCCGGGGAGGAGGGATGGATGGAGGAGGGCAAGAGGCCGCTCACCGGTGGCCTCCATTGCGGCGGCGGCACCCAGAGCAGCGCCTACAAGAGGGGTGGGTGGGTTGGGGGAAGGCATCCTGGCGCCCAGCAAGAGGCCTCCGGCCCTCTCGGCCACGTTCCGGTTATATTAATTTTATATTTATTTATTATTATTTTAAAATTAAAAAATATTTTAAAGTCACATGACCAACTTTGGCCCCACCCACCAAGTCACATGGTCCCACCCATGACACTGGCTCCGCCCACAATGATGGCTCCGCCCACAACGCTGGCTCCGCCCACACTGTGATGACATCATGGAGTGGTAGTAAAATTTTTGACATCCCATCACTGGCTTAGATGCCTTAGCAAACCCAGTGGCTTGAAATGCAGTCCTCAGCATCTGTTTTCTGAATTGTCATTTTGTTCTGCCGCCAACTGAAAATTATCTGAGTTAAGTAGACTTCAAAAGGAGTAGAAGCAGATCTAAAATTGTTCTCAAAAGTTCTCATAAAACTTCAATCATGGTTCAGATTCTCTGTTAATCTAAGTTGATTAAAGAGGGTTGAAATCAATATGCTTGTGAGGATTTATACCAATGGCAAATCAAACTCATTGTGTGTCCTCTCAAGCAGCTGCTTAATGCTTTGGAATATATTCCAGGCACGGTGTGCTCTCTGGCTGTTCACCAGACTGCAGGCACCATTCTCTGCAGCAAACTTTATAGAGTGCCTTCTGTTTTTCAGTCAGAGCCTTATTGTCTCTTTGCTCTCTTCGTCCCAAAACATATTGTGGCACCTTAGAAGCTAGATTTTATTGTGTTTTGTCATGTTGATCACAAAGGTTCCTTTCAGGAACTCTTTTTAAAAATCTATTTAAGACATACAGTACTAGAAATGTATAAAACATTCTGGGGTTTTCTGGTCTCTCACTGAATGTTATAAAAGAACATTCTTTTAATACAGTGGTACCTCGCTTAAAGAGCTTAATGCATTCCATGAGATTGCTCTTTAAGCGAGTTTGCTCTTTAAATGAAACACCATTGCAAGTGACCAATTGTGACTTCTGGCGGAGGAGGGGGGAGATTGCAAACCCTGATTTAGTTGTTAAGCAAGCTTTTGGTTGTTTTTAGTTGTTAGCGAGGCGACTGGCCAGAGAAAATTTTGCTCTTTAAGCGAGTTAGCCTCTAAGCAAGGCACTCTTTATGTGTGAGATTTTACTGTACAATTAAGCAACATATATTTTCATTTTGTAACTTGAGTAAGGTAAAGGTTGTCCTCGCTTGAAAGCCAGTCATATCTGACTACCTGAAATTTGTGTAGAAAGAGAAAGGATAGGAAACACGTGCAAGTTTTTTTAAAAAAAGAGCAGCCTGTTCTAGCTCGTGCCTATGCAAGAAGAGGCAATGAATTTTGCCATAAGAATTTTTTGTTGTTGTTCAGTAGCAGGTAATTAAAAGTAAAGGCACAGTTTTGCTATTGAATACAAGCAGAGGGCAACATGGGCATTCCATGTTCCTGTTGACAGTGCTAGGACTCTGATTTCTGTGACTCTCCTAATGCTTTCATCTGTCACCATAGACCACATGTGCAGACCGGAGCAGCTCCCTGATAGTTCCATCTGCTAGAGAGGCTCACCTCTATAGCATGAGAAGGAGGGCCTTCTCTGTGTCTGCTCTGGCCCTGTGGAACCTCCTGCCAACTGAGCTGCGCCTCCAGGCAGAGCTGGCTGGAACAGCAGTTGTGGGGGGCGGCTGGGGAGATAGCCACCCTGGGCTGGCTTGTTTTACTACTGCCCGGGCTGTCAGTTTTAGTAAATTTTGTGATGCGGCATTGGGAGGGATTTTTTTTTTATGAAATGGTGTCATGGGCCGCACAGGTTGAGAATTCCTGATCTAGCTGTTCCCTGGGATGGAATGTTTATTCTTGCATTTATAATTTGCATTTCGAAATTATCACTTCAATCACCTGAATATATGAATCATGTGCACACATTATACAGTGGCCAAATATATATGAGGCATTTTAATAAAATATATATACAAAAATACATCTTAGGCAAATCCAGTTGCTCTGCTGCTATACTATGCTGTGCTGTGAAATGACCAGTGGCAAAGATTCCATTAAGGATCGAAGACCGATTATTCCTTAAATTGTACCATATTATTGTTTATAAAGCAGCTACTTGCTGTGCTTTATTTTGAGAACAATATGAATGCACTTAGATTTATTACCTTTATACTGTTGCCTTTACAAAATGATCAAATATAGATGTTATTCAAATTATAAACTTCAATATAAAATTAATAGAAATACGTAATCAGAAAGCCAAATATTCAATTTTTATCATTTCATTTCATTTCATCTGGATACTCTTTTTTCCTTAGTGATGTATTTTCAGTATAAAAATTGATCTTATTTTATGTTTTAATAGTATTGTTTATTAATTTAATATTATAACTGTCTTAGGTCCTATTTATATTTACAGTAAATAAGAAACTTTGGTCAGAGACTTCTTAAATATGAAGGCTTCAACAGGACAGTATCTGAGTAAATACAGAAAGTTTGTGTTAGTTCATCAGGGTTGCATTGCATTCATACAGTTCATAAAGCTCTTATTCCAAACAAAGGGGAAACTGATCTCTTATGAAGAACTCATTTCTCCTAGATTTTCTGTCTGGAATCCTGTAATTCTGTTATGTAATCTTAGAGGTTCTAGCATACTTTGTCCTAATATTAAGTCTTCTTATGTATTATATCTTTTAAACTTTTAAACTATGTAACATTTAGAAAGACTAAAACATTTAAAGGTAAAAGTTTCCCTTGCTTGAAAGCCAGAAGTGGTGGGATGTCAAAAATTTTACTACCCCACTGTGATGTAATCACAGTGTGGGCGGAGCTAATGTCATGACATCATGACATCATGGGTGGAGCCAATATCATGACATCATGACATTGTGTGCAGGGCCAAATAAAAAAATAAAAAATAAAATAAAAATAAGCACACACACACACACACATCAACCCACCCACCCCCACCCACAACACAAACCCGTAAATAAATAAAATAAATAAATAAAATAAAAAATGCATTAAAATACACCCATCCACCCCAAACACCCCAAACACAAATCAATAAGCTTAAAACTTATTCTGGCTAATCTTTCTCACGCTAGGTCAGATGGAAGGAACTACAGAATGAACTTACCACAAGATGGCTTCATTTTGGCACTTTTCAACTTTTCAACAGTTAAAGAAGTTAGGTACTAAGTCTTTGCCTAACCAGTTCTCTAGGATAATATGCCTTAATGTAAATGTAAAACAGCTGTACCTCCATTAGGGTTCTCCAATTGGAACAGCACAAGTGTAGCTTATTGATGAGATAACTCCAAGACTTTGGTTAAAAACCCCAAGCCAGGCCACCGGCCCTTTTTAGGAACTGTGGTAGTACGTCAATATAGGTAAAGGTATTTGATACACATTAAAATACATACAGACGCACCACATCCAAAGGTGAGTCACTTACCCTGGGGAACAGGCTATAGGGTCTTCAGGCTAGCAGCTTCTCTTCTTCCTCCCCGCTTGGGAGGACAGCAAGGAGGCCGTGCATATGCGCCAAGCACTGGAGGCATGCATGCATTCATTCATTCATTTATTCGATTTGTATACCGCCCTACTCGGTACAACCGACTCAGGGCGGTTTACAGAGACCATACATATAAGATAATCAAAAGAATAAAATATCATTCCAATTACATATACAGTACATGACATAGAAAATAACACAGCAATCACAGTCTCATAAGCAAAATCCTAAAAAACGAAGACTTCTTAAAAAATTAGTATGCACAACAAGTGCTTGGCACGCATGTGCAGTGGGGGAACCAGTGAAAAGGTAAGCCCCAAAGGTGGTTCCCCCCAAAAGCTGCTACTGGTTCTCTGGGACACTGGGAAAAGTTACTACCAGTTCTGGCGAACTGGTGTGAACCTGTTACATCCCATCACTGTATCCGACTCTAGGGTTCAATGCTCATCTCTGTTTCCATGCCAAAGTGCCAGCACTGTCTGCTTCTGCAGACATTTCTGTGGTCATGTGGCAAGCATGCCTAGACACCAGAGCACACGGAACGCTGTTTACCTTCCCACTGAAGTGGTCCCTATTTATCTACTTGCAATTTCTTGCTTTTGAACTGCTAGGTTGGCAGGAGCTGGGACAAAGACAGGAGCTCATTTTGTCCTGCAGTACTCAGGAATCGAACTGCTGGCCTCCTGCCTTCCAGTCAGTGCCTTAGCCACTTGAGCCACTGCAGTTCTTAAAACATTTAGAAAGCCTATATATATTTACTGAATAAAGCATTTGCAGTTTACTGATCCAGTATAAGAATACTGTGGCCTATGCATCTATGAAGCAAACAAATTCTGGCAGGTCAATCCTGGCAAGTTGGCTGGTACCATTCAAAGAATGAGATGCTCCCTAACCAAATGCAGGTAGGTACGATGAAGACACAGAGGTACCACATGCTACTTCTCAATGAAAATATTCATGTGTTAGACTATTGTTTAAAATCTTATTTCTCAACATTAGACCAGCTGCCACTCTCCAGATGTTCTTAAATTAGACTTCCTATCATTCTTCACCTTTATCTATGCTTGCTAGGGCTTAAGACTGAGAAAATGATAAACCAACTTTGACTGATGCATCAATTCCTTAATTTAAATTTGCATTTACCTAGGGTAGAGAAGATGACATTATAATGATGACCACTCTGTTATGACTTTGCTCCTTAACAGCTATGATGAAAGATGGGCTATGCAAATCTGACACCAGAGGCTCTCTAGAACAAGGGTTCTCAACCTATGGCCCGGGGGTCAGATGCAGCCCACAACATCATTTCATTTCACCGCCTCGGAACGGCCATGTATGGAAGGCAGGGCAAAATGGCCATCAGACCCTTGAAGCTGTCTGAGGGAGTGTGACCCGGATCTTGGCCTGAAAAGGTTGAGAACCCATACTCTAGAAGAAAGAGCAGCTGGTTTATAATGATGAGGAAAAATAACTGAATTCTTTTGAACAGCTGGAAAAATAAATTAAATGGTTGTATGAGGGACAGGATGTTACAATCTTAAAATCATGATGGAAGATGGCCCTGTTCCATCATGAATATTTCATGTTCCCTCTATAAATGATAGAAATACATCTGCATCCAAAAACTACAGAAGATGACAGGATATTATCTGTGTAACAGGGTGCACAGAAAGAGCCTCATCAAATACTGTGGTGTTCTGAAATTGTTACCAGAGCGTACCCCTGGTAACACCAACCTTGTGTTGCCATGAAATCTTTCTCACACTGGGTCAGGTGAAAGGAACTGCAGAATGAACTCACCAAATGGTGCCTTCGTTTTAGCAGTTTCATGTCTAGCCTAGACATGGAAGAAGTAGAAGAAGATCTGTGTAACATATGGCAGTCGCTGACCTGATATTTACAGTTCTGGTCAAATGTTTACAATTCTTTTCACACAGTTCTCTTAAAATATATCTATATAATAATGCTACAGAGATATTAATATCCAGTGAGAATGTATGCCTAACTCTTAAGTTTATCCTGTAAAAGTTGATACCAAGTCAATCTAGAAACATAAAATTTCAAAATGTTCTCCTTAATTATTGGGCACTACAAGCAGACTGTGCAGTGGCGGGCAGCCAAAATTTTTACTACCACACTGTGGACAGAGCCAACATTGTGGGCGGAGCCAACATCATGACATCATGGGCAGAGCCCATGATGTGGGTGGAGCCAACGTAAAAAAACCCCATAAAAATAAGTACACATACAAATACAAATTAGACACAAAAATACACATAGAATACAAATTAAAATAAATACACATTAAATAGACATGAAAACACATTAAAATACAAATTAAGTAAAGGTAAAGGTTTCCCTTGCTCGAAAGACAGTCGTACCTGCCCCACATTGGACTCTCTGGGTTGTTCACAATGTAATTGTTCACAATGTAATTAGCATTTTGCCCCCAACATGCTGGGTGTTGAGTCAACCTTAAGGTCTATCAGGATCGAAATCACAACCTCAGCTATTTTGACTGCATTTGACTGTTCAACTGTGTTGAACAATGAGACAGTCCAACTTTACCTTACATCAGAATCACTCCTTGGACCTATTTTGATTGGAGAATAATTGTATAATTACTGTGATTAAAAAATATAACTATCCATCACAAACTACACATCACCTTTTTTCCATTTTCTATCTCCCCACTCTAAGATGCTCTTCTCTTTCAAAAGTTAGCCTACTTCTGCTATTGCCCTCCCCTTTGAATAAAAATTATATCTGGCAAGAGTTACCATTTCCATTTGTAACAATTTATATTTTAATTCTGATTTTTAATTCTCCTATTCCATTTATTCAAACAATATTATAACAAAAAATGCTTAACAAATAAATTAGGAGTCTTTGTACAGAACAGATAAAAGCAGGCAGGCCTTGCCTCCTGGGTTTATATTCTAATTCCCTGCCTCTCTTGTGTTATGTTTGCTTGCTTGTAAGTCATTGGCAGAGACTTATTTTTGTTTCAATTTTCAATGCACCTGGAGTGCTATGAAGCACTTTATAAATAAACAACTTTGTCTGTTTACTAAGATGGCATATGTACCAATTATGTGGCAAACAAGCCAGCTTAGATCAGCTGGTTGGTATTTTAGAGACAGCAAATAACATAATTTTTAAATATTCCAGGAAACTTTGTCTGATTTACTAGGTAATTTTGAAGGGATTTCAGCACCTGCTTGCAGATGCCATCTCAGATATTTCAAGGTAGTGAAAAACACAGTCTGTTCCGCAGCATAGACTTCACTTTGTTCAGTTCTATTCCTTCTGTGTAGATATTCATGGAAAATAAAGAGGTTTTAAAGGAAATATTGAGACAGGTGAATCGGGAGCTGACAAAACATGGCCATGTATCCAGAAGCTTTCCCGTTCCAAGTTGATACTGTTACTAACTTGTAGCCTGTTGCACCACAAACAACAACAAAAACCTATGGCGCTTTGCAGGCTAAGAAAGTTATTATGGCATAAGGTTGCGTGGGTTAGGGCTCAGTTGCATAATGTGATGTCAAGAATGTTAAGCTTATATTAGCACATATATTTGTGGGGACAGTAAGATCAGAGCACAATTAAATGCAGCAAAAACTGACAGTGACAATTATGTAATTATCAGTGATGACTTGCAAAATGACATCAATTATAGCACAAAAATAAGCTGCTTGACACATGCAGTGTGCTAAGCAACCATGTTCTTGATTCAGAAATTCAGACTAAAGGCTGGGACCTTTTCATGAAGGGAGTTAGGCCAAGAGACCTACAAAGACATGTTTTTACAAGATGCATGATATGTGTTTTGTAAAGCTGTATATTGTCTAACCATGTATCCATTAACCCATATGTCAGGTATGTTTACAGCTTAAACAAACATTCACATGTTATGTAGATTGTATGGATCTCTGGCTATGTATTAGCTTCATACTGTACCAGAAGTGGGCAACTTACGAAGGTCCCAGGATTGTATCTGCACATGCAACTTCAAATGTTTGTCCCCACCTCAATGCCCATTATGCCACCATACATTCAAATAAAACATAAAATTATTTGCCCATAATAGCCAACTACATCCACTTCGGGACACAATTTTTTCAGGTAGTTGCCTCCAGATTAATTTCAGACCATCCTCTAAGCCAGTGTTTCCCAACCTTTGGTTTTTGAACTTCAATTGCCAGACGCCTAAGTCAATTCCCCAAAGCCAATGTACTGATCAGCCAATATCACTTAGGCTTCTAGGAATTGAAGCCCACCAGTGTTCCATGGAACATAGTTTGGGAAACACTGTAAGCTGTCCCACCCCTATCTGGGAGTGAATATTGAGCATGGTTTCCCAATTTTGTGTCCCCAGATGTTCGTGGACTTCAATTCCCAGAAGCCCAAGCCCCCATGAATCCACACGAATGGGTTTACTGTGAGTCATCCAACCCGCACCGCCCTCATCGCTCCTGGAAGCGGAAGTAAATCGTGGCCGCACGGTCGCATTTTACTTCTGCTTCCAGGAGTGACGAGGGTGGTGCAGGCCAGATGAATCGCAGTAAACCCATTCATGTGGATTCATGGGGGCTTGGGCTTCTAGGAATTGAAATCCAAGAACATCAGGAGTGCCAAGGTTTGCCATCATGGGGCTACACTGCCAAACCTTGCACTGCTATCGTTTCAATGCAGGAAGTGAAAAATACAAACCTCAAGCTATTGACCATGCAAGTCGGCAAGAGAAGGTAAGCACAGCGGTGGGGGGTGTCTTTTTTAAACTACAAGGAGATCCTTTTTTCCCCTTCCTGTATTCAAGCTTCTCCCTGTAGTTTAAAAATGACGCAAGGCTTCTGTTTTTTTCTTTCCCCTCCTCATTGAAACGACAGGGAGGGGGAATGAGAGAGATGATTGGTTCTCTAGAGAACCAATCACATCTCTCTATTTCCCCCTTCCCTTTAGTTTAAATACACGGAGGGAAATACTGTAGACTTTGACTGCAGTAGCATTGGGGGAATGGCGCTTTCCCAGATCCTACTGCAGTCACAGCGGTGGGGTGTGGGGTGGGTGTGGGGAGTCCCCAAACTGCTGGGGGTGGGGGGGGGAGGAGGGAAGTGGCAGGGAGAGGAGCTTTGGCCTCCTTTACTTCTTTATGATGATGGATCAGATAACACTAAAATGAACATAATCCCCCCCAAATTTGTCGTCGTTATTCAGTTTTAGCGTTATCCGGTGCAATCGTTATCCGGGGTATTACTGTATATATATATCCTCCAAAGCAAATCTAAAACAACCATGTTTGATTCATAGAGAATCTGAGAAATTAGGTAAATTACCCAATAAAATTAGACATCTTACTGTATTTGTGATGTGAAACATCATATTCCTTTAATTTCCCTTCTTATGGTAAACTATTATCCTGCATCTTTAATAACTACATTTACAATGAATAAAGTGGTTACAAGCTTGAAAAGGCCACTTTAATTAATATATGCTGTGAGACAGAGTCTTTATAAAAAATAAATCAGAGTACATCATATACAAAGAGCATTTTGAGAAAAAGATCAGTAGACATGGATGTAAGTGTAAAGTCCAAATGTAAAATAGAGTGGTTGTTTTGATCTTACTTCAAATCTTCAGTAATAGATTGCATCTAATTATAATAATTGTTGCTGGGTAGGTTATTATTGTTATGTTTTCTTTTATTGGTTATGTTTATTGTATCTATTTTAATGTTTTAAACCATCCAGGGTGGGGATTCTTTCTCTCCAGAGTGGCACAGAGAGAGAGAGAGCATAATATACAATATTTACAGGGTTCATTACAAAATGCTGCCTGGAATGCTGTTGCTTAGTGTGGTAAGTCACAACTTGAGTGTTCCTGTTGAATTCTTGGTGCCTACAGATTAAACTCACCAAATCCCCATTGATTCAGCAATTTAAAAAAAAACCATCGTAGTTCATAAGGTAAAAATACATTCATGAATCAAAGTGGAAAAAATAAGAGACCTGTATGTTAATGAACAAGAAAGATGTATGATGAACCACAGCAGACCTTTCTAGATATGCCACCCATTTGAAAAAGTTAGAAGAATAAAGTCTGCCTCTGTCCCCAGCCTTTTTTTTACTTTAAAGGAATAACAATATGAATTACACTGCTTTGTATGTGTGTATTTTTTCAAGTGTATGCTGTATGTTTTCACTCAGATGGCTTTTCATGTGTCCTTCCCTGTGATAAAGTAGAACTTTATAAAACCTTGACCAAAGCTTGGAAATGTTACTTGTTTTGACTACATCTCCCAGCATTCTGTGTTGTCAGGAGCATTCTAAGATATCTTCGCCAAAAAGTACATAGACCCATAAAATTATGTGTATTTTTGCCTTGTCTTCTTTAATTTCCATGGAGTTTACAAAGGAGAACTTTTTTTTAAAAAAATCTGCTATCCTCACAAGCAAGGACAGTGTAGAATATATTCCCATTGAGTTTGGAAGTTTAAGAGATGAGATATTAATGTATTATTTGGACTTTCCATTCAGGTCAATAATACTGAATGCTGCTATTTCATCTTGTTTAATCAAGTAAACAGGGAATTATTCCAGTTTAAGTCAGTATAAGCAGAAGAACAGTATACAGAGAATTACAAAATAACTGACTGTATATATTAACATCAAAATGGAAATTTAATTAGAACAAATAGAAGATAAAAATTTGGAAAAGTCAGCCTCCACCCCGAATTTACAAGAAGCAAATTGTATTACGCATGTGATGTTCTTGCTTGCTAATCCTTTTATAAAGGATTTGCAGCAAGTCAAGAACTTTCTTTTGGCATTAACCTTTTTGTTGTTGTTAGTGATTTGTTGTCTTGCTCTCTTCTAATTTGTTATCTTCTCTGTACTGTATCCTGATCTGGGAGATCTTATTTTCAGTTCAGTTCAATGAAGTTCAGACAAATTGTCTTCCTTCATCGCTCCTTTCTTATGAATGGGTATTTGTGTGCTTTTCTCCATATTTCTCTCTGGAGAGGTTATCATCACTTTGGACCTAATGCCACGTTCACAACGAATGCCATTTTAGCAAAGGGAAGCCATTGTGAATGAAAAGAAAGTGACACCTCTCTCCTCCACCCACACCAAAAAAAGTTCCAAAGGACATCCTGAAAAGCTTCCCAGGATGTCAAGTTGTCTACTCCTCTGCAGGCAGTCTGCTTCACTTCCTAGAAAAAAAAATCTTCAAGCTTCCGAGAAGGAAGCATCTGTCACAAAACAAGGGTGCTAGCCTCAGTGAAGGGGGAGAAAGGTTACAGCAGTGCATTCATGAGTGACAGCCTTAAGTGCCATTTGAAAACCTTTGGTCTCTTGTTTTTGTTCTCTGTGGTAAGCACAAATACATATATCCTTTAAAGCAGATAGAGACAATGTTTTGAAGACACAATCTACCAGTATATGTATGAGTACATCATGAATTTATGGCAAGCTGACTAATCTTTTAAAATCTTTTTTCAGAGGGGAAAACTATGGTAATTAATCAATAGTAGTGTGGGTTTTTAAATCACATTCAGTATTATTCTTTCTAAAAAAATAAGGTGCTTCTCTAATAGAGGACACCTCCGTAAACCTTGTTTTTGTTATGTGCTGTCAAGTTGCTTCTAGGTTACAATGTTCCTCATAGGTTTTCAAGGTGTGTGAAATGTTCCAGGAGTGCTCTACCATTGCCACCTCAATGAGTTTCAGTGGCTGAGCAGGAGATTGAGCCCAAGTCTCCTGAGCCTCAGTCTAACATACTATCCATTACACTACACTGGTTCTCAGATATCATTGTTGTTGTTCAGTCGCATAGTCGATTCCGACCCTTTGCGACCCCATGGACCACTGTCCGCCAGGCACTCCTGTCCTCCACCATCCCCCTCAACTCGCTCAGCCCTGTGCCCATTGTTTCTACAATACCAGCTAGCCATCTCATCTTGGGCCGTCCCCTTCTTCTTTTGCCCTCCACCCTTCCAAGCATCAAGGCTTTCTCAAGTGAATCCTCTCTTCTCATTTGATGTCCAAAGTACTTTAGCTTCATCTTTATTATTTGACCTTCTAAGGAGCAGTCAGGGTTGATTTCTTCTAGGATTGACCTATTTGTTCTCCTCGCTGTCCAGGGGACCCTCAAAACTCTCCTCCAACACCACATCTCAAAGGCATATATTCTTCTGCGCTCAGCTTTCCTAATGGTCCAGCTCTCACAACCATACATTGCCACCGGGATACCATTGCTTTGACTATGCGAATTTTTGTTTGCAATGTGATGTCTCTACTTTTCACTATGCTCCCCAGGTTTCTCATTGCTTGCCTCCCAAGAATCAGTCCCTTTTTATTTCATGGCTGCAATCACCATCTGCAGTGAGCTTTGATCCTAGGAAAGTAAAATCTGTCACTGCTTCTACTTCTTCCCCATCTATTTTCCAGGGACTGATAGGGCCTGTTGCTATTATCTTGGTTTTCTTGATATTGAGTCACAAGCCAGCTTTTTCACTTTCTTCTTTCAACCTAATCAGGCACTTCTTTAGGTCCTCCTCACTTTCTGCCATTAGGGTGGTATCATCTGCATATCTCAAATTGTTGATGTTTCTCCCAGCAATTTTGATCCCAAATTGTGATTCCTCCATCCCTGCATTGCGCATTATGTGTTCTGTATATAAGTTGAATAAGCAGGGTGACAAAATGCAGCCTTGTCTTACTCTTTTTCCTATCATACATTGACAAAAATGTATCACATAATATTGGCTGAAATCTTTTTCATGTAAGTTCTTTGGCATCAGCTAATGATGTTATTAACAATTATACTTATATACTGCCCCATAGCACTTAGTGCCCCATAGCGCTTAGTGCTATGGTTCACAAGTTATTTAGCATTTTGTCCCAAATGTGCTGGGTACTTATTTTACCAATCTCAGAAGGGTGGAAGGCTGAGTCAACCTTGATCCCTGTCAGGATCAAATTCAAAATGTTTTGGCTGCTGTACAACAGTTTAAACACTGTGCCACCAGGGCTCAATTATGTTGAAAATAAATAATTCTCCACCCCATCCTGTAGAAAACATGGGTCCCAAGTTATCCCTTCCATTGTCAGGAATCTGTGGACAGGAGGAAGAAGTTTTTAATTGCCAGAAAAATCTCCACTGCTAGGGCAACTTTACCAACAGTGGTAGTTTTCAATTATTAAAAACTTTGCCTTCCCATCTTGTGGCCCCACAGGTTCCCAACAATGAAAAGGATTACTTGAGAGCTGTGAACAGAGGGGAGAAATGTTTAATTTTCCTCAAAGAAATGCGTTGGAAGATGACTGTTCAGCCTTATTCTATAAAACATACATGAACAGGATTTCAACCACTAGATAATATCTTTTTTGTGTCATCATGTCAATTCTGACTTATGGTGATCCTTTTCAGGGTTTTCTAGGTAAAGTGTACTTAGAAGTAGTTTACCATTCCCTTCTTCTGAGGGCATCCTGCGACTGTGCAGCTTGCTCAAGGTTACACAGTCTGACTCTTTTCAAAGGAGGCACAGTGGACAATTGAGCTCTCAACCTTTGACTCTGTAACCAGATACCTAAGTCACTGAGCTAGTTCATTAGCCAGACAATATCCTTACCCAGGAGTAAATTCAGGTGAACTCAGTGGGACTTACAGATTGTATTGTACATTTTATTTCACTTCAAAGAAAATGTATGATAGTCACACTAGTGAAAAATAGTGTTCACCATTTATACCTGTGTTAATGTTTGACATAATTATTTGCTGCATCTCATTAAAGATACAAAGAGCAGAATTTAATACCTGACCTCCCAACAGGGCCACAGAATGTCATGCCTACACATGTCATATTTAGAACAAGAGAAAGTTGGTAGTCTTCTTGTGCCAACAAAGATGTAATCCTAACTATTGAAGATGGCTGAAAATGATCCCAGACCAACCAACAATGTTGTGAAATCGGACCCTTCCCTGACTAGGGATATTGGAAATTATTTGGTGCTTATTTAGATATTACTACCCTCATTTGGACTAACTTTGTACTGTCATCATAGTTGTGTCCCAGGTTCCCTCTCTCATCCTACTCCGTTTTTGTCTGTTATCATACCTGTTCTTGCTTGCAACGTTCTCTTAATTTCTCCAGTTTTCTTGAAGAGATTTATAGTCTATCCCGTGTTGTTTCCTTTATTACTATATTACTTTGCTTTCCTTGCTGTTCTTTGAAAGTCTGAATCTTTCTCTTTCACCCTTGCTTTTTGCTTTCTTTCTTCCTTCAGCTATTTGTAGAGCTTCATCAGACAACTACATCACTTTCTTGCATTCCCCATCAGGATCAAACTCACACTATGAGGCGAATTTTGGCTGCACGTTAATCACTATGCCACAAGAGCTCCAAGTAATCTAAGTAACTTCACACATAACCAGTATATATTTGCGGTAGGCAGTTGAGTAGAATAGGTAATGTTTATTCATCAATTCAAAATGTTGTTTTAAAGGATCATTTTGATGGATCTTTTTACCTTTTGGAACCTTATCACTTTTTTTATACCCTCAGGTATAACCATGCCTGATTTTAAGTAATTTGGTGTAGCAAACATTCCTGTGACATTGAATTTAGAAGCCTAAATACAATTATTAGTCCCAATTAGATTACATTCATTGGCTCAATGAGAACCTACATAAATTCTTGTGGTTCAGTAAGTTTACTCCAGCTGGGACTACCCATTAGAGTTAAGCAATGCCTGCCACAAAAATACTTTTTGGAGTCCTGGAGTGTTCTGGGTCAATTTAATGATGTTCCATGTTTTGAAAGCAGCATGTAACAATAGCTGCTCAAAGAATCATCATGGTTTATTGATTGAAAGTACTTCAGTAAGAAATTACTATCAACTGGCACAGATGCAAAGTTTTTAACCTTTTTCAAAATGACACTCTCTTCTTGTTGTCATGCACATTCTGTTCTCAGATTCTAAGTTTTATATTATTTTATTTCTAGGCTGTGTGTGACTCAGGCAAATATCCTCTAAGCTTCCAACTGTAAAACAAAATCAGTTTAGATGTTAATATGAAAAAGCTGCAACCATATAAGATTCATCACTTAGGCTATGACATCAGTAATAGAATTTCATACTACTTCCTTATTTTCTTTCCTTTTCAACAAACACCAGAATTTATTACTTTCATTTGCCTAACTACTTAAAAATAAAGTAGTATTTGCTGTTTTCTTGATTATTTTTTAAAATGACTCATGATTTGAAACTAAATACAGGAAAGGAAAAATCCCTTTAAAAGTGGAGCACAAAATTGTAATTTATGAGTATGCAAAAACAAATAGTAACATGAAAATGTAGTTGAGCAGTAGCCAGTAAATAAATCCCTTTAAAATACAGGAAAATAACTTATTGCTAATCATACTATTAGATGAAATCCCAACTTTTGGACTCTCAGGGTACTTTTCATTAATAATGAGTCACCATAAGGTTCTTGGTCATTGGCTTCCTAGCCTAAACATGCTATTTACATCTGGAACTCAAGATTGTCTTGGCTATTTTCTCCTTATTTATTGTGTCTCTTTTACTCCTTTTCTTGCCCTAAATCTTGATGCACTGTAATAGCTGGCTAACAACAAAATTGTTCTAAATATGAAGCAATGTCAAAGCCACAGGTGTTTAAGTATTTCTGGCTGCTCAGTGTTCTCACAGACCAAATCAAAGCTTCTTATTTTTAAAAAAATAAAACCTGGCACCATCTGTTGTTTAGAGCCAAATGGAATACTGGATTACAAATGGAGCCACTGCCAGTTTGATATTCCTTACCAAAGACTTTTATCATATTAGAGAAGAAAGAATTGCATCCTTGCTTCTTTTGCCAGAGAAGAACAAAAGGGCATAGCCAAAGGACAAAAGACGACATTTCAGATATAGGTTAGGCAGAATCCAAAGAACCTCAGAAATAATATAAATTTTAGCAATATACTTAAATGATTGTAAAACATGATAGTGAAGGAGGATCATTACAAACCTCCTCCACACAGAGCTTGCATCACAATACAATTTAAAACCTTTTTTCTGAGATAGTTTAAAACAGTTCTATGTCCAATGTAACAACTGTCACCAATAAATCTCTCATGTTGGCCAAAAAGCCCCTAAAAACTGTATACTAACTTTTATTAAAAGTGCAGGGGGAGGGGGGAGGTGGAAGCTTGTGGATACTTAAAGATTAGCCATTTTTATTTGGCATTAGCTCTAATGGAGTGCAGCCCACTTCAGATGCACAAAGAGTAGTATCAAACATTTGTACAAGCATGGGAAGGACAGGAGTATGAAATATAACAGAGATTCAGGTCATGAAACATGACGATGGTCAATCAGTGGTTGCCACCCTAGGGGGTGACAAAGATCTTTGTGGCAGTGTTGAGAATTCTTTAAAGGTCATTTGTGAGGATCAAGTACATCCAAACACAGCAGATTAACACAGTAGGATGAGCAGATTAAGCACAGTATAATAGAAGAGTATGGGTCTCGGTTGATCTGGAGTTGAAATCAGAAAATTAGATAGAACAGAAGTGCAAAAAATTACAAGAAGATATATTTATCATATATAGAGTCTGAAACATTTGATATCAGTGAAAAGATTATTTGAAAAGAACACTTGTAATTGCCAGGCTGGCAATATAAAAAGATTTTATAATTTATTAGGGTTAATCAAAGTACTTGTAGCTGCAAATTCAGTAAAAGAACTGTTCCTGATCTGCACAGGCTCATTTTGCATGTCCCTCTTCTTCTTCTTCTTCTTCTTCTTCTTCTTCTTCTTCTTCTTCTTCTTCTTCTTCTTCTGTCCATTCCTGACCTTTTCCATACTTAATGTAGCTCATGGTGAATCTGGGGACAAAAAATTGGCATCCACATTGACTGAAGTTGCTGAACCCATCCTAAGTTTTCCTCCATAGTTAAACTAGCTGGCAGGATAGCCCTGTATGTTGAAACACCTATCTACAGAGCCAGAAGCTTAATTCCCTACTGTGCTTCCTGGAAGGAGAACCAACCTGTGCGGCTTGAGCAAGTTATTCAGTCACAAAGCACTACAGGAGAAAGGAATGGCAAATCACTTCTGAGTATTTTGTGTCTGGAAAGCTCTGAGAAGGGTCATCATAATTCAGAATTGACTTGATAAGGCATGAACACAGACACTCATTCACCCATACAGAAACAGTGAAATGAGGGTAGATGTTTTTAAAAAAGCTAAGGTTAACATTAATAGGTTGTTCAAAATATTGCACAGAGAGAGGAAAATGAGCTCTAGCAACTACTTACTTTAAAGGTATAGCCCGATGTACACTTCCATGGGAGTGAGCCTTTCTGAATGCAATGGGGCTTAATTTTAAGTACATATAATAGAAGTAAATTTTGATATTCAAGTACCTATAATGACTGCTTAAATAGCCATGCTCCCAAGAATCCAAATACAGTATGGCCATATTGAGCAATAGCAACATATTTTGTCTATCAGAATTCATCTCCATGAAAAATAAGTATCTTTTGTAAAGTTAATGGGTTTCCTTGTCCATTCAAGATCAACTCATCCAATATACTTTGCGCTACAATGGGAGTAACAAACAAAAATTTCTTGGGAAATTCATTCCCATCTCTCACCTATTGTGAAAACAACCATTAAACATAGAGCAGAAGTTCCCAGTCTTGGGTCCCTAGATATAATTAGGCCACAAGTCTTTGATTTTCTGACCATTAGCTATACTGGCTGATACTTATAGCAATTAAATTCTAGGGCTACAAAACATGGAACCATTGTATAGAAGCAACTGGGAAGCTTGAGGAGTATGGCCCATAAAGTGATTGCTGCTAAGCAAAATATCCCAATGTTTCAGCCTTCCCCCAATTCTGGGTCTTCTACACTACTCTACACATGTATAGGACTTGAGTTGTTAAACTCAATTTGGAAGAAACTAAAAGGGCATATCAAAGCACAGCAGTAGCACATCAAAGTAGCGTATAGAAATTTATTTGGAGTTTGCCCTTCCCAATTATTTCCAAATGTGAAATTCCAGCCACTCAGAAAGTAAGCCTGAGACATTCAGTCTCAGGTATTTTCAGACACTATGATTTTCTCTAAACTGTTCTTGGTGCCATAAGGTCCATGGCCAAAGATTTTAACAACTTGGCAGAGTGTTTATCCTCATTTAACAAATGTGTTCTGGGCCATTTGGACCATCTGTTGCCCAGGTGTCATTCATTGAAGAACTAAGGACATACAGAGACACAGGGCTAGAAGAAGCCATTTGGACATGCAGATCTCATACCACTGAAGAAAGCTCATGAAAACAAAGTTAACAGGCTAGTCATACAGGAGCTTGGCAATGAAAACTAGCCAATAGTGTTTTCCATGTTCATTCTAGTTGCACCTAACATGAGATACAGTTATAAGAAAGCATCTTGATATGAAAAAAAATCAGAACTTTTATTGGCAGCTGGGATTTGTAACAAAAACCAAATTACACAAAAGCCAAACAGGGAGAAGAGGATAACCATTATGTGGCCTGGCATTTTAATGATTTTAGGAGTGAACTAACAGAGGTTGGGTATTAATTCCCTTAAGGATTTGTCTTTTTCCTGTCACACAGTACACACACCATGAATAGTGCATGTGTCTTACCACTGGCATCCAGAGAAAAGCCTCATCAGATTATCCTAAAGTTCAAGGACACTGGAGGAAGTTTTTCCTCAGGTTGTTTCTTCTTTGTGTTCCCCACAGCCTACTGTTTCATTGCTTCTCTTGTGTGAACATTTAGATTTTAAATTCCTCAAGGTTAGAAACCTCTTCCCTTGTATTTTATAAGCAGGCATTGGCACCGGTGGCAATTATATTATAAATAATAAATAACATCAATAAAAAGATCTAGCATGTTGAGAGCAGGTGTTAAAAGCTTAGATATGGTACAGGGTAAGGTAACCAAGACAGAGGAAAATAGTGATCTCTGTCAAGAAACGCTCACAGGTGTTAAGAAGAATATACAGCAACACCAGTGATGGGATGTAATAGGTTCTCACCAGTACGCCAGAACCGGTAGTAACTTTCCCCAATGTCACGGAGAACTGGTAGCAGCTTTTGGGGGGAACCACCTTCGGGGCTTACCTTTTCACTGGTTTCCCCACTGTGCATGCGCGCCAAGCACTTGGTGTGCATGCATGCCTACAGTGCTTGGCATGTATGCACGGCCTCCTTGCTGTCCTCCTTGCTGTCCTTGTGTTGTGGGTTGTGTTGTGGGTTGAGGTGTGTGTGTGTGCTTATTTTTAGTTTATTATTATTATTATTATTATTATTATTATTATTATTATTATTATTATTATTATTATTATTATTATTACTGTCTTTGGCTCCGCCCACACTGTGATGACATCACGGTGGGGTAGTAAAATTTTTGACATCCCACCACTGAGCAATACAATGTCTTTACTATGGTTTACATATACAGTGCAGTGCAGTGCTAGCTCACCAAAAGGGTCAAAGGAAAATGAAACCATCCTCAGCCAAGCTTGATGATGGTGTTGTGGCTGAGTCCCTGGATTGGAGGAGGTTTGGATTCAAAACAACCTCGCTGCTCCTTTGTTCCATTCATTCTCTGCTACTTGTTTGGCTTTTATTGCCAGCAGATCAATTCTGCCTGCAAGCAGGTCTCTTATGTCAGTGAATCCTCTTATGTCAGTAAAATGGCATTTATGGTAAGAGAAGAGCATTTATCCTAATGAGGGTGAATAAAAATCAATAGCCAGAATCCTATTGGTGCTCACTTAAGGCTTCCATAATTTTCCACAGCTAATTGATGAGATATCAGAGCACATTTCAGCAGCATGCATGGTCACATGCACATCTCCTCAATTAGCTGTGGTAAATTACACAAACCTTATGAAAAGACTAACAGGATTCTGGCGAATGGTTTTTTAAAATTAAGAACTGCAAAATTAAATAGGATTTTTATTGGGGGGAGGGATATTTTTGCTTTTGTTTCCTGGACTTAAAATTAAATTTAATAACATCAATGGAAACTACTGATTGTGTTGCCACCACAGTAATGATATATTCTGAACCATTTTATATTAACATTTATAATGAATATTTCCAACATACAGTACCTCCTTTTTCCAGTACAGTATTTCATTCAGTACTTTGCCTTGGATTTCTGTTCTTCTGAGCAATCTCAATCTGTCACACCCGAAGTCTTGAAAACTGCTGACTTTAGAAGATTGTATTTTCCCAGGCTTTATGCAGCCTTAATGTTCATAGTCATGTCCATTGTACATTGCATGGACACTGTATATTATCATTGTTTGGTATTTCAGCTAAAAGTATCCTTAATACAAGACTGCATATTATCTATAGGGATAATAAAGATCTTGCACTCACTACAGTCAAAATGTACACAGAATGTTCCACACAGAAACTGTCCTCTTAATATTTTCCCTATCCAGAATACTAATGATTTATTGTAATTTCTATACCACTCTATTGTGCAGCACCATATCTTTCTACTTTTGCTGACATTTATAAAGGAAAAGCATGTAACATTCACCTAATTAGATAAAGAGAGACAGTGTTTTTGTCACATTGTTTATTTCTCAGTTTAGAATCTAAGAATTGTTCTTTTCACATCTATCCTTTGCATAATGCATATTTTAAAATAGTTTGAGGATATTCCTACGCTTTCAGCTATTGCAGCAAAATGTTAGAGAAATTATAACTTCCTATTTGTTTCTGTTTACATTGAGAGACTCAAGTGTTTTCCACAGATGTGGATAGGAAAATAACATGTCACTTGTGAATTCATCTATTCATTTTAGTGGGGAAAGCCATTTGCAAGGGCAGTTGTGCTAAGTGCTTATAATTTTTCTTTGAGCTAAATTTCTAAGGGCATAATGGTTAGTCTCAAAAAAGCTACATTCAGTTTGCTTGAACCACATTTCCTATACTTCAGGAGTAGACTAGAGATGATAGAATTTGTAGCCTACATAAGGGGTGCCCAACTTTTCAGGCCATGGGCTGATCAAGTGGTTGAGCGGGCCAGTCACATGCTTCCTCCCACCAGAAGCCAAAGTAAAATGCACCCACGCATGCACAAAACACTGTTGTAAATGAATCTGCAGCTGTTGTAAATGCATTTATGACAGCCACGGGTGCTTTATGGCAGTGTTTTGCACATGCATGGGCTCATTTAGCTTCTGCTTCTGGGAGCGGTGAGGGTGCCGCGGGCCAGAATCAGCCTACAGGCCATAGTTTGGGCACCCCTGGCCTAAAGCTTCAGGTAAGAGGAGACTGACTAGGTTAAAAGGATACCAACATGAGCAAGTAAACATTACTTTAAAATGCATAAATGAATGTGGGTTTTAATAAATTATGTTAAAATGTCTTGAGGTCATTTTGTTTCCCAAATGCTGGTTTTTGGACTTCAATTCCCAGAAGCCTAAGTCATTTCCCCAAAGCACTGATCAGCCAATGTACTGACTTAGGCTTCTGGGAATTGAAGTCCACTAGTGGGCTGTGTACCCCTTGTTGGGAACCACTGAACTAGAATATTCATTTGACAGTTATTTAGAACAAGAGGTTCCTCAAAAGATGCCATACTTGTAATACATGATTTTCTTCACTTCCGTAACGTGGATTGAGTGTACTTTATTTTGTGATAAAGTCAATAGAGACTTAATTTCCAAATCAAATTACAGTATTGAGACACATTTCTCTAAGGAAACTCAAAGAGGAAATTCATTTTTAAAAAAAACACCATGAATTATAGGCAATCTGCATTCCTCTTAGTTTCTATCAGTAATTTATTTATTTATTTGGCTTCGTTGTTATTTGCTTCTCGTCCCTTCATTTCCTCTTAGATAACCGACTTTTGTTTTTGCTCTCCCCACAGGTTGAAGGAGAAAATTCATTAGGATCCATGTGCCTGAACAACTGGAGGGAGAAGAAGAAGAACGCTATAAGTAACTGAAATTACTTGTATATCAAGTATATACTGTACCTGATTTTATATACCTGCATGTATATCATTACAGTATTTGAAAAAATCCTGTGGACAATTTTCTAACTGACTAACCTTCTCCCCAAAGAGAAAAAAATTATTGTATTAACACACTCTAAAACCTTTTACATCACACACACACACCTTTTCACATACGAACTATCTCAATTGCAAGCTGCCCACAGTTCAGTTAAGGTTTTTATTTCAACTAGCTAGAATTGTTCAGGGGCAGCTGAGTTGATACCACCTCTCCTAAACACAATTGCTAGGGCATAAGCCCAACTAATCACAGTTGAGTTTACTTCCAAAGAAGTCATTATTTACTTGGTTTTGCTGTGGTGGCTTAGTGGTTAAGACACTGAACTTGATGACAATAAGGATGGCAGATCAGCAGGTTGAGACCCGAGTGCTGCATGACAGAGTGAGCTTCTGTCTCTGTCCCAGTTCCTGCCAACTTAGCAGTTCGAAAACAAGAAATTGTAAGGAGATAAATAGGGACGACTTTGGTGGGAAGGTAAACAGTGTTCCGTACATTCTGGTGTCTAGTCATGCCTGCCACCTTTCCACGGAAACGCCTGCAAACGCAGAGAGCACTGGCTCTTTGGCTATAAACAGAGATGAGCACAGAACTCTAGAATCGGATACAACTGGTTTCCAAGCAAGGGCAACCTTTACCTTACCTTTACTAGCTTTCAAATAAATATGCATAGGGTTGTACTATCAATCATTATTCTTCAACACAGTCCTGCTTTTTTTTAATTTCTAACCCTTGCCATTTTCTAAGTTAAAATGTAATGTATTCTATAGCAGGAGATGTGCTACCAATACTTGATGACTGAATTACATAATTCACCAAACACTAAGGACATTTAAAAGGAAGCATCTTTAGAAAAGGAATATTGGGAATTGGAAATAAATCTATGAACACGTAAAAAGAAATAAACTACTATTGATTGTTATAATGGCACCCAAGTATGCTTATGATGGAACAGATTATTCTATGCTATTTTTCTACTACTTTGAGGAGATGTCTATAGGAATATAAAACCAACAGAAGCCTATATTTCATTAGCATCATGTGCATGTTCAGCACTGTTGCTTTGCAACAGAGTTCTCAACTCATCACCCATCAGAAACAGGCTGGGAATAAAAGGTGTACATCCACTTGTTTTTTATTCTACACTATCAGATCCTGGATTCTGGCTATGAAGTCTGCAAAAAAAAAGAAAGAAAAAGAAACATTATCCAGAAAAGATGGGCTTAGAGCAGTGATGGAGAACCTTGGCACTCCAGCTCTTCTTGAACCTCAGTTCCCAGAAGCCCAAGTATCTGTGAATCCACATGAATGGGTTTTCTGCATGTATGTGCATGTGCAGTAAACCCATTTGTGTGGATTCACAGGTACTTGGGCTTCTGGGAATTGAAGTCCAAGAACAGCTGGAGTGCCAAGGTTTGCCATCACAGGCTCGAGGGTATTCTCAAAAATATGCTAAATCATGAGAGGTTGTGGCTCAAGTGGCTAAGACGCTGTGGCTAAGTCAGCAGTTCAATTCCCAAGTACTGCAGGATGGAATGAGCTCCCGTCTTTGTCCCAGCTCCTGCCAACCGATCAGTTTGAAAGCAAGAAATTGCAAGTAAATAAATAGGGACCACTTCAGTGGGAAGGTAACATCGTTCTGTGCACTCCAGTGTCTAGTGATGCCTGCCACATGACTACAGAAATGTCTGCAGAAGCAGACAGCACTGGTTCTTCGGCTTTGAAACAGAGATAAGCACTGAACCCTAGAATCAGATTTGACTGGCTTTTGAGCAAGGGAAAACCTTTACTCTTTCATATTTCTTTCATGTTTCACTTAGCAAAATGTATTTCAAAGATATACGATGATTCATTTCACAGGCATTTATTAGGATATTTATATTTATTTGTCACAACATAGAATTATATAGCCAGACATTTGTTAACAGATAAATCATTTTATACAAAATGTTCCTCAGAGAAATAGGTATCTATTAAAGAAACTCTCTAAATATAGAAGTTGCAAAGTAAATTCAAGTGTTTTGAGTGATGTTCCTATTACAGTTCCTAAACAAGTAGTGGGAGGGGGGATGTTGATTTTAGGCTTAATGTTTATGTTTCATTCTTCAGATTGATGCGGTCAAATACAGTTTTTCATGGTTTTGCCAAAAAAGGAATTTAACTAGTCATTGTTTGCTTAACAAAATAAAAACTCAGTCTTATTTTCTATCTTGCGGGTTCTACAAATAACCAGTCATGTCAATAGATTATATGCAAAGATCAGCCTAGGTCATATCTAGTTATGTGGGGAGAATGGTTTTTTCTGCATTGCCAGCAGAAAAAAGGATGCCAAGCTTTTCATAACAAAGGACACCTTGAATGGTGACAATACCAATGGCACCAGTAAAACTAATCTACAACTGTTGTACTCAACATGGGGCACATAACAATGGCCTTTTAGGCTTCTTCCATGTAAATGTGAGTTCACTTTCTGAATAATAATAATTATATGTCACAGGGGGCAGCACCAGAATTTTAGGGATGCTTGGTTTGGGCATAGCCAAACAAAGGTTGGGAACGACTAGTCTATAGGATACTCTTTCATGCTCCCTGTCATTCATACTTGTTGAAAAACAGCCATAACAATAGGCAAACAAAAGCAATTAGCCGTGTGATCCATATTCAAATTATTAAAAATGCAAAAAATGTAGGAGGAAGATGATACCGTTTTTGGATCATTCAAAAATTAAAATTTAAACATTGTCAGTTTTCAAGATCCAAAATCTCTTCATCAGGTGTGGAATGATGTTTTGCCAGGTACAGATCTTAGAAATGCATGCTGAATAACAGTAAAAGTCTTCTTGGTGTTACACCCCCACCCCACCCCCCAGCACTTGTTCCTTTCCACATGGCCCTCTCTGAAGCATTAGCTTCCTGTTGTGACCAGACAAAGGAAACACAAAACTCCATGTGCTTTCCATTGGGGAGCAGTGGTTTCAATTTTGTTTACACACTTGGCATGCCAAATGTAGTCAAATCAAAGTCAATTAAAATATTACCTAGTGATTCTAGTGTTTCTTGAATTTGTTCCAATGTTAAAGAGTCCATGCCAGGTGGCTAGCTAATGGTATCATGTAGTTCCATAGGCAAACAAAGGAGATTAGCCAGGTGACCCATATGCAAATTATAAAAAATGCAAAAAATGCAGTCGGAAGGCAATACCTTTATTGGATCACTAAGTTGTTTTCTTTTTGAATGAGAGTTGTTAACTGGATAAAACAGAGGCAGCTTCTGGGTTTCTCCACCTTGCTACTTCTATGTGAATGGTATTAGGTGAATGGTGTTTTTCTCTATGTGAATATAGACCATCTTGAGTAATCCCATTAGTGTTGTCAGCATTCAGACTGTCCTTTGCTATGTAAAGCACAACATCCTTTTTCCTCCTGGCAATGTAGACACAATATTTTTGAAGAACTGGCTTTTTTCAATTGAAGATTAAGTATACAATACATATAAAATACTGTACACAAATTGCTTATAATTGCATTTGCTTCCCCTTTCTGTATTGTTGTAATCTGTCTTTATATTGTTTATAGTGAAAAATGGGATATAAATGGGATATAAATATTTTACAAAATAAATAATGTTTCACCACCACCCAAAAAAAATTTTTTTTGGGGGGGGACATTAAAATTTTTAAAATAACATGCTAGGTATATTTCATTATTTCTCCAATGTATTGCTTCTGTTCTTTCTTTTAAATGCTGCCTTTCTCCCATGACTAGGATACAAGATGGCTTATAATATAGTTGCTTTAAAATGCATTAAAATAAAGTTACAGTTGTACCTCGCTTAAAGAGCATAATGCATTCCACAGGATTGCTCTTTAAGCGAGTTTGCTCTTTAAGCGAAACACCATTGTAAATGACCAATTGTGGGGGGGATTGTGAACCCCGATTTATTTGTTAAGCGAGTTTTTGGTTGGTTTTATTTGTTAAGCGAAGCGAACATTCAGAGAAAATTCTGCTCCTTAAGTGAGTTACTCTTTAAGCGAGGCACTCTTTATGCGAGGTTTGACTGTATACATTATCAAAATAGAATTCCAAATTTAAAAAAATTAAAAATTAAAAAATGGTAAATGTCCTCTTTCAAACTTCTCCAAAAGTAAGGAGTAAAAATTAACACAAGTAACAAGTAAATTGTGCTTCACAAAAAGTAAAATTACTGATTCTTATTCTACTTGGAAAACTAACATTACAGTTCCTTCATTACCTTATAAAGTGTCATACAGTACTTGCAATTCCATGCTTGCAATTAATTACTTGATGCTCCATTCAAAGGTTTTATTAATGTCCATTAGGCAGCATAAAAAGATCACCACAGGTATTGGTCCCTTCCTTGCCTGATATTTATATTTTCCCATTTTCCCTGCTGGTTATTAGCAGATGGAGCTCTACTACACTCACTCATATCAAAGGCAACGTCAATTTTTTCATTTGCAATGTGTTTTTTTTTTCTTTTGTTAGTGTTGTCACTGTATATGCTAATTATTATAGCTCTCTGCCAACATGTGTTGAAAATATCCACTCACATCCCCTTTCAAAAGCAAATGTCGAAAATTAATTTCAAATGAAGTGAGGCTTTTTAAAGTCTGTATATTCCATAAATAATGATTTTCCTATTTTTTCTAGAACATATTTCCACAGAACACATATACTGTACAACAGACAATATATGCATTTCTATATTATATAGCAAGTATGGAACGTATGAACATAGGTATATGTTATTTCTGTCTCCATGTTCTTGAGAGAGTAGAATCCTGAATCAATGCAGTATCTAGGGTGAGCTTAGGTTTAATCAAAGGCATCAACTGAAATTAAAGGGACTGAGGTTAATCATGATTATACCTAGAACCAGTGGTGGGCATCAGCAGGTTCACACCAGTTCACCAGAACCGGTAGCAGAAATTCTGGCTGCCCTACCAATCCAAGTTTTGAAACAAAGTAGTCCTAATTCAGGTGCAACACAGGGCTTTCCCCCTGGCTACACCCGCCATACCATGCCCACAGTGTGGTAGTAATTTTTTTTTGAGCCCACCACTGCCTAGAACCAACACTGATGCAACAGCTACAGGGTGGAGCTATGGTTAATACAGAGAACACAAATAACTCAGAGCAGGGCACATGTTGTAGGCAACCAAAGAGTCACAAATGTTCAAGCAAGCCTCCAAACAACCCATACAAATAATTAGCCAAAAATGTTGTCTCTCCCTATGTAAAATATGCCTATTTACCCATCCTCTTCATGATTCTTGCTCACCACCTCCAGCCCTGATGTTAAGGGGAGATGGGCACATCTACTGCAATCCCACCATGCTAGGGGAAGGGTATTTGCTTGCCATCTGAAGCAGCAGAGATGCCCTGGTCTGCTGTGAGTGGGATTTGGAAGCAGAGAAACAACTAGTCAAAAAACAGTTAAGGAATTATCTATGTATACATACCTGTTTATTCTGTGTTCTAAATGTCAGTCTCTCAGAGCAACTTTTCAGTTCAGACTCATCAACATTTGATTAGTTGGCCATGTACTGTGGGGTAGCTTTGTGTACTAGCATTTTTCGTGGGGCTGTAAAAGGTGAAAATCAACCTGGAGTGTTGATGAAAAAATTAATTCTGAAAGGTGTATTTTATTAACAGTGCATCCATTTCTGTATGCATTTTTAAATGGTCAGTGTTGTTATGTTCTGTCAAGTTGCTTCTGATTTACAGCAATCCTAGTAGGATTTTGAGGTATGTGAGAGGGTGCTGTCTCCCAGGGAGTTTCTGTGGTTGAGCAGGGACTCAAATCCTCTGAATCCCAGTCCAAAACTCCATCAAACACACCACACACATTGGCTTTAATAATTCATCCCTGGCCAGAAAATCTTGTCCTGTGATTTGTTTCCATGCCAAAAAATAGTGTCCAGTTTTTCTTGGCTCATGGTGGTGAACCTTGGCACTCCAGGTTATCTTTGACTTAAATTCCCAGAAGCCCTGATCAGTAGGAGTGCTGACTTATTGAAGTCAAAGAACACCTGGAGTACCAAGGTTCGCCATCACTGCTCTCTAGGCTATATATGCCCACGTGCATTGTCTCCTTTTATTTAGGTGTCAGAAAACAAAACAAAATAAACAAAACAAAATAAAAATAAAATAAAGAACACTGTAGCATTTTAAAGACTAACTGCTACATTTTTATTGTTAGCTTTCATGGCTCAAGTCCACTTCTTCAGACAAAGAGTGAAACTTACAGGCATGGTTTTTATACACCAAATTCAGGGAGTCAAAGAGAGAAGGGTCTGGTCAAGCAAGATGACAGACAAGCAAGCACAACAATCACACAGCTTTGTCTGAAGAAGTGGACATGATCCATGAAAGCTAACAATAAAAATATAGCAGTTAGTCTTTAAAGTGCTACAGTGTTATTTTATTTTTATTTTGTTTTGTTTGTTTTGTCTTCTGATATGTCTGAGCCACAGACTAACATAGCTAGTATTCCAAAAAAATCCTTTTAGTCATTCATTCATTTATTTATTTTCTGATTTATATTGCTGCCCAACTCCAAAGACTCTGGGCAGCTCACAGAAAACAAAACCAATCACATTTTAAAAACCAATAAAAGCCCCATTAAAACTGTCACCAAAAATTAATCCGACCCCTACAGATTAAAAGAGGGAGAGAGTGTTCTTACTAAATCAGCCAGCAAGCAGGGGTCACCACATCGCTGGTGCCCCATACCTATTCTGCCACTCAGGTTTTTAGCCCTTTCCTGAAGGACAGCAACTCCATCTGGATATGCAGCTCAAATGCCAGGAGGTTCCAAAGGGCCAGGGCAGACACAAAGAAGGCCCTCCTTCTGGTGCTAGAGAGATGAGCCTCCCTAGCAGATGGTACAATGAAAGAGTCTCTCCGGTCTGCTCTGGTGGGACAGACAGATGTTCTCAGGGTGACACGGTCTCTTAAGTATCCTGGCCCACTATCATGTAGGGCTTTATAGGTCATTACCAGCACCTTGAACTGCACCCGGAGGCACATTGGCAAATAGTGCAGCTCCCAAAGAAGTGGCGAGGCACAGGCATGCCACCTGCAACCCATCACCCACCCAGACAGCCACATTCTGGACCAGTTGTAGCCTTTGAATGGTCATCAAGGGCAGTCCCATGTAGAGCGCATTGCAATAGTCAAGTCTGGAGGTGACCAGAGCGTGCGTGACCATGAGTAAGGAGTCCCGATCTAGGAGTGGGAGTAACTGGCATATAACATGAAGTTGTGCAAAAGCCCTCCTGGCCACGACTGCCACCTGCTCATCAAGCAGGAGTTGCGAGTCCAGGAGGACCCCCAGATTACGCACCGGGTCTGTATGGGGCAAAATAGTCCCAAATTTAAAATCTAATGAATGGGCAATCAATATTACATTATATATAAGTTGATACTTTTAGAAGATTACATTAGTCAAATGTTTTAAGAAAGCAGATTTTAGAGTTTTGTATTTTCTGCAAATCTCATAGTCATCGTGTGAGGAAAATGAATAGTGTTAGATATCTTCTGTCAAGTTAGTGATTACATGTGGAACTCCTTTGGGAAATTACAAATAAAGCATTGGCCAGAAAATTACTTCAGTATATATTTTGGACATCAGCTTCTGGTTTCTTAGTGTCCTTATCAAAATTTGGACAGTACAACAGTTACAATATTTTCTTCCAAGAAGAAGCATGATACCATTTAAGACAAACATGTGACCAGCTGTTCTCTTCTTAAAATGATTTCTTCAGGGTGGGATTATAAAAGAAGGAAATCAATATGTTCCACATAAAGCAAGGCGATGTACTTTCACTTTGTACATTTCATGCTGTGTTTTTAAAAGGTGAAATGATACAGGAAGTCTTGAGTGTCAGTTAATACCCGCCATTGCTTTAAATTTCATGAAGGATGTCAAATTAATTTATTGCTTCTTTAAAAATTACATGTGTGTTCTTTAACATTTGGTATTCATAATAAAAGCTATGGTTGGCTATAAAAACAGTGTAACTATATGATTAGCATGACCATCTAGCAAAACTGTGCTTTACCTTAATAATACTGAAATGTATCTGAAACCTCTGAAACCTTCTTTTAATCATCATTTTTCTATACTAAATTAAAAGGCTCAAAATACAGGAAGAAATACTAACCAAAGATTATTCTAAAAGCCTTTTCCAGCTTTGTGAAATTCTTTTAGAGATGAGGTTACCATAACTATCAGCAGTATTCCAAAAATGACTCCTGTGGAACTTTAGAAAATGGCATTATTGTATTTGCCGCAGTTTACTTTTCAGCTTTTTCCATTTCACTCAACACTGAGTGTGCCTTTTTCATCGCTGCAACATAGTGACTTGATATTTTCACTAAGCTTTATGACTCCAAATCTTTATTTCTTCGATGGCTCTAGCCCATTTAGAGCCTGTTATGACACACCTGAAGCTGATGCTTTTTTCCTAATGCATTTTGTTTCTTTCCTGGTAACTTAACCCCTATACAGACATTATAAATGTGAATAAAGTAACACAAGAGGTGCCTCTGGTCACCTTGACTGGAAGATTTGGGAAATTGCAGTATGAAAATGTAACTGTTCTGAGCTATGGTTGTAATACTTGAATAGCTTCACCTTGGATGTCACTTGCCTATATGTTAATCAGTTATCCAATGCTAAGGTCCCAGGTCACTTCAGGATTCTATATGCAAGTTTACCCCAATAAACTTAGGAAGCTGCCTTACACTGGGTTACAGTCTAATTTGTCTAGCCCAGAGGTAACCAAACATGGCTCTCCAAATGTTCTTGGACTTCAAATCCCAGATGTCCTCAACAGCAAGTGTGCTGACCTGGGCTTCTGGTAATTGAAGTCCAACAACACCTGGTGAGCCAGGTTTGCTGATCCCTGGTCTATTCTAATACTATCAATGGTGACTAGGAACAGGATCATATCTGAAAATTTTACTTACAAAGCATGTGCTTTGTTACAGTCATATGGCCTTTCCCTATGCTTCAAAAGCCTGGAAGAAGTTAAATTCAGTGGCAAAGTGGCAAGTGGCAGATTCAAGAGCTCCTTCTTTGTATATTACCTAATTTTTCTATCTTTGAAAGAGGCCATTGCTAGAATTTGAAGATACATCTGTGCACGTAACCTATAGTCTGAATTGTTCTTTGAAGTTCACGCAGTTCCCAGTGGAACTTTTGTTCATTTATGATTCAAGGTTCAAGCAGGAAAAAAAATCAAATGTGTTTAAAGCTGTGAAAAGTAATTCTTCAAAGCAAATAATGCATTTATGTAAAATGATGATGACTGCAGTTTTATAACAGGGACTTTGAAGTATCAGAACCATTAGAGGGGGTGTTTATGTCTTTTTCAACATTCAATCATCTGGTTTTTTGCTTTTTGAAGGGAAAGGAAACTGGTTTTACTAAAACTGCACATACTACAAGAGGAAGAAGCAGGGTAATCTTTCTATCATCCTCTCCCTGAGTACATTTGTGATGTTTGGTGGCTCTTCAACAGATGCTTTCACCATGAGGAAATAGCCTAACTACAACCCAAGAGATTGACTAGATTTCTGTAAATCCATAATAATCAAGGAAGATGCAAACAAAAGTGAAGCAAAAGAAAGCAAGAAAGAAGAGCTAAAATGTATTTTTTGGAATAACAAAGCTAACAATAAAAATATACCAGTTAGTCTTTAAAGTGCTACACTGTTTTGTATTTTGTTTTGTTTTGTTTTCTGATATGCCTAAAATGTATTCTCATACTTTATCTTCCACAAGAGTCACTTTTGCGTTACCAATAAACAGATATATAAACATTAAAAATTTTTTAAAAAGGATGATAGAGGACAAAGATGTGTTGGATATGCATATGAAAATGTATATAGTGACTGATTCTTGGGAGGCAAGCGATGGAAAACCTGGGGAGCATAGTGAAAAGTAGAGACATTAAATTGCAAACAAAGATTCGCATAGTCAAAGCAATGGTATTCCCTGTGGCAATGTATGGTTGTGAGAGCTGGACCATTAGGAAAGCTGAGCGCAGAAAAATGGACGCCTTTGAGATGTGGTGTTGGAGAAGGGTTTTGAGAGTCCCCTGGACAGCGAGGAGAACAAATAGGTCGATCTTAGAAGAAATCAACCCTGACTGCTCCTTAGATGGTCAAATAATAAAGATGAAGCTAAAGTACTTTGGACATCAAATGAGAAGAAAGTATTCACTTGAGAAAGCCTTGATGTTTGGAAGGGTCGAGGGCAAAAGAAGAAGGGGAAGGGCCAAGATGAGATGGCTAGATGGTATTGTAGAGATAATGGGCACAGAGTTGAGCGAGTTGAAGGGGATGGTGGAGGACAGGAGTGCCTGGCGGACAGTGGTCCATGGGGTCGCGGAGGGTCGGAATCGACTGTGCGACTGAACAACAACAACAAAACATGTAACTTCAGAAATATTTGTACAGGTCAAAAAGAAACACATTTCATAATAAGAAGAAAAACAGTGACCAAGGTGATCCACTGTATGCCTGCTTAGTCTACTGTCCATGTGCGTCATGACTAATGGACACCTTCGAACCCCAGTCCTTGCTCTATTTCCTCTCATTTATTAAGTTTTTCTATTTTAAAAGGTACAGAGAATGTATAGTTGTGCAAAAAAAGTCTTCAAATCAAGAACTGTAAAACATATGCCCATCTTATTGCTGTTCCTTGCTGTTCCTTTCTCTCAAATCACATATTCAACTGAGCATTCTGTGAGAGGAATGAAAAGGTGTGCAGCACGATCTTTGTGCACCTTCGTCCCATTTGATTATTCCTTACCATGTGGATTCAGCACTGCAAGGAGGAGAAATGGATTGTGAACCATCCAGAGAGTGTTCAAAGTATAGGTTGTTATAAAAGCCTGAATTAACAAACGAATGAATAAATGTGCCATCCTCTCCACCATCACTTCTGTTGCCTTTCTTCATGGGGGCAAATCTGAAGATTATCCTCCACTACCGTACCTGTTGTGGCTTTCACAGTGAAAAAATCAGGAACTCAAGCTACTTGGAGAACTACTGCATATAGTAAATGATCTTGGTGTATTGTCACCTCAATGCCTAGAAAGGCATAAAAACTGGAGATGAAGGGGGAAGATCCAGTATACTTTCCATTTTAGTGGTTTGATTCTCTGTGGCAATGAATGACTGAAAAGCATTCTTGTCTGCTGCAGACTGAACACAGCAAGAAAAGCAAATGAATAGCTAATGGCAAAGGGACAAAAAAAAGTTGTGAACACACAATGGGGAGAGGTAGCTATAACTAATGCATCCTGCCAAAGGCCTTCCAAAAAATTGAACCAGCAAGAGCAATGGATGTTCTGTCCTTCTAAAAAAATAATCCTCACAACCTAACAGTTTGAAAGCAAGAAATTGCAAATATCTTGGGGACACGAAAGGAGCCTCATTCGAGCATCTCCAGAGCAGAGTTTCTCCAGCAAAAATCCTTTCAACCCAGAATAATTTCTTTAAAAATATAAACCATTCAATCTAAAGTACTGCAACTGAATTAAAATTGGGGGATTCAGCATCAATAAGAAATAAAGAATACAAAAGTGTGAAATCTAGAGAAAATACCAATGATGCAGACACTGATTTCCTGTGAATACAGTATTGGAAATGTCTATAACAGAAAAATTATACCTAGGGACTGTTATTCATAGAGTATAATTAGGCTGTTAACAAGTACTGTACAGTACTTCAAAAGTTGTCCTGGTAATGTAAAAGAAACTTTGTGAGAGAAGGGGGGACAGCTCAACAATTTGCTGTTTTCTTTATATTTTCTGATGAAACTTTCTGCTGGGAATTTCTCTGGCCTCACACCTGTTTCTCTATAAGAAATCATTAAAAGAAGAAGCCCTGCAATTGTTTAGCTGCATTTTTGCATTTGTAGGATCTGTTAACTGAATTTTGCAGGATTCTCAGAGGATGAAATAAAAAAAAATCTATGTGGAGGGAGAATCACAAGGAGCAAACATTTATTGGAATGGGACTCTTGTCATCTGAACATTTTTCCTTTCTCACTTTGACATTGCAGTGTAGGAAAAAAATGCTTCTCCAGGCAGCTAATTAACATAATGTGTTTCAGTCTACTGAAGTATTTTTATTTTGCCAGTTTTAAACTCTTAAAAGGCAGCAACCAGAATATACCATAGTTAGGCTTTGGTGAACGTAGTCTCTCTTCTCTTGCTTGCCATATCAAACATTAGAATAGTTTTATTCTATCAATAAAAGTTTTATATTTCTTGCATTCTTGAATAGTGTAAAGGAGGAGAATCATGATTCTTTTAGTTTTCCCATAATTATGTTCATGTGTGTTTGTGAAGAAAATACACATGTGTCTGTCTCTTTTATTCAAAGGCCCTTGTTGATATTCTCAAGAAACCAATCAAGTCATTTTCAAAGTGATTTTTTTCAAGTATACTATGATACATGAATAGAAAGTTAAAATAATTATAGGGTGTGTGGAGAAAATAGCTCTAAAAATGAAAATGCTTTAAAAATCAAAACATGGAAAATAGTTTACTATGGTCATTGTAAAGACAGATTAGCCAGCTCTCAAAGGTCATTTATTTTGGCAAGCAAATATGTTTTTATCTCAGATAGTGTTTTCCTCTTACAGTGTATAAATAAGAATGTGTTATACAGTAATACCCCGGATAACGTTATGACTTGGTTCCACAAGTCATGACGTTATCCGATTTTTAGCGTTATCCGATGCATGCATCGAACAACGGTTAAAAAAAAAGCCCTGACTTCAGGGTCTCTTTCTTTTCCTCCCTGCCTTTAAAGCCACCACCCACCCGCAGCGGTCTCTGCGACTGCAGTAGGATCGGGGAAAAGCACGCGCCTTTCCCCCGACCCTACTGCAGTCGCAGAGACTGCTTGTGTCTCTTTCCCTCCCTGTATTTAAACTACAGGAAGGGGGAAAGAGAGAGACGTGATTGGGTCTCTAGAGTAGTTTAAATACAGGGAGGGAAAAAAAGGGACACAAGCAGCAGTGGCGTCGCGCAGTCTTCAGCCGCCTGGGGCGAAAAGCAAACTCGCCGCCCCCCCCCAGCTCGCCGCTGCCGCCACCCCTCCCCCTCCCAAGGCAGAAGGCGCCCCCCTGCTGACTAGCGGCGCGCGCGCAATCGCGCGCACGCCACACACACCTCCGTCCGCTCGCCCGCCAGAGGCCGTCCGGTCCGCCACCCACCCCCGACGAGCGCACCTCGCTCCGGCAGATCGCTCGCCCGGCTGGCCGTCGGGGGCTCTCCGCACACCGCCTGCCGCTGGCAGCGGCTTTCAGGGGGCGGCAAATAATGTCCCCTCCCCACCCTTTTGCTGGCGAGCGTCCTGCGTGCGCTTCGCCGCTTGCAGGCGAGGAGGAGAAAAAGGGGTTTTTTAAAAGACAGACAATTCAAGGAGGGGCCCGCCCCCCGCCCCGTCCGGCTGGCCGTCGGGGGCTCTCCTGGAGGGCGGCCCGCGTGCGCGCACGCGCTGCCCACCTCCTGCCCAGCCAGCCACCAGGGGCTCCCCGCCACGGCGCCACCCACCCCAGACGAGCGCCCCGTCTCACGGCAAGTTGGGTGGGTGGCTGGGCTGGCGGAGACGAGCAGCGTGCGCGCGCAGCGCGCGGGCCGCCCTCCAGGAGAGCCCCCGACGGCTAGCCGGCCCCCCTCCTTGAATTGTCCGCCTAAAAAAAAAAACCTTTTCCTCCTCCTCGCCTGCAAGCGGCGAAGCGCACGCGGGGCGCTCGCCAGCAAAAGGGTGGGGAGGGGACATTTTGCCGCCCCCTGAAAGCCGCTGCCCGGGGCATCCGCCCCCCCCCGCCCCCCCCACGCTACGCCACTGACAAGCAGTCTCTCTCTCCCTGTAGTTTAAATACAGGGAGGAAAAGAGTAAGACGCAATCGCCCCAGGCCAGTATTGATGAATCTGCTGCCCTCCATCAAGATGGATTCAAAGTGGGATTTAATTCACTTGAGGACCATCATCCTTCCCTGTGGGCTTCAGTACCCAAGGCCATTAGTCCTCAGTGTTGTCAGGTTAGTCAACTGCCGCCTGACAGTCAGCGTTAAATCATTAGCAGTATGGTCCGCTCTATTACCATAGCAAGATAATGTGGCCAGACAGGATGATAACCATAGTGAGAAGAAATATCTGTGAAGGAAGAAATAAATTAATTAAATAATTAAAGGCTACTTTGTGCTCAAGCCAACAAACAAGGAAGGATTTGCCTGCTGCAGCTCTGCCTGATTGATTGATTTGGCTCTGCCTTAAGCCAAGGTCCAAAGCAATCAATCATGCAGAGAAGCAGCAGGCTACCTATGTGGATCAATTAATTCTGCTAGATATCTGTATATTTGTTGTGATGAATCACTGTATAGCTATTCTGAGGCAAAGAGCCAGAAGAATTTGTCCTCACAGGATTCTGCTACCTAGTGGATTTATTCATGGGTCACCATTTTTACCTCTCTTCCACCTATTCAGGGAGGAACACGTGGTGATGAAATGGTCCCAGACTCTGGAAATAACTAAACTACTCAGCTATCATGAGGGTATCTGAAGCTAAGCAGTTCCCAGAAGCTGAACAGTCAATGCAGGAGCTGCAACTGTTGCCACCAGCAACACCCACAAGACTTCCTTAACTCAGTTGTCACTTTTTACTAGCATATCTAGGATCTGACCCTTCTATCACACAATTCAGCGCACAGTGTGTGTCTTCCACACATTGGAGAAACCTGTGCTCTTTCTTGAGCTGCCATTTCATTTTGTATACATTCTTGACATAAGCCTTTTTTTAGAACTCAGACCTTCATGTAACATTGACTCTACCTAATTCTAAACTGGAAACCTTTTAAGATATAGCAATAACAATAGCAATTGCACTTATATACACTACTGTCCCATAGAGCTTAGTACACTCTCTCAGTGGTTCAAAAGATAATTAGTATTTTGTCCTCAACACACTGGGTATTCATTTTACTGACTTGGGAAGGACGGAAGGCTGAGTCAACCTTGGTCCCATCAGGTTTGAACTCACTATGTTTGGTCTGTAGTACAGCAGTTTAACCACTGTGCTACCAGGGCTCCTCAAGCCAAGGAATAATCTCCCCTTCCTTCATTTTAGCAATTGTCTGATCTGTGTCCAAGAAACCACAGTGGTTGTGTAAATGATAACAGTCAGTAAAAATAAATGAATGTTGAATTATTAAAATGCTTTTATTTTTATGAAATATTAAGAAACAAGTTTTCATTTTTATGAAAGATTTTATTTTATGAAATGGTAAGAATTTTAAAAATAACTTTTTATCTAGTCTAATCCTAATCCTAATTTCCCAGCTACATGCTAATCTATCAAATCCTTATCATATCTATTACTTTACTCATCTCACTCTATCATGTTACACATCATACTCTTCCCTCTCTGTTTTTCACTCCCTATCTATCTTCTGAAATACTTACCTACACATGAAATGGCACCATGGGCCAGGGCTGGGCCGCAGGCCATAAATTGCAAATCCCTACTCTACTATCCCCTCTTCCCTTGGATGGCAGATGAAAATAAAATTCTGTGAAGCCATTTTCTTCCCCCTTTACAACTGGCATAACAGCCTCACCTGGCACACATCCAGCACTCACCTGTCACTCAGTCCATTAATCCCATAACACAAATAGCCACCTTACCTATATATACATTATACACAAGCAAAATATATATAAGTGGGGAATTAAATCATCAACAGTGTCCTTCATGCTAGGCCTTTTATCCTAGTACGAGGACATTTCCAATCCTTGTACTAGGAGTTCTAGAAATCTTATCAGCAATCCCTAGAAATCTTCCGTCCTTGATGGCACATGATTATTATTAATGTCAAGGGCCGATACGGAGTTAAATCTCACTAGGTTTATTTCATTTTAATCCTCTTATTCGTACTCCAAATGTGTCTCTCATTGTTACTTCAAAATGTTCATAGCCTCATTAACACCTACTGTATTGTCAAGGTTTCACTGATTATGATGGGGGACACAGAAAGATCCTCCTCTAACACTGTGGTATTTTTGAACCACAATCAGGTGTACCCCAGGCAATGGCAACCTTGTTCTGCTAGCTAATCTTTCTCATGCTAGGTTAGGCGAAAGGAACTACAGCATAAATTCACCAAAAGGTGGCTTCATTTTGGCAGTTTCACACCTGGCCTAGACACAGAAGATGAAGATTGATTGTGCTTCTCTTCTTCCTTCTTCCTAACATAAGACATGTGGAGGGACAGAAAAAGTGCTGCAGCAGTGTTGAGTAAGCATCTTGTACATTTTATAAAGCAATGCAATATGTCATGAGCAGATGAAGAAAAATTATGGATGCTGTATTTTGAAAGCTGCTCTGTGAGCACGCATTGCTACAGGTTTATGGCCTGCTCCCCAGTCTATAAGAATGGTCTTAGGAGAGGATGGAATTAATTGAAAAACGCAATAAGGCTTAGAGAAGGAGAAATAAGGAACAGTTTAATAGATGTACAGCTGACTGGAATGCTGGCTATTAGTGTGACTAAAATTACTGGGTAGGGAGAAATGTAGTGTGTATCTATACAGGAAGTGCAATGTCCTCAACTGCAGAAACATGAAAAATGGCTTTGAATATAATGGCTACACAGATGAATGCTTTATAAAGGGAAGGTGAGGGAGGATTCCAAATTGCCTGAAGAGGTCATCTGCTCAGGTACTGAGAAGAATTTCCATTGTTTATTAAAGACGAGTCTGACTCCTGTAATGACAAGGGGATAAACAATTTTATTGCATTTCACATGTGGCTGCTCTTGAAGAAAGTTCAGGAACTGCACCTGGTGCAGAACATTATCACCAAACTAGTGTCTGGTGAGAGTCAGTATGATCATATTACATGAGTGCTTAAACAGCTATCCTGGTTACTATAAAGTTTCTGGTAAAACTGTGTGGAGATGCCCTCACCATTTATTTATTTTAGTTTAGGAAAACTGAATCCGAAGTGTTCACACTTTAGCAATATGGAGTTTCTGCAATCTCTGTGAAGAACAGGACCACAATGTACACCTCAGGGCCTCAATTAGCATGTTTTAGTTATCTTGTTAGAAGACAGAGCAAGCTTGCTTCCACCTCTTCCAAAGGCTGTGGGCCGACCAGTGGATACAAAGGATAGAAAGGAGATTCCACTAAACATTCAGGGAGAAAATCAGTGATGGGATGTAACAGGTTCTCACCAGTTCGCCAGAACCGGTAGTAACTTTTCCCAGTGTCCCAGAGAACAGGTAGCAGCTTTTGGGGGGAACCATCTTCGGGGCTTACCTTTTCACTGGTTCCCCCACTGCACATGTGCACCAAGCACTTGGTGTGCATGCATATCTACAGTGCTTGGCACGTATGCACGTCCTCTTTACTGTCCTCCTTGCTGTCCTTGTGTTGTGGGTGGGTTGAGGTGTGTGTGTGTGTGTGTGTGTGCTTATTTTTTTATTTATTATTTTTTCTTTGGCTCCGCCCAAGTCATGATGTCATGATGTTGGCTCCGCCCACACTGATGATATCACGGTGGGGTAGTAAAAAATTTGACATCCCACCACTGGAGAAAATGTCTCTACTGTAAGAGCTGAATGACAGGGAAATGGATGACCTGAGTAGGTGATGAACTTTACTGGAGATTTTACCAGAAATGTACTGGTAACTTGGGAAGCCATTTAAGTGCTCAGACAATACGATCACGCTGTACTAGCACCAGCTTTGTATTTTATTACCAGGCAGGGAGATTTTGAAGCACATGTGACTGTACTTTACCTATTGAAGTTTCTTATGTGAAGAAACATTTTTCTCAAAAAGTAGTTATTGTCCTTTCCTGTTATAAAATGCATTTTTTCAGAGCCTCTTGCAATGTGTAATTGATATTCCAGGAATAAAGCCAGATCCAAGAGTTACCTCCAATGGTGGGCTCCAAAAAATGTTACTACCACACTGTGAGTGTGATATGGTGGGCATGGCCAGGGAAAAAGCCCTGCATTGAACCCGAATTAGGACTACTTGATTTCAAAACTTGGATGGACGGGGCCAGCCAGAATTTCTACTACTTGTTCTGGTGAACTGGTGCAAACCTGCTAATGCCCACCACTGGTTACCTATATACTATGCTAACAATGAATTCTTCAAAGGCCACACAAACAGCCATATATATCTTCTTATAGTTATAAACTAGCATTGCTGAAGTCTGAATTAAAGTTTAGAAATCCAGTTTTGCTGTTTCAATAATCAATTTCCTTTCCCTGCCACTTCTGTTTTTCTATGGCAATTATACTTATCTCTGGGTTGTTTGATTCCTCTTCATCATAGCATGAATAAACATTTTGCCTTAAAATTGTCTGCTAAAAGATTAGCATAATAAACTAAAAAGTACTGTGTACTGTTTCTGCTATAAAACTAAAAATTCATGTTTATAGCCTGATGCCATAAAAATATAACAGCTTTCATATGGATGTTTACCAAATGCCAATGTAGAGACAAATGTTTAAAAAGAATCACCTACTGGATGTCTCATTAAACTCAATGCCCCTGCCACCATCAGATGTAATATGCCTACTAAGAAATCCCTTGTTTTATGGAGAGAAAATCCTCCTGTTAGAATGTCATTTTATATTCTACTTGCTGTAGTCACTGAGTATAAAGCCTGTGTGGAGACCTGTTTTGTAATTTGTAGGGAAGCCACTACATTTTTCAAAGACCATAAATACTGTTCCAGCATGGGAAGCATGATGCTTAAAAACAGATTTTTTTTTTAAACGGAGATTCCTTTAGCAACAACAGAAAGTCATGATAAAAAAAGAGGTGATAACTAGTTGAGGCTCCCCTGTTGGGTAAAACAGGCCATTATGTTCCAGTATGGGTTTTCTTTCCTTTATATATGCTCAAAATTTATCCTCAATGGCATGGTATTTTTTGTCGATGGTCTCAGAGATATTTTGCACATGGTTCAGACTATGTTTGTACTGTATATTTCTTTTTTAAATGGGTTATTGGAAAGTGCTACAGGTATTGCTTCATGGTTGAGCTAGCAAACTTAGTTGCACTGTATCTTTTTCACAAAAGCAAAAGGCTTCTCAGTGGGACAGTTGGTGTAAATTGCAGAAAGCTTGACAAAAGGAAAAGCAGCTCAGTGGTTAAGAAGCTTGCCTTGTTAGCTGGAGGGCCAGCAAGTCAGCAGTTAGAAACCTGGGTACAGTAATACATCGGATAACGTTTACCTCGGATAACGCTAAAATCGCATAACATTAAGGAATCTGGGGAGGAGAATTGGATCAAATAACGTTAAGGTCCTATGGGATGGATCGGATAACAACCGCTAAAGCCTGTGCGGTTACAATGTATCTCTATGGAGCTTTAACGTTATCCGATCCATCCTATAGAATTTTAACATGCATTGGATAACACTAAAAATCAGATAACACCAAGACTTCTGGAACCAAGTCTTAGCGTTATCCGAGGTATTACTGTACTGCATGATGGATTGAGTGCCTGTCTCTTTCCCAGCTGTTGGGGACATGAAAGAAGCCACATTTGGGTGTTCCCTGAGCGGAGTTTCTCCTGCAAAAATCCTTTCAACCCAGGATAATTTCTGACACAAAATTATTATTAGTAGTACTTGTCTCACTTTCGTACTGCAGGTGGCCACTTCTTTGACATATGAAGAATCATCAACCAGCCTTTCACCATGCTGAGGCAGCCTCTCCTAACCAAAAAGTGAGGTAACAGGAAGATGCTCCCAATCGTTACTTCCAGCAGCCGCTCATGTTTCCTCTTGTATCAAGTTGGAAAGGGGGCTCTGCCCCCACACTGTACAGCCCCCATTCACATTTCACAGACAATTTAAAATCTTGATACCTGCTGGGTGCTTCCTTTGATGAATCATTTCCCAATATTATCCCAAACAGGTGCACTGAGAGTGCCTACTCAAATGGAAGCTTAGAAGGCTACCACGAGAGCTCAGTCCTTCTGGTAGACTTCCAAGCTACCAATGTTATGGCCCCATAATTGTGAAACAGATTACCTAATTATATCCATCCATCCCAGCACTGCAAGTTTTCTGCAAGCTGGTAAAAACCAAGATGTTCACGGAGACATTTCATCACATTCTGACCCTGGAATGAATTTGACCTCTGTCGAAATTATTTTTGTTCTAGCTGCCATTGATGTATTGTTTTCTGTTGTGTTATTTATTACCTTATATGTAGTTTTTTACACTTTATATTATTTAATTGTTGTTAATCACTCCAGAGTACTCAATTGGTTAGATGAATGGTATAGAAATCAAGCAAACAAATTAATAAATAAATAAATGTAGAACCACTGCCAGGTGGCAACAGTAGTCATGACAGTCACTCAGTGCTACCTGATGCAGAAGGAGAAATTAGCATGGCAGTGGAAGAGAGAAAAACTAGCTGCAAGAGAAGATTTCTGATTTTTTAAAGGAAAGTTTTGGGGCTCCATCCAGAGATGCTGCCTTGGAAGGAAGGCCAGATGGTTAGATGGCTGTCATGTATGCAGCTCCTAGGATTGCAAAAGGAACAACCCAAGGCCATATAGTGGTAGCTCCTTATACATCAGCAATGTCTTTGGTGCTCACTTGGTTTCATTTGTTTAACTTTTGGATGTTATTATTTTTAAACAGGCAAGTTCACAAGTTTGATGCATTATTTATATGGCTGATTTCTCTCTGTCAGATATGAGACACTAAGATCTGCAAGTCTGGCCAGGTTATCCCATGTCTGGCCAGGTTATCCTGCTATGGCAGGGGTTCACAACCTTTTCACACTGTGGTCCAGTCACGCCCCCTCACACAGCTATGCACACCAGAGGTGTGGTTCCTCCCACCACTTCTGGTGGGGGTGATGGCAGTGGTGGGTGCATTCATGGCTGTTTTCTCCACTTCCACTAATTCCTGCAGTAGCAGGGGTGAGGTGGCACATGTTTACCCATTTTTGGAACATTTTTGGTCATTTTTGCCACATTCCTGCCACATTATCTTGCTATGGTAGTAGAGTAGACCATACTGCCAGCGACTCAATGCTAAGCATAAGGTGGTGGTTAACTAACTTGACAGCCCTGAGGACTAGTGGCCTTGGCAAAGTGATGGTCCCCAAGTGGGTGATGGTCCCCAAGTGGGTTAAATCCCACTTGAATCCATCTTGATAGAGGGCAGCAGCTTCATCAATACTGGCCTGGGCTGATGAGGACTTTGTGTGCCAAAAGGGCTCAGGACCAGAAAGTGACTCGCAGAACTGGATCAGTGGTACGGGTGTCATCCTGCAATATGGAAGGCAGATCAAAGGCCATGCCATTATATTCACAAGACAGTCTTCATGGATGATTGCCATGATAATCACCCAATATTTGAAACTGGATACAGCACAAGAAGAAGAAGAAGAGTTGCAAATCTGTATTTATTCAAAACATAAAAACTCTCCTACTGTTTGTTTCTGCTGCTAAGTGGATTGATAGAGATAGGAGCTCAAGACAAATTCCCTGCCTCCCTGCTCTGCAACCCAAGTAGTTTCTTTGCTTATTTATATTCATGATTTTATGCCAGCACATGACACTCAAGCATTTAAAAATAGTTAAAATAAAATCAAACAAACACAAATGAAAATACAATCAAACCTCCCTTAGCAAGCAGCTCACTTAGCGAAAAACTCACTTAACAAGTGGGTTTTTCAAGAGCTGACTCGCATAATGAAAATTTTCGCTATGCAAGTCAGACTTCCCCTATGGAAACGCTCACATAGGGAGTGTTTCTATGGGGGGGAAACTCGCATAACGAAAAGATTTTCGCTATGCAAGTCAGACTTCCCCTATGGAAACACTCACATAGCGAGCGTTTCTAGGGGGGGAACTTGCATAACGAAAATTTTTTCGCTATGTGAGTCCCTAAAAAAGCTCGTTATGTGAGTTTTCCCATAGGAATTTTCGCTATGCGAGTCTGACTTGCATAGCGAAAAACTCGCATAGCAAGCAGCCTCGCAGAACAAATTAAATTCGTTATGTGAGGTATTACTGTATTAAACATCTATAAAGACGGTTTGAAGACACAGTAAGACATGCATCCTTAAAAATAAAGCAACCAACCTAAGTTCCCCTTACCACTAATCCAGCTGAGATGCCACAGAACTATATAAATAAAAAGATCCAATGGAAGTATAAGTGGAGGAGGGGCTTTATTGTCCCTGGTTGATAGGGGTAGCCTAGGAGTCACTGGGATTGTCTACCTTGAACCCAGACCAGATATACACAAAGGAGGGATGCATGGTGCTCCAAGCCCTAGCACTGTAGAAAGCTTCAAGTCATTAGTTCCTAAATTTTATGCAGGCATTTTATTGTTTTTGCAAAATTTGTCACTTTTATGGTTCAGCTCAGGAGAGCCTTCTCATCCTTGGGAAAACAGAATGAGGAAAGACTTCAAGTGTCTCTTCACGACTTTCAAGGTACATTAAGTCTGCTTATGTGTACCTCTTGGGGACAGTTTCAGTAAAAAGACAGGAAGAAAACCATCGTCCCTTTTGGAATTGTATCAGCCTTTTTGTTGATACGCTGATACCTCCAGACAGCAGGAAATGATATGCTGATATGCCTTATGATATGATATGTAATAAGACTGAAGGACATTCACCCAAATGAGACCATGAAAATCAAACTACCAGAATCTGGTGTATAATGTTAGCACTTGCAAATGTTTTGCTACATATTTGATTAGAACATAAACATTAGTCCTATCCATGCATCCCAAGTATTACTTGTGTAATGAGATTTCCCAATAATACATTAACTACTCTTGCCTTCTAATAAACCAGTATACATTCAAAGTGCATGTCTCCATACAGTCAGCAAAGATGAGACCTGGAGCAGACTGTGGCTCAGATCATAATCTATTGATTGCCAGATTCAGGCTTAGATTAAAGAAAATAGGGGAAACAATTAGGCAACACATGTGTGACCTAAACAACATCCCTAAGGAATACACAGTGAAGGTGTGAAACAGATTTAATGGTTTAGACTTGATAAACAGAGTACCAGAAGAATTATGGACAGAGGTTCCAGACATCACACAGGAGGCAGCAAGTAAAACCATACCAAAAGAAAAGAAGTGTAAGAAAGCAAAGTGGCTGTCTGATGAGGCTCTTAAAATAGCGGAGGAAAGAAGAAACCTAAAAGGCAAAGGGGAAAGAGAAAAAAATCAATCAATTGAATACAGATTTTCAAAGAAAAGCAAGGAGACAACGAAACCTTAAATGAACAGAGCAAAGCAGTAGAGGAAAACAACAGGAGGGGAGGACTAGAGAGCTTTTTTAAAAACTGGGGAAATCAAGGGAATATTTAAAGCAAAAATGACCTTGATAAGGGACAAAAACAGCAGGGATTTAGCTGATGCAGAGGAGATTTTTAAAAAGATGGCAAGAGTACACAGAAGAACTCTACAAAAAGGACCTCAACACAGGGGACTCTCAAAACTCTCCTCCAACACCACATCTCAAAGGTGTCTATTCTTCTGCGCTCAGCTTTCCTAATGGTCCAGCTCTCATAACCATACATTGCCACAGGGAATACTATTGCTTTGACTATGCGAATTTTTGTTTGCAATGTGACGTCTCTACTTTTTACTATGTTCCCCAGGTTTCTTATCACTTGCCTCCCAAGAATCAGTCACCTTTTTATTTCATGGTTGCAATCACCTTCTGCAGTGAGCTTTGATCCTAAGAAAGTAAAATCTGTCACTGCTTCTACTTCTTCCCCATCTATTTTCAGCTATGAGAAACTTGGGGAATATAATTAAAAGTAGAGACATCAGCTTTCAAACAAAAGTCCACATAGTCAAAGCAATGGTATTCCTGGTCGTAATGTATGGTTGTGAGAGCTGGACCATAAGAAAAGCTGAATGCAGAAAAATAGATGCCCTTGAAATGTGGTGTTGGAGGAGAATGTTCCTGGTCAACAAAGAGAACAAATAGGTTGTTTTTAAATCAGCCTCGATTGCTCCTTGAAAGGTCAAATATTGAAGACAAAGCTAAAGTACTTTGGACATCAAATGAGAAGAGAGGATTCACTTGAGAAATCCTTGATGCTGGGAAAGGTCAAGGGCAAAAGAAGAAGTGGGCAGCAGAGAATGAGATGGCTAGATGGTATTGTTGACACAATGGGCAAAAAGCTGGGTGGGTTGAGGAAGATGGTGGAAGATAGGGGTGCCTGGCACGTGATGGTTCATGGAGTCGCAAAGGGTCGGACTTGACTATGCGACTGAACAACAACAAGCTGGCTTCAGCACACAATACTTTTGGATGCCAATGAAAAAAGCAGATAGACTCAACTCATCATCATCCCAAAGAGTAGGATAAAACCCCACCCACCCCAATTAATGGTGCCTCAGTCCGGGTTCTACCCAATAAATGAATGCTACAATTTATTTTAAGTAAACTTGCATGGAATTATGCTTTTGGAGAATGATTTTCTAATAACATCAAGACAATTCTTTGTGCAAATAAGAAAAACTAGACTTAGTCAATCATCATTTTTTGCTAATTGGCTCCTTTTTTAATGAAGATCAATAAAAGGAGGGAAAAACATTCCCTTGGTAACTATTAAGTGTGCTTGAATTGATATTTATGTACTCTTAATAAACATCATGCTGATGAAGTTGTGTAATAGAACAAATAAATAAGCTAAACATTTAATACAAATATTAAAAAGGAATTGAACTTTTTGCCTCAGTAAATATAATAAAATGTGTATATTAAAAGCAAAAGAAATATTTTATGAATTCTCAGTTTTATGAAACATAATGCCTGAAGCTGTGTTTTTTTATACCTGACATATTTTTGCTAATATTATTTGTAGTTTGAAATAAAATTTCATCCCAGCCTTCCCGATAACCCTTTGAAGTTGCCTTCTAGCACAAATAAATGAGCTTCAACTTCAAGAAATTATTTGTGATAACTGAAACCTGAGCCTGAATATTTGCCAGAATAATGTTTAAAGTACCTGCAAAAAATAATCAACAAATACGACAGCTGTTAATTTCATAACACAGCTTGGGGGGGGGGGGACAAAACACTAGAAGGTTAATACAGCCAATTTACCCATGATAATAAAAGTGTACTCAAAGCCTTCCATAGCAATGTTCTTTTATTTGACGTATGGAAATTGCAACAAAGGGCAAAACATAAAAGTTACTGGTAAATGTAAATTATAAACAAGTCTGAAATAAAATGTCACCCTTAAAGCTCAATTGTATTTATGTCTACTTAAAAGTAAATCTGATCAGGTTAAAATGAGTTCCTCCAGCATAAGTGTGCACAAAATCACAGCTTGCATGTTCTGAAAACTATTGGCTTTGCTTCAAGTCAAAGCCAGTATTGTGTGTTATGATACTAGGAAGATCAGACTCAACTCACCCGGCTACAAACTTCACTGGATGATCCTGGACCAGTCACTAAATCAGAGCCAAGCCTACCATGCAGGTTCAAGAGGAACAAACTCAGAGGGCAACTGTCGGACTCTCAGCCGTCCCTCTGCAAGGGCACTCCCTTTAGTTCCTGGGCATACTGCCCATTTAACTGGAACTAAACCCTTGCCTCACCTGAGAGAGAGCTGAGCCGCTTGAAAGGAACTCTTACTATGCTCATGCAGTAAGGCCTTTGAGCTTAGAACAAAACAAGGGAGGCTTCTTCTTGGTAGCGTAGCGTAGGGGTGTGTGTGCTATTCAAAGAACAACAATCTTCAAAGAGCTGCTTTATTCCTCAGGTTCGTGTAACAAAGTCCATGGAAAAACGTAGATTAAAAGGTCATAACAAAGAATCAGTCCAATAAAAACAGTCCAAGTTCGTTAGGTAATCATAGTGAAAAGAAAAGAGCATAGTCCCACCATAGCCAGGGTCTTCAGCCATTGAGATCCAGAGACGAACTAACTCACTGTTCTCCAAAATGGAGAATTCCTGGTCAGGTGGTTTAACCTTGGCCAATCAGGTAACAGAGAATAACTTTCTTAAAACAATGAATTGTTTACATCCATGTGAAGACATAACACTAAGCTCTGCTAGCTAGGCTAGCTAGAAAGATAACAGCACAGGAACACTGTAATGTCAACAAGCCAACTCGTGACAGTCTTGTGAGGCATACAGAGAGAAAAATGGATTTTTATGAGGCCTATTTATGAGGCCTAGCTAAGAAATTGCGATTTGCAAGCCTTGGGAAACATGAGGAAATATGTCATTTCCTGACAGCAACTTTAGCAAGTTCAAAAAAAAAGGCAAATGTGGCTGCTTATATACTGCCCCATATCGGTGGTTCGTAAGGTAATTAAGCAATTTGTCCCCAAAAAGCTGGGTACTTTTTCTACCAGCCTAAGAAGAATGGAAGGCTGAGTCAACCTTGTGTCCATCAGGATCAAACTCAGATAATGAGCAGGGTTTTGGCACCATGGGGACTCATAATCTGACCACAGGATTTTTTAAATCAGGGGTTCTCAACCTTTTCAAGCTGTGAGCCAGACCATGCCCCCTCAGACAGCTAAGCAGGCTGGACTGGTGGTTCCTCCACTGTAAATGCAGTCTTAAAATGTGACCATGGCTGTCGTAAATGCATTTACGACAGCCGCAGGCACATTTATGGCTGTTGTAAACACATCCACTTCTGGTAGTGGCAGTGACATGGGCTACATGAAATGGTGCCATGGGCCAGGGCCAGCCCGTGAGCTGCAGGTTGAGAACCCCTGTTTTAGATACAGCATGGACTGCCAAAAATGCTTCTCTCCTATGAAAACAACATCAAATCAAAACAGAACCCATTTCCAGGTCTTTGAGGATGTTAAGCAGCACATTGGGGTGGGGATACTATTCAAAAGACAAACTACTACAGTAGTACCTCGGATAACGATGAGACTTGGTTCCACAAGTCTCGTCGTTATCCAGTTTTTAACATTGTGCAATGTATTGATCGCACAATGTTTTAAAAAGCCCTGTTCCCTGGAGGCTGCAGCAAGCCAGAATGTCGGGATTTGAATCCTGATGTTTTGGCTTGCTGCAGCCTCCAGGGAGGTGGGGGAACTTTGGAAACAGTTTGGATCAGGTCCCCCGACCTCCCTGGAGCCGGCAGGGGGGCCAGAGAGCCCAAAATGGTTTTTTAAAACATCAATTTTTTTACCCATTTCGGGCTCCCTGACCCCCTTGCTGGCTCTAGGGAGGTTAGGTGACCCGATCCAAGCTGTTTCCACCCTCAAGGAGGGTGGGGAAACTTCAGAAACAGCTTGGATTGGGTCCCCCAACTCCCTGGAGCCGACAGGGGAACATCCCCCCCCCCTCGATCTGCGCTATTTCTGAAGTTCCCGCACCCTCCTGGAGGCTGCAACAAGCCATAACGTCTGGATTCAAATCCTGATGTTTTGGCTTGTTGCAGCCTCCAGGAGGGTGGGGGAACTTTGGAAACAGCTTGGAGTGGGTCCCCCAACCTCCCTGGAGCCAGCAGGGGGGCCAGGACCCCCAAAATGGGTGACAAAACAAACCTTTTTTTACCCATTTCGGGCTTCCTGACCCCATTGCCAGTTCCAGGGAGGTTGGGAGACCGGATCCACAGCTGCAGGGTTGCTGGGGAAGCCAACGGGGATTCCCCATCAGCTTCCCTAGCCACCCGCACATGCCTCCGCAGCTGTGGGGTGGCTGGGAAGCTGAACGGAGAACCCCATTCAGCTTTCCAGCCACCCTGCTGCTAAGAACGACTGCATCGGATAACGCTGACATATTGTTGTCCGATGCAGTCGTTATCCGATGCAGTCGTTATTCGAGGTATTACTGTACTTCTGTTGGCATTGACGAATGACAGTAGATAAAGTGTTTTATTTTTATGTTGCATCTTCCTATTTCTCAGAGTGTTTTCAAGGTCCCCCTCCCCTACCACATGTGCTCAAAAGTATCATTGCCAGGTCTCAGAGCACCAGCTGGAGTCTCCGTGAATTGCTCCTCCAGTTCTCCAGGCAGAAAAACAAAACTCAAGGTAAGGGACAGGGGAGGGAGCAATTATTTCTCCTGTGTAATGTGCCTTTAAACATGCTCACCTGTTCCCACCACTTCTGATGTGGTGCAGGGCTGACAGGCTCAGCTTGAAAGTGACTTTGTGCATTTTATGTTTGTACAACAGCAAAGCAGTCAAACAGCCAGCAACAACGATAGGGATGCAGCGGGGAGCTGGTGGGTAAAGGCATTTGGGAAGAAAGCAAGAACACTGATGCCCAGTGTTGCAATTCATGAGCCTTTTTGAGGCATAGGTCTGGCAAGCTGCCAGCTTCTGCACAGAATGCAAGATTGAACTAAGCTGGCAGTCAGTTTTCTACAAGCCCCTGCAGCAATGTAACACACACAGACGAAGCGATTAGGTACTAATGGTAAGACAGAGCGGCATATATGCCCTGATGGAGTTGCAGCCACTGCAGCTGCTGACTACAATTTGCTCCCTGGCCAGCCACTGAAGAATAGAACATTGTTGGGTTGGTTGGGTTGGTTCATTTTTCTGGCTGTGGTTTGTCTTTCCTTATTATCTCGTTTGCTGATTTTTACCTGATCTCAGAGTCCAATTACCTGGATTCTTCTCCTATTCATCATTAGCTGACCCAGAAACAATTCCAAACACACTGTAAACTTGTACTTATCCCACCTCAATTACATTACAAAATCCTCCTCTTGCAACATCACAAGACACCACCCCTAGGTTCAGGTTGTGGACCTTGAAATCTCAGGAGATGGAATTCTGCAGATCTTGCAAGACTATTTGCAAGATCTGCAACACTGGGCCAAAGAATAGCTTTGTTGCTATGTCAAGACTTGAACTTGGCTTTTCTTGGTCCTGCTTTGTCTTAGCACACTGGTCCATATGACTGCTAGGTATTAGACCGAGGCGCCCAAACTTATTGGGCTGTGGGCTGGTCACATGGTTGAGCATGCTGGTCATATGGTTCCTCCCACTGGAAGCGGAAGTAAAGCACGCATGTGCAGGCATGCTATGCACCTCCACATGTGCATTTTACCTCTGCTTCCGGGAGTAGCAAGAGTAGCTTGGAACAGATAAATTGGTGTCAGGAGATGGATCTGACCATAGTTTGGGCACCCCTGTATTAGACTTGAGAGACCAGCATTAGACTTGAGAGACCGCATCTCCCCAAGGTTATCTGTCTGTCCCACCAGAGCGGACCGGAGAGGCACCTTAGTTGTGCCATCTGCCAGAGAGGCTCGACTCTCTGGCACTAGAAATAGAGCCTTCTCCGTGTTCGCTCCGGCTTTGTGGAACCGCCTGCCTTTGGAGTTGTGCCTCCAGACAGAGCTGTTGGCTTTTAGGAAAGGTATGAAAACTTGGCTGGCGGGAATGGTGTGGGGTAATGATGGCTTATTGACCCCTCCCCACTGGCTTATTTAACATCTTATACTTACCCTCCCTCCCCTTTACTCTTTTACTTAAAGGAACAAGATGTTGTTTCAAATGGTTTTAAATTGTTTTTAGAGTTGTAACTGTGTTTTTTATGCTTGTTGATTGGTTGTAATCTGCCTTGAGTTGCTTGTCCGAGTAGGGTGGAATATAAATTCAATTAAATAAATAAATAAATAGACAGTCGCAGTGCTGACTGAAAGATTCATGTGCATCACCAAATTTACTTTTGTGTATCTCCATGGACAGCATGGAACATTTTCTCCCAATATATTACATTGACTAAACCTTTAAAATGTAGCCCAGAAGCAGAATGCCATAAATACAAACAGTGTAAAGTAGCTCTTCTGTTTGGGGGTTTTCTTAAGTTTATTTTTAAAGGGAGGAGGACAGATAAATACCTGTTGGCTGATCTGATCCACTCCTTAGTGTAATTTTAATCTTTTAAATCTTGGTTTTAACTTGTTGATTTTTAACTTTTTAAAATTCTTTTAATCTAAATTTTATGGGGTTTTATGGCCATGGATGAATTTTAATGTGGGATTCTTTTAGTGTTTTGTTATTGTTTAGAAACTGCCCTGAATTGTTCGTGAATAGGGCGGTATACAAATGTGAAAATAAATAAATAAATAGAAATACTGAAAAACTAGACCAGTTGGCATTCCCTGCCACCACAAGAGATAGAGGTTATGAGGAGTGTTAGAATGCTCATTCACCACACCATAACATGGAAATATAGCTGTTTGTAGGACACAACTCTAACTGTTATTGACTGGAACCCTTCCAAACTTCCATCCTCTGATTCCCAGAATGAGCCATCTTGCTTATGTTATGTCCTCCTACATACTTTATCAAAACATCTGGTCTAGAAAATGAAGCCAAAAGCAGGCTTACAGATTCCAAACAAATGGAAAGCACTCTGGAGGTACCGAAGGGCAATGAGGAACATAGGAAAGAAAAATGGAACATGCATGAATTCAAGCAGAAGGGTGTTGGCTTCCACAAATTCTAGGGACACACGATGTGTTAGCAAAATAAGAGTGAAGACTTAACACATGCTTACTTGTATTCATTTCAGTTTTTCCCCACTGCCATATGGATGTTTACAAAGGACTGTTTGTATTTCCACAGGGTGAAAATTCACAACTAATCCAAATAACAACCAGAGATAAAGGTAAATGTAAAGGTCACCCTTGCTCTAAAGCCAGTCATATCTGACTCTAGGATTCAGTGCTCATCTCTGTTTATAGCCAAAGAGCCAGTGCTATCTATTTCTGCAGACATTTCCGTGGACATGTGACAGGCATGACTAGACACCAGAGCACACAGAATGCTGTTTATCTTCCCACCAAAGTGGTGCCTATTTCTCTACTTACAATTTCTTGTTTTCAAACTGCTAGGTTGGTAAGAGCTGGGAGAGAGAGACAGGCATGCAGGTCTTGGGTCTCGAACTGCTGACTTGCTGACCTTCCAGTCACCAAGTTCAGCGTCTTAACTATTAAGCCACTACCTGTTGTAAAAAGCCATATTGATTTGTATACTTGTTATGCTAACCAATCACTCTGTACCTCTGTATCTGATGTGTATCAATTGATGCCATGAAGTCTCACTCCAATGTCTGATGTAGACTTGATCCACAAAAGCTAACATTAAAACACAACAGTTAATCTTTAAAGTGGTACAATGTTGTTTTGTTTTGTTTTATTCTCTGATATGCTTGAAACACAGACTAACACAGCTAATTATTCCAAAAAAATACAAAGAACAAGTGATCTGAAGAGTTATGTTTGCCTTCTGGAGAACTTTGTAGACATGAAACAAGGCATCCAGCTCTTACTGCTCTGGGCTGGAGCTCTTGGAACCGCTTTTTCCAACCACAACAGCAACCCCATCATGACAATGTTTTCCAAAATTTCTGGATGCTAAATTAGTCTCAGATCTTCTGAAAGCAGAGGGGAACAGCAGAAGGGCAATTTCATGCAATGACAGTGCAATAAAGTTACAATTATGTAATTTGTTAAAAATAGCATTAAAAATTTTCAAGTTGTTATTCAAACAGCTTTAAGTTGCCAATTTTAGCTGTTCATTTCGAAGAGCAGACGTGACATGATTGTCATGTGAAAATATTTGGCCTCAACAACATGAAGAAAAGTACAGTTTATCAGGACAGTCGTCTTAAGCAACTCTGTGAGACAAAACATTGTGTCGCATATGATATAATGGCAATTGTGCTGTAAGGAGGCAGAAAAGCAGACAGATGACCAGATGGAAAGAAACTGCATTTGGAATAGAACAAACTTTCTTATAGTGAGTTAGCCCATTGGTCCATCCAACCCAGGATTGCCAACACTGACCGAGAGCACTTTTGCAAAGATTGAGGGAGGAGTCTTTCCTATTCCTGCCTGGAGACACCAAGGACTGAGGAGGTTCTGTTTACAAATCAGATATTCCAACCCAGAGCTATGGCCAGTCCCTATATCACATTCATGACTTTGTCCTTCCAGTCACTTCAAATAGCCATTGTAGGACCAGTTTTAGTCGTCTGTACAACTTGTGCTCAGCAAGATATCTGGTTTATTGAAATTACCCTGAGCCTTTTCACAAAAGAAAACCCTGGCAAAACAAGTACAACATAATTCTTTATTAATGCTCTTTTTAAGGGTTTCATAGCAATTTTAACAAGTGCTTCTCAGTATTTATAGGTCTTAATAAAGTAATGAGTTTTTACTTATGCCAGGAAATGTGTGTACTGGTGTTAATGGCAAAGAGAATATGTATGCGTCTTTCAGACTCTGCATGCCAAATTTCCTAAGTGTGTACCTGAGCAGAATGCAGTGGGTGTCCTTGAAAGTCAGTCGCTGTCACATTTTACAGTCAGCAAGCTGTATTTAGAAAGGAGTTGTTTATTATTTCCTTAGGACTCACTAAGACACCAAAGAGGCCAGTGCAAATTCAGAATAAAAAATGACAGCATATTTTTCAGTGTTCCATCCTAAAAGAACTATTTGCCATAATAAATATATTAAAAATCTATCCCCATGTTGTAATAAACCAATTCCTGTACTGAACAGGCTCTTAATTTCTTTTTATTCAGCAGTTTCCTTATTTATAATCTGTTCTTCACAGCTCTCCCCCTCCTTGTAAACAATATTTCATGATAGTTGAACAAAGTTTGCCTGCAGAGGAATACCCTCATTAGGACACAGAAGACAGTATAGAACTCATATTCTCTGTATCATACACTCCTTGCCTGACATGATCTTTTGAATTAGATTTGCTCTTTGTTTCTCTGTCTCTTTTCTGCTTCAAAACCAGCTCTGCCATTAACTAGACTAGAGTATGACAATTGTCTCAGGCAGTAGTTACTGCAGGGGAGCAACAGAAACCCTCTCAGCAGCCTTCCACCTGAGCCCACATCAGTGGTGGGATTCAGTTGGTACACCCCGGTATGCCCATACCAGTAGTACAAATGGCCTCGGGTCATATGGCTGTGCCTGTCTCCCCAATTACCACCACCAATACACACTAACCTTCTCTGTCTTCTTCTGGGAGAGGGGCAATTTCCTGTTCCACACCCTCTGTTCCCTTCTACGAATCATCAACTCGGCACCCTTAACCCCTTCTGCACCTGGTAGAATCTCTTTTAAGCTTCCCGGTGGTCTTCCTTCTCCTGCCCCTCCAAGACCCCTACATTTGAAAAATCACTCTAAAAGAGAAGGAGGACTAAGTCACATGCCCACCTGGCCATGCCCACCATGCCATGCCCACAGAGTAGGTAGCAAAAAAAAAAAAGGAATCCCACCACTGACCCACATCCACTTTCCTTTTTGGAAGAATAAAGTTGCATGTTGTAAACAACTTGCACTATACCTGCCAACTATTCTGCTCCACCTTCAGGAGTAATGGGGAAATCTTTCTCACCAGAAAAGAATTAATTTAGGTTCACTGGCCAGTCCATTTGGCTTCTGTGCGTGGAACAAAGCAGCAACCATCTTGTCATTTGTATGAGGCAGAAAAATATCTTGGGCTTATCCTCTCTCTTTTCTCTTCATATTCAGCAAATTGTCCTATTAGAACTTGGAAATAAGAAATTACAACAATTTGTATAGCATGTTATGAGGAGAATAATGTATGTGCTTTGTTTTGGATTGTCTCACCACAGAGTTGCTGAAGTTTGGTCTCCTCACAGGCCAAATAAGAGATGGACTGACTCAATAAAAGGAGCAATGGCCTTGAGTTCACAGTAGCAGAGCAGATGAGACATCTTGGACTCATTCACAGGGCCACCATACACTATCTACCTAATCGAGCTATAAGGTATAGTGAGACAGCTACCTTAATTGATAGATTGGGGTACCATTTAAGCTAAGAAAGCTAGAAAAGTGTCAGTAACTGATTTAGTTTTACTGTGAAAAAGATCAGGGTATCCCTGAATAGTGAAAGGCAAACTTGTAGACTCAATGCATTGATCCAATGTAATCATCAGATATTTCATCTATATAGGAACATTTCATCCAGTTTTTCAGTCCAGTCAAATTAGCAGTTACTCTATTGTCCATCTTATTTTGCAATACTGTACTGTTATTGGGAATGCTAACCATTTTGTTAAAAAAATAAATATGGTAAATAATTACAATCACCATGTACATTTGAAAATGTCTGCACATATGCACAAATCATTGTTTTAAAAATATTTTACAAAGCATAGCCATTAACCATAGCATGGAAACTTTCATGTTGTATATAGCTGCATAATTTGATGTGAACTCAGAGGACAACATGCCTATTTGATATTCCATACAGATTTTTGTGCCATAAACAGCTCCATAAGAAAAATTCTCTTCTCCAGGCCAGTTCCGTTTAATTAGAAATGGCAAATGTCCAGCCTGAGAATTCAGAGGTCTTCTCAAGAAAGTGAAAAAACATGTTAAAATCTTCTTCTCCTTCACCTCCTCCTCCTCCTCCTTTTAGCCCATTGGGTGTCTCACCTAACCTTTACTTATCAGAAACTCATAACAGGAAAGAGGAGGATGCAGCACTACCTGTGAAAATGAAGGGTTATCCACTTTCTTAATGTCCTAGTCAGAAGTGTAGCGTGCCTTGGCAGGGCCCCGTATAAAAATTTGTTTGGGGGCCCTTAGGAAGGGTAAAGATTTGTTTTGCTTACACACGTTGGGGGCCCCCCGTGGCCCGGGGCCCCCGTATAATTGATACGGCAGATATGGCGGTAGCTACGCCCCTGGTCCTAGTCAGAACAAAGAAGTGACATATTGGAAAGAGGAAGGGTTGCTGTCATTCAGCAGTATCACAGTTGATCATCTAGCTGGAGAATAAACACTGTAATAAAAAGAACTCACAGCTGTGAAGGATAATGGAGGATCAGCATCAAAGCCACAAGAGTACCTTATCGCTTTATCCAATAGAAAGAAGAGAAACAAACTAAAATGTCATTTAAAATTCCTTTCCAAACAGTGTGAGACAGCTCTCAACTCCTTCAGATCACTAAGAATGCTATTTGTGTGTTACTATAACAGGAGGGAATGGTAAACCATTTCTAGATATGCAATACCTGAAAACCCCTGAAAAGGATTGCCATAAGTCAGAATTGACTCAATAGCACTCACAAAAATAGCAAGAGTACCATATGGAAAATAAGCAATGAAGCTTATGAGTGAGGGATTGTTATTTTACAGCATTTTATTTTACTTGGGTAGAAATTTTAAGCTAACCTGCCACAAGCAGAACGACATTCTGGGAACTGTAGTCCAAGCCATCTGCAAGGAGGCTGGTGTAGACAATGAGCACCGCTACAAAAAAAGGGGTGCTATGTTCTATGGCTTACACTAATAGTAAGGATGAGACTGAGAAAGCATATGACAACATAAGAAATACATAAATTTCATCTCAGAGCAGTATAACACATCTTCAACTTCTTTTTCCATTTGGGGGAACAATCACTTCTGAATTTTAGCACTCAACTTCAAATAAAGAAAACAGAGATATTTATTTCCCAGAATTAATGCTTGTGCTTTCATTATTATATTGTAGATCCACATGTCCTTTGTTCATTTTAATTGAAAACAAAGAACAAGGAGATCAGTATGTCCTGTTTGGCTCATGAAAGTCAGGTGTTTTGAAACAGCATATCAGAGCATTAATAAGAACTCCAAGCAAACAGGACTATGGTGTCAAACGTATTTGCATGAACTAATTTTAAGAGTATAGTTGGGATTAATGCAATGAGAAATATAGCTTATGCTGGATAGACTTGCTAGCCAGGGGTGTAGAGACAGTCTGTGGTCCAAGAAGAGGGTTACTGTGGGTCATTCTCCTTAATTTGGCCAGGAGCCGTACAAGCAGATGTTAATATCTTCCTTCTTTTGTGGGCTACCATTCCCAAAAATAATAATAAAAATTGTTAGTTCTTAAAATGCTACAAAATGCCTCATTCCTTTCCTTAGGAAGTTTATTAGATGATTAGTCCAAATATACGGTAGCTGATGCTTCTTGAGCCTGGGACAAATGGCATTTCTTTCTCCTTTTCAGCTCCAGATAATGTAATCTAGGTCTGTGAAGAAGGAAGGCAGAGTGCAAGTTTTGGATGAAAGATGGGTCTTGAAAAGTGCCAGAGGGCAAGAGTCTGCTTGTTTCTTGAAGCAAGAAAAATTGCTCCTGGAGCACTTATAATCTACACCTTTGTCTGTTCTCAATTGCACATAAACCCAGTTTTTATAAAATGCCAACACAGGATTTCTGAGAGGATAACCAACAGAGAAGTATTTGAAGTAAATGAATAAAAACCAAGAGATTGTAAAACACACCAACATTCAGAAATCTAGAATACTTTGGTCATTTACTAAGAAAAGAAATCAGTTACGCTCATTAGCCAAGATATACAGTAAATGGGAAATGAAGAGGAAATTATTGGTTGAAAAATATGGGTGACTGATTTGAATGCTACACCCAAAAGAAAAATAGCCATGGTGATATCCAAACTGTGATAAGACAGAAATATCAACAATAAGAAGTAAATTTCTATTAATGTTCATCCTCCAAAAAAAAGGAAATCCTCAACTCTCTCTCTCTCTCTCTCTCTCTATCTATCTATCTATCTATCTGTCTGTCTGTCTGTCTGTCTGTCTATATCGCAAACACAAGTTTAACCATAATATTTATATATACAGGTACTTATTTAATCAGAAATAGTGATACAGTATAAGAAAACTGGATTCTACAATTTGTATGCCCTGATTTTTTTCATCAGAAACAGAGCAGAAGTTGCTTGAAGAATTAAAGAAGATTTCAAATGTATCTTTGAAACCAAATGAGAACAAGGTTCAAAGTATAATATTTGATCTGCACAACATGGAAGAATTGACTTCATCTGTACAGTCTCTAAAACCAAGATGGCAAGAGCCTTACCTTACTCCATAGGAACACCTTCAGCTGCAGTTCTCTCACTCTTTCTAATTAAAATCCTGAATCTCAGCCCCTTCCTACAACTTCCCCACCCATTGGGCTTAACCATAATGTCTATGGGGGTTACATGAGCACAGTGTTAAAACACTGGGGATGTCTTCTCTCTTTCCAACCTTTTCCTTACTGTCATGGCTGAGCATAGGAGGTGTTCTGATGTTGCTTACTGCTCCAGGCTTTACGGAGCTTCTGTTCTCTGGTTCCTGTGAAACAGACAGATACTGACTGTCCTAGGGTTGCTAGTGTATTTATTTATTTATTTATTTTAGATTTATTATCCTGCCCCAATCAGGCGAACCTGACTCTAGGCGACTTACAGAAAGGGGGAGAGAATATACACAATGCAAAACAATTAAACAATCTCCCTACAAATTCATAAATTAAAACCTTAAGGTTCAAAATCACTTAAAAATCAATTTAAAAAGAATTAAACTATGAATTTACAAAAATCTAAAAGATTTAAAAAGTTAAAAGGTTTAAAAAAGTTTAAAAAGTGTACCATCTTGCTCTGTACTTTTGTTGAAAGCAGGGCAGGTGCCATCCTGCTATACTACAACCTTGGAACTCCTTAAAGAAATGTCATAAATGTAACAATATCAATACTATCTTGTCAACCTGTTCACATTAACCTCCCTTTTAAGAATTGGGTAGATTTTCGCCCAGAAACAGAGTATTAACATGAATTTCTGGTGACAGCTTGAGAGCCTTGTTTTTTGTAATTTAGGATGTGTTTTAGAGCAGGCACGGGCAACTGCCACTATTCCAGATGTTGTTTAACCTCAAATTCCAGCATTCCTCACCATTTGTTATACTACCTAGGGCTGTTGCTAGCAGCAGTTAAATAATATCTGCAGAGTTGCACTCTTTATCTGAGAGTTACTTCTGCAGCCTTCCCCCCTTCCAATAATAATTCAAATATCTGGTTTAGTGTATGGAGTGGAGAACTGTTAAAGAGAAAATAAAATACAAGGACAAAAGGAAGAGAAGCAAGAAAAATATTCCCATATGAGTCTGCAAAATTGCTGAAAGGAGATTATATTTTCAAATGTTTTTGTGCTACTGCAAAGTAGTTAGGATTCTGATATTATAGATGTGGACCTAACATTCATCCCTGGATAGAAAGCAGTGAATCAAAAACTCATTTTAGCTTATATTGCATGAAATAATTTGATGTAGTAGCAGGAATTTATTATCTTATGAAAGCAAACTTAACAAAATGGGTTGTATTTCTTGCCAATCTTTCATTTAGACTTCCTTCACTTAAATATAAACCTGTCTCAAGCTATAATGAGAAATAAAGCAAGTGAAGGGGGGGGGGAATATAAAGTACTAAGTCTGTAAGCTTTTGATTTTTAAAAGTGTTCATAAGCATTAGGGTAGATGTAATACTAGACTTGATATTCCAAGGGATTTGCTTCATCAAGATACTGAAAATCTTTAGCAGACTGTAGAAGTATCTTCCTGCTTCTGCATCCCTGTAGTAAAAGCTAGGCATTGTCATTTTAAAAAAACAATTGTATGGGGAAAGAATGTAATTTTTATCCTCAGGTACACTAAAATTCAGATGAGGCTACTGACACATTTTAATATGTGGAGAAGTCATAGAGCCACCTAGACTATCCGTATTCTCTATCGCCATCACACTTGACACCATCACACAGTCACAAATACCACTGGCCAGAGTGTAAGGGAAGGCTTTGGTCTGCTTGGAGTCAATGGGGAGAAGCAGGATCTTGAGAGCCAAGGATTCCAAGTCCTGTCTTCCATAATGTAAGTTTGTTTCTCTGCTCTGTAAGATGGCTGAGTAAGGGCTCTTCTAGACTGGACATTTGTACTGGTGATTTTCAGGAGTTGTGTCAAGGTAATAGGTCAGTGATGGCCAACCTTGGCACTCCATATGTTCTTGAACTTCAGTTCCCAGAAGGGCTGATAATCAGGATTGCTGACTTGGGCTTCTGGTAATTGAAGTCCAAAAACACCTGGAGTGCCAAGGTTCACCATCACTGGAATAGGTGGTCAAGTGATTAGCTACTTCTTGCTTTTGCATTCTTTATTAGGCAGCTGTGGTTCCCCAAAACCTATCTGCCTGAGTCACTCTCATTCTCCAGCTTTCCTCTGCCTAGTGCCTTTTGGCACAACTTTGAAAAATGAAGTAGAGTCTTGGGGGGGGGGGGAGAGAGTTTCATCTCATCAGCATTGCCTGTTTCCATAAACAATAACACTGCTATGCCGTCGCCTCTAGCTTCTTCCATATCCTGTATTAAAAAATTTTTAAGGGTGGGGAAATGCTATCACACAAAACCACCATCCTCACTCACCCCACTTTTCAGCACAGGCACTAAAATTGATTTAAAAATATGAGTTAGGCAAACTTGAGGCTGGAAACTAAAATATAGCAGTGCAGTACAAAATAAACCAAGGGATTCTTGGGTTTAGGGATAAAAAGGCGCAGGAGGTTGTGTTAATTAAAAAAGTAACATTTGTACAGACTAGTACAAGGGGGATATCATGTGGATGTTTGAAGAAATTCCAGTCAGTTAGGTCTGTCCTTGACCCAGCGTTTAGTGACCCAGCTGACTCTGCCCTTGATTTAGAACAAAACAGTTGGACAGTTTCAATAGTAATGCTGCAATTCAAAGTGCCTTTTAAAGGCAATAATATATGTTAGGTATCAACAGTATCAATAATTGTGAAATATGTACTTTAAATCTGTGATGTCTAAATATAAAATTGCATCAGTCTGTTCTGGTAAAGAATGTCTCTTATATTGTTTTAAACCACTATTTAATTCCCAGAGAATCCAAGTATTTGAAACAAATCATTGGCTTTGTATACTACAAGTCATCCTTGCCTCATCTAATGTGATATATCATTGAATAATAACAGAGAACTTGCTTCAGCTTTATTGAATGCAATTTTATGCATTATGTTTCCAGACCTTTATCTTCAAATCACTTAAAAAACTTAAACCTATGCATTAAACCTGACTACTGCTTATTGAAATGTGACAGGGTTGGTGAAGATAGGTGCTTAGTATTCAGATACCAAAAGAGGAATACAGTAAATTATACTCTGTCCTATGTATAAGGCAAAAGAATATATACTTGTATCTGTTTATACATTGACTGTTCTGTTTCTGCTCTTTATTTCTGAGCGGGAAGATTCTATGAGCGAGCAATGCTTTTGATTCTATGAGAGAGCAAAGCCTTTTCAGAACCCTTTTTCAAATAACGAATACTGTATGTCTTTCCCATTAATCATGTGAAATGGTGAGGTTAGTAGCAATGAAGTGTCCCCATTTACACATCTCAGATGATCAAATAAAAATGTCTTATACATTTCTTTGTTCTGCACCTGCATTGTATCATCCCATATCACACCGTTTCTGTTTCTGGCCAAATGCATTCTCACTATATTCTTGCAAGATGGATTCTAAGGTGCCCTTCCAGAAGTACAAGGAAACAAGGTGGCTTACAGTCTGAAAGAAACAAAATTTAAATCCAAATATGCTGCTTTACTTACAGGTGTTTTTCACTACCCCTCCCATCAATTCCCAACTAACATAGCCAATGACGGATATTATGGGAATTTCAGTCCAAAATATGTGGAGAACATCATGTTATATGTACAGGAATGGTGCAACGTCTTCCCCAAGCTGAAGAATGATAAGTTTGTTTTTATTATACTACACAAGCTCTTGCACAAACAGTTGCGGAACTATACTAGCTGCTGTTTCCTTTCCAATCATCGTCTTTTTGTGTCTTTGATCCAGCATCATGGCTTGGTTTTATTTCACTGAGGATCCAATGAGACTTCAAAGAGGATGCATATTCTCTATGATAAATCTGTTTTCCCTCCTGCAGTAAGATTTCCTCAGCAATACATGCTTCAGCAATCAAACCTGCACAGGAAACCCTTCCAATAACTAGTCAAAAAACAAACATGCTACCAAGAAGATACACAGGAGAGAAAAAACAAATGTTATGATAGTCATCTTTCTTTAACTTGAGGACAAAACTCCAATAAAAACATGTCATATAATTTGCCCCTGAAATGAATAGGAAGAATGCCATTTGTCGGTTAATCTTAAGGAATGTTGACATTCATATATTTTCTCTGTCTTTTCTCTAGGGTACATGAGAAGTTCAAAATGAACATTTGCATTAAAGCTCCAAACCGCTTACATCTTACAGAATGAACACCCAACTATATCATTAAAAAGTGGGATTTACTCCACTTAAACAACCAGTGAATTTCATTTATTTTTCACAGATTGCATGACACAAGGTAAATGTAAAGGTCACCCTTTCTTGAAAGCCAGTCATATCTGACTCTAGGGTTCAGTGCTCATCTCTGTTTATAGCCAAAGAGTCAGTGCTATCTGCATCTGAAGACGTTTCTGTGGACATGTGGCAGGCATGCCTATTTACCGGAGCACACAGAATGCTGTTTACCTTCCCACAAAAGTGGTCCCTATTTATCTACTTGCAATTTCTTGCTTTTGAGCTGCTAGGTTGCCAGGAGCTGGAACAGAGATGGGAGCTCATTCTGTCATGCAGTACTCAGGTCTCGAACTGCTAACTTGCCACCTTCTAGTCAGCGTCTTAACCACTTGAGCCACCACAGTCCTCCATGACACAAAGGCAGGTTCAAATCCATCTGAAGCTGTTAGCTTTTAAAATGGAACATTCAATTACAAACGAGTCTTAATCTTAATTATTATTTTACATATATGGGATTAGCAATAAAATGATAAGTGATCTAGAACTAATTTTATATATGCAAAAAATAAAAATTGGAGACAATCGGAGGGAGGGGAGCAGGGCTGAACTTCTAGCACAATGTTTCCCAACCTTTGGTTATTGGACTTCAGTTCCCAGAAGCCTAAGTCAATTCCCCAAAGAACTGATTAGCCAGTGTACTGACTTAGGCTTCTGGGAGTTGAAGCCCTCCTGTGGGGTGTGGGCCTCACATTGGGAACCACTCAGTGATGGCACTAGTTCGCCAGAACGGGTAGTAACTTTCCCGAGTGTCCCGGAGAATCGGTAGCAGCTTTTGGGGGGGGGGACCACCTTTGGGGCTTACCTTTTCACTGGTTCCCCCACTGCGCATGTGTGCCAAGCACTTGGTGTACATGCATGCCTACAGTGCTTGATGCGTATGCACGGCCTCCTTGCTGTCCTCCCAAGTGGGGAGGAGGAAGAGAAGCTGCTAGCCTGAAGCTCCCTATAGCCTGCTCCCCAGGGTAAGTGACTCACCTTTGGATGTGGTGTGTCTGTGTGTATTTTAATGTGTATTTAATACCTTTACCTATATTGACATACTACCACAGTTCCTAAAAAGGCCTGGCAGCCTGGCTTGGGGTTTTTAAGCAAAGTCTTGGAGTTACCTCATCAATAAGCTACATCTGTGCTGTTCCAATTGCTGTTCCAATTGGAGAAACCTTAAGGAGGTACAGCTGTTTTACATTTACATTAAGGTATATTATCCTAGAGAACTGGTTAGGCAAAGACTTAGTACCTAACTTCTTTAACAGTTCAAAAGTTGAAAAGTGCCAAAATGAAACCATCTTGTGGTGAGTTCATTCTGTAGTTCCTTCCATCTGACCTAGTGTGAGAAAGATTAGCCAGAATAAGCTTTAGGCTCTGGTTTAAAAGCTCTGGTTGATTTGTGTTTGGGGTGGGTGGGTGTTTGGGTGTATTTTAATGTATTTTTATTTTATTTTATTTTATTTATTTAATTTATTTACAGGTTTGTGTTCTGGGTGGGTGGGTTGAGGTGTGCGTGCGTGTGTGCGTGTGCGCCTGCGCGCACTTATTTTTATTTTATTTTATTTTTATTTATTTTTCTTTGGCCCCGCCCACAACATCATGACATCATGATGTTGGCTCCACCTGTGATGTCATGACATCATGATGTTAGCTCCGCCCACACTGTGATGACATCACTGTGGGGTAGTAAAAATTTTGACATCCCACCACTGGAACTACTGTTCTAGCCAGAGGCGTAGCTACCGCTGTATCAGCCGTATCAATTATACGGGGCCCCCGGGCTACGGGGGCCCCCAACGGCAAAAAATAAAATTAAAAATAAAAAAGAGCAAAAATTTACTGCGCATGCGGAGAAACTCAATCTGATGCATTGCGCATGCGTCAGATTGAGTTTCTGCGCATGCGCACTTTATTGGAGCCATTTTTGGCTCCAATTTTTTTAAAAAAGCCGGAGTCGGAGAGTCGGAGTCGGAGCCGCAGCTTTTAAGCGCGGCTCCGATGGCGGCCGTCAGAGGGCCGAGGTCCAGCGCGCGGAGCCGTAGCTGAGCTGGCGAAGGCAAGGGGCGGCTCGGCTGTGGAAGGCGAGGCGAGCGGGCGCAGCGAGGCAGCCCCGACTCCGAGCCCGAGGCCCTCCCCCCGGTTGCCGCGGGGGCTCCCTGCCTGGCTGCGCCAGCCCGGGCGGTGCTATCCACCTCGACGCTGGGGTGGGAGTCCAGCACTGCAGGACCAGCTCGCGCGCCCCGTCCCGCAGGCGGGAAGTGACAGGTCAGCTCCAGGCACGCTCCAGGTGGCTGCGCCAGCGTCGAGGTGGAGAGCGCCACTCGGGCTGGCTCAGCCTGGCAGGGAGCCCCCGTGGCGACCGGGGGGAGGGCCTCGCTCAGTCGCTCGGGGCTGCCTCGCTGCGCCCGCTCGCCTTCCACATCCGCCCCTTGCCTTCGCCGTGCGCGGCGAGCGAGCGATCGTTCGCGATGGCGGCAGCAGCGGCGGTGACAGCAGAGGCGGCGGCGGTGACAGCAGAGGCGGAGGAAGAAGAGGCCCCAGGATTAAGGTAAGTGAGGTTTTTGTGTTTCGGGTGGGTGGGTGGGTGGGTTGAGGTGTGTGTGTGTGTGGTTTTTTTTTTTTACATTTTAATTCTATTTTATTTATTTTATTTTTATTTATTTTATTTTTATTTATTTTATTTTTATTTTGGCCCCGCCCATGACGTCATGACGTTGGCTCCCCCCACGACGTCATGATGTCATGACGTTAGCTCCGCCCCGCATATAAAGGGCCCCCAAACAATTTTTATACGGGGCCCCGCCAAGGTAAGCTACGCTTCTGGTTCTAGCATTACCTTCAGAAGTTCCCTCTGACCTCATAATCAGCTGCAGGGAAACAGGGTGGTGAAAGCTGGGGTGTTTGCGAATTCTCCACCTGTTCTTCATCAGTTCCCAGCCAAGCTGATCTTGTTATCGAGTAGGATCTGATGATGGGAATGCATTGTGTCTGCCAGCTTTTGTGTATGTGTGTGTATGTATGTATGTCATTTTTAAGTCTCCACATCTCCTTTCCACATCTTTTTACCTACCTACCTACCTACCTACCTACCTACCTACCTACCTACCTACTTACTTACTTACTTACTTACTTACTTACTTACTTACTTACTTACTTACGCTGCCGTACACCCATTTGCTCTTTTTTTTTTAGAACACAAGCTTTCCTCCTGTTGAGTTTTTTTTTTTATCATGATGGCTCTTTCTGCCTCCCTCCCTCTTCCATGCTTTCTTTCCTCCATCAAAACCTATAAAAGGATCAGCAGAGGCAGGTTCAGAGGAAGAAAGGAAATAAGGGAGCTATGAGCTCCAATGTGAATCCTATTGCATTTCAGCCCCAACTCTTGAAGAAATCTACAACCTCTGTGAAAGCAGGGGTTGCGATTTGAAACATAATACAGGCTTTGATTCGAATTGCCTCAAAGCTGGATCTTTCCAATTTGGCTTTGAAGTGTAACCAAGTTGCCAGTGAAAATAATATAGATAACACTCCTTTTTTATATAAAAAAAAGAGCCAGTTTTGCAATTGAAGACGAGGTGCCCAATCTCCACATCAATGCTTCAAATGAATGTAAAAAAACCAGAAAATATGAAAATTCTGAACTGAATGTTAACTCCTTCACAGTCAAATGCATAGCATAGAACCTACAGACCCTACTGTGCAAGCAGAAGACGATAACCTTCAACCCCATCTTCGAAGTTGTTGACCTTCTAAGCCAGGAGTTCTTAACCTTTATAAGCTGGGGGCCGGGTCATGCGCCCTCAGACAGTTTCGGGGGCCGAATGGCCATTTTGCTCTTCCTCCACCACATGGCACTTCCTGGTGTAGTGGTAGTGGGTGGGCACATGAAATGGTGCCATGGGGCAGATACGGCCCATAGGCCTCAGGTTGAGAATCTGGGCTAAGCTGCTGGTCCATGTTCCTAACTCAGTGCTACTCCAAAAATTTCCCAACCTACAGGAACAGCTTGTCCGGAGGGATAAGTAACAGCACTTGGAAGGATAAAGAAAATCCTAGCATAGAGGGAGAATTTCATCAAACAAGAAGACTGTAGGAAGGGTAGGGATAGTAGTGGCCAGAGTAGAATGTTTTCTAAAATCAGAAATGTTTATGTAACTCTCTATTTCTATTGTTTTTTCAGTACAGTATCAATTGGAACAAGGAAACAAACCTTTTGCTAACTGTGTTTCATATTCTTCTTAGTTCTAACATGTTTCTTGTTTAGAAAATAATGAATATATTTTCTTATAGCTTTACCTCCTTTGTTTTTATTGTTATGTGCTGTCAACCCAGAACCGATTTAGAGCAACACCATAGTCCTAGTCCATCACTCTATCCAATGCAGCACTTACCTCTTCCTTATAAGCTTACAGTAATACTAACTAGAATATATAATGCATGTTTTGCATTCATCATGTGTCAAGAATAGAGTGATTCACACAACTTGCAAACAGTTCTTAAGAAAAGGCACGTGATGTTGGGTTGTTGTTGTTTTTTTTACTAAGACTGTCCTAATTCCAAGAGATGAGAAAGATTTTTTTACAATAAAACTCTCCAAATCCCAATCAAGCATGACCATGGGGAGATGTAGTCCAATAACTAAATATTTCCCATCTCTGCCCAAGGGGCATAATCAACCTCTGTCTTCACAAGGATTTGTGATAGCAGGACTGAAATCAGTGTGACAATATGTTAAACTGCAAGTGTTCCATAAGCAGGCTTTTCATCTGCTAGACTCTAATCCAAAAGAGATTTCTCTAGGTTTTTCAGTGAGCCTGCAACTTAAATTTCTGCAGAACTTTCACCATTGCTTAATTTCGCTATAGACGTTGGCTCCAGTCCAGTACATTCCTGTATTAAGCAGGGAGGTCTGAAATAGAATTTTACAAGTTTCCAGTTGAATGTGCTTTGAATCCTCCTACAACTGGAAATCTTACAGAAGCAGAGGTCTTGGCTGTGGGAAGAATTTTAAGCATGTTCCTTTGAGGATATTTGGACCGTCAATGGCAGCAAAATCCCAATGAAGCTTTTGGTTTGCCCGGACTCTGCCTTTTAAGGGCATTCTGTTATTGTAGTTTTACTATTGGAATTTTCCCCCCTTACTCAAGCTGTAGAAAGTGGAATACCAACCAACTCTAAAGCCCTGCCATATCCATATCTTTGCATTATCTCAATTGTATAGAAGTCTGAAACTGCAGAACTATGTTTGTGCTGCCACTCAGTGGTGGAAATGTATAGGTTATACTACAAACAAAAAGGAATGAAAGCATGTACCTGTACATGCATGGCAAACCAAACATACAAATGCCAGGTACACAGAAATGTAGCCTGCAACTCATGTCAGAAAATTAGTACAAAATTATCCCAATAGGAGATACAGCTAGCATACCACAAACATGTAGATTTTGGTGTCCTTCCAAATTTCACCCAACTATACATCACATAATGTCTCGATACATGTGACATTAAAGCTTTGCTCTTAGTCTTGCTGTGTTCTCAGTATTTAATAGGAATTTAGAACTATGGAAGGTGAGCAAGGAACTACCAGATAACTGGACAGAACCACATGATTCTCTACCACCTGGCCAAGAACAACCACGGCCTGTGTGGAAAGCTTTAAATAGATTGTGTGCAGAATAGGAAGGGCTAATCTGAGAAAGTGGGATTTGCCTATAGATAACAGCCTGTGTGAATGCGGAGAAGTAAAAACTATATCCCACATGATGCCCCACAAGTGAACTGAGGAGGACCTTATTTTGGCAAGAGGAAATACTGTTGAAGTGGCCTGATATTGGGCAAATGTTATAAGTAAAGGTAATGGCCAATCATATCTGACTCTAGAATTCAGTGCTCATCTCTGTTTATAGTCAAAGAGCCAGTGCTGTCTGCATCTGCAGACGTTTCTGTGGACATGTGGCAGGCATTCCTCAACACCACAGTGCATGGAACGCTGTTTACCTTCTCACCAAAGTGATCCCTATTAATCTACTTGCAATTTCTTGCTTTTGAACTGCTAGGTTGGCAGGAGCTGGAACAGACAGGAGCTCACTCCATCATGCAGTGCCTGTGAATCAAACTCTGACCTTCCAGACAGCGAGTTCAGTGTCTTAACCACTTGAGCCACTGCAGTCATCTAGCCCTTTTTAATTCTGTTTTGTTTTTACATGTGTTAATTTTAGCTTTGTATGTTATTATATGCTGGTGGTGCATCTGACACGAATAAAGAAAAGTAAGAACTATCTAAATATAAACATTGTGGTGTACAAACCTTTGCAAAACACTTCCAAGACTACTGTATAGACAGTGTTTGGAAACTATTGTTTTCTGTTATGATGTCTCTGCTATCATAAAGAAGGTGCTCTACTGTACTTCATAAATGAGTGGAACACAGTTTTCTGTCCAGAATCTGTCCCTTGTAATTTGAATCCATCAATTCATTTTAGTGATGGCTCATAGCTGGGGTGGGGCACCCTTTAAAATTACAGTTTGAGGTAAGAAAGTTCCCATCCCAGTCTATAAGCCAATGAAGGCTCAGCTCCTACCTTCTTGTGCTGCAGAAAAACAAATTTGCTTGCTTTGACTTGACAGTCCTTCAAATATTATAAGATGGTCTACTCTTCTTCAAAATAAACATACCCAATGTCCCTCAACCATTCCTTTTAAGGCTTGGTTTCCACACTTCACCATCTACATATCTTCATCAGATTGTTGAATTCCTTCCTAAACTATGGCACCCAGAACTTAATACAATGTCCCAGTGAAAATCTGACTGAAGGAAACTTGCATAGTAACATTGATCTAGCTGCTATATTTCCACTGATTGACCCTAGAATTGCAAATGTTTCCATTGCAATATATGACTCATATTTAGCTTGTGGTCTACTAAGATGCAGTAGGCATCTCAATAGACTACAAGAGGATCAGAGGGCATGTATAATCTTATACTCTCTCCACTTATCAATAATAATAATTACAGAGCTGTTAAGTTGATCCTGACTTATGATGACACACTCCACAGTGATAAAATATATAGAAGTGTTTTACCCTCATTTGGGACCCTGTAGCTTCCCCAAGATCATACAGGATGTTTTTTCTCCAACAAGGCACAGTACAGGATCAAACTCCAGACCACTGACTCCACAGCCTGGAGCTCTATCTCACTAAACTATTCAGCCAGCTGAACTGGTTTACCCTGTGATTCTGCTGCTGAACATAAATGCAAATGACTATACTACACAATTATAGAGCTATGCCTTTATAGTGCCTACTCCCACCCTGGCAATTCCTCATGTTTTCTAATTCCTTCATTATGTTGAGTGGTTTCACAATTATGCCATGTAAGATAAGTGCAAATATTGACTGAAAACCAAGAAGCTGTTGGTATGTACTAATAAATGTATTCATTGTTGCATGTGTTTATCATTCTCCTTTGGTCAGTAGACCAGGGGTGCCCAAACTTTTCAGGCTGCAGGCCAGTCATGTGGTGAAGTGTGTCAGTCACACGATTCCTCCCACCCTGAAGCAGAAGTAAAATGTGTGGGGGGTGGAGCCAAGATGGAGACCTGAGAGGTTGTTTTTTTCTTCAGCTGCATAAAGTGGAGTCACATTTTGTGGAATAAAAGTAGATACAGTCTCTTTAAAAATGTAATAAAAGGACCATAAGAATTATAGAGTCAAGGGGAATTTTTAAAAAGTTGTTTTTCAACCAAAAGTTTGCTGTGGCTGCTTCACCGGAGATAACGGAGATAATGGATCCGAGCTGGCCGGCTGAACTGTAAGCATTTCAATGAAGTGGGGGTGGGGTGAAGACAATTCCAAGCCAATTCCAAGCCAACAGTAAGGGAAGTTTGAACATATTTTTTTCCTTAAGATCGTTGGCTTGAGAAGTTAATTACAAGGACTGTGTATCTGGAATGTGTGTGAAGACGAAGCGCTGAAACGGAAGATAAGGATATTTTCTTTATTTCTTCCCGGCTGCCGTCTGGCAATTAATTTTTAAAAGTCCTCACCCCTTTACTTACTAACTATAAATCTTCGATAGCAGCCAATTAAACTGTTTAGACTCTGTATTGCTTTGAAATAATTGCTGGCAGAAGAATTAGTTTTTTTTTCCTCTTGTGGATACTGTTTACCGGAGTGAATTGAAAGTGAAACTGAGGACTGCTGTTGCTATCTCTTTTTTGTTTTTCCCTTCGGTTAAGTGATTTTTGGACTTCTGTTGCTGGCTTTGTTGCACAGAATATACATATATATTTTCTTCCTCCATTCTTTTTTTTCTTTTGGAGGGTGAAGAATGAAAATAGTACTGTTTTGTTTCAAAATAGTATAGACTGCACGATTTAGTCTCTTGGTTTTCTAGCCCTTCCATTTAAGAAGAAGAAGGAAAAAGTCTTTCCTTGATTTGCATAAGGGGGGAACTGATAGCTTAACAAAACATTTTATTGGCTATATTAATTTGGAAAAAAAGAATTTCTGGCTCCTATTTATCTAGTTGCAATTGTGTAAATGAATTTATGATTTTATGATTTTATGAAACTTTGTAGTATATTCATGGAACTTTAATAATTGTTTTTTGCTGTGGTGAATGTTACCTTGATGAGTAAAAGAAGGGATAAATCTTTGGAAGATAGACAATATAACCCTGCTTGGGTAAGACTTGGACGATTGACAAGGAGATATCAGCAAGGGAGGGTGAAATCATTGCAACAAGAGATTGAAGAGGCGGAGGAACTGCAAAGATTAAGGGCAAAAGTTCATCAACAACGACAGCAACAGTTTCAACAACACAGAGACAAATCACAACAACGAAATCAAAAATCACATCAAGAGCAAGAAATGGAGTCAAAGGCTGAACAAGGGGCTATAAAAAAGAAAATAAGTGAAAAAGACAAACCTCAATCTGATTTAAGCGAAGTTATGTTAGCATGGATGAAACAACATGAAGAAAGTGTTGAGAAAATTTATGACAAATTTAAACAACAATTGCTTGATAGACTACAGGCTGCAGAAATTCAACGAGTCAAGGAGCAACAAGAACTCATTACGATCATTCAAAAAGATATAAAAGATTCGTCAACAAACTTGATAAAAGCCACATCTGAAGGAATGAATAATTTATTGAAGTAGATGGGGGAAGTGAAAGAATCAGTGGTCACAGTAAAAAAGGAGGTAGTGGAACTAAAACAAGAAGTTGTGGAGGCGAGAGAAAGAGAGAAAGAAAAAGCAATTAAATTGATTGACCATGAAAAAAGAATGGCGTATCTGGAAGATCAGATAAGAAGGAAAAATGTGATAATTAGAAAAATCCCTGAGAATAAACCAGACAACTTGAAATTAAGATTGTTGACATGGCTGAATGAATTGAAAATGGGGAGGGATTTTGTATCTGAGGACATTGAGAGTGTGTACAGACTGGGTCCAAAGAAAAATAGAACGGGTTCTAGAAATGTGCTGTTAAAATTTGCAGATTTGAGTGCAAAATTAAGATTGATGTCTCATATTAAAAATGCTGGTCCGAATGTTCTCAAAATGGAAGGAGTGGATATTGAAATTTTCAACGATATAGCGTTTGAAGAAAGAATTTGGAGAAATCAAATTAAGCCTGTTACAAAAAAATTGAGAGATAAAGGAATCTTATATAACTGGAAATTTTCAAAACAGATGAGGTTTGTGCACCTGGGGAAAACCTTTTATATAAAGGAAGACTCATATGTGCTGGATGTGTTAGTAGAAGCAAAGATTCTGGAAAACGGAACACAAGAGTGGAAGGATCTCAAAGAAGCATTATCATTGGCAGGAGCAAACACAGCAAAAAAATCAGAATCCACAACTGAAGAGGCTCAAGGAGCAACTGGAGGCAATTAAGATGAATTGTATTATAGTGTAACATCTGCAGCTGAAGTACTACTGGAAGAATGATTAAGTTTTGTAACCACATGACTCCCCTCCCCCCCTTCTCTTATTATTAGAGGTGCTTTTTTTTTTTTTTAAAGAAGGGGGTTATCATCTTTTTGTTTTTTATATGTTTTTCTGTGTAATATATGTTAAATTGTGGGTTGTGGGTAACACGTCCTTTGAAGTCTGCCAGCTATTTCTTAAAAGGTTAAATAACGATAAAACATGAAAAATATTAAGATATTGTCATGGAATGTGAAAGGGGCAGGTTGTCATACTAAACGTAAACGGTTGGAAATGGCCCTAAGAAAAGATAGAGCGGACATTTTTTTACAGGAAACTCATCAAAAAGCAGCGGATAAAAATAATTTATATCTTGGTTGGACTCAGTATTATGAAAAGGCCTTTGGTTCTTCCAAGGCAAGGGGGGTGGCGATTATGATATCGAAAAGATTGGGATTTACGAAAACAAAAATGATAGGGGACCCAGAAGGAAGATACTTGATTATAGCTGGAAGTATAGAAGAAGAAGAAATATTGCTGGTCAATGTCTATGCACCAAATGAGAATCAAGACCAATTCTTGACTAAATTGAGTCATATTTTGATAAAATTGTGATAGAATGATAGTTGCTGGAGATTTTAACCTAACAAGGTCAAATATTGATTGTACTAATATAACTAATTATAGAAAAGGTTGGAAAGCTAAATTGCTGGATGATTGGATGAAAAAGTTTGGATTGAAAGATTCCTGGCGGGAATTGAAAGGGGAAGAACGAATTTATACATATTACTCCCAGGTTTATAATTCATATTCTAGGATTGACTATGTATTTGTAACACAAAATATGTTGAAGGATTTAAATGATGTAGAAGTAGGAATCTTTAAGGAATCGGATCATGCCAAAGTAATGGTGGAACTACAATTTAAAATAAATAAAAGTAATATTAGAACTTGGAGGTATGATCCGAAATTATTTAAAGATAAGGGGATAAAAGATCAGATAATGAAAAATTGGGAAGAAATTTGGAAAATTAACGATAATAATGAAACAAATTTTAATGTAATTTGGGATGCCATGAAAGGAGTATTTAGGGGTGAGTGTATTAAATTTAAGAGTTTAAAAAACAAACAATATAAAGATAGACAATTGGAGTTGGAAAAAGAGATTAAATTATTGCAAACTAAACACACCAAAACAAAGGAGAAGAAGACCCTAGAAAGGATACAATTGTTACAGAAGGAGATAGCAGGAAGGGATATTGAAAAAATTAAAAGAGATTTAATTTATTTGAAAAGGGAATATTTTGAGTATAGTGATAAAAGTTCAAAAATGTTAGCAAAAGCAGTGAAAGAGAAGAAGGGAAAAAGGGAGATAGGAACTTTAATAAGGGAGGATATGAAAAGGTGCAATAAAACAGTAGAGAAACTCAACATAGTTAAAAAAATTATCAAAATTTGTACACAGATAAGAAAATAAATATAAGCAAGTTAGAAAAATATTTACAAGAACACAAGGGGGAGAGTATAAAAGCAGAGCACAGGGCTAAAATGGAAGAACAAATTACAGAGAAAGAGATACCAGATGTTATAAACAAATTGAAAATAGGGAAAACTCCAGGAGAAGATGGATTACCAGCGGAATTTTATAAAGAATTTAAACAAATTATTATTCCAAAATTAATTAGGCTATATAATTATATTTTGGAGGGGGGAGAATCTCCAAATTCATGGCTTAGATCTATCATAGTATTAATACCAAAACCAGGAAAAAATTTAGAATTGGTTGATTCATATCGTCCAATTTCTTTAATTAATCAGGATGCAAAGATTTTTACAGCAATTATGGCTAACAGGTTAAATAGTTTTCTGGGGGAATATATACATACAGATCAGGCAGGTTTTTTAAAGGAAAGATACATGTCCGATTTAATAAGAAGGGTGTTAAATTTGTTACAAATAAACAAGAGAAAAGAAGGTAAAATAGGATTATTATCTTTAGATATCTTTAAAGCTTTTGATTCTTTACAATGGGTCACTATCAGGGAAATAATTAAAAAAGTAGAATTTGGGGAAAAATTTAAAAATGTAGTTAATCAACTTTATAAAAATAGTTATGCCAAGCTAAGAGTAAATGACTCATTTACAGAAGATATTGAAATTAAAGCAGGAATGTGGGGCGTGGTTTGGATGGAGTAGGAGAAGCAGCTGCTTTTCCTTCCTCCGCCATTAAATGGGGTATCAATGAGTTTTAAGACAAAAAAATAAAAACTTTTTCGGTGGTGTCTGCGAAGACCGGAGCGGTAAAAGGAAGAGGTCTGCCAGGATTATAAAGCGAAAGCAAAAAAGCGCTAGGAAGCGGCGATACCCGGGGCGAGCGGGTGCGAGGAGGCCGAGCTCCGGGTTGCGGGGGGTCTGAGCCTCGGAAGAGGTTTCTGGTCCCGCCAGCATCCTGTGGAGCCGACCCCGGAGCCGAAGCGGAGCCTCGGATCGGGAGCTGAGCTGGAAAGAGTTGGAGGGAGAAGATCGGGAGAGCGACGCCGAAGTCTCGTCTGTTTTGAGCGGAGCTGGAGGCAAGCTGCGTGGAGACTGTGCGCCGCGGTAAGAAGAGGAGATCTGCGTTGCTGGTGGTCGCGGTTCCGGAGTCTGCCCTGTCTCGTCGTTTTGAACTATTGTAAGTCGGAGGAATTTTGTGGGGGCAGACGGGGAATCGCAGAAAGGAAGAGCGGCAGACCTTTGGTCTTGTGTTTGGGAGAAGAAGGCAAGAGAAGAGCAGAAATTGGAGAGAGACAGAAGGGAGGAGAAGGTGGTGAAAAGTTTTGTTTTTAGATCGATTGAAGTGGTGGTTGGGGTCTCTGTCAAGAAGAATTTGAAGGGGAAAGATTTTAACAACAGCGAACTTTCAGGATATAATCTTTTTCTCCAAAACGGATTTTTATATTGGCTTTTTAAGCAGCGTAGAAAGTGGAATGAGATTACTTTGAGTGTAAAGATGGCGACGAATAGCGAAACCTAAATTTGAAACGAAACTTAACTGCCATAGACTTGGGACAAAGAGGAGAAGAAGGCATAGAGACAGAGCGGATAGTGCGGACAGTTGATTGTTTGGAGAGCAAGTGAAATAATTGACTCTGCTCCAAGGATTTATTACTGTGGGAGCGGCCTGCTAATTACATCTCTAATAAATATTTTTTGAATAGTGACTTTGTGGAAGAAAACTGTGTGGTCAGAATATAACTTTATTAACAAAGGTTTTTGGACTGTGACTTCGTGGGTTTTGGTTTTGGGTTATTGCATCTCTGATTTTTTTTGATATTATTTTTCTGGAACTCATCTTGCCTTTTGAAGAAGGAAAATAATAGCGGTCTCAGCAACATTATATATTGGTTCTCCCCCCCTGTTCCCTCTCTCCTATCCCCCCCTTGTTTTTTGAACTATATGTAGAAGACAAAAAGTGTTTATTCTGATTTCATTTTTATAGGTTATGATATTGGATTATTGTACTTCTGACCTTTTTTTTTTTTTTGATATTAAGTATTGACATATGTGACTATTGATCTAATTATTAGGATATCATATTTTTGGATATAATTGAATATAGATATATCTGGGTTTCAGCTATCTTGAGGGGTTTGATAACTTTATAGTTTTGAAAGGCAGAAATAAATAAATAGATAGACTATGCAGGAAGGGGAGGAGACAGTTAGATCAAAGGGGAGGAGAGAGAAAAAAGAAAAAGAGAAAGATCAAAAAGACAAGGAAAGGCATACACCATCACCAACAATGGAGACCACAATGGCAGCAATGGACTCTCAAGTAGGCGTTGGAGGACGATCAGTGGATGTACCGGATAAAATGGACAATATGTTTGCTATATTACAACAATTGGTTAAAAATGGAAATGAAAATCAGGTTGCAATGCAAAAATTGAATAAAATGGTGGAGAATAATTGTGAAGAAATGAAAAAAGACAGAGAACTGGCCAGGCTACAACATGAGAGCCTGGCCAGGACTCTGACAGATGTGCAGAAGGAGGTTACTGAGAATACAAAAAAAATTAACATGATTACTGACACAATGCAAAAGGATCTAGAGCAAGCAAAGATTTCTATGAACGAGATGTTGATCCAAGAACATGTGATTGCTTCAAGAGTATCTGTTCAAGAGAAAAGGATGATGATGGTGGAGGAGGGGCAGAGAAAACAGAATATTGTGATACGCAAAATGGCCGAACGAACGCCAGACAAGCTTAGAGATAGAGTAGTGGATTGGCTGAACTCTTTGAAAATGGGAAAAGATTTTGTGGCAGAAGACATTGGAGCTGTATATAGAGTGGGGGGAAGGCGAGACAGGAGATCACCAAGGAATGTTTTGGTTAAGTTTGCAAATTGGGCGGATAAGTTAAAAGTGATGGCTTACATCAAACAAGCGGGGTCTGGCGTTCTAAAGATTGAGGGGGTTGATGTGGAAATCTACAATGACATCGCGCCGGAGGAAAGAAAATGGAAATACATGATGAAACCTGTGACGAAATTTTTGGCTTCAAAGGACATTAAGTATAATTGGAGATTTCCACAACAGCTGAGATTTTTCTATGAAAAAAGATGGCATATTTTGGATGATAGAACAGATGTCTTGGAGTACTTGACTCAATTAGGGTTCATGAAGGTGGCTAGCTCAGAATGGATTGCTATGAGAACTAACTTGTACGCAGTTGGGGTGATGGGCCCGGTTTTGAATAAGGAGGGGGAGGTGGAAGGTGCAGTGGGAGGAGCGGAAGTGTCAGGAACATCAAGTGCGGAGCTTTTTGAATAAATAATTGCAGAATAAAATTATAATGGTGGAGGGAGGGGGGCTTTAGAAGAACATAATGCTTTTTTCCCCCGGTCCCCCCCTCCCCTCTTTGAAGGATAGAGGTGACATCTTGGAGCAAGGTGTGGGGAGGGTTGCAGAAAATGAAAGAGTAGGTAAGTTTTTTTTTCTTTTCTTTTTTGTAGTAGTAGTAAGTAATTTTTTTCAAGTATTTTACTTTACTGAGTTATTTTGTACTGAGAATGTACAATTGTCTTTTTTGTCGTTATATTGTATTCACTTTTTTGTATTTTTTCTTAGTTCTTTTTTTAGATTTTTAGTAGGGGATGGGGACAACACGTCCGGGGAGGAATGTAAAGGAGGGGAGGGATTAGTAAACATAAATGGTTAAGAATTTAAGGTTGTTAACATGGAATGTGAAAGGGACAGGGAATGCCGTGAAGAGGAGGAGGTTGCAGATAGCGCTCAACAAATCTAAATCTGATATCATCTTTCTACAGGAGACCCATCAAAAATCGGCAGACACTAATAAATTATTTGTGAGAGGAATTGACATTTATGAAATGGCTTATGGGACATCAAAAGCAAGAGGTGTTGCAACCCTTATATCGGAAAAATTGGGTTTTACTGTGATAAAATCCATAGCTGACCCAGAGGGGAGATATCTAATAATTAAGGGGAGGATAGAAGATGAAGAGATAACTCTTGTAAACGTATATGCCCCAAACACCAATCAGGCAGAATTTTTAGAAAAATTAAGAATAATTTTACAGAAAGAAGGAACGAGGAATATGATTATTGGGGGGGATTTCAATTTGTTAAGTTCCGGGATTGATACCACAAGTACTAAGAAGAGGAGTAATAAATATATTCTAAGCGATTGGATAAAATTAATGAATATAAAAGATGTATGGAGGGAACTCAAAGGACAGGAAAGGGACTATACTTACTATTCTCAAGTTTATGATATGTATTCAAGGATAGATTATATATTTGTAACGCAAGGGTTATTGAAAAATATAGAAGATATTAAAATAGGGACATTTAGAGAATCAGATCATGCCAAGATAAGCATAGATATAAAATTGGATGAAGGCGATAGGAAAAGATATGTTTGGAGATATGACCCAAAATTATACAAAGAGGATAGCATGAAAAAACAAATTATGGAGAAATGGAATGAATATTGGACATGGAATGATAATAACGAGGTCAGCTTAGGAGGGGTATGGGACACAATGAAAGCGATCTTTAGAGGAGAATCAATAAAATTGAGTAGTTGGAAAAAGAAATGGAACATTAATAGAATTCAGGAATTGGAAACACAATTAAAACAACTTCACCGGGAATATATAAAGGGTAAAGATCAGAAGGTGTTACAGCAGATACAGAAAGTAAAGAAAGAATTGGAAGCCCAGGACATGGAAAGCGTAAAAAAAGATTTGATATTTTTAAAAAGAGAATACTATGAGCACAGTAATAGAAATTCAAAATTATTAGCAAAAGCAGCGAGGGATAAAAAGAACAAAGGCCAGGTAGGAGTATTGGTAGATGAGAAGGGGAAGAGATGCAATAAAAGGAAAGAGAAAGCGGAAATAATAGAGGCTTTTTATAAGGAGTTATATTCAAAGAAGCAGGTAAATTTGAACAAATTGGAGGATCACTTCAAAAAATATAACACCTTTTTAATAACAGAAGAACATAGAAATATGATGGAGGAACAAATATCCGTAAAAGAAATTGAGAATGTAATTAATAAATTAAAATTGGATAAAGCTCCAGGAGAAGATGGGCTTCCCGCTGAATTTTATAAGGATTTTAAGTTTTGGGTTGTTCCGAGACTACACAAATTATTTAATGGGATTTTAGAGGGAGAATCAACACCAGAATCTTGGAATAGATCTATTATCGCATTGATTCCTAAGCCAGGGAAAGATTTATATAAAATAGAATCATATAGGCCGATATCCTTAATTAACCAAGATGCTAAAAATTTTTCCACAATAATGGTGACCAGGCTAAATAGCTTCATAGCCAAATACATAAAAGACGATCAAGCAGGGTTTATAAAGGGTAGGTATATGTCAGACCTTACAAGGAGGGTAGTGGATTTATTGGATATAGCTGAAAGGCAAAAGGATAGGGTAGGTTTCTTAGCCCTGGACATTTTCAAAGCATTTGATTCTTTGCAATGGGCAACAATACATGAGGTAATTAAACAATATGGATTTGGGGACAAATTTCAAAAAGTTATCAAGAACTTATATAAACAGGGAATAGCAATAGTGAAATTTAATGATAACTATACAGGAGAAATAAAACTGGAGGCTGGAACTAGGCAGGGCTGCCCATTGTCGCCCACATTATTTGTTTTGGCTATGGAACTATTGGCGAATTTAATACGGCAAGATAAAGAAATAGTTGGAATTGAAGGAAATAAAATAAGCTTGTATGCCGATGACACATTAATCACAATTAAACAACCAATACAAGGAATATTAAGGATTAATAAACACCTGAAAACTTTTGAGGAAATGACAGGTTTAAGGGTGAACTGGGATAAGTCCGAGATGATTCTAATCAATGGGAGTAAGAAGGATGAAGAAGAAATAAAGCAAAAATTTAATATTCAAATTCCGGATAAAGTGAGATATTTAGGGGTAATACTTGCTAGAAAAACTGGGGAACTTAAGGAATTGAACTATGGAAAACAAATGAAAGAGATAGAAAAAAAGATATTACAGTACAATAAGTTAAATTTATCGTGGTTTGGCAGGGTGGCAATGTGTAAAATGATGTTGTTACCTAAATTAAATTTCTTATTTGATGCTCTGCCAATAAAACATACAGAAAAAGAATTGGAAAAATATCAAAATACTATAAATAGATTCTGCAATGGGAAAAGAAAAGCAAGGATACCTAAGATTTTATGGTATATACCACAAAAAGAAGGGGGACTGGGTATTCCGAATATTAGCAAGTATTATAGAGCTTTTCAATTACGAAGTGTTATTAAATTACTAAATAGAGAAGAGCCGATATGGGGAAAATTAGAATCAAAAGAGTTTTCTAGGAAAGGGAAGGCATTCTTTTTATGCGGCGATAAGGATAAAAAAATGAGGATTCAGGGCAAGATGATAAGAGCAACAATAGAAGAATGGAACAAAGTAAGAAAGGAACTTATTCCAGGGATCTCAATGGTTACAGAATTAGAAGATTTTAACAACTTTCCGATAAAAATAGAAGGTAGGATTAAGGATATCTTATTAAAAAATGGGGTCTCTCTGTTGAAGGATTGGATCAAAATTTGTAGGGATTTGGAGAGGAGAAAGGAGCTCTATCTGCAACTGGAGTTGGATTGGTTTAAAGTCCTCCAGATAAATAATTGGAATAAGAAATTTTTTTTTGAAATGGGATTTGACAGGGAGCTTACAGAATTTGAAACACTGCTGGTCAAATTGAGAAAAGGAGACATAGGTTTAAAAGGGATAGTTAGTCAAATATATAAAATTTTAAATAAAGGAGGGAAGGCTCAACAAGTATTGAAAGATAGTTGGGAACAAGAATTGAACATAACAATCAACGAGAAGACTTGGGGGAAAATGTGGAGAAGACGAATTATGAGATCTATGTCGGTAAGAGTGAAGGAACATAATTATAAATTAATTTGGAGATGGTATAGAACCCCAGTAAAACTGCATCTAATGTACAAAGATGTGAGTGAGAAATGTTGGAGATGTAAAAAAGATAGAGGCACATATGAACACATGTGGTGGTCTTGTGAGGCTTTGAAGGACTTCTGGGGAAAAATAGAGGTTGAAATTAAAAATATATTGGATTTGCAGGTTGAACTGGGCCCAAATACAATTTTGTTAACGGAGATGGATAAATATAAAATGAGTGAGGATAAAAATGAATTGATGGCGATAATGTTATCAGCGGCCAGACAATGTATAGCTAGAAATTGGAAAAATAATGAAAACTTACAAAGAAGGAATTGGTATAATGAAATGTGGGATTTGGCACTTAACGAAAAGCTCACTTGGGAGATAAATTTTAAAAAGGGTAAAGTAACTGGTAACAACTTCTGGAGGATTTGGAAACCTTTTATTGATTATGTAACAGTAAAGAATCAGGGCATACCCCCTGTATCTGAGCAAAATGACTTTTGGAAAACATAAGTAAACATAAATCCCCGGACATTGTATATATCACAAGGGTGGTTTTAAAGATAAGAAGAAAAATTGAGATAGAGAATAACATATATTGGTTATGAGGTGATAGATGGAAATATAGTTTGGAGATTGATGTAGTAAATAGTGTTTTATAATGAGGTAATAATTTTTGATGGATGTTAACAATGTAGTATTCTTATATATGAGAGATTTTACTTTCCTTTTTGAATTCTCTGTTTATATTCTTTAGATATGTAATTCATTTTGTTTATGTATGTGTCTTGTTTTGTATCACTTTATATACCTAATAAAAAATTTAAAAAATTAAAAAGAAAAAAAAAAGAAAAGAAATTAAAGCAGGAATGAGACAAGGATGTCCTCTTTCCCCCATTTTGTTTATAATGGCTATGGAATTATTGGCTAGAGCTATAAGGAGTGATACGAATATAGAAGGGATAAATGGAACAAAAATAAGTTTGTATGCAGATGATACTTTAATTATAATGAAAGATCCTATAAAAAATATGGAAAAGATACAAGATCATTTGCAAAAATTTCAAGAGATAACAGGCCTGAGAATAAATTGGGGGAAATCAGAAGCAATCTTTAGTAAATTAAATAAGGAAGAGATAGGGAGAATTAAGGAGAAATTTAAAATTCAAATTAGGAAAAGTATAAAGTATTTAGGAGTTAACATTGCTGACAATGTAGAGGATTTGAAGAAATTAAACTATGATAAAGTGAAAGAGGAAATTAAGAAGAAAATTGTTCGATATAGGGTATTGAAGACCTCCTGGTTTGGTACAATAGCAATTTGTAAAATGAGTTTATTACCCAAGATTAATTTTTTATTTGAAGTCCTTCCAATTAAACAATCTGAAAAAGAACTAGGAGTTTTTCAAAACTTATTGAATGATTATTGTAATGGAGGGAAAAGAGCAAGGATACCTAAAAGTTTATGGTATAAACCGCAGAAAGAGGGTGGTTTAGGGTTACCTAACATTAAATCGTACTACAGGGTGTTCCAAATTAAAGGCTTGGTAAAACTTTTAACGATAGAGGACCTTATATGGAGGGAGATAGAAATGAAAGATAGTAATGTGTGTGCAAAGGGAGAATTTCTGGAAAATACAGTTTTTGATTTAAAACCAAGAAATAATGTCCTAAAGTCTATGATAAATGTATGGATAAAATTGAAAGATAAATTGGCACCAAACACCTCTCCAATATTAGAGTTGCAAGATCTTAAAACATTCCCAGTTAAAAATTTAGAATTATTAAAAAATATTATGTATAAATATGATATAATTTTACTAAAAGATTGGCTGGATCGAATTGAGAATGAAGAAACAAAAAAAGAAATTTATAAGGAATTAAAGTTGAACTGGCTTCAGATACTGTTGGATAAGTGGAATAAACAATATAAAATGAAATTACAGCCAATAAGGCAGCTGACAGACTTCGAGGAGATGGTATATAAAATAAGAAAAGGTTCAATGGGGATAAAAGGAATAGTAAGTAAATTATATAAAATGATAAACAACATGGATGAATCCCAGGATACCCATAAAAGAATGTGGGAATCGGATTTGAGTATTATTATTACAGATAAGAACTGGAGGAAAAAATGGAAAAGTAGGATGATGCGAAATCTGTCTACAAAAGTTAAAGAACACAACTACAAGATGTTGTGGCGATGGTATATGACGCCAGTTCGGTTAAATCAAATAAATAGTAGCAACTCAAAAAAATGTTGGAGGTGTCATCAGGAAATTGGGACATACAAACATATGTGGTGGGATTGCAAAATTATTTCCAATTTCTGGCATAAAATGGAACAAGAATTAGAAAAAAAATTAAATATCCGTTTAAAGTTGAATGAAAAAATTGTTTTATTAACGGACTTAGAGGATTTGAATTTAGAGGAAAATATAAAAGAGTTATTGTCTATCTTTTTGACATTGGCGAGACAACAAGTAGCCAGAAATTGGAAAGGTGATATGAATTTAGAAATTGGTAAATGGTATGTTGATATTTGGGATATGGCATTAAATGAAAAACTTACATGGGAATTAAATATAAAAAGGGGATTAATAAAACAAAATAGATTTTGGGACATTTGGAAACCTTTTTTGCAACACACATTGATGGATAATAAAGGAGAAAAACCTGCTCCGAATACAATGTATTTTTGGCAGAATGATTTGGTTGTAAAAGGAGTGGCTGGTAGACTCAAGGACTATAGTGCACTGGGTGGTAGGAACCATGTACAAAATAATAAAGTTGTAATATGGTGGTTAAAGAGGAGAATAGACATAAAGGTAAAAATATACAGTATAGTAAATGTATTGAAAATAATGTCTGACTACATTATATATTATATTGATATGTATTTTTTTTTCTCCCTCTTCTCATCTTTTAACGCTGTAGGATGTACGTGGGAACTACTTTTTTTTCTTTGTTTGTATGTAATTGTTTCTTTTATGTTTTGTAGATTGTTTTGTTAGTTTGTTTTTAATATTGTAAAAACCTTAAAATAAAAATTAAAAAAAAAGAAGTAAAACGTATATGCATGGGCGCTGAATGCACCCCCGCATGCACAGAACACTGCAGTAAATGACCCGCAGCTGTTGTAAATGTGTTTATGACAGCCGCAGGTCATTTACGGCAGAGTTCTTCTCTTAGATCTGTTGGTGTCCTGTCCTCCTTCCTTTTCCCTCTGCTCCTTCCCCTTTTAGCTCTCCTTCCTGCTTCACTCTTCTACCAATCCCAGCTGTCCTATTCCTTCTTGAACCTCCTTTAACCACTTCCTCTCTCCTTCTACAACCACTCCTTATTCCTTATTCCTCTTCTCATCCTTTGTCTACACCACTAAAGCCTAGTTCATGTGGAAACTAGAGATCTCAAAGTCTAAACCTTTGTGTGCAGGAGCCAACGGACCTTCTCCTTCTCTTCTGAGGTCACTACCACTCTTTGGTAGCCATTTTCAAGGTTTTTTTTTTAATTTGACTTACCAAACGCATGATAGCATTTTGGTCACATCTTTAACTCAGTAGCCCATGCTGATTTTTCCCTGTGTACATTCAGTGTTAGGACAATATCCACTGGCCTTCCCCCAAACTGTCAGAAAGAGGGAAGTAAATGTGTGTACCCATCGGCTTTTCACTTGAATTTGTATATACAAGCAAGGCTCTTTTCTCTTTTATTTGCACTTGCCACCATGTTGCTAACTGTGGTGAATACTTAACTAAATGACAAATGAGATTTGGTTGCTGTTCTAATTCCAGAGGGTGGTAATGCAGAATCGTTTATGTGGCTATATAGTGTAAGTGCTACAGTATTTCCTTGCAGCTATTCACAAGAATCACCAAAGCACCTGAAGCAAGTCATTCTGATTACATGAGACAGACCTGAGGAACCAATAGTTAATTTGGCCAAGGAATGTTCCTAACTAATGTGACGGATGAACATTTTATTCAATAGTGCATACTTTCCCTTATTACTAATCCTACAATTTCTATTAACCTCTCTCCAACCATATGAGCCACTGCAGAAATGTGGCTGAGTGGCAGAAGAAGGCCCGCCCTTGAGGCTGAGGACGCCTGCCGCAGCACCACCCCCAGACCCCCACCTGGCTGGGGGTTGAAAAGCTGCACTGGCTGAGTGACAGAAGACGGCCCACCATTGAGGCTGAGAATGCCTGCTGCCCCACCCACGGACTTTCACCTGGCTGGGTGTTGAAAAGCCACGCTGGCTGAGCAGCAGAAGACAGCCCACTGTTGAGGATGAGCAGACCTGCCACCCTGTCCCCAGGCCTCCATGTGTCCAGGGGTTGAAAAGCTGCACCGGCTTGAGTGGCAGAAGACAGCCTGCCACTGAGGATGCCTGCCATTGTTTGTAAACTTTTTTGTGTGGTTTGTGACTTTATTATACTTGATGTTTGTGTGATACTTTGTTAGCCACTCTGGGTCATGCTGCGAGTAGGACAACATACAAGGGTAAACATAAATAAATAAATAAATAAATAGACAGACAGACAGACAGACAGACAGACAGACAGACAGACAGACAGACAGATAGATAGATAGATAGATAGATAGATAGATAGATAGATAGATAGATAGATAGATAAAAGCCATAATAATGTGAGTGGCAGTTTAAAAGCAGTGATTCCAACACATTTCTTGCTTTTATATATATTTAATGCTGCTCCCCTTAAATACAGAAAGCTTGGGGGTAGAATCTTGGAATGAACTCTAATTTATTTGCATCATTTTCCAGGCACAAAGTTATCAAAAATTCAGATAAATAAGAAGTCAACAGATTTCCTGTAACCAGTTTTATCAGACTGATTCCATGGTAATCTGGGAATTTTGGCTTCTCATGGGACTCTGCCCAGCAGTCCGTTTTTCAGCAGCAAGAAATTTTGTTTCCCTTGTATCCATACTTCAGCTTTCTGTGCTTCTTGAAACCAGGCTCTAGAACTCTCCCAGCCCTCTAGCATGAGAAGGAGGGCCTTTTCTGTGTCCGCTCCAGCCCTATGGAACCTCCCAGTGGTGGGATGTAAAAAATTTTACTACCTCACTGTGGCATCATCACAGTGTGGGCGGAGCTAATGTCATGATGTCATGACATCATGGGTGGGGCCAAAGAAAAAATAAAATAAAATAAAAATAAGCACACACACACATCCCTCAACCCACCCACCCACAACACAATCCCATAAATAAATTAAATAAATAAATAAATAAATACATAAATACATTAGAATACACACACACACACACACCAAACATAAACTCGTCGCTTACCTGTTAGTATAAGTGCCTGGGCAGCACCATGTTGCAAGATGGATATGGTCATCGTACCACTTCTCTTGAATAATATGCCTTAATGTAAATGTAAAACAGCTGTACCTCCTTAAGGGTTCTCCAATTGGAACAGCAATTGGAACAGCACAGGTGCAGCTTATTGATGAGGTAACTCTAAGACTTTGCTTAAAAACCGCCGGCCGCCAGGCCCTTTTAGGAACTGTGGTAGTATGTCAATATAGGTAAAGGTATTAAATACACATTAAAATACACACAGACACACCCCATCCAAAGGGGAGTCACTTACCCTGGGGAGCAGGCTATAGGGAGCTTCAAGCTAGCAGCTTCTCTTCCTCCTCCCCGCTTGGGAGGACAGCAAGGAGGCCATGCATACGCAACAAGCACTGTAGGTGTTCATGCACACTAAGTGCTTGGTGTGCATGCACAGTGGGGGGAACCAGTGAAAAGGTGGGGTTTTTTCCCCAAAAAAAAGCTGCTGTCGGTTCTCCGGGACACTGGGAAAAGTTACTACCAGTTCTGGCAACCTGGTGTGAACCTGTTACATCCCATCACTGGAACCTCCTGCCAAATGAGTTGCGTCTCCAGACAGAGTTGCTGCCCTTCAGGAAGGGGGTGAAGACCTGGCTGGCAGGGCATGTGTGGGGTACGGGCCAGATGGTCAGCTCGGCCAGCTGGCTCCTTTAAATACCCCACCACTCTCCCTGTTGTTTTTTAAAAACTTTTTAAACTTTTTAATCTTTTAACTTTTAATTTTAATTTTTATTGTAAGTAATGTGTTTTTAATTGTTTTAAATTGTAAGCCGCCCTAAGTCCTTGGATAAGGGTGGGGCATAAATGTAATAAATAAATAAATCTAATAAATAAATAAATAAATGGTCAGTTTGGGTGATCTGGAGGAAGGAGATCACCCCCTTCCTGGTTTTTCTATCTCATACTGTTTCTCCAATGCAGTCAACAGAGACTGCCAATGAAAAGTCTTAGGATACCAAAGAAATACTAACATTTCTAGTTTGCCATTTCCCAATTTTTCAGTTATAGGTGTTTTGCAGTAATGGCCAGATGTGCCTGAGATGTGCCTCATGATGACTAGCAGTTACAAAGGAGTTTGCAGAATTTTTTTTGTGGCTAATCACAACTCAGATAGGTCTCCACGGGCATGCTGTCAAAACTAGCAATTTTGCCATCACAGCATCTTTTAAAGCTGGATGTCAGCTTTCATACATCTGAAGATCAAAGCACAACTTGTATAAATATGAGGAAGAAATGACACTGTTTCAAAAGATGTACAGTAGAAACAACCATATTTAGATGTTCTTGATTCCTGAACCAACTCTTTTATAAGAATACAAGCAAATGTGTGACTACACAACAAGAGAAATGAGAAATTCACGGGCATTCTCTCAATGTAAAGTTATAGGACAGAATACGTTTCTGTGTGATTTAAGTGACCACACAAAAAACAGGAGCGAGTCTCTTTCGTGCTTTGCTTGCAGTTCTGAGAATAGCCCTGCAGTTGGCACTACAGTCAAACCTCGTATAAAAAGCGCCTCGCTTAAAGAGTAACTCACTTAAAGAGCAGAATTTTCTCTGAATGTTTGCTTCGCTTAACAAATAAAACCAAACAAAAACTCGCTTAACAAATAAATCAGGGTTCGCAATCCCCCTCCCCCACAATTGGTCATTTACAATGGTGTTTCATTTAAAGAGCAAACTCGCTTGAAGAGCAATCCTGTGGAACACATTATACTCTTTAAGCGAGGTATAACTGTATTGCAAACAACTGCATTATTGTCAACTTACGGCAACTCTATGAATGAACTCATAAATGTCCTGTCCTCAACAGTTCTGCTCAGCTTTTGTAAAAGCAAACCTGTGGCGTCCTTTAGGGCAGGGGTCCCCAACCACCAGGCCACAGGTTGTCCTGAACTGGGCCATGGAGGTGGGTGGCCCTGGGAGTGGAGCCCTGATGACAGCCTTCTGCCCTCAACATGCTCTGCCAGGTCTGCCTGATGAATGAAGTGAGAGCACAGGCTTCCAACACAGCAGATAGGCAGGTGGCCAGGGCCCTCCTCCCCATTGCTTAACTACAGCAGGGCTCTGGCCCCCACCACCACCACCTGTGTGCAGTATGATACTTCCCTGACCAAGTTGAACAGTGTAGCAGGCAGCTGGTCCTCTCCTCCATGTTTCTGAGCTACAGTGTGAAATATCACGCTGCCCATATTCAAGCTGTGGCTGGTAGATGGGAGAGATCGCCCCCACTTACTGGTCCGTGGAATTTATTTATTTTTTTAAATGAAACTGGTCCATGGTGCAAAAAAGGTTAGGGACCCCTGCTTTAGGGAATCTATCCATCTTGAATTTGGTCTTCTTCCTTTTTCTCCGTCTGCCTTAAACCTTTCCAAGCATTATCTTCTTGTTCATAGAATCTTGGAAAAGTTGCCTTTCTTTTTTTAACCACAACTTCCAGATTTTACTGCCAGCATGTCAAGTATAATACAGTGATTAGAGTGTTCAACTAAGATTAGGGATATTTGGGCTCAAATCCTTGTTTATGTATGAGAACAAAAGGGAGAGGGATCAGAGCCATGTACGCTTCCTTGAGCTTACTGGAAGAAACCAAGGTAACCAGAAAAATTAAACAAACAAAAGTTGAGTCCTCCCTGAAGCTGCTCAGACTATGCATGATCCACTTCCCTAGCTTTTACTGGAAGACTCTGGCTAGTCCTAAACAACTGACATTTATAAGATCCCTTAAAAAATGCATTGAGTCATAAGAAGAACATGACTGATGCATTGCACAAGGCTGTTAGATTATAGTAAACAGCTTTTTGAATCCCCATGAATCTCAAGACCTCTCTCCAAGCCTTGCAAACCCACTCCAAATTATTACATGCTATCTATAAAATATTATGCTGCACAGACCAAATGTATATGAGGCAAATGATAAATTAAGCTTCATACTCATACAAATAGCATAAGGAATTTCATACTTGCCACATTTGTCATTCTGACATTAATTAAGAATTGGGATAAAGAGTGAATTCAAACTCTGCCAGAGTTCTTCTAGCTTTCAGCAACGTTCAACATGAATATTCTACAAATTCTGGGAAGCCTTCTGGGAGGATGTAGGGGCACCTGACCAAGGAAAATATGACTTTTCATCCCGCCAGTATTCAACAGGATAACTCCCATCTCATTATATAATTTTCTATGGGCAAGCCAAATGTTACAGATACCTGTAATTATACCTGAAATCATATTAATATGCAAGTGATATAAGAGGGCTTTTTCAGTTAAAGCAAATATATTTTTGCAAGAAAAATGTTTGGGCTAAAAGTCACAGGAATTGATGTAGCCTTCCAAGGTCCATGGATGGGCAAATGTGGGCCCAAGCCATGGTAACAAACCTATGGCACGCATGCTAGAGAGGGCATTCAAAGTCCTCTCTGTGGGCACACACACCATTGCCCCAGCACCCTGCCCCTCTGCCCAGCAGCCCTATGGGAGCGTTTCCTCCTTTCCCCCAGTGCAGAGTTTATCCCGCCCTTCTGCCCAGCAGCCCAATGGGAGCACTTCCTCCTTCCTCCAACAGAGTTTTCTGCACCCTTCTACCCAGCAGCCCAGTTGGAGCACTTCCAAGGTCCACGCCATTGCCCCAGCACAGAGTTCACCCTGCCCCTCTGCCCAGCAGCCCTATGGGAGTGTTTCCTCCTTTCCCCCAAGCACAGAGTTTACCCCACCCTTCTGCCCAGCAGCCCAGTGAGAGCGCTTCCTCCCTCCCCAAACACAGAGCCTGCCCCACCCCTCTGTCCAGCAGCCCAATGGAAGTGCTTCCTCCATCATCCCCCCACCCAGCACAGAGTGGGTTTTGTGTTGCAGTTTGGGCACTCAGTCTCTAAAAAGTTCACCACCACTGCCCCAGGTTTCAGAAGATTCTCCACCACTCATTAAAACAGATCTCTATTCTGAGAGAATTTTTTTTTTAAATTTGGTGCATTTTTAATCACCCTTCACCAACCCAAACTGATTTGGGGGGCAGGGGAGCCAATGCTGAGCTCCCAAAGACCAAACATAAAACAAAATGAATGTACAAACTGCCCTGCAAGCTACAGGAGGCAAGAAAAGCTCCTGCAGTGACCATTAGTTTTAGCTACAAATCACCCAGTCTGTACGTGAGCAGATGTTGTCAATGACCAGCTACTACCCCAAAGATGTGACAGAGAAGGTGGTTGGCAGTAGCTGTGTTGGACCAATAGATATTTTCTGTCTTACTTTAATGGGACTAGAGGCACTTATCTTCATCGCTAGGCCTAGGGCTTAGAAGGAATAAAACTTTGTTAGAAAAAAAGTGACACATCAGTTTTGGGTGAAATATAATATAAGCAGTATTTCAGTAGGGATGAGTAAATTAAGGTTTATGAAGGGTAAGCTTCATTTTGTGTTAAAATAGGAGTGAAGGTGGAGATAGTTCATAAAAATCATGTACTATTATGGATCCCCCCTTTAAAGGCTAACTATTTAAAAGTTTGTTCTGTCATGTCTTAACACTATGATCAGAGAGTACTATATTGTGCTCATTGGTGATCTTGTATTTGAATCCCTATGTAGATAATTGCTATAAAATCCACTTAGTAATGTGTTTTAAATAGGGGCAGGAGAAAGCATTTTTATAGTGCCCTTTGCTGCATCAGATGTCATGCTAACAAAAAGAATTGTGTGCAAGGCCAAGAATAAGATAGCATCTCATCTTTTACTACAGAGGAAGCTATATTTTAATCTGTTTTTCCTTCCTACACTTTGTGGTAACCTTGATAAAATCAATTTCACTACTATAGTGGTAGCAATTTCCACAGCTGTCACTTTTAACTAAGATATATTTCATATGGTGCCATTTCATTAATGGTTTCTGCTGTTAAAATATTAATAGATAATTTGAGGAGTTAAAAGCTATTGAATAACATGCAAAGATGTGGTTGGAATTCACCCATGCCAAGTCATTTAGGATTTGACCCAAAGCCTATCAAAACCACACCATTTCAAAATGGCATTGACATAAATCTGCCTGGATCCCAAGTGGTAAAGAGCAATCACCATGATTTGTTGGTTCCATCTGTTTTGAAGCCACAGCTTAAGCAATGGCTAGAGAAAAGCAGTGCACAGCCAAATAGCCATTAAATATAGAGTAGGTTCTGGCACTACATACATTACTGCTCTTCCTTTCTCCTTGTTTAACCTCATTTTACAGCAAAGGATCAAAGACTTCTTCTATATTGGCAAACTAAAGCTAGGGTGGGTTAAGCTACTCCTTCCAGCAAGTCAACACAAGATGCCAATACTGAGGCAGCATCATACACCACCGGCACAACACCACCATTTTCGATACAATAAGTTGAGTGCACATTGAGATAATGAGGCACAGGGATGGCATGCAGTTTCCCCCTGGTTCACAGGGGCACACATTCATTCACATGTATCCTTACGTCTTTTTCATATAGCCCCACAATATGCATCATAAAATTGAATCAGCTACATCTCATTGGAGTTAATTTTTAATAATGCCAAAATGTATCTTTCCTGCAGAATCTAACACAAGACAGCCTCTTACTGTGAGACTGCCATATGTCAACCAGTGCAAGTAGATCAAATGGGCATTCTGTATTCAACTAGGGGTAAAATAATTAGTCTGTCTGTCTTTCTTTTCCTTCATCTTACTTTATCTATGCCCAAGGTGTCGTACTTATCCCCTCACCATATCATCCTCACAACAACTCACTAAGGGAGGTAGGAGAATGATTCATTCATGGGCACCAAGTGAGTTCCTTAAATGAAGATTTAAAATCAGATATCTCCAGTCCAATACTAGCACTTGAACAACTACACTGCATTTTGTAGTGATTGTGCAGCTTGCCTATGACTACATAAGATGGCTCTGGAAGCACAGTGGGGAATTGAATGTACAACCTTTGGCTCTGCAGCCACATACTTAAACCAGTGAGCTACCCAACTACCTTTTCACATTTAAGACAGTATGGGAGAAAAGAAAATCTTACAGACAAAGGATTAATTCAATAAAGGAAGCCGTAGTCTTTAGTTTGCAAGACCTGGCCAAAACTGTAAACAATAGAATCTTCTGGAAGTCATTAATTTATAGGATCACCTTCTTCAAAGCCCACAAGAAATACTGCAGTAGTATAGTCTCAGTCTAACTAATTCAAGGCTAACTGAACTGGTTTAAAAGCTCCGGGGGGGGGGGGGTAGAGAAGCCAGCAAGAATTGACCTTAGTGGCTTTACCTTGGTATCTTTACAAAATGTGACAGAAGGAAATCATGACCAGGTCTGAAATTTTAAATCAGTTAAATAGGACTAGTATGGAATGCACTGGGTTCTAATCCCTCCTTTAGAATGACAGTAAATTTAATGCCAATTCCCTTCTGTACTAGTGGCTATACCTTAATCTCAGATAAACCTGCAGCTAGATGTTATAATCATACTCCATATCTCTGTTTCATCTATTTTGCATCCTAGTCTGATTTAGATTTCTCTAGGACAGGGGTTGCCAACCTTTTTAAGCTGGGGCTGGGTCACGCTCCGCCAGACAGTTCAGGGGACTGGACTGGTGGTGTCCCCCCCCACCCACTGTTTACGGCTGTCATATATGCATGTACGATAGCCGTAAATGAGTCTGCAGCTAAAGTGAGGCCGGAGGCCAGATTATTTGGCACCATAGGCCAAATCCGTCTCGTGGGCCATAGGTTGCCTGCCTCTGCTCTAGGACATGGAAATAAAAATATATGCCCCCCCCCTTTTTTTTTTTAAAACAGGACCCTGCCATATTCATTTTCTGTTTTCTAATACTGTATAGTGGAACCTCAGTTAACAAATGGCTCGGTTAACATAAAATTGCATTAAAAAAGGAAATCCATAGAAAATAGTGGTTCGGTTTACAGAATTTTTTCCAGAGATGATTAATTGGTTTTTAATGCATTCCTTAACCTTTTCAGTTAAAGTATTTTGGTTTTCAATGCATACCCATGGGAAATTCGGTTAAAGTAATTTTTGCTGTAAGAAATGTCCCAGAGAATGTATTAATTATGTTAACTGTGGTTCTACTGCACATGCTTCCCTTGTATTCTTTTCACCACAGTTAAAGATGAAAAATCAATCTTCAATAAGCCAGAATATTTGCATAACCATTGCATAGAACAAATGGGACCTGCTAGCATTTGTTTTGCTTCTGAATATTGAGTTGAAATGCAAAATCTCAAAGAATAATCAAAGAGAATGGCTGCGTGTAGAAAGAGCATTTGCTGTGCAAAGCTCTTTGTGAGCAGCAAACCCATCTCCTTCACAACATGTCACAGCTCTTAATAAGGATCAGATCTGCTGGTCTGTAAAAGACTGAAAAGAATCATTAATCCTTTAAAAGGATAAACACAGATCACCTTGCAAGATTACAGGCACTGTTTAATTCACTTTTCCCCTCTGGATGCTAGCTGTGAGATTATTGGAATTATAGTCCAACACATCAAAAGGACATCAGGTAGGGCTTCCTTTGTTATTGTAAATGCTCTCTTTTGTGCTCACTGTCATAACAACATGCACAGACCTCTTGCCAAACAAATCCACAGAAGTTCCCTGAAGCTTTATTTCTCATCCCTGGTGTAAATGGTAATCTACTTCATGGTTCTTCATTTTAAAAGTGTGAAACATATTGGATAAAAGGATATTTCATCAAGATGTTGGTAACTCTCCTCTTCATTCTTAAACCTCTCACACACATACAAAACCAATTAGGTACATGAAAGTCTTATTCTTCTTAGCCTGAGGCAAAAGACTGTTTACATGGCAGTACTGAGTGTATGGCTGGCTGGATAGTTCAGTGGTTTAGGCATCTGGCTGGGTGATCAGTTGTCCACCAGGCCTCCAGTAAGAACACCCTTCTTTCTTTATTCATAGCAGAGTGTTACAAAATTTAAAATTATGGACTTGTATGAAATTTAGATTTAAAAAATTTAAAAAACAAAATGTTAAAATAATTAGACTATTTTTGACTATTCACTAGTTATCAGCCATTTACTAAATATTCTTTCGCATATTTGGGACATAAATTACATAGACATAAATACTGTTTGATTGACTTTCCCTCAAATTACAGAAAATTTGTTCTGTATCCAAATAGCCCAATTATACTTAATTATTCTTTGATCTTCCTTCTTTGCTTCAAAGTCTATTACGTGACTTCCATATGAGCTAGTGAAAAGGTGGTATATATTCTTCAGCATTCATCCATTTGGTAAGATGTGTTATTTTTGCTTCCTTAAGTTTAGCCTAACTGTTTTTGGTTTAATATTTGGAGAATGAGATGTGTTCAGAAAACTTTTCCTTGATTTTAGTTGTCATCTAAGTGATTTGTGTCCCTAAAGTGGATGGGTTTGATGCTGCATTATCTTATTTTGTTCATTATTTGCCAGCAAATGAACAGAAGAAGACCCAGTCTGTATAATCAGAAGCAAATTACACAGTCCCAGGTGATGCCCAAAAGAAAACCATTTCCGACTATTCCCTACCTAGAAAACCCAGGAAAGTATCACCATAAATTAGACCGGACTAGATGGCATGCAATTATTACGATTGAGTGCAGGGAAACATAAATGCTACCACAACATACCAAAAACAGCAAATAATAGAATATGTCATATCATATATGGCAACTGCAATTGACATCTTTGATGCTTAGTAACCGTTAGTATATAAAATAATAATGTTATTTTTAATCTTATCTTTATTGGTTAGTCTTCTTTAGCAAGCAAAGAAGACAGGTTCGTCAGGTTAATGGAGCCACATTTCCTTTGGCATCAACACCACTAAAATCAGTGCTATCGTGTGTAGAAAACTACATGGGATTCTGACCAGCAGAATGATGACACGAGATTTGTGGGAGGCTAGCTGAGTACTTCGGAGTCTTCTCTCTGCTCCTCTACCCATGATCTCCTTCTCCCAGCAGCTCTCTTTATTAACAGTTTCACACAAACATACAACATATGACACACATATGACATGATCCATCACCCTTCACCACACTGTCACGCTATGCTCCACTAGGCCTACTCAAATAGATGTTTACATAATTGATGATAGATGAATGCAACCATTTCTGTATCATTACAATACAGTGAAACTTCACTTAATGAGCGACTCGCTTAGCGAAAAACTCGCATAACGAGCAGGTTTTTCAAAAAGCGATCTGATTCACATAATGAAAATTTTCACTATGCGAGTCAGATGTTTCCTATGGAAAAACTCGCATAATGAGCATTTCTATGGGGAAAACTCACATAACGAAAAATTTTCGCTATGCAAGCTTTCCATAGAAATTTTCGTTATGCAAGTTTTTCCATAGGAATTTTCGCTATACGAAAAAACTCACATAGCAAAAATCTCGCATAGCGAGCAGCTTCGCAGAATGAATTAATTTCATTATGTGAGGTTTGACTATAGTAGAATGCATATAGCTAAGAGGAAGGAACATTCTGGGTTCATTTGAACAGGAATGGACATTTCCACAATCATAGGGAATGAACAACCTGTGTTATTGATCAGATATTTGGAGAATTTGTTCTCACAATTAAACTGATCCAATCACAAGGATGCAACATTTCACCTTTCCTTATTTTAAAATGAGAGTACACACTGAATGCAATAACATATTCCAACTATGATACAATAAGAATACACTAGTACCCCGGATAACGATGAGACTTGGTTCCACAAGTCTCGACATTATCTGGTTTTTAACGTTGTGCGATACAGTGATCACACAATGTTAAAAAAAGCCCTGTTTCTCTGGAGGCTGCAGCAAGCCAGAACGTCGGGATTTGAATCCTGACGTTTTGGCTTGCTGCACATGCTGAGGACGTCGGGGAAGCCCAGAAAGCTTGGATTGGGTCTTCCTACCTCCTTGGACCTGGCAGGGGGGTCAGAGACCCCAAAATTGGTAAAAAAAAAAGTCCAATTTTTTTTACCAATTTTGGGGTCCCTGGCCCCCCTGCCGGGTACAGGAAGATGGGAGGACCCGATCCAAGCTGTTTCTGGGCTTCCTCGACGTCCTCAGCAAGTGCAGCAAGCCAAAACATCAGGGTTCGAACTCTGACGTTTTGGCTTGCCCCACTGGCTGGGGACGTCGGGGAAGCCCAGAAACAGCTGTAGATTGGGTCCCCTGCCTGCTCCAGAGAGATCAGAGGACCCAATCTACAGCTGCAGGGTGGCTGGGGAAGCTGAGGGGACTCCCTGTCGGCTTCCCTAGCTACCCGCCCTTGCCTCCGCAGCTGTGGGGTGGCTGGGGAAGCCGATGGGGGAGCCCCCCCATCAGCTTTCCAGACACCCCACCCCTACCTCCGTAGCTGCAGGGTGGCTGGGAAGCTGAACGGAGAACTGCGTTCAGCTTTCCAGCCACCCTGCTGCTAAGAACGACTGTATCGGATAACGCTAAAAAGAACGTTATCCAGTGCAAATCTTCCCCCCCCCCAATTATTTGTCGTTATGCGGTTTTAGCGTTATCCAATGCAATCGTTATCCGGGGTATTACTGTATATGATTTCAGACATCAGAGCAAAGCTAGCATTTTATTTATTTATTTATTTATATTTATATTTGTTTATCACCCTCCTCCTTGAAGGGACCCAGGGTGATTTCCAACAATTTTAAAAACACTTAAAAAATTAAAAACTTTAAAAAGCTTAAAAACTTAATTAAAAGCTAGGTATTATAACTTGGACATACTGGGGGTCAAACCATCCAACTGGCTGGGGAAATTGAACCATCCACTTCCCAGACCAGACCTGCCAGCCAGGTTTTCACTCCTTTCCTAAAGGACAACAACTCCATCTGCAGGCGTAGCTCTATCGGGAGGAGGTTCCACAGGGCCGGAGTGGACACCGAGAAGGCCCTCCTTCTAGTGCCAGATATGCGCCTCTCTGGCTGATGGCACAACCAGAGAGCCTCTCCGGTCCGCTCTGGTGGGCCCGGTAGATGTCCTTGGGACGATGCAGGCTCTCAAGTAACCTGGACCGCTACCATAAAGGGCTTTAAAGGTAATAACCAGCACCTTGAATTGCACCCAGAGGCAAACTGGGAGCCACTGCAGCTCTCTCAGCAGCAGTGAGGCACGGGCATAACGCCCGCATCCGAACACTACTCATGCAGCTGCATTCTGGACCAGCTATAGCCTCCGAATGGTCACCAAGGGCAGCCCCATGTAGACTGCATTACAATAGTCAAGTCTGGAGGTGACCAAGGCATGTGTGACCATGAGCAAGGAGTCCCAGTCTAGGAACGGCTGTAACTGGTGAATCAGTTGTGCAAAGGCCCTCCTGGCCACGACTGCCACCTGGTCTTTGAGCAGTAGCCGCGAGTCCAGGAGGACCCCCAGCTTATGTACTGGGTCTGTTTGGGGCAGGACTGCCCCGTCCAGAGCCAAAGGTGGTAGTTCCCAAGATAACACAGGACCCCCAACCCACAGCCACTCAGTCTTGCCAGGATTCATTTGTAGCCCGTTGTCCCCCATCCAGACCTTGACAGCCTCCAGGCACCTGGAAAGGACTTCCACTGCATCACTTGGGTCTCCACGGGCTGAGATATATTAATTGGGTATCATTGTTCTCCTTGCTGTCCAGGGGACTCTCAAAACTCTCCTCCAGCACCACATCTCAAAGCCATCTATTCTTCTGCGCTCAGCTTTCCTAATGGTCCAGATGAAGCAGGCACTTCAAGACTGGAGCAAAGGAAATTTTTGATTATAAAAAATATGAGCCCTGGTGGCGTAGTACTGTAGCCAAAACTTTGTGAGTTCTATCCTGAAGGGATTCAAGGTTGTCTCAACCATCCATCCTTCCAAGGTCGGTAAAATGAGTACCAGTAGTTTGGGGCAAAAAATGCTAATTAACTTGTGAACCACCCAGAGAGTGCACTAAGCGGTACCCCGCATAATGAATGCTTCATATAATGAAAATTTCATATAACGAAGCATTTGTGCGGAAATTGTGGTACCCCACATAATGTAAAAAAAATTCATTATACAGGGTTTCCGCTAAGCGGGGTATCCCGCGGTTAACAGAAACCCTGTATAACACGCTTTTTTCCAATTACGGGGTTAGGATACCGCCAACTGGATCCGCATAGTGGAAAAACCCTGCACAGCAAAGAGCTCCGTGGAATGCAGCTTTTTTGTTATGTAGGATTCTACTGTATTATTGCTGTTGCTACATGGTGCTGTCCCCAAGCCATACATGGAAGCCATGTTCAGGACTGTATTGAGGGAACAACGCCCTCCATTAATCTTTTCTTGCTGCAGCTGTTGCACTGCGATCACCTAGATATGCAAAATGCAATTTATTTCTTCTTTTTGCACCTTCGTTTGGGCAGCAAAGAAGACCAGCAAGCGCTACTGATTTCTGCAGCACCATTGAGGACCAAGATGCTGTGTGTCGAACAACAAACAACCCAAATCAGGGAGGAAACCCCGGGAAATAAATCTCCTGTGAATCTTTGTTAGGGAATCAGGTACAAAGAGAGATGCTGCGTAACGAAACTTGGCCAAATGCTCTGTTCTTACTAGGGAAACGTTCATATTGGCATATTGGGGGCTTTGCATTATTATTATTATTTATTTATTAGTTCAAATTTATATTGCATTAATTGTGCTTTTCATAATTTTCTCCTGCCTCAGTTCTTGGCGTGGGTTTGGGGATGGGAGAGTCACGACACTGGAACATAAAGCCTGCCTCTGCTCTACTGCTGATTTTTACCTCAGGCAGAGCAAGGAGCCCTTTCTTTTCCTCCCTCCCTCCCTCTTTTATTAGTATGCAGAGCCACGCGGAGGTTCCCTCCTTCCTTCCTTCCCTTTCTCTCCCTCCCTCGCTCTTAGAAGGGGTGTTTCCTTCCTCCATTCTCTGAAGGGTTATTCCTCAACTGTGCTATTTTTAGCCTCGCTTGCTGCTGCGGCAGGGAACTCGCCCTTGGCCACTCAGCAATTTCCGCGCTCTGCTGGTCTCCTGAGGTCTTAAACCAGGGGTACCCAAACTTTTCAGGCCATGGGCCAGTCTGTGGTTCAGGGAGCCAGTCACCAGAGGCGTAGCTACCGCCGTATCTGCCGTATCAATTATACGGGGGCCCCGGGCCACAGGGGCCCCCAACTTGCATAAGCAAAACAAATCTTTACCCTTCCTAAGGGCCCCCAAACAAATTTTTATACGGGGCCCCGCCAAGGCAGTCACTATGGCCCGGGGGCTGGATCCGCCCCCAACACCAATTCATCCAGCCCGCAAAGCCCTCATCATTTTACTTCCGCTTCCAAGAGCGACGAGGGCTTCTTGGGCCAGATGAAGTGGTATTGGGGCCTGGATCCAGCCCTCGGGCCGTAGTTTGGCCACTCCTGTCTTAAACCACTTCCAGAAATCCTGTGAATGAGAAGATGGGGTTGTTTGTTTGTTTGTTTGTTTGTTTGTTTTTTGCCTCAGACATTTTGGGAGCCTCTGCCCAATCTATTTCTTTTGTCCCATTTTCCGTGTCATTTAGGTTACGACAGTTCAAAAGACTGCATAGGAGCCCCCCACCCGCTCCACAAAACAGAAACCGGAGGTGGGTAGCGGGAGCCATTCCACTGAAAATTAAAAATAAAACATGGGGAGAGGCTTTACTGGCTTTTCCCTTTTTGGGGGGGAGTGGGTCTCCCAGTGTCATCTGTTTACAACAGGAGTTCTCAAGCTTTTTAAGCTGGGGAGGGCAGGTCACTCTCCCCCAGACAGCTTCAGGCAGGAATAGCCATTTTGCCCATCCTCCACCACATGGTACTTCCTGGTGTTGTGGAGGCGGTGAAGGGGGCCACATGAAATGGTGCCATGGGCAGCATCTGGCCCCCAGGCCACACGTTGAGAATCTCTGGTTTTATAAGCTCCCATTTGGAAGATGCTGCCTCTTTCCTTCCCACAGAAACCATCAGTCAGTTGGATGGCAATCAGATGCCTAGGGCGAGGAAGGTGGATATTGAAATTCATTTATGTCACAAGAGGACTGTCTTTCGGCATCATTTGTCTGATTTCCTTTGCAGCAGGGGAGGCACCTCAGGAATAATGCAGTTCTGGTCTTTTTATAGCCTCAGCTTACTCTGCTTGACACAATGCCGAGATAGCGCAGAGCAGAGTTGTCAAGGCAAGGCGGTTGGTGGAGAATTTGCTTTGTCTTCCAGGGCAAACCATTCTCCCACTGAGCCCAAAAAGCTACCTCTAAGTCTGCAATTTATATTTCCCAAATCCTCTGAGAATTCCAGTGTGTCCTCCTGAAGTATGCACAACCAAAATATGTATTTTCTGCTTCTTGGAATCATGGTTCACAGAGAGAGAGAGAATTGTTGTTTTAAAAAACAATGCATTATATTGACTAGGACAAAAACAAGGTCAGATTTTTTATTTTTATTTATTATTATATTTATACCCCGCCCATCTAGGAGATGACAAAAACTAATAATTTGTTAGGAAAACAAATTCCCAGCTGCTTTCCCCATTCAATTGAAATCTAGGACAACAATGTCATATTACATTTAGCCCACAGGTTTTGCTCTTTGTGGACTCTGTAACAAAACATGACTCTGTGGGAATGAGGCCAAAGAGGATTCTACCCTAAGCAGTTTGTATTATTTTGATACCATCTCAACTTTCATGGCTCCATTCAGGGAATCCTGGGGTTTATAGTTTACTGAGCTGCTTTGGTTGCAGGGCAGACTACCAGAGCTCTGTAGGAAAATATTCTTACCAACATATAATGTAGGCCAGAATAATAAATATTAAAGTCGTGTCAATTTGATATAAGTATGTAGCATAGATACACTTTAAATATGTCATTTTTGTATATCATAGCTAAACCGTAGTACGGCATCTTCTTTCATATGTTATATGCTTCAGAATTTTGAGTTTTCTTCATAAGATACTCACACATATCACCAGCTCCATCAAGAGATCACAGAGTAAACAAACAAACAAAAATACCATGAAGTCTCGCTCTAATATCTGACGAAGTGGGCTTGATCCACACAAGCTAACATTAAAATATAGGAGTTAGTCTTTAAGGTGCTTTTGTCTTTTGTTTTGTTTATTCTCTGATATGCTTGCACAGACTAACACAGCTACCACTTCAAAAATTTCTACGTCAAGAGAGACATCCAACATTTAGATCAACAAAGGTAAACCTGATGGATTTCTCCCTGTCATCTAGCAAAGAGAAATACAGTCCCCCCCCCCTATTATTTAGTGTTTGCATATCAGCACAAAGAGTCAGCATTTGTAATTTGCTTCCTTATGCAGTACAGCTCAGGTGTTTGCAAGCTGCTATTTATAAAAGAGGTCGTCCCTGGAAAATCAATGAGCAGGCATACTTAACATAAAACCATCAATTAGGGGCAGTGCTAGAAGTCTGTCTTGAGCAGACAGCCCCAATTATTTTCCTGCCTATCTTCAGGAGGTGAGGGCAGGACCTGACAAATAGCATCCATAAATCTAGTTGTTTTACTTAGAAGTTGCCCTGCTTAACCTTATGGCACATGTACATTCTTGCACAATAAACTGAGTCTGAAGTCTGTCTGCTGTGCTGCATGCTTCCCACTGGCTAGATTTTTACATGTTTGTTATGATCCCTGTGATGAACCATGTCAGTGTTTTCAGACAATTAAAAATTGTCACACTAGGCATCATACAACAGTGGTGTAAATCGTTGCTTATTTTGTTTCTGCACAGAAGAAGAAAAAATTAAATGTTTCCACCCAGCTAGGCAAGTTTACAAGAGGGCTTTTTAAACATTTCAACACTTTTTTGGTAATTTTGTTGTTCAGTTGCACAGCTGAGTCCAACCCTTTCCTACCCCATGGACCACTGCACGCCAGGCTCCTCTGTCATCTGCCATCCTCAGTAGTCTGCCCAGATCTACGTCCACTGGTTCAATTATGCCATCTAGCCATCTCATCCTCTGCCACCCAGTGGCGTCATGCGGGCTTCAGCTCCCTCCATCTAGGCTCGCTGTCACCCCCCCTACCCAATTAACCCTTCACTGCCTGTTCCAAGGCCCCCGGGGCCGGACCCAGGCCAGGGAGAGCCCCCGACGGCCAGCTGGGTGGGCGGGCGGGGGCGAGCACCGAGTGCGCGGCAGGGCGCCCATTGGGGGAGGCAGCAGAGGAGGCAGAACAAGGGCAACCATGGCCGGCGGGAAGCAAAGAGGGGGCGGCCTGGCCACCAGCGCAGCAAAAGGGTCGCCTTCTGCCTGGGAAGTCCGGGTCCCAAAGCCCAGGCAGAGGGAGGCCAAAGTGGTGGGGACATTTTGCTGCCCCCTGAAAACCACCACCCGGGGCCATCTGTCCCCCCTGACCACCACCACCACACTACGTTCTGCTGCCACTCTCTTCTCCTTTTGCCTTCGATCTTTCCCAGCATCATGGTCTTCTCCAGTAAGTTCTCTCTTCAAATTTGGTGGCCAAAGTACTTGAGCTTCAATATTTGTCTTTCTGATAAAATAGTGCAAATGTTTTTTAAGTAAAATAACCCTGTATTTTGGCACACAGATCCATGTATTTTGTACATAACAGGTCTTTCATGCAAACACAAGTTTTTCACACAAGCCCCATAGTATTTGGGGACTTTTTTTGTGAATGGAGTCACTGACAAAAATAATGTGGATTTTTAATATATCGCCTATGGTTGCGGTTCTACCCCTTTAAGAAGGATGCAGAGTTATTGTTAGCAGGTTTCCATTTTGGTTTTAGGATCTCAGCTTGTGCCCCTTTGGGAGCCCCGGCGACAAAAAACCTGTCATCTATAAAGGGCAATGAGGATAAAGTGTTGGAGAAGCTGGATAAAGAATTGAAGTTAGCCAGAATAATGGGCCCTTTCGTCTCTCCTCCAATCACGAACTTGCACTTGTCACCCCTAGGTTGCGTTCCCAAGAAAACGGGGACGAGTGCAAGCTCATTCATCATTTGTCATTCCCCGAAGGGGGTTCGGTGAATGACACGATTCCGAACATGCTTTGCTTGGTCAAATATGCTTCCCTAGACACAGCGGTGGAAATGGTTCAGAAGTGTGGAAGAGGGTCATTCTTGGCCAAATGGGACGTCAAGGCGGCTTTCAGGCTTCTGCCCATTCATCCGAATGATTTCTACCTGCTAGGTTTCAAGTTTCAAGGGGGGTTCCATGTGGACAGGGCTCTTCCCATGGGGTGTTCCATTTCCTGTTCCCTGTTTGAAAACTTCAGCACTTTTGTTCAGTGGGTTTATATTCAAAAGGCGGGGAATGGGGATATAATCCATTATCTGGATGATTTTTTGATCTGTGCTGGGAAGGGCCGGTTGGAGTGTGAGAGAAGACTAAGAATCTTTCAAGACACATGTGATGAGCTGGGAGTACCCTTAGCGCATGATAAGACAGAAGGTCCAGCAGTGTGCCTGACTTTTCTATGCATTGACATTGATGTGCAGGGGCAAGTTTCCAGGTTACCATGGGACAAATTGGAAAGCATGAAAGGTAAGGTGAGGGAAATGTTGGCCAAAAAGAAGGTCACCTTAAAGGAGCTGCAAGGACGAATTGGGCATTTAAACTTTGCCTGCAGGGTGGTTGCCCCTCGCAGAGCCTTTTTGCGCAGGTTGTGTGATGCAACGGTGGGATTTAAAAAGCCCTTGCACTGGAAGAGGGTCACAGCAGACATGAAGGAGGATTAGAAGGGGTTCAACGGGATTTCCTTATGGAGATCCAGGCTACTACTTAGGGCAGACTTACAGGTGCATACGGATGCAGCGCGGGGAGCTGGGGTTTTGGAATTTTCTGCAATGGTAAGTGGTGCAATGGGTTGTGGCCTGCTAGCTGGGTGGAGTCAGGAGTGACTAAGGACCTCACTATTTAGAGCTTTTTCCAGTAGTAGGGGCACTGTGGATCTGGGCCGATGAGTGGCATAACAAGACAGTGATTTTCTGGTGTGACAATCAGGCAGTAGTGCAGGTACTTAACAAACTCACTTCGAAATCTAAGAGGGTCATGAACTTGCTTAGGGGATTGGTCTGAAGATGTCTTGCAGGTAACATCCTATTTGTGGCCAAGCACATTCCCAGGGTGGACAACTCTATAGCAGATGCTTTGTCTCGGCAGCAGATGGAATGCTTCAGGACACTGGTTCCTCAGGCTCAGAAGCAGGGCCAGATTTACATGAAAAGAGGCCCTAGGCTATTCCACTTAGGGGTATGAAAGTTTTATTAGGGGGATTAGTAGGGGCATTCAGAGGTGTTTGGAGATGGGGGGCCTGGGTCGCGGCATGCTCCTTCAGGCAGTGGCAGTGGCGTCGCGCAGTCTTCAGCCGCCTGGGGCGAAGAACAAACTCACCACCACCACCGCCCCCCCCCAGCTCGCCACTGCCGCCGCCCCCTCCCCCCGACCCAGGCAGAAGTCAGCCCTCTGCTGACTAGCGGCGTGCGCGCGATCTCGCGCGCGCCACACATCTCCGTCCGCTCGCACCTCGGCAGATCGCTCGCCCGGCTGGCCGTCGGGGGCTCTCCGGGGGCGGCAAACATCCCCCGGGGATTCCCCCCCATCTTACCTCCGAAAGCAAGCCGCCTCTTCGCCTTCCCCTTGAGGGCGCGCAGGCAGGGCCATTACGCGCGGTGCCAAGGTGGGACCCGCCGGCCCAGTCCTTCTTCGCCTCTCCGGCTGCTCAACGCCCAAGCACTGCGCAGCCCTCCCAGGAAGCCCGAGGCGGAGGAGGAGGCGGAGGAGGGCCGGGCCGGGCCGGAGGTTAACGGGAGCCAGAGGAGCCCCATGCCTCCCCAAGGGACGGAGCACGCCCGGGGGGAGTGGGCGAGGCGGCGGCAGCGGGCCTCCGGGGCGACCTAGGCGAAGCCCAGAGGGCTAAACCGGGAAGCCCGCTCGGGTCCAAACAGCCGAGGGGAGCCCAGCGCCCCACCAGAGGCTTCGCGGCCTGCCAGCCGCCGTACAGCCGTGGCACCAACAGCCTATGGAGAAGGGTCGCCTTGGCTAGCGGGAGGAGGAGGAGGAGGAGCTGGGAGGAAGGCGCTTGGCCGGCTGCCCACAACGGGGCCCGGGTTGGGAGCGGGAAACCGGCGAGCGGCTGAATCCCTCCGTGGGGAAGGATCACCCCAGGTTGCCCTCAGCCCGCGAGGGCAGCAACCTGCGTGCGCTCTTCGCCGCTTGCAGGCGAGGAGGAGAAAAAGGGGGTTTTTTTAGGCGGACAATTCAAAGAGGGGCCCGCCCGCCCGGCTGCCCGTCGGGGGCTCTCCTGGCGGGCGGCCCGCGTGTGCGCGCACGCTGCCCACCTCCTCCTGCCCAGCCACCCACCAGGGGCTCCCCGCCACGGCGCCACCCACCCCCGATGAGCGCCCCATCTCACGGCAAGCTGGGTGGGTGGGTGGGCGGGCGGGCGAGCCCCTCCTTGAATTGTCCGCCTAAAAAAACCCTTTTTCTCCTCCTCGCCTGCAAGTGGCGAAGCGCACGCGGGGCGCTCGCAAAAGGGTGGGGAGGGGACATTTTGCCACCCCCTGAAAGCCGCTGCCCAGGGCATCCGCCCCCCCCACGCCCCGCCCCCCACGCTACGCCACTGGGCTGTGGCGGGAAGTTTGGAGGGGCAGGGTTCCCCCTTTTGGATGAGGAAGATCAGGGAAGAGGTTGGGAGGAGTCAGGTGACCCCGGCTGGGGTTACCTAGGTTACCAACTTCCGTTTTGGGGATTCCTTTTGCCCTCTGAATTCCGGGCCCCTTTTCAAGGGATATTTTGGTTTTGTTGTTAAATAAAGCGGCCCTTATTTTCTTCCAAGCTGGAGTCCTGTTGTCTTATTGGTGGGGTGATGTGGTGGCAAGGCAACTTATTCATCAACAACAACTCACCAGGCCAGCTGAGTAATACTGCATATGTATCTCATTTTTTTAAAATAGGAACTGAATAAATGTAGGAATGGAAAGGGAAAAATTGACACAAGATATGATTTTGACATTTTGCATCCCACATATTTCATTCTAGTTTCCCCATCATTTCTAATAATTGCCTCAAAATACAGATTTTTCATTCTCTTAATTTGTGACAGTACATGGAACATGTACTTTTCTCCAGCAATAGTACTTCTTCAACTTGGACCAGTTTAATGCACAGCAGTGCTTTTATTACACACTAGTAACATCCATGATGGAAAAGTTATTTACTTTCCCTAGTTCAGTGTACACAAAATCAATAAGTTGGATACTTTAAATCAGGGGTGCCCAAATTACGTCCTGTGGGCCGGATTTGGCCCATGCCACACACACCACACCGAAAAGCAGAAGTAAAACATGCATGCATGGGCGCTGAACACGCCCATGCATGCACATTTTACTTCTGCTTTCAGGTGGGAGGAGCCATGTGACGTTCAACCATGTAACTGCCTCATGGCCTGAAAAGTTTGGGCACCATGGATACAGGAGCATAATATCCCATATTCATAAACTGGAGGGTTTTTTTAAAAAAGAATACACTAGTACCCTGGATAATGATGAGACTTGGTTCCACAAGTCTCATCGTTATCCGGTTTTTAACGTTGTGCGATACATTGATCACACAACGTTAAAAAAAAGCTGCAGCAAGCCAGCTGCAGCAAGCCAGAACGTCGGGATTTGAATCCTGATGTTTTGGCTTGCTACACTTGCTGAGGATGTCGGGGAAGCCCAGAAACAGCTTGGATCGGGTCTTCCTACCTCCCTGGACCCAGCAGGGGGGTCAGGGACCCCAAAATTGATTTTAAAAAAAACGTCCTTTTTTTACCAATTTTGGGGTCCCTGACCCCCTTGCCGGGTCCAGGAAGGTGGGAGGACCCGATCCAAGCTGTTTCTGGGCTTCCCCGACGTCCTCAGCAAGTGCAGCAAGCCAAAACGTCAGGATTCGAACTCTGACGTTTTGGCTTTCTCCACTGGCTGGGGACGTCGGGGAAACCCAGTAACAGCTGTAGATCAGGTCCCCTGCCTGCTCCAGAGAGATCAGAGGACCCAATCTACAGCTGCAGGCTGGCTGGGGAAGCTGACGGGGACTCCCTGTCAGCTTCCCTAGCCACCCGCCCTTGCCTCCGCAGCTGTGGGGTGGCTGGGGAAGCCGACGGGGGAGCCCCCCGTCAGCTTTCCAGCCACCCCACCCCTGCCTCCATAGCTGCAGGGTGGCTGGGAAGCTGAACTGAGAACCCCGTTCAGCTTTCCAGCCACCCTGGTGCTAAGAACAACTGTATCGGATAACGCTAAAAAGAACGTTATCCTGTGCAAATCTTCCCCCCAAATTTGTCGTCGTTATGCGGTTTTAGCGTTATCCGATGCAATCGTTATCTGGAGTATTACTGTACTCTTATTTGCTTGTGCTTAATCTTTTTCTCATCTTACAGACAAAATGGGCGTCTGTTCCACCTGACATGAGGAAATGGCTGTCCATATTTTTCCTGAACAAGATGTTTGCTGTCCAAGGCAGTTCTTTCTTCACTGCTTTAGAAATAGTGGGCTACTTCTTGTATAATGCAATAATATTTAGCACAACAGACATATTGTTTGCAAACCAAAAACACAATTCTTTTTGTTTCAAGGTATTTTTGCTTTTCGTATTGAAGGATTTCTCCCCATTAAAGGCAAACAGGCTGCAGCAACTAGCCAGAGATGTAACAGCTAGTGGAAGATAAGTGATAAAAACATGCAGTGATTTCTCTTTGTAGTTGCTTATCTCAGAGCCAAATAAATTTTAAAAATGAATCTGTCAGTAATAGGTTTTGTGGTCTCTGCATTCAACATCTTCCCCTTGCCTTTATGTTTCAATGCTCAATTACATTTAGGTTGCAGCAAATGCTGAGAGGTTTTTTAGAACAATCAGCTACCACTTCTGTCATCGCTATTTTGAAATTTATATGATGAGCCACAATATTTATTTTTAAAGACAAGTCCTCTGTGATTAGGTTGGTCTGTATCTTTAATAGCTGTGTATAGAGGGTTCTTTCTGCAGGCCATCCATGGAACTCCTAAATGCCCTTTCTAATGTGGCCATATTAGTCATGCCATAGAGGTACACAGAAAGAGCCTCCCTCAAAGATTATGATATTTTTGAACCACAATTGGGCATATCCTGGGCAACAACAACTTTGTTGTTCCAGATAATCTTTCTTTCATTAAGTTGCAAAGGAGAAGCCGCAGGTCGGGTGGCAAGGAAGACTCGCACCGCCGACCCAGCGCCCCTTCGGCCATTCGCCTTTGGCCGCACGGAAAGAAGGAGGATGAAGAAGATGTGGGTCAGGTGGCGAGGAGGACTCGTGCCGCCAACCAAGCGCCCCTTCGGCCATTCCCCTTTGGCCGGAGGGAAAGAGGGAGGATGAAGGAGAAGCCACGGGTCGGGTGGCAAGAAGGACTCATGCCGCCGATCCAGCGCCCCTTCGGCCATTCCCCTTTGGCCGGAGGGAAAGAAGGAGGACGAAGGAGAAGCCATGGGTTGGGTGGCAAGGAGGACTCGCGCTGCAGACCGAGCACCCCTAGGCCATTCCCCTTTGTCCGGAGGAAAAGAGAGAGGACAAAGGAGAAGCCGCAGGTCAGAAGGACATCGCCACTGACACAGGAGCTGCTGACGTGAGACCACCCTAGCAAGCATCAGGCAGCCAAAACTGAGTAGCTGCATGCATGTGATAAGTAATTTATCTACACTAATGTAGTTGACTTTAGATACTTTACAAATTACTGACTTACACTATAGTGAACTTACAGTAGAGACTTATAGTGAACTTACAGTAGAGACTTGATATATTGGACTTCATAACAAGCATACTTCTGACTTACAACTTCATATAACCAACACTAATTAGCTCAATTTTTAGTCTGATACTGTTTAAACTGTGATAGCGTGCATGACAATACTTTGTTTTAAACTGTGATAACATGTATGATGAGAGGATACTGGCATAGAAACCGGCAAACCAATGTCAGGAATTTTGCCAAGAGAACCCTATGGACCAAAACAAAAGGCAAAACAAATAGGGCAATGTAGATGAAATAGGATGCTTAGCACATCAGATCAGAAGAAAGGGAAGGATAGGAAAGGGGGAGGAACAATACTGTATAGGGACATGGAATCGACTGTGCGACTGAACAACAAAAAAGGTGAAAAGAACTATGGAATAAATTCACCAAAAGGTGGCTTCATTTTGGCAGTTTCACATCTGGCCTAGACACAGAAGAAGAAAAAGAAGTCATGACGTACATCTCAAGAAAACAAAATAAGTAATGACAATCCATTCTTGACATTTTTTTAAAGGCTATTGCTCATATCTAGCAATTTTAAGTGAATGCTTGAAAACTATCCCATCAGCATAAGTTGTTTTATTCATTTCAGAATGCTTTTAATAATTATAGTATGTAAAGAAGAGAAGCAAGAGCCTTAACAATATGTTGGTAGTGCATAACCAGCCACGGCATGCACCTGTTGTTTGATGGTAAGGGGATCTTGATCAGAAGATATGTCGTCTGAGAAGGTTTGAGCCTTGATACCTCTTTGAAAATTACAGGCCAGTTTTTACTTATAGCAAGTTCCAAACTGATGGAAACAACTTGATACATCATGCAAGAGTGCACATATAGATATCATGTTTTGTCCAATTATGAAAATTAGGGAAGAAAAGTTGCTGTAATCACCCATGTTGCAAATGTGTGTTTTCTATCTCCATGCATGGAGGCACCAAGTCATTCCATCAACAGTTCAAAGTTATCCAGACCAGAATGCATCTCTTGTTAGTTAATAGAAAGCAATATAGACTTTGATTAAATGAGCAACAGCTCTATGCAGTTCCACAGAATATAAGGTGGAAGCCATTAGCTGTCTAACTCCAATTAAGCCCAGGCATCATTTGAAAGACAGAAGGAAAAACAAGAATAAAATCAGCACAAGAAACAACCCTAGGAATAAATTCTAACTGATGGCATGGCATGGCATCTCTGCATAGAAAGAAGCTTTAAGGTGCTCCACAATTCTTCATTAGGTCAAATACAAAACAAATTAGGCTGCATGTGAATTCCATGGGACTGCACCTGAACTCACTTCTAAGAGAAGGAAGCTGCAGATTATAACTGGTGTACCTAGCGATACATACTGAGATAGAGATACAGTGTGGATCTATGCTTTTGAAGTCACAAGGCTGTTGAAAATCTTTGCTGGATCTGTCTATTTTTCTATTGCCTTTCACACATTTCGTAGTTGGCATAGAACAGAAGTACAAAATGGCAGTTTTTATATCAGCAAAACTGGAGACCAAATTCAAGTGGTGCATTTTGCTAAAAAGTCAATTTAAGCCAAACTGAGTATTTTCTGTGATCAGATGGAGTGAAACACGCAGTGTAGAATCTTTAGTGATACTTTACTAATAATTTTTTTTCATAATGGTATTTCCCAACTGCAGATTTTATTTTCAGTCATGCACCAGCATAACTACTTCATTTCTTTTCCAAAAGGAAGACACCCTGTGTAAAATAATCTAATCTTGCAATTTGAATATTTTCTTCATGATAAACAATTCTGTCAGGCTTTCAAGCTGACTGGACAAGAGTTGAAAGCACATCACAAAAATGGTAGACCAAGTATAATGCTATTTTGAAGAGTAAAAACAATCCATTTGTTAGGTTTAAAAATCTTAAAAAACTGTGCTTGCTAAAATCAGTACACTACAGTTTTATGCATGAATTGTTTTATGTCGCACTTGACGGTTAATTCCCTGCACGTATAGATCAATTTCCAAAGAATGTAAAAGCTAATGCATCTAATATTTGATTTCTGAAAATCTGAAGCATAATATTTGAAAGTATCATCTCTCTCAAGGTTTCAAATTATAAAAATGTAGGAGAAGTGCAATGAATGGCTTCAATATTACTTCCCTCTACTGCACTGGTTATTTACACAATGAATAATTGTATTTTCTGGCACATATATTTCTCACATGTAGTGCAGGGAGAATTTGAGAGATGGAAACACGTATCAAGATGTTTTCTTTTAATTTTCTCAGCAATTATGGCGAGTATTTGTCATTGTTCTACTACTTACTCAAAATTGCTAATGAGCTCTGAAATAGTTTGAAAAATTAAAGATGTGAGATAGAATAGTGTGTCAGAGAGGGGGAAACATTTAATACTCACACTTTACCCAGAGACACCTACAGTATATTGGAATATAATGTTGAACCCTACTTTGCAAAAACTAAAACCATTTTTTAATTGGATCGCTGTTTCCCTTAGGTCGTTAATTCTGCCAAACTACAACATTAATTTGTCTTTGTGTGTATGAATGTTTTTTTAAATGCAAATAATCACTTTTAGACTGAGAGGCAATTATTTGTATCATTAGGTGGGGATGAGCAATTTAACCTTTGTTGTGCTCCTGATAAAAATTACTGCCCAATAGTTGCTTTTTGCATTTATGGAAGTAGAGAACTTTATTATTTATTTATTATTTATTTATTAGTTCAAATTTATATTGCCGCCCACTCGCCGTGGTGACTCAGGGCGGCTTACAGACGATACATTACATTACGATACAATATGTTGGGGTTTCTCCAATGGCATAGAGCAGGTTCTAGCACCATGTCTAGGTTAGTTACAAGTCTCTCTGAGTAATCAGAAGTATAGGATAGCAGCTTTTGGAAAACTCTTGAGCAGTGATTGCATTTTTTCTGCCCTTCTTTGTTTCACAGAGCACTCTCCATTTTAGCTTGTGTGTCAAACGTTTCCTATGTCAGAGTGTATGTATAGCACTTTTACACCACTTTAACTGTCACAGCTGCATCCTACCAAGTTCTACAAAGTCATATATTCTCAGCTAGATAGTTCTACCCCCTCGAGGTGAGAGCCTTGTCGGGGAGTGGGGGCTTGAGTGGTCTAACTAGGCAGTGTTACCCATTTCTTGTCAATGATGTTAGACCAGGACTAAAATTCACCAAAGTGTCCTCTGTGAGATCCCTTGGGTCAGGTGAAAGTGGAGGGCACACATCATGGTCCGTCTAGCCAGCGGTGATGTGATATTCAAATGGTTAAAAAGTACCACATGCGAATGGATACCTCCAAGGTATCCAAGATGGTTCTAGCAAACTTCCTTCAGTTACATCACTAGAGCTGGTGTGCTGAGAATTCTAAGTACACCCAATTACACCTGACTACATAGCCCAGGGTTCTGTAGGATGGGACTATGCCAATTAAGGTAGTAATAGTCATGGAGCATATATAAACTCTGTACATGTCAAAGGCCTTGCCCTGTGAATTTCCTTGCTTGCTTGTCCTTATTCTTGTCCAGAGCTTCAAGAGATTATCTTGCATCTAACTTCTTTTAGCTGCCTCTCACTGTAACTGTGTGTCAAATCAATAGTTCTTCTCTTAAGTCAATTTTGTGAGCAGAAAGAAAAAATGAAAATAGGATTAATACACTGTGCCATTTAAACATTTATCATTTTCAAATGATAATCACTTCTCTTCCTCACCTATACTGTATTTCCTTCATTGTTGTTGTTGTTGTTGTTGTTATTATTATTATTATTATTATTATTATTATTATTATTATTATTATTATTATTATTATTATTATTATTATTATTATTATTATTATTATTATTATTATTATTATTATTATTATTATTATTATTATTATTTCGATTTACATGCCGCTCTACTTGGTGAAAACCAACTCATGATAATCTATATACCAACTGCCAGGGGAAGAAGAAGCCAGGGCAGGATGAGGACCTTGCTGCCCCTCCCACTGTGCCTACACCAACTGCCAGGGGAAGAAGAAGCCAGGGCAGGATGAGGACCTTGCCGCCCCTCCCCCTGTGCCTATACCAACTGCCAGGGGAAGAAGAAGCCAAGGCAGGATGAGGACCTTGCCGCCCCTCCCCCTGTGCCTATACCAACTGCCAGGGGAAGAAGAAGCCAAGGCAGGATGAGGACCTTGCCGCCCCTCCCCCTGTGCCTACACCAACTGCCAGGGGAAGAAGAAGCCAAGGCAGGATGAGGACCTTGCCGCCCCTCCCCCTGTGCCTATACCAACTGCCAGGGGAGGAAGAAGCCGGGGCAGGATGAGGACCTTGCCACCCCTCCCCCTGTGCCCACCCCAACATATTGTAATGCAATGTAATGTGTTGTCTGTAAGCCGCCCTGAGTCGCCACGGCGAGTGGGCGGCAATATAAATTTGAACTAATAATAATAATGTCCAAAATCAAGAAATATCAACAGGTGCCGTGAGTGATAATTACATGGTCAATCCAACAGACCACATTATATCAAAGACATTATCTGTTTGAAGCCTTTTAGCCCAGTGCCCAATTAGACTAAATTAAGTTTGAAGTTCATCGAACATTATGCATCTGTGACACAGAGCTGAACATTTTGTGAAAGGAAAGGAGGCAAAATTATAAGAAAACAAATTCAAAATAACTCCTTATTGAAACCATTACAAGCCAAACAGAACTAAAATATCTCTACTGTCTGCTGAACAAAGAGGGGAACCAGTCTTACCTCCATGAAAAGGACTTCCACAGTTTGGATGTTCTTCTCAGTGATGTTAGGAGGAAGGAGGTATTTTAGTTTTTCTGGGATGCAATCATATAAAGCCAAGAACAGGCCTCCTGAATTGGGGCTGGAGATGAACTGGAAGCCAGTTAAATTAATGTAAGAGCAGTGTGATATAAAATGCATGTAAAAATCAAGGTTTTATGTCAATTGCAGTGTCTGAACACTCATTGGATGCAGCCTCAGGTTAAGTATATTCCAACGTTCAATTTGAGCAACAAGACCTCTGTGGGCAGTGCCCAGTTCTGCCTTTTCTTGAACAGGTTGAAACTAGTGTATCAGTTAAACTGGACATATCCAGAAGCACAGCAGTCACTATTGCATTCAGCAATATTACTAGCTCCAGAAATATCTCCAATTAATCAAATCCAGCCCTTCAAAGGGCTGTCTCCTGCTTTTCTCCTTCTGGAGAGAAATCGAGGTGCCATGGACTGCATTGCTGTTCTGGGCCCCTCTTTAGAACTTTCTTCCAAGGGATCCTCATGAGGGGTTTGAGGATGAGTCTATTTCAGTGCGGAATGTGTGAAGGGGAGGGTGGGGTGACCTCAGGGCGATAAAGGGTGGTTTCAAGAGTGGTCCAAGAAATTTTATTCTAAAAAATAAAAATAGAACCATCAAGAAGAATCACGCTGGGGGAAAAACTCTTGGCTATATTTTATTTTAAACTGGATGGAGATTCCGTGGGGTCTTAGAGCCACAGTCTCCTTGACAACCCCGGCCAATGCATGCACAGTTTGAAGAATGCAATGATGTCATATGGCTGTCCCAGTTTGGCGGGAGAGAATTATGGCAACCCTAGCTGCAAGATTACTATAATTGATGTATCTATAGGAAAAAGTAGCCCTTGCTCGAAAGCCAGTCATATCCGACTTTAGGGTTCAGTGTTTATCTCTGTTTATAGCCAAAGACCCAGTGCTATCTGCATTTGCGGGCATTTCCATGGACATGTGGCAGACATGCCTCAACACTGGAGTGCATGGAATGCTGTTTACCTTCCCACCCAAGTAGTACCTATGTATCTACTTGAAGTTTCTTATTGTTGAACTACTAGATTGGCAGGAGCTGGAACAGAGACAGGAGCTCATTCCATCATGAGGTACTTGGGTCTTGAACTGCTGATATGCTGACCTTCCAGTCCTCAAGTTCAGCATCTTAACCACTTGAGCCACTTTAGTCCCAATCTATCTATATATATTATTTATTTAGACAGAAGGCTGAAGTCAGTTAATAGATAGTTTCCGCTTGAGGCTATTACTGCTATTGCTGCTGATGACACATTAAACTACTCATTTCAGAGGTATTTTCTATTTTAGAATGTCTACTTTTACCTCTGGGCATAAATTGCTAAAGGTGCTGGACAGAAGAGACAGACTACTGTACAAAACTGAAGTTTCCTGCTAATACTCAAGAGATAGTATTAATCAAATGCTGTGCACATATCTGGACAGGTCTAAAGGGCAGACAGAGCTGCTATCTGTCCCTTCCCTGAATTTATTCTTCCCAAGCCAACTATAATTTTATCCAGCTCATTTTTCTGTTGCCTCATAGATTTCTACACCATGTCAGGAGAAGAACTTGATCCACATTTATCCTCTTTGGCAGCAAGGAATAGATAATTCAGATGATGACTCTGTGCTCCATTTCACATCTTTTTGCAAAGAGCAGACATCATCACAGCTTGTAAAAGTTACTTTTTCATATCTTTGAGCTATACCCCTTCTCCCCTCCCCTCAAACAACTATTCTAAGCTGTGGGGTGTATCAGCAACAAGGTTGCAACTACTTTACCTATCCATCACTCTGATATGCTATAAGGCAGCTTCCTAGCTTCAGCAGCTGCAAAAAGACAGTCCTAGTACTGTACTGTTGAAGATAAGTTGCTTGTTATCTTCTACAGACAGTGGGGGCATATGCCCCTACACTAGGAACTGCTACGCCCAGGTTGTAAAAATTCATCTGCTGCCTTTATTCCAGGGTAGCATATATGGTTCTTCCATTTTACATGTCAACACCTCACATGTCAACAGTCCTGTGAGTAGGCTAGAGTAAGGCTGGAAGAGACTAGCCTTAGATTTGGGATTTTATGGCCCTAGATTTATTCCTTAATTATGGCAGCACACAGATCACCAATGCCTTCCTGACTTCTGATTTGAAATTGATGATGATGATGATGATGATGATGAGTGATTATTCTTCAAGAGCACCTGTGTTGTAAGGCATCAGCCGGAAATGCTTTTAAAATACATTTAGTGTGGAATAGATTGTGAGATCAGGCTTTTGAATTTTGCTGTAAACCTTTCCATTCAAAGTTCACACCCCCACACCTATAATGAAACTTAAAATTCTGCCTCTGGGCTACATGCAGTCAATTGCTTGAACTGACTGCCCATCAGCATCCATGGAACTCTTTAAATTACTTGTGGGCTGCAGCCTGTATTAAGCATGGATACTTCACATTTTTATTAATGCAACAAACTTTCCATTGGAGCTGCCATAATAATCTAAAATGTCCCTCATTATACCCAGTGAAGTTGAGATTAATGAGTATAACACTCTCATCATTACAAAAGTGTGGTTTAATTATTTCAGCATTTATTTAATAAATCATACTCCTTTCAAATGACATAAGATTAGTTTCTGTTGTTTTTTTTTTCTTTGCTTACAGTGACTATTGTATTGGAGATAATTACATTTAGAATAAAGAATGGAGTTTAAAATACTTATAAAAGAGGACAGTGCTGCTGAGTTCTATAACTAGCCCACTCTAGGCACACTATGATGTAGGGCTATGCAGTATTGTTTCTGTTTGCCAGGAGATGGAGTGAAAAAACTGAACAATGTACAGTACAGTATTTGTTTTCAGCATGGATTTTACCTCTTTGATTCAATCCTTCATTCACTATCCATAGCACAGGTTGATAACACAGAAAACATCAATTATTTATACTAGCAGGGTTTCTCAATCATTTTTTATTTGTAGGCATATTTCAAAATTTGAGAAACTCTTGTGGGCAATACCAAGAAATGTCACCAAATGGTTGTCAATAGGAAAATGGTTAGCAACACAGAAAAAGAAACTGAAGAGAAGGGACAGGCTTGGCTTGACCTCAAGTGCTGGCTGATCTACCGGGAGGACAATCTTGCACACAAGCCTGCGGTGTTGATCAGTACATTGAGCCCTATGTCAGGCAGACATCTTACATTTCAGTGATGAACAAATGAAACCATATTAAAGTAAGTCAGGGCAAAAATGACATTAAGGTGACAGTATGCTTTTCTGAAAGTCTGGCCAGGTTATACTGCTATGACAATAGAGTAGACCCAGTGATGGGATGTAACAGGTTTGCACCAGTTCTCCAGAACCAGTAATAACTTTTCCCAGTGTTCCGGAGAACCGGTAGCAGCTGGAGGGGGGGGGGGGAACCACCTTCGGGGCTTACCTTTTCACTGGTTCCCCCACTGCACATGCATGCCAAGCACGTGATGTGCATGCATGCCTACAGTGCTTGGTGCGTATGCACGGCCTCCTTGCTGTCCTCCCAAGTGGGGAGGAGGAAGAGAAGCTACTAGCCTGAAGCTCCCTATAGCCTGCTCCCCAGGGTAAGTGACTCACCTTTGGATGTGGTGTGTCTGTGTGTATTTTAATGTGTATTTAATACCTTCACCTATATTGACGTACTACCACAGTTCCTAAAAAGGTCTGGAGGCTGGCAGGCCTGGCGGCCTGGCTTGGAGTTTTTAAGCAAAGTCTTGGAGTTTCCTCATCAATAAGCTACACCTGTGCTATTCCAATTGCTGTTCCAATTGGAGAATCCTTAAGTAGGTGGGTTGAGTGGTGTGTGCTTATTTTTATTTTATTTTTATTATTTTTTATTTTTTTCTTTGGCCCCGCCCATGATATCATGATGTTAGCTCCGCCCACACTGTGATGACATCATGGTGGGGTAGTAAAATTTTTGACAACCCACCACTGAGTAGACCATACTGCCTGAGGCTCAAGACAAAGCATTATGGGGTGGCTAACTAACCTGACAACCCTGAGGACTAGAAGCCTTGGCGAAGTCCACAGATAAGGTTGATGGTCCCCAAATGGATTCAATCCTACTTGAATCCATCTTGATGGAGGGCATCAGCTTCATCAATACTGACCTGAGGCTGAGAAGGACCTTGCATGCCAAAAGGTCTCAGGACCAGAAAGTGACACACTGGGTGTCACATTGTAAGGCAGATGAAAGGCCACAGCATTATATTCACAGGACAGTCTTCATGGCTGATTGCCATGAGGATCACCAATATTCAGAATCGGATATGTCACAAGAAGAAGAAGAAGAAGAAGAAGAAGAAGAGGAAGAAGAGGAAGAAGAAGAAGAAGAAGAAGAAGAAGAAGAAGAAGAAGAAGAAGAAGAAGAAGAAGAAGAAGAAGAAGAATGGGAAGTCAAGAAAAGAAGTATATGAAGTGCAAAACATGGAATTGAAGGAAATCATGCGATGTGATAAATGTCTTTCTCCTCTCACATATGGTCAAATGAATTATCTAATTTGATCCTCTGCTGAGTTATTCCTCTCATGTGTATTTATGCTTGGAGTTGACACATTCAAGCTTTTATTGTAAAGAGGAGTTGTTGTTGTGGTGGTGGTGGTGGTGGTGTACACCACCCAGAGTGGGAAAATATCCCAGATGGGTGGGATATAAATATATTAAATGAAATGAAACAAAAGGGAAACTGAAAAGTTTCTGCCAATGTAACAAGATACTGTATTCATGATGTTTTGTTCATTTGCTTATATGGGAAATAAGGAAAAGCCATTCTATTTCTTGCCTTGCTCATAGCAAGCCTTATAAACCTCTGACATTTGGAGAAGTATGCTCTGACAAATGAAAGTTTATGAAAAATAAAAACTAGTTGGTCTTCTACAAGACTTCTGAAACTTCTACCACCTCATTCTTCCCAGGCATCATCATTACCCAGACATCTGCTTAGTACAGTGGCTATCATATTTTCTCATGTTACCTGTGCACATTCTGTTGTCAGAAAGAAAGAATATGCTGTCATGACTGAAAATCCAGAAACAAAAAATGCATAGGAAAAGCAATGGCCCATGAGGATGATATAAAGAAAAGGCTGGAGAGACCCGTAATTTCTCTGTATAAAACTGTTGCTTAAGACTGCAAGATTATAAAATAATAAGAGACAAGATTTGTAAGCTAAGAGACATTTAAATTCCCTAACAGATTTCTGGAAATATGCTATACTGTATCTCAATAAAACAAAGCATGTAAGGGATTCCATTAAAACCAAGGCATCCCTAAGCAGCACTGAGAAAAACTCCTGCTCTAAATAAAGAAAACTGTAAATATCAGTACAGGCAGTGTTGATCTAGAGCAGGGGTCCTCAACCTTTTTAAGCTGGTAGCTGGTTCACGCCTCCTCAGACTGTTGAGGGGCCAGACTGGTGGCCCTGCCACCCTGAGCCACTCGCTGCCACTGCCAGTGACCATCCCAAGCCACCCACCACTCCACCACCACTGTTGCCACCACTCCACCACCACTGTTGCCACTGCCGGTGACCACTCCGAGCCACCCACCACTCCACCCCACCCCACTTTCCTGCTTACCAACCTAAAGGAGATGCATGGCATGGGTGAAGGGGGGGCAGGCTGTCCTTCTCACCTGCAGTCGGCCAGAGCAGCCCCTGGGAAAGACGCAGTTGGCCATGTATGTCCGCCGCTTCTGCCGCCACCACCTCAATCCTTGTCCCCTCCGCTTGGCTTAGCATGTCCCTAATGGCGCTCCATAGCAGGGCGGATGTTGTAAGCCTTACAACATCCACCCTGCTATGGAGTGCCCTTAGAGACACATCAAGCCAAGTGGAGGGGACAAGGATTGAGACGGCAGCTGGAGCGAGAGCGTGGGCTGGATGATTTGGTGCGATGGGCTGGATCCAGCACATGAGCCATAGGTTGAGGAGCCCTGATCTAAAGAGACTAATTGACTGACTTGGTGTAAGGCAGTCTCCTATAACAAGCCCTACTTAAGCAAATTATAAATGCACAACACAGCCTGGCTTAAATTGAAGGGCTATAACTCAAGCATTCTCTCTCTTCTTTTGAACTAAACAACGTTCTTTTCCCCCTAAATTTCCTAACTCCCCCACCCCCCAGCCCTTTGAATAAAGATCTTACAGATCTTGAGATACAGTAATACCCCGGATAACGGTTGCATCGGATAACGCTAGAATCGGATAACGATGCAAGTTTTTTGGAAAAAACTTGCATCGGATAACAATTCTTTTAGCGTTGTCCGATACAATGGTCTGCAGGTGTGCACGCATTGGACAATGCTAAAAATTGGATAACATCATGACTTGTGGAACCAAGTCATAACGTTATCTGGGGTATTACTGTACTTCACTCCCAACCCCACTTGTTTTGGCATTACAACTAAAGGGAAATGTATATTTTAAAGTCAGCTTGTTATTAAAGGAAGAATTTCCTTATACTGTATGTTTAAAAAATCTGATTGTCGTAGAAGAAACTTTTTAAACCTTTCATAGTCTGCAAATTAGCTTGCTTTGTTTTCAATAGGTCATCAAGATAATCTTTGCAAGGATGCTTGCTCTTTTACAAAGGTCTGTCTGAATCCATGACTCTGGAACACTGACAAATTTCATCTTGTAATAATGGGCTATCTGTGACATGTTGTATGGCCCAGGCTCTAGCATGGGAAGTTTTTGCTGTAAGCTTGCAATCTTAAAGTTTACAGTTAAATCTCTTCAAATTTATGCAAATAGGTTGGTTATGCAGCCTGAAAACACACAATTATTAGGTGAATTTCTACATAATTGTAACCTTCTCTTGTGGGAAATTGTCACGTACCAGCCGGCCCCCTTTTTTTGGAAAACCTCCTGTAAACCAAAACAAACACAGGGCGGGCTGGACGGCAAAATAGAGAACAACTCTCAGCTGCTTATCAGCCACAAGGAGGTTTTAATTTGGTAGCGTGTTCAAATGTTTGTGTGTGGAATGCAATGCTTCTCTTACCCTTTTAGTCCAATGAAGACAAGTTGTTCAGAAAAATGATGAAGATTTATTGATCAGGTTCATAAAGAATAAAAGTCAGTAGCACAGGTCAGTCCAATACAGTCCACAGGTAATCTAGGTAACCATTTTTGAGGAGCAAAAATGCATAGCTCCTAGGCTAAGGATGTTAGCCCATAGGGATCCAGAAACAAAAGCTCTCTAATCAAAAACAGGTCTTAATCCATTGCAATCCAGACACGTACTCACTCTCACTTCTCTGCAAAATGGAGAATCTGCAGTCAGGTGGTTTAGCTTTAGTGAATCACATAACAGAGAAAACTTTCTCAAAACAACACATTGTTTACACACGTGCACAAAGAGTGCACTGGCACTAGCCAAAACATGGCTCTCAGCTAACTTAGAAAAGATAAGAAATACTGAAAAACATGCTGTCTGTGACACAGCCTTGAGGCTCAGAGAAGACAAAATATTTTTTCTGAGGCCTATTTGAAACTACAACTTAACCAAGCTTTGTGAGCATTAGGAAAAAGATGTCATTTCCTGACAGAAATCAAAACTAAAGGACATAAGAAAAATCAGAGAAACATCATGGTGAGAAAAATGCTAAGGCAAAAAAAAAAAAAACAAGGAAAAGCAACCAATTGCATCACTAGGCTGAACTGAGGCATAGAAGTCAGGCTTTAGCACCTGTGTTAATGTAAAGAATATCCACGCAAGTGTCTTTTGTGAACCTGCTGTGCATCCTAGCTTCCCAGAGTCAACATATGCACCAAAATTGCTGCCAATATGCCCTTTCTGATTTATGTTGGCTGAAAATCCCACTATGGTAATAGAGTAGACTGTACAGCCAGCAACTCAATGGCGAGTGTTGGGCGGTGGTAAATAACCTGACTCCCTAAAATAGCCAATGGCTATGGGCAGATGAGCCCTTTTAGGTAGAATGATGGTCCCATCAGTGGAGGAAATGCCACTGGAAACCATCATATTGGGCCCAATGGCAAAATAACTGGAGTAGGAACTCTGATTCCCAATGGTCATAGAGGCGGAATTGGCCATGTCAGATGGACTGGCTGTGAAGGTCCACCTTGTCCATATCCTCAAGGCTACACCAGTCCACTGCAGTCCCAGTGCTAAATCCTGCATGTCTCATTTCATATTTGCCACAGGAGATCATAGTGTGTGGGTCACTTCATGGCCTGGCAAGCTGGGATCTACCTTAAACAAATTCACACCAATGGCATTTTTCCTGATTTCTGGGTGAAGGTGGCCCAGAACCAGTGGTGGGCAACAACAGGTTCCCACTCCTCCGGGAGGGGATAGCAAAACTGGGTGGCCTCTGGGCAGGGGTTTGGCAAAACTGGGTGGCCATGCCTACCCCCCTGCCCTATCCCATCAGGTTTTGTCCCTGCAAGTGGTTCAAGGTCTCCCTTGCTCAAAAGCCAATCATATCCTACTCTAGGGTGCAGTGCTCATCTCCATTTACAGGCAAAGAGCCAGTGCTGCCTGGGTTTGCAGATGTATACATGACCATATGGCAGGCATGACTAGATCACCCACGGCGTAGGCTCCGCCAATGATGTAGACTCTGTCCATGACATAGGCTCCACCCATGACATAGGCTCCACCCACAGTATGGTAGCAAAAATTTTTTGCTGCCCACCACTGCCCAGAACCAGCTGGCCTCCAAGACCAGGCCTCCCCTGCCCTGGGGCAGGATAAAAACATATACAACGACTTTGTAAAATGCTTGTTATACATAAATATAATTGTTCTTCATATTCCTAGAAGCTATAAGAGTACAGAATATAAGAAACAGTTATATTCATTGCGATTTTCAAAGTTCTAAGTGAGTCATAATAAAAGCAGAAAAGCTTTGAGTAAGTGTGGGGTTGGTTTGTTTTTGGTTTTGCTTTGTTTTTGTTTTTTACTGTACTGTATTTTCAAAAAGGATTATAATTTCAAACAGTAATACAAAAACACTGGGACTGATACAAAATTAAAAAAAAACATTTGTTTTCCTAATGGCTTTTCAATGTCAATCTAGGTTGTTGGTGGTTTTTTTTTTTTTTTGAAAGGTTGGCCTCTCTTCATATTTTATGTGCACATATATTTTAAGAAACTAAAATTTTAATCAACCTCTTTGTTCTGCACCTATCCCTTGTTGTTGCCATTGCTTTTTCAGGGCAAGAATGAGAGGAATAGAAATCTTATTACTTAGGGGTTGTACTGGAACATTTCCAAAGCCCTTTTAAAGATACTGCTAGGTTAAGCCTGGCAGTGACAAAGTGGTAATTACCTGGGTGAGTGCCGATTGAACAAACCCCAGGCCATTAGCACTACAAAATGCACAGAGGCATTGAAATACCAAGAGTGAAATTGAATTTGCAATGAAGTGCAGCTTTTACCCAAAGGCAACAAAATGTTGTTTTTAATTTTCATTCAATCAGATGTATTGAAATATCATTAATGTTCAGTTTTCAGTTCAGCCTTTTACATGCAGTCTTCATCAATCTTTATGCGCTGGCAGACGGCAGTTCTTTTATCAAAATAGGATGACAGCAAAAATTCAGGACCATAACATCTCAAGGAATTAGTCTCCAAGTTGGTAGGCAGGTGAGTACATAGCAGGAAAAGTAACAAAGAGTCTTACGGCACTTTCCATCTGGTCCAGTGGTTCCCAACAAGGGGTACACAGCCCACTAGTGGACTTCAATTCCCAGAAGCCTAAGTCAGTACATTGGCTGATCAGTGCTTTGGGGAAATGACTTAGGCTTCTGGGAATTGAAGTCCAAAAACCAGCATTTGGGAAACACTGATTTCTGGTCAATTTTAATTTAAAGTGATCTTCCCAGTTCTTCTTCTGGTAGTGCTCAGCAAACATGTAGCTTGTCAAAAGCTGTGCAGCTTCTAAGGCAACCTCAGCAACCATAAACTCTCTCAGTCATCTTGGCTGACTATCTTCCAGGAGGCACAGGCAGGGTTTGAACTTTTCTCCTGGCTAATTTTTAAAAAGGCACAACACACTTTGTGTTTTAAGGGGATTAAGTAATTGGACCCTAAGCCTTTCCTCGCTAGGCCAGTATGTTAGTGCAAGTCCTGCTCAGTATCACTGCATCAGCACAAGATAAAGATGTCTGTTGGAAGAGTCACTACAATTCAGACTTAATTCTTACCACTGTACTAAAGTTTAATATTGTTTTTAAAAAAATATATATGGAATTGGAATAGATCTAATCTTAGTCATGCTGTTGGATGATCTTTGGCGAGAGAGGGACAGAGGTCATCCATCCATTCTTGACCTCTCAGCAGCCTTTGATACTGTTAACCATGGTATCCTTCTGAAACAACTCCAAGGACTGGGGATCCAGGGCACTGTGTGGTCCTGGTTTTACTCATTTCTGAAAGGCTGGACCCAGTCGGTGTGGTTGGAGAGCGAGAGGTCCAGCCCTAGGCTAATTTAGTAAGAACACTTTCTCTTTTAATCTTTTTAAAACTTTTGATAGTTGTTTTAATGGGTTTTTTATTGCTTTTTAAACTGTGATTGATTTTATTTTCTGTGAGCTGCCCAGTGTGATACCTCACTGCCCGAGTCAAACGATATGGCTGGCAGTTTGCCGTATTTTATTATGCCCTTGCACTGTCCAATCCCACCACCACCACTTAACCAGTCCATGGAAAAATAGTTTAGCATGAAACTGGTCTGTGGTGCAAAAAAGGTTGGGGATCCCAGATTTACATTATTCCACAATATGTTTACCTTAACTGTCCCAGGTAAATAGTAGCCTCCTACTCTACACCACCCTGGAACAGATTGGTATGCACTAGAACAGTGGTTCCCAACAAGGGGTACACAGCCCACTAGTGGACTTCAATTCCCAGAAGCCTAAGTCAGTACGTTGGCTGATCAGTGCTTTGGGGAAATGACTTAGGCTTCTGGGAATTGAAGCCCAAAAACCAGCATTTGGGAAACACTGCACTAGAAGTGGTTGTTAACATTTAACATAAACAATGTGTAATCAACATTTTTCAGAGCACTCGCACCCATTCCTGCGGGAGGCTACATAAGGCTAAACTCTTATGTAGCCGGCCTCTTTAATTCACCAATTTTTCAAGGTGCAATCATGATATGTAGATTGGGAACCTGTCAAATTGTTTTTGAAAACAAACCTTCCTCCCAAGGCACATCTTCTTGGTAATGGACCAATGTTTTGTTTGGATGAAGGGATCTTAAGCTATTTATCTTTATCACCCAACAAGGTCTGAAGTCACAGGGTGCTATTAATCCTAATTTTAAGGTGACAAAACAAAATCATAAATATGGTCAGCTTTTGAGAGGAAGGACTATAGAATTATTGACATCTTTTAGCTCTGTTTTGCAGATGCTTGCATTGCAGTGTTCAGCGATTTGTATGTGCATATCCACCCAAGAGGTTAATGTTGCAGGTTAGAAAGTACCATCATTGGCTGTTAGTGACAATCAGTTAGAAGCAGAACACATGGAACAAACCTGATGTGGATCAAGGTGATTTCATTTCAGTGGCAAACTACTGGGTTTTTGTTTGTTTGTTTGTTTGTTGTTTTGCCGGAGAAGATATATGGCTAGAATATTACTCACATGAGTAGCTCATGTTAATGTTAATACCAGTACATGGAAAATATAGCTACAGTATTTTGAAATTATCTAATGAATATATTATTTCTTCTTTAAATAACAGATTTATCAGAACAATGTTAAAATAATGTGCTGGGAAGATGATTTTATTGAACTAGAAAATGTCCAGAGTTATAAATGTTCTAAAACGTTATTATAACAAATGCATTTATAATATAATATAATATAATATAATATAATATAATATAATATAATATAATATATTATTATTATTATTATTATTATTATTATTATTATTATTATTATTATTATTATTATTATTATTATTATTATTATTATTATTATTATGTGTCAGAGATTACTGTGGGTTGAAAGGATTTTTCCTGGAGAAACTACACTCAGGGGACACCCGAATGAGGCTCCTATCATGTCCCCAAGTATATACCATACCATACCATACCATACCATACCATACCATACCATACCATACCATACCATACCATACCATACCATACCATACCATACATGGTGGACTACCAGGGCAGCTGTATAATATTTGAAAACAGTTATTAATACTCCATAAGAAATGGTGCAACAATTTTATATTTTGATATGCAGTTTTATTTATTATAAGAATGTTCTTCTTAAGAATATTAACAATCCAGTTACATTTTTGCTCACTGCTGTGAAAAATATTTACCCAACACATGGGGAGACAAAATCTTAACCAACAAAACCTATACAGTATAGGCAAAGAAAGATAGTTATAGTGGCCAAGTTATGCCTCCTATCCTATTGTCTATAGTCCAGAATGAGGGTCATAGGATAGAAAGATTAATCCCCCATCTTCTCACTTAGAGACAGTGCTCAGACCAACAGGAGAGAGCATGATCTATGCATTTTTCTCATCACTTATGTCACTGATACTGCAGTTCCAACACCAGCAGAAAGGAGTAGATTGAGGTACAGCTTAGAAAAATTATTGACTTTGGACTACAACTCTCAAAACCTATTCTGGTCATGCTGTATGAAGGATTCTGGGAAATATTATCCAAAAACCTCCAAAGGGTGGACATGTTGCAGGCAGAACAAGTATTACTCTGGGTATGCAGTACCCAAAGACTTCCCAGCCTTTCAACATGCTCTAGGGTTCACAGAGAGAGCCTCCTTGAAGATTGTGGTATTTTTGAACCACAATCGGACATACCCTAAGCCAGGAGTGCCCAAACATTTTGAGCCGTGGGCCAGTCACATGGTTCAGCAGGCCGGTCATGAGGTTCCTCCCACCGGAAGCAGAAGTAAAATGCATCTTGCAATCTGTTTTGCAACAGGATGAGATGGATTTTAAACTGCCATTTTCTCTGCTTAAATCAGGGGTGCCCAAACTACAGCCAGGGCCGGATTTTCCTATAGGCTAACTAGGCTTCAGCCTAGGGCCTCAAGATCAAGAGGGGCCTATACAGTATATTGATATATATCACAGTAATGATGTATTGTACTATCTCTCATGTAATTTACAAACTTAAAAATGGGAGGTGAAAGGGCCACATAAGTGGAATAGCCTTGGGCCTCTTTTTATGTAAATCTGACCCTGACTACAGCCCATGGGCCATAGTTTGGGCACCCATGCCCTAGGCAATGGCCACCTTGTGCCAACTAATCTTTCTTACACTAGGTTAGCCAAAAGTAACAGCAGAAAGAAAACATCAAAAGGTGGCTTCATTTTGGCAGTTTCACATTGGGCATAGACACAGAAAAGGGATGGTGCCAACATAGGGAAAGATTTACTAACCCCTGGGCTAGTCTAAATTATATCCCTCCAATTACTCATTTCCAATAGAAGGAAAATAATAATGAAAGGTAGAAAAGAAACCAAGCAAAGAATGCTACTTTTTCTCCCTTCTGTCTTGGCTTCAGAAGCCCTCTGATCTCAGGAAATGTTAAAATGCCCCTAATTAGCATTAGAATTGTCCTGTAAATTGCTTAGCAAAAATAATTTGTGGGCTGGCAGTCTGGGTAGGAGATTCTTTGCTCAGGTTAAAAACCTCTCGTTATAAGCAAATATTACAAGACACCTGAAACTCAAACTTCTGAAACTGGGCATTTCTAGCAGTAAGAAGGTGTGGAACGGAAACAAAGGAAATCGGGGATTATTACTAGCTCAAACAATAACATCTTAATTGCATTGCCAAATTGGAGGACATTGGCAATCCCTCTGCATTTTGTCTTGTTTCAGAAATGGCTGCTCCTGCAAAGATAAATAGCTTACTAACAGTCGAGACAATCCTTTTCTCAGAGCAAATTGAAAATTCTTGTCAGTTCTGCTCCAATGTGCTGTGAATGGCAGTTATTCAGCAAACTGGTTTCATGTTGTAGCTCCACCAATACACAGCTAGTCATGACATATCAAAGTAATTGACAGATAGGCACACAAAATGCAACAGACACAATCTTCAGGTTAAATGGTTGGTCCTGCTTCAGTGTGCCTGGAGTAACTTTTAATTCTCTTGAAGTTCTGAAGAATTAGTTTGGCATGACAAGTATGAGACACCAGTAAGTGAGAGGAAGACAGACCCAGAACAAGCTTAGTGGTGGGACTGGAAAATTGGCCCTCAGCAGAATTGGGGGGTGGGGGTGGGGGGAGGATAAAAGAGAAAATGAGCAAAAGTGTTGAAGAACCCCAAACTCAGACCTGGAAAACTACAAAATGGTGCAGTATTTTGGCTAATTTAACATGTAATGTATGCCCTGGAATTCATGGGACTTGTGTTAGTTGTGATTTATTTAAGAACCACTCAAGCAGCCTGTAAGCATGACTAGTTTTCCTTCTACACTATATTTATAATCTCCTGCTCTTCCCTTGAACTGCAAGGCAGTACGCATGACATTTCCAGGCAGGCAGCCATCCAGGCACTCAATTAAACTTAATGAAAATATCATTCATCTAAATAATGTCTGAACAATATTGCCATCCAAAGATTCAAATCAAACATTGTTAAAAGTTCATGATGGAAAGTTTGTAGTCAAAACAGCAAGAATTTCTACTCTCCACCTATATAAAATACCCTGTTGTCTCATAACTACTGTCCTATCTCTAAAAACAGGGGTGGAGGGAGGAGTGTGAGCATACTAACTCTACCAACTTACTCACTCACTCACTCACTCACTTACTTACTTACTTACTTACTTATTCAATTTGTATAGCCGCCCCCATCGACATGCAACTCTGGGCAGTGTACATAAAATCCCCAACATTTAAAACTATAGAAACCCTTAAAGTTCCTAAAAACACTGAAAAGCTACCTCCCACCCACACCAATTAAAAATCTAGTTAAAAACTTCCTGTTTTCATCCTCTTCCTAGTTTAAGGTTCACCTGTTTGCAGGTCTATAGAATTTACAACCCTGAAAAAAATATTCATAAATCATGTGGAGTTCCCACGGACCAAAATAGGCTCTCTACTATAGGCAATTACATATGGATAACAATGCAAAAAGTGATAGGGCAGACTTGGCCTTCTTCTAGATGGCATACATTAAAAGAGGGCCCATGTCTTTAACACCATCAGTTGTTTCAGATTCAAACAACTGTCAATGTGGCAAACACAAATCATGCCTGACTGTAATTTGCATGACATTTTGCTCTAAAATTTGTTACTAGCCTTAAATTCCAAAGGATAATATACTTTTCAGCACTTTACTATAAGTGCTGAATGGGATGAGAAAGTTTTGCAATAAGGCAGTAAATTCTGCTTCTGAGTTATATTAGAAAACAAAAAGCAAGCTTGGGGTAAAATGTAGCCCTTCAGATGCTGCTGAATAGCTACTAGAGTCATCCTTTCCTGCTGACTATGTGCTGGCTAGGCAGATGAGAACTCCACTACAAAAACATCTGGAGCACCAATGTTTTTCACCCCTAAACCAGTGTTTCCCAAACTTTGGTTCTTGGACTTCAATTCCCAGAAGCCTAAGTCAATTCCCAAAAACACTGATCAGCCAAGGTACTGACTTAGACTTCTGGGAATTAAAGTCCAAGAATCAAAGGTTGGGGAACATTGCCCTGGCCCAGACCAAGGAACTAAAATTAAACATGACACAAGAGAGTCATTACTGTATCTCTCTGTATCAACTCTAAAGATGGCTTGAAATTCTTTAACCAGAAATAGAGCCTTCTTGGTGGCGGCACGAACACTGTGGAACATATTACCAGTGGAGCTGCACCAGGCCCCATCACTGGCTATCTTTAAAAAATAATTTAAAATGATCTTCTTCAAGGAGGCCTTTCACAGCGTTGTTTCCTTGTCTATAAATTAACCAGTTAGATTCAGTCTTGATGTGCTCTGACACTCTGATGCTAATTAGTTTAGTTTAGTTTACAGTAGTTTAGTTTAGTCTATGATGTATTTATTTATTTATTTATTTTAATAGATTTATATACCACCCTAATCTGGTGGACTCTGGGCGGTGTACATAGGCCAGCAAGCACCTCACTGACTATACAATAAAGCAAATTAAAAACAGTATAAAAATAATTAAAAACCCTTAAGAACATTTGGCAATATTGCCCACCGCTGTGCCATTTTGCTATCTAAAAACAAATATAAAATCAGCATGTTGGTGGTAGGTTTCGATTTGTTGTGGGTATTGTTGTTATCTATTTTCTGTTTGTTCACCACCCAAAGTGGGATAACACCCAGATGGGTAGTATAGAAATTCAATAAATAAATAATCTCTCATATTTTGTTTTATCATTAACAAGCTGCTTGAAAAACCACAACCACGATGACATCACAATAGTGTAGAGTTAATTATTTCTTTGTGCATTATCTCCCCACTGCAAATACATACACGCAGATGAAACCAAAGTTGGGGAAAGAGACATATATGCTTTAGTGTTGTATTTAAGGGTACAAATTGATACATGAAGAACCTTCAGAAGTGTTTACAGAAAATAGCACTGAAAGATACATGGAGGAAAATCAAACTTTGTCCCTTTGATGCCATTTTTAAAACAATATTTGAAGTTGTCTTCTTCCATGTCTAGGCTAGACCTAAAACTGCCAAAATGAAGGCACCTGCAGTTCTTTTCATCTGTCCTAGTGTGAGAAAGATTAGCCAGCAACACAAGGTTGTCCTTACCAGGGTACACCTGATTGTGGATAAAAAATACCACAACCTTCAAGGAGGCTCTTTCTGTGTGTACCCCAATATTTGAAGTAATAAACTGTGAGTATAATTTAATAAAAGCACATGCATTATGATTGACTTCTATGGGCAGTTAAGCATGTGCTTACATATGCTTACATGTTTCCAGCATATCAGAAAATAAAAAATAAAAACACTGTAGCACTTTAAAGACTAACTGCTATCCAGTAAAACACCGGATAACGCTAAAACTTGGTTCCACAAGTCTTGGTGTTATCCGATTTTTAGTGTTGTCCGATCCATGTTAAAATCCTATGGGATGGATTGAATAACGTTAAAGCTCCATAGAGATACATTGTAACCGCACAGGCTTTAGCGGTTGTTATCCGATCCATCCCATAGGACCTTAACGTTATTCGATCCAATTCTCCTCCCCAGATTACTTAACGTTATGTGATTTTAGCGTTATCCGATCCAATCGTTATCCGATGTTTTACTGTATTTTTATTGTTAGCTTTCGTGGATCAAGTCCACTTCTTCAGACAAGGAGTGAAACTGACAGGCATGGTTTTATGCACCAAATTCAGGGGTCAAAGGGAGAAGGGTGTATTCAAGCAAAATGACAGACAAGCAAGCACAAAAATACAGCTTCCCACAGCCATCAGCAACAATAGATTATTCAGATTAGCTCTAAATGTCTCCCTTTCAATTTCAAAGGATCTGAGAAAGCCCTTTCTGATCTCTGATCAACCTTTGACCTGCAAACCATGTCTGTAAAAACCATGCCTGTAAGTTTCACTCCTTGTCAGAAGAAGTGGACTTGATCCACGAAAGTTAACAATAAAAATATAGCAGTTAGTCTTTAAAGTGCTACAGTGTTTTTATTTTGTTTTGTTTGTTTTGTTTTGTTTTCTGATATGCCTGAACCACAGACTAACACAGCTACTATTCCAAAAAATTCAAATGTTACCAGCAGTTCATTTAAATTGATGAGTTTTGCATTTTAGTTGATCAGTACTAATTATTTTTTACATTCTAGTCATCATCTCAGTAGCAATTCTACTTCAGAAGTAGTTCTAACAATTTTTAAACAATTTTATGCATGGTAAACTTCCACTTAAAACTTAAACCATTTATATAGATTAAAACCAGCACTGATTCAAAAAGTACACAGGCCTTCAAGATCTGTTCTCCTTTGCTATCATTTTTCCACGTTGCTGTTACCTTGCATTTTATGTAGCCATTGGCACCATAATTGTATCTCAGACTTTGAACTCCTCAAAGTCAATTAAACAGAGGCAAAAAGAAGCAGAGTTTAAGCCTTCAACTAATTAGTAGAGATTATCCCTTTGCATCTTGCCATGCTCAATGGGTGAAGCTTATATCTCTGTGCCAGACAGAACAAGGAATTCCTTTCAGGGCTAAAAAATATATCTTGACGTCATATAAGGAACTTTTCACACCTATATTAATTTACAAATTAGCTTGGGTGTTTGTGATTGGGGTATTAGGAGAGACTACATTTTTAAAGTCTGATTGTGAGGAAGTCCTGCCTGAATTACATCTCTAAAACATTAAGAAATTGCATCATCTAATGAAAAGTTACTAATACAATGTAGTTTTGACCTCAGTTGTCAGCACTGCAGTTACCAAATGATAAAACCATGTGATGAAATGTTTTAGTTAATAAGTAGTTGAAGGCCAAGCTAAAGTTGGAAGAGTTCAAGCAGCTTTATATATTACTTGGATGCAACTGGGGTAGGTAACTACTTATATACATTCACCGCTTTTGCTCCAATAAATGTGATGACCTTCATGGCACTTTCTGGGCATTCTTTCTATTCTGCTCATTAGGAGAACATTGAAGTTGCTTCTATAATTGGAATGATGATTTACTCAATATAGACAAGCTATAAAGAAAAGAAGCCATGCAGTCATGCTGTAATTAAATGAACATGGATCAAAATAGTATCAACACTCTGTTTCACTATATAATTCACCTTAGCTATCCTTGCATCAACTGAATTGTTCTTTTGCACTTGTATGACTTGGGTGTTCTGTTAAATACATAATTATCTTTTTCCTTCTCTTACTTCTTCTGCAACAAGGTTTAGTGATACCATGTGACAGATGGTCATCTTTATTCAGCACTGTAAATGGGAGCCAGATAAACATATGCATGAGAAGGCAAAGTTGGCTTCTTTTCTTCCCTTCAGCAGTTCCCAGGTCCTCTTGAACAGACCCCCCCCCCCCAACAATTGGATGAAATGTGATACAGGGATTAAGCAGGAAGGGGGATTTCTACAAATTGGGGAGCGGCCACTTGTGCAAGTGGACACCCCTTACATTGGTAGCCTCTGTCTAATTCTCAGGATTTCCCCACTTCCCCCTCAGTTCTCCATGCCAGAGTCTCAGCCATTTGAGGAGGTGCCATTGAGAGAGATGGGGTGGTTAGGAAGAAGAGGGAAGGGACAGTTAGCCTCTGTCTGCCAGCTTAAATATGGATCCATCCTTATACAGTATTTAGAAATGTTTTAGTTCTCCATTGTACTGGAAAATACTCCCAATATTTTGAAAAGAGAATCTGATTGATCACCACATGGATACCTTCCAAAAAGAAACAAAGAAACAACCAAAAATTGTTGTTTTGAAAGAAAACCTTTGAAAGGATAAATTGAATTTCTTTTGCATATGTAAGTAAAAAATAGATTAAGACTACAACGCCTTACAGCACCTTCATATTCAGATTTAAACAGACCCAAGTCATACTGCATCCAATGAGATTGACTATCTAGGACAAGGGTTCCCAACCTAAGGCCCATGGGCCAGAGCTGGCCCACAGCACCATTTCATGTGCCTCCCCACCTCTCCAAGGGCATTTGAGGAACAAAATGGCTGCCCCTTTTGAAGATGTTGAGACAAAATGGCCATCCCCATCATGCAGGCAGGCCAAAATGGCTGTCCAGCCCTCAAAGCTGACTGAGAGATCATGACCCAGCCCCCAGTTTGAAAAGGTTGGGAACCCCTGATCTAGGAAATGCATTTGTAATTGAAGCCTTACCCTATTAATTGGAATTGTTCATTTTATTTGTTTGTTTGTATTTTTATACTGCCCTTTTGGCCATTAACTAAACTTAGTTCATGGATTCATAAACTAAACTTCTATTCAAAGAGTTTGGAAGAACATTGATTACCTTAAAAAAAAGTCACTTACTAATAGAATATACTTCTGATTGACTGATGTTGTTGTTCTCTAAACCATATTCTGAATTGAGGAAAAGGAATATTGATGAGATTGTTCTACATGAGAATGATATGTTTTTTGTACAATGATAGGGAGACGATGCAATAGGCAAAGAGAGGAAAAGAAGGACAAGACGTCCAAGACTGAGATAGCCCTTATGGAAAACAAAAATGTTTTGTGCGGCAGAACACATGCTCTGCACATTCAAGCACTGCAACTCTAGGTAAATCTTGAAAGGTGGTGTGGAAAATCAAATAACAATATTGTCACATATAGTTAACAGTTAGCTCTCAGTTTCAGTGGGTAACCCCACTCTTCCTAAGATCACTTCCTAAAGTCAAGTCCAGGGGTCCTTATCTGTTTTAAGCCAGGGGTCAGGTCATGCTCCCTCATACTGTTTAGGGGCTGGACTGGTGGTCCCCCCCCCCATCGCTGCTGCTGCCAAAGTCGGTGGTGGTGACAACCCCGAGCCCATCACACATGCAAAAAGCCCCCAGTCTCCCTCCCACTGCTCCCCTTCTTACCGGCCTGGAGGAGCTGCATCGTGTGGGGAAAAGTGCCCACAACCACTGGAACACCCCCCACCCACACCCACTGGAAACGCACCTGTGGCTGCTTCCACCATCGCTTCCACCAACGCTGCCTCAATCTTTGTCTCCTCCACTTAGCTTGGCATGTCCCTAACAGTGCTGGTATAACACTAGCATGCCCAGTAGTGGATGCTATATACAAATATGATTGTTGTATTCCAAAATATCATATTATTTTCTGTACAAAGTAAATTAATACTGAAGAAAAAATTCACAGAGAACATTAAGTGGGAAATATAGCTCTCCTATCTGATTACATCTTATAGTTGTTATATTACTTCTTCTTATTTACAGCTGTAAAAGTATTAGTTTAGTATTTGTTCTCAACATGAATTAGAAACCTTAAAGTGTTCCCTTAAGAAGTAAGAAATCCAGCAGAGAAAAGGAAGCTAATTTACATTCGACATCCACAGACCATATGGCAAAACTCATTAACATCAGAAAATGTTGTGAAAGTAAGGAATAATATGTGTTGTGATAGGGTACTTTTAATTTGATGTGTATGGATTTAACTGAAGTAGCATCAATGCCACAAAAACGCCCCAAAGACAAATCAAGGTAAAATAGATTTTTTTAAAAGAAACTCATCTTTGTCTTAAGGATATTGAAAAGGCTAATCCTTTAGTTCAAGGGCTGGACCCAGTCTGCAGCACCATTTCATGTAGTCCTCCACTGCCTCCATCACACCCAGAAGTGGAAGTGGGCATGTTTACAACAGCTGTAAAATGTGCCCACGCATGCTTAACACGGTTAAGTCAGCCATAAATGCATCCGTGACTGTCGTAAACGCAAAAGCGGGTGTATTTACTTCCACTTCCGGGGCGTGGTCCAGCCTGCTCAGCTGTCCAGGGGCATGGTCAGGCCCACAGCATAAAAAGGTTGGGGACCCCTGCTTTAGTTGCTTAACTAATGCAAAACACTATTTTCCTTATCAAGGAAGACTTAATTAATTCTAGAGAAAAAATAATCCTTTCATTTTTGAGATTTTGAAACCGTTTCCTTTTGGCTCTCAGGAGTTGTTCCAAGCTCCATACATCCAGATTTTACAGACACTGGAGTATCCCAACCTCCCCCAAGCATTTCTTTTTGAACCTCTGTCTGGAGATTCTACTTTTTTTACAGCAATCTCCTAAATGCCATTCACAGGACCTTGTGATACTGGGAATAGCATATAATGCAGCCAAAAGGTTGCTTGCTTGTAGAGCGAAGCTCCAATATCAGATGTTTCTATTAAACAATTCTCCTGCTCCTCTGCAGAGGGACAGGGAAAGTGTATTTATTTATTTATTTTTCCTCCTAGCCGATTATCATAGTTAGGTGGGTAAAAAACTTTCCTTTATTTATCCCTTTATTGCCAATCGAAACAATGGCTTTAAGCAGCACAATGTATTTGTATGTTTCTGCACCAAGCTTACTGAGTTGGTGCATAAAGTTGCAGAAATCAGGAGTTTGATTCTCTCGTGTGCCTTCTGAAGAGCAGCTATGCTGTGTTGCTTTTAGCAAGCTATGTGGTTCCAGAAAACACTGGTTCACCCCCCAAGAAATGAATGACAAAACACAACAGAGGCTTTAAACTCACAAAACCCTGAGAAGGACTTCTGTTAGTTGGAAATAATCCAATACATGGCATGGTATGGTTTGCCTTTTTAAGGACACAAAGCTTCAGCACATTTTAATATATATTTTATGAAAAACTATACTTGTTTTAAAATAAAATGTCCTGACATGCAACTATCTTTGTCAGTGAATAAATAAGAGGATGCTACACTGAATTTTGACACTTTGGGTAAGCTTCAAAAATCAAGATGCTGACATTTTATACCGCCCAGAGTGGGAAATGTCACAGATGGGCAGTATTAAAATATAATAAATAAATACAATACAATACAAATTCTCCTTCAATACACCCAGTGATTGATACATTTTGTTTTGTACTGCACACAGTAGCTTTACCACAAAGGACAAATGTGTATTACATAGCCTTTAGCAGACATTAGGGTAAATTTCCAAGAGTGTGGAATGGAAGGGAAAATAATGGCTGAAATCCTGTTGTACAACTACCGTATGCAAGTGGAAGGCAGATTGCGTAATATTCACTTGCTTCCAGACAGCAGTTAAAAAATCACTGCTGTGCTTCCATGAGAGCATGCATCCGTTTGCTTGATGCACACTCAAGAATCCTAACAGGGTGTCTTCAATTGCTGACTGGATACAATTAACTGGCTTCCACCTGCATAAAACATAAGGAGGATGTCAGTCAATATTCATATGCACTCTCACATTACACCATGGCAGTTAGGAGTACTGTATAGAAAAAGAATGTTAGATCTGAATGACATTTTAGTTTACTATTCACTAATGAAGGTCACTTGGTAATCCTGGGCCAGTCTCCTTGACAGAAGTAGATGCATTAATGAAAACATTCTTAAATCAGCTCAATCTATTCTACCTCATTCAGAACCTATAATAGACAGCACCTGAGATACTGGGAGGAAAATGAAGATACAGTAAAACCCTGACTTACATATGCCCCGAGTTACATAAAATTCAACTTACATAATGATTTTATGCTAAAACCATGTCCCGATTTACACGATTTCCTATGGGTTTGTTTCAAGTTACATAAATATTCATTTTCCTATGGGTTTGCTTTGAGCTACGTAAAAATTCATTCCCCTATGGGTTTGCTTTGATTTACATAAAAAAATTCATTTTTCCTATGGGTTTGCTTCAAGTTAAATTTAAAAAAAAAAATTCCTATGGGTTTACTTCGAGTTACATAAAAAACAATTTAAGCAAAAGCCTATGGAACCTTTTTCGTAAGTAGGGGTCTTGCTGTACCAATCAAATCACATAAAGTACACACAATATACTGCTTTCTGTTATCACTGGGGTTATTATTGCGCTGTCAACATTTTGGTAGTGATAGTTGCTATTGAAGGGTGGAATTTTGATATCTTCTTAAAGATACTTTTAGATTTTGTAGTCTCACAAATAAATAACTCAAGTTATGTAAAATTGTTTCTCTTTGATATGTGTACTAGGGCATAAATGAGTCAGATTTCATTTGCAAAGGAAATCCTTATTCAAGACCTTTGATGCCCTAAGCAAAGCTTTTGGAATCCTTGCAAATTGTATGTATAAGAATTTAGCTTTGTCATGGTTGCTATAGAAACAGGCAGCTGGTTAAGTGGGTTTCTTTTTGCTGTTTCCAGCTTATGTTAGAGTAAGGATTCCCTTTGAAGGGGTTTCCTTTAAGTGATCTGCTGCTTCTATTCTTTCCTGGAGTCTGCTAGTCATTCATCTCACATGCATGGCTGGTTTTGCCTAAAGAAAGGCTAGTTTTACAAAGACTGTCTACTTCAGCAATCCTAAAACAAATGGTTTGTTTTGTATGCCCACATAATATATTTATACCTTTTTATTTCAACCATATGTACCAATTCTCCTGCTCTTTGGGGAATTCCCCATGCTCTGTCACATGTCTGGTCTGCTTTCTGTTCATGTAGCTTTAGGTAACAACTGAAATGGCCCAAAAGAACTGTTAATTTGGGGGTTTTTTTAGTTACAGTACAGCTTTTAAGCATCTGACAGTTACCCCAAATTTTAGGGTACTCGGTTCGTGCCCTGGCAGAGAAATATCAAACCCTAGGAACTCAATAACGAGACAGGTTTTAAATCAAAACAACATTAGTTTATTGGCATTAAACAAGGGTTCTAATTTATAGTGGCCAGGCTACAAACTAGAAGTCTCTCTGCCTCAACTGTTTTGATAAAGCCCGCGCCCGTGAACCCACCCACGCTATTCTGTGGAGTGAGCTAAATCCCTCCCACTCCCCAAACAATTTATACTTTTACACTTGTGGACATCTACGTGCAGGGGTTGTTTACTTGGGACAGGGCAATTAAGTAACAATTTACACATTTTGTTTACAGACATCTTGAAGGCACAAAGCAGAATACAGTGAAGATACTGCAGAAGCAAGCGATCTATTGTTTTTGGAGGAAGCAATTTGCTCAGAAAGTTAATCCGTTTACAAGCTGTCATTTTTGTGGTCAGGAAGGCATGTTCAAAGGAAACAATGTATCCAGTCCATTCTATGAATGAATCAAAGGCTGTAGAGGCAGTGAATAGCCAGGCGCGTCTTATCCAATCAGCAACTACTTTCCGATGCTGTCCTCCAATGGCGTTAGGAGGCGGGAGTAGCTTGGTGCCATCCTGGGGTGAATTCTCCGCTAAGCCACTTTCTGTATGTTGCAGCTAGGAAATTGACTACTGTAAAAGCTGAGTTATCTTAAAAGAAGGAAACAAAGAAACTGATTAAGTGACTTGAAGTTTTGTTGGGTGACAAAGTCAGGAACCCTTGGGGGAAGAAGCCAATCATTTTAATTTAAATTAGCTTTTCTTAATCTCTCTGGTGTGTACGTGACGGACTGGGACCTCTCCTGTTGTCACGTCTCTGCTGCCAAGGTTTCCCTGGCGTTTTAAACCATATGAAAGTTACCTTAATTTTCCTTTATTAATTTTCCCATTTTGAAAGCTCTATTAGCCCTGCTTTAATGTAGTTTATAGATGTTGGTTTCTTCCCCCCTTGTGTTTCCAGTTCATGGGTTTTGTGTGTGTGAGTGTGTGTGTGTGCAATGTTTAATATCTTTAATAAACACATATTAATCAAATATAAGAGACTGCGGTGCCTGTTTCAGAATTTTGGGTAACATGACCATCTTCTTGGGGATAAGTTATGAGGATAATGAGGAGAAATGTGGAAATATGAATCCCAGGTTACATCCTTTTGAGAGAGATGACTCCCTTATAGTATTGAATCTGGACTAATGCCAGAAGTCTCCAGTCTTTCTTCAAGACCTAAAAGATTTTTTGTAAACTTGATAATTTAGGATTTCCTGAAGGCTGCTATTTTAGTCTGTTGAAGAAAAAACAAATCAGAATCTAGCAGCCACTTCAGCATTAACAAATTTATTTTGGTTAACACAAGCCTTCAGAGACTAGATGCCATTTTATCAGATGCATTGCATTCTGGAGAGAAAGACAAACAGATTCACATTGGTGGAGAGATAATCCTAAAAAAAGATTATCCTATGACTTTTAGGGGGATAACTCACCTGGTTAGAAGAGAGCACTGGAAATACTGATTGAGAACTTCAGACATTTCTTAGAAAACCATTAAATGTTGATATCATTATTGACAGGATTAATTAGAAATAGTAGATAGGGTGCTTCTTACATCTTTTGCAGGGTGGCTTAGTTTAAAAATTATTTGGTCTATGAGAAATGTATACACTTATTGGTCAAATTAATCAAGGGTGTTTGATGAGTTTCTATAATGACACTACAGCAGGCTTTCTCAACCTTTTTGGGGTGGGGGCTTGATCAGTCCCCTCAGAATGGCTGCGTGGGCTGGTCATGTGTTTCTGCGCAATTTCTCATGTGATTTCAGTGAGTTCCTATGCAATTTCATGTGAAAACATACCAAAATCATGCATTTTCACACAAGAACTCACCAAAACTGTGCATTTTTGCCAGTTTTCTGCACTTCTGAGCAGCAGCATTGGCAAGAATGAGGAGGGTGTCGGGGGCCGAATGAAAAGGCTTTGGGGGCCAGGCTTGGCCCATGGGCTAGAGGATGAGAATGCCTGGACTACAGCCTACCTATCTGCCTGCCTGCCTGCCTGACTTACTCCCATATGTAATTGTAACTAAAAGTCCACCAATGTGCTTCAAACTTGGATATGTCATAAAAATAGAAATATGTGCATACTATTTCTTCATGATCTATTTTTTCTCTCTGATCAGTCTTTGATTTGTGCCATCAAAATTGTCTGTCTCTGCAATGCCTTTCAGAAAATGTAAACCCTACACCAGTGGTGGTGAACCTATGGCACACGTGCCAGAGAGGGCACTCAGAGCCCTCTGTATGGGCACATGCACAGTCGCCCCAGTGAGGTGAAGCAACCAGACACCCCACACACACCCTCCTATACTTCCAATTTTTTGGTTCTGTGTCTGTCTGTCTGTCTGTGTGCGTGTACGTGTGTGCGCGCATGCCCCCAAGGAGGCAGAGGAGGCAGCAGTGTGTGGGCAGGCACCACATGTGCACACGCACCCATGTGACATCACCAGTGCGCCTCAAGCAGTGCACACACAGTGCCACCACGCACCACCACCTCCTCCTTCGCCTCCTTGGGCACACGGTCTCTAAAAGGTTTGCCATCACTGCAGTACAGCATGACCTTGAGATCCAGAAGTAACAAGCAGTGGAAGGTGCACATTCAGTAACTTTGTTGCTTTATCCTGTTGTTATTTTTAAATCTCCCAGGGGATGGTGGAGGACAGGAGTGCCTGGCGGACAGTGGTCCATGGGGTCGCAGAGGGTCGGAATCGACTGTGCAACTGAACAATAACAACAAAAAATCACTGAAAGTTTTATTATGGTTATTTGACTCCTATAAGAGAGCACTAATAGTAATCAGAAAGAGCAGAAAACATTTACAAAACGTGCATTTAAATAAATAAATAAATAAATAAATAAGACTCATATGAATTCCTTTCTAGACTTGTGAAATATGGCATCGCTAACATAGCCCTTCTGTTCGTTTTCTACAGCAGATCATAGTTTCAGGTCATAAGCACACTGTTTGGAAAGGTACTGATGGGAGCAAGGGGGAGTCTGAAAGGAAATGCAGCCATGTTTTCTAATGTGCTGTGATTAAATGGGATCTTGAATTCAGGGTGATCCCAGATTACAGCTCTATTCAGGCTTAGAAGGGAGCACCGAGCCCTCACCTACTGCTTTGGTACAATTGTTCCCTGTTTCAGCATTGGTTCTGAAAAAGAGAGGGAGTTTTTTGCATGTAGTTTCTACACATGAACAAGAATGGACAATCTGTGTTCCTGCTCATATGTAGAGTCTACATACATACAAAAAAGGATCATTTTCCTCTTCACACTTGGTGCTGAAATCATGAAGAACACAGCAATAAAAGAAGCAAAGGTAGCATTCAGTGGTGAGATTCAAAAAAAATATTTCCTATTCTGTGGGCATGGTATGGTGGGCATGGCCAGGGGAAAAGCCCTGTGTTGCATTCAAATTAGGACTACTTTATTTCAAAACTTGGAGAGGGGGCAGCCATAATTTCTACTACTGGTTCTGGCGAACTGGTGCAAACCTGCTGACTCCCACCATTGGTAGCATCCCTTTCCAAGAGTGTTTATCTAATGGGCTATATAATACCTGATTAGAAATTATCTTATTACAGTATTTTAAAAAGTAGGTCCAGCCTATCTAGTTACTTTTGCCCAGAATCCTATTGGCTATTTATACCACCATAGAATCAGTGGTATAAATCCAAATGGCAAATTGCCACTAGTTAACAATTCACAACTTGTCTTTCTCTTTGCATGCAAAGAATAGTGTTCTGCACTAAAGAAAACCTTTTTTGTACAAGATTTCATTCTGTTAATTCAGACAGCATGTCCGATATTAGAAGCTCACACATTATCATGGCAAAGTGTCTCTAGCTGCATGCAAACCTCTTGCTTACACAGCATTCAGAAGCAAAAAGAATACTATACCTCACTTGTGACGTGGTGATGCCAAAAACAAGCAAACCAACCAGAAGCCAGTGTGCCAGAATTTCTTAGAAACTGGTATCAACAGCACTAATGTCATACGGATATGTGTTTGAATATTAAGAAGTGGATTCCTACATGCATGTTGGGGTTAATCATAGGTCTTGATTCAGAAAAGGTGGAAGACTGATATAATTCATATTGCTAAGAAAAATGGCAATTGACTGGAATAGAGGACCATTTAGATAAGTGGTCCATGTGCACAAGAAATTGGTAGCACCTAAAAATGTTATTTAATTGACCATTGGTGGCTAGGGTATTCTAGAAGTATAGTTTAGTCCAAAGGGGTTGCTAGGCATAGTACAGGTACTCTAATTCTCTTACAACAACCTAAGAGTAAACCCATTGCCAAAAAACTGATATCATTCATTTACAAAGGCTATTCCATGTAAGCAGTTTGAAAGCAAGAAATTGCAAGTAGATAAATAGGTACCACTTCAGTGGGAAAGTAAACAGCATTCCATGCACCCCGGTGTCTAGTCCCGCCTGCCACATGTCCCCAGAAACATCTGCAACACTGGTTCTTTGGCTGTAAACAAAGATGAGCACTGAACTCTAGAGTTGGATATGACTGTCTTTTGAGCAAGGAAGACCTTTACCTAGACCTTACTTCCATGTAAAAATCCAAGGGGGAAGCAAAATGAGTGGAAAAGCCAAAAAATGTACCCAGTACTTTCTACTTATTGTAGATTTGTAGAAGATTCTTGGGCCTTCATAGAAATTTACTTCGGTCATTTGGCCTGGGATGTTTATTTTGTTAATGGCAAAAGAATTTTTTAAAGAAAATAGACAATACAAATGGTTTGGGATTAATTATATGAAGATTCTCTGTTATTGTTAACTTTATTTTAAGGCTTTCTTTGAGTAATTTTTCAAAGGACAAATGTGAAGAGAAAGCATAAAGGATGAAATGATCTTATCAAGTTTTACCTAACTAACAGCTGGTGCTCCAGGGAGTACGTTAATCCGCCAACATTTGTTCACTTTCTATCATTTATTCAATATTCAACTGAACAAAGGAACTTTCCAAAGTCTTTCCAAAGCATGAAATACTTTCCAGTCTGGTCTTGTAAATGGCTTTGACAGCCAATGTAAAGGTAATAGATCTTCAGCTCTATAATGGATTATACGCATTGGTCTTTTCTCAAGATGGTCATTTGGCAAAGCACCAAAATTGACTTCTGTGTATGTCATTAATTTGAATGTGTTTCCTAGTAATCCCTTATACTTATTTCTACAGTTGTTTTAAGCTATTGAAATATGACAGGAATAAAGGTATTAACATCTAATTATTTTTGGAACTTTTGATTGGTACCTGGGAAAGCATCTCTAATCTTTAAAACAAACATATGCTATTCTTATTTTGTTTTATCATATGTGAAAATGAAAATCAAATTTGACCTCATGGACAAGAGAATAAACCAAAGATGAGCAGAGACTGTTCAGAGGTGCAATAAATTTGGGTTTTCATTCAAATCACAGCAAACAGAATATAAAATCCATGTCTTCAAAAGAAATCAAAGAAAAACCAACAGTTACAAAAAAATAAAATACAATGGAATGGGTAAATGAAAATTATTATGTAGGACACACAGGATTAAAGTATCAGATGAAGTATAACATGTAAAATTATCCAGGTAGACTTTTACAAAACTACCTATATATACCAATTTTCACCTGTTTTATAGTTAAAGCTCACCATATTCTCTGACTTTTGACTGTCTTTCACCCAAGACTGAGGAAAAGAAAATATACAGCTATCTGTTCAATGGAGCAGGTCCCTGAAGACACAGGGAATGTAGAGGAAATTTAAATACATTTAAATAAGAAAAATAGTAGGAAAAGGTAAAATACAATAGGGAAATCTAAATCTCACCTGTAAGTCTGTGCTAGAGTCATGTTAAACAGAATTGAAAAGAAAAACATTTGTACACAATGCCTACTCACTTAAAATGGATAGAACAGTGTGCCAGTTCCTATTAGCATTTATAGACGTTCTAGAGAATTCATTAAATGCCTATTCTGTATGCTCTTTGGAAGATTAAAAATTTGTGGACAACAGAGATGAACAGACTAATACCTGAAATAGGTAACTTTTTTGAAATGATTTTGGATCATAAACTCTTTTTGGAATTAATTATAAAGAAAATGCAAACTCAGTGGAAAACACTGCATTACAAGTAGTGATGGGCTGTTAAGTATTCTCTCAGGAGTCTGTAAGCTTATGCAGTTTCCTATTAAAGGAAAACCCAATTAATGTGTCTGGAAATTGTAATAAGATCCTTACAAGCGATATGGGTTTAAACATAAATAAGGGAACCTCAACAGCACTATGCATTCTCTTACAATTCTGCCCACTGCCAAAACTAAATAGGTCAGATGTTTTACCATATAAATATAGGTACATTAGGATATAGATCATGAAATGAAACACTGTCGACAATGAAAATTAGGTCCTTTATTTACCCCTGCAGGGAAAATGTGCAACCTGAGATCACCTGAGGCTATTCAAAGGGACAATTAATTTAAATTATTTAAGTAACATCTGATAATAGGAAATAAGATTAATGAAATGAAATCACAATATAAAATAGCTTTCTTCTGTCCATCCTGCAGAACACTTAGGGCAACAATAATTTACCTAAGACCATAACGGCGAATCTTGGCACTCTAGATGTTCTTGGACTTCAATTCCAAGAAGCCCAAGCAACCTGTGAATCCACACGAATGGGTTTACTGCAATTCATCCAGCCTGCACTGCCCTCGTCGCTTCCGGAAATGGAAGTAAAATGTGCCCATCATCACATAGAGGTTTGTTTGTTTGTTTGTTTGTTATATGGCATTTACAAAAGTTAAGCAATTATATATATAACAAGTATACATTTAGATAAAACAACATGGATGAAATGGATTATCTGGACCCCTTCCAGTCAGGATTCAGGCCTGGATATGGTATGGAAACTGTGTTGATCACGCTGGTGGATGATCTCTGGCGAGAGCGGGATAGCAGACGGACGGACGTCCTGGTTCTTCTTGACCTCTCAGTGGCTTTTGATACCATCGACCATGGTATCCTTCTGGAATGGCTCTGAGGATTGGGGATCAAAGGCACTGTGTGGTCCTGGTTTTCCTCATTTCTGAGGGGCTGGATCCAGTCGGTGTGGTTGAAGAGTAAGAAATCCACCCCTAGGCTTCTCCAATATGGGGTACCTCAGGGCTCGGTGCTTTTACCTCTCCTATTTAACATCTACATGAAACCGCTGGGTGAGATCATCCATTCCCATGGGGTGAGGTATCATCAATATGCAGATGATACCCAGTTGTATATTTCAGCCTGTGGGGACCCTAGCGATGCAATGGAAGTCCTTTCCAGGTGCCTGGAGGCTGTTAGGGTCTGGATTGGGGACAACGGGCTACAACTGAATCCTGGCAAGACTGAGTGGCTGTGGGTCAGGGGTCCTGGGTTATCTTGGGAGCTACCATCTTTGGTTCTGGATGGGGCAGTTTTGCCCCAAACAGACCCGGTGTATAACCCGGGGGTCCTCCTGGACTCACAACTCCTGCTTGAAGAGCAGGTGGCAGTAGTGGCTAGGAGGGCTTTTGCACAACTCTGTGTTTTGCACCAGTTACGCCCGCTCCTGGACCAGGACTCCTTGTTCATAATAACACATGCTTTGGTCACCTCCAGACTTAATTACTGCAATGGGCTCTACATGGGGCTGCCCTTGGTTACCATTCGGAGGCTGCAGCTGGTCCAGAATGCAGCTGCTCGAGTTGTGATGGGGTGCGGGCATTATGCTCATGCCTCACCACTTCTTCGAGAGCTGCACTGGCTCCCAGTATGCCTCCGAGTGCAATTCAAGGTGGTGGTTATCACCTTTAAAGCCCTACATGGTAGTGGGCCAGGATACTTAAGAGACCGTGTCACCCCAAGAACAGCTGTCCATCCCACCAGAGTGGACCGGAGAGGCTCTCTGGTTGTACCATCAGCTAGAGAGACTCATCTCTCTAGCACTTGAAGGAGGGCCTTTTCTGTGTCTGCTCCTGGCCTATGAACCTCCTGGCAAGTGAGTTGCATCTCCAGACAGAAATCCTGCCCTTCAGGAAAGGGGTAAAGACCTGGCTGGTGGGGCATGTGGGGGTGTGGGCCAGACAGTCAGTTCAGCCGGCTGACTCCTTTGAATAACCCCACTTCTCTCCCTGTTGTTGTTTTTATTACTTTTTAATCCTTTTAACATCTTAAAATTTTTAAATCTTCAATGCAAGTAATGTGTTTTTAACTGTGTTTTAATTTTGTAAGCTGCCCTAAGTCCTTGGATGAGGGTGGGATATAAATGTCATAAATAAATAAATGTATTATACAGTATATATATTTATACATTATACAGTAGATGAATTAAAATATTACATTTTTAAAAACTGATGAGCGAATTAAAATTAAAATAATACACCATAGATTCAAAATAAGATAGTTGCTACAATTCAACGTCTGAAGAGGCTAACCATCTAATTCAGTAATGCCGAACCTTGGCACTCCATATGTTCTTGAACTTCAATTCCCAGAAGCCCTGATCAACAGGAGTGCTGACTTGGGCTTCTGGGAATTGAAGTCCAAGAATACCTGGAGTGCCAAAGTTTACCATCACTGAAACTGCTTCTGGTGTGGCTGCGATGAGATCATCCCAAGTACCTTGAAATTTCCTGAGATGACATTCACAGACTGTATGTTTTACTCAAGTGCTTCTTCTGGGGACACTCTTGCTATTCTCCCTGGAAACAGTGCAAAAGCAAACTCCCAACCTCTTGTTCTACAGACAGGTACCTCCTAAAACAAATGTCACAACATCCAACTCTGGCTTCCATACTCATTTTTTCTTTGTCAAGTAATTATTACTTTGTCTAAAACTCCATCAGTTTGTTTTTAAATATTTACACCAGTATTAAGTGTTACAGCAAGTAGAAAGTAATGAATCGTTTAAAGTCGGCTACTGCACAACAAAGATGTACAACAAAGATGCTTCAAAGAGGTTAAAGGAAACATTTCCTATTGGGGAGGTGGAAGGATTTGATGGCAAGGTATCACAGGAACCAAAAGTACAAGCTGGGTTCTGAAGAGGCAGGGGAATTAGAGAATTGCCCATATTTCTTGGATTGTGGAGGAAGCAAAGGAGTACCAGAAAAACATCTATTTCTGGTCCATTGACTATGCTAAAACCTTTGACTGTGTAGATCACAACAAACTGTGGCAAGTCCTTAAAGAGATGGGAATACCAGACCACCTCACCTGTCTTCTGAGAAACCTGTATGCAGATCAAGAAGCAACAGTTACGACCAGATATGGAACAACTGAATGGTTTAGATTAGGAAAAGGAGTGTGACAAGGCTGTATGTTGTCACCCTCTTAGCTAACGTATGCAGAGTATATCATGCATAATGCAGGGCTGGCTGGATGAATCACAAGCCGGAATTACGATTGTCAGGAAAAATATCAACAACCTCAGATCTGCAGATGACACTACCCTAATAACAGTGAAAAAGATCTAAAGAGCCTCTTGATGGGGGTGAAAGAATAGAGTGCAAAATTTGGTTTGAAATTCAACATTTAAAAAACCCCAAGATCATGGCATTCAGCTCCATTACTCCCTGGCAAATAGAAGGGGAAGAAATTGAAGTAGCAACAGATTTTACTTTCTGTAAAGTCCAAGATCACTGTGGATGGTGACTGCAGCCATGAATTAAAGATGCTTACTCCTTGGGAGGCATGCAATGGCAACCCTAGAAAGCAAAATAAAAAGGATACATCATCCTGCTGACAAAAGTCCGCATAGTTAAAGTGATGGTCTTTCCAGTAGTAATGTATGGCTGTGAGAGCTGAAACATAGGCTGATCACAGAATAGATGCCTTTGAACTGTGGTGCTAGGGAAGATTTTTGAGTGTCTCCTGGACTGCAAGGTCAATCCAAAAGGAAATCAAACTTGATCAACCCAGCAAGTAACTTAACTTATGCCACTCAATGAATACATCACACAGATCATCAGCACATTATAATTAAGATAGACAGCTACAAGCCATTGGACACTATTTCTTTCCTGTGTAGAGCCTTGTTACTCTGGTGCAGCAAAACTAACACAGACTTATGGCACTTTAAAGGCTAGCAAGATTTATTTGTCATATATTTGTGTAAATTTTAGCCAATCAAAGAAGGAAAAGTTCAGCCATGACTGGGAGAGGATTTAAATATATCCCCATCCTTGTGATCCCAGTTTATTACTGGGTCAGAAGGCGACTGCTTCAGGGTAGGTAGGAAGCAGGGGGCCAAAGAGTCCTCCACCCCCATGACCTTGATTGAGACTGCAGCATTCCTTGTAGTTATGATGCCAAGTGGGATTGCTGATTCTCTGCCACTTAAGTTTGCTTGGTCAATTCAGTCCCCGTTTTCTGAGATTTCTGGGTCAAAACATGAGATTAGAGATGGACCCTGGTCATATGTTTGATTTCTCAAGCAGGTGGATTGAAGGACAGAATGACGAGGACAGGGAGATGGGAATGACAGCTTGGTCACTTGTTCTTGTGTTCCTTGTTTCCTCAATAGGCTTCTGATAAATAAAATCAATTTTCTCCTTCTTGAACACTACTTGTCATGAGGTTTGTTCCCTTACCTGAAGACTTATGAGACCACAGTAATTGTCTGAGACTTGACCCAGCGCCTTGAGATCTGCCAAAATTATTGCCATTAGTGGTGAAGAGGAGCCCCATCTATTCTGGCTGCTTCAGATATGCTAAGGGAAGCATTTTCTACTGGGGGTGGGGGTGGAGAAGAATTATTTGATGGTAGGGCATCATAGAAACCAAACAGCAGAGTTTAGAGATGGCTTATAGCCTGAACCTCTCACCTAGAAGTACAAAGTGTTCCTTTTCTGAAAACCAAAGTGAACTGAAGAACAACAGACATATGAGCTATCTGATGAATAATTACACTCTCAAAAGGTTTTCTTTTAATAAATAATTAAACAATCCAAGGGTAAACAATTACAGTAGGCAAGAACAAACAATGCATTTACAAACGGAGAAAATTCTTTTTCTGGATGGACATCCTGCTGTGTTCTCAATCATGTTGCACCACACCAGGAAAACATCTTAAGGAAAGATATGATTGCCTGTCTTTTCTCCTCCTTTATATACCTTCTGAAACTGCCTTTTTTTAGTACATTAAGTCATGTCACATTTTGCAATTAGCATTGGTCACATTTTGTGGTCAGTGTGAAGCATGTGTGACCCTGTCTTGAGCCACCTGCTGAAGTTCCTCTTTTCTGTTAGGTCACAGTGACCTAACCACAATGAACATTCTTACCCACACGATGACTCCCTTTATATCATTTTGATTCTACTTTTAATTAATATGGCTGCACCTAGGTCAAATAATGTGAATCGGAATTTCTCTCACACACATAGAAAAGTCCCACTGGCAAGGGCCCCTCATTTTCCCTAAGGGATTCCACGGGTTGTAGTCCAAAAAGATTTCCTATCTTTGATCCAGGCATGTTGACAGCTATCACATGAAATTAATCACGGACTGAACTCTCTCCTTCTCCATTCAGGACAGTGCAATATGCCTGGAGAAAATGATTTCCATAAGCAAGCGCTATAGAACTCTCAGACGTCAAAAAGGACACCAAGTTCTAATTTGGCTTTTGAAAAAGACCTGTTAGAGGTGTTTACCAATAAGAAAAGTTCGTTGGTTATGAGCCAGAGTTGCTAAAATAACCCAACTCCTTTTTTCCCTTCAGGCCTTCCTTCCTTCCCTCTCTCTCCCACCCCCACCTCCCAGTGCCACTTGCACAGAGACCAGCTTTCCCAGCTCAGAATTCCTGGCTTTGAGATCCCTGAGCCGACAGGCAAAAGGCTGCCTGAATCCACTGTGCTGTGCTAAACTGGGAGATTATCCTTCCTGCAGAGATTCATTTACTTTAATGTAGATGTTAATCTGCTCCAAAACAGTCACGCAGGTGTCTTATCGTTCTTTATACAAAGCTTAGGCAGCTTAATTTTACGTCTGCTTAATCTTATCATTCCCAAATGTTCTATCCAATCTTGTGAGCGCTCTTCCATTTCACATTTATGGGGTTAATTTTCTCTCCTCATAGTGAATCTTGAAAAATGTAGGTCATATTCACCTTGAGGGAAGATAGGATCATATGCCTTCTCTGCTGTGCTGATAACAGGAGATAACACAGCAAATTTTATTTCCTGCCACCATTCTCCTCGCTAGCCCTTTCTTTCACCTCATGTTGAGCATTGATAACACCTAAGCATCCCATTATGCAATTATGACACTGGCAGCAACTAAACATAAAAATACACAGACTACTGTACATGCCTAGTTAACAAAGCTGATTACCAGATGAATTATCAGTGACAAATACAAAGTAATTAGAAATAAACCCATGCATATCCATAATATATTGCAACTCTTATTTGTAAAATCTAGACAGTTCCCATTGTCAGACTAATGACTGAATTCCAGTAGTTAAGTCATGACTAGAATAGGCTTTTTGAATCTGTGGAGATTTCATGGGTCAACACCTACATAAGTTCCATTGATTCTTATTTCATCTTATTATTGGATTTCAGCCAATAAGTGGCATGAAAATAATTAAAATATCCAGAAGAGGAAGTTACTAAAGTAAAAAAAAAAACCACACATAAATGCTTGGTTACAAATGGACAAGAGTTTTGCCTCTAATACTGTGCAGCAGAGAAAATCAATATTCTATTAGGCAATTCTAAAAATTAGGATAGCCCAGACCAAAAAAAAAATTTACTTTTAAACTAGACTTCCGGTTGAAACTAAATTTGGCACAATTGTAGCCAACTGGCTTTTGGTAAAACATGCCGGCAAGATGTGAGAAGAACTTTTTGGTCTAAGAAGATGGATAATGCTGTAGTCATCTTGGGTGGAAATGTAATTGAAAGAGTGTCTAGATTTAAATGCCTAGGATGTTGTGTCATGGAATTATAGTACCATGAGTATAATTGTGTTTCTTAGGTTAAGAAATTTGTTAAGTTTTAAAATGTGCTAGAATGCAATGTTTTGTTCTTCCACTGCTTGGTTATCTGCAGGTGCTCACGAGGCCAAAGCTAGGCCATAACAGTTGCTATATGATCACTAGTTGCAGGAGTGTGGAGAATATTTAAACAACATGTCTCTGAGAGCAGAGTGAATTTGTTAGGGGAACAGAGTACTGTTGTGAGTTATAAAAGCACCTCATTGGTTGTATGTAAATGGGGAGAGCATCATGCCATGTTTAATGTACTGCATATGAACTGAGAGAGAGAGTTTGGTATGGGATCCTGAGCTGTAACAACATGGATCTGAAGAACTAAAGCATGCTAGCTTTAGATTGCAAAGTTAGCAACGTGATTACTTAATGATAGGTTATTTTGTGTTTCAGTGAACACAAGTTTGTACATTCCGACTATTTTTGATTAGAAACTGCGTGTGGACATTGTAACCTTTTTGAACCTTCTATGCTTTTACTTACGCTTTATCTTCAATAAAGAAAATCTACAACATCAACTTGAGTGGGTCCTGAAAGGAGTGGAAAAAGAGTATTTACCAGGCTAAGGCCATAGCTACTACACAGAAGAAAATACTTCTGATTTTCTCCTCTGAGATTGCTTAATTAAACAGGATACCTTAGGCAGCTGAGAGTTGATTCAACTGGTAAGTCTAGACAGACTTCTCCATGAGTCTTAGCAGTCCCAGAACTGAGCTTGGTAACTTGTTCAGGTGTGAACCAGTGGGCCATTGGAGAGACCTAGAGCAAGGGTTCTTATCTAGCACACTAGTTTTTATCAGATAAGGTTGGATAGATCTTATAAGGCTAGCTGACATGTTGGTTAATGGAAAAGTGGGATTCAGATGAATAAATGAAAATGAGGACTGGTATTGCAAGAGGAACATTTCAGAAGGTCAGATATTTTGTATGTAACCATGACCTTCAATTTAAAACCCACTGGTGAGTAATAATAACTATAGGGTTTTATATGTTAGTGTTATCACCTTGTGCCTGATACAGTAGGGAACAGGGAGCCAATGCACTCTCTATTGTTCTTGCATTTTTGTTGAAAATTTGAACAGCTCATCCTAGCATTTGTGTCCACAAATAGGAAAAGTATTTGTTGCTGGATATCCCGACACTATCTGTCTATACACATCTGGAATTGCTCCTGATGTCCCAGACGCAACATCAATCACTGAACCTTTTGCCTGTACTGTATTTCTAACCCTCACCATCACACCAACCACCTCCACTCTCTTCTCTCCCCAACTTGGTTTACATAGTTGTTCTTCTCAAACTTTCATGTTTCTATCTATTATCTACTTTAGTTTGTGAGTTTGGCAACAGTTTCCCTAAGGAAGGCTAGAGCACTAACAAGATTTCTGCTACCTTCATAAAGGTTATTCTGTGTTGTCATTTTATCAGTAGTTTTGGTGGTGGGATTTAACATGTAGATAAAATCTAGTTTGGGGTCAAATACGCAGAACATAATTTACTAAACATTGTTTTATGAGTGAAGCTAAATTGATAAACACAGCTTTTCAAATGCAAAACAATGTAGCATTTCAAGGACAAAATCAAAACCCAAGCAAACTTTGTTCAAGATAAATATGGCGCCTTGATGATGAATATTGTAATATGTGATTTGTACATTGATCTATTGCTCCTGAGCCCTTAAAACATAACATAATAAATCCTAGTGAGGTATTTAGTTTTGAGAGTATTGTTTTTTCTTGCTCCTGAACAACAGCTAACAGTTTTTATTTTTACCTTCATTTCCCAGAAGCCTAAGTCAGCACATTGGCTGATCAGTGCTTTGAAGTGCAAAAACCAAAGGTTGGGAAACATTGGGCTAGACCGTCTGCAAAACACACAACTGGCCTTGTGTTTACATTGCACAGCATCTCTGTGCAATTTTCTTTTGCTTTCGGGTAAAGCATGCGTTCTTTGCCATGGAGCCAAGAAGGTTTCCCTTTTCATGAGTATGATGCAAGTGGGTTACCAAATCACCAGGTATTTGTCAGCACCACCAGTTACTTCATTGTAAACCAGTCACTTCTTTCTTAGTCAAGTGAAAGGAACTACTGAATGAATTCACCAAAAAGTGGCTTCATTTGACAGTTTAGCGTCTGACCTGGACACAAAAGCAGCAGCAGGCCCTTATGGTGGGACTTTGTGACATTACACAGGCAGGACAACCAAAGGTTAGAAGGAGGCCTGAACTATTTCTGGGCAACTTAATTGTGGAAAGAGCATAAGGTCAATCATGGGTCCAGAATCCCAAACAATCTGAGTATACATGTGATTTGACCCAAAAAATTTTCACCATTTTTGTTGGCTGGATGGGTAGATGGTTGAAATTTATTTATTTTATTTTATTTTATTTTACAGACTTACAGTATATGCCACCCTCCTCAAAGAGACTGAGGGCGGCTAACATAGGTTTAAAAAGAGACATAAAAACACAATATAAAATCCAGTTAAAATTAATATTAAAATATTAAAACTAAGTTTGGATTCAGTGTCTAAGCTCTAAAACTATCTCACATATATTTTTAAAATCAGTTTTTAACCTCCTCCCAGTGCTGTTTGGTCTAAGATTTGTCTCTCTGCCTGGAGACCCAAAGATTCATAGCACTTCCCTGAGACAGCAAGTAGCCTGAGACCTGAGACCCCCATGTGAAATTATACATTGGTACTACTCATATAGCATGCAAATGAAGGCTGGGGAACTTAGCTTACATTCCCCTTGCTTGCTGGAACATGATTGAGGTTAGCCTTAACACCTCTCTGGAGGTTTAAGAAAGCACTGTATAAAGTAATTTATAAAGGACCATACTTTTTGTAAAATTAATGTTAAGTTTTCTTGCACATAGGAAATGGTTTTTCTTGCCTTCCAGTGCTGTCATAGTAGAAATACAATACCATATTGAAAATGGCAGAATATTAAATAAGAATGTCATTCGTGATTCTTACAGCTTAGAAAAGAATGGACTCTGGAACCAGTGAAATTAACATTCCTGCCAAATAAAAGTCTTTCTCATGTTTGAATACAGTTATCTGAATGTGGAGGAAAAACATGGAAAAACAAAGAGACTGCCTTGCTGTATCTAGTCTGGCATTCTGTCTCTCCACTTGAATGCAAAAGCCTTTTTCCTATTGAATCTGGCACCAGCTAAAATTACTGCCTGGAATCAAATGCTGGTAGACATTTAGGATTTTCTCTTCTTCTCTGGCAACTCTTGTGGAAAAGATTATTGTGTCATGATGAGTTAAGGCAGCCAATAAGTAACCATTAATATAAATAGTTGGGCTGAAAGCCTGGTTTTGATTGCATGTACTGTACTTGAGCAACAAAATTGGAAACATTACAAGAGAAAAGCTCATTTCACACAATAAATTGTGCACATTACTTGTGCAAAAGGCTTGCAGTCATTCCTCACCAGTGCAAACAACACATTACCTTCTTTTGAACGTTCACAATTTAGATCCTCTCCAAAATCTGTGTCTTATGTTCTGACCATGAACTTTTTTTGTGAAAAACAAAACAATGCTTTATGTTCCACTCCATACTTGGATGTCCCAAGCCTTAATACAGGCTTTGTATGCAACCAAGTGAAGATTTCCTCTTCTTCCATGTCTAGGCCAGACGTGAAACTGCCAAAATGAAGCCACCTTCTGGTGAATTCATTCTGAAGTTCCTTTTGGCTAACCTAGTGTGAGAAAGATTAGCCTGAAGGAACTAGATAGCTATTCTGGATTCCACTTTTTTCTTTTTTCAAATAATGAAGCAGATAAACACATAGGCCAGTGTAGTACTCACAAAGCAGAAAGCCACAAGGGTGTTGTTACACAGGATCAGAGAAGCCCAGGCTCAGGGAGGGAGGGAGGAGTTGACACCTCTGATGGCCTAGTGCAGGGGTAACCAACCTTTTTACACTGTGGGGCTGACCATCGCCCCGGACAGCTAAGCAGGCCAGACCATACACCCCAGAAGCAGGAGCATTTACAGCTGTCCTAAATGTGCCCACTTCCACGTTTACGACAGATGAGGGTGAGCTTGCACATTTTACGGCTGATGTAAACGCACTCACTTCCACTTCTGGGTACAGTGGAGGTGGCAACGGGCTGGATGGATTGGCGTCTTGGGCAGGGTCTGGCCTGCTGGCTGTAGGATGGGCACCTCTGGTCTAGTGGGTAGTTCTGGCAGCTGGCATGCTCACAAAGCTGGTTTAGAGTTTCTGGTTTCCCCCATGGATAAACCGGAGAGAGGGAATGAGCTCAGAGCAGTAGTAATACCGCAGCTGTGGGGCGCCAGGGCCACTCCATCGCCGGCGCCCCACCCAGCCTCGCACCAGCTCAAAAGGACAGTGCAGCGGTGGAGAGCTCTCACCCGGACTGGATTCTTTCTTTTTTGGACTTCTCTTGGACTTTTCCCGGCTACCTTCTGTAAGATTTTGCTTATAATCATTGCGGGACTTAGTATATGTGATTTTTGTTTTTGCTGTTGTTTTTTTGTAATACTTTTTTGTAACATTTTATCGTGATGTTAATACTTTTTGATTGTTACTGTGTTTTAGATAGATAGATAGATAGATAGATAGATAGATAGATAGATAGATAGATAGATAGATAGATAGATAGATAGATAGATAGATAGATAGATAGATAGATAGATAGATAGATAGATAGATATTCTGATACCGTGATGATTATGATTATGATAATGTGGAATTTGTGACTGTGATGCTGTTACTTTTATAATATGTAAGCCGCCTAGAGTCAGGTTTACCTGAGTAGGGCAGGGTATAAATTTGAAATGAAATGAAATGAATAATATTGCACAGACAGGGTGGATCAGAGGAAATGGCCTATTACATGGCCTGCATCTAAATTAGGGAGAAGTATAAACAGGAAAGTATAATGAATGTCTATGTAACCGGCTGGGCCGCTCACGCGAGACTCTGTTCCAGGAAGTGTGAGCAAAGTTATAAATCCTACAACCTAACCTAAGAGATAAATAAAACACTATGAAAAAAAGAGTGAGGTTCTAATTTGGAATAAGGCACAGCAGGCTTAATGACCTTCAAATTTTAAATCTAAGGGCCAGATCTCATGGCAGAAATGTGGAGACCTAGGTTTATGACAAGTTAACTAGGAACTGTGAGCTGATGCAAAAGTAATTTGAACAGTTATAGTAAATATTTACCGTCAGTGGTGGGATGTCAAAAAATTTACTACCCCACGGTGATGTCATCACAGTATGGGCAGAGCCAACGTCATGACATTGTGGGTGGAGCCAAAGACAGTAATAATAATAATAAAATAAAATAAAAATAAGCACACACACACACACACCTCTCAACCCACCCACCCACCCACAACACAAGGACAGCAAGGAGGACAGCAAGGAGGCTGTGCATACATGCCAAGCACTGTAGGCATGCATGCACACCAAGTGCTTGGCGCGCATGCACAGTGGGGAAACCAGTGAAAAGGTAAGCCCCAAAGGTGGTTCCCCCCAAAAGCTGCTACCAGTTCTCCGGGACATTGGGGAAAGTTACTACCGGTTCTGGCGAACTAGTGAGAACCTATTACATCCCATCGCTGTTTACCGTTCTTCCTTTCTTTTGTATTTCTATGGATGAGGCTAAGATTTTCTTAAACAGCAATGATGATTTACTGCACCAAAACTGTAAACACTGTAAATGACTATACAAATAGTTTTTCTTTCACTTTGCATGCCATTAATATTTGTGTACACTCAAAACAGCCGTGTCTTAACTGTATTGTGTAATTGCACCCTTCATGCTGGAAAATGCATACAGGATAGGAATAAAAAACACAAATTATAAGTTTACATTAAGGTCCAGCCTGATGTTTTATAGTTATAACATATTTCAATATAGTTTCACATCTGGCCTAGACACAGAAAAAGTATAATTAATAAATGCACCTGCTATGGCAGAGGTCTGTCTGGCAACTGGTCTGTGTTGTTTATACAGACTTTTCTCTTCATTACTGTTTCTATATATCTGATCTATAGGCTTCTCTTCTTTAGCACAAAGTTTATCTTAAACTGCAAAGATTTTTATACTTATTCAGAAAAAGGACTGCAAAACAGACACATTTTTGTCCTGGGAAGCTTCACATAAGTAAATTACCTCCAGCATAGTCTACAATGGTTAATCTACCCCAGTTAAAAATATAACAGGAACTGTTTTGAATGTTAATTAAAATTATTATATTTTGGGATACAATAGCAATGATTTCATTCATTTTCTTTTCCTACATTGGTTTTATTTTTAAAGTACAGTAAAACCTCGCATAAAGAGTGCCTCGCTTAAAGAGTAACTCGCTTTAAGAGCAGAATTTTATGACCATTTTGCTTAACAACTAAAACCAACCAAAAACTCACTTAACAACTAAATCGGGGTATGCAATCTCCCCCACCAGAAGTCACAATTGGTCACTTACAATGGTGTTTCGCTTAAAGAGCAAACTCGCTTAAAGAGCAATCCTGTGGAACACATTATGCTCTTTAAGTGAGCTACCACTGTACTAACTATGTAAACCAGGGATTTTCAACCTGCGGCCCACGGCACCATTTCATGTCGCCCACCACCACCACCACACCAGGAAGTGCCATGTGCTGGAGGAAGGGCAAAATGGCTATTCAGCCCCCAAAGCTGTCTGAGGGAGTGTGACCTTGCCCACAACTTAAAAAGATTAAGAACTCCTGGTGTAAACAAAGACATTTGCTAATATGGTAGGAACCATTCTAAAAACAGCAAACTATATAAATTATTTAGATTGCTGAGGGGGGGAAACCAGAAATCCTGCATCTAAAGACCATTATGAATGGCTTCTGCAACAATAATTCCCACCCCACAAGCAGGAATGAAGGGCATTCTCAAGACAAAAGGCATTTCCCTTTCGATGAAGCAGAAAACATGTCTCTAATTCTGTCAATATGTACAGCTGTGAAAGTCCTTCATAAAGGAAAATTATCCTGCAAGAGATCCCTGCGAAGATTTCCCCAACAGTGCCCACCCCAGCCATCTCCAAGGAGCTCGAGATATCTTGACTATTGTGTTTATTTTTTTACTGTTTCTGCTACAGCCATTTGGCAGAGAACAAAGCCGGAAGTTAAAATCTGGCAGTAGCTTGCCTATAAATGCACCAAATTTCCCCTGCTCTATTCTTTAAAAAAAAATCTATCAGATTTTACTGCAGCAATTCAAATTCATGTTGTAGAACTGCATTGTTACGAAAAATTGAGTGTTCGCACTCTCAGTTAAGCAACTGAGGTTTAGTATTTCTTTTGTTCCTTCAAAGCTGAAGGAGGGGATTTTAGAAGATTAAAATATAATTGGAACCTGCTATCTATTTCATATTACTCAGTGGAACAGCAGCATCAATCTTCTGCTAGGTACACTAGAAACGGTATAGCATATAACTTAAAGGGGCAGACAGAAACCTCAGATGATTCTCATTCGCTGCAAATAAGAGCGGAAAGACACTCAAAAATAATGTTGAGGCCTTTGTTGTACTTAATAACATCTAAGATATCTTTGCTTTGTAACTACCTGGAAGCCTTGAACACTCTAGAATGGAAGCCATTCTCCGGTATGCTACATATATAGGAGCTGATTATAGACATTTTGTGGTAAGAGAAAGGTTATTTGGGGGCTACATCTCACATGCTCCCCAAGGGACCCAGAATTTCCATTAGCTGGAGTTATACTCTTTAAAAAGGTATCATTTCCTAATTCTAAGAAGAAGGTAATTCACACAAACTCAAGACAACAACTTCATAATTTCTTTAAAAGTACTATCCTAGGTTGGGATACCCATGTGGGAGAAGACAACAGCTGCCATAATCTGTAAGTAAAAATGACTAGTACAGTAATACCTCGGATAACGTTAAGATTTGGTTTCACAAGTCTTAACGTTATCCAATTTTTAGCCTTCGGATAACATTAAAATCCTACGGAGATGACTCAGATAACATCAACTCCATAGAGATACATTGTAAACAGCACAGACTTCATGTGAAAGTCAAGGAAACATGCTGGAACCTTAAAGAACTTTAAGAAATAATTGTCTAAAGGGTAAATACATTACAAAAACATGCCAGACCACCCTGACTTTAGGGGAACAAAACCATACAGCATTTTTAAACTTTTGAAAACTTTATAAAGTGCTGTTTTAAAAGATCTGCTCCCCCTTTTTGCTGACAGATGTTTTTTTCAATGATGCCATGGCACACCAGAAAAACTAGGTGAGCAGAAGAAAACAAATTTTAGTTTGTGTACTGTGCTGTAGTGCACTTACCTTCCAAGATCACCAAGACATGGGGGGGGGGGGGGACTCTTTCAATATGTCCTGACTCCATTTTAAAAGCTAAGCGGGATAGAAGCAGGCCCAAAATGGATGCCAACATTTACCATCATGCAGAGTGGCCACATGGAGCCATGTGCACAGCAATCAATTTTAAAAGCTAACAGCATGGATGCCCAAACTTTTCAGGCCACAGGCCAGTCATGTGGTTCATTGGTGCCCAAACTATGGCCCATGGGTCAGATCCAGCCCATGATGCCAATTCATCCAGCCTGCTCCACCCTCATCACTCCCAGAAGCGGAAGTAAAACTCACCCAACTTCCGCTTCTGGGAGTCACAAGGGTGGCGTGGGCTGGATGAATTGGCATTGGGAGCTGAATCCGGCTCACAGGGAGTAGTTTTTGTGCCCATGAACCACATGACTGGCCCATGGCCTGCCTGAAAATTTTGGGCACCCCTGCTGTTAGCATTTAAAATGGATTCCTGTGAACATGGCTCCAGATGGCCACCTTGCATGTTGGTAAATGTTGGCATCCATTTTGGGTCCTGCTTCTATCCTTGCTAGCCAGGGGTGCCCAAACTATGGCATGTAGGCCAGATCTGGCCCATGCTGCCAATTCATCCGGCCTGCTCCACCCTCACTGCTCCCAGAAGCAGAAGAAAAACTTACCCGACTTCCATTTCTGGGAATGATGAGGGTGGTGTGGGCCAGATGAATTGACATTGGGGGTCAGATCCGGGGGGGAAGGGGGCACCTGATCTCTTTCTCCCAAGGAAGCACACTGAGGATCCGATGCTGTGATCCTGATTGTACCACCTTGGGAGAAAGAGAGCAGGCAGCCCCCCTTTCTCCCAAGGAGGCATGCTGCTGAGGATCAGATGCTGTGATCCTGATTATGCCACCTTGGGGTGCAGGCGTTATGCCCGTGCCTCTCCACTGCTTTGGGAGGTGCACTAGTTACCGGTGTGCCTCCGGGTGCAATTCAAGGTGTTGGTAATGACCTTTAAAGTAATGGGCCAGGATACCTAAGAGACTGTGTCACCCCAAGAACATCTGTCTGTCCCACCAGAGCAGATCGGAGAGGCTCTCTTATTGTGCCATCTGCCAGAGAGGCTCGCCTCTGTAGCACCAGAAGAAGGGCCTTCTCTGTGTCTGTTCCAGCCCTATGGAACCTCCTGTCAATTGAGTAACTCCAGATGGAGTTGCTGCCCTTCAGGAAAGAGCTAAAAACCTGGCTGGCAAAGCAGGTGTGGAGAACCGGTGATGCGGTGACCCCCGCGTGCTGGCTGATATAGCTATATTGCTTCCTCATTCTTTTAGCTGTTTGGGGTAACTCTTGTAGTATTTTAATTGGGTTTTATGGGTTTTAAGTTTTAGATTGTGATGATAATTTTAATGTTGTGAGCCGTCCAGAGTCATTTCGAGTTGGGTGGCTATATAAATTGGAGAAATAAATAATAAATAAATTCTTCCAGAGTTTTGTTCTCTCAGTGAAGGCCAATCATGAGGAAAATGAAGGGGCTGTGATGGCTCAGTGGTTAAGAAGCTTGCCTTGTTAGCTGGAAGGGTAGCAAGTCAGCAGTTCGAGACCAACGTACTGCATGACAGATTGATTGTCCATCTCTGTCTCAGCTCTTGGGGACATGAAAGGAGCCTCGTTTGGGTGTTCCTTGAGCAGAGGTTCTTCCTCAAAAATCCTTTCAACCCAGAATAATTTCTGACACGAAATTAGTATTATTATGAGGCAAACAGACAAGAAAATTTAATTACTGCAGTAAAGGTACAACTAAGCCAAGATGGTACAATCACACTGCATTTTCATACATCTTTTATATTCTTTTTAGCTGGCCTAAACTAGTTTTAACCAAGGTCTTGTTTATTAAGTGAAAGATCACATAGTTATAGACAGAGTGTTCAGCAAAAAGCAATGTACAGTATATAAATAGTCATTAATTATTATCAATACAGAGAATCATTAATTAATTATTAATCATTAAGAAAACATTACTGACTATAGTTAAATTTTCCTCTTCAGCTTTCATGTCCAGATATGTGCAGCCTGTAAACCTTGAGGAGCTACAATATTTGCTATTCTCTACTCTTACCTATGGCAGTGGTCTGCAAATGTGGCTCTCCAGATGTTCTTGGACTTGAATTACCAGGAGCCCAAGTCAGCACTCCTGCTGATTGGGGCTTCTGGGAATTGAAGTCCAAGAACATCTGGAGAGCCACATTTGCAGACCAAGGACCTATGGCAAAGAGTCCTTTCGTTCCTACAGCAACAGCACGTCAGACTGCCCATCTGACATTTCTTCATCTTGGCTATCAAATCAAACTGAAGCAGTTGCAGTTGGTTTATACAGACAGACAACACTTTTGTAAGAATTGTTTAAGTGCTTTATCCAGCATTCTTTTTAGTAGAATTCCTGCTCTCTGGAAAAAAATATAGCCATTTGACTTCCTTTTATTATTTAATCTGAACAAAAGAAATACAGAGCAAATCAAAGACATTGCTTGATTATTGCAAGCAATACACAGGTACTGTAGATGATGGTGTGCCTTTGAATAAGAGAAAAATTCTAGTAATAATAGCTTGGAAATCATTTCAAGCTCTGAGAGCAAAAAGTGCCTTTCTATCAGGTTTTGTACAGACAAGAATTGTATAACAGTCCTGCTGTTATGAACACAAGAATACTAAGAAGTCAAAAGAAGGTACATACTCTCTTCAGAGATGCCCGCCTGTGGAACGGAAATGAAGAACTGAAGTGTATGACAACAGGAGCACTGACATAGAAAGAAAAGATGTGTTCATTCTATACCCATGTGGGTGTAAGAACTCTTCAGAAGGTGGAATAATTAGCCCTTGCAAGCCTGCAGTCCCAGAGTATTCAATAGATACAAGGCAACAATCTTAAGCACAGGTACCTCAGAGGAAGCCCTGCTGACAGAGTGGGGCTTCCTTTAAGAATACTTATGTCCCTTGGTAAATGTTTTCTGTGTTTCACAACCTTGAATGGTAACCTTGTGTTCTTGCACTAGGTGAAAGGAACTTCAGAATGAACTTGCCAAAAGGTGCCTTCATTTTGGCAGTTTCACATCTGGCCTAGAAGAAGAAGAATTATGCTACATTTCCTTAACAGAAAGCAAATGGGGAATAGAAAGTGTAGGATTTATTTATTTATTTTATCATACTTGTATGCTGCCCTACTCGGAACAACTCAGGGCGGCTAACACACTGTTGGAAAATAATAATCCAATGAACCCATACATAAAACCCAACTATACCCCTAGTTCAAAGATATTAAAAACTTAAAGGTTGAAGAGGTGGTTATATAATCAAATCAACCACCCAACATGGGACCCCTTATTACTGGAGCCCCACACCTGCCCTGCCAGCCAGGTTTTTAGGACTTTAAAGGTAATGACCAGCACCTTGAATTGCACCTGGAGACATACTGGCAACCAGTGCAGTTCCCAAAGCAGTGGTGAGACGCGAACATAGCACCCGCAACCCATCACTACCCGAGCACTGCATTCTGGACCAGCTGCAGCCTCCGAATGATCACCAAGGGCAGCCCCATGTAGAGCGCATTACAGTAATCAATGGCGGTGACCAGAGTGTGTGTGATCATGAGCAAGGAGTTCCGATTTAGGAGTGGCTGTAGCTGGCGAATAACTTGAAGTTGCGCAAAACCCCTCCTGGCCACGACTGCCACTTGCTTTTTGAGCAGTAGTCGTGAGTTCAGGAGGACCCCCAAGCTATGCACCAGGTCTGTTCAGGGTAAAACCGCCCCATCCAGAACCAAAGATGGTAACTCTTGAGAAGACGCAGGACCCCTGATCCACAGCCACTCAATCTTGCCAGGATTCAGCTGTAGTCTGTTGTCCCCCATCCAGATCCTAACAGTCTTCAGGCACCTGGATAGGACTTCCACTGCATCACTTGGGTCCCCACAGTCCGAGATATATAGCTGGGTGTCATCTGCGTATTGGTGATACCTCACCCTGTGGGAACAAATGATCTCACCCAGCGGTTTCATGTAGATGTTAAATAGGATGCTTACAATTGCAGAGAATTAAGAGAGATTGCACCAAAACAAGGTCTGTCAGTGAGTTAGAAGCTTAAAAAAGAGCACCGTTTTCTGAATGCTTACTCAAAAATCTCATTCTTTAAGGGAACTTACCCAAACTGCCTTCTTTTCCTTTTTTTCTGAACCAAAGAGAAAAGAGCTAAGTATGTACAGGGCTCAAATAATATAATGAGGCAATTAAACAAAACCAAAAAAAAATCCAGTCTCAGACTAGAAAGACAATAAGAACAGGGAAATATGCACACGTTCTCATTATCTGGTTCTTCATACTAAAAACATGTAAATGAGTATGAATGAAGGCACACAGGTTAAAAACGAGAAGAGCAAGAAACACCACCCCCACCCCCAATATCAAACTTTCAGGAATGCTGCCGCCAGCACCCCAAATTCAGAGTCCAATTCTGGGCTCTCTGTGTCTCTTCTCTGTACCTAAACAGGCAAGACCAGCAGCTTTGCAATCAGGAGGAATTAGATGATAAAACATTAACGCTGTAGCGACACATTCTTCACTGCTGCCACATTTGGACAATCAATATGCAATTTTTCCCTCCTGATAACCAGTACTGAACAGATGCAAGCTTCTCTTTATTTTTTGAAACTGCATTGTATGTTTGAGGGCAATCTTTAAATCAGCTCCACATCCAAATGTTACACTCCTTTCCCCCATCTGTTTTTGGTCAATGGGTGTAGAGCTGAGCAGGCTGTTGAGGATGGTGGGCACCTGGGGTACAGTGGCCCATAGGGTCGCAAAGGGTCAAACTCGACTATGCAACTGAACAACAACTGTGCTTGGATAATTGCGATCTTGAATGAACTAACACTGGGTATCAGTGGGAGGCAGCATTACAGTCTACTGTAATTGTGCTTTGTGAAGAAGATGATTAATAAAGTTTGTTCCCACTTCTGGGATATGGGGCAAGCCCCCTGCCCCTTCTTTTACTTCCATTGTTTTATTGAGAGCTCTTTTTCTTCAGCCCTTCCTCCAAGTAATAAGCACAGACAATCTCTTCCACATGCAGGAGACTCCTCTCCCCTCTTTGTTTCTGATGGCAACTAAGGACGGTTACTGTAAGTAAAGATATCTTTTTCTACTTTAAATGTTTCTAGAGTGATTTTACATATGAAGTACTAATTTAGGTGTAGAGGGGAACCAAAGGCAGGGGAGCTGATGACACTGAACTGATCTCTCCATGTTTCTCTGTGTTGATTTTCTACTTCACACTCTGCTAATAAGATGGAATAACCAAAAGGAAAAAAAATCCCCAGTAGTCTACTCCCACCTGCAAACTCCTTTTATTTTCCTTTGATATAAGGAAAACTACATCATCAGTCAGGGTAAATTACTGTTCTTTTAGATATTTCCTAACCACTATTAAAGTTAGCTGCAGAGCAATCAGCAATCATCTTTGTAGTTCTCATAGCAACGTATCACTTAAAGTTTATCTAACAAAATAAAAAACCCTTCTCAGGTCTTTGCAGAACTGTTGAGATAATTGCTTCTCTGAACACAGTCTTTCATGATAATTTTTCTGTTCTTTATTCTGAAAAAATCCTACGGTGTTCAAAGGATCTTGCTCCCATGGAAGTATGTATCAGTTTTCCTCCCTAGTATCATTGAAAGTATTCTGGAAACCATCTATCCCCCAACCACTAAAGCCAGCAAGCTTACAGTATATGAGAATATACCATTCTGTCCAGCCTTATATCTCAGAGAGACTCACAAAACAGTATTACCTGCTGCAGGACAACTGATACATGAAATAGAATAAATGTGGATCATTGCCATAATAGGAAAGACAGTAATGAGTCACCAACAGGAAAAACAATCCGTTCTCCTCTCTTCCATTTCTTCTTTTCAAAATATGTGGTGTTTCACTTTGAAGTGATATGGCTCTTAAATGGTAATGTAACTGATGAAGGCCTTTGTTCAGGTGAAGGCCATAGCCATAAGCAAGGTGTTTTTCTACCCACTCTGGCTTTCCCGGGTTCTCATTCTATTCCATTTTATTTGGGCTTAAAGCTGTCCTTTCTCACTTGCATGGAAACCATCCAGTCCCTAGTTGACTCTTAGGAACCATATTTTTAACATTCCACTAGAATGTATTCTTCATTTGTTACAACAGGGGGACAGGTGCATTTTACTTCCACTTCCGAAAGCGACAAGGGTAGCATGGGCTGGATGAATTGGTGTCAGGGGCAGATCTGTCCTGTGGGTCGTAGTTTGAACACCCCTAGGTTAAGCAGAGAAAATGGCAGCTTAAAATCTATCTCATCCTGTTGCAAAACAGATTGCAAGGTGTGTTTTACTTCTGCTTCCAGTGGGAGGAACCACATGACCGGCCTGCAGCCTGAAATTTTTGGGCACACCTGTATTACAATGATTACTCTACCTTTCCTTTAAAAAAATATTCCAATGAGTTAATCACAATAGACAATATTAAGATATAACAGTACGTCAATGTCCTTTCCACATGGCAGTTGCAGTGATGGGATGTTACCGGTTTGGACCGGTTCACCCAAACCAGTACCACCCATCAGGAGGGGGTCACTGGGGTGGTGGTAAACCCCTGGGCAACCCGGTTCGGTCACCTCTCCGGGGCCCCTCCGGAAGCATACTTCCAGGTAGCCAAAATGGCTGCCTGGAACTGCGCATGCATCAAAACTCTATTTGATGCATGTGCAGTAAAAAATAGAAGTGTGCATGCTTCAAATAGAAGTTTGACACAGGCGCAGTTCAGGGCAGCCATTTTGGCTGCCCGAAAAGGAAAGGAAGAAAGCGCCTTAGAAGCAGTAGGGGCGGTGGGGGCTTTTCCGCGCCGCGCCACGCTGTCGCACAGCTGCGGCGGTTTGGAGCTGTGGTGGTTTGCCGCTGCAGCGGTTTGCTGCTGTGGCGATTTGCCGCCACGCCGTCATGGTTCCTGCCTGCCTGCTGCCTGCCTGCTGCCTGCTGCCTCCCTAGCTAGGTAGGTAAGTTAATTGTTTTTTTGTTCGGGGTGGGTGGGTTGATTGGTGTGTGTGTGTGTGTGTGTGTGTGTGTGTGTGTGTGTGTGTGTGTGTGTGTGTGTGTGTGTGTGTCAGTGGTGGGATGTCAACATTTTTACTACCCCACCATAACATCATCACAGTATGGGCGGAGCTAACATCATGGGTGGAGCCAATGTCATCACATCATGATGTTGTGGGCGGGGCCAAAGAAAACAAATAAAAAATAATAAAATAATAAAATAAAAATAAGCACACACACACACCTCAACCCACCTACCCACCCACCCACAACACAAACCTGTAAATAAATTAAATAAATAAAATAAAAAATACATTAAAATACATCCACCCACCCAAACACCCACCCACCCACAACACAAATCAACCACAGCTTTTAAACCAGAGCTTAAAGCTTATTCTGGCTAATCTTTCTCACACTAGGTCAGATGGAAGGAACTACAGAATGAACTCACCACAAGATGGCTTCATTTTGGCACTTTTCAACTTTTCAACAGTTAAAGAAGTTAGGTACTAAGTCTTTGCCTAACCAGTTCTCTAGGATATCTAGGGGAGCAGGCTATAGGGACCTTCAGGTTAGCTCTTCTCTTCCTCCTCCCCGCTTGGGAGGACAGCAAGGAGACCGTGCATATGTGCCAAGCACTGTAGGCGTGCATGCACACCAAGTGCTTGGTGTGCATGTGCAGTGGAGGAACCAGTGAAAAGGTAAGCTCCGAAGGTGGATCCCCCCAAAAGCTGCAACCGGTTCTCCAGGAGACTGGGAAAAGATACTACCAGTTCTGGAGAACTGGTGAGAACCTGTTACATCCCATCACTGGTGTGTGTGTGTGTCTGTGTGTTTATTTTTAATTTATTTAATTATTTATTTTTATTTATTTATTTTCTTTGGCTTCGCCCACAACATCATGAAATCATGACTTTGGCTCCACCCACAATGTCATGACATCATGACATCATGACATTGGCCCCGCCCACAACGTCCATGACGTCAAGGTGGGGTAGTAAAAATTTTGACAACCCACCACTGGGCGGTTGGCAATAGTGTCCATGTGGGAGGAAGGGAGGAAGTTGACGTGATATTTGCTCATAAACCTCAGCATAGACCACTCTATTCCAGGTTCATTTCCTGGATTCCACAGTTCAACTATGGACAGATAAACAGTTGAAGAAGATATTCTTTGGACTCAAAAGCCCACACTGGTGGAATTAAATCAAATAGATAAGATATATACGGTATTATGTTGGAGGGGATGTCAGGAAAGAGGTTCTGACTTTTCTGAGTCATGCAGTTATGTGCAAGTTCATGGTTTTATTGTTGAATTTAGTATTGAGATCATTGTGTTTTTGATATTTTGTCCTGTGATACTATGTTAGCTGCCCTGAGTCGCTCTGCAAGTAGGGTGGCATACAAGTGTGAACAAATAAATAAATAAATATTAAAATTTTGGCAAACGGTTTTCAAATGAACTAACTAGACTTACATTCAGAGGTATGTCCTAAAATTGGATTGTTTAATAATAACTTGGACTGTTAAGACATAAGGTATTAGACTAAGATTGAGTTTGTTTGTTTTTGAACAGTTTAATTTTTTTCCCCTTTTGCCTTTTGAATAATCTTTTCCCCTCTTTTTTCCTTTTTCTTTTTGTAATGGACACAACTAATTTTATGTAACCAACATATTGAACAAATTGAGATTACTATTACTATAAAGCTAGGAACTGGAAGATTATGTATTGATATGTATTGATTCTGATGTTGAATGATATGAAATGGTGTAATTGGATTTGAATATTGATATGACATAATGAATTGACATGAATTAGATTTGAAATTGGATTTGAAGAGTTTTATGATATAATTAATTAATATTTTTTTATATTTATCCTTTCATATATTTTTAAGGTTTTTTTGTTTTGTCAAAAAAATTATTAATGATAAATTAGCTTTTAATAGTAACATTAAGAGCAGATCATTGAAGGAGAATATTTGTAAAGATATTTGGGAAGAATTTATGTATCATGTTTTATTAAAGGAGAATGGATCGACACCTTCACAAGAATTGGTGCAATTTTGAAAAGTGATTGAGGGTTTACAAAAAAGATGTTGAAAATGTTTATATATTGCTGGTTGTTCCAATGTGGAGGAACACTTTTTCTTTGTATTATATTTTGTTGTTTGTGTTATTGTTTATAGCTTTTTAAGTCTGGGGCCATAGCCAGGGGGTGGCCTCCCTGAATGAGCAGTTTGCCCACCCTCAAACTCCTGGCTGCTTAAAAAATATTCACCCACCCACATCTAGAATCCTAGCTACGGCCCCTGTTTAAGTCATACTTTTTTTGGTTTGTTTTATGGTTATAAAATAAAGGGTAAAAAACAAAACAACTGCTGGACAGCTCAGTGGTTTAGGCCAGAGGTTGGGAATGTGTACCTCTTTGACAGCAGCTAGACTTGATGATCCATAGAGTCCCTTACAGTTCTGCAGTTCTAAGATTATTGTGATGCTAGTGATGATTGTCATGACATTTCATGACATACAAATGGAAACCTTATGTCAATTTTATTCCATGGACTGCTGACATTAATAATCTGAATTTTAGACTGTAAACTACACACTACATTGCATTCACTTCTTTCTGAGCAACTCCTCTATCAACTAACCTTCACATTCAATTTTATGTAGTAGTAATAGCAGTAGTAAAAATTTCAGGAGTATCACATAATGCACATTTTAAAAAAACAAAAAAACAAAATGAGGGTAACCACAGGGAAGACATACAGGATTTATGCCATATTCTACAGATAATATCTTAAAATCCAGGCTATGATCCTATTTATCCTATTACTAGTCTTAGCTAGAGCTGGTAGGATAGCTCAGTAGTGTATGTATCTGGCTGCAGAGACAGAGGTTGGGAGTTCAATTCCCCATTGTGCCTCCTGGAAGAAGAGCTAGCCCTGTGAAGAAGGCAGCACAGTCCCCGAATGCCCCCAGAAGAAGGGGAGGATAGATCACTTCTGTGTAGTCTCTGCCTAGAAAACCCTAGAAAGGGTTACCATAAGACCAAATGGTTAACAATGCACAGTTCTTACTATTATTCTCAGCTAGAGAGTAGACCCACTAAACCAATTGCTGCATGGTTAGTCTATACTTATTGAGTGAATGGATCTGCTCTAGTTAGGGTTAGCAAAAGGATGCCTGCCCTATTATGTATATAACGTGTGAAAGTATCCTATAGATTTTTGAGCTTTTGGAAAGTTCAGTAACAACCCATAAGGAGTTTTAGTTTTCTTCTAGGTCAGTAGTTCCCAACATGTTCCCAGAAGCCTAAATCAGTACATTGGTTGATCAGTGCTTTGGGGAATTGACTTAGGCTTCTGGGAATTGAAGTTCAAAAACCAAAGGTTGGGAATCACTATTCTAGACCCTGCACCACTCTTGTCTGGACTTTGGCGGCAAAAGGGTTCACAGGTTGCAGTATTGATACAAGTTGCAGTTGATACAACTTGCGGTATCAGTCCAAATGCCTGAATTTGAGTACATGTACCTATTAGCTCTCTCTTTCAACACCTCCACTTAGTCCTGTCCTGCACCAATGTTGCTTAAGCATGACACGCATACAAACATGTTTCTACTGAGCCCTGGCACCAGCTGAGAATGAGTGCCCTGATTTTAACGTGCTCTGACACACAAAAATCATATTTTCTCTTTCTCCAGGACCATTTGCCCTGAGGTTTTTCTCTATACCTGGAGACTCAGAAAAAGCATAGCTGTTCTCTCAAACTCCAGCCAGCATTCTGAGACATATGAAATTTGGTGCCTGGTTACTCACTGCTGCTCCTATTAAAGTTTGCATCAAATAAAGGACAGAGTAGAAAAGGCAAGAAAGGATAATTTTCACACTAATTAGCAGCATTAGTATTATGTCTCTGCTAAGAGAAATCACAATGAGTTAGCATTAGCCCTGTGCTATACAGAGAATGCAGTAGACAGCTGGTAAAATAATGGTAGCTTCTCTGTGAAAATTTGTAACTGATATCTGTGTGCACATGTCATCAGTTGCTTTTCTGTCTCCATGGAATCTGAAGCTTTTAACCATCTTGCAAATAGACCATTAAAAGAAGAGGTTTTTATTCTGCAGAGCAGTTCAAGAAAGAGGCTTGTCATCTCAAATGACAGAACGTGTCAATGAGCAACACAAGATACCTCCAGGCCTTTTAAACCAGGAGTCCCCAAACTATGGCCCAGAGGTTGGATGCGGCCCCCAACGCCAATTCATCTGGGCCCACGAAGCCCTTGTTGCTCCTGGAAGGGGAAGTAAAACGTGCCTGGGTGCATTTTACTTCTACTTCCAGGAGCGATGAGGGCTTCATGGCCCAGATGAATTGGCGTTGGGGGCCGCATCCAGCTCACAGGCCTTAGTGACTGGCTCCCTGAACCAGGTGATCAGCCTGGGGCCCAAAAAGTTTGGGCACCCCTGTTTTAGACTATCCAAATCTCATTTTTTGCTTGTCCTTACAGGGACTGCAGTGGCTCAAGTCACTAAGACGCTGACTGGGAGGCGGAAGGTCAGCAGTTCGATTCCCGAGTACTGCAGGACGGAATGAGCTCCCGTCTCTGTCCCAGCTCCTGCCAACCTAGCAATTTGAAAGCAAGAAATTGCTAGTAGATAAATAGGGACCACTTTGGTGGGAAGGTAACAGTGTTCTATGTGCTCCGGTGTCTAGTCATGCCTGCCACATGACCATGGAAATGTCTGCAGAAGCAGACAGCGCTGGCTCTTCGGCTTAGAAACAGAGATGAGCACTGACCCCTAGAGTCAAATACGACTGGCTTTCGAGCAAGGGAAACCTTTACCTTTACCTTACAGGCATTATTATTATTTTACACAAAATAAACATTAAAAACGCAAAAATACAAAAAAATCAACAACAAATAAAAAAATTTACATACAAAAATATGTATGGAAGAGAAGATCTAGATTAGAAGGGGCAGGTTCTCTCTGCTGTCCTCCCCCATTTTCCCTTAATGAGAAATGCCAGATTGTTGTACAATCTGGAAGGGGTGGAAGGGAAGTTGTGTGTATTGGTGGGTGGTGGATTATTTTTCACTAATTGAGGTTGGTCTGTGAGTTGTTCTATGTAGGTAATGTAGGAGGTTCAGCTTTTTAATGCACCCCATATATGCCAGTGCCAGTGCCCATGGACTCTGGGAATGGCATATATGGGAACCTTACAGCGGTCAGAGGCTGCTTATGGTGTAAACATCTGGTGTGCTGAAGGGACTAAATATTAAACATTTCACACGATCATTTGCAAAAAGTCAGGGGAAGTGAAATTTTTCTTGATGTCTTGTAAATCATCACTAATGCAATACGTATCTTACCTTAAATAAAAATTGTGTGTGTGTGTGCGAATTGCTGATCAAAACCATGACTGTGGATGTGTCTTCAATCAGCAACACATACACCCACAAAGAATTGTTTAAAATTTAAACTACTTTAAGTGAAGCATTGGACTAGCTGTGATCTAGAAGACATAAAAGCTACTTCACTTTCCCTGACCATTTGCAAATGATCAGGGGTAGCGTTCAGTATCTGAAATGCTGACAGAGCTTGTTAGCCCATTCAGCATACCGGATGTTTTTAAATGTGTATGTGCAGATATATATATGAGTGCACTTTGAACACAGATACAGCATGGACATCAAGTGAGAGAGGAGCTTGTAATTCCTTTGGCATTTGAAAGGCTTTAGAGCAGGAGTTCTCAACCATTTTAAGCCAGGTCACACTCCCTCAGACAGTTTCAGGGGCTGGGTGGCCATTTTGTCCTTCCTCCACCACATGGCACTTTCTGGTGTTGTGGAGGTGGTGGTAGCCACATGAAATGGTGCCATGGGCCACATCCATCCCACAGGCCACAGGGGTCTACCTAAGTGCTATGGGGAATTGACTTAGGAATTGAAGTCCAAAAACCAAAGATTTAGAAGAGGTGGCAAACACTGAAATGACTATGTATCTGTGATATATCAGAACAGGAAAGGAAATTAGTTTCATCATTCACACATATCCCAGAAAAGAATTGCACCATGTGCATTGAATGTGGTTGTTAAGAGGGAGGTCAAATGTTGACACATAAGAAGAATGAGAGTTAACCATGACAGAGATTTAATCATCTGAGTTGTTACAAAGGAAACATTATCATTTGTGAGTTAACACAACTTTGCCCAAAAAGAGAATGGAATCTGCTTTAGCTTAAACAATTGAAAATGAGTTCATCTGATCCCTTCGCAAAGCAATGTTTTGGGCATTCACAGATGACTAGTTATAGCACAATCAGAGTTGATGTTGCCAATTGCATATTCAGATATTAGAGCCGCAAAGATATCAGGTTTCTACAAAGGAAGACTTTACAGGAATCCAAAACAATGTGAAGAGTCCAGGGGAATGCTAATTAGGATTGATTGTTGAGAAAACATATTCTGAAAAAGTGGCAGGTTGGCCAGGAATATTTAGATCTTCAGGCACAAGTACTGCTGCTGCAGTGAAAAATAGGTAGTGAGCAGGGAAGCCTCAGCCAGTGGCATCATGTAGGGGGGCAAGGGGGCGCCCCGCTCTGGGTGGCACTTTTTGGGTCATGGCCATGGGTGTTCTTGGACTACAATTCCCAGAAGCCCTAGTGGGAGTGGGCGCCAGCGTCCACCAAGGGGTAGCAAATTTGGCTTAAGCCCCAGGCGGCTGAAATCCACATGACGCTGCTGGCCTCAGTTTAGGGGGATGGTGTTGTACAGAGAGAAACAGAACTTGGAAAAATTATTTTGGGACTTGGAAAAGAAACTTCTCTAAACTGTAGTGTGTGAGGTAAAAAACAGAAAGGCATGCAAACTCGTGGGTGAAAAACACTGGTGCATGTTCTGCCAATGCCTGAGGTGTGAAACGAAGAGTTCACATATTTTTTTCATCCCACACAACAACATTCACAGGAAAGAGGAAGGGAACTGATAGCAGCTGTAGTGCTTTCCCCCCCTTTCTAATAGCCCCATACCTGTCAAAATGGGTCTGTGGATGCCTGGCTTCATGGTTCCTTGGAACCACAGCTGTGTATGGAGGAGTGGCCAAAAATATTACTGGTCAGGTAATGAAACCCTCAGCATCAGGCCTTATTCACATGCCAAAGCAGCTATAGGAAGGGGGTAGTTGTTAGAAAGAAGGCCAAAATTAGTGTGTGGAGGATGGTAGCAGTTCTGCTACCCCTCCCAGCACTCTTCTGTCCGAGTTGACGACTTCATCTTGGCTAATGACAGGTCTGGCCCTGTCTATGGACAAAGTTGAAGAGTCTGCTTACCTGTGTGTTGAAATGCTTGGCCTAAAAACCAAGTACTGTACTGTGAAGAGATGGCAAAGGGAAAATTCACGTGACATTGAATAGTAATCATAACAATGAATGGCACTACATCCATGTTGCTTGTTATTCATATGTAACCAGTGGTGCGATGTCAAAAAATTTACTACCCCTCCGTGACATTATCACAATGTGGGTGGAGCTAATGTCATGACATCATGATGTTGTGGGCGAGGCCAACGGAAATTAAATAAAAAATAAAATAAAAATAAGCACACACACACACACATCAACCCACCCACAACACAAACCCATAAATAAATTAAGTAAATAAATAAAATAAAAATACATTAAAATACACCCACACACCCACCCAAACACACACACACACACCAAGCACAAATCAACTAGAGCTTTTAAACCAGAGCTTAAAGCTTATTCTGGCTAATCTTTCTCACACTAGGTCAGATGGAAGGAACTACAGAATGAACTCACCACAAGATGGCTGCATTTTGGCACTTTTCAACTTTTCAACAGTTAAAGAAGTTAGGTACTAAGTCTTTGCCTAACCAGTTCTCAAGGATAATATACCTTAATGTAAATGTAAAACAGCTGTACCTCCTTAAGGGTTCTCCAAATGGAACAGCAATTGGAACAGCACAGGTGTAGCTTATTGATGAAGTAACTCCAAGACTTTGCTTAAAAACCCCAAGCCCGGCCACCAGGCCTTTATAGGAACTGTGGTAGTACATCAATATAGGTAAAGGTATTAAATACACATTAAAATACACATAGACACACCACATCCAAGGGTGAGTCACTTACCCTGGGGAGCAGGTTAGAGGGAGCTTCAGGCTAGCAGCTTCTCTTCCTCCTCCCCACTTGGGAGGACAGCAAGGAGGCCGTGCATACGCGCCAAGCACTGTAGGCATGCATGCACACCAAGTGCTTTGCGCACATGCGCAGCCAGTTGGGGAACCAGTGAAAAGGTAAGCCCCGAAGGTGGTTCCCCCCAAAAGCTGTTACCAGTTCTCTGGGACACTGGGAAAAGTTACTACCAGTTCTGGCAAACTGGTGCGAACCTGTTACATCCCATCACTGTATGTAACTCTCTTTTTTTAAAGAACAATCTTCTTTCTTCATGATACTTCTACACTCCTTTTTTGTACATATCAATTGGGGGCCAAAAGCTAACATTGTCCTGGAAAACATATCTTAAAAATAAAACATTATCCTTCTCTAGAAGCATCTTTTCAAAAGAATTGTCAGATACCATGATCTGCCTTCCAACAAATCCCTTGTCAAGACCAATCTTTCCAAGAAGTCTTTAGCTTAGCCTCAAGTGAAAAGGAAATATTTCCTTCCGGTTTTGCCCATCCGTTGCTGCAGTGTGACAGCAAGGGCCTCTTTGTTCTGTTTATGAAAATTTACTAAACACTATGTGCATTGACACTGAATGTATATAAGAACAGATATCTGGATTATCTGAGTCATATCTGTGTAGTGCTCAAGAAAAATAAATATTTGAATGTGCCAGACCTAGTCATATCTGACATCTCCCAGAAGCAAAGCTAAAAACCAACATTTGATATTCAACCAAGCACATCAGGAGCCATTAAGTCCAACGCGGAATGCTGCTTTTCATGCACCTGCGTTACTGAATCACAGTTTGTCTGCTTGGGAAGAATCTGGATCAGGATACTGTACAAGGATACTAAAATACACATTCAAATTTTCCTCTTGAGACAGAACACAAAGTGCATGTTAGAGAGGCTCTTAAGCAGTGATTATCTTCCGCATCTTTGGGGGATTTTTGCCTTCTGCACCTGATTCTACTTATCTCCATTAATACAGATAGCTCAGTATAACAGAGACACTGGGGACTGACTCAGATTGGATGACTATGCAAATCATTCTCTTTTTTTATAATGGGTAAAAGGAAAGGAGATGCAATATTTCACTAGTCCCTTTTCAGCTCAGCAAAAAATGTGCAAATGCTTTTCAAGATCTTTGCCAAATTTATTTTCATGTTTGTATGATTGCAAGCAAATGTTTTTGAGAGGGGGCAGCCATGATGATCTGTTGCAACAAAAACAAGGAACTCTTGCAGCACCTGAAAGACCACCTGTTTTATTAGGGGTGAACTTTTTCATATAGTAGCCCACTTTATCAGATGCAAAAAATGATTATAATAGTTCTTTCCTTTTATTATAGACAAGACCAAGTTGCATCTGTTTCTCAAAGAGACATATGCTTTCCTTCAGTAGTGCTGTAGAATTACATTTAGTGCATTTCAAGTCCATTAAGTCATTAACATTTGTAATCTCTCTCTCTCTCTCTCTCTCTCTCTCTCTCTCACACACACACACACACACACACACACACACACACACACACACACACACACACACACACACACACACACACACACACACACTTAAAAGCTATAGCATATAAAAGTGAACTGTCAAGGTTGCAACAGCTACATCTAAGCCAAATTGGAGAATACTTTCTCTTTCACAATGTAGAACAGTTGAGAAGTACAGTACATGGAATAACATGAGTGGTTGCATATCAGAAGTGGCAGCACTTCACTTCAGAGCTGTCACTGAGATAGTTATCTCTAAAAAGAAGCTTGTGGCATCTCCATGACTGTCTAATAATGCTAAATCTCCCAAGTGAGCTGAAAGAGACTGGAAACCTACAGATGTTACACCTTTCTATTGCACTAAAACTAGATATAAATGACAAGATTGTAGCACCTACTTAAGTATGCCTGTTCTCATTCTTTCTTAAGGGCAAGAGCTGTGAAGTGAAGCAAAGCAATCGCTGTCAAACCAAGACACAGAATAAGATGCTCTTAAATTTCAAAGGAAAAAGGACAATACAACTATGTACAGGATAACCATCATTTACAGAGTCACGATGAGAATTGGTTGAAAGGTACTAGCATGTAAGAGAAAAATTTTCACAGTCATCAACAAATAAGTTGGACAAGCTAAATTTCAGCTCTTTTTGTTGCATTAAACAAGATACCAATATATAATTCCATATGATTTTGAGTCATTGATTTTATCTCATTTTAAAATGCAAAAAGCAATTGCAACCAATGAAAGTAAACTTGTAGTTATAAGACTACAGTACATGAACTATAGTCTCTGAACATGCAGATTCTTCCTCATTAGATCTGCTCTGTTGTACACATAGAAATGTTTCAAAAACAGTTCATAGCTTGACCATAGACTGCTCCATATCTAAATAGAAAACCTTATACTTTGATTGTGGGTTTTTAGAACCCAATCATGATTATGGTGCAATATCAACTCTTTCTGCTTGTTTCTCCTCTCTAAAAACACAGACATAGCAAATGTAAGCTGAGTGTTATCTTGATTATGCTAGCTTTTTGAATGTTGTTTATCTAGCTATGCCTGCCACATGACCACAGAAACATCTGCAGAAGCAGACAGCACTTGCTCTTTGGCTATGAAACAGTGATGAGCACTGAACACTAGAGTCAGATATGATTGGCTTTCAAGCAAAGGTAACCTTCACCTTTATCTAATTGTGTTTCAAACATTTTTGTATTTTTCTGTGCCTCCTTTATTCACAAGTTATTTTATTGTTCTATATTTTGTAACAATATACAGTAGCTTTAAACCCTCCAGGCAAGCATAGAAATGAGGAAAATCTGTCATATACCAATGGCAGTAAGGCTAAATATGATTCTAGTTCATAATATATCACATTTTATTTTAAAGAGTTGGAGAAGAGATTTCCAGCAAACTCAGCCAAATTTAGCTTACTTACTATTAAAGTATCTGATGAACAAGCTTTGTAATTTATTGACTATTAGCCAGTAGTTACATTGAAACCAGATGTCTACAAGAAATATGAAAAAGTCAGGTCATATAATGTAGCTTCTAGGAGCACGATCAATTCAAGCAACATTCATTTGCTGAACTGTAGAACATATTATTTCATCACATAAATAGTCAAGAATAATGGTTACCCATAATGTAACTATTTGTGGGATTTAATAAGCTCAGAAAGGACTGTGGTGGCTTAGTGGTTAAGATGCCGAACGTAACAACTGGAAGGTCAGCAGGTCAGTAGTTTGAGACCTACTGTATATATTCGAGTATAAGCTGAGTTTTTTTAGCCCCAAAAATGAGCACCCAAAAGGGGACGCGGCTTATACTTGAGTCAATGACCACGATAGCCCCAAGACCACACCGGATTGAGATGTGCCAACAATTTAATTAATTTAGCCATATTTTCATGTATTTTGATTATTGACACTCATTACCAGCTGCTTCATTTCCCAACCTCAGCTTATACTCGGGTCTATTTTCTCTATTTCCTGGATAATAATGTACCTTGGCTAATATTCAGGTCGGCTTATATTCAAGTATATATGTAAGTGCTGCATGGCGGAGCGAGCTCCCATCTCTGTCCCAGCTCCTGCCAACCTAGTAATTTGAAAGCAAGAAATTGCATAGATAAATCTTAGGTGAGAAAGGTAACAACATTCTGTGTGCTCTGGTTTCTATACCTGCCACATTAAGACAGAAACATCTGCAGACGCAGACAGTGTTGGCTCTTTGGCTGTAAACAGAGATGAGCACTGAAACCTAGCGTCAGATACAACTGGCTTTCAAGAAAGGGTGACCTTTACCTTTACCTAAGCACAGAAGTGGAATATTTTTGTGTATGCCATGACAGGATATTTAACTCCATTGGTAGTCTATCTTCCAACCTCAATTTCCTAATCAGGAAGAGGGAACATCTGGATCTTGCTTGACTGTAACCAATAGACTCCCTAAGACAACATGACCAATGGGTTCTGGGAAATGTAGTCTAAAAGAGAAACATTTCAAAGCTTTAGGTTTTTATCTTGATAGCCATTCCAATCTAGTTTTTGTGTTTATTGAGGCTGGCACTGTAGTACAACATTTAGGTGATATTAGGATTATACCATATATGCTGACAGAGTGCAACAGTTTAGAGGTGAGTTTGTGACTAATGGAAATGTATGACTGTTCTGCAGACTTACAGTAAAGTAATTAACTGTTTCTTATAGTGGGCAACATATAGGTAGAAATCAAAGGACAAAAGAATAATAGTGATGTCTTTGTTGATGTGTTTTAACAGACATTTTAGCCAGACTGAGGAGTTGGGAGATGTTCTGCCCAGTCAGCTTACCTGTATGCTCCTTTTTCCAACCATGAAGCCTTATAACTACCCCAGTAACACACTGGGTCCTCCATCCCATTTTTCTTTGTTCAGCAAGCCCCTGACAGATAGGTGGTGAGGTGGCAAATGGAGGTACCATGGGCTTCAAATAAGCTCAGATGATGGGTGTGCCCCCAATGACCCACTCCTGTACTACAATAGTTCCAAACTGAGTGATATCAGAATATGTCAGCTAGGTTGACTGACTGGGAAGGGCTGACCAGCCCTCTCAGTTCACCAGCCTTTCCTTGATTGACCAAACTATCAAGGGATAAATTCTTACTGGTCACAACTCATTTTGCTGCCACACTCTTCTTCTCTAGGTTCGACCAAAACTTTTCACAATTGGGTCTTCCCATCTTTTGCAGGGCCTGCCAAGGGGTCTTTTTATTCCTCTGGGATACCACTCAGTGACTGCTGCTGTCCAACACCCACCTGTCATTTGAGAGACATGGCAGAAGAAAAAGATACAGTACTTACATCCAGAGAAGGGGTTTTTTTGGGAATAAACTTTCCACATCAGATTATTATTATTATTATTTATTATTATTTATCCAATTTGTTATCCCGCCCTGATTAGGTAAACCCAACTCTGGGCGCCTTACAACACTATCAAAAAAGACATGACTTAAAACAACAATACATAGTAAATAACCAACCAATCTGGCACTCGGACCTGCCTTGTACATATTAAAATTCAATTCATCCATTACAATTAAGACTACAATTAATTAAATGTTAAAATGTTAAAAATTCAGTTAAAATTAAGTTAAAAATTAAACTTTTAAAAAAATTATACTTACACAGGTTTCAAAACAGCAATAGGTCAGAGCAGGGGGGGGAGGCTGACTCAATTAGATCAGCCACCCAGCATGAGATCCAACATTCTTAGATCCCCATACTTGCCCTGCCAGCCAGGTGAAGTATCTATCACCAATATCCCCATTTTATCTGGGTGGATCTTCAGTTGGCTGAACCAGGTTTTACTCCTTTTAGTTTGGATGTGTATATTCCAATTCTTAGCACTCCAATGATGCTGAGAATAACCTCAATGCAGTTCCCAAGACAAATAACAGCAATGTAGAAATATAACCCCAGGCATCTTTGGTCAAACCTTTCAATGCATGGACTATTGAATGAGAGGGTGTTACATTTTTGCTGCTCATAGAAGGTGATACTTAATACCTGATTCTGCACGTGTAAATCCTACATAATTAAATGGTGGTCACTACTTTGTACACAGCAGGGCAAGGGTGCAAATTACACTGTTTGCAGAGCTTTATGGTCTCCTGGTGCTGAATAGGATCCTGGCCTTTAAGTAGAAAATGAACAAGTTTAAACATTAAAATGTTTAAAATTAAAACTATTCATTTTAGATTACTGCTTGCTCTAATATTTTTGAATTTGATTATGTTGTCGTGAGAACACGAGTTGCCGTTACAACAGAAATTGGGGTAGGGATAAATTACAGGACATGTTCAGATGGCATCTCGGCATTTTAATTTTTCTTGCAAATGTAGAATTAACAAATGTTTTTAATGTGCAAGTGGTTCTTTATTCTATCCTGAAGGAAGCTCAATATCCAGTCCATTAACAAATGAAGCAGAAACATTTGCTGTTGAAGCACAAGTAGATGGGGGAAATTATACAAGAGAAGCAGGTGGCATCTTGGCATTTTAATTTTTCTTTTGAAGTATAATAAATATTTTTATGTACAGATGTTTTTATTTTTGTTGTATGCCCTCAATCTCTAGTTCATTACTTAGTCTAAGTATTGATTGAGCACTGCACCATCATGAGCTGCTACGAAATCAACAATAAAAATTAGATATCATCAATCACGTGCTCTTAACATTATCCTAAATCAGTGGTGACCAACCCAGAACTTTTATATCTGTCACTTGGAGGACCCTGAATAGGCTGAGGGTTGGAGTCCCTAAATGCAAGACCAATATGCTCAAGTGGGGGCTGCTGGCAGATAACAACACACTGTGTGAATATGGAGAGATACAAAATTTGGCTCATTTACTGGTCTGATGATTGCTGCCAGAGGCATGAACCGGTGAGAATTTGGGTTTGGGCAATGACAAAGTGAAGAAAGTGGCTTCATTTTTGCAGTCCAGGATTTGATTGGGACATGAAAGAAGAGTAGGGAAAACCTTTGAGCCTCCAAGTGTTTTGTCCTACAAATCACATCTGCCATCTTAGTTTGGCAGTGGCAGTCCCAGACCATATGACTTGTCATGGCAAAATAGTTAACACATTTTGGCTGCTGGATCACATAAGGATTTCCCAGCCAGAAGAATCAACATGAATACTGAAATTAAAAAACAATTACTTTTTTCAGGACCAACTGACAGAGGTCATAGGAATGTCCTAAACATGTTACAACCTAATGTAGAAAGTATGAGCAGAGCTAAAGCTGACTATATTCAGGCTTATGAATGATATCTCAGTGGATGTTGTTGTATTATAGGGTGTCACCATCCCATCTCGCTTAGCGCTATCCGCTGTCAGCTCTCTCCGCGTTAACCTGGACCCAACAGGCCCAACTTGGAACTTCTGAGACTCTGAGCAGCTAGCAGACGGAAGGTGGTCCTGCAATTCACCTTCCAGTAACCTGGGAATCCACTTAGTTAAAGTCATCCCAGACCATGACTATGGAGAGAATAAAATAAGGTTTGTGGTAGCAAGTGGCTGACACTTGGTTTAAGCCAGGCTAAACTCTTTATCCTCTTCCAATAATCACACGATATATTGAAGAAAACTGCCAACCTAGCAGTTCAAAAGCAAGAAATTGCAAGTAGATAAATAGGTACCACTTTGGTGGGAAGTTAAACAGCATTCCTTGTACTCCGGTGTTGAGGCATGCCTGCCACATGGCCACAGAAATATCTACAGACACAGACAGCGCTGGCTCTTTGGCTATAAACAGAGATGAGCACTGAAACATAGAGTCAGATACAACTGGCTTTCGAGCAAGGGCAACCTTGACCATTACCTATAATCAATATGCAGAAAATCATGAACCTGAAGTTGCCAGTGTACTCCTTCAGTGTTTGGACTCTGCCAGAAGAGGGAAGTGAAATGCTCTTATGGAGCAAATGTGTTTCCAACATGCCAGTCAAAAGGCACAGACAAGGAGACTGCCAACAATTTTAAAAAATTGTTGCCATTTTAAAACCTGGTAAAGAAAGGAAATCTGTAGAGGATTTTTGACCAAGAGAGCTTTTAAGCATCTCTTACAAATTGCTACGCAGACGTTTTTTTAAACAGAATCGTTTCTCTGGTTAAGGAACACATACTAATAGAACAGGCTGGATTTAGATCAAAATCCCATATAGAAAACGGATTTCAGCAGAGGGAAAAATTGATTGCTATGTTTATTGATTTATCATCAGCTTATGACACAGTGTGGAGAGAAGAAATGATCTTAACATTTTTATGTATTCTGCCCTGTAAGAAAACAGCTACTCTACTCAACAACATGCTCTCAAATAGCTACGGTATATTAAAGTATACCTAGATAGCCAAATTAACCAAAAATACAGGTTAAATGATGGCCTTCCACAAGGCTCTGTGCTAGCCCTCCCCCCAACTCTTCAATAGTTATACATCTGGCTTATCAAGCACTGCTGGGAATTTTTTTTTACATATGCTGATAATGTTGTGCTGCTCAAACAACCTGGAGGATTTGATATTTCTGAAAACTTCCTTTAAAATTATGTAAAGGAAATGGATAGGGTTTTCAAAACCTGGGGGCTAAAACCCAGCACCAAAAAAGCACGAGGTTGATTTCTTCTTCAGTAATAGACAAACTAACGATACACTGAAAGTGGAATTTATGAATCAGCTGCTAAAGGCCAACTGTAACCCAAAGTACCTAGGAGTGACCCTTGACTGGTTCCTAACCGATAGGGAACATTTAAGAAAATGCACAGATAAAATGAAAACCAAGAATAACATTCTACATAAACTTTCTGGCATTAGGAAGGGAGCAAGAACCACAATTCTTAGGACATTAGTTCTTGCCTTGGTATACCCGGTGGCTGAATATTGAAGCCCTTTATGGCTAAACAGTGTGCATAGAAAAGTGGTGGACACCCATCCTAACAACACTATCAGCTAATGTCAGGAACCATTAAACTGACACTTCTTGAGTGGCTACCGGTGTTATATACCACCCCCTGCCTTAGAAGACAGCTTTAATAGGGGAGTGGCAGAATTGTGAGGCAAACCGGCTATTTCTTAAACATGAGGATAGTGATAATCAAATATTTAGACTTAAATCTCAGAACCTGCCATAGAAACTTGGACAGTAACTAGTCAGATACATTTCTGACATTATTACTACCTAGCACCAGGAGTGGACAACTTATCCCTAAGAGTTCCTCTGATGAAGAGGAAGAACTGTTTTCAGGCATGGTATGTGATCCTTGAGCTCCTCTGGGGTAGAAGACTCCTCTATGTGGGGTATGAGAAAATGTAATGTAATATGTCAAGAAATGACATATTTCCTCAGGTTTGAAGTTGCAGTGTTTTAGCTAGGCCTCATAGAAAGACTCAAAGAAATCCCTTCCCCCTCTGTCTCATGGACTCATGTCACGAGACAGCTTGTTTTTCAGCCGTGTTTTGGCCAGTGTTCCTGTGTTATCTCTCTAGCTAGCATGTTTTGACTTCACTGACTGCACATGTGTGTCAACAATTCAATGTTTTGAGAATGTTTCTCTCTGTTACCTGATTGGCCAAAGCTAACCCACCTGACTGCAGATTCTCCACTTTGCAGGGAAGTTAGTTAGTTTGTTTTTGGATATCAATGGCTTAAGACCTCGGTTTGGCTTGTGGGATTTTCCTTTCTTTTCACTATGATTACCTAATGTACCTGTGGACTGTGGACTGGACTGATTCTTTGTTATGACTTTTTAATCTGCGTTTTTCCATGGACTTTGCTACATGAACCTGATGAATAAAGCAGCTGTTTCTCTTTAAAGATTGTTGTTCTTTTGACTGGCACACACATGAAGACACGCTACCAGAAGAAACCTCCCTTGTTTTGCTCTATGCTCAACTCCACTGCCGGAGCACAGTAAGAGTTCCTTTTAAGCGGCTCAGCTCTCTCAAAGGTGAGGCAAGGGTTAAGTTCCAGTTAAATGGGCAGTAGGCCCAGGAGCTAATGGGAGGAACCCTTGCAATGAGACGGCTGATAGCTGACACCCCCACTAGAATATCTTTTGGACACAGGCAATGCAATGTACTGGGGAGTGAAATATCCTATGCTGATAGTTCAGTGAGCAAGGTATCTGGCTGCAGAGCCAGTGGTTCAAAATTCAACTCCCTACTATGTAATCCAGGACAGTGATTCTGTATGGACTTGGGCAAGCTGCACAGTTCCAGGACACTTCCAGAAGAATGGTAAATCATTTCTGTGTATACTTTACATGGAAATCTATGAAAGAGCGTACTATTGTTAGATAATCTTTGCAGAGTTAAAAAACAAAATAAAAAACACTGTAATACTTTAAAGACTAGCTGTTATATTTTTATTGTTAGCTTTCATGGATCAAGTCCACTTCTTCAGACCAGATTTCAAACTTTGCAGAGTTGTGCATCTAACATGTCCCAAAGGATTAAGGCTGAATACATTAAAATGCAAACCCTTCTCAGTTCCCCCTTTTTTCCTTAGTGCCTAAAGTACAAATGCTCAGGCACAGTTTTAGCAGATGGAAAAAAGAATGCTTAATTACAAGGCTTGTGTTCAAATAAAGTCATCAGGTGAATGGCAAAAATATACATCATTTCACTTCATCTTGGTTACAAAAAGGAAGAAGTTGCAAAAAGGTACTGAGTTACTAGCTTTCTGACACCAAAACATTTTGAATCAGAAATACAACTGAATCAGTCAGACACATAGATTAGACCAGGGATCAGCAAACTTGGCTCTCCAGATGTTCTTGGACTTCAATTCCCAGAAGTCCTGATCAGCAGGCATACTGACTTGGGCTTCTGGTAATTGAAGTCCAAGAACACCTGGAGAGCCAAGTTTGTAGATCCCTGGATTAGACTAAACTAGCAGTACGGTACAGTATATGCATACAGAGAGCCAGCCTATATGAGCAGTTGCTTTTTGAAGAGAAGAAACATTTAACATGCTGATAGACTGTTCAGCTTCAAAAACAGCCAATGACTATGTTGGTTAAATGCTGGCCCTTCCCATCTCCATGCTAGTGTTCAAAACAAACACAAAGCATTATGGCAGTGCCTGCTGAAATCTCAACAATTGTAAGTCAGAGTTGACTTCATGGCACAAAATTATTTTCATTATAGCACAGAGATATGATGTGAGTTGTGATGGCGATTTTAGCATTGTGAGCCACCCAGAGTCATTTCGAGTTGGGTGGCTATATAAATTGAACAAATAATAAATAAATAAATAAGAGCCAGCTTCAAGCAGCCATAACCATGAATCATTGTCAAGAAAGAGGGAAGAAAGGGAGAGGAAAGAAAAATGAATATTAATAGAAACCACATTGTCTAGATGACACAATACAACTTATGTTGAGACCCACCTTCATCTCACCTTCTAAAATGCCTAGCAAAGCAGCATACTAACATACCTACATTTAATTGTACAGTATTAACAGTGAAACATAACTGTATTCTTTATCCTTCTAGACCAGGGATCAGCAAACTTGGCTCTCCAGATGTTCTTGGACTTCAATTCCCAGAAGTCCTGATCAGCAGGCATACTGACTTGGGCTTCTGGTAATTGAAGTCCAAGAACACCTGGAGAGCCAAGTTTGCAGATCCCTGTTCTAGACTTTTTAATTTATAAAAGGGGAAAGGGTTTTCTGATTGGACAAGGTCATGAATTTATCTTTTGCTAACAAATATTGAGGGACTCTCCAGTCAGCCGTCTGTGTTTTCACAGAGAGAAGAAAACACCCTGTATTATTATTATTATTATTATTATTATTATTATTATTATTATTATTATTATTATTATTATTATTATTATTATTATTATTATTATCATTATTATTATTATTATTATTATTATTATTATTATTATTATTATTATTATTATTATTATTATTATTATACTTGTATGCCGCCCCACTCGCCAAGCGATTCTGGGCGGCTAACAAAGTTACAAAGTATACAATAACAAAAAACAATATATCACAGTTACAAGATATGGCATCACAAAAAAAAATTCAAAGGCATTTCAAAGCAGCCCCAATCACAGTTCAAGTCATTGTAAAACAGTTCAAAAATACTTCATAAATAATGCACAAAAACCTCCCGAACTCAACCCCACCCAGTATGTCCATATCCCTCGAGGCCGAGCTGGAGCTGGCCAGGCCGTGGAGGCTCCTTTTCAACCCAGCCGGTGTTGGGGGCTGGGTCAGAGGCTGCAAGTCCTGCCTCCCACTGGCCCGCGGAGCTCCTTTTCATGCCGTAAAGCAGACAGAGTCTGAATTATTAAAACTGAAGGAATATTCTATTCCACATTGTCATGAAATGAGGCCCCAAGTTCTTCACATATCCAAAATGGAGTTTGATATGTTTTGGACTATAGGGGAAATGTGGCTTCTTTGTCAAAAAGACCACTTGGTTGTTTTTCACATTTTGGGGTCCGGATGGGAAGAGATAAACAGACTTGGAGGTGTCAGCAAGGCCTCATAATTCAAACAATTGTTTACCCCAACTCTGTTATTTGATTGGATGTCTGCTAGTTATGTCACACCTGGAGGGAAGGTTTGAAAGAGGGAGTGGCAAGCAGAAAGCAGGGAAGAGTTAAGCAGTTGAGCAGAAGCAGAGAGAGAGAGATCAATTCTCAAGCAGTAAAGATGTAGAATCTTTAAGGGGGAGAAATTGGGCTAATGCTGCAAGCCTTTTCTCACGCCATGAGCACATGGCTTGAACAAAGAGAGTTCTAAAATGGTTGTCAACTAGGGAACATCGGCATGAAAAAGATGGGCTTTCCAACTAGGCCTTATCCCTGGAAATCTTAATTATGGTAACTTAGAATAGATAGACAGATTCCTTTTTATTTAGGGGAATACTTGTCTGAAACATCCTTTCTCTAAAACAAATTAAAGTTAGTTTATTTTTCTATGCTGAGATCTGTAACCTGATTCATCAAGAACCATGCTACCAATTTAAATAAAAATATTTTCTTCAATCAACGCGTGTTCATTGGAAATGGGATATCGGCAGTGATGGGATGACAAAAATTCTACTACCACGCCATGACGTCACGGACGTCATGGGCGTGGCCAATGTCATGACGTCATGACATTGTGGGTGGGGCCAAAAATAAAAATAAATAAAATAAAAATAAACACACACACACACCCCTCAGCCCACCCACCCACCCAGACAGCTACAACACAAACCCGTAAATAACTTAAATAAATAAAATAAAGAAATAAATTAAATAAAAATTAAATAAAAATACAACCACCCACCCAAAACACAAATAAATTACCCACCCACCCCAAATAAAAAACCCTCACTTGCTTACCTTCCTTGGGACGATGAACCCCCCTGGCCCGGGGCCACCCGGAAAGGCGCACCGCCCCTGACTGCGGCCTCCTCCTCCTCCGAAGGCCACGGCCACAGGAGCCACTGCCTGCAGCCGCCGTCCACAGCCGCCGCCCGCCGCCGCTGGAGCTGCCGCTGCCAGCAGCCCTGTGGCCTCCTCCTCCTCCTTGGGCCGGTGCCTTTTTGGCCCGGCTCTGGCTGCAGCCACGGCCAGGGGCGGCCAGGGGCTGTGGGCAGCAGTGGCTCTGCCGGTGGCTCCGGCCGCAGCCACCTAGCCTTCCTGGGCCTTCCGCTGCCTACAAGCCCCCATGCCCAGGGGACGCCTGGCGGGGCGCACTGCTGCCGCCTGCACCCTCCTCCTCCTCCACCGGGCGCCGGAGCTGGGCCAAAAAGGCACCGGCCCAAGGAGGAGGAGGAGGCCACAGGCGCCCGGTGGAGGAGGCGGCTGCAGGCGGCAGCAGTGCGCCCCGCCGGGCATCCCCAGGGCATGGGGGCTTGTCGGCAGCGGACGGCCCAGGCAGGCCTCAACGTGCGCCAGATTGAGTTTCTGCGCATGCACAGTCAATTGGAGCCATTTTTGCTCCGATTTTTAAAAAAAATTATTTCGGTGAGGCGTCCGGAACCGGACGCCTCAAAAGTTGACTACCCTCCCGGAGAAGCCTCCGGAATTGTTCCTACCGGTTCCAGGGAACCGTATGGAACCGGGGACATCCCATCACTGGATATCGGGTTAAAAGACAGTAAGTCCCTCTTTTTTTTTCTTTTTTTTTTTGCCTCTTGAAAACACTACCATAACCTCTCAAAGTAAATGGACTTATCTCTGTAAACAGAGGAGCCAGATTTTGGTCAGCCAGGTGTGGCTGGAGAACGAATGGTGAACATCCTTTTTCTTGTGTGAGTTTTGGGTGAGTTCTAGAGGGGATTTTTTTTTTTAATAATCCGCCTTGGATTGAACGCAGAGAGGTCCCAGAGCAAGTGAGGAAGAGTGTGCATTCATCATTCAAATGATCAGAGGAGAATTATTTGGAGAAATGTGGGGGTTTCCCACTGGCAGTCTGAATAGATCACATGAGCTGCATTCTAAAAACAGACAGCCTTATTTCCATAAACCCATTTCAAGCAGGTTTTTTAAAAGCTTTATGTCAAAGGGAGCTGAAAATCAAATGGGAAAATGGTACTGGCTTGTGTTGAAAACAATTGGATTTTTTTCTCTGTAAATCTTATGCTCCTGAGGAAATGATATAACTAAAAACGATTGCAATACTAAACATGAAGGACAGCAAAAATTAATATTGATGAGCAACTATGTTTCCCAGGCAACACCTTATCAGACACCTTCTTGTCTCTGAGCGATAGAGCATTTAGACATTTAATATATCAAATGTGTTTACACAAATGCAAACTGAACACAGGTGCTTCCTGCCTCACATTTTGGGAGTGTAATCTCATAGCACCTTTGTCTGGATTAGATTTGAACTAGATTAGTTCAAATCTGAATGATCTGATTTGAACTAATTCAGCAAAATCTATTGGTTTGATAACACAACATCACACAAAAATAACTATGGTCTAATCCATGTGTCCTATACTAAATCAAGTGTACTGAATCCAAATCTGAAGTCCAATTCTGCCTAGAATGTCAGGCTCTAAAGTTAGTTAATCCAATTACCGACCATTTGAACAGACATAGCAGCCTATAGCTTAAAACCTGTACATGATAGGCAAATTCTGAGTTCAGATTTGGAATCAGCACACTCGATATCATATAAATCATATGTGTTATTCCCAGTAGCAAAATCCTTGTTGTGCAGTGTAATAAATAGGACTTGCCAAAGAATACTACGGGTTTCTAAGAGATGAGTCTAGCCAGTCCTGTAAATCTATACACATGAGCACCATTCATTTTCAGACCGGAAGCGACTGCCCTGCAAGAGAATGTTTCATGTTCAGAATTTCAGCCATACCTTCCATTCTTACCTCTCCACTTCTGCATTTTCCAATTATATCAACTATCAGTCAATATTCCAGGGGTTCGTGGAAATATTCCAGTACTCCCTTGCTCCCAGGCTACAGATACAAATATTTTTAACCTTTCTGAAAGCCTGTTTGAAGGCAATATTTTTCTCTTGTGAATAGACAATGCCAATTTGACTTCATAAACTGGTACTGTATACCTCTATAGCAGTGGATGTAGAAGGAAAAAGAATATGCAACACAATGTTGCAATTTTCAATGCTTCTATTCAGCTGCTCCATTTTATTCCCTACTCCCGAGTAGTCTTTAGCAATAGCAATTACACTTATATACTACCCCATAGCATTTAGTACACTCTCCAGGCAGTTCACAAGTTAATTAGGATTTTGCCCCATGCTGGGGTATTCATTTTACTGACCTTGGAAGGACGGAAAACTGAGTCAACCTTAATCCTTGATTGGGATCGAATTCACAACCTTTTGGCTGTAGTATAGCAGTTTAACCACCGCACCATCAGGGCTCTATCTGGACTACTACTTTACTAGACTCCCATCCATCCATCCATCCTTGTTTGTTTGTTTGTTAAATTTCTATACTGCCCATCTGAGATATTTTCCCACTCTGGGCAGTGTACAATAGCTATAACCAGAAATATACATGGTTAAAGTTATCAAGGGTGACATAGTCCAAATATAAACTTACTAACAGGTTTCCCCTCACTCAAGGATTTTTATGTACTTCCATAATCTTGGAAATACATTCAGTCCTCACAGTGCTGGTTCTTCCTTTTCATGCATACCCTGGATAAGAGCAATCCTCCGAGAAATACGATTACTGTTACTGTGCATGATACTAATAATCCCAGGCAGGGTCAGTGGGGGTGAGAGTTGACGATTGAAAGGTTCATAGCCATGGATTCAGGAGGCCAGGAAATCTCAAGTAATTTTTCTTGTCAAATTGAGGCAACCTCCAGAGAGCTTTCCTCTCTGCAGTAGACTAAGCTTTCTGTTCTAAAATATCTCCCCAGGAATCTCCAGTCACACTGACAAGGAGTTTGATAGGTAAATCCTAATTGAATTGAACATTGACAGATCAACATGCAACTGGAATTTGTGCTGGCATGCTGTAGATATTTTTCTCAGATTTTGTTTTACAGATCCCCAGAAAGATAAAACATAAAATAAGACTACCAGACATAAACAAAAACTCCTTGTGGCATGTGAAGTGCCAAAAAGCATTTTAGAATCCTTTCACTGAACTACAAATTTCTCAAAAATGCAAATTACAAGGACTTAAGATAGTTTAATAATATTTCTTGTGCATGCCCATATCTCTTCTCAGGATTGTTAATCTATAGCTTTATATTTCTCATTTAAAATGGGAAATATTTGGATACAATTATATAGGGGATGACAATAGGAAAATATACAGTATATATATCTTCTTTATTTATCTTGTATAAAATTCTTTCTTAGTAGGATTTTTTTCACATCCAAGAGTGACAATCTGTGTAGCCATGGGCATGGTGCAAAGTAGTGGTGCCCAAACTAAGGCCCGGGGGCCAGGTGTGGCCGCTGAAGCCAATTCATCCGGCCCACAAAGCCCTCGTACCTCCTGGAAGAAGAAGTAAAACGCACCCGTACGGGCACATTTTACTTTCGCTTCCAGGAGCAACGAGGGCTTCGTGGGCCAGATGAATTGGCTTCAGGGGCCGCACCCGGACTCTGGGCTTTAGTGACCGGCTCCCTGAACCACATGATCAGCCCATGGCTCAAAAAGTTTGGGCACCTCTGGTGCAAAGTCTCGAGGCATCCCCAGAAGGAGAGAACAGTAAATCACTTCTGAGTATCCTCTACCTAGAAAACCATGGATTGACTGATCAAGATTTCCCAAATCAGGATTGACTGATTTGATCTCCTGGCAGTCCAAGGGACGCAAGAATCTTCTCCAGCACCACAGTTCAAAAACGTCTATTCTTCTGAACTCAGCCTTCCTTATGGTCCAGCTCTCACAGCTATACATTACTACTGGGAGGATCATTGCTTTAACTATGTGGACATCTGTTGGGAGGGTGATGGCTCTACTTTTTATTATACTGACTAGGTTTGCCATGGCTTGTCTCCCAAGGAGTAAGTGTCTTTTCTTTCATGGCTGCAGTCACCATCTGCAGTGATCTTAGATCACAAGAAGGTAAAGTCAGGGCCGTAGCCAGGATTCTAGATTTGGGGATGCAAATATTTTTTTCAGAAGGGCCAACAATGTCACACACACACATATATATAACATTGCCATCCCCGGGGGAGGGAGGCTGTTAGCTCAAGAGGGGCTGATCTCCCCCCCCCGCCACCTCCTGTCACTGCTTCCATTTCTTCCCCTACGATTTGCCAAGGAGTGATGGGTCCGGATGCCACAATAATAATTTCATGTCATAATAATAATAATAATAATAATAATAATAATAATAATAATAATAATAATAATAATAATAATAATAATAATAATAATAATAATAATAATGGCCTGGGGGCCAGATCCGGGACCCAATGCTATTCATCCGGCCTGTGCCACTCTCATCGCTCCTAAAAGTGGAAGTAAAACATGCCGGATGAATTGGCATCAGGGGCTGGATCCGGCCCCCAGGCTGTAGTGTGGGCACCCCGAACCACGTGACTGGCCTGTGGCCTAAAAAGTTTGGTCACCCCTGGTTTAGTGCAAGGGTAGCAGTAATAGCATTCTATTCTGCTTTGACCAAACTTCATTTAGAATGCTGTGTTCAGTTCCAGGCACGACAGTTTAAGTAAGATTTTGAGACGTTGGAATGTGTACAAAGAGAATAGCAGGGAAACCAAAACAGTGAGGAAAGACTGAGGGAACTTGGCATATTCAGCTTGGAAAAGAGAAGGCTGAGATATAATAGCCTTCTTCAAGTACAGTTGAACCTTGCATAAAGAGCGCCTCACTTAAAGAGTAACTCGCTTAAAGAGCAGAATTTTCCCTGAATGTTCGCTTCGCTTAACAAATGAAAACAACCAAAAACTCGCTTAACAAATAAATCGGGGTTCGCAATCCCCCCCCAATTGGCCATTTACAATGGTGTTTCGCTTAAAGAGCAAACTCGCTTAAAGAGCAATCCTGTGGAACGCATTATGCTCTTTAAGCGAGGTACAACTGTACTGTATTTGAAATGCTGCTACATAAAAGATAACACAGACTTATTTTAATTTCCCCCCCGCTGCTTAGGAGCAAAATAGATTCAGATTATTTATTTGTTTGTTTGTTTTATCATACTTGTATGCCGCCCTACTCAGAACGACTCAGGGCGGCTAACACAATGTTGGAAAATATATTGTAGAGACAATGGGCACAGAACTGAGTGAGTTGAGGAGGATGGTGGAGGACAGAAGTGCCTGGTGGACAGTGGTCCATGGAGTCGCAAAGGGTCAGAATCGACTCTGTGACTGAACAACAAACCCCTAATTCAAAGAGATTAAAAATTTAAAGGTTCAAGATTAATTAAAAATTTAAAACTATAAATTTAAAAGACCCCCAAAAAAATATTAAAAGTGGCAGGTAGAGTCTAAGGACACTACCGTCAGGGATTTAGTGCGTGAATTCGATGTGTTGAATTATGCTCATTAGTTCATTTATTTCTTTTATTTCATTCATTAATTAAGGGTGATGTTTCAAATGGGGAAAAATAAAGACATTATGTTCATAAAATTAAGGTTTTCATAAAATGTTCATAAAATCTAAGGTTTTCTGAGCTAAGGTAATCCTTGATCGAAAGCCAGTCATATCCGACTCTAGGTTTCAGAGCTCATCTCTATTTATAGCCAAAGAGCCAGTGCTGTCTGTGTCTTCAGACATTTTCGTGGACATATGGCAGGCATGGAACGCTGGTCCCTATTAATCTTCTTGCAATTTCTTGTTTTTGAACTGCTACGTTGTTTTAACACAAAACCAGAAATCCCAATTTCATTTGTGTTTATTATTTTTTATATTTTATTTTTCAATAAAGATGCTTTTAACCTTTATTTTCCATTCTCCCCGACTCTACCCACTATGCACATGTGTCCATAAGGAGTCCACTGTACAAACAACAATTCACCACAGGTGAATAATGCAAAGGACCTATTTTTAATAAATATTTCTATAGTCAAACTGCAAAGAAAAAGTTTTTCCTTCACGATTCGTTGAAAGCAGTTCTTCAATAGGAGGGAAAGCCAAAAAGGAAACTGGTTATGACTTCAAAGGAGAAACTTCCTATAGTATATCCATTCTCACATTTTGAGGACTTTGCCACCTTGCGCCCACACCAACGGCCAGGGAAGAATAAGTCAGGGCAGGTTGAGGACTTTGCCACCCCTCTCCCTGAGCCCACATCAATGGCCAGGGAAGAAGCCAGGGCAGGTTGAGGAGTTTGCCACGCATCCCCCTACACCCACACCAACAGCCAGGGAAAAAGTCAGAGCAGGTTGAGAACTTTGCCACCCCGCCCCCTGAGTCTACATCAATGGCCAGGGAAGAAGTCAGGACAGGTTGAGGACTTCACTGCCCATCCCCCCATCAACATATTGTATTGTAATGTAAATGTATTGTTTGTAAGCTGCCCAGTGTCGCTATGGCGAATGGGCAGCAATATAAATTTGAACTAATAAAAAATAATAATAAATGTATCTATTCAGGAATGGAGAAATACCTTTTTTTGAAGGAAAGGTTAGAAAGAGTGTTTTTTTAAAACCTTCACAGAAAATGTTTCTGAAGTCAAATACAAATTGTATAAGTATCAAAAGAAAGGTTATTCTGTCCTCTTTCAAGCACACTTTAGATCACTTTGATTGGTCAATCAGTTGTTGGTTTTTTATCACTGCCAAACATCTCCCCCCCCCCCAGCAGAAATGTCATTTCGACGTGTCACATTTTTCCTCAATATCTTTTTTGTGGATTCCTGCTTTGGCATCATTTTTCTCCACATGTTGTATGTGAACTGTATCCACCTCAGAAAGTTGTCATATTAACTTTTTAAATTGGTTTTCCCTCCATTTGGGGGGTTTGTGTGACCTCTTTTTAGTGTTTTTTTGTAAAATGCTTCATAGATTATGTTTCTGAAGTCCAATTCCAAATCTGAAAGTGTCCCCACAAAGTTTAACCTTTCCTCTTTCAAATGCACTTTGGATCATCTGAATTGGTTGGGTAGTTATTTCGCTAGCCCCACAACAACTAACCCCCCCTTGCAAAACTGTCACTTTTCCGATGCTACTTCCGAAAGTGATGATGTCATCGCTTTGCATTTTCAGCTTTTGTGTCCTACCAATTCTTAAAGTCACCGAGATGATCTTTCAAATGACATAACCCTTATATTCGTGGGTGCCTTAGTTTTGGTGTTACAGATTCTCAAAAGTATATGATTTTCGTTACATTGCAAATGCTGTCAGACCAGCCAACCGAAAGGTAAGACATTCATAAAATTCACGTCAAAAATGTAAAAGGTTTAAAAGAGAAAAAGAGGTGGCTGTCTAATCAAATCAACCACCCAACATGGGATCCTGTATTACTGGAGCCCCATACCTGCCCTGCCAGCGAGGTTTTTAGGCCCTTCCAAAAGGGCAATAGCTCTGTCTGTGAACATAACTCAGTTGGCAGGAGGTTCCAAAAGGGCAGGGTAGACAAAGAGAAGGCCCTCCTTCTGGTGCTAGAGAGATGCTGACTAGGCTTTCAGAAGAACTTCCTAACAACGAGAGCTTTTTGACAATGTTATTGACTGCTTTGTAGTGCGCTGGACTCTCTTTTACTGGAATTTTTTAGGCAGCGTTTGGATGGCCACCAGTCAGGGATGCTTTAGATTTCCTGCAGTGGAAAGAGGCTTAAGTCAGTGATCCAGTTACTATTCTAATCAAAGTTAAACTGTATTCTTCTTAATGCCTAATTGACCCACAATTGTTTTGGAAAAAATACAAGATTACAAAAAGCATTGCACCTTATACAATAATTTTTTTTTTAATGATTCTTGTGGCATATTTTCTATGAAGAATTTCATCAGTAAGGTTAAGGATCTCAGTAGTGAATGGGAAGAAATCTAATTGTAATAGCCCTTTTAGTAATTCAAGAGATATCAGTAACATAAATTATGAAGTTGTGTAAGCAGGAAAAAGATTCTCGATATCTTTGTTGCACCTTAGAGTGCTCACTCCCCTTGTAGGATTTATGCAAAGTAGGAAATTGCCAGTTTATCTGTTATTACAAGCTATCATTTGTTAAAGTTTAAATTACCAACACCTGGAATGCAACAGATGTGAGTAACATATAATTTCCTGCATGTGAGCAGATTAAATTCTTAATGCCCAGCAGGAAGCTTTTTAGTTATGATTTTGCCCTTGGGTTCTGCTCTGTGAAATCAAGGTCAAGCAACAAGATTAATCAGACTGAAAAATATCCGGTCAAAGCAAACTAACCATTACTGGTGGAGAGATCAAGTAAGTAAATAAACTGAAAAGTGTAAGCAGAAGACTATCACTAAATGTTCTTAAACTGCAACTTGAACAAATGATGATGTAGTCAAGCTTTGAGCTAGCTTTGAAGTCACAAATATGTTCCCAGTGCAACTACTTGCTTCAAACTAGCACATCTGCACAGTGGTGGGATGTCAAAAATTTTACTACCCCACTGTGATGTCATCACAGCACACACACACACACACCTCAAATACACCCACCCACCCAAACACACACACCCCAAACATAAATCAACCCACCCACAAACCCATCACTTACCTGTTAGTATAAGTGCCTGGGCAGCACCATGTTGCAAGATGGATATGGTCATCGTACCAGTCCTGTAGGATAATATGCCTTAATGTAAATGTAAAACAGCTGTACCTCCTTAAGAGTTCTCCAATTGGAACAGCAGAGGTGTAGCTTATTGATGAGGTAACTCGAAGACTTTGCTTAAAAACCCCAAGCCAGGCCTGCCGGCCGCCAGGCTTTTTTAGGAACTGTGGTAGTACGTCAATATAGATAATGTATTAAATACACATTAAAATACACACAGACACACCCCATCCAAAGGTGAGTCACTTACCCTGGGGAGCAGGCTATAGGGAGCTTCAGGCTAGCAGCTTCTCTTCCTCCTCCCCGCTTGGAAGGACAGCAAGGAGGCCGTGCATACGCGCCAAGCACTGTAGGCGTGCATGGACACCAAGTGCTTGGTGCGCATGCGCAGCGGGGGAACCAGTGAAAAGGTAAGCCCCAAAGGTGGTGCCCCCCCCCCCCCAAGCTGCTACCAGTTCTCTGGGACACTGGAAAAAATTACTACCAGCTCTGGTGAACTGGTGATAGCCTGTTACATCCCATCGCTGCATCTGCACCTCCCTTTGAGCAAAACCCAACTGAAATGTATTTTATGGTGTTTGAAAGAAATATTAGATGGGGCAATATACTGAACTGGTTTGTGCTAGACTGTGGGAAAACACAGTTCAGATCTCTACTAAGCCATAAATCTCCTTGGGCAATCATGGACCAGTAATCAGTGTCACTCAAACTAACCAAATTACAGGGCTAGCTAAAAATGAGGAGAAGATGTACATCATTTGAAGCTCCACAGAGGAACTTAGACTTAGTTCCTCCTATACTATATAAATTATTGGGCAATGAGATTTATCCAGTGAACCAAACCCATTGCCAGATTTTCAGCTTCATTCCAGTGGGCACCCATTTGTAAAAGATAGTTTATGGATATTCAGCACTAGATGTTACATGGTCTCCCTTTTCTTCTGTGTTCACTTTGAGAAATCCACACTAGTGCTGTTTTTAACATTTTTCATTGCCCACTGTAAAACATGGCTTACAAATAATTGTCTCCTTTCAGCAACAATTGTGTATAAGTTACACCCTTGCTGCGGGAGCTGCACTGGCTACCAGTATGCCTCCAGGTGCAATTCAATGTGCTGGTTATTCACTCTAAAGCCCTGCATGGTAGTGGACCAGGTTACTTAAGAGACCGCATCACCCCAAGGATATCAGCCTGTCCCACTAGAGTAGACTGGAAAGGCTCTCTAAGGGTACCAACTGCTAGAGAGGTTCTAGCACCAGATGGAGGGCCTTTTTGGTGGCTGCTCTGGCCCTTTGGAACCTCCTGCCGACTGACCCATGCCTATAATCAGATCTGCCAACATTCAGGAAAGGTCTGAAGACCTGGCTAGTCCAGCGGGTGTGGGGTGCTACAACAGGAGCCCCCCCCCCCCCCGGCTCATATGACTACTCTAATAACCCATTATCTGGGGACAGACTTGGGTCTGCCTAAATGTTTTTAATTAAGCTGTATTTTATGTCTACTGTAAGCCACCCTGAGTTGCTGTGGCGAGCAGGCAGTGATACAAGTCTAATAAATAAATAAATAAATAAATAAGTTACAAAGGCCACTTCTTCACAAAACCTCCTCATTTGGGATGTGATCACAGTAGCATATTCTTAAGATCTGTCTCAGGTGCATTGTTGAAAAACATAAAGCTTACATGCTGATTTTGATGACATTTTCCAAGTTTCACATGTGCGCAGAAGAATAGATGCCTTTGAATTATGATGCTGGAGGAAACTCTTGAGAGTCCTCTGGGCTGCAAGGAGATCAAATCAGTCAATACTGAAGGAAATCAACCCTAACTGCTCATTGGAAGGTCAAATACTGAAGTTGATGCTCAAGTACTTTGGTCACCTTCTGACTTGAGAAGGCCTTGATGCTAGGAAAGATCAAAAGCAAAAGGAGAAGGGGGCGGCAGAAGATGAGGTGGATGGATGGAATCATTGACGCGATGGCTGAAGATCTGTGTGGGCTGTGGAAGATGGCAAAGGACAGAGGAACCTGGTGTGCAGTAGTCCATGGTGTCGCAAAGGGTCAGACTCAGCTGTGTGACTGAAGAACAACAACAAGGAAGATTTATCTAATAAAACTTTGTTTCTTGCCATCCACTGAATGCTTATTGCCTCCACACCATAAGAACTTGAGCCTAGAAAGGTCAGGCTAGCTTGCTTGGCAATATACACAACATGGTTGCTCATTGCCATGTGAAGTACAAATAGAAACAGGGACAGAATGCACACCTGTTTAAAACCTGTCTGTACACCTGTATCTGTTTCTATACAACAGCTAGAACCCAGATAAAGGTTTTGAAAAGCACTAATAAAGTGATCAAGAATTCCATAAAATGTTCCACAATTCATGAAAAGGGAGAGGAAAGGGTATAAATGTAACAAGCAAAAAGTAAGTGGGGAAAGGAAAATAAACTGTCATTCTGAGTTAAGAGTGAATCACTCTGGGATCAGAATTGGACTTGATTGTGACTCCAATACTTAAAATGTAATAAGACTACCTTTGTCAGCTCAAGGTCTTCCATATGACATACAAGTCCCATCATTCCTCTCTCTCATTGCTTGGTATGCTGGAAAGAGTGTAAGGGGACTGTGATCTGACACATCTGGAGCACATCAGATTTATAATAGGCTGACTTAATTGTTGTTTGGTCCTCAGAGCCTTGAAATAGCCACTCAGATGAAATTACCTATGGCACCATCATTCAAGGAGAACAGGCAACCTTACAGAGGTGGGCAGGTTTGAGTGCCTTTGGTATATGTCAGTTTGGAGGATCACAGCTGTTGGGAACTCTGCCCACAGCAGGTCTTCATTTGCAGAGCTTCCTGTATTTGTATCTAGACCTCTGGAGTTATCTTCCAAAGCTTTTGCACCACAATGCAGAAGTACCGTGATGGTGAACCTTGTCACTCCAGCTGTTCTTGGATTTAAATTCCCAGAAGCCCAAGTCCCTGTGAATCCACATGAATGGGTTTACTGTATGGATATGCAGTAAATCCAGTCATGTGGATTCACAGGGACTTGGGCTTCTTGGAACTGGAGTCCAAGAACAGCTAGAGTGACAAGGTTTGCCATCACTGCATTAGTATCTCTGTCCCATAACCTTCAGTGTCATTTCATTTAAAAAGTCCCATAATGATAGCTGCAGGTAGGTGGGCGGAGGGAGGGCGCTTTTATTTGAATATGTCAATGAAACCTGTGTTTTCATTATTTGTCTGTCGGGGGGGGGGGGAGAGAATGTCATATTATTGTTGAATTGATTCTTATATAGAGTGGGCACTGTCACAATAGTCTTGAGTCAGTACACATATAAATAAATACAGTAGATTAATCCAGGTAGAAAGGCATCTATTGGTATAGTGGTGTTTATTTTAATACAGTAATACCTTGGATAACGTTTACCTCAGATAACGCTAAAATCGCATAACGTTAAGTAATCTGGGGAGGAGAATTGGATCAAACAACGTTAAGGTCCTATGGGATGGATCAGATAACAACTGCTAAAGCCTGTGCAGTTACAATGTATCTCTATGGAGCTTTAACGTTATCCGATCCATCCCATAGGATTTTAACATGCATCGGATAACACTAAAAATCGGATAACACCAAGACTTGTGGAACCAAGTCTTAGCGTTATCCGAGGTATTACTGTACTTTGCTTTCAAATGTTCCACAAACACTTCAAAAGAGGGGTGTTTTTTTTTTGGAACCAGGCAAACTGAATCAATATTTTCAATGTATGTAGAAGATATTCACAACATGCTTCCATCTTGTTGTTCTGCCGTATCTGAATCCAAATATTGGCGATCCTCATGGTGATCAGTCAGGAAGGCTGTCCTGAGAATATAATGCAGTGGCCTGTCATCTGCCTTCTGCATCGCAGCATGACACCCATACCACTGATCCAGTTCCACGAGTCACTTTCTGGTCCTCAGCTTTTTTGGCACACAAAGTCCCCCTCAGCCCCAGGCTAGTATTGATGAAGCCACTGCCTTCTATCAAGATGGATTCAAATGAGATTTAATCCACTTGAGGACCATCTCCCTTTAGTCCTCAGGGTTGTCAGGTTAGTTAATTGCTGCCTGACACACACTGGCAGTATGGTCTACTGTATTACCATAGCAGGATAACCTGACCAGATTGGGTCATGGCAGACAAGGGTGCTCACTTCAGTCTGTTTGCCACAGCATTTTGTACTTCATGAATTATGAATTAGTTACATAAAAACGCTGGCAAATTCGAATACATTCTGGAGGAGCTCTGTGGGAATAATAATAAAAAAATAGATATTGTAACTAGTTAAAGAAAGTAAAGTTGAAGAAAATGGTCTGTTTGCAACAGAGAGAAAAGGATGATGGGGACATGTTGACAGTTTTCAAATATTTGTAAAGACCTCAAGTGGAGGAGGAAGGAAAGTAAGTCTTGCTAGTCATCCCCCATAACATTTAAATTTCCCATAACTTGGGAGAAATGTTTCTTCAAAGTAGTGGATTATGTAACTTGGTGCAGAGGCCTATACCACAGTGTCTCATTACTCTTAAAATTACCACAAAAAACCACCCACTCAATCTTGAGTGAATCATTGTTACTTCTTGTGTTATTTCATGAATTCTGATAATTTTCAGTTTCCTTTTTAAAAAAGTAGAAACATATTCCAGTTCCCTGAAGTTTGAAAACCTACCATTAAAATGTAAACAAAAGCATTCCTCTCCAAAAATGTAACGGAAAAAGTAACAAGGAAGCTTTACTTTTACTCAAAAGAGTATTCCCAGTCATTTTATCACTTTGCCTTTCTGTTACTCTCCAGACTAACACATTGCATTTAACACTTCTTGTTGTTTTTTTGTTTTGTTTTTACAATCATGTCAGAGGCACACAAAACGTGCTTTCTGGGTTGAAATGATTTTTGCTGGAGGAACTCCACACAGGGGATGCCCAGATGAGGCTCCTTTCATGTCTTTTCCCGCTGAGATGGTCCCTTTTTATCTACCTGCAATTTCTTGCTTTTGAACCGCTAGGTTGGCAGGAGCTGGGATAGAGACAGGCACTCATTCCATCATGCAGTACTCAGGTCTTGAACTGCCAACTTGCCGACCTTCCAGCTAACAAGGTGAGCTTCTTAACCTCTGAGCCACCGCAGTCCCTCACACTGCTTGTTAACATCTTACTTTCAAACTCTGGGGTTTTCATTTCAGTTTGATTTCAGGATGGTGCTTTTAATGTTGTGTCAGAGACTTCCCCAGATGATAGCAACCACTATTTTAAAGAAACACCTTTGTAAGAAAGCCAGCTCTTCTATCTTCTGCAAAGACTGGCTGGTGGACGGTGAATATTCATCAAATATACACACTTATTTAGACCAAGCCAAATGTCCTGCCAGCAAGATACTGGAGAAAAGGACATTAAATGCTGAAAGTCAAGATCTCATACACAATGCAGCAATGCAAACAAGAACATGAAACCCTGCTTAAAATATGTACTGACTGTAGAATCGAAAGAGAATTTCACCAACATCTAGCTGCAGCGCCTACACAGTTGCTTGGCTGAGTGCAAATGAATATGACATCACAGAGAGCCAATCAGAAGGGTTCACTTACATGCAATTAATAATGGGATAATGGATTCCTTTTTCTGTATGCCAGCATCATACCAAACGCTGGCAAAGCCATTATTTTATATACACACTCAACACTTTCAGAAGGAGGAGGAAATAATATAAAGTCTACTGTTCATATGAATCTCTAGTATATTTTTTTAAAAAATCAGGCATGTTCCAGTAGATCAAATACCTGATAAAGACACTTAATCTTTATGATCAGTGGAAATTTTATGCATTTCTAACTAGAACATATTTTCATAAATGATGGATTGCTTCTCAGTTCTTACAGAATGCTCATATGTTATGCTTGTCCTTTGATTTAGTAAAACTAGTTTGTTTGCATGCCTCTTTCTTTAGTTTTGGCTCCTTTGCCTAGCCATGTCTGCTTTTGATTTTCAAAAAAGCAGCTGAGACAAAAAAAAAAGCTTTCTGTCCAAATAATTGACAGAAGATTGCCCCATTGAAATAGTCAATTTTCACATTGTTGATTTTTCAGAGATAAATGGCACTGTTCAGTCAAGGGGATGCCTTTGACTTTCAAACTATCTGCTGGCTCAGCTAAACTGTAAATTGAAGAGAATTTGCAGAGTACTCTTTATTGATAAGGACCGTGTGTGTGTGTGCGTGCGCGCGTGCATGCGTGTGTGCCCGTGTGTGTGTGTGTGTGTGTGTGTGTGTGTGTGTGTGTGTGTGTGTGTGTGTGTGTGTGTGTGTGTGTGTGTGTAAGGATTACGTCAATGCTGCTTCAACCCACACACGATTCTTCATCGTCTTCATTCATTTCTAAATCTAACAATATTGTCCATTTAAGGACAACTGAAACATGCAAATTTTCCTGGACAAAGTAACCTAGCAGAACAGGTGGGGCTATCATGCACTATTCTGACTTAGGTGCTCATCACTCAAAGGCATTCCCTTGGCTGAACAGATGCATACAATATGCATATTTGGCTATACTGTATACAACATATGCCAGCAGAATAGTTGGGACAAGAAGACATCCTTTGTGAAATACCAACTTTGCAGGCATGTGTGCATGTACACCAACATCCAAATCATTTACATAATTATGCTAGCCTAATACAAACACCATGACTTTTGGAGGCAATTTCCCTGAAATTAAGGAATTATCATAAGTGTTAACTGTTCTGAACTGAGTCAGCAACTTAGCATGCAATAGAGCAGGGGTCTGCAAACTTGGCTCTCCAGGTGTTCTTGGACTTCAATTCCCAGAAGCCCAAGTCAGCACTTCTGCTGATCAAGGCTTCTGGGAACTGAAGTCCAAGAACAGCTGGAGAGCCAAGTTTGCTGACCACTGCAATAGAGAATGTTTGTGGTGATGACTTGGTTGAAGGGAACACCAAATGTTATGCCATTTGGGTTACAGTGGCAAAATTAGCGAGAACATTTTAGCCAGTATGTTAGAAGATGACGCTACTTTTCACCCATCAAACTGTATTTTATATTTTAACTACAAGGTAAAGCTACTATGTTAAGACAATACCATGATATCTATACTTCAGTAGTACTGTACAGTAATACCTCGGAAAACGTTTACCTCGGATAACGCTAAAATCGCATAACGTTAAGTAATCTGGGGAGGAATTTTGGATCAAATAACACTAAGGTCCTATGGGATGGATCGGATAACAACCGCTAAAGCCTGTGCGGTTACAATGTATCTCTATGGAGCTTTAACGTTATCCAATCCATCCCATAGGATTTTAACATAGATTGGATAACACTAAAAATCGGATAACACCAAGACTTGTGGAACCAAGTCTTAGTGTTATTCAAGGTATTACTGTATTTAGAACATGGAGGGCTAGCCTTACTGCAGGGGATAACAGTTTTGCTGTGGGGATATCAGTGAATCAATTTTATGATTGTTTGTTCAGTTTACAAAGCAGAACTGTGGCTATAGTCAGACATTTCACATATTCACCTCTTGTACTTCAAAAAATGCCTATTTGCCAGCAAATTCAAGCCTTGTCTCAGACACATTGTGAAATTCCATTTGATCAAAATAATATCCCAAGAGCTAGTCAAAGGTAATGGTAGAGATTATAAAATGAAAAGGCCACATTCAAACATCCTTTTGGTCATAGAGTGTTTCTGGATATGTTTCCTTTTCCGTTCTTTTTACTGCTTACAACATGATGAGTTAATATATGAATCTGCTACAAAAGTTCATGAGAATGCATTGAACATGCTTTCAACCCTCAGTACATAAGCTGTTGTTGTTCAGTCGCACAGTTGAGTCTGTCCCTTTGTGGCCCATGAACCACTGCAAGCCAGGCTCCTCTGTCATCTCATTATCTAAGTACCGGTGTAATAATTCACTCAGATCAAACCTATGCATACGTGGACAGATACATAAACTCTAGACACAGAAAACTATTATTAGATAACCACCAGTACTAACACCTGTTTCTCAACCACAATTGATTCCACATCATCCTACCACTCCCCAAGACTTGCTTATTATGTCTAGCATCTGGACACATTTACGATGGACTAAGGGACTGTGGTGGCTTAGTGATTAAGACACTGAACTTGAAGACTGGAAGGTCAGCAGGTCAGCAGTTCAAGACCCGAGTACTGCACAACAGAGTGAGCTCCTGTCTCTGTCCCAGCTCCTGCGAACCTAGCAGTTTGAAAACAAGAAATTGCAAGTAGATAAATAGGTGGGAAGGTAAACAGTGTTCCATGCATTCTGGTGTCTCCTGACACATGTCCACGGAAACGTCTCCAGATGCAGACAGTGCAGGTTCTTTGGCTGTAAACAGAGATGAGCACTGAGTCCTAGAGTCAGATACGACTGGCTTTCAAGCAAAGGTGACCTTTACCTAACACACTGAAGGTAATAAGTCTTATTTCTGAGCAAACATAACTGTCCTGTACACTGGCATGGCCCAGAGGAAAATGAGTGGCTAAGACCCTACCTATAGTAAAGAGTGGCACATGCATAAATAATAATTTCAACCCATTAAAATTAAAGATGGGAGAAATTGGACCTACCACAAATTCTAGTTCACTAACATGCTCTAGCATTTCATCTTAATTCTTGTGCAGTAACCCAGTACCTGGGATGTAACACTACAACTTACACAAGGTGGATATTCCTCCATATGACACATACTATATAGAAAACCACACATTTTTGTCTCAAAAAAGTTGCCTAGTTTTCTATGTATTATATTTGATTTTTAAAATAATGTATTACAAAGCATATGCATTTGCTCCTCTGAGCCTTCACCCCGATATATAATGGAATATCTCAGAAGTATGCAGATTTTAAATGAAACTAGTATACATTGCATATACAAAAACTCAGCCCGGATTCCCCAGTGTTTCATTTTTTTTTACTCAAATGTAGCTGAATAGAGTGGGATGGGGAAAAGGAAGTACTGTACTGTAATTTTCTGTTTTCTTGATCAAAATCACCTTTCCAATTGCTGTTTGCAATTGGGGATGAGGAGGAGATGCACATATCAGAGAACTATCTTTGTAAATACAGAGGGTGCCAAAATATGCAAACATTTTAAGAAAGTAAAAAAACTGTATTAAAATTGTAATCCTTGATATATACTGATAACAAGTCAAGTTTGACTTCTGTAATTACAAGAGGTGCTCAAAGTGGTTATCATCAGTATCCAGACACTTCTGATTACACCGAATTACTGCTTGAACAACGTTGATCAAAATGTCCGCTTGTATTACTGTGCATGCAATTTCAGTTCCTTCCTTTAGTACTACCGGTATAGCCAGTTTTTTTTTTACAGCAAACCACATTCTGTAAGGTCCACCATAGGTCAAGGGGTGTTAAGTCAAGATAATATGGGGAAAACTCAATCCCGCCTCTTATCATTGTCCTGGCAAATTCTCATCACGGTAAGCTCTTATGTCTTGTTGGAAGTAAAATTGATCATTCCCTAAAAGTGTATGAATTGCAGATAAAATGGATGTGTGCAACATGTCTAGGTACACTTGACCAGTGATCATACGTTCAAAAAAGAATGGTCCAATTAATCTCCTTAATGACAGTCCATACCAGACATTGAGGTCCAGTAAACTGGCTTCTATTTCCACATGAACATGTGAACTTCCTGGAGCCCAACATACACAATTATGTCAGTTCACCATTCCATTCAATTAAAAATATGCTTCATAGGATCAAACTATTCCCCCCACAAATTCCTCATCCTCTTGCACCATGTTTTGAAACCACCCACAATACTGCAGTCTTCAGTCAGGATCATCTTCATTCAATGCATGAAATAATCTTGGGATGAAAACTTACCATTTTGCTGTTTAAAGAATGCATCGTATGCTTGTTCTGCTAATTCCTGTCTCATGTGCACATTGTTTGATAGACTTCTGTGGCAAGCATGTAAACTGTTTCAACACCATAGCAGGAAAAGCAGGACTTGTTGCTGTGTGAAGCCTCTCGCTTCTTCCTTTGTGCACATCACACACAGTACCATGTGTCTCAAACTTATCATGAATGCATGTTGGAGGTTCTGTTGCATACTCACACCTCCATTGTCATTGTACTACCACAACTTTCTCAAATTTCAAATACCACTTCAAAATGGTCTTGCGCTCTTTGAAAGACAACTGTGCTGCTGCCATTTTTTACTGTTCTGCCTGTGACATGGTGACGCTAGCATTAATTCTTTTGAGCAGACATCATATTGCACATTGAGCAGACATCTTACCGTAATTCAACTTCAGTAAGACATAGATAGCATCTTAGTGTTTGTGTGCGTGCGCACGCGTGCTCATTTTGCTGTTTGACCCAATCTGATGGTTTCCAGTGGAATTTCCTCCACTAAGGGGACAAGAATGGTATGAGAAAGCTAAAGCAGACTTTGATGGTTAATGGGTTTTGTGTTGACTTATAGTGCAGATGACAGTATTCATTGATTCATTCGATTTCTATACTACCCACTTAGTTTTAAAGCTATCACGATAAGTTTAAACAATTAAAAGGATATAAGCAATAGGAACAAACTAAATAAATAACTACAGGCAGGTGTTAATACAGTAAATTAAGCAAGAAAATGTTTGAATATACAGCTTCAAAAGCCATGTAAGCTAATTTTCATCTGAAATAAGCGAGGTGCTGACAGAATGTCCTGGTGTTAGTGTACTGTCAAAGAGAAGAGATGGCAGTAGCCGCTTGAAGCCAGGAAATGTTTGCCATGTGTATTGCAAACCATTCCCAAAATGCAAAAGGGATTGGGTGTAAATCTGAAAACTGTTTCCTCAACATTCTCCTCTCCTTTGTTTGTGACTATAACAAAAGCTACAACTCTGAAAACTCAGTGCCCATTCAATCCACAATTGAGCATTTTTATGTCCAACTAACTGAAGTGGAAGTTAATTAAGTACATGCTCAGAAAAATACTGAGATACTTACCTGGGTTTGGCTTACACATAAACCCTACACAGATCTGATGTTTTCAGTCCCCATCACTTGTTTTTTGTGTATACAGGTAATTTGGCTGTGTACATGATTAGATTCGGTGACAGATGGTTGTTGGCAAGCGCTAGACCAAGGTGGCTGAATGCTAGCAGCCTAATACAATTGCTCCTGTCATTGTGTGAGTATTTTTCAACCTCAGACATGCTATCTAAGGGTAGGACTTTGGCCAGAGGCAAGAAAAGACACAGAAAAAGTCCTTGATTTGTCCCTTGAAGACACAGATGTGGCAAGAAAAAGAAAGAAAAAGCAGCTTGGAATTAAGGCTTTCCTCCCAACAGCAGAACAGTCATCTCCATCTAGAGGAATGGGTAATAGACTTTTTGCTCCCATCTCAGTTTATAGGTTAAGAAGTTAGGATTTGGATCAGGCTAGATAAAAGCCCATGTGAAAGATCTAAATCTTGTTTTCACTGCTTATCATTCCAGTCTTACACCTACGTTCACTGTTTGGTTACAGCTCAAACAAATGAGGAAAAGGAGGGGAATTATTTTATTTTTAAAGGTTTCAGGTTCCCCCCCCCCCAAAAAAAAAAAAAAAAGGCTTGAAAAAAGATCTTCCACAAAGTGCCAGAAGTGAAGAAGGGTCCTAAAGTGTTGCAGGAAGACAACTGTGTAGGGCAGGGGTTGCCAACCTTTATAAGTTGGGAGTTGGGTCATGCTCCCTCAATCAGTTGAGGGGGCCGGACTGGTGGTCCTGCCGTTTATGGCTGCCATAAATGAGTCTGTGGCTGGTTCCACCAGCGGCAGTGGCTGGAGTGAGGGTAGGGGCTGGATTATTTGGCACCACGGGCTGGATCCAGCCTGTGGGCCATAGGTTACTTACCCCTGATGTAGGAGAACAACCTGCATAACCGGGCAATAGCAAGACCAGCAATGAGGACAGAGGTTCTTGTGCTTCAAAAGGTGGCAGCACATTTGAGAAGGTTCAGACGGTATCAAAGCAGGCATCTGATTTCCAGTTGAAATCAATAGATAAGCTGGAAATGGGACAACAGACAGTGCAACGGTATTTCTGTAACACAGCTGTTCGTTCACAACTCAAGGATAATGCGTATGTGTGCAGACAGGTATACACAGCTATACACAAAGGCCTTCACTTGAGGGAAGAATCCTGTGCTATCAGGGTTGTCATTTTCAACCCTGTGTTGTGTGTAGATGTTCATATTTATAATATGCATGGACAGGGGAGGGGAGAGTTTACATGATTTGGGAGACATGGGTTGGAGCAGATTGGCATGACCCTGTTCCTGGCATGTCCATTTTAACTGTACACTGAATGCCTGGAAAAAAAGCCCTATCATCTTTATGGAAAGGCATAGAGAGTACAAATACACTCAAGTCTTAACTCGACTGACAGGACTGTTATTTGCTAGGCTGAAGTCTCAAGATACTTCTGGTTGGTAGGACCCCAAGCTGTAATTTAGCAACAGAATACATGCATACAGAAAGCCACTGACTCAGTCACTGATACAGCAGAGATAGCTTCAAAGTCTGAAACTTGGTAAGACATTGATCGAGATGGAGTGATAGTGTGATATAAAGTGGCTCTACAATGCATAGTTGTTGGACTAGTTTCTCCAAATGTTTTGTTTTATTCGTTTTTACTCAAGACTGAAACAAAGGTTTTGCAGGTAGCAACGAAATGCCAATGCATATCATTCACATCCAGCAGCCTAGCTAATATTTAACATTACCTTGAAGGATATCAGTTTCCAATCTGCTCTAACTCCTTTAAGTTATTTTCCTTCACACATTTCCCTATGAAGTTAAGATCTGCTTCAGAAACCATTCATTCCACAAGTCCTAATATCTTCCGGAAGCAACACAATGACCCCAACTCAGGATCTGCAGGAAGAGTATGTCTGCAGTTGTATGTGAAGGTTTGCTAGACAACCGGTGATGACACTCACATGCCAAAGGAAGAAGCCCTTGGTATATTCAATTTTTCTCACATATACATACATTGATTTAAAACTTGTTTCTTGCAGGGTATGAGTCTTGGGTGGAATTTAATTAATTGTTTTATATTCCCCTCTCTATTATGGTGAGTATTTTGCCAATTACATATAGGATCAGTTGAGCTAGGAAACATAACAGACAACCATGAAGACTGGCCAAATTCCCTAGTTTAGATTTTAAAAGGAAATCCTCCATTTTAAAAATGCATACAACAGCACCACCTAGCATTAGACGGTTCTTTTGAAAGTCATCGCATACATAACTTTCTTGTAATTAAAATTCTTACATTATGATGTTTTACATTTGTACCTCGTTTAAAGAACATAATGCATTCCACAGGATTGCTCTTTAAGCGAGTTTGCTCTTTAAGCGAAACACCATTCTAAGTGACCAATTGTGACTTCTGGCAGGAGGGGATGATTGTGAACCCCGATTTATTTGTTAAGTGAGTTTTTGGTTGGTTTTGTTAAGCGAAGTGAACATTCAGAGAAAATTCTGCTCTTTAAGCAAGTTACTCTTTAAGCAAGGTGCTCATTATGCGAGGTTTGACTGTACAGTAATACCTCGGATAGCGCTAAGACTTGGTTCCACAAGTCTTGGTGTTATCTGATTTTTAGTGTTATCCGATGCATGTTAAAATCCTATGGGATGTATCGGATAACATTATAACCGCACAGGCTTTAGCGGTTGTTATCCGATACATCCCATAAGACCTTAACGTTATTCGATCCAATTCTCCTCCCCAGATTACTTAACGTTATGCGATTTTAGCGTTATCCAAGGTATTACTGTATATGAAAATAGATATCTAGATTAAGCTTTTAACTTGACAATGTCCATTCCAATTTATCAGTGCTTTCCTCTATGCTAGGAGGCAGGGTAAATAGCTGTATTGATAGACAAGACTCTGTCCTTATCTTAAGATCAAGGGTACCCAAAGTATGGCCTGGAGGCCAAATCTGGCCCCCAATGCCAATTTATCCGGCCCACAAAGCCCTCATTGCTCCCAGAAATGGAAGTAAAATGAGCCCATACACTTCCACTTCTGGGAGCAATGAGGGCTTTGCAGGCCGGATTAATTGGCATTGGGATCTGGCCCCCAGGCTATAGTGACTGGCCCCTTGAACCACATGACCGGTCCATGGCCTGAAAGGTTTGGGCACCCCTGCTTTAGATGGAGGCTATGGTTTTCCTCAGTTCAAGCCTGCAGTCCTTACATGAAAGATAACCCTGTCCAACTTAATGGAATGTACTTGTATATTGTTCAGTATGCTATACTGTATACAGTGATTCCTTGCTTAACGAGCAAAATGTGTTCCAAGCAGTTGCTCATTCAACAAAACACATTTCCCATAGGGGGGCATTTGGCAACAAGGCAGGGCGTTAGGTAACGAGGTGGGGGATCCCCCCGTCTTGTTCCCAAACACCCCATGGACATGCGCTGTGCATCGGCGGGGCGTTAGGTAACGAGGTGGGGCTCCCTCATCTTGTTGTCAAACGCCCCATGGATGCGTGCTGTGCATCGGCGGGGCCTTTGGCAAAAAGGTGGGGATCCCCCCCATCTCGTTCCCAAATGCCCAATGGATGCGCGCTGCACGTGTGGAGCATTTGCAAATGAGGCAGGAGATCCCTGGCCTCGCTGTCAAACGCCCTGCTGATGCAAAGCTTCTCATTAAGCGAATTTTTGCTCATTCAACGAGGCACATCTTTTGGGGAAAGGTCTGCTCATTAAGCGAGTTACTCGCTTTAATGAGATGCTCGTTATGCGAGGTATTACTGTATACTAATTGAAGTGTGCAATTTCCCCATCCATTCAACAGAACTTGGCATCCAATTTCATCCACTCTATGTAATCCACTTGAGTATAAAATACAACTTCTCTCACTCACAGCTCAAGTACTCATAGTACATTACTATAAACACAGCTTGTCTTGTCTGCTTTCGGGCATACATTGGAGTTGGACCTGCATAATACAGGGTGGTTGATAAAACAGGTGATCCAGATAGAGCAAGGAAATAATCCTGTCTGATACGCTGGATTGCTGCTGCCAATCAGAAACTCAGGAACGTCTCTCTTTCCTGTGTAAGTTTACAACTGAGTTCTTACATATTTATTTCTCTTCAAAATAAATAATTACACGTTAACTTCCTAGAAACTACCCTTTAAATGCAAAAGTAGATATTCCTGGGGCAACGCTATTGACAGAACTAATCAAAAGTGAAATAGATTTCAGGAGTGTCAGCCGATGTTGTGGTAAGACAATGCACTGAATAGACTGCATTCTAAAGACAAACATGCTTCCCTAATATGATTACTTGGAAGACTCTGTAGGAGATGAACTTTATAGATGGGAATAAAAGGAGATAGGATGGTATTTATGTGGTGTCATTCTACTGCATGTTTGTGTGGAGCTCGAGCCTTTAACAAACCAGTGCTGTCCCCTTTCAGTAGCTTTGGATTTTCCAGTTCTCCTACATCCCACCTGAGATCTATAGGTTCATTTGATCACCCACTATGCGGCCAAGTAGGAATTTTGTTCTTCAAGGCTTTGAGTAATTTTTCTCTTCTTCTCTGAACACATGTCTGCTTCAGTAATTCATAGGGCAGGTTCTAAATTCATATTCTGCATTACTGCACTCTTATCTTGCCATTGGATTTTTTTTTCCATATCAGTGTTAATTTATGTGTATACATGGGGAGCTCAACCACGCACACTGCACACATCAGCTTTGGCACTGAGTGTCTCTGCAGCAGAGTATGCTGCTCCAGTATGAAGCTCATCTGCACATGCAAAGCAAGTTGACAATGCTGTTAATGGAACCGTGCATATAGTGACAGGATACCTCAAACCTACACCAGTTGAGAAGCTATATCCCCTTGTTGATATCGCTCCACCTAAGACAAGCAGAGAAGCTGACAGAGAGAAGCAAGAGAGTGACCCTCAACATTCTCTGAATGAATATATGCCTCAGACCCAGCAGCTCAAATCTAAGAAGAGTTTTATGGCAAGAACAAACATTTCTGAGGACACTCAAAAGCAAATTAGAAGATGGAGGAAACTCACTGGACAAGGAATAACATTAAAGGAGGATATAACTGAAGAACTTGACTTTCCCTATGTCACTTGTAGGACCCTGAATAGGCTGACAGTTGCCGGCCCCAAGTGTAAGACTAGCATGCTCAAGTGGGGGCTGCTGGTGGACAACAACATACTGTGTGAATGTGGAGAGATACAGAAACTGGGTCATTTCCTGGTCTGCCAATTACTTCTGGAAACATGTACTGATGAGGATTTAAGTTTGGCCATTGACAAAGGCAGTTTCAAGTTTGACCTGGACAAAAAAGAAGAATCTTCATCTGTGTGTGAAAATATATGCACTGAATAGTTTATTTCATTTTAAACAATCACCCCCACTAGGTGAGAGCCTTGTTGGGGCGTGGGGGCTTGAGCAGTCTAACTAGGCAGTGTTGCCTAGCTCTTGTCAATCATGGTAGTCTGGGACTAAAATTCACCAAAGCATCCTCCACTGGATCCCTTGGGCAAGGTGAAAGCAGAGGACACACAACATGGTCTACCTAGCCAGCGGGGGACGTAATATCCAAATGGCTAAAAACCGCATGCAAATGAATTTCTCAAGTCCATTTAAATGTGCGGAATGTTGTCACCAAGATGTCAGCTGGTGCACAGACTCCTTGCTGAATAGTGACTCCAAGGTATCCAAGTATCAGACTTCTATCAAGTACTTAACAGAGGATTTAAAATGACATACTGTACCTTTGTTTGGGGATGGGATAGAGACCACTTCAATTCGCAAACAAATTTGATTACTTAGGGGTTTAGAAACTGTTAACCAATAGCAAATGACAGGTCATCCGGTGTATTTTTTCTCTCTACCAGAACAGCTGCAATTGAAACCCAAAGGCATATAAAGGACTTGCAAGACAGGATATATTGACTTCTATCTCTCTCAGACTCTGTTTCACTATGCACCATAGCAATAAAACAACTTTACTAAAACAATTAATTTTGCTATATACAAACTACTGCCAATGAATGGAATTTATCAATCAAAATATAAGGCTATTAATTCTCTACTGTAGAGTCACAAAAAGCTACATATCACAGTCAAAAACAAAACAAGTTTATTCTAAAGATACCTTATATCCAATTTATAACTTGTAAACATAGTGATTTGCAACATGGTCAGTAAAACATAGTAAGGGATTGCTACAATGATATACAGAAGGGCTCAATTACATGTTATCAAGAACCATGAAGAAGTTAAACTACAGAAAAATGTAAAAAAAAATCCTAACATTGAAGTGTAAATCAACAGATTTGAGTCTGGAATCTTTATCAAAATGCTCGTGTAGTGTTGAGAATGAAACTTTTCTCTTCCATGTTTCTACTTTCACTTTGCAAGTTTACAGAAACGATTTGTACAGTATTCTTTTAATGTTACTAGCCTGGAAGATTCTGCAATAATTATACTGTCACCTCTTAAGGCCAATCCTGTTAGTTTCCTTCCAGTTCAACATTACATTTTTCTTCCCCTCCCTTACAACATTTCTGCTTAGACAGATACTTTCCACAAGACAAGAGATAAATGTCTCATAATACATACAGAGTGCTATACATATGAGATATATATATCTACTTTGTTGAACAGGGGAATCTGTTTTGAAAAATCAATTTAGAAGAAAAGGAATAAAAAGAAATTAGGTAATATTGGGAAAGAGAAGAAAATACTGCCAGCAATAGTTTTGTAAAAAATAGTTGTAGTTCAGGGATGCCCAAACTACATTCCATCCAGCCTGTGCCACACTCCTGGAAGCGGAAGTAAAATGTGCATGCGCAAAATGCTGCCGTAAATGACCTGTGGCTGTCATAAATGTGCTTACAACAGCCACGGGTGCATTTACAGAGGCATTATGCACATGCGTAATTTTACTTCTGCTTCCGGTGGGAGGAACTACATGACTGGCCCGCTCAACCATGTGACCGGCCCGCTCAACCATGTGACCGGCCCGCTCAACCACATGATTGGCCTTTGGCCTGAAAAGTTTGGGCATCCCTGGTTTAACCAATCCAATGCCTGGTAGGCTTTTTGAAGATCCCTTTCCTTCAACAAGGAAGATGTTTAAGCATTGAGGTTCACCATCTATTAAGACAAAAAAGATCACAATGCATATTTCTCTAACTTTATTATTGAGAATGAATATGGTCAAAATTTAAACAACCTGAAGCTACTTCATTAACAAAACATATACATCTGTAATTTATTTTAAGTAGTTTAATCCAAGAGGAACCTCTGTTCATTAATAGATTGACTCAGTGTTTTATTGCAGCAGGAGAATACTTCTTCCAACTTGTTTTCCCCCCTAAAGCAATATGTCTAAACCAAACACTATTTTAAAGGCATATTAAATATAATCACAACACTATTTAAAAGTTCACCAAAGATTTCTGTCTGCTCTGGTGACCTAATATTTGAAGCTTCAAAATGAAGCATTAGAACATACATTTCAGTAAAAAATAAGATCGGCTCACACTGTTTCTTTCAAAGCAGAATACAGTTTCATCTTCTGTTCGTTCCACTGAATTCCTACAGTTCAATTCATTCTCATTCTTTCTTCATTGGTGATCTTGGCAGATTGATTCACATTAAGTGCAACTCTGGAAGAAAACAACTAAGTTAAAACTCTGCTATCATTCTTCTAACAACAAAAGTATCTTTATTTTGTTCTCTGCTGCTTCCTAATTAAGTGTCGAAATTGAGCTTCAAGCAACCTTTGTTATATGTGGAACTCTTGGTATTTTTGAGTCTTAAAACCCAGCACCTAATTTGGAACAACCCAGCCTTAAGTAAATTATGACATGAAGGCAGCAGTTATTTTTTGATGAATACAGTAATACCTCGGATAACGCTAAGACTTGGTTCCACAAGTCTTGGTGTTGTCCGATTTTTAGTGTTATCCGATCCATGTTAAAATCCTATGGGATGGCTCAGATAACGTTAAAGCTCCATAGAGATACATTGTAACTGCACAGGCTTTAGTGGTTGTTATCCAATCCATCCCATAGGACCTTAACGTTATTCGATCCAATTCTCCTCCCCAGATTACTTAACGTTATGCGATTTTAGCGTTATCCGAGGTATTACTGTTACTATTTCTTTGTCCCAAAAACATGTCTGATGGGGAGAGATTAACAAGTAGGATTTTTTGTTAATTTTTTGACATACCCATCAGGAGAGAATGCATAACTCGGAACTTTCCACTGTATTTTCAATCAGCTGTATTTTTTTCACCTAAAGAAATACGGTCCCACAATTGTAGCAACTGTTCACCAACCTGAGGTTCTAGTTCCTATATGAAAAAGAGAAACAATAGCAAAAAGCTCTGAAATTGTTGAATTTGCAGTCCTAGTTATGAAGAACAGACAACTATCTAAAACAACAACCACCATTATCAGAGTTGAACCAACTAGCCTTGAGTAAAAATTGCCCTTGTTATAAATTCTCTTAACACTAAAAAAAAGTTCCTTCCCTTGTGATTTCCAACACAGACATAAACAAAACAATGCTGGTTTCCACACTACTGACAGATAAGGAAAAAAGAACAAAAATAAATCTGACCATGATAATTTCTTTGTACTCTAAAAAATGGCTTACCTGACCATCTCGGCTTATTTGTACTTTCTTGTTGTCATTCCAAGGGTTTAACAAATGATGAGCAAACTGAAAGGGAAGACTTTCCTTACGGAGCCATTCCACTTTAAACACACCTCCTAAACCAGTAGAGCCCCAGTCTTGGCTTTTCTCACGTCCGATCTCTGAAGACATTCGAGCAAAACCCTGTGATAAATTGTGGTATGATAGAGCAACTATATAAGAGAAAGTTACTTTTAAAAACCTATACAAAACCTCAGAGTTCCTTATTTAAAGTGGGCTTTGCTGATTTATCACAGTGTTAGTAACTTATGATGCTGGAGTTTTTAAGGGCAGTAAATAGAAACAATGTATGTCATGCAAAACTATTTAAGTCTCTGGAAGACTAAATGGGAGAGATCCCAAAGTGTCTCTATTATAAGTATTGTTCCCAGAGCCTGATCAACTTTTATCCATTAGAAAAATAAGGTATTTTCAAATGCTTGTACAATTATTATTTTTTAGCAAACTCCAAAAATGTATTTGTACAGGTTTTTCATGCTTTTTGTTAAGGATACATCTTTGTATCTGGTACAATGGGCAGACAGAACATCTCTCAATAGTTTGCCCTTAAGACTGAGAAGACTCCTTTGACCAACCAGTCATTGCTAACTGGCTTGAAGGCTTGGCTAAACAGGTGCCAGAGGCACACAATTGTGACAAAGCAGAATAATTTTATCTTTTCTCATAAGAATCCAGCGATTTATTATATGGGCATCGTCAGCTTAATGTAAACTTAAATTGACTTCTAATTGATATGAACAAATAAAGAACTATAGTTGACTTAATAGTAAAGGTAAAGTAAAGTAAAATAGTAAAGTAAAGCTTTAAAAAGGATGTAAGCTGCTTTCTCTTTTCCCATTTAACATATACGGTAAGAATAAAGCCTGGCTGGGACTACATACTTCATGCCATGATAAAGCCTGAAGAAGTAACCATGAGTTATGAAAGCTTGCAAAGTTTGGAATTTTTAAAGTGACCTAGAAAAGGTTTCATCTCCCTCCTGCATTTGTTTGATTTTAATAGTAAAGTGAGTCCTTTGTTAGTACACATCTGATCCTCATTGGATTATATCTTAAGGTTCTTACTACTACTGGAATTCAGGAGTCAGATTGAGATCATAGAGGATAAATGGTAATGGTAGTCCCACCCAGTGGAGAATCACTTGAAGAAATACTTTGGTTGGCACCATAAAGATTCTATTTCAAGGAATATTTGCCAGCTACATGCCCAGCTGTTGATGAGAAACGACTTTGTTTGCTCAAAGGGGCCACTGGCATAAATCATTCTTCCTCTGAAGTCACCCAGAAGGAAGTCAAAAGATGAGCCATTAGAAGCACAGCAACATTCTTGTTCATGTAACTGTAAGCAATTAAATTTCAACCAAATCTGGTCTTTCTTTCATCCTTTATACCTGGTTCTAGCAGTAAGTGTTATTTATTCAGAGAACACTCTCTCCTAAAGAAAGGATTGTTTCTCAAAAAGAAAAACAATTGGAAATGAAACCATAACATCATTTTTAAAGCTCTAATTCTCTTCTTTATTTTCAAAGATCAAATGTCACTGGAGGAAAGGCAAGAAACAAACTTAACCAACAATTAATATCCCAGGAGGAGTTATAGTCTTATAAAGCATGATCTAATGCAGCAGTTCCCAACCTTTTGGACAAAGATGTTCTTGGACTAAAATTCCCAGAAGCCTTCCCTTTTGGCTGAGCTGGCCAAGATTTCTGGGAGCTGTAGTACAAAAGCAACTGGCACTCCAAGATTGGGAACCACTGCTCTAATGTAATATTGATGGTCTAACTTCAAAATATTACATTCTTACCTGGAAATGACCTGACCCTTGAACAGAAAATACCAAGTAAACAATACTGCTCTCCCAAAAGGCTCGATTCAATTTCCGCTCATTACTTGGGGTTGTAGACCAAATTCCTTTCTGTTGTGAAATCTCAAGGTTCCTCAAATTGCTGCTTTTCATAATAAAGTACCGAACAGGCATATTTGGCCGTGGGGAAGGAGACTTAGAGCCCTGGCAAAAACAAAACAAAACAGAGAAAACATACACCCTGCTCCTTTTGTTATGCTTGCAGAAATGGAACACATTCTTATTAGTAAACGTAAAGGTCTCTCTTGCTCAAAAGCCAGTCGTATCCAAATCTAGGGTTCAATGCTCATCTGTTTATAGCCAAACCAGCACTGAACGCATCTGCAAACATTTCTGTGGACATGTGACAGGCATGACTAAACACCGTAGAGCACGGAACACTGTTTACCTTCCCACTGAAGTGGTACTTATGCATCTACTTGCAATTTCTTGCTTTCGAACTGCTAGGCTGCCAGGAGCTGGGACAGAGACAGGACCTCATTCCATCGTGCAGCACTCGGGTCTCGAACTGCTGACCTTTCAGTCATCAAGTTCAGCATCTTAACCACTAAGCCACAGCAGTTCCTTACATTATTATTAGTCCCTTGTAAAATTACAAGAACTGTTACGTAAGGCCACACCATTCTTGTTGAACAGAGTAACAGCTGCCATCTTTGTTGACAAAAGAAAGCAAATTTGAATAATGAACGTTGAAGATTAAGAAAGGAAGTGAAAATAGCACTCAGTCTTGCTTCTGGAGTGGTGCGGCTTAGGAATTCCAGCACAACTGCAGCAAAGACCCAACCAAGTAATCCTCTCTCTTCTGTTATCTCCTGTCACTAAGCCATTAAAAGCAGTCTGTATAACATTTCATCAAAGCAGAAATCATCTTATCGGTTCTAAGTACAGGTCATATTTCTGCCAGTTATAATTATTATAATTATAATCAGGTAAAAATTGATGAAGAAGTTGTCATTAGAACTAAGCAGTTAGAGGGGTTTTTTTACTTTAGAGTAAACAAGCAATCATTGTATCTGACAAAAATAGCACAGAGCAAGATTATAAACAGGTAATTAGTCAGTCAAAAGCTCCCTTTTGCTACACATTTTCAAAGAATTTGCTTTAACCTAAGAACTAATTGACTTTTTAAAATTGTTCTGCATGACTAGACATTTGTTTTACATATACTGTATACAAAAATTTGAGTAGAAAGACAAGCCTTGTACTAACGCAGTCCAACTGAAAATGCCCAATAAAAATAAGGCTGATTAAATGTGAAGAATAAATTAAAACTATCAGCTTTTCACATAACATTGCCAGTTCCTGAATTTCAGGTTCTGCATCCAATTGTGTGCTGGACACACTACACAAAATGTTTCACAATTACAGTCAAACCTTGCATAAAGAGTGCCTTGCTTAAAGAGTAACTCGCTTAAAGAGCAGAATTTTCTCTGAATGTTCACTTCGCTTAACAAGTAAAACCAACCAAAAACTCGCTTAACAAATAAATTGGGGTTCACAATCCCCACACACACACACACAATTGGTCATTTACAATGGTGTTTCGCTTAAAGAGCAATCCTGTGGAACGCATTATGCTCTTTAAGCGAGGTACAATTGTATATATTATTTCTATACATTTCTAGAATGACAGATGGATGTTGGACAGCACCAGTCTTCGAGTGGTATCCCAGAGGAGTTTTTTAAAAGACCCAATTTGGCAGGTCCGCCAAAAGATGGGAAGTCTCAATCGTGAAAAGTTTTTGGTTGAACCTGGAGAAGAAGAGTGCAGCAGTGAAAGGAATGGAAAGCGAGTTGCAACTAGCAGAAATTCATCCCTTAATAGTCTGGTCAATAAAAGAATCGAGGAAATATTATTTCAGAAAAATTAGTCATTTCCCCATAATATTTAAGACAAAAAACAAGCCATTACTGTACCTTTCCAGGTGATGGAGGAGAAGGACTGGCACATGGGCTGGGGAAACTGTTACTATCTGTAGATTTCACAGACACCTGGTCTGATCGGTCTTCTGTGCTTCTTTTTGAATGCAGGACACTTCTCTCTTTGTACTTGAGTGTTTGGTGAAATGCTGGAGATGCAGACTTCATTAGAACTCTGGAAGTTGAAAGCACAATACTGTATTTACAAAATAATTATATCAGGCAACAAATAGTAATTATAGCTTTTTAAACTATAATCTTATTCATTGGGTGTTCATCTTCTTTGTGGATCCCAGTCATGACATCCTTTCAATCCAAAGTAATCTGACAAGAAATTATTATTATGACACATGCTAACTTTCCAGCATGGAGTGGGGAGTTTAAACACTTACCGGTATGCTTAAGTGGAAACTACTTTCTATATATCCTTCTGATCTACAAAGTGGAAACTACTTTCTATATACAGTAAAACTTCAGATAACGCTAAAACTTGGTTCCACAAGTCTTGGTGTTATCCGATGCATGTTAAAATCCTATGGGATGCATCGGATAATGTTAAAGCTCCATAGAGATACAGTGTAACCGCACAGGCTTTAGCAGTTGTTATCCGATCCATCCCATAGGACCTTAACGTTATTCGATCCACCACCACCACCACCCCCCGATTGCTTAACGTTATGCGATTTTAGCATTATCTGATGCAAATGTTATCGGAGGTATTACTGTACTTGTAAGCCAATTTGGCTTAGAAGCCAAGTAAGCAGAGCTAGCGGGTTGCTAAACAATTTATTCAGAAGTAAGGCATGTACAACAACTATTTGTGATATAATGATGGGTTTTTATCATAATGAAAGTAAGTATGAGAAATAGTGTAATTGCTGCCAGTGTTCAACAAAACTGGGAAAAATAATTTAAATTTTCTACAGAAATACAAATTGTGATGATCACTGTCAATAAGATTTTATTTTGGTTATTAAGGAAAACTAAGCTGAATTTATAACTCTTTTTTCAAAATGTCCTTTCAATAAGCTTTAAAACTGAAACATTACCTTAATATTGTATTGTTCTGTTCTTTATTTATATCATAACTTAATGAAGCTTTGGCATTATTTCTGAAAGAGAAAAATAGCTAAATAATTTCAATTTATTTTGAAATATATTTTGCAAAGTTATTACAACTAAGTTCAAACTATACTTTACAGGGCATTCCTATAAGTCCTATTCATTTCGGGCTCTCCACCACCCCTGCTGCCTCTGGGGAGATCAGGGGACCTGATCCGTGCTGTTTCTGACATCTCCTAACCTACCCAGGTTCAACCTCCAGCTCAAGCGCTGATCGCACACTGTGATCGCCTGCCTCTTTGGAAAGGGCAGTGGAGATTCCACACATGGAATCCCCACTGCCCTGTCCAAAGAGGCAGGGTGATCGCCTTGTGGGCTTTTTTTTAACATTGTGCGATCAATGCATCGCACGACGTTAAAAACTGGATAACAATGAGACTTATGGAACCAAGTCTCATCGTTATTCGAGATACTAGTGTACAGGAATTAGTCTTCAAGGTGCCACAACATTTTTGTCTTCTTCCCTTTTTTTTTTTTTTGCTGCCCCCCCCCCTTCTGATTTAATAGCAATAGATCTGTATTTTGACAATTTTAAGTTGACTTTCAGCAAGACTTATGGAAAGAGAAATTGTATACATATGTGCATATATTTGTGTGCATGTACATGCAACTTCTCTTTCTGAATTGCATTTCTGGTCCATGATGGAGACACTATTCAGAAGAACGGAGAAAAACAGGAGACAATCAACTAGTACTATGTCTCACAATGCATTTCAGTAGAGTTTCAATACTTAAATAAAAGGTTAAAGCAACACTAGAATCTCAGCTCTCCTTTTGGTTACTAAGAAATCATTGCTGCAATATAGCTTTCCATGCACACATAATACCAACTTGTGATTACGACAGGAATACAGCAACACAGCCGACCAAGACATGGTAGCCTAACAGGCTTCACTCTTCTCCCATTATATATCTTACACACAAGATAGGAGTGAATTCCTCATTCAAGAAGTACATGGACTTAGACAAGGAGCTGTGGTGGCTCAGAAGTTAAGAAGCTCGCCTTGTCAACTGGAAGGCCAGCAAGTCAGCAGTTCAAGACCCAGGTACTGCATGACGGTTTGAGTGCCCATCTCTATCCCACACCCTGCCAACCTAGCAGATCAAAAGCAAGAAATTGCAATTAGATAAATAGGTACCACTTTGGTGGGAAAAGTTCTTGGGGACATGAAAGAAGCCTCATTCGCGTCCCCTAAGCGGAATTCCTCCAGCAAAAATCCTTTCAAACCAGAATAATTTCTGACATAAAATTATTATTATGGACTTAGTCAGGGCCAAAGTCACATGATGAGGGATAAGTAAGGAGAAAGCTCAGGGCCCTGCTGATTCAATAAAAGCCACAACTGTTAACTTTTTCACTTCTTTTTTGTCATCAACTTTACTGAGTTAGGACCTATGCAAGGAATGGACTTCTCCTTTGTCCACAAATATTTTGAGAACAGACTCAGGGCATGTGTTTGGCCAGGGGCATTCAAGATGCTAACCTCTCAGCATTAAATGCCTCATCTACAAATTCTCCTTCAGCTAAGCTTTTCCGGGTAGTGCTTGATCTCCACGAAGATGCCAAGGGAAGTTCTTCAGAAGACATGGGTCTGGGTCTCTGCCCAATTCCAGAAGGCTGCTGTAGACCTGCAGACTGTTCCTCTGTGCTCAACACGGCAATGATTGCTCGGATTGTGGCCTCATCCACTTGAGACCAGGGCTTTGAAGGCGCTCTCATCCGCCGTAGGAATAAGCTATGCCATTTCTGTCGCAGTTGTAGGAGAAGGCTGGCAGCCTGCAATGAACATATTTTGTTACTCTTCACACACGTGCCTGAAGGCCAAAAGGCACAAGACAAATAATTGCATACAAAAATTCTCCGGCTGCAATATTTTGATAACAGACTACATAAGAAAGTATCACTTCAGAGGTAAGAGACTTGGGGAAATTCTTTTTATATTTCTATGTTTTTCTTCTGAAATATCTGTACTACTTTGCTCCATTTATATGAAGCATTTCTCTTTTACTTACCATATTTGCTGGCGTATAAGATGACTTTTTACCTCTGAAAAACATGCCTCCAAGTGGGGGGCCGTCTTGTATGCCGGGTACACTTCAGTTGAATAAAATACAGTAATACCTCGGATAACGTTTACCTTGGATAACGTTTACCTCGGATAACATTTACCTCACATAACGTTAAGCAATCTGGGGAGGGGAATTGCATTGAATAATGTTAAGGTCTTATGGGATGGAACGAATAACAACTTTTAATATCAGATGATGAACAGGAGTTAGAAGGCTTTTAAAGGGAAACTGTCACACCATCAAACTTGCTAGGGACTTGCCTGGCACTTGCTCTCTCCCTCTATTTGTTATCTTCCTTCTATTATTGACAGTTCTAGTTTGGTTAACAGATTAGAAAACAAACAGCATGGCAGCTCCCATGGGTTTATTGTTCCATTCAGCTTTAGTGAATTGTCTTTGGTGAATAACGTTTAATAAACTTGCATTGTTTTATGTTTACTGTACATGTCTGATAACATATAGCCTTGTGACAGTTTTTCTGCATGTCATAAGCATTTGAATATAAATTAACATGTTGAAATCAAATCTGATGTTCTTTTACGTTTTATTTGGTGTGTGGAAGGTGTGTGGAAGAGGGGGTAGTCTTATACAGCGAGTATATAACAAACTCTATATTCTGAGTGGAAATGTTGGGGGGTTGTCTTATATGCCCAGTCGTCTTGTACGCCGGCAAATACGGTACATGTATACAACTTATTTTCTGAAGCTGGAGCACATATTTCCATAGGGGCAAAGAATGTTGAAGGAAACAGAAGCAAATTGAACTTGTACTTTGTATATGTTCAGAATAAGGAAGGGGATCAATCAACTATATCAAGGTGATCTGAATCATCAGCTTTTTGTAACAGCTAAAATGTACTGTTGCTACTTTTGGCTTCAGCATATACATTGGTTCTGAGATGCTACCGTATTTCTATTCACATGTATACAGCAGGCTCCCCACTCATATCCACAGGGAAATAAGTGCCCAGATATTCTGCAGATGTCTCAAACTATGGAAAGAAGGAAACCCTGCATTACACATACGGGGAGCATACAAGTGGGTGGGCGTGGGGCCATGAGGTGGCAATTGCCTCCATCCATCTGATATAAGCCAGAGTAAACAATTTCTTGCTAAGCCTGCAAATATGTTTCAAGTATGCTCATGAAATGGCTCCCTTGGAAACACATTCAGTAGAACACCATTCCTTTTCAGCAGGAATGCACTACCTATTACGTTGTTGTTGTTGTTGTTGTTGTTGTTGTTGTTGTTGTTGTTGTTGTTGTTGTTGTTGTTGTTGTTGTTGTTGTTGTTGTTGTTGTTGTTGTTGTTGTTGTTGTTCAGTCTATTATATATTTCTGAGATTTTTTTACTGAATATTTTTGGGCCTATGGATAACTAAAACCAGTTAGCAAAACTTCAGATACAGGGGGCTTACTGTATTGCCTCTGAAGTCAATGAAGAAATCCAATCCTCTTTTAAAGCTATGTAAACTACTAGGCATTGCCATATCTTATGGCAACAATTTCCATGTTGAAAATGCATTATTTAAATATGCAGCTTACAAATTTAATAATCTCAAATTCATTCTGAGGCCGGGAAAGAAACCTCCACTCACTTTTTTTCCATATTATAATTTTTGTCAATATCCTTTTTTAAATTTTAAGAAAAATCTGAAACTGTACTTTTCACACACACACCCCCTACAGAAACTGCTCTAATGCCTTGGTCAATTATTTTATAAAGCTTCTATTTTCTAGCTACCATGCATCAACTTTTTTTCTCTTCAGAACTGTATTCTCTCTGTGATGAGACCAACAGTCAATATGATGGAAGAGATTTCTCTCCTCACAACTTTATTTAGCCTATATTCATAATGCCTGATACCTGGTTCAATCTACATTGAGGTAGCAGGGAAGTCAAGAATGACATATTGCATTCAATACAGTACTTAAATCCTGAGGACAGAGTCCTAATTTTAAATATCTTTTCAGTGTCAATGTATTCTAAAAATACTCACAACTAATCATTTTTTTTCTTTTGGGAAGGGTTTATTAGCACTAATGAAGTACCCACCTCTGGATCTAGTTTGAAATTGAGCCATTCGTCCAGTTTCAGTGCAGCCAAATTCGCTGTTGTTTTGTCTTCCATTTCACTGTCACTGCTATCATTAGGACCACCATCCACTGTATGAGAAAACAAAGATCCTGTATATTATCCCCTTTATATATACTTAATGAAGTACTTAAAAGTAATAATGTGCATTTCAATTCTTATTTTATTAATAAATAAAAATAACTGCATGCTGTCAATTCGATTTTGACTTATGGCAACCCTCTCCAGAGTTTTTAAAGTACAGAATATGCAGAAGTGGTTTATTATTCCTTTCTTCTTTGTGGTCATTTTACTATCTGATATGGCTTAGCAGTTAAGACGCTGAGCTTAACGGCTGAAAAGTCAATAGATCAACAGTTCGAGACCCTAGTGCTGCGCGGCCAAGTGAGATCTCATTGTCTGCTCCAGCTCTTGCCAACCTAGCCGTTCGAAAGCAAGAAACTGCAAGTAGATAAATAGGTAACACTTCAAGAGGGAAGGTAAGAGTGTTCCATGCACTTTGGCATCTAGTCATCCCTGCCACATGACCATGGAAATGTCTGCAGACGCAGACAGCACTGGCTCTTTGGCTAGAAACGAAGATGAGCACAACCCTCTAAATTTGGGCATGAATGGCTTTTGAGCAAGGGAGAACTTTACCTCTACTATGACTTATGGAAAGTTATAGATGGCCAAGGCCTGCCAGAATTGCCCCTTGAGTGTACATGTCAAGTGGGACTATCAAAGTAAGGAGAAATGGAAAAAAGCTATTCCACAGACTGGCTGACATTCAGTAGTTCAAATACTCATCTGAAAAGGTTTGTTATATAAACTTCTTAAAGGAACACTGAAAGCTGTCTTGTATTGCTTATACTGTCAGTACATGGAGTGCATTACTGTTAGCTCTGACTGACAGCAGCTGTCCAAAGTTCCAGACAGAATTATTTCTAATCCCCACTTGGAGATCCTTGGCATTATCTCCAATCAAAGTACCAACAAGGATTGACTCTGCTTTAGTTCCAAAATCAGGTGAGGTCAAGCATGGTCAGGGATGTATGTCCACACACACTCATAGCATCTTAAAAATTATTATACTAATACTATACCTCTGAAGGATGAAGGTTCCTGTAAAGCATTACTTGGCAATCTAGCTGATCCACAGAAGAGGGCTGCAGTGACTGGTGTCACAGCTGAACAGCACCGAATATTAGCAATTCTGTGGGCTCTTGTCATTTCATCATATATAAGCCAGTCTGTAGGAAGTGCTTGGATAGCTGCTACTTGACCGTTAGCTGGAGGAATCTGTTGGTACAAACACAGATTTTCTTCTTTTTAGTGGAATAACTAGGACAATTTAAAGGATTGATTTCTAAGGTTGCATCAATAGCTATTTGCAGAAAAATAGATTGGGAGACTTTGCTGAAACTGAACAGCTGATTAATGGACTTCTGCAGAAATGACTCTGAGCTTTTTAAAAGGAAAAACAAGAGATGCTCAAACTTTTCAGGCCATGCGCCAGTCACATGGTTCAGCAGGCTGGTCACCCAGTAAAATGTGTTTTTAGCTGTATTTTAATTTTTGCTTTTTAATGTTTACTGTTTTTAAATTTTAATTTTTTATTATCTTTTGTGATGGGTGGGTTTATATAGTGGGATATAATTGGTATGTTTTATTTGTTGTCAGCCACGCTGAGTCATTCGTGAGGAGGGCGGCATAGAAGTATGATGATAAAATAAATAAAAATACAAAAAATAAAAATGTGCCTTGCAATCTGTTTTGTAACAGGATGAGATAAGATTTTAGGCTGCCATTTTCTCTGGTTAAACCAGGGGTGGCCAAACTATGGACCATGGGCTGGATCCGCCCCCTGACCATACTGGCACATTTTACTTCTGCGTCCGGGAGCAATGAGGGCAGCGTGGGCCAGATGAATTGGCATCAGGGGCCAGATCCAGCCCATGGTCCATAGTTCGGCCACCCCTGCTCTAGAAACTCAAATATTTCACACACAAAATGTGGTCACCTACCCTTAAGTATTTTTAAAAGCTTAATAAAATGTGTTATGTGTTTGTGTATGCATATATCACACACAGACACTAAGAGTGGTGGGGAGGACACTAGCAATTCATAAGAAGAGACATAAGCTTCTATATGTTTTACAAAAGGCTAATTCAACCGATGACCTAAAGTTAAAAGATAAAGGTTCATTCTAAAATTATTAAGTGGCAAATTTGTTTCTCCATTCCATGCACCCATGCATGCACATCCAGAACCACTCCCGGGAGTGGTTCCAGATGCCCCTGCACATATGCAAATGCATCCATGCCACTCCTGGAAGTGGATGGAGACGCCCCCGCACATGCACGCACCCTACTTCCGGGACCAGCACAGATGTTTTTGTGCACGTGCGGGGGCATCTGGAACTTCTTGGAGTGGCACGGGCACGTTTGCGTATGTGTACACGCCCATGCCACTCCTGGATGCGCAAGTGCAAAAATGCCCACTTCTGGGGGCATGGTCAGGCCCGCTCAGCTGTTCTGGGAGCACGGTCAGGCCCCCAGAGCAAAAAGTTTGGGCACCCCTGCTTTAGACTATCAAATCATCAGTGAGATCATGACTGAAGTTAATAATGCTATAAGCTTTGGGAAAGAAACTATTAACTGTCCACTCCCCAAAATAATAATGCTCAACTTAAATCTAAATGCAAATAAGTACCAAAAACAGTATCTCCACATTACAGAAGACTTTTCAATACAAAACAAGGGCTGCACCTGACTTGGATAAGTGGATTTGCTCATCCTGCCCCATCAGCTACACCAGGATTTCTCAACCTTTTAAAACCAGGGGCTGGGTCACTCTCCCTCAGACAGCTTCAGGGGCTGGATGGCAATTTTGCCCTTTCTCCACCACATGGCACTTCCTGGTGTGGTAGAGGCGGTGGGGGGCACATGAAATGATGTTGTGGGCCGCATCCAGCCCACGGGCCACAGGTTGAGAATTCCTGGGCTACACTTTAGGAATTGGTACAGAGACTGGCTTCTAGACCACACAACAGACAGAAGGGATGACTAATCTACAGACAAGATTACTGTAAAAAACCTACTGAATACAGATGTCCAAAATTAAAATCTGGAACTATGGCGCTAAAACATGTTTAGCAAAGTCATCTACTACAACATTTAAATATGAGTTATCTTCTTACATGATGACATTCTCATTAAAAATGATAACTGGTATTGGTCAAAGATTGTACTGAAATTGAATAACAAAACATTCAAAACACTTCTCACTGGACACATGTACCATATTCTCTTCCCACTTCACAAGTTTATCATTCTGCCATTAGCTTCACTGCATTAAACCTTCTTACCTTTTTATACTGGGGTTGGCTAAGAACAGAAGTAGGATGAAATCGGACTTTTTTCTCTTTTGGTCCAGTCAACACAACATTCTCTCTGTCAACATGAACTATATTTGGATACATTCCAGCTACTAAGGCACCTTTAACCACAGCCCAGTTCTCCGAGTTTGTATTAACATCTCTTATATCTCCACCACCTCTGGCTCTTACAAAACCTAAAACAAAGAAACGAATATACTATTATCTCTCTGAGAACAAAGATTAGTTTCAGGTACACAGTTGCACAATCCCTGGCCATGGGCCACAGTGACTGGGTCTGATGGTAATTCCAATTCAAAACAACTGAACAGTAGCTTACCTTTAGATTAGGAGTCACTCACAGTGTACCAATTTATATGATGAGTATTCAGTGTTCAATTTTGAAAACACCTGCCTTGGGTTGTAAGGATAAGGACTTTTCAATCTTAGTAATCCTAAGAGATGATAACCAAATACACTATATCCTAAAATAAATTATTTCCTGATGTAACAGATATTATTTACAAAGGATGAAATAAAGACCTGATCCCTGAACATGAAGAAAGTATTTTACTTGTTCAGGAACATGAGAATATGAAACCATAGCCCATTTTTGATTGATAATATTTAAGAATCTCAACAATATGGCAGATTATAAAGTTATTTCAAATATATGACCTTGAAATAATTCAAAGTATATTATTCCAAAACCTTATTTTGAACTGTTTTGCATTTTCAATGAAGCACCCAAGCACCATTAATAAGTGACCAAGGCTGCATTCTTATCTAAATTACATAAGGTTATTCTGTATTAGCACTGACGAGCAATCTGGAAGCCTATATTACTTAAAACAGTCTCAAACCTTGCATCTAATAGAGTACTGGGCCTCAACAATCAGAAATCTGATAATAAGAAGTATTGCTATCAAGGGACTAATGCATTTACATTCTGCTTAATCTGGAATCAATTTCAGTTTACGAAAATTGGCTATGAAACAAGACAGAAGGATAGTCTGAGATTCTGGATTTCCCTCCTACAATCTGTGTTTTTGACTATACTGCTCTAACATTGTGAGCTGTTTGAGTCCCACAAGAAAGGTGGCCTACGTGTGTACATACATAATGTTAAAAATTTAAAAGATTTCCATAGGTTTAAGTACAATCTGCCAGATTTGTTTCCCAGAAGGGTGCTGTTGACCTTGTATATCAGTATCTGCAGGCAGTAAAACAGGACATATATCTCTAATGTTATGTACTGATTTTATATGGGGTGCTCAAGTCTGCAGACTTGCCATATTCTGTATGATATTTAAACATGATGGGAAACAATATCAATATTATTAAAAGAAATTCATTTCTGGAGTATTTGTTAGGGACATTCCAAAAACAGGAGGAAAAGTAACCAAAACTTGAAGAAAGCTGGATAATGGGGAAGAACAGATTAATATTACATACCAGACTCAGTCATAGTTCTATCATCCTGTGCTATCATTACCTGATAATATTAATTGCTTGTGATTTGTTTTAAAAATGTTCCCATTACCTCCTGCCAAGATAAACAAGAATACTAGCTCCACTAATAATCTGTGCACACTACTGGCATGTTTTTATTTCTCTGTTACAACAACAGAAGAAACATTCCCTGTTGGCTATATGCCCCACAACATTTGCTATGTGGGTCACAATCAACACAGTAAATAAAGATCACCCCCATCTCCATGGGGGATATATTCCAAGATCCCTCACAGACACCTGAAACAGTAGAAAGCAGCAAACCCTATATTACAGTCCACCATACCCAAGTCATACAAGTGGAGGATGTTGCAGATCTTTTAGGTCTGTTCAGAAAATGATTCCACTAGAAACAATCTATTCCTTTTCAACATTTCGTTGTAGATTGTAACCTCTAGTGGCCAGCTTAAAAATAGATATGTATTTTAGGATATTTTTCACTGAATAATTTTGCTCTGTGGATAACTGAAACTATGAATATTGAATCCATGGATATGAGGCATGAGCTGTACTGCTAGTTTAATCTCAAATAGCCATATGTGCATTCATTTCATCATCTTTGAAAATTTCATAGTAGAAACATCAGCAACCATAGATGTGGCTAATTTCCTCAGCGTAAGTTTTCTACGCAAGTCAATCCATGGACATCAGAGAAAATGCTTTAATGTAACATCTAAAAAAGCAACTGATTTTATTGTGGATACATCAATACAATAAAACTGAGGAAGAGTGTTCAAAGATCTATATTATCCTATTGTCAGATTTATTAATATATATATATATATATATGTATATGTACCTGATGCTCTGAGCTGTCCAAGCAGCTGCGTTCTCATTCCAATGATAATCTCCATTGTTGCCTGAGAAAGAAAGTTCTTCTCGCAGAAAGCTCTTTCCCAGCCGTCACTTCGTGCCTTCTGCCATGCCTGCCAAACAGGTCAATTTAAAATGACTTTAAGTGCATATAAGGCATTATAAAACAAGTACAGTAAAACCACAGGTTATAGAATTAATCTGTTCCAAGGGATTTTCCTTATAGCGATTTTTCCATGAAACGAAGCATGGTTTCCCATAGGAATGCATTGGGGGGGAACTGTTCTGGAGGTTAGAACAGAGCCCAAAAAAACCAAAAATTTTATGTTGAAAACTTTTTATAAAGTGGAAAAAAACACAGCGAAAATTCCAAAGTGCCCTTTAGAAAGAGTTTGGAACAGAAACAAATATTGGGGGTGGGGTTGCATTTTAGTGAGCTCTGGATCTGATTTTTTCAATTTTCAATGAATATTCATCACATTTTTTACATCGCCATCTAGTGGCAAAAAGTGCCGCCAAACAGCTGATGAGGGATCGGAGGAATTTTTGGCATTTCCTGGCTGCATTGAGAGCCTCTGCCGGAGCCAAAATGCGACGCAAAATTCCAAAACCAGAGTGGAAATGCTCCAAACATCCTACCACTGCCATGCAAAGCATCAGAACATTCAAAAAAAAAAAACTGTCCATAACACAATCCTCCCCCCCCCCCCAATAAATTGGGACATGATTTCCTCAGAATTTCCTCTGTAAGTCGAGTTTTCCGTTAACAATGCCATCCATAACCCAGGACTTTACTGTACAATAAAATGCTGAAATTGTTTTTTTAGCAAACAACAGATTGAACCCTGGATTAACAATCATTCTGGATCAAATCAAGTTTAGACTTCATTAATACCCTACTCAACTGGTTTTTATCATAGGTTGGAAGTTAACATGCTCATTCTGATTTTTTTGATATGGCAGCATCCAAACCGATCTTCCAGATCCTCCAGCCAATAGATTCCTCACCTGCCTGCACTTAATCTCCCTTTTTTTAACTTTGAATAATAGGTTATAACAATCTGTACTTTTAAGTTCTCATCAAAAGTAATCTAGTGTTCTACCTTTTAAGCATTTTATGATTTCCTGATCTTTAATCATGTTTCAGTACTTCTTCATTGATCAACCTTCTTGATCTAGGAAATTGTTAGCCCCTTGTAGTAAATCCATATTTCAAAAGATTCTGTCTTTATTATACTTGGAAATATCTTTTTTTAACGTATTATTTTTATGACAGATTATTCCCAAGGCTGCACTAAATAGATCTCAAAGTAAGTTGATCAAGTTAAAATGTCTCTTATTTATTGCAATTGTATCCTTTTTCTCTCTCCCAAAATTGGAATTCAAGACACTTAAAATACTCTTTTAATAGAGCAGAAATACCTGAAAAGCCCTGAGAAGGGCCATATGATCACTAAATGTTCCTGCAGTGAACCGTTTTCTACACAGCATTGCTGCACGTTTTTGAGAGGCTTGTGTTGGTAGCACAAAAGGATCACGATATGCAAGAGTGCAGGCAATGGTCAGAATAGGATCCAGGCACTTGAGAACAACAGCACATAACACCATTTTACCAAGATGGGGCTCTACTGGTAAGTCAGCCAGATGATAACCAAGTTCTGTCAGATCCTCCCAGGAATCCATAGCATCTATTGTCTATTTTAAAAGAAGGTAGCCAAGGTTAGCATATAAGAAAAGTAAAAACCAAATGTCAAAAGTACAAAGGAGCTCCAAATTTGAATTAGATTATCATGTATTTCTCCTACAACTCAACTATGTAAAGAAAGTGTTCCTCACAAACAATTTGAAAGCATATTACTATTCTTGTTTCACAACCCCTGACACGATAAACTAAAGAGCAGCTGAATTTTTTTAATAGTAGCTGTAGCCGTGTTAGTCTGTGTTTCAAGCATATCAGAGAATAAACAAAACAAAAAAAGTTGTAGTACTTTGAAGACTAACTTAAAATTTAATGTTAGCTTTCGTGGATCAAGTCCACTTTGTCAGACACGATCACATATTTCCAGAGTAAAACCCATCATTTAGACAGGTACTAATGAAATTGGGAAGACTGCTTACAAAAAGTTTGAGGTTGATAAATAAATACACATTTATATCAAAATTAAGGACTCTGGGCTTTGTTTAGGTGATGTGACAGAATCCAGCAATAGCTGAAAATACAGGAACAGACAAAGATCTATTCTGTTTACTCACCTTAAGCATCTGCACAGCATTTCTCACAATTAAAGCTGGAGGTGGTTCTGGCGCTTTCATTAAAAAGTCAGCAATTGGACAATTTATGGGAGCTAACAGTTTTGTATGCAAACAAAGCTCCTAAAAATCAAGAATTTAGAAAACAAATCACAGTATGAGTTTCTTATGTAGAAAAATACTGTTACAACACAATGTTTTATGTACACAGAAGTAAGATTCATAAAGTTCTATAAAGCTTATTTACAACATAGCTGAGAAACAGATTCTAGCCTTACAGATGTTTTATAGGATTCAGGGGGGAAATTCCCTCAATGTTCTAGTAGGAGCATTCTGTTCACAACTCTACTCATGAAACTCTACCATCAATGCATTTATTTAGCATATGGCAACCATCAGTGGAAGAACTGCTAAATTCGATCTAGTGTTTATCAAAACACTTAGGCATTAACAGGTTCATTAGAACCACCTGGGCAACTTCTGGGCATTGGGAGCACTAAGACTATACTACCAATTAACAGGAGACTTCTACCAGTGCTGTACTGCTGAAATTTGCTGACGTGCTGCTTGCAGCAAAAGAAACCAGTGAAACAAACCAAGCTACTTTAAAACAAAGCATGTAGGGACCTCATAATTTGTTCTGAAGCAAATTAGAACTTCCTGAAGTACAATTTTTGCTTCCCGACAAGATACACACTACCAACACATATTGCTTCTAGAAGTATTCTCAGATAAGACACCAACAATGTTTTGTTCCCAATAACAACAAAATGCACCAAAAAAACTATCACGAAAAGAGTGGTTTGCTCTGGAAAATAATTATTCTTATTTCTGCCAACCAACTTTAGGATCTGAAGGAAGCAAGAGAAGAAGAAAATTGGAAAATGGTCCTCAAGTGGTTAAGACGCTGAACTAAATGACTGGAAGGTCGGCGTTCGATTCTCGAGTACTCCACAATAGAGTGAGCTCCTGCCTCTGTCCCAGCTGCTGCCAACCTAGCAGTTCGAAAGCAAGAAATTGCAAGTAGATAAATAGGGATCACTTTGATGGGAAGGCAAACAGCATTCTGCCCATTCTGGTGTTGAGGCATGCTTGCCACGTGTCCATGGAAATGTCTGCAGATGCAGACAGCGCTAGCTCTTTGGCTGTAAACAGAGATGAGCACTGAACCCTAGAGTCGAATACGACTAGCTTTTGAGCAAGGGTGACCTTAACCTTTACCTATTCTCTAATATACTCTGACTTGTCCAATCAAAGCCTGTATGGGAAGAAATTCACTCATTCATTTTCATTCCCTTAAACACACACAACCCTGACAAATCTGTTGGAGCGAGTGAGTGAAAAGAGAAAGACAGGGAGAGAGAGAAAATTTCAGAATGCAATCTACTCCAGTTGGGGCTAAGAGATGTAGCTTTCGGTCTTTAACTACTGGTAACTGTCTGTCTGTCTGTATTTTATTTTTCAATTTGTATCGCCGCCCACTCCAGAGATTCTGGGTGGCTCACAAGAAAAACAAAGACCAGTCAACAATCTAAAAACCCCTCAAAAGACACAAACAAAAATTAATAGATTGAAAGATTAAAATATTAAAAAATTAAAAGATTAAAAAAGAGAAAGAACATTTACAGAATTACCAACAGGCCAAGGTTACCGCATTGCTGGTACTCCACACATTTATTGTTAAGCAATACAAACAAACCCTTGATCACCAGCATCTGAGACCCTCATAAAATTCAGCACAGCAGCATTCTTCAAAAACACTGCTCAGTGAAGATGAAATTCAAAGCAACCCTTCTATTCTTAATAGACAGACAGACTTACCTGCAGAGGCATTCTTAGAAGTTCTGGAGTCTGAAATTCCAGCATATTTTGAAATCTTAGTCTACTGAAAAGTCGGAAACAAATTCCAGGCCGACAACGTCCTGCCCTAGGAAACAAAGCAATAGTGAAGATGAATTTAAAAAAAATACAATTTTAAAAACAAGACACCAAATTGATTTCAACACTATCTTTGAAGTAAACAAGATAAAGGTACTGTTCATCAAAAATATTTGTCTTACTGGCTAAATAATTTACAGTACAACACAATAATAATCTAAGATCACGGTGATCAAAATTAGATGTAATGAAAGAAGCATGAACACTTGTTTTCTAAAATAACAATCAATAATTAAGTTCTTATATTTATGGTATTTTGAAAAATCAATACAGTTGTACCTCGCTTAAAGAGCATAATGCGTCCCACAGGATTGCTCTTTAAACGAGTTTGCTCTTTAAGCGAAACACCATTGAAAGTGACCAATTGGGGGGGGGGATTATGAACCTCGATTTATTTGTTAAGTGAGTTTTTGGTTGGTTTTATTTGTTAAGCGAAGCGAATATTCAGAGAAAATTATGCTCTTTAAGTGAGTTACTCTTTAAGCAAGGCACTCTTTATGCAAGGTTTGACTGTACTTTTAACTTATTTCAAAAGAACAGCAATAGCAATTTTTTTGGAATAGTAGCCATGCAATAGCAATTACACTTATATACTACCCCATAGTGCTTAGTGCACTCTATGGACAGTTTACAGCATTTTGCCTCCAATATGTTAGGTATTCATTTTACCAACCTCGGAAGGATGGAAGGCTGAGTCAACCTTGCTCCATCAGAATCGAATTCACATTTTGGCCGCAATACAGCAGTTTAGCAACTGCGCTACCAGAGAAGAAATATCTTATTTCTGTATCAGTAATTCTAGTTTCCCATTCTAAAAATAAAAGTTTTAAACTTTTATTTTTTTTATTTATTTTCAACCTTGGAGTAGGAAAAAATTGTAACTTTTGCATTACCTGCCCTTCCTTTGAATAGCACTAGCTTTAGAAATCCATACCATCTTTAACATCGTTACACAGTTCAATGCATCAAATGACTTCTAAAATGGTGGGGAAATGTAGAATTAGTTTTGTGATGAACATACCATGAAAATTTGCATCATTAAGGAAACCTAATAACCAAGAATTCCATATGAAGTGATTTCACCACACATTATACTTTAGAAATTGCATTTTAAATGTTTTCCTTTAATCAGGCAAACAATCATTATTTCTATTACAATCATTTATTTCTATACCAAGCAATGTCAGTTCATAAGTTTTAATTTACAATATAAATTTAGGATAACGCACCTCTTTCATTTTTCCGGAATCAATCACAAAGACAACATCATTAACTGTGATACTTGTTTCAGCAATGTTTGTAGAAAGTATCTGCAAGAACACTAAAGTTAGAACAACAATTTATTATGGGGGGGAAAAGATTCATAACCAGTTGAAAAAAAATCATTTGATACTTGCTATTTTGCGTATGCCTGGTGGTGAGGCCTTTAAAACCTTCTTCTGGTCAGATGTTTGCATATTTGAATGCAACATAAAAACCTGGAACCTAGAAGGTATAAATAAAATTAAATGAAGAGCAGTTCTGTAAGAGCAGAAGTATATCAAATGCCTGAACTTAAAGTGGTGCAGATTTTTACCTGTGAGCATTTTCTGCAAATCTCTTGTCATCAAATAGAATGCGATCCCTCAAGCCGACTATCTCATCATATCCAGGAAGGAAAATTAACACTGCTCCTAGAAGGGGAAAAAATAAATGAAGAGAAAGTTGTGCCTGGTATCTGTTTTTCTAGTATGGGCTAGTTCAAAACTTAGATGGGAGATGCACTACACATGGTAGCAACTGTGAGACAGGCTTGGTCAGATCTACATCTAAAACCACGAAAGCCAGCGTGGGCAGCTTTGATAAGGACAAGAGTAAGTTTTCAGTTTAGCCAGTAGTAATGGGGCTTCAGGACCAAAAGAAGAGGTGGGTGAAATGAAATTATTTCTTTAGTAAAAGTGAAGGTCACCATTGGCTCAAAAGCCAGTCGTATCAGACTCTAGGGTTCTGTGCTCATCTCCTTTTATAGCCAAAGAGCCAGTGCTGTCTGTGTCTGCAGATGTTTCTGTGGACATGTGGTAATCATGACTATACACCAGTGGACAGAATGCTGCTTCCCTTCCCACCGAAATGGTACTTATTTATCTACTTGCAGTTTCTTGCTTTCAAACTACTAGGTTGGTAGGAGCTGGGACAGAGACAGAAGCTCACTCTGTTGTACAGCACTCAGATCTTGAACTGCTGACCTGCCAACTTTCCAGTTGTTAAGTTCAGCGCCTTAACCACTAAGCTACCGCAGTCTCTTAATGATTTCTTTAATACAGTATAAAATTACGTGTTTCTTTAAATTAAATAAAAAACCATGAACTGCTCATTTCAAACATAAGCATAGACATCCTTGATTAAATAAACACAAGGTTTAAATTTTTAAAGGGATATTTTTATTTATACAATAGTATTTATTCTCTGAAAATCAAACCCATTCCTTTAAAGTTGGCCATTAAACAGAACTGATTCATTCATTTCAAAATGTATTTCTCTCTGTATTAGTACTGTACATTCAAAAAAGCAGTAAAGCAAAACTGAGCAGCAACACCAGCAACAGAAGTCATAGCTTTTTGATTATCTGATGAGTAAAAGACCACTAAACCATCGAGATCTGTGGTGGAAATAACAGTTTCCAATAAACAAGGAAAAAAGTCAGATTCTGAGGGGAAAGAGTTCATCTTAGTGAAGGTTCTTGAAGATTAGCACAATCTAGATTATTTTATTGAAAAAAACCACTGGTGGCCAATTTAAAAGAGAGACAGGCTGAATTAAGAGAGTGCAGGAGACAAGAGCTGCTATCGTCCCCAAACATGGCTAAGTTGTCCCACACATTCCTGAGAGGGATAATAGAACTTTTTGAGTAAACAGTTGGGGAGTTGGGCAGGTGGGAAAGCCTAGGGACTGCTAGGAGCTGCATTTGGGTGCCTGGAGGCCACACTCTGACACAGACCCTGCTTGTAAAAAAAGTAATGAAGCAAACTTCCCATCAAATATAGTTGTAAAGACATAAACATAGTATTTGAAGTACCGATACATAAAACTTTGGAACACTTCAATGAATAAAACCTAAAGTTCAATTTAGTCAAACATCCCCAGCAAAGGGACTGCAGTGGCTCAAGCGGTTAAGACATTGACTGGAAGGTGGCAGGTCAGCAGTTAGAATACCCGAGTACTGCATGACGGAATGAGTTCCCATTTCTGACCCAGCTCCTGCCAACCTAGCAGTTCAAAAGCAAGAAATTGCAAGTCGATAAATAGGGACCACTTCGGTGGGAAGGTAAACAGCGTTCCATGCACTCTGGTGTCTAGGCATGACTACCACATGTCCATGGAGACGTCTGCAGACGCAGACAGCACTGGCTCTTTGGCTATAAACAGAGATGAGCAATGAATCCTAGAGTCGGATACGCCTGGCTTTTGAGCAAGGGTGACCTTTACCCCAACAAAGACACACTGAACATGTAAGCCTTTATCTGCACTCAACATTCATATGCAATGAGGTTTATACACCAAAACACAGCAGTGCGCTCATTCTGCAGTCACTGATCCTAGAACTTGTGAGCATATACCTGAATCCAACAATGAGTCTCCATTAGAACCTACTGTCTGTGCCGGAAATGGCTGGATTCTCTCCAACCCTTCTTGCCTGCTGCTGAGGTCTTAGAAACTTTCATGGGCAGTTTTTCATATTGTGAGAGTCTGGGGTGGGGAGGTAAAAACTACTACTTCGGGTGATAAGAACTTACCTACATCACAGCTGTGACAGATATTGAACAATAAGTGCATGATCAAGTCAAGATCCACCTTTTCATCATCAAAACTGTGATGATAAGCCTTCAGGAGTTCCTGATCTTCAGCACTAAGCTCATTCGCATTAGCATGGACCAAAGAACTTTCATCTAGATTACCAGACTCTAGTGAGGTACTGAAATATATAACAAGGGGTTAAATAGAACACAGACATATGTGTACAATGTGGAAATGTCTGGATACCTTCCATCAACTCAAGAACCTTGGATGCAAAAAAAGGGTCCACTCATAGGGGAAGTAAGTACGGTTTTTAGGCGTTGATTTCCAACAAAATTTTTAGAGCTGTTCAGTGCTTACTAACAATCCATGGAACTGACAGGACCAAATCTAAAGCAAAATTAACAAATTTACAGAAACAATGACATATGGCTAGATCCAATGCCACATTTGTGCTAGTTCCAAGATTCTCTCCTTGCCATTTCTTGGTGGAAAAAACTTGCTCTGGAGAATTTTCTAGCTAACCCTATTAAGTAGGTACATAGCAAAGAGGATCACTACTTTCTCATTCTACAATATGCTTCTTCTTGCAGAAGCATAAAACTGGATTCTATCCAAAAAATTCCATTCATTTTATCTAGGCTATGTTTAAAATCCAGTTTTAGATATGCTTTATATGACTTTTCATTTTCACATTACATCTTGTAATTAATCCTGACAATGTGGTGACATATAAACAATATAACATGAACTCAGCAATATGCTTAAGTACTCAAGTAATGCAGGCTAAAATTCAAAGAAAAGCTCAACTAGATAACATCCCACCAGTCTTTAAATGACAACTATCTATGAGATTATTTAAAGCTACTTTTGAAACAATTTGTGACACAGCACAGAATCTACCCTTAAAGAAACAAAGATTTAAACCAGGGGTTCTTAACGTTTTTCAGCCACAAGCCAGACCACACCCCCTCAGACAGCTGAGTAGGCTGGACTGGTGCCGTCTTCTGCCAATAAAATTTAATTTAAATTAATCTTAAGCATCTTATTCCTTCACAATTCAAGTTCCAAGCTCCCTACAGCTCAATCTTACCCTTGGAAAGCCTTTGGGAGCCTCAAGATGGGGTTGGGGTACTTTAATACTCAAAGTCATTGCTCGATCATACTTGGGGTGATCAGGACTACCACTGGCAATTTCTGGCTATTAAAGGCTTCCCCTTCCCTACCCCAAAGCTTCCAAAGGCTTTCCCAGAGCAAAAGGGAGCCCTAGGGAGCCTCAGAACCCCCAAATGGGAGGATAAGAAACGTTTAATTAATTAAAATTAAATGTTACTAGTGGCAGATGATAACATCATCAGCTTCTACCAGTGCACCTTTTTACAATAGGATATTAGCTAATAAATCCCTTCAAATTGTCTGTTAAAATTCATTACAATATTCTTTAACTTTACACTGAAGTTCTGTCTACTTGTAAACTGGGCTACATCAGATAAGACTTTGAATCAAGAGAAAGAATCATACATTTAAGAAGTCAAAAATAAATTTACCAGTAGGACTCCAACAGATCAACCACTTCTGTTTGCCCAAAATGTTTAGCCCAGTCCAAGGCTGTCCTGTAACAATTATAAATATATTAAACAATTTATATAAGCATATAATTTAAGATACAAACAACATGTCCAACCTTGTTTTAGTTACATTCAGAGAACTGCTTCCAATCTGACACTGTATAAATGCCATTGAAACACATACGATAAATATCAAGAAATCTGTAAGGTATTTAAACAGTGGTTTTACCAGTGGCATGCACACACAATGAGCTTCTATGATGAGAAAGAGCAGGCCTGGCAATAGTTAACTGCTTAACTAATGTGTCTCAATGAAAACTCTGTACCAGAGATGACTTGCCCAATCTGCTGGTTCACACAAAATTCTTAAACTGCTAGCATTGCAAATCTAGGCAATCTTTGGGCTTGGGTATTTCCTTCTTTCTCTTTGCTGTAAAGAGAAGTTTGGAAGGTTTTGGTTCCACTTTTTATCACTCATAGTTTACTGCATTTGAATGGGACAAACAGTGGATAATCTGAAAAATATTTAGTGTGAGGGTTCCCAATCCCTGGCCTAAGGGTCTAATCCAGCACATGTGTATCATTAGTCTGGTCCACTGTGGCCACCCGGACACCTCTAGGACTGCCCACCACCACCAGAAGTCACAATACATAATTTACTTTGAGGCTGTCTTGTTCCACTAAATCATGGGTTCCCAACTTTTTCCCGCCAGGGGCCAGTTCCCGCCACCACACTCAGCTGTGGGGGCTGGAGGTGTGGCTGCACCCACTACTTACATTTTTGTTGTCATTGGCTGTGGCAGGAATTGAATGGTTTTCCCCAATTTTTGCCCAGCCTCCACTGTTTCCCAGGGCAGTGGGAAGTTTCTCAGAGCATATTCACTCCAGTTTGGGAATTTTCCGCCACTCCTCCGCTGTACTTCAGCAGCTAGAACCTGGTGGTGGGTGACTTCTGGTGCCAGGTGGAGCTTATAGTCACTGCTTGGGATCCCAGCGTGGGACCAGGAAGTCACCCACCACCGCGCTCTAGCTGCCAAAGTGCAGCAGAGAAGCGATGGAAAATGGAGTGAACATGCTCTGAAAAGCCTCCCGCCGTGCTGGGACGTGGCGGAGGCTCTGCAAGAACCCAGAAAAAAACGTGCGATTCCTGCCATCGCCAATGATGACAAAAATGTAAGTACGTAGTGGGCGCAGATACACCTCCAGCCTCCACAGCTGAGTGTGGTGGCGGGAACTGGTCCCTGGCGGGAAAATGTTGGGAACTCGTGATTTAGTGGAACAAGACAGCTTCAAAGTTTGATTTATAACTGGTCTATTTCCAATAATCATAAAATCATACATGCTGTAGTTAATTATTTTAAATCATGTCAGAAGCACACAAAGGTGCTTTCTGCGTTGAAAGGATTTTTGCTGGAGGAACTCCGCTCAGGGGATGTCTGAATGAGTCTCCTTTCATGTCCCCAAGATATTTTCCCAACCAACACAACAAATTATGTGTCAAACATTACATCAGATTTTCCCAATTTCTCGATCTCTCAGCCACATACAGATATTATTCATGAATTTGCTGCATTTCTTTTACCAGCCATTCGATGATTTGATGTGAACATTTGCTCCCATCCCAATCAGCTGTTCCACTTGGCTCAAGAAACCTCTTCCAGCCGCTACCATTAATGTTGTCGCACTCGTCTCACTATGCCTGTAATCAACTGGGATGGATAAAATAAATCTTTAGCACATTTTTAAAAAAAATCTCAAACTGTATTAACTACAATATTCTTCAAACATTCCACTACTCTCAAAAAGCTTCACATTGCATTTTCAATCAACCTTTTGTGTTCATTACTTTTGACTACAAACCTATGCATATGCATCAGGTACAATATAAGTTGCATGCTTTGACAAAAGTACAAACACTGCAGATAAATTGTAATAGCTCATGATGTCTCAACCCATTTGTTTAAGCCAATATCAAAGAATTAAAAAAAATATTAAACAGAATTCCAGAAAACTAGATTTTCAAGAAATTGCATCTCATTTATAAGCAGTGTGAACCTAAGATCTCCCTCTCTCCCAGTCGTATTAGGGTGGCATTTATGGCCTAGAAATTCAAGTGCACTGTTCAGAAAGAATGTTTACCTACCACTGACATTTTCAGTTAAAATAAGGTGGAACACCTGGGCAAAGGCATCAATATCTTTATGCAACCAAATATCAGAAAGACAAGCATCCATCTCTTTAATTAACCAAGGTTCGAGGCAGTTGACATCTTTTTCAGCCTGTGAATAGGAATAAATTTTAACATCACCTTCTGCGTTCATAAACCATCTAAGAACAACTGTTATCTGGGACCCCTTCTCCTATCTACAAAACCTGGTAGACTGCTTTAAACTTCTTGATAATACTGCTTTCTGTGAAGAAGTACTTTTTACAAAGTAAACACCAACCCAGTGCAATATATAGGAGACCCATAGGCATAGTACAGCTCTTTAGGTATTGGTTCTCCCTCTTAATCTTACAGCACCTATTAACATGGGAATGTAAAAGACAGCTTGCTGCAGAAGTTAAGCTACTTCTGAAATAAGTTAAGTCAAATTGTGAAATATAGAACCCCTGTAAAAAAATTAACATCTCGAGTTTAATTTTTAAAAAACCAAATAAGCACAAGAGCAGGCAGCCATAAACACTTTTGACTTAAGATTTAAAAATCACAACATTCCACTTAGAAAGAGGAAGCAGGGGATCCAATTCCACCACTCTGTAAAATCAACAAATGTTTCCCTAGTGTGAATTTAAAACTGCCTATAAAAGAGGCCTGCAATGGCTCAAGTGGCTAAGACGCTGACTGGATGGCGGGAGGTCAACATTTGATACCCGAATACTGCAGGACGGAATGAGCTCACGTCTTTGTCCCAGCTGCTGCCAACCTAGCAGTTCAAAAGCAAGAAATTGCAAGTAGATAAATAGGGACTACTTTGGTGGGAAGGTAAACAGTGTTTCCGTGCGCTCCGGTGTCTAGTCATGCAAGCCACATGACCACGGAAATGTCTGCATAAGCAGACAGCGCTGACTGTTCAGCTTTGAAACAGAGATGAGCAATGAAACCTAGAGTTGGATATGATTGGCTTTTGAGCAAGGGAGACTTTTATCTTTACCCATAAAAAGAGATGGCTACACCAACTAGGATTTTCATGTAAAAGCCAAGACACTGTTCTGCTCTGTTCCATTCATAATGCTATGAAAAAGTGGGAACTTTAGAAAAATGCATACCAACTGATTGAAAACTGTGTCGCCACCATCATCCAACAGATCATTATCTTCAGCTACATTTGGAACGGCCCTTTGTCGTTGTAGTTCTGGCTTGCTATTATCTTGTGCAGAATACCATTCAGTCAGAGTTGTCTGTTGTTTCTCCTCTTGATGATACAGTTTATGTTTTATGAAAAGATAAAAAAAGTCAGAACTAAAATGCATTAACACCATCACATTAGTATTTCTCTATATCAGGGGTATCCAAACCTTCTGGACCGCAGGCTGGTCACGTGGTTCAGGGGCTGGTCACTATTGCCTGGGGGCCGAATCTGGCCCCAATGGCAATTCATCCGGCCTACAAAGTTCTCGTCACTCCTTGAAGCGGAAGTAAAACGTGCCCATATGGGCGCGTTTTACCTCTGCTTCTGAAAGCAATAAGGACTTTGCAGGCCAAATGAATTGGTGTCGGGGCCGGATCTGGCCTCTGGGCCATAGTTTGGGCACCCCTGATCTATATAATTAACAAAAATATACTGTGCAACTTTTAGATATGGCTATAAACACTTTTCCCCCCACCTGCAAATATCAATACCAACCTCGTTGTTTTTCCTTTTTGTATTTGATCATCTCTTTATTTGTATAGCCTGTACTTCTCAATAGATCTTCCAGGAACATTTCTTTCACCTCAAAAGGTCTTCCTGGTACTGAAAATGAAACCGGTAAGATATATGTTTTATCCTTAATTTTCAAAATTGCAATTAAAGTTACCAACAAATGCTAACTTTTTAATCCAGTGAACAAACAGTGGGCAAACCTTCAAAAAAAATTGAATGTTTTCATTCCAAATAATATTCTATTCATCTTATAGAAAGCAGCAAGTGTCCTCCATTTCTGAAAAACTTCCACAATAAAATAATGCTAACACAAAAAGGTCTGAAACCCCCCCCCCCCCCAAGTATTAACATGCATCAGGCAAGAGAAATTTTCAAAACCATATGATGGAATATGCATGCATTATTATATTACACATGTGTTCTGCTGTTAATATTTTCCAATTGTTACAAGCCATACAGTCCTCTTACAGCAGCTTTGCAAGAAGACATTACACAAATATATCTTAGCCTTAGTTTCCTTGAGTTTTAAGCAACTGCACTAACTTTCCCTCGCAAATTTCCATTTCTTTTATTTCTTTGTTTCTTTTCTTTACCGTTAGCTTTGACATGCTATTTAAACATAATAAATATGTAAAAACAAATAAGCACAATTAAAGTATACACAAATGTTCTAGTATAAGATAGGTCAATCACAAAAAACTCTTTAACTGTATATATTTAAAAAAATCTTTGCATCCCAGTTGTTATAATAATCCGTTACCAAGGTTGGCCAGGTTATCCTGCTATGACAATAGAGTAGACCATACTGACAGCAGCTCAACGCCGAGTGTCAGGCAACAGTTAACTAACATGACAACCCTGAGGACTAACGGCCTTGAGTGCCAAAGTCCACTGGGAAGAGTGATGATCCCCAAGTGGATTATATCCCACTTGAATCCATCTTGACGGAGAGCAGCAGCTTCATCAATACTGGCTTGGGACTGATGAGGACTTTGTGTGCCAAAGGGCTCAGAACCAGAAAGTGACTCGCGGAGCTGGATCAGTGGTATGGGTGTCACACTGCAATACAGAAGGCAAATGGAAGGCCACTGCATTATATTCTCAGGACAGTCTTCATGGCTGATCGCCATGATATTCGCCTATATTTGGATTTGGTTATGGCAGAAGAAGAAGAAAAAGGCTAGCATCTAATACTCCAAACAAAGGAAAAAGTGTTCAGCTTAATTTACTATCTGGAGTCCTATTATAATTTGAACTTACTATATATTACTGAACAGCCTGCAAAATATCTGACAAAGAGGTTCACATCCAGAGCAGCGCTTGAAAGTATCAGTTTCAAAGATGAGTGTTTCTGTAACATATCTCTTAGCTTTGTTAACAAGAAGTCACTGAACCGATCCCTCTCATGAACTTCATCCTGCAATATAAACAAGCCATATCTCTTCACAAGAAGTCCGGAGAATGTTTACATTTTTTAACTACAAATGTTTTACAAGTTATTTACATCACTTTTTATGTTTGTTATACAAACATTAAAATTCTACCAATTTTATCATTTATTGACAGGTATACATGACATACATGGTTATAACATTTTTCCTATATGCTTTAATTTCAGACAGAAACAATAATTCCATAATCCTGAAAGGCTAAATACAATAGTTAATATTAAGTAGAACCAGTATATCAATGGGATTATATAAGTCTCATTAATTCAATTGCATTTAGTTGTTTTCATTTTACTACCTTAAGTTTGTGTTAAGTCATTCCTCCATGATTGCACAACTTTATTCTGTCATCATCTGATTCCTTTGTCTCTCACCCTTACAACAAACCAAGTGGTGAATCTTTAATCACTGGTCATTGTAGCATTATGTTTTGCATAGAATTAACTATGTGGAGAGCTAAAGATTTCCCAGCCTTGGTTATAAAGAAACTATGCATGTGTCATTTGTTGAACAGCTAACTAATGAAAAATGACTAGTAACAAAATTGACAGGCGAGTTATTGTAGTTTTCACTAGCAACTCAGCAACAGCCAATCGCTACTATTAACAAAGCTATGCCCTTGCAGCCTCTCTTCTCCTGCACTTTCCTCCAGAAGCTCTTTTAGCAAATGTGTTCCACTGTTCAGGTGATAAGAGGCAACACTATGGATGAGGTGCTCAATTCAAAATCATAGAGTACGAGTCGCTTTGAGGCTTTCATTGTTCAGAGTGGTTACAACTCAACATCTTTTGATTTTTCCCCACTGATATAATGAAACATTGATATAACAAGTTGGTAGCAAATTTGGTAATCACTCTTACAAAACTTTCTAAATGTGCTGAAGATTTTAACAATTTCTATTCAAGGTACATATGCTATGTGCCATCAAGTTGGAATTGAATTCTAGTGAGCCTAACAGTTGTCAAGGTAAGTGAGATATTTAAGGAGTGGTTTTACCAGTTTGCCTCATACCCATGTATTTTCATGGCCAAGTGAGGATTTGAACCCAAGATTCCTGAATCCCAGTTTCGCATTCTATACACTACACCACACTTGGTATCCGTGTAAAACATACATGCCCACCATAATTATTCAGTCTAATGCTCACCTGGAATAAATAAGTCTGAGTGCCTAGTGACCAAAATAATATGTATTCAATAATACGCTTATTCACATGTCATTAATTATACTACTAAGTCAATTATACTACTTATGTTAAAACTTAGATCAGTGGTTCCCAACCATTTTTTGGCCATGCCCCACCTAATCATCTCTAAAATCCCACCCCCTCGGTGACATATAATTATTATTATTCAAAAAGTGAACTCCTATTCATGTGGAGGACGCCTAAAAGGCCAATAACTTGGTCTAACTCATTCTCAAATTGGCCCCCTTAAAATCAAATTGTTCTCGGGGGGGGGGGGGTGTCCCGCATTGGGAACCATGAACTTAGATAAAGGTTAACTTAAGAGCTGAAAAGACATTTAAGCTAGTTTTCATAGTTAAAAATTCTGCTAGTTTAAAAAGGAATTATTGGCCATACTTACCACAATAACATGAGTTACAGTTGACAGCGCACTATCTCCAGCCATTAGTGTACGAAGTAATACACCATTGGTGCAAAACGTTAACAGTGTTTTTGGAGAAACTCTGTAAGAAATGGGAAAATCATGGTTGAAAAAAATACCTAGTACAATTCATAACAAATAGTTACAATGATCTGCATCTTATCACATATTTATCACTTTAGTTTATATCGCTATCCTGCTACGACATTCTGATAACAAAGAATAGGTACTAAATTATTTGTTCTTATCCATTTAGATTGTTTCAATATGCCATCTAGACGAGAAATTTTCCAACCCCATGAAATTCCCTGAATTCAGGCAAGTGTAAGACAGACATTGTTTCTTCAATTATCAAAGTCTCCATGATTTGTGTAATGTGTCTGTATTCCTTTTTTTAAAAATCAAAATTCCTGTACGAGACAAGCCTTCCTGCAAAATTCATTCTATGCTTAGTACCAGAAGCAGAAAGATCCATTTGTGAGTTGCTATCTAGTTAACCCTGGAAGAAGGGACTCAGGATACAAGATTTATGCACTTTCCACCAAAAATAAAATGAATTAAGACTGTCCTGTGCAAAACAATGTAGCAGTAATAATTCAATCCCATTTGGCTCCTTCTATAACCTCTCAAATTAAAAGAGATACATAGGACCAAGGAGGAAAAACACAGGTGTTGGATCAGGAGTAATTAAGTCTGAACTAAATGAACCTCGCATCTTGTTTTTAATTTTTATTCAACTTTCACAATCATCTTGTGAAAGGCTGCCTCGACAGCTGCGCCGGAAGCACCCTTGTTTCCTGGCTCCCAGGACTCCGCCCCTGGCCGGCATTTGAAAAGGCAGTCCGGGAAGGCAGGATTTTGCCCTGCTAAGCCCAAGGACCACCTGCGGATGGGCCGGGAGGCCGCCTCGACAGCTGCACTGGGAGCACCTCCGTCTCCTGGCTCCCGGGACTCCGGCCCTGGCCGGCATTTGAAAAGGCAGCCCAGGAAGGCAAGACTTCACCCCCGTCGCCCAAGGACCACCTGGGGATGGGGGTAGGATTTTGCCCCAGCCGCACCTGGACTTAATTGCGGTTGTGGTAGAGAGGATGTAGATTAACATAGGAATGGTATTCTGTATTGTATATTCTGCACTGTCGAATCAATTATTTTTGTATTGGGTATTACCTATTGATACTGTGATTGTATTGTTTATTCTGCACTGAGTATTGTTTATGAGTTGTATTCTGATTATATTGTGTATATATCGGTATATGCATGACTGTGAGCCACCATGAGTTGGATATCCTCTGATTGGGCGGGATATAAATATAAAAATTAAATTAAATTTAAAAATAATCTTTCAAAGCTCGCTAAAATACTTTAAAGGCATACAAGAGGCATTAAGATACTACTAACTACTGTTTGAATATGTTTGTAACTCCTTTAAAATCTATGGGATGATTCTGTTAACCACTTGATCACTTTTTCTACAAAGGAAAGTGGGATGAAAATACCATATTTTACCAGTGTATTTTAAGAGGGAAAAAATGGGTCTTATAGGCCAACAAATAGGGTATAGCAAACCACAGATAAAATACTACAGTAATACTATGAATACAGGCGAGACCTGCTTTCCAGTCGTATCTGATAACCAATTGTCTGACCAATCTTTTCTCTTCTTTCAGCAGCAACCCTTTCAGCCACAGCTATTGCTGCTAAACGTCTTGGCTGAGTGCAAAATATCCGACAAGGTATTCCATTTTTGTAACAGTCATCAAGTAGAAACTGAGGAATCTGAATAGAGAGATGTTGTGTTAATTATGAGAAAAGTTTGATAATCTGCACAAACCACAACTCCAGTTATTGTCAGCAACTAAGAATGACAAAAAGCAAGCCACCCTTACACTTGTTACCTGTTAGGGCCACATCAGGGTCAAGATTTTGATTTTAATATATAAAAGCTTCCATGGTTTGGAACCATGTGACATAACAGAGCACCTTCATTCATGGATATCTGCCCATCACACTGAGTCTCTGCAACTGAGGGTGCCTACCCAAGAGAGGGTCATAAATTGGTAATGAGAAATTGACCTTTTCAGTGGTAGCACCCTTGTTATAGAACAAGCTCCTGCAAGAAGTCTGCAAAGTTCCACTTTGCTGATTCATTTAAACCAGTGATGGCAAATGTTGGCATTCCAGGTTTTCTTGGACTTCAATTCCCAGAAGCCAAAGTTTCTGTGAATCCACACGAGGTGTTCTTGGACTTCAATTCCCAGAAGCCAAGTCTCTGTGAATCCACACTAATGGGTTTACTGTGCGTACACGCAGTAAACCCATTTGTGTGGGTTCACAGAGACTTGGACTTCTGGGAATTGAAGCCAAAGAACACCTGGAGTTCCAAGGTTTGCCATCACTGATTTAAACCAATAACAAAAGTTCATTTCAATTATGTTTTATCTGACAAGCAACACAAACCATTAAGTGCTCTTAGCCTGTTCTATCTAACAACAGACTGAACTAAGTAAGAAATCTCCAACTGAAATTTTCCCAGTCAGCAATCCTCTTTCACAGGAAGACTGAGGGCTGGCATATTCCATTCAGGCTGAATGAGTACATTTGTAAGAAATAAGGCTTTGTATGATGCAGATTTCAAAAGTTTCTCTTAAGACATGCCCTTGCTAAATTCCTTCACACTGAGAGAGCAACCAGCAGGACAGTGACAGGATGTCTTCTGCCATTGCAGGCTGGCCTCTGACAGCAGGCCTATCCTTATGTGCCTGAAGAAAGGAGGGTCTGCACTATCCTTCTGACCTCCCAACTGCCTCACCAAGAGCACAGGATTGCTCTCTTAACTACTGCTAAGAACACAGGCAGAAATAAAGCTGTCAAAGTTCAATTCAGTTAAGAAATCAAACAAAGGAGTATTTAATTTCTAAATGTCAGCATACAGTATGTGAATATATTTAGATATTCAATTTACAAAACATTTCCTTTTAAAATTCTGGTAAAATACATACCTGTGTAGTTTTTCCTGAACCTGTTTCACCCACAATCAAAACAACTTTATTGTCTTTAATAATTCTGACAATTTCATCTTGCTTTTCATAAACTGGCAGAGATTGCCGAAATGAATCAAATTCTGATTCTCCACGTTTCACTGGGATTTGAGGTATACCATTGTTAAGTCGTCCACTTGTTTTGCTCATTTCTCTATTCTCTAGGAACAAACAAAATAGTGACTTCCTTGAACTGGATATTAATCTGTGATTACCCAACAAATATTCAGTCAATTACTTATGCCAATCACTGGATGCTGCCTAGCAATCTAATAATAAACACATATGCTACTATAAAAGCTTCTCCAGGTGACAAAGCAACCTACTTAAACAGTAACACTGGCAGCTAACAATGGACCCTGAACATAGCATGGGAGGATGCTGAAGTACTTGCCCAAGAGTACATGTTGCTACCCAATATGCTACATAGCATGGGAGAGTCTAAGTACTACATGATCAGAATATCAGCTTGGGAAAAGGGAACCAATCACTTTCCCCTAGAAGCATTTTCAAAAGTGACAGTGAGGAACTTCCAAATATCCATATAATCTAAGCACAAGGTAGCAAACCACTTGAGTACTTTATATCTAGAAAACCATGGAAAGTGTTCCCATAACTTAGAATTGATTTAACAGCATGGGGAAAATCCCAATCCACCAGCATTGGTCTTGGAGACATCCACACACACAAATTACACCAATATTATTGTAATAGGAAATGCATTTTAAGCATGGTTCTTGGTTACACCATTAGATCTTTCATCAGAAGATACTCAACATACCTGCTTCAACAGCAAACACATTTCCTCTCTCTGTCTTTGGCAAAAGCTCTGTGCGTTCTTTATTGGTGACAGGAAATCGCTGTACTAGGCTCCTGATAGCATGTTTTGTATTTGGAGTCAAATTACAGGTCATCACCGCATGGGCCAACTCCGAACCATCTTTTTTCTTCACAGTAAGATATCTATTTGCTCCTTTCCTACAAAATTGAACATTTTCATGTTTATCACCCAAATGGTCTTTATGCAAACAGATGAATTGGAATGCTATCAAATGAGCCGGATGGCTCATATGACTCCTCCTCTCTCCCCTGTGAGTTTTTAATTTGTGATTTTTTAAATCTTTTCTCTTTTTTAATCTTTTAATCCTTAAATTTTAACTTTCAACTCTTCTTAGATGGGTGGGTATTTTATTGTGGGTTTTATTGATGATTTTTTTTTATTGTTAGCCACCCTGAGTCATTCGTGAGGAGGGCGGCATAAAAATATGATTAATTAATCAATAGTTGTCTCAAAATACTAAGACATGATAGGGGACCAAAGCGAGTGAAATAAATGCCACTAGGTTAAAATAAACTCACAAAAAGTCTACTTCAAGTTAGGATCCAGTCTTAAGAACCTGCATGTTAAATACTGTATCAATGTTTTTAAATTTTAATTTAACTGTGGGGGGTTTTTTCAGTTTCAAATATGACTTAGTTGTTTCCCAGATATTTTTCGAACTTCCTTGGATATGACACAATAAATATTATCATTGCCTGGAGCTCACAGTGGGACATAGAACCAGCTTATTTATTCAAAAAGCCAGATATTATTAGATATAACCAAGAAAACTTCTTTGTATCAAAAGTAAATGCTCATAGTGGATAAACTATGTAACTGGTTATGTCTTTGTTCTACACAGAAAATGACTAATCACAGAGCCCTGTACAAGTTGCTTTCTACATTTCTACACTACCATTGAGTACACGATACAGCAACCAGAATTGTTTATAAAATCCAATTTAGGACATAACTAAATTAATAAAGTCCAACTGAAACTGACATGCTGTTGGTTGATAGCTACTAGATCTTAAGATTCAAGGGAAACTGTAAAATTGAAGTTAATCTGTAAAAAGACTTTTATGATACCAGAGAAATGAAACTTACTTTATGATTACAGTATTTCATTAAAGCTTTCAGAAGTGCTATAAGGATAACTAATATGCTACAGGAGACAACAGAATGAATGACCAAAAAATACATACAACTTTCAATTATCTCTCATTCCAATTTTTTTTTAAAAAATATTTTGTGATTTACAATGGCAATGCATTTTTTCCAGTTAAAATGCCTTTTAAAGCTTAAGTGTCAAAAGATTTAATAAGTCTTAGTGGGGAAGTGGATTGCTTCCTTCCTTTTAATTCATTCAACAAAAAAAACTTATTGCTATTGCCTTATCTTGTTAAAACTTAGAAGCTGTATTAATCCTTCTTGAACAAATATAATCAAGTGTGCCTAAGTACAGATGTATTGATAGATCTAATATGTTATATTTACTTTGAATAATCTGTTATTTCTCTCTCTATCACTAGTGAAAGTAGTAAGCGCTTTAAGTAATATTGTTGTTCATTTATAAAAGGCTTGTTATAACTCTCTTCTGGTTAACTTTGCAACTGTAAGTTTTGCCTCAATGTAATGCATTGAAGAAATTGTAATGCTTCAAAATAAGGCAGATTCATTTTGCATTTTGGTAATGCCATAAATATGTATGTTAAACCAATTGTTTCACTTATGGTATATAGGAACCTAGTAGTTGCACCATATATCCATTATATAAAATATAATTGTTTATTCGGTTATTTTGCTTTCTGCAACGAATGTAAGCAATAAGTAGTTTTTAATAATTTAGTCATTTATATGAAGCTTTGTTGTATAAATAATTAGTCATGCCATGCATACTCATGTTAAATAAGTGATAACAAGGAATTTTTCTCTTGTCATGTTCATTGTGTCTCAACAATAAAGGGGTATATAGGTGCAAATGTTTCACGCAAAGAAGCTGGAGCACAGAATTTAGCTTCTGACTGTGGAGAACAAGTGTCTACTGCGCATTTTGCATAGGAGGCATCAATTACGATCCTAGGTACAATTTGACCTTAACAAAAAAAGTTCTCACACTCCACTAATGAGGAAGATTAAAACATACTGGAAAGGTTTCTTCTGACAGACACATGTTCACTCATGTAAACGTAAATATAATTTGTTTTCAAGATGCTTACTTACCCCTTACTTTTAGAAATGAGACCAAGAGATTGACTCAATCTGTGAATGAATGCTCTTTCAGTACTTGTCAAAGATGAGGGAAATTCCATTTCTGGGGGAAAAACACAGGAGAAATATCCAAGCATCTCAACTTTCTTCTTCATGGGAAAAAACCAGTAATTTCTTAAAGGCAATAAAATGAGATTGCAGTCCTGAATTTATTTACCTGGGAGTCAGTCTCATTTAATTCTATGAGGCTTACTCTATTATAAACATCTATCCTAGTTGGTTATGAGTGTTCTTGGGCCAGATACACTCTCTATCAATACGATCTGCAAGCTGTAACCCAATGATTTTAGTTAGTAATAGATTCACGATCAGTGGTTCCCAACATGGGGCACATGCCCCACTTCAATTCCCAGATGCCTAAGTCAGTACATTGGCTGATCATGCTTTGGGGAACTGACTAGGCTTCAGGGAATTGAAGTCCAAAAACCAAAAGTTGGGAAACAGTGTTCTCGGTGGATCAAAAAAGGCCCTTCATACAGTAGATAGTTTGGAATAACTAGTTATGAGGGGGTTTACTGCTAAATGTCGCAGACATCATAGTTTACCTGGCTTCAAACTGTATCAGGTAATAGGGAACACACCAATGAACCATATGAGCCACATGGTGAACTGCAAGTTCTTTTTAGGGTATGTAGAGTGTCTAGGAGACAATGACGAATTATGAGCACTGGCCATAACTATAATGTTTTGCCTATGATCTTTTTATGAAATGTAGCCTGCCACTGTGCAAACAAGGCAGAGCACTTGAGTGCTATATTCTTCCCAATAAGCTCCTTTTTACAATACATTTATCCACTGTATTTTGTTGTTCAGTTGCACAGTCAATTCCGACCCTTTGCGACCCCTTGGACCACTGTCCGCCAGGCACTTCTGTCCTCCACCATCCTCCTCAACTCGCTCAGCTCTGTACCCATTGTGTCTACAATACCATCTAGCCATCTCATTTTTGGCCGCCCCCTTCTTCTTTTGCTCTCCACCCTTCCCAGCACCAAGGCATACATTGCATACATGTACAGTCAAATCTCGCATCGATGCGCGCTAATTTTGAACTTCCCCCACCCTCTTTTATGCTGCAGCAAGCCAGAATGTCGGGATTCGAATCCTGACATTTTGCCTTGCTGCAGCCTCCAGGGAGGTGGGAGAACTTTGGAAACAGCTTGGATCGTGTCCCCACACCTCCCTGGACCCGGCGGGGGGGTCAGAGCCCCCAAAATTGGTAAAAATAACGTCCGTTTTTTTTTACCAATTTTGGGGTTTCTGACCCCCCCGCTGGGTCCAGGGAGGTGTGGGGACCCGATCCAAGGTGTTTCTGGGCTTCCCCGACGTCCTGAGCCAGTGCAGCAAGCCAGAATGTCGGGATTCGAACTCTGACATTCTGGCTTGCTACACTGGCTCAGGACGTCGGGGAAGCCCAGAAACACCTCCAGAGAGATCAGAGGACCCGATCTACAGCTGCAGGGTGGCTGGGGAAGCTGACGGGGACTCCCTGTCGGCTTCCCTAGCCACCCGCCCATGCCTCCGCAGCTGTGGGGTGGCTGGGTAAGCCGATGGGGGAGCCCCCCGTCAGCTTTCCAGCCTCCCCACCCCTACCTCCATAGCTGCAGGGTGGCTGGGAAGCTGAACGGAGAACCCCGTTCAGCTTTCCAGCCACCCTGCTGCTAAGAACAACTGTATCGTATAACGTTAAAAATCACGTTATTCGATACAAGATTTTCCTGAAAATCTTGTCACGTTATGCGGATTTCATGCTATACGGTACTCACGTTATACGGGGTATTACTGTATATATATCTTGAATACAAGAAAAGGCCTCAAATCCATGGTATTTCCATGCTGTGGATGAATATGGTCCCAGCACTGATTACTGACTTTAGTTAAAGGGCCTAAACCAGTGTTTCCCAACCTTTGGTTCTTGGACTTTCATCCCCAGAAGCCTAAGTCAGTACATTGGCTGATCAGTGCTTTTGGGAATTGAAGTCCAAGAACCAAAGATTGGGAAACACTGGCCTAACAGAAACATTAAAAATATATTTTACTGTCCAGCACTCTAGAAAGCTGATGCCAGTCAGGAGGAATATCAGACACAGATTAACTACAGAAAACTTGAATGGATAACCGGGGGGGGGGGGGGGGGGCCTTCCTTGCTTGACACACTCCACTATATTCAGCCAGCATGAAGAACGGTGAGAAATGTTAGTTAAATAAACAAATGCAAAAATAAACATCTGGAGAGAGACAGATAGGAGAAAAGCTGCAGCAACACACAAATCTGTAACCATGTGCGTTGGAATGGGACCCATTAGCAACCACTATGCAGATTTTTAAAAGGGTCACGATTTTTAAAATATTCCAAAAACATACTTGTATAATACAGCACATGTACAGCCACCATATCTGGGGCACCACATACAACAGAAGCCAAGACTCCTGTAACTCTGACGGCAAACAATCTGGACAGATGAGTTTCCACAATCATAGGTAAAGGTCTCCCTTGCTAGAAAGTCAGTCATGTCCTAATCTAGGGGGCAGTACTCATCTCTATTTACAACAGAAGAGCCAGCATTTTCTGCATCTGCAGACATTTCCATGGTCATTGGGAAAGCATGACTAGACACCGGAGCACACGGAATGCTGTTACCTTTCACACCAAAGCAGTACCTATTTATCTACAATACAGTACAGTACTTGAAATTTCTTGCTTTCAAACTGCTAGGTTGGCAGGAGCTGAGAGAGACAACCGGTGCTCACTCCGTTGTGCAACATTCAGGTCTCAAACTGCTGACCTGCCAACCTTCTGGTCATCAAACTCAGTGTCTTAACCACTAAGCCACGGTGAGTCCCACCCACAATCACAACTCCTTTCCCCCTGTCCAGTGGTTCATAAGTTAGGCTAGGATGAAACACCCCTGAGCGACCCCAGGCCAGTGACACACTTTCTGGCTGACCCCACCTCATAGCACTTTTTGTGGAAATAAAGTCATGAAGAAGAGAGCCATGTCCATTGTCCTGAGCCCACAAGAGGAAAAATAAATGCAGTAATTAGAATAAAAGATATATTCACAGGAGCTTCGGGCTTAGATTGGGGCTGCTCACCCAACTCGACTCACATCTGCAGTGAACCAGCCTCTCCCCGTCTCTTATGAAAAAGTAAACAAAACAAAACAAAAAGATAAAAACTCCTGGATGGCTAACATAACAGATAACTTTACAAATCAGTGTGGCTTTTTACAACTGATAATAACAGGGGTACAATGGCTTAGTGGTTAAGACACTGAGTTTGACAAGCAGAAGGTCAGCAGTTTGTGACCCAAGTGCCGCACGATTGAGTGAGCACCCATCATTTGTCCCAGCTCCTACCAACCCAGCTGTTCAAAAGCAAGAAATTGCAAGTAGATAGATAGGTACTGCTTCAGTGTGAAAGGTAAGTGTTCTGTGTGCTCTGGCATCTATTCATGCCTGCCCAATGATCATGGAAATGTCTGTAGACGCAGACAGCACTGACTCTTTGGCTGTAAACTGAGATGAGCACCAAACTTTAGAGTCAGACACAGCTAGCCTTCGAGCAAGAGAGAACATTACTTTAATAACAGATGATCCCTGATTATTATTCTGCAGTAGCAAATTCCAAATATCGGCAATCATCATGGCGATTAGCTATGAAGATTGTCCTGAGAATATAACGCAGCAACCTTCTATTTGCCTTCTCCATTGCAGTGTGATACCCGTACCACTAATCCAATTCTGCGAGTCACTTTCTGGTCCAGAGCTCTTTTGACACACAAAGTCGTCTTTGCCACCAGGCCAGTATTGATGAAGCTCCTGCCCTCCATCAAGATGGATTCAAGGGGGATTTAATCCACTTGGAGACCATTACTCTTTCCTATGGACTTCGCCACCCAATGGTCCTTAGTCCTCAGAGTTGTCAGGTTAGTTAACCACCAATTGGGACTGAGTCGCTAGAAGTATGGTCTACTCCAGAGGTCAGCAAACATGGCTCTCCAGATGTTTTTGGACTTTAATTCCCTGATCAGCACGTGTACGGACTTGGGCTTCTGGTAACTGAAGTCCAAGAACACCAAGAGATGCAGGTTTGCTGGCCCCTGGTCTGTTCTATTACAATGGCAGGATAACCTGGCCAAATTGGCAATACCCTGATTGGTATTCAAATTAGCTGTGAAGTTTGGCCCTGCTGAGTTGCAAATGGTTAATAGATGGGAAAACAAACACATTGTGGCATTTGTTGTTGTTCAGTCGCACAGTCGATTCCGACCCTCCGCGACCCCATGGACCACTGTCCGCCAGGCACTCCTGTCCTCCACCATCCCCCTCAACTCACTCAGCTCTGTGCCCATTGTCTCCACAATACCATCTAGCCATCTCATTTTTGGCCGCCCCCTTCTTCTTTTGCCCTTTCCAAGCATCAAGGCTTTCTCAAGCCTTGCAAAAGAGTTTACTCTTCAGGACGGGGTTGTGGTGGCTCAGTGGTTAAGCTCACCTTGTTAGTTGGAAGACCGGCAAGTCAGCAGTTCGAGACCTGGGTACTGCATGACGGTTTCAGCTCCCGTCTCTGTCCCAGCTCCTGCCAACCTAGCAGTTCGAAAACAAGAAATTGCAAGTAGATACATAGGGACCACTTCGGTGGGAAAAATCTTAGGGACATGAAAGGAGCCTCCTTCGGGCATCCCGAGCGGAGTTTCTCCAACAACAATCCTTTCAATCCAGAATACAGTAAAACCTCATATAACACTAAAACCTGGTTCCACAAGTCTTGGTGTTATATGATTTTTAGTGTTATCTGATGCATGTTAAAATCCTATGGGATCCATAGAGATATTGTAACCACATAGGCTTTAGCGGTTGTTATCTGAAGCATCCCATAGGATCTTAATGTTATCCGATGCAATTCTTCCCCCCAGATTCCTTAATGTTATGCGATTTTAGTGTTATTCGATACTAATGTTATATGAGGTATTACTTGTAATGTCTGACATGAAGTTGATGTTATTGACCATGTTTTGCATTTGTCGCTGACTGGGAGGCGGAAGGTCAGCAGTTCGATTCCCGAGCACTGCAGGACGGAATGAGCTCCCGTCTCTGTCCCAGCTCGTGCCAATCTAGCAGTTCGAAAGCAAGAAATTTCAAGGAGATAAATAGGGACCTCTTCGGTGGGAAGGTAACAGCGTTCCATGCGCTCCGGTGTCTAGTCATGCCTGCCACATGACCATGGAAACATCTGCAGAAGCAGACAGCGCTGGCTCTTCGGCTTAGAAACAGAGATGAGCACTGACCCCCTAGAGTCGGATACGACTGGCTTTCGAGCAAGGGAAACCTTTACCTTTACCTTACTCTCAGGTATGCATGGTACTTTAGGCTACCACTTCAAGAGCCTTTCCCTCTACTGTACTGCATAGCAACCCACAATAACAAGAAGCCGCCGGTCCTCCGGAGGCTTTTGAAGGCGAATGAAGGGGAGACACACACACAGCCCCTGGGGCTGAGATGCGGCCGTTACCTCGCTGCTCCCCATAGCGGAACCGCTCCAGCGCGATGTTGACGGCGATCTTCACCTCTTCGTCGATGCGAATATCCTTCAGCCCTTTGGCCCGGCCGCCCCCGGCCCCCGACGAGGCGGCGGCGGAAGGGCCGGCGCTGGGAGGCCCGCTTCCCGGAGGCCGGGGTGAGACGCTGCTCGGGCGAGACATCTTCGGCCTCAGGGCCAGCGCCACCAGAAGAGCCCCGCTGAGCCAGGCCGACGCGGCGCCCAGAAGACGCCCAGAAGGAATGGAAAGCGAAACGACGAGGGGAGGAACCACCTTCCAGGGGGCGTGGCCTCTCGTAGCGCGCTGCGGGGGCGTGGCCTTCCCTGTGGCGCGCGGTGATGGTGACGGAGGAGGAAAGGGGGGCCACCTTCCAGGGGGCGTGGCCTCCCGCGGCGCGCGGTGGTGGAGAAAAGAGGAGGAGGCATCTTTTGGGGGCGTGGCCTCTCGTGGCGCGCGGTGACAGAGGAAAGGGGAGGAGCCATCTTTTGGGGGCGTGGCCTCCCGTGGTGCGCGGTGGTGGTGGTGGTGAAGAAAGGGGAGAGGCCACTTTCCAGGGGGCGTGGCCTCCCATTGCGTGTGGTGAAGGAGGAGGAAAGGGGAGGGGCCACCTTCCAGGGGCGTGGCCTCTTGTTGCGCGAGGGAAGGCGCGGCCTTCGGGCGAGGGGAGGAAAGGGGAGAGAAGAGGAAAAGGAGGGGGCGGAGCCAGAGGTGACGGTTGGTCTCAGATGGGGACCCTGATGACGTCAGAGGTCCGTTCGCCTCTTTCCTAGCGCCTTTCTACTGGAAACTCTTGAGAGACTCTGAGGGAGGAAGGCAATGCCTTTTATTGGATCGCCTTTTAAAACACACACACACACACACACTCCAACATTGCACGAGCTTTCGTGATTCAAGATTATTATTATTATTATTATTATTATTATTATTATTATTATTATTATTATTTTTATTTTTATTTTTATTTTTATTTTTATTTTTATTTTTATTTTTATTTTTATTTTTATTTTTATTATTAATTACATTTGCTACCCCGCCCCAATCGGGTGAACCCGACTCTGAGCGGCTTACATCAAGGTTAAAACATAGAACAATCTACATCAATGCCATTTAAAATTAAAACTTAATATCAACTCTTAAAAAAAAACCATAAAAAGTTAAAACAGTGTACAAGCTGCACACAGAGTTGTATAACAATTCAGACTCAAAAGGGTGGCAGTCCATTAAATGAGCCACCTAGCATAAGAGCCCACATTCCTGGGTCCCCATACTTGTCCTGCCAGCCAGGTTTTTAAACCCTTCCGGAAGAAGATCACTTCTTATCTTAAGGCATGCCTCCATTTCTTGGGGATCGAAGGGGAAAGTTATCAGTGAAAGTCCCCCTCCCCCCCAAAAAAAGTTCATGGCATGATGTTTGGTCAGGCTCCCTTTCTTAGAAATGAATTGTGGAAAAGCAGCAGGCTACATCTGGTACCCTCCTTTGATGGAGGGCCCTGGAGTTTGCATTGCTTTCCTCTGGTCACCAAGGAAATTACAGCTTCAAAAGAAGGCCAATATGCAGACACCTGGTATCGTCTCCCTCCTGCAACTGGTTTCCTGTGCTTGGGGGAGGGGGGGTGATGTAGCCTGCTGCTTTTTCACAATACATGTCTAAAGAAATTGACCTATGCCTGAAGAAGTTATCTTGAATCACAAAAGTTATCTTGAATCACAAAAGCTTGCACAATATTTGATTTTTTTTAAAGTGATCCAATAAAGGTATAACCTTCCTGCATTTGATTTGTATATGGATCACACAGCTATCTTTGTACAGTAATACCTCCTATAACATTAGTATCGAATAACACTAAAATCGCATAACATTAAGGAATCTGGGGGGAAGAATTGCATCAGATAACATTAAGATCCTATGGGATGCTTCAGATAACAACCGCTAAAGCCTGTGTGGTTACAATGTATCTCTATGGATCCCATAGGATTTTAACATGCATCAGATAACACTAAAAATCATATAACACCAAGACTTGTGGAACCAGGTTTTAGTGTTATATGAGGTTTTACTGTATATGGATCACACAGCTGTCTACAGATTCCCATCAGAAATTTGCCTGACAAACTGGTTGCATTTTATTACTGGTTGTAAATACAGTGGAATCTCATATAACAATCATCCCATATAGCAACGAAAGCACATAACAATTAGTTTTTTTGGGTGGGGGATGGCATCCCGCATGACAATTTTTTCCTATGGAAATTGTACAACAATTTGCAAGTAGATTGCACAACAATTGTACAACAATTTTTCAATGGGAAAAACTAAGCACTGAACCTAGAGTCGGATACAACTGGCTTTCGAGCAAGGGAAACCTTTATCTTTACCTTTAAAGACTAACTTCTGTATTTTAATATTACCTTTTGTGGATCAAGTCCACTTCATCAGATGTAAGAGTGAGACTTCATGCCATCAATTGATACATATCAGGTACAGAGTTACACAATGATTGGCTGGCATAACAGATACATTTGCTAATAATTGCTTTACAGCCAGTAATAACAGAAAATCCCTGATTAGGGTTCAGATTTATTGATGTGAAGTTTGGTTTTGTTGAGTTGTAAATGGCTAGTAGATGGATGCAAATTAAATAAACATTGTGACATTATACATCTGCTAATGAGTTAATTGAGGATGGTATGAGTGACCTAGGTAGAGGTCAATTACAGTGGTGGGCAGCAACAGGTTCGCACCCCCCGGGAGGGGGGTAGCAAAATTGGGTGGCCTCTGGGAAGGGGGATAGCAAAATTGGGTGGCCATGCCCAACTCCCTGCCCTGCCCCATCAGGTTTTGTCCCTGCAAGTGGTTCAAGGTCTCCTTTCCTCAAAAGCCAGTCATATCCGACTCTAAGGTGCAGTGCTCATCTCCATTTACAGCCAAAGAGCCAGTGCTGCCTGTGTTTGCAGATGTATACATGGCCATATGGCAGGCATGACTAGATCGCCCACGATGTAGACTCCACCCATGATGTAGGCTCCACCCATGACATAGACACTGCCCACAGTGTGGTATTGAAAAATTTTGCTGCCCACCACTGATTACGCACCCTGTTCTATGAAGTTACTTGGGAAGGGCTACCACTTTAAAAAATATCTATTAGTTTTACTCCACCTAGTCAGGAGTCTCACCATTTTGAAACTATGTACAGATATACAGAAGACATATTTGTACCCCTTGTATTTTAAGAAGTAGAGTTTGATCCATGAATAAACCTACTAGTTTTTAAAGTACCATAACATTTTGCTTTTGCTTTTTGTTCAAAATTTTGAAGACAGACTTCAAACAACAAAACTGTGAAACATTATCTACATACCCTTTCCCTCCACTCTGCCATATGCTTCAAAAGTGGTGGTGAATGCAAACAGCACTTAAAGACTTGTTGTTCAGTCACAAAGTCAAGTCTGACCCTTTGCGAGCCCATGGACCACTGCACGCCAGGCTCCTCTGTCATCTGCCATCCTACGTAACCTACCCAGATCTATGCCCACTGCACCAATGATGCCATCTAGCCATCTCATCCTCTGCCCAGTGATGGGATGACAAATTTGTTACCACCACTCCATTACGTCACGATGTCATGGGCGTGGCCAATCTCATGACGTCACGACGTCATGGGCGGAGCTGACGTCATGACATCATGACGTTGTGGGCGGGGCCTTAAAATAAAAATAAAATAAATACACACACACACACACACACACACACACACACACACACACACACACACACACACCCCAACCCACCCACCCACCACACAAACCCGTAAATAAATTAAATAAAATAAAATTAAAATTAAATAAAAATACAACCCCAAACACAAACCCCTCACTTACCCCTGGGAGGGCTCGCCGGGGCGGACGGCCACCATTATCGCCATCGCTCCTCTCACCGTTGTCGCCGTCACCGCCATTGCTGCCGCCGTCATCGCCGTCGCTAGCGCCGCCACCACCATCGCTGCCGCCGTTGCAGTCACCGCCGTCATTGCTGCCGTCGTCATCGCCGCCGCCGTCATCACCGCCCGGTGTTGCTGCTGGTGTTGTCGCTGCTATTGGTGCCTTCGCCACCGATTTTTTTTTTAAAATTGGAGCTAAAATGGCTCCGATTTACTGCCCATGCGCAGAAACTCAATCTGCCGCATTGTGCATGCGTCAGATTGAGTTTCTGCACATGCGCAGTAAAATTGGAGATAAAATTGCTCCAATTTTATTGCGCATGCGCAAAAACTCAATCTGACGCATGCGCAATGCGGCAGATTGAGTTTCTGCGCATGCGCAGTAAATCGGAACCATTTTTGCTCCGATTAAAAAAAAAAAAATTTCGGTGAGGCGTCCGGAACCGGACGCCTCAAAAGTTAATTACCCTCCCGGAGAACTCTCCGGGATTGGTCCTACCGGTTCCAGGGAACCGTATAGAACCGGGGACATCCCATCACTGCCTCTGCCGCTCCTTCTCCTTTTGCCTTTGATCCTTCCTAGCATCAAGGCCTTCTCAAGTGAGTCCTCTCTTCTCAATTGATGGTCAAAGTACTTGAGCTTCAGCTTCAGTATTTGTCCTTCCAAGAAGCAGTCAGGACTGATTTCCTTCAGGATTGATTGATTTGATCTCCTTGCAGTTCAGGGGACTTCTCCAGTACCACAGTTCAAAGGCATCTATTCTTCTGTGTTCAGCCTTCCTTATGGTTCAGCTCTCATGCCCGTACATTACTACTCGGAAGACCATTGCTTTAATTATATGGACTTTTGTTGGCTGGCTGATGTCTCTACTTTTTATTATGCTACCTAGATTTCTCATAGCTTGCCCCCCAAGAAGTAAGTGTCTTTTTATTTCATGCAGTCACCATCTAAATACTACTTGGGGGAAATTGGGGTGGGGGGGCACACCAGAACTGTTCCCAATCTGATTGGGAGTGTGTAATGGATCAAGATAGCCACATTTTTAGTCAAAATAAAGGAGTAAATTTTAAGGACACTTTCAAAAACAAACAGAACTGAACACTGAATTCCGCAATACAGTACTGTATGTGCTTTTACAGCTCTGAAGTTTCAACCTTGAGCACAGTGTACTATAGACAGTAATGCTGCTGCTGAACTGATTTCAAATCATCATTGTTTCCAGCTGTCCATGTGCTATGCAAGGAATTCCGAGTCCTATGTGAGTACATACACATGTGTGCATCATATATATTTGCCACCAGGTGGTAGCAATCCAGCATCAGTATATATACAGTAATTCATTTATAAAGGTTATCAGTTTGAAATTCTTGTAAGCTAGATCCATTTGTTCAGTTGGCTAGAAAGCTCAGTAAGACATGATATCTGGATATGTAGCCAAGTAGGAGAAAAGCTAGTCTGTAGCAGGGTACCCTCAGAATAAGGGAATGGTAAATCATATTGTTACACAAAAAGATCCTCCTCGAAGATTGTGCTATTGTTGAACCACAATCGTGCGTACCTGGGGCAATGGCAACTTAGTTGTGCTAGCCAGGAAGACCACTTTGTTGTTGTTTTGTCGTTGTCGTTGTTGTGTTGTTACTAATATTATTACTACTATATAAACTGTACCATGCATTTCTCTTCAAGTGGAGCCAAAGTGACTTGCAATGGTAAAAACAAACAATACAAAAACGGAAGGGAAAATGGAAAATAAACAATGAGACAAAACTAAAACCTCAGCACAACCTTTAGGCAGGCAGTCACTAAGAAAAAGCCTTTGCCTGACTGAGAAAGAATAGCAAAGAGGGTGCCATCCTTGCATTTCATAGCAGGGAGTTCTATAGTTTGGGAGCAGTAACAGAAAAGACCCTCATCTCACCTAATGTATCCATAAGGGTGGCAGGACAGAGATGAAAGCTTTTCCTGATTATTTTAAAACTGAAGCAGGCTCATAAATTGAAATGTAGTTTCTCAAGTAGCTTGGATCCAAGTCATGCTTCAAAACCAGCACTTTGAATTTAGCCCAAAGGCAGCCATGTGCAGGGCACATTACAATAATCCAAATGGGGTGTAATTTAAGCATGTATCACTGTGGCTAGGTCAGACAGGTTAATACTCAATACTTCTTGGTACTTTCTATCTATGATGTTCTGGATAGAGCCTCCATAAATTGGGATCCCCTTGATGGTATATAATTATTTCTAAATCCAGTAATAATAATAATTTCATGTCAGAAAATTATTCTGGGTTGAAATGATTTTTGCTGGAGGAACTCCACTCAGGAGACGCCCAAATGAGGCCAAATGTCCCCAAGAACTAAATCCAGTTATTCTTGATAAGAGGAATGGGCTCAAAGGGACTTGGAGTAGAGCAATAGAATCAAAGGGACTTGCACAAATAATGAATTAACAAATCCTGTCTGTTCCATATGTTCAGTCAAACGAGGACTAATAGCTGAATTTAGTTGTTGTTTTTTACTCTGGACTCAATATCTTCCGTTTCTTTGTGTGTTACTTTACAATAAAATTGGACTCAAAGAAGCTGGCAGAATCTTGATGTAAATGTTAGTTTGTCAAAACTAATAAGACAGGAAATGTAAACCTCTGTATATTAACTTATGTCTCATTGAATTTACTACTCCAAAGAAAGTGTGCAGGTAATTGGAGCTTTAACAGGTTTTTTTCTGCAATGAAGGAAATAAAGTGTTAACTTAGGCAAAAAAAAAGACTACTGGATAATGTTCTCTTTTATAATGATTTGTTTAGAGTTGAATTGCTTTATGTGTAATGTATACAAACATATGAAACTGAGTGGTTCTGTACAAAGTTATCATAGCGTAGTCCTTAAAAAGTGAGCTTGCTATGTACAAAATTCTTGTTTTGTGAATGTTAGCCGCCTTTGTTGCCTGAGGACTTGGCTCAGGAGCCAAAACATTACAAGACAGAAACCAGGTGCAGAATCAGGTGTATCTTTTTGACTGGTTCACACCCTAGAATAATTTCTATTAAGTGCCACCCCCTCAAGGTTCTCTGTTTCTTGAAGCTTAGCTGCATATTATTAGGCAAGAATATACCAGAAGCAAAATATTGTGAGCTATCTTTTTTTACCCATTCTATAATGGACAGAGTGATGGACTAGGTAGAACCTCTGAGACCGTGGCTCCAATCCCAAGTGTTAATCATGAACACTCATGGGAATGGATTGGAACCGATAAAGCCATGGCTTAAGTATCTCACATACAGTAATACCTCGGATAACGACTGCATCAGATAACACTAAAATCGGACAACGATGCAAAATTTCTAAAGAAATTTTGCATCGGATAACGATCTGTTAACGTTATCCGATACAGTCCTTCGTAGCAGCATGGGGGCTGGAAAGCTGAACGGGGTTCTCCGTTCAGCTTTCCAGCCACCCTGCAGCTACGGAGGCAGGGGTGAGGTGGCTGGAAAGCTGATGGGGGGCTCCCCTGTCGGCTTCCCCAGCCACCCTGCAGCTGTAGATCGGGTCCTCTGATCTCCCTGGAGCAGGCAGGGAAGTCAGAGAGCCCCAAATTGGTTTTTAAAAAAAACACATCCTTTTTTAAACTCATTTCAGGCTCTCTCACCTCCCTGCTTGCTTCAGGGAAATCAGAGGACCTGATCTAAGCTGTTTCTGGGCTTCCCCGACGTCCTCGGCAAGTGCAGCAAGCCAAAATGTCAGGGTTCGAATCCTGACGTTTTGGCTTGTTACAACCTTCAGGAGGGTGGGGGAACTTTGGAAACAGGTTGGATCGGGTCTTCCCATCTCCCTGGACCCGGCAGGGGGGTCAGGGAGCCCAAAATTGGTAAAAAAAAAAAACATCAATTTTTTTACCCATTTCGGGCTCTCTGACCCCCCTGCCGGGCCCAGGGAGGTGGGAAGACCCGATCCAAACAGTTTCCAAATTTCCCCCACCTCCCTGGAGGCTGCAGCAAGCCAAAACGTCAGGTTTCAAATCCCAACGTTCTGGCTTGCTGCAGTCTCCAGGGAAACAGGGCTTTTTTTAACATTGTGCGATCAATGCATTGCACAACATTAAAAACCGGATAACGATGAGACTTGTGGAACCAAGTCTCATCATTATCCAAGGTACTACTGTACTTTGAAAGCTCTATTGTGATTTCTATAGGTTAGTTCTAACTTGACAGTCAATAATATACATTTCTTAAAGACCAGCATGGGCTACGGACCTAGAGAATAAAATCTCTGAAACCTAGATTCTTCACAGAAATGTTTTAGATTGCAATATGTTTCCCAAGGAATTTTGCAAGTATTCGTTCCTTTTCTTAGACTGCCCTTTTATTTCTGTAAAGATATGCTTCTAACATAATAAAGCAAATTTCCAAAAGGTGTCTACTTTATTTTTGCTCTTTTTATTAGCATGTAAGCATATGTAGCCTTTGTAAAACTATAAAAATATGTACAAAACACGTTAAATCAAAACTGATTGCAATGGCGTAACAGTTGTTTAACTATAACTTTTTAAAATAGAGAGCGGTCCAAATACCACATTTGGAACGTACAGTAAAACCTCATATAACACTAAAACCTGGTTCCACAAGTCTTCGTGTTATATGATTTTTCGTGTTATCTGATCCTCTATGGGATCCATAGAGATACATTGTAACCACACAGGCTTTCGCGGTTGTTATCTGAAGCATCCCATAGGATCTTAATGTTATCTGATGCAATTCTTCCCCCCAGATTCCTTGATGTTATGCGATTTTCGTGTTATTCGATACTAATGTTATATGAGGTATTACTGTACTGTACTTTATAATCACTGTAAACATTTGAAAGGATAAAACATAAATGCAATGCTTCAGAAGATTAACAAAAGACTTCTGAGGTTACAAGCTCTTAGTTACAAAGCCTATTAAAGTTAAGACATTGTGCTAAAAGATACAGTCTCTGTCCTTTAAAAATGAATGTATAACATGCAAAATAGTATTGAGCAACCATGGATAGACAAGCATGAAATAGCTTGAAATATGAACATCAATTTAAAAAAAAATCTTATCTTATATCATAGTCTTAGATATGTTTATGCCTCATTATTGTTTCTCCTGAGATTCCAGCTATTCTTACACTTAAATGATTATCTAAATTGCTAAATAGCTTTTTAGCACCAGCCAATAAGCTTCTTTTTCTACATTTTGTTGAAGAACATTTATTTTGCTTGTTCTTGTTACAAGTACCCACAAGATGATGCTGTAGTATTAGAAATACTCTTCTGTTCTTTTTTTTAACAAAACATGATTTTTACCAATAGTAGATTTGTCAGCATGCTATTTGCTCCATTCTACCTCCAAAGTTGATATGTCTATTCCAGTTGAGACTAGCAATAAAACATGATTTGTTATCATTATAGATTATCTGTTATTACTAAAGATTAAAATACTGGCTTGTTGTTAACTGTTGACCAGTTTTGGTGAGTAGTGCTTCTGAGTGTACCATTTAATTAGACTTGCATGAGATTAAATTTTATTAACCCCAAAAGAAAATGGCAGCCTTTATGACTACAGGCCAATAGGATTGAATGAATGATTTCAGCTAGTATACTGTTTTTACTAATTTATTTAAACCGTGAGGGAAGCATCTTATAGAAGTTTGCTCTAGAGAAGGACAGTTCCATTCTAAGAAAGCACTGGTGTTCACTCTTTTGGCCTCATTTGGTGTTACCATTTTTAACATCATGGAGTATGAGGAGAACATGGGATGACTAGCTGTTTTGTAGAGATGTTCCAACAAGTATTAAGGTCCTAAACCATTAATGGACTATAGATCATGACTAGCATCTTGAATTGGGCATGAAAGCTAGCATGACAGTGTGCCAAGACTAAAGATATGTGTTCACATCTGCTGGTTGCATACAGTTTGGACAGAATTATATAAAACTGCTTTTTATTAGTGCTTTCTACCTGAGAGGTGCACATTTGTTTTAATTGCTAATTCTATTTAAAGACACATTTAGCTAGTGACAAGGGTTTGTTTGTTTTATGATATTTATTGCATTCTTTTATATTATTAATTTAACATGATGTAAACTGCTACAGCAGTAAATAATGTACATTATAAAGTGCTATAGATTCTTGGCTCTACTGCATGGCATGGAATTTGAGACTGTAATCCAGGTAACTATTAAAGAGAAAGTATTTGCAATGTTAAATTCTCAGAAAAATAAGGATTCTCTCTCTCCCCCCCCCCCCCCCAATCCAGACAGTAACAAATTGAAAAGTATTAATATGAAGAATGAAGCTGAAAAGATCATAAAAATCTAAAATGTAGGAGGCCAGAATACTTGTTTATATAAATAAGAAGTGAAAATGTCAGATTATAACAGCTCATCAGTCAAGGTAATATGTATGGGGAAGACATGCAGAAAGGACAACCTCTTGCTGATTGAGAAAATTAGATACGTGTTGGAATGCAGCACAACATTTTTCAACAGTCTCATCCAAAGTGAAAGAAGCAAAATGAGGACTGGACTGGGCCATGGTACTGCTGTGAATTGTGCTCTTGGTCAAATAAATAAATAAATAGCAGAGCTTTGAAAGTATACTTTTTTGGACTGCAGCTCACATAATTGATACACATCATTCATTATTCTTGTATAGACTTGCTTTCTTTATGCTTTTTGAAGGCTTATATGGGCATACAGTTCTCTCTTACAATGCACTGGCTGAAATCCAGCAGTAAACCACAGCTAGTTTAGGCGCATTGAATCATCAGGGTTTGGGTGAATCAACTCCACTGTTCCATTGATTCAGCAGGCCTGTTCTGGTTGTGACTTACTACTAGATTACAGTGACTGTAATTTAAGAGCAAATGTAAATTGGTTTATGTTATACCACTGTTACACATATTCTTTCTTTTCTACATATTGATTTTTCCTATCTAGGAAAATATAATATATTCAAAGATTTTAAATAATAAAGCTATAGAGATATACATTGTCATGGGGAATAGTACTGTATTGGGATAGACCAATGGCCTGATCTAGTTGATGACAATGTCATACACATGTTCTGAATAGAAATGGTCAAAATCCTAGGGGAAAGGTAGAGAAATGATAATATTAGAAGTAGAGAGATTATCAGATTAAAACACATATAGTAGAAATATTATTTGAGATGAGAAATTAATTTTCCATTTTCCTACTTAACGTCTGTGAATTATCATGGTGGCAGTAATTCAAAACCAATTATTTAGCAACATAAACCTTAACCAATGAAACTACTGTACTATCTAGTCCTATATAGTGGTCACTATGCAAATTTATATCTGCAGACTGCTTCCAGTTAATGTAGAATATGACTTACCATAAATCGATATCTGTTCAGAAATGGTATTCATATACTATATATAGAAAACATGATAATTTAATTCTAATTAAAATGCAAGTAGAAAGATTAATCTCAGAGGTATGAGTGTGCATAGGTATGAAATGCTCAGTTTATTTCTGAATAACTTAGATAAATAATGTGGGTTAAAATCTGCTTTGTGGTGCTAACAAAAATAAGGATACGTACTGTATTATGACTAGCTCTGTTTTCTTATATTTTCTGATTAAATTGGCAGAATAAATTGAAAATGTTGTAAATATTATTTTTAAGGCTCTGTTTGTGAATAATCTGAAATCTTGCTGAATGAATGTTGTGTGAATTTTATTAAATGTGGTAGCCCAGCTGATTTCTAAAAGTGTATCCCATAAAATCAGCAGTGTAGCATCAGAACGTCCTATGGGATCTTTCCTTCATCCTATTTAATGCCTCTGTAAAACATGAAATAATGCTGCAAATGTAGATACCTGACTTCGAGGAATCCTAGTTCTATGTTACAATTGGGAAAACTAAACATGATTTCATTGGAGGGTGACAAAAAGTTGACCAGAGGAAAAAGTAGGAGGGAAATAGAGGTCCTTTAAGTCATGAAAAACCATTTGTCATCTCTGATTTATCAGCATTACTTCAATTACCTGGAATTTGCTAAAATATAGAATTCTACATTTACTTATATAGGATCTCTTTCAGTTTTTCCTCAATAAATTCCTCAATCATCATTGCTTAATGCAGTATATAAACTAAATGCTGAAAATGCAGTCCTGTACTCAAAATAATGACAGATGAACACAGCAAAATCCTAAATCCTGTTCTGTTGGTTAAGGCTAAACATGAGATTTTCAGGCCAAATCTTAAACACCCAGACCTGTTCGTTCCAGATTTAGCTTCGAAGAAATTTAACACTTTTGAAACAGATTCTTGGACCATTTTCATAATGACAAAACAGAGTTGGCAGTATTAACTTGAACTAGGCATGGATGAAGACGTTGTTCTGCTTTCTGCATGCTGCCAAGAAGCCAAAAAGGAGCCTCACCATACTGCGACATTATCTATGATTCACTGGAGGCTTTATGACAAAATAAACAACACCTGCTGCTTGTCTACTACCTTTACTATGCCCAGATGGCCATGCTTTCAGCAGAACCATTCCAAGATAATTTAAAATTAATCTGTGGCAACATTGAGCTGAACATATACATAATTATGCCTTGCACTGAACCATATCATTGTTTCATATGTTCCAGTATTGTCTATGATAGTGATAGCAGTGGCTCTCAAATTTCCAGGCAGTCTTTTTCCATCATTATGTCTTGAGACTCTTACAGATGGAGGCACTAGGCATTGCTAGAGTTGTTCACATACAAATCTCAAGTAAGACAACACTTGTGGTCATTTGCTTTAAGAGGACAAGACTACTAGTGGCTAAGAATAGCAATAGCTGCAAGTATCAGAGGTGATACCAGAGGTTTGAAAATGCTATTTCTTTAGCCTAAAACACCTAGAAAGATCTTGGCAATATACCTTCCAGAACCAACAGCTGATTAACACAGTGGGGAGGGTACATGTGTGTCCTCATTTGAGGTTTCTCATAAGCATCTGTCTAGTGTAGGAACATTTATCCAGCAGAACTTTCTTAATGTTTTTTTTACTAAGTTACTCTTCCTATGCAGTAGAAGTAAAAAATGGGTTTTAAATATCATCTTAGGACCTAGTTTATATTAGGTTACAGTGGAGAAAATCTCTGGAGGGTCTGTTCTTGGTAGGGTTAAAGAAGTAATTCAGGAAAACAGCTCTGATCTTCGTTATACAGTACAGTACTATACAGTACTATACAAATCAGGAGATTCTCAAAAAGGATGCAGTTAGCAACAATGAAACTTCTTCAGAAGTGAAGTAGGGATAAAACTGCTTGAACACAATCTGACTATCTCTACAGAAGACTTAAGTTCCCAGGGAATAGCCTCTAGCTTGATAAAAGCATGTGAAGCAGGAATGCTTTAGTAACACCAAATTTAGAACAGAGAACAAGCTACTACGTAAGCATTTTAATAATAGTACCATGGTGAAAAAATAGCATTTACACTAGGTCAGGTAGGAATCCTGTTTGATACAGAGACCCATATGTTAAAGATTCTTGACAAACACATTAATGCTCTTTTATATGCTGATATTTTAATGGCTCACTCACAAATAGGTCTGAGGAGATTGCTTCAAAAACTAAACACATACTGTGAACAATTTTTTTTTAAATATCAACAAAAGCAAATACAAAGTGTTGGTTTTTAGTAGGAGAAGCAAGATCTATAATTGGCAGATAAATGGGGAGCCTATTGAACAAGTTAACTCTTTTAACTACAGTATCTTGGAGTGGTTTTCTCCAATACAGGTACATGGCTAAATAATTTTAAGAGAATTTCATCAAGGGTTGCTATAAGTACAAAGAGACTATATAAACTGATGAATTATAATAATCCTGGCACCCTCTCCCCAAATTTAAGTATTTGGGGCAAAAATTGTCCCAATGCTGTCATATGGGGCAGAATTGTGGGGTCTAAATAGAGCCTCACTTCTGGAACAAATACAGTCCCGATTCCTAAGAAGTATTTTAGGAACTGATAGTAACACGTCTGTCCCTGCAGTTAGAGCAGAACTGAGCTTCCACTCCGTGTATAGCCATTTAGTATTTAAAACATTCTCATATTTGTTGAGGATTCAATCAATGGACTCTGATAGGCTTCCTAAATTATGCTTAATCAAACAGGTAAGTGGGATCATCCCAAATCCTGGGTTAGTCAACTCTGTGAATTAATTTCTCATTATGGGTTTTCAGTTCAGTATTTGCTCTCAGTGGCCACTCAGGCCAAGGAAATTTTTAAACAGAGAGTCTTATATATCAGTGCGTAATCTGACTTGGAACTACTGGCCAAAAATGGTTCTTTAAAGCGGCTGGCTGCTAACAAAAATTGCATTTCAACCTGAAAAATATTTATTGATGTGCCTCCCTCATCCTTTAAGAAGGGCTTACTATAGAGCCAGATTTGAGTTACTTGATTCAATGAATAAATATGGGTGTTTTCACCACTTACCATATCATGAAAGAATGTGCATATGTGGTTCTCCAAATATTGAAAATATCTCTCATACTGTATTTTATTCAACTGCCAGTTATACACTGATATTAGATTTAAATACCTTACATCCCTATTGGAAAAAGCAACTTTTTGGGACTCTAATCACAAACTGTCCTGTCTCCTCCTGGGTTCTAATGTGCACATTGTATATAGAACTGTCAAGTTTATAATTAAGGTATCAGTTAAAAGAATCCAATATATCAATCAAATTGGGGTATACTGCAAGGGAAATTCACTTATCTGACTATGGATATGCATGTATTAATTGTATTAAGGCGCCTTCTCCAGTTTACATTCCTTTTAAAAGTAGCTCAGGTATGTACATATTGTATTTTTATTGTATTTCATTGCATCCATTGTATTGCACAGATTTTAATTCTTATGCTATGTTATTGATAAGGTCGGAAGACTAATCAATTAATAAACATTCATTCACTCACTAGGTCAGGTGAAAGGAACTGCAGAATCAACTCACCAAACTGTACCTTCATTTTGGCAGTTTCACATCTGGTCTAGACATGGAAGAATGAAGATTGAGATGAAAGATAATGATACAACCATCTCAAAAGGAGGTAGGGCAATATTTCATAAGGGAGGAAACATTTTCCTATTTTCAGCCAGAACAATGGAGTCCAATGCTAGTAATGATTATCCAGACCCTATACAGAAACATACCTTCATGTCCTAAACCCCTATATTATGTGCTGTCAAGTTGATTCCAACTTCTAGGTCTTTTTAAGTAGAAATATGCTGAAGTGGTTCACCATTCCCTTGTTCTGAGGGCACCATGGAACTGTGCAGCCTGCCCAAGACCCACAGACTGGCTATTGGGAGGCACAGTGGTGAATTGGACCTGTAACCGCTGACTACAGAGCCAGATACCTAAACTACTGAGCTATCTCCAAGGCAACGTTTCTGTCCTCATGCACCCTTCTGCATGGAAGGCCTCCACGTGTGACTCATATGTAATGGGCCTCAAGACTAATGCTGGTCCTCCCATTAATCAGGATGAGGCAGCTATGTCAAGGAGCAGATTTGGGGTATAAGGAAAGAGCAGCATATTTGTTATTGCTATATTTTTACTAGATAATTTCACTGATTTATTTGCATGATGCTGTTTGTTATTTGATGTACATATTGTATGTTTTATTGCTCATAAGCTGCCCGGAGTAGTGTTTGACCAGTCGGGCAGGAGGGAGGTATTATAAATAAATAAATAATAAAAAGGTTGCCTTTGCTTGAAAGGCAGTTGTATCCAACTATAGGGTTCACTGCTCATCTCTGTTTAGAATAAAATAAGATACCCAGTGTGGTATAGTGGATAGAATTTTACTGAGTGCCAATTTTTGTACCAATCTTTTGGGCTGTATAGGACTAACTGTTAAATGAATATTGCAGATGCAATGATAAATATTCTGAGACTGTATTTTTAAAAATAGACAAATTACTCACAACAGTTCAAACATCGTTAAGCTGGATACTTTAAATACATGTGCCATTTAAGTTTCATGTACTACAAAGTCCCTGTACTTCGGATTACTATTGTCTACAAAACTTTCTCTTTTTATGTTTACTACAGAAGTACACAATAGTGGGGACAGATAATACTTTAAACCAGTGGTGCCCAAACTAAGGGCCGGGGGCGGCCTCCGATGCCAATTCATCCAGCCAGTGAAACCCTCGTCGCTCCTGGAAGTGGAAGTAAAACTCTATGGGTGCATTTTACTTCCGCTTCCAGGAGCGACGAGGGTTTCTCAGTCCGGATGAATTGGCATCGGGGGCTGCACCCAGCCCCCAGGCCTTAGTGACTGGCTCCCTGAACCACATGATCGGCCCCTGGCCCAAAAAGCTTTAAACCCTGGAATAAAAAAAAAGAATACATGATAGTCATTCCAAATAATTTGTCCTTCCGTTCCATCTGGCTGTTTCCTACTTACAATGATTCTATGAATTAGTGGCCTCCAAAAATGTCCTATTAACAGACCTGCTGAGATCTAACAGCCTAACCTTTCTAATGCACGTAAATTGAAGTCTGTTACTAATATCAAGGTGATAGGATTTATATTTCCATTGTCTGGGGAGCAGCAGTTCCTTGCCTCTTCAATACTCCTAAAACAGCAGTTCCCAGCCATTTTTGGCCATACCCCACCTAATCATTTCTAAAATCCAGATCCCCCCCCCCCCGGTGACATATAATTATTGTTCAAAAAGGAGGTAGTCTAAAAGGCCATTCACTGTTAATAACACATTCTCAAATTGTCCCCCTTAAAAATAAAATTCCCACCTTATGAGGCGTGTGCCCCACAATGGGAACTACAGTTCTAAACCAAAGCCAAATATCACTTCCTTAGGATATCCCCAGTGGTGGCCATCAGCAGGTTCACACCAGTTCGCCAGAACCGGTAGCAGAAATTCTGGCTAGCCCCGCCTATCCAAGTTTTGAAATAAAGCAGTCCTAATTCGGGTGCAACACAGGGCTTTTCCCCTGACAATGCCCACCATACCATGCCCACAGTGTGGTAGTAAATTTTTTTGAGCCCACCATTGGATATCCCTCTTGCTGGGTTAAATTACACTTATAGTAGGTACAGTCAGTGGTGGTCTCAATTTTTTTTTACTGCCACACTGTGGGCGTGGTATGTTGGGTGTGGCTGGGTGGAAAGCCCTGCATTGCACCCAAATTAGGACTACTATATTTCAAAACTTAGATGGGCGGGGCCAGCCAGAATTTCTGCTACCGGTTCTGGCAAACTGGTGTGAACCTGGGTACAGTCAATTTGCTTCAGGTGCTTCATAACTGTCTTGTGCTAGCCATGGAAAGCAGACAATCAGCTCCCTTAATACGTTAAAAATACAGGTTGGTGTCATGTTCTCATTGAAGGTATTTTTCTTCAGAGGTGGATCCAGAGCCCTCAGTATGAACACTAGTGAGGGACCACATCTAAGTCCCTGGATTCTTAAGGGAAAAGGTGCATGAATTGGGACAGTTTAGTGTTTTTCAATCTTTGATTTTTGGACTTCAATTTCCAGAAGCCTAAGTCAATTCCCGAAAGCACTGATCGACTAATGTACTGACTTAGGCTTCTGGGAATTGAAGTCCACCAGTGTTCTGCAGAATATAGTTTTGGAAACTAATGAAAACATGAATGAGGCTGAATGTGAGCTGATGAACTGGCCACCCTCGAGGGAGGATTTCATGCAAAGTGAGGCCATTTGAGAAATAGTGACGTTCTCAAGAGAAAGGATCTCTTTCTTAAAAGACCTTAAACTGAAGTCCATATGTCAACGTCCTAGGTACAGCCCAGGCAGCTCAGCTGCAAAATTACCTCTTCCATGCTAGAAGAGCTGCTGAAAACAAAACCTGTTCTGAGAGCCAGATTTTACAAGCTGTTCCTGTATTTCTTGCCTCTTGTTATGACTGATTTGCTGGCACCTGGTCTATTGGAGAATTTGGCTATTTCCTTTCTAGTGCAGAGAAAAATATGGAGAGATCTGCTCAGCCTCACTACTTTCCTTGAGAAAGGAATGGTGCTCAGTCTATTTAAAAGAAAACAAAAACAGTTTTACTTATAGTTCATTACTTTGCTATTTAGACATGCATGCACATTCACACACAGAGTGTGTGGGGCTACATTAGAAAGCAGAAAATGGAGCAGGGGCAACAAAAAGAAAAGGGCCACCGTCTCAGAGATTTTGAGGTGTGGAGAAACCTTCTACTTTAATAGCACATACAGAGTATGTTCCGCACAAACATCTAGAATTAAAAATAAGTATGTATATATTTTTACAACATGAACATGGGCTGCATTTAGCTTAGCTCTTTACTACCCTTTTCTGATCGCTGCATGGACTTTATTATTTTGAATCCTGTACTGTAGGAGTTCTCAACCTTTTAAAGCCGGGGGCCAGGTCATGCTCCCTCAGACAGCTTCGGGGGGCAGATGGCCATTTTGCCCATCCTCCACCACATGGCACTTCCTGGTATAGTGGACGTGGTGGTGGGCCACATGAAATGGCACCGTGGGCCGCAGGTTGATAATCCCTGCTGTACTGCTTCTTCACTCAGGTTCTTTGGTGACCCAAAAAGCATCTTCGAAAATTGTGGTATTTTTGAACCACAATCGGGTGTACCCAGATAATGGCAATCTATTGACCATTGCGGCTAAGTTCGGAGAGGCACCATGTAAACATACAAGGCAATGCAACTCTTTCTCTCTCTCTTTTAAAATTATTTTTTCAAAAAGAAAAAAACACACAATAAAACAATCCTACTAATAGAAAAACTAACATTATAAATTTAACCACAATAGCAACTAAAAATAAACAAAGCATATGAAGAAAAATGCAACAATAAAGGTAACAAAAATATCATTACATCAACAAATATGAGCACCCACCAACAATGGGACATTATTTATCTTCCCCCTATTATCTGAGCATAACTTTCTCTTCCATATCCCTATCCCCTATTTTCAAAAAGTTATATATTTCTTGTCCTGGTTTGACCCCTTTAGTTTAAACTAATCTATGGTTAATAAACTCTCCCCAAATCTCTTTAAAATCGTTTTTTAAATCAATCCCTTCTTTAACTTCAATTCACAAGTCAATTTGTCATTTATAGCTATATGCCATAATTTTTATATACTAATCCTCCAATACAAATTCAGTACAGTACTGTATATAGTTTCCAATTCCTAGTGATTAACAGTCTTGTAGCTATTACCATAATAATAATCATCTTTTTATTATTTCTATCAAACTTTGTATTACCAAAATTCATCAATAAAGCTATTTTAGGGCACATCTCTGATTTTAAAGACATGGAATATCAGAAACAAGTCTACTTCTGTTTCATTGATTACACTAAGGCCTTTGACTGTGTAGACCACAACAAAATGTGGCAAGTAATTAAAGATATGGGAATACCAGAACACCTTATATGCCTCATGAGAAATCTGTACATGAATCAAGAAGCAACAGTTAGGACAGAATATGGCATGATGGAGTGGTTTAGAATAGGAAAAGGAGAAAGACAAGGCTGCATTTTTGTCACCCTGCTTATTCAACTTATACACAGAGCACATAATGCGCAATGCAGGGATGGAGGAATCACAATTTGGGATCAAAATAGCTGGGAGAAACATCAATAATTTGAGATATGCAGATGATACCACCCTAATGGCAGAAAGTGAGGAGGACCTAAAGAAGCTCCTGATTAGGTTGAAAGAAGAGAGTGAAAAAGCTGGCTTGAGACTCAATATAAAGAAAACCAAGATCATGGCAACAGGCCATATCAGTCCCTGGAAAATAGGTGGGGAAGAAGTAGAAGCAGTGACAGATTTTACTTTCTTAGGATCAAAGCTCACTGCAGATGGTGATTGCAGCCATGAAATAAAAAGGCGACTGATTCTTGGGAGACAAGCTATGAGAAACCTGGGGAGCATAGTAAAAAGCAGAGACATCACATTGCAAACAAAAATTTGTATAGCCAAAACAATGGTATTCCCTGTGGCAATGTATGGTTGTGAGACCTGGACCATTAGGAAAGCTGAGCGCAGAAGAATAGATGCCTTTGAGATGGGGTGTTGGAGGAGAGTTTTGAGAGTCCCCTGGACAGCAAGGAGAACAAATAGGTCGATCTGAGAAGAAATCAACCCTGACTGCTCAGTGGTGGGATGTCAAAAAAATTACTACCCCACCGTGATGTCATCACAGTGTGGGCGGAGCTAACATCATGATGTCATGATGTGGGCGGGGCCAAAGAATAATAATAATAAAATAAAAATAAGCACACACACACACACACACACACAGCTCAACCCACCCACCCACCCACAACACAAACCCATAAACAAATTAAATAAATAAAATAAAAATTACATTAAAATACCCACCCACCTCAAACATAAATAAACCCACCCACCCCAAACACAAACCCATTACTTACCTGTTAGTATAAGTGCCTGGACAGCACCATGTTGCAAGATGGATATGGTCATGGTTCTCTAGGATAATATGCCTTAATGTAAATGTAAAACAGCTGTACCTCCTTAAGTGTTCTCCAATTGGAACAGCACATGGAACAGCACAGGTGTAGCTTATTGATGAGGTAACTCCAAGACTTTGCTTAAAAACCCCAAACCAGGCTGCCAGGCCTTTTTAGGACCTGTGGTAGTACGTCAATATAGGTAAATGTATTAAATACACATTAAAATACACACAGACACACCACATCCAAAGGTGAGTCACTGACCCTGGGGAACAGGCTATAGGGAGCTTCAGGCTAGCAGCTTCTCTTCCTCCTCCCCGCTTGGGAGGACAGCAAGGAGGCTGTGCATATGCGCCAAACACTGTAGGCGTGCATGCACACCAAGTGCTTGGCACGCATGCACAGTGAAAAGGTAAGCCCCGAAGGTGGTTCCCCCCAAAAGCTGCTACTGGTTCTCTGGGACACTGGGGAAAGTTAGTACCGGTTCTGGCGAACTGGTGAGAACCTGTTACATCCCATCACTAGACTGCTCCTTAGAAGGCCAAATGGTAAAGATGAAGCTAAAGAACTTTGGACATCAAATGAGAAGAGAGGATTCGCTTGAGAAAGCCTTGATGCTGGGAAAGGTGGAGGGCAAAAGAGGGCGGCCAAAGATGAGATGGCTAGATAGTATTGTGGACACAATGGGAGTTGAGGGGGACGGTGGAGGACAGGAGTGCCTGGGGGACCCGTGGTGGCAATACATGTGAGAGTTTGGAGAGGCGCACAGGCGGCTGAGGGAGGGGTGGGGTGGGGGTGGGGGGTGTCTTGGTCTTGGGTAGCCGCTGCCGCCACGCCCCCTGCCCAGCCTTCCCTCTCCAGAGGGTGCATGATGGCGGCAGCGGCCGCCCCGGCTACGGCGGCGGAGGTGAGCATGAGCAGCCCGGGCAGTAGCAGCAGCGACACTTCCAGCATGGGCGAAGAGGAGAGGATGAGGCGCCTCTTCCAGACTTGCGACGGGGACGGCGATGGCTATATCAGCCGGTAAGCGTCCCTCCGCGGCAGCCCAACTTCTCTGCAAGTTTCTCGGCTGCTCCTAATAACATGCTGCGGAATTGGGGTGGGGGGCGGTGTGTGTGTGTGTGTGTGGGGGGCTGCCGGCACAACAGGCACCGGGAGGGGCGAGCAGACTCTCCCACCCTGTGCCCTGGCAGGGATCCCTGCCAAGCTAAGCCTGGGTCCGCCTGAAATCTTTCACGTCGAAAAGCCGAAGGGGTTAACTGTTTTGGAAGGGGGAGGCTGCCCTACGTCTTATATATAGCAATTCGAGACCACGAAAGCTACTGCCAACCTAGCAGTTAGGAGGCAAGAAAACTGCAAGTAGATAAATAGGTACCGTCTTCGGTGGGAAAGGTAACAGCGTTCCATCCATCCTGGCATCTAGTCATTGTATTGTTCGACTTTTATGCCGCCCCATAGCGACTCTGGGGCGGCTCACGGCAAAACAGTGTTTCACAACTACAAGTATTATATCACAAAAATCACATATGAAAAGTACATCAAAAAACATTGCAAGAAATCCCCCGTCCCGATTACAAAATTAAAAATTCATAAACATTTCATTTCATTTCAAAAGCACATCAAAAACACTTTAAACAGCCCACAAGAAATCTCGGACGCTGGGACCAAATGCAGAGGCAGCCCCCTCACCCTGCTGCAAAAGCCTCTTGGGTAGGGCAGCAAGGAAGTCCTGTGCCTCAGCAGTCATGCCTGCCACATGACCACAGAAACGTCTGCAGACTCAAACAGTGCTGGCTCTTCGGCTATAAACAGATATAACCACCAAGTCAGACACAACTGGCTTTGGAGCAAAGGAGACCTTTACCTTAATGCCCCCATAGCGCTTAGTGAATTTTCTGGGTAGTTGACAGGTAAATAGCATTTTGGCCCAAACATGCTGGGTACTCATTTTACCGACTTTGGAAGGATGGGAGGCTGAGTCAACCTGGATCCCCGTCAGGATTGAAGTCACAACGTTTTACCTGTAGTACAGCAGTTTAAAACCACTGCCCCTGTTTCTCCACATTCTTACTTTATCTGTTGCTATAAATTGCTGCTGAATTTTAAGTGCCATTGTGGAAGTTGTGTTCTTTTCCATGACAACTGTGTAGAAATGCTGACAGTGGCTACTTAACTGGTTGGCTCTGCCAGGTTATGGATGTTCAGTCCAAATGAAGGTGAGCTGTTAGTTTTGTTTGCAAAAAAAAGTTAAGGGGAGAGATTAAAATTAACTTTACTTTTAATTAAGAATTCATTAAAATGAAAATTAGGGACCCATACTTGAATTTTTTGGAATAGTAGCCGTGTTAGTCTGTGTCTGATGAAGTGGACTTGATCCACGAAAGCTAACAGTGAAAATATAGCAGTTAGTCTTTAAAGTGCTACTGTGTTTTTTATTTTTATTTTACTTTATTTTGTTTGTTTTGTTTTGTTTTGTTTTCTGAGATGCCTTAGGGACCCAGTTTCACTGTCTTATCACTGAAGTCTGAGTTCCTTTGGTTGAGAGATTATAGACTTGGCTCCGTCTTGGACATGGGAAATGTACAGTCCTCTGGATGGGGCTGGCCTGCAACAATTATCATCTCTAGCCAACACACCCAATAGCAAGGGAAGATGGGAGTTACAGCTCAACAATATTTTTAGGACCACAAATTGGATTAGGTTTGTAATCAGTGGTGTTTTCAGCATGGGTGGCTAAGCCCAGTACAGTATTTAAAAAGGACCACCCCTTTGTCTTGGTCATAAGCTGTCACTGGTTTTCAGACCAAGACTTTGGAGTAGTAGTTTAAGGATTCTCTTGGCAAAATCAATAGGAGCCCCTCCCCAAACAACAACCACAGCAATAGCAGTTATACTTCTATACCACTCCATAGTGCTTAGTGCACTCTGGGCAGTTCATAAGTTAATTACCATTTTTGCCCAAAACATGCTGGGTACTCGTTTTACGTCCCTTGGAAGGATTGAACGCACAATGTTTTGGCTGCAGTAAAGCACCTTAACCACGGTACCACATCAATGTAACAAAGTTGTACATATGGGAAAATGAATTCGCCCTAAGCCCATTAAGTTCAGAGTCTAAAATTGGTCTATTTCACCAACATTTGCAGTGTAGCAGCTGTGGTGCTTCTGCTTTCTCTGATAGCAGGATAAAGATGCTAAGGAGTAGGATTTCACAGGAAGGGTCTGCAGTGACCCGTGACAGCATTAATCAGTCTTAAGTATTAACCCACTAATGGTTCAAAGACTGACACTGGTATTGGAAAGTACTGGGTCAAAGGCTTCTCCTACAAGGTGCATGGCATTTTAGTGGAGCTAGTCGTGCCACTTCTATGCCTCCCATGCTGTAGGTACCACATCTGTAGGAAAGCCCCATTGGAAACCCCATGTATTGGTTGAAATCTAGGTGTTTCAAGTTTAGATGTAAGACATTTGATATTCTAAGGCAGGGCTTCCCAAACTTGGGCCCCCAGGTGTTCTTGGACTTCAGTTACCAGAAGCCCAAGTCAGCACACCTGCTGATCTTGGCTACTGGGGATTAAAGTCCAAGAACATCTGGTGCCCCAAAGTTTGGAAACCCTCTTCTAAGGGTTGCTGTCCTCATTTGGTGGAAATGCATGATGCAATACAAAATAAACCTTTAAGATAGTTCCTGTGTATATTTGCATGTGTGTATAAATAAGAAATGTTATACTAACTTTTGCTTTTAGTGTCATTGTTCTGTAATCTGGCACGAAATGGATGTGTATTTTCGAACAAATAGAAACAGCATGAGCTGAAAATCAGAATACCTATGTGCAACTCTTCTGGAGAACCTATTTTATGCAGACAGTTGCATCTAGGGCAATACATGAACCAAGATGGATGATATGCATTCTCTTTCCATTAGATAAGACATAAATTGTTCGTTTTCATTTTTTATTACTTTAGGATGAAAGAAGCACAGGAGCACAGGCAGCTGAACTGCTACGGTAGTAGTTAGTTCTTGTTTCCACCCAAAAAAATTTGTCCCACTTTCTATAGCAGACCTGGAGGGGGAAAAGCCATTCTGCATTCTGTGCAGAATAAAACCCACAATTCAACTTGTAGCATGTCTGATTACATTTAATTCCTGATCTTATGGTTTTAAAATGTTAGGGACTTGCAGGATGGGTCCTTTTATGTGGAGGAATTTAATGGTTTTCTGTAAAAATATTCTGCCAACACCTGTCAGATTGATTTGATACTGCAATCCAGTTTCTGCAACAGAGCACTAAACATGGTATTTTTATTTACTTACATCTGCCTGTCTTTGAAGAGTGGCATATTGGTATTTACAAATGGATCTCTAGAGATCTGGATGGAATTTACAACTCTTAGGGCCTGTTTTAAAAAAAGTGTCTTACAATCAAGTCATGCTGAGTTTACTGAAACTTACTTTGTAGTAACATGGCAGCTTAACAGTCAGACCCTAAAGAGCCTTTAGTATGCTGTGTGAGGCTGGAATTTGAGGCATTCATTCTGAAAAGTTCTTTCTCTGAGAGTTTAAAATTAGATTGTTAAGGCTGAATACAGGGAATCTTTCAAGAGATTAAGTTACCTACTCATGCACATTGGCAGTTTAGGGCTGGCAAAGTAAAAATATTGGAACAGTATGTTATCTAGTTTAATGTGTCTGGTAATGCATTTTGTTTAGATTGTGTGTGATTGAAGATTTTGCTCCTAGACATTTATTGCAGTTTTGTGCTTAAACATTTAAATATCAGGATGAGACATTTTAGTCTTTGAAATATTACACAATATAGTTCTGTAATGTAGGCATTGTCTAGCATAGTCAAGCCTTGTAAAGAGTTCCTGAAGGTTTTAGTAATTTGCCATGTGTATTCTTCTTTTTAAAACAGAAAAAAAAACTTTATTACAAAACAATGTCCGAACAAATCTGTTTTTGCACTGGATTTTTTTTATCCCATGCAAAGAAACATGTCAGAACAAAACATTTTCTGTGCCATTTTTCTGTGAATTGTGAAGTGAAAAGCGGAAGTGATATACTTTGGTTGTCAGTAGTTTAGTACCATTTGCAGGGTAGGAGACATTAGAGATTCTTGGTGAGTTTAGGGAATATAAAAAAACATACATTCAATTTTTTTTATTAAACCTGAGAGCAATGCTGACATTATTGCTCACACTCAATGCAACCCCCTCTTGAACGCATATCTTAATAAGGTGAGAAGTTTGAATGTGTTAGAGAAGCTGAGAACAGTGCTGTCAGAAGGCAATACTGCATTATTAGTCAATAATTCTAGCAGGTTCACCCCAGGCGAAATGGCCAAAGCTGAGAGGCTACACTAAGAGCATGTCCTTCCCACTCACTAGAACTGTTAGGAGTTGTTCCTGTCTTCAGGATTCACATGTCACACATGTTGGAGCACCCCAACCTTTCCCTAGGTGCTCCTTTTAGAATTATTTCCACTTTTTAAAAACATTCCTATGTATGCTATTCCCAGCATTTTAGATGTTAGGAATAGTATATATGGAAGCCTTGCAGCTGTCAAAGGCTGCTTCTAGTGTTAATATCCAGAATGTTGAAGGGGCTAGCATTTAGTGTACTGTATTGGATATTGACATTAAATAATTCCCATGCAGCACTGTGGAGGGGCAGGGAAAGTGTAATGATTTTTTTCTCCCACCTGATCATTGTAGCACTGTGTTGGTTAGAAGAGTTAAAAATTTCTTAGTTTTTCTCTGCTCAAAGCTCTGTCTGTGAGCAGTTTCTTAACCAGCATTACAGAAAAATGAAGACTTTTTTAAAAAAATATTCTAATTGACATAACTACAACTGTCAGATAGAAGGACAATTATACTTCCCCATCCCTTCTGCTGGGAATTGGGGGAAGTGTTTAATTTGCCTATATCGTGAAATGTTACCCAGTGGTGGGGTAAAAAAAAATTACTACCACACTGTGGGCGTGGTATGCTGGACGTGGCCAGTGGGAAAGCCCTGCGTTGTACCTGAACTAGGACTACAGTACTTTATTTCAAAACTTGGATGGGTGGGGTCAGTTGGAATTTCTGCTGCTGGTCCTGGTGAACTGGCGCGAACTGTTGATGCCCACCACTGGTGTTACCCCTTCAACATACAGGAAGATGGATAGTTCCAGTGGTGATGGGGAAAGAGAAACTCCAGAAGGGCACCTACCAGGTAGCAGTGATAGTTCAAAGTAGTACTGGTGGAGGATCTTTCATAAACAATGACAGTGACATTCAAGTTAACTTTTGTTAGTACTGCATAGAAGAATGCAATAGTAAACCACTTCTGAATATTTCTTACTTTGAAAAATCAGTCATGAGACAATCCAAAGTGAAACAAGATACAGTATAGTGTTGGAAAGATCAGACTCCTAGGTTGCAAGGCATTAAGCTTACAGTTGGGGAAGAGCAAAATGCAAACAGTGCTCTTGCTAGTGATGTAGCTGGATTAAAATTGAAAGAACATCTAATGGCTGATGTGCACAGAGGTGAGATTCTGATACTCCATGGTATATACAATTGGTATATGGAATGTGAGAATCAAAGGAAACTGGAAACAAGAAAGCAAGAAATGGAAGGTTAGACATCGATGTGAGATAGAATGGAAAATTGTCAAATAGACAACTACAAAGTATTTTAGTCTAGAATGTCAAACTCAGAAGAAACTTGAGTGGCTCCTATAACTAAATGCAAGATGATCACTGGCATTCAGGGGCTATAATGCAAGGTCTGACTTAAGAATGTCAATCATATGCTGTGGAAAACTTATTGACATAACCATTGTTCAAGTCTATGCTTCAGCTGTCCAGAATGTAGAAGAAATCAGAACCTTTTATGCAACTGTCCAGGAGGAAATTGATTACACACCAAACTAATAAGGCTGATAATCATAGATGACTGGAAAAAAGAAGCAGGAAACAAAGCAGAACCAAATGTCATTAGAGAAGTTGACCAATGAGTCAAAGCATGCAGGGCAGGTGGTTGTGGCCCTAAATGAAACAGCAAGATTGGTCACAGGATGTGTAAAACTAACCTCATTACAAAAAGTGCATTACTTAGCTGGCATCCCTCCATCAAAATTCCGTCGAGAAAGTGCTGCTCAGAAAGAGTGGATAATAGCAAGTTCCTCAGAAACACACCTGTGCGAGTGGGGCGGCATATAAGTCAAAAAATACAATACAATACAATACTTGCTATTTGATCACCAGCCACCAAAACAGAGACTGAAATCAAGGCATAGCTTCCTCATAACTTCTAACCCTCCGAACAACCAGCCCCCACAGACCACCTTAGAACTATGGAAGGCGAGCCAGGAGCTACCACATAACTGGGCAGAACCACAGGATTCTCTACCGCCTGGCCAAGAATAACCATGACCAGTGTGGAAAGCTTTAAATCAGGGATTCTCAACCTGCAGCCTGAAGCACCATTTCATGTGGCCCCAACCTGCCTCCACCACACTAGGAAGTGCCATGTGGTGGAGGAAAGGCAAAATGGCCATCCGGCCTCCAAAGTTGTCTGAGGGAGCATGACCTGGCCCCCATCTTAAAAGGTTGAGAACTCCTGCTTTAAATAGACTGCATGCAGGGGTAGGAAGATCAAGGACTAATCTGAGAAAGGGGTTTCCCTGTTGATGACAGCCTGTGTGAATGCAGAGAAGTACAAACTGTCTCCTATATGATACAATGCACGTGCACTGAAGAGGACCTTATGTTGGCAAGATGAAATGCTATTGAAGTGGCCCGATACTGGGCAGATGTCATCAAGCCCTTTTTAATTCTATCTTGTTTTTAGATGTGTTAAATTTAGCTTTGTATGTTATTATACGCTGATGGTGCATCTGACACAAATAAAGAAAGAATAGAGCATGTATTTGGAAGTAGGGACTGCTGAAGATTGACAAGAGTGTAAACAAGAACAAAATATGAAATGAAGACTGACAAGAGGATACAGTTTCTCATAAACCCTAAAGAACCCTCAGCTCTTAAGCCCACAGCATCTGAGAACTGTCCCCATCTCTTTATCCCACTCTTTTCTTAAAGCTGTCAGGCTCAAAACATTTTCCATTTGGACTGGATTTGTGTTGAGGAAGGCTGCAGGGTTTTGGGCAGAGGTGTTTCAAGAGCAAGTGACTCCATGTATATTTTATGTTACTCTGTTTTTCATGTAGAAATGTTAGCAATAAGTGAATGAGGAAAGCGTTCAGTAAGGAATCTATTACAGGTTAAAAATAAAATACAGAACTGTATAGTAGACAAAACATTGACATCCAATACGCTTGAACATTTCCCAGAGCATGGCTCACTTGTACAGAGACCAGCTTTAAGACTTCCACTTCCCAGTCTTCCTGCCTGTCAACTTATATAGGGAAAGTGGTGTGTGATAAGTCTAGGAGGGCATCGCCATTAAAAAGATGGGGAAAAGACTGAAATCTTGCTGCTTAGTGTAATAAATAACTTAGAGTAGGCCCGAGTCAGGGAATTTAATGAGTCTTTATAAGTTTTATTAATTCAGTGGACTTAGTCTAGTTGCAGTTTACTAAACTAAACAACAGAACTTCAGCCAATGTATCCTGGTACAAGAAAGATTCAGGTTTTTTACTTCATAGGTTACTGAACTGCACCATATAATTACAGTAAAAACTTGTTTTACAGAAAAAGTCTGTTCCATAGCTTTTTCCTTAACTCGATTTTTTTCCTGTAAAATGAGGCATTCCCATAAGAACGCATTGAGGAAAAAAAAACCATTCCCACCCCACCCCCAATAATAATAATAATAATAATAATAATAATAATAATAATAATAATAATAATAATAATAATAATAATAATAATAATAATAAACCCCACTCTAACTCCTCTCCAGACCACTCTACTGCCACCCACATGGCCCAGAATGATTGTAGGTGGTCTTTTATAGCCTACCAGGCGCAATGGGATCTGGGAAATCACATTCTGTAAAACGGGATTTTTCTGTAAAATGGAACATGTTTTCAGCAAAAAAAAAACCAACACCTTCTGTAAAATAGGGTTTCTGTAAAATGAGGCTTTTGTAAAATGGGGTTTTACTGTACAGTATAAGTAAATCTATATATCAGCCATGTATAAGAACTGAGTTTATGATAGAATAACTTGCCATAAAATTGCAGTCTTAGTTCATATATTTGGCCACTTAGTAACACTTAACTTTGAAATAAACTAATATAAAGTGAGTTAATATAAAGAAGTCTGAACAGCTGCACGTACTTTAAAAAGGTACTAATGTTTTCTCTTTCTGTGCTTTTATAGTAAATCTGATCTCCCTCATAATTATCATCAGAGAGGGAAGGGAAAAATTGAGAAAGGGAGCTAAGGAGGAACAGATTAGCCTGTAGAGAGGAACATATTGTGTGATAACACATTAAAAGTAGAACAGCTGTATACCAGCCTTTGTTTTCTGCTCTTAAATAGCATGTCTGTTTTTCAACCAAAATGACTGCTTTTGGTTGAGAAAATTACAACCTGATCTGTAAACTTACTGGTAAAAGAATACTGGTGATTCAATTAGGAGGAAATTCTGCTTTGTATATGTACAAGGGTGTTTTATTTTAAATAGCTAGTACTGTATATTATAGAACTAGGGTCTCTGAAAGATGATGTCTGCCACAGTGGATTTCTGAATCAAGATTATGCAGTGGTCTTTACTTCTATAATGTTACATTGGCACTTGCACAGTATTTTGTCATGTCCAGTCTCTCAATGGAACAAGAAGAAGGAATCTTTAGAAGTTGGACCAGATGACCTTCGAAATTCCATTCAGCTTTTGTTGTTCACTGGAGATGGAGATGGCTGCCAGTTGGGTACTTGTATTGTGGAACTGCAGTGCTGGTTGCATAAATTCGATGCACTGTTTTTAATGACAAGCAGATTTGAAACTTACGTTTTTGTGCTTTTAGCTATCTCCCTCTAAGGCAGTGGTAGAACACAACATATGATTCCCTACAATATCTGTGTTGCCTGAATAACATATCTGTTATGGTTGATAGCTGCAGTTTCCTTGCATTTTGCATCTTGAGTAAACATGGAAAACAGTGTGTTAAACATATAAGGTTAAATGCAGCTAGTAGTCCTATAAAGTGGAAACATTTAATTAGTTGCTCAATTGTGAGAAACACTTATATAAATCTCTTTGCTTAAATATAGAGATAAAGGCATGGACTGTCTCTCAGTTTGTATTCAGACTCTTCTTACAATGCTGCCCTCACCTTCACTGTCAAACTCTGTTGACTTCAGGAGCAACCGGGATGTTTAGGCATCCTCACCCTAAAACGGTGGCGTAGATCACGCCTCTAGTTTATAATTCACAAGTTGCTTATGTTCGCAGCCCACAGGAAATGCCATGTGGTGGAGGAAGGGCAAAATGGCCATCCAGCCCCCGAAGCTGTCTGAGGGAGTGTGACCTAGCCCCCAGCTTAAAAAGGTTGATAACTTTTGTCCTAAACCATTGGACTGAGGACTCTGAGGCATTCCACCCACAGTGGCATCCCATGTTCCCACTCTCTTTCCCAAATCCATTCTTTGTTATTCTCTAGTACTGATTTATTTTCATTGTTCCCAGTCCAGTGACATCCTACAGCGAGGTCTGGTAGTTCATAATGGAAGTCAGCACTCCCAGTGGGAGGCTTCTTCCAACTGGGTAAGGCATAGCCTCTGGCTGTGGCATTTGCAGCATTGAGGCTGAGCAAGAGTGGGTCCAGGTGGTTTAGCCTCCCTGGTCCTCAGGGCCAGGAACCCTAACTTAGGAGTAAAGATCAACACACCTCTTCCACACCCAAAGCCTTTTGCCAAGCTCACCAATTCCTCTCCTCATCCTTTTATTATAATGTTCATTCTTTCCATTTCACCTGCATCTTTGTCTTGCCCTAGGTGTTTCTCCCTGTTTTTGTACAGGTGTCTATCCTGCCACCCTCCTGTTCTAGCTTTGTCTCCAGGGCTGCCGTGCATTGCTTCACTTGAAGATAGGACAGATGGCCCATCCCCAACGCCAAGAGTGATTCTCACTCACAGCTGCCACAAGAGCCTTGGTCCTTATGATTTTTCTTCCTGCACAATATTTCTGGTATCTTCCTTAGCTTGTTTGCAAGTGTTTTAGATCCTCTAAGAGTAACAGCTGTTGCTGCTGTGACTTGCTCACCTTCAGAAGTTCAAATTGGGAACAGCATTTACATGAGCTGACATGTTAGATGGAACTTGTATAAAGATGCCTTAAGTAGTTGTGATCCGACTGCAATGACCTTTACAGCCAACTGTGCTTTGGTTGTTCTTTCTCCTGGATGTAGACAGAAACTTCTTATGGTGGCTTATGTTTCTTTGCTTCCTTTCATGACATGGTCATGGTCCAAGTAGATGCTGCAGGTTAGTTTTAACTCCTTGTCCCCTAGGGCTTCAGCATTTTCTGTAAGAGAATTCAAACATCTGTACAAACAGAGGGAGAAAAAGCTTAACTTCTGGTATATTGATAAATCTTTATTAGACCACCAACAGCCACAAGGTAAAATGTGAGAATGACTGAATGGCCTTTATTTAAAATTATGTGGTTTATGCTGCAGATTGTAAATGTTTAAAACATTTAGTTATGTTCCATTTTTCATGAATTTCCAAAACTAATGAAGCATTTTTTCATTTTACTTTCCTTCAATAGTATGCCTTGTTCTAGATGTTTCTAAGGAACTGATCTTTAGTTTCATGGTATAAAGGAAGAGCTTTCCTGTTGCCCACATCTTCATTGAGTGTATATAGATGAGCTTGTTGCATATCTAATGAAGTCTCAGCTGTGGAAACCTTTTGTTGTGTATTAAATTGAAAAGTCCTGGAACACTTGCTGGGTAGTAAAGCGACATATGGAGAGAAAAGGGCACCTCCTGAGAGAACAATTAGTTGTGAGCCTGTGAATAGTTAAGCTGACATTTAAAATGGCAAATAAAATAATAATTGCTTACTGATGTTTGAGAGGAATTGAATGTGGCAATGGAGAACCTGCTTAGTTAAATGACATTCTTTATATTTTATTGAAATACAGAATATTATTTATAATTTACCAATATGTGTGAATTTCTACTTGTATTCTTGGTTGCAAAATTACAGAAGTCAGCATAATTCAAACTGTAAATATTTAAGAATATTGTTTTGTTAAGAGCTGTCATTGTTTATGTTAGATGCAGTTTTAACTTGAGAAGATCATTCATATTTGCTTACTTAGGAATATGATTGATTGCTTTTAGTAATTTCAAACAAACTAATTGAGTTCTGTTATATTCCTAGTGTGGAGTGCATAAGTTGAGTTTTAGTTAATTACATTAAAATAAAATGCATGAGCTTGCAGGTGAGGAAACATACATCTCTGCTCATAGACATTTCTCTTTTTGCATCTGATCCCAGATTTTGGTCACCAGGAGTTGTTGGGCTACTGACTTTCAGAAATCTCTGAAATAGAGAGTATGCTAACTTCTTGTTGTTGTTCTGCCATATCCGAATCTGAATATTGGTGATCCTCATGACGATCAGCCATGAAGACTGCCCTAAAAATAGAATGCAGTGGCCTTTCATTTGCTTTCCACATTGCAGCATGACCCTAGTACCACTGATCACTTTCTGGTCCCGAGCCCTTTTGCTACACAAAGTCATCATTGCCCCCAGGCCAGTATTGATGAAGGTGATGCCCTCCATCATGATCGATTCAAGTGGGATTTAATCCACTTGGGGACCATCACCCTTCCCACACAAGCAGTTAGTTCTCAGGGTTGTCAGGTTAGCTAACTGCCGCCTGACACTTGGCCTTGAGTCGCTGGCAGTATGGTAACTTCTAGAGATCCTCATTTGGGAACAGATGGATCAGACTCTTGTCTCCCAGAAGCTTACACATGTAGTTTGATTAAAAGTTGACCCATACGTACAGATGTAAACGGTGACCTCATAAGTCTTTCTATGCTAGATGAAAAAGCTCCAAAACTACAATAAAACCCCAGGTTATGGATGCCTCGGGTAATGGAAAACTTGACTTACGGAAGGAAGATCTGAGGAAATGGCGTCCCAATTTATGGAAAAATATCATGATACGGAAAGTATATTTAGGTGTTCCGATGCTTCCTGGGGTGGTGGGAGGGTGTTTGGAGCATTTCCGTTCCATTTTGAAATTTTTCTTTGCTTTTTGGCTGTGGCAGAAGCTCTCCCTACAACCAGGAAGTGCTGGAAAAACCCCCCCCCCAGCTGTTAGGCGGGACTTCTGCAATTACCGGCGCTGGCCGCTAGATGGCACTGACGGAAATGTGACGAATATGCCTGGGGGAAAAAAAAATCAGCTCCGAATCTCACTAAAAAGCCAAAAAAAAAAAAACCAAAAAACCCCTTGTGTTTTCTGTTCCAAACTCTTTCTAAAGTGTACTTTGGAATTTTTTCCTGTGTTTTCACCACTTTAGAAAGAGTTTGAAACAGAAAAATAAAAATATAGCAGTTAGTCTTTAAGGTACTACAGTGTTTTTTTATTTATTTTATTTTGTTTATTTTGTTTTGTTTTCTGATATACATTTTTTGTTGCTCTTTTCTAACCTCTGGAACGTTTTTTAAAAATTTTCAATGCATTCCAATGGAAAATTGTGCTTTGCGTTGCAGAAAAATTGCTTTACAGAAAACGTCCCAGAATGGATTAATTTCATAACCCGATGTGTTCCACTGTATTTCTCTTTGCTGTGAGATGGCAACATAGGGAGAGGGTGTTTTAGAGTTGATTTTAGTAAGTGTGCAGAATTTTAAAATATAATAACTGAAATCCTGTTCCTTTAAGTTCTGCCACATAAGGTTGATAATGTCATGAGTTGTGTGTGTGTTTTTTAAAAATCATTTCCAGTTTCTTCCCCAAATAGTTCATTTCTTCCATGTGATCATGTTCATTTTCAAAAAGCTGTTGGGGACACTGGAACAGGAAGGAAATTCTTCAGTTACTGAAAATTGCCACTGGCAGAAACAGCCTTTCACAACATAATTTTCACAACAGGATTTCAACCAATAACTGAGCTTACTAAAAAGTAAATGCATTATATGAATTAGTTGCTTCTTTGTGGGCAATTCTCCTGCCTTTAGTGCTTTTCTTTACAAAGAGCAAAGACACTAGGTACATTTTCTGTAAATTGTGTAAATCTTGGTAGTGGTGGAGAAACTGCTTCATGTCTTGTGCTAGAAGCAATATCTCTTTCACAGGAATTTGAGAATTTTTGGCATGCTATCTTGCTACGTTGAAACCATCTGTTTTGCACCTTGAGAACACATACGCAAAATATTTTAATGTTCTCCGTGTCTGTTTCAAACCCAGGATATAAGTGGCTGTCAGAAAAATAGAAAACTCTGTGTTCTATTGTGAAATATTACTCTTTCTAAAGTTGGTTAGCCTTTAGTATGTGTCGTACTTGCCTCCCTTTTGCAAAGGGTACATGCCGTTTCTCTCAGGCCACCTGAAAGTCCCAATATTGGACTACCTGCCAATTGCTGTGCAGGCTGAGAATGATAAAAAATGTAGTTCACCACTTGTTAGGGGTACCCAGTTGGACAAGACTGCTTTAAATAATTAGAGTACACTGTCATGTTTCTAAGGTGTTTTACTTAATAATAAAAATTATCAAATTTAATAAAAATTATCAACTTTCTTTTAGAACTCATTGAAGAAAACCAACAGATCTGATTAGTCAGGTTTTTGTGGCACCAATGTTTAGTTGTTTAGGTAGAAATCTGTATTTATAATTTATGTAAGGTTGACGTGTGTTTTTCAGAACCTCAAACAACTTAGATTCGCAATACACTAGTACCTCAGATAACGTTATGACTTGGTTCCACAAGTCATAACGTTATCTGGTTTTTAACATTGTGCAATGCATTGATCGCACAACATTTAAAAAAAGCCTTGTTCCCTTTCTGAAGAGGAAAGGGAACGGGGTGGGTGGGGCGATCTGGTTTGCTTGGGGAGGGAATGTGTGTTCCCTCCCCAAGCAAACAGGCAGTCCCAGCATGGGATTACCCTTTGCTGGCATCGGTGCTGGAGTTTGCATGGTGTGTGCATGGCAGTTCTTTCCCCTAACACCAGGGCTGATCCCATGCTGGCATCGGTGCTGGGGGAAAGAACAGGCTTAATAATTGGGGACGGGGTTCTGAAGAGAGGCTGGTGACCCTTTTCCTCTTCAGAAGTGCCGCCCCCCCCCCCCGGCTAAGCCCCATAGCAATCCAGGCAGGGTGTGTGCGTGCGTTTCTGAAAAGAAGGTGGAAAAAGCTTTTCCCAGCCTCTGTTCAGAAACCTCCACCTGGATCGCTAAGAGCTTAGTGATCCAGGCGGAGGGGGGGGCATTCTGAAGAGAGGCTAGATACCCTTTTCCCAGCCTTTCTTCAGAAGCCCAACCCCAAAAATAATAATAAATGGCTAAGCCCCTTAGCAATCCAGGCCGGGGTGGGTGTTTCTGAAAAGAAGCTGGAAAAAGTTTTCCCCAGCCTCTGTTCAGAAACCTCCACCTGGATTGCTAAGGGGCGTAGCGATCCAGGCAAGGTGAGTGGGTTCTGAAGAGAGGCTTGGAAAAGGGTCCCCAGCCTCTCTTTAGAACCCACCCACCCAGCCAGGATTGCTAAGCCTGTTAGTGATCCGGAGATCAATGTCGAGAAATTTAAGGAAAACATTTGCATTGTACAACATAATGTTGTGTGGTGCAAAAGTTTCCCTCAAATTTCCCTACCTTATCTGGCTTTAACATTGTGCGGTGCACACGTTAACCAAGGTATTACTGTACTTAGTTTTTCACTACTTCTTGCACAAGCTTTTATATGTGGTGATCTCGTACTACTCACTATTCTGCATTGTGATTTTTCCATAAATTTACAGAATTACTCTTCCAGATTATTTATTTATTTATTTATTGGATTTATATAACCGCCCTTTTCGCCTAAGTGACCCAGGGCGGCTCACAACATCAGTTAAAACCTATGCCCAATGTTAATTAAAACTGAATACTATAGAACCATCTAAAAACATTTATAAAACCTCCCCAATCCCCTTGAAAAGAAGGATACCCAGGCAGGAGTAAATAAGAACCCCGGGAAGGGCTAAATAAGCCAGCAGGGCTGGGTTGTGGTACCAGTTGTACCCCACACCTGCTGGCATAGTCAAGTTTTTAATGGTTTCCTGAAGGGAAGCAACTCTGCCTGGAGGCACAATTCAAGTGGCAGGAGGTTCCATAAGGCCGGAGCAGATACTGAGAAGGCTCTTCTCCTGGTCCCAGTGAGATGTGCCTCCCTGGCTGATGGGACCACTAGGGAGCCCATATGGTCTGCTCACGTATCCTGGCCCAGTACTATAAAGGGCTTTAAAGGTCAAAACCAGCACCTTGAATTTCACCTGGAGGCACACTGGCAACCAATGCAGCTCCCATAGCAGCGGTGAGGCAAGGGCATAACGCCCGCACCCCGTCACCACCCGGGCAGCCACATTCTGAACCAGCTGTAAATGACTGTAAGCCTTACATTTATGTTTCATCATGAATGTATGTACTAGATAAGGTATATAATTAGAAACTCAGGCCATGATAATTACAGATGACATGAAAGAATACAATAATTATTGTAGCTCATAATAGTGTTTTATTGTTGTTTTTGTGTTCCGTATTTATGGCTTTATTCTACTTGTTCTTTGAGACTGAGAATTATGTTTTATTTGCTTGTTTACACAGAGAACATTAATTTGCAGCTACAAGGCAGTACATTGTTGGAACACTCAGCATTAACATGCAACTTTCAAACCCATGATTTTGATGTATGCTTGTTTCACTTAATTTTATTGGAAGCTGAACAAATAAGATAGAATTGTTTAACACTGCACTGCTATGAGTTAGACATTTTTATGGTTTAAGAAAATTTATACTAAAAGTGTTTCTTCTTTCAGAAGAAGCAGTCAAAGTGAATTTTTGACATTAGATTACAGGTTAATAATGAAAAGCTGTTGGCGGTAAAAAAAAGAACTAAAGGAAAAAGCACAACTTTGCAAGCTCTGATTCTTCAAAAAAATTGCATACAACACTGGCTATTGAGTTTTAGTGGCACTTTAAAAATATTATTATGCGTAGCAAATATAAAACATAGGTCATCTTACATCAAAGGTTCCCATCCTTTTCAAGCCAGGGGCCAGGTCATGATCTCTCAGTCAGCTTTGAGGGCCGGATGGCCCTTTTCCCCTGCCTGCACAATGGGGGTAGCCATTTTGTTTCTTGAATCCCCTTGGAGGGGATGGGGGGGCACATGAAATAGTGCAGTGGGCCGGATCCAGCCCATGGGCCATAGGTTGAGAAACTCTATCTTAGATGGTAGTTGGGACCAAAGCCTACAGGGTCACTGTGCTGGAACTTTTTGATTAGCAAGATCTAATAATATCCCCCTTGTGTTTAGCTGAAGTCATAGGACAGTGGTGGCAAACCTATGTCATGCTTGCCAGAGGTGGCACTCAGAGCCTTCTCTGTGGGTGCCCGTGCAGTCACCCCAGCACAGAGTTTGCCCCACCCCACTGCCCAGCAGCCCAATGGGAGCGCTTCATCCCTTTCCCAGCAGAGTTCACCCCACTTCTCTGCCCAGCAGCCCAATGGGAGCACTTCCTTCCTCCCCCAGCATAGAGTTCATCCTGCCCCTCTGCCCAGCAGCTCATTGGAAATGTTTCCTTCCTCCCATGTTGTTGTGTTGGCACTTTGCGATAAATAAGTGTGTTTTGGATTGCAATTTGGGCACTCAGTCTCTAAAAAGTTCGCCATCACTGTCATAGGACATGTGGAGTTAGGAGGGGGTAAAGGGATTACATTATATACTGTTTATGTTGTAGCCCAAAATGTTTTGGGTGTTTTATGGTCCTTAATGGAAATTTTGAACCCATTGGTTTTATTAAAGAGTATTGCTGTTGCCATAATAAAGGCATGAGATGCAAATGTTTGGACGCATCCTTTCTTCTAATGTAACACTTGCAACCAAAGTTTTTGTTAATTTGGTTTAATGGATCTGCAAGGATGGGGAAGAAGTAGAAGCAGTGACAGATTTTACTTTCTTAGGATCAAAGCTCACTGCAGATGGTGATTGCAGCCATGAAATAAAAAGGAGACCGATTCTTGGGAGATAAGCTATGAGAAAAGCAGAGACATCAAATTGCAAACAAAAATTCGTATAGTCAAAGCAATGGTATTCCTGGTGGGAATGTATGGTTGTGAGAGCTGGACCATTAGGAAAGCTGAGCGCAGAAGAATAGATGCCTTTGTGATGTGGTGTTGGAGGAGAGTTTTGAGAGTCCCCTGGACAGCGAGGAGAACAAATAGGTCAATCTTAGAAGAAATCAATCCTGACTGCTCCTTAGAAGGTCAAATAATAAAGATGAAGCTAAAGTACTTTAGACTTCAAATGAGAAGAGAAGACTCACTTGAGAAGGCCTTGATGCTTTGAAAGGCTGAAGGCAAAAGAAGAAGGGGGCAGCCAAGGATGAGATGGTTAGATGGCATTGTGGACGCAATGGGCACAGAGCTGAGCGAGTTGATTGGGATGGTGGAGGACAGGAGTGCCTGGCAGACAGTGGTCCATGGGGTCGCAAAGGGTCAGAATCGACTGTGCGACTGAACAACAACAAAAAGAACTGTAGGTTTATACATCATTGCATTAGGTCACTGAATGTTAAATTGTGATCAAGTAACTATCATCCATAAGGAACATATTGCAGGATTTTATGGACTACAGAGCTTGTTTTAAGAAGATAGCATTCAGAGGAATCTTATATGATGTGCTGATGTCTTAATTCTAATCACACCTCATTTTTTCATGGGATCCTTTTAAAAGAAATAGTTATAGGCAGAGTAAAAGGAAAGGTTTCCTGCATTTTTTGTCTCTAAAGTAAATATATATTTTGTCTTAAATTAGTTGGCATTTTAATTTTATTGGGAGGAGTTTTATTGCCTGGACTTCACTTCTCCATCAGCGGTGCTCTAATTAATGATAGAAATTGTGTGCTGTCAAATCAGTTCTCGCTAGGGAGGCCCTTTTCAGAGTTTTTAAGGTAACTGGCATTTTTTTTTATAGTTTTAATATAGTAAGCTGCCTTTGGTCCTCTTGAAGAAAAAGCTATTCTATAAATTGAAAAAAGTAAGTACAGTAATACCTCGGATAACGTTTACCTCGGATAACGCTAAAATCGCATAACATTAAGTAATCTGGGGAGGAGAATTTGATCGAATAACGTTAAGGTCCTATGGGATGTATCGGATAACAACAGCTAAAGCCTGTGCGGTTACAATGTATCTCTATGGAGCCTTAACGTTATCTGATCCATCCCATAGGATTTTAACATGCATCAGATAACACTAAAAATCGGATAACACCAAGACTTAGCGTTATCCGAGGTATTACTGTACTGTAAATAGCAATAGTAACACCCTTGCTCTTATACTTGCCGTCTTTTATATTTTGGGAAGTTTTCAAAATTGTATTTGTAAACTGTACAGATAACTTTGATTGCTATATCCATAATAAATAAAGTGAATGTTTACATTCCCTGAAGCAATTCGCAACAAACATCAAAATCTCATTTTGAAACAGTTGCAGAATGCAGCAATAAATTATAAATAAAATAAAGTTTAAACAACCCAATAAACATATCATAGCATCATTGTGTTATAATCAGTATTGATATTGCTCAACCTGAGATAAGGAGAGAAGTAGCAGTGGATGCTGAGAGAACTAAGCAAGAGAATGACCCTCAACTTCCTCTGAACAGATAATGAGCCTCAAGTCCCCTGACTCAGATCCAGGAAGAGCTTTATGGCAAGGATAAACACTCTTTTTGTGAGGGTCTAGCGGGACTGCAGTGGCTCAAGTCACTAAGACGCTGACTGGGAGGTGGAAGGTCAGCAGTTCGATTCCAGAGTACTGCAGGACGGAATGAGCTCCCGTCTCTGTCCCAGCTCCTGCCAACCTAGCAGTTCGAAAGCAAGAAATTGCAAGTAGATAAATAGGGACCACTTCGGTGGGAAGGTAACAGCGTTCCATGCGCTCTGGTGTCTAGTCATGCCTGCCACATGACCATGGAAACATCTGCAGAAGCAGACAGCACTGGCTCTTCGGCTTAGAAACAGATGAGGACTGACCCCTAGAGTTGGATATGACTGGCTTTCGAGCAAGGGAAACCTTTGTGAGGGTCAGAAAATAATTAAAGTCATAGTCTGCTTCACTGAGCATTTCAAGAGGATATGTGATGACTGGGCTTTCCAGACAAGTCTGAGAATTGGCCTGTGGGAGGGAAATCCTGTGACTACAAGCTATCTTATTGTTGTTGAAAGCATTCCATTCACATATATCTCCTAGAATTAGCAGTGCAAAAATAAAGTATATTTAGTGCCTGTTCTCTAGCATGTGGGTGTTAATTAGTATTGGTTTGTTTTGATGAGTGTGTTTACGGAATACTTCCTGCTGATAATTTTATTGAAATTACATTTTAAAATATTCTCAGCATGTTTATATGATGTCAGTAGGATGACAAGAATATTAGCATTAAACTATATTTAGGGTTAGATAAGGTAATCATAGCACGGTAATTAAAACAAAGTAGATATTGCCCTGTGAAATTAAATCTTCACTCTTGGTGGTAGTGTTCCTGTAGTGACATTGATATAATATTGCCATCCTGCTTATCCGGTTTCTGGGGCATTGATAGTTGCAGGGTCCCACGGTGATAATTCCATGGACTCCAGTCCACCTTCATTCTTCAGAACAGCTTTTATTAAAGTTATAACATCTCCCCCCATGGTTCTTTCCCTTGCCATCTCAGAGGACATTGCACCAGAAACTTTCCCATATTATTCTTTATCTTCTTTCTGGTGTTCTAACTTAGTAGAACAAGAAAAAAAATCAGCTTATGTTCAGCTTTCATGCTGTTAGTCTTTCCATCTTCATGTTTTACTAAAAAATATTGTGTTATTTGCCATGAGTTTGCCCCTAATTTATGGCAACTCAGTGAATGAGCAACCTCCAGAATATTCTTTCTTTAACAGTCCTGGTCATCTCTTGTGATATCATGACTTTGGCTACCTTTAAGGCAGGGTGGCCAAACTATGACCTGTGGGCTGGATCCAGCCCACGCACCCTCACTGCTACCAGAAGTAGAAGTAAAACTCGCCCACACATACTCAAAATGCTGCCATAAATGCACATGCAGCTGTCATAAATGTGTTTATGACAGCCATGAATGCATTTTATGGTGGAAGGAACCACGTGACCTGTCCCTGCTCAACCATATGACTGGCCCATGGCGCGAAAAGTTTGGGGACCTCTGCTTTAAGGAGTCACTACGTCTCATATCTTGTCTTTCTCTTTTTCTGTTGTCTTCTACCTTTCCTAGCATCATCGTCTTTTCCAAATAAATTTTGCCTTCCTGTGATATGCCCAGATTATCAGTTACATCATTTCTGCCTCCAGAAATAGTTCAGGCTCAACTTTTGCATTACAGCTTGCTCTAAAAATATTATGTTGGCCTCACCATCTTGCAATTCTGTCATCTTTAATTATGTCCTGCTATCCAAGTTAATCTAAAGTAAGAATAAATTTCCTAAATGAGGTAAGTTAGTTTTGATTCACCACCACCCTACCACAGCCCAGCATACTCAAAATTAGGTATTTTATGAGTTGAAAATGCTTTCTATGTCACTAAATTGCAAGGTTCATGGGCATTGAGTGAAACATGTAGGAAACCTATTATTTGATTCCACTGTGCAGGCAAATCCTGGAGTTCTGAAGGCTGAATAATGTACAGTAGATAATCACGTTTGACAGAAGATCTATAATATTGTTGGTAATTTTTTTTATTTTGCTGCAAGTAATAGTAATATGCTGGTGGTCAGGAAATTATTCCTATTTTTACAGGGCTGCGGTGGCTCAGTGGTTAAGAAGCTTGCCTTGTTATCTGGGAAGCTGGCAAGTTGACAGTTCAAGACCTGGGTACTACATGACAGTTTGAGCGCCCGTCTCTGTCCCAGCTCCTGCCAAGTTAGCTGTTCGAAAGCAAGAAATTGCAAGTAGATAAATAGGGACCACTTTGGTGGGAAAAGCTCTTGGGGACATGAAAGGAGCTTCATTTGGGTGTACCCTGAGCGGAGTTTCTTGAGCAAAAATCCTTCCAACCCATAATAATTTCTGACACAAAATTATTATTGCCCTATGTATCTTAAATATATTGGCCCTAACTACATTTCCCCTCTCTGCTGCAGCTTTCAGATGGATTATAGTTTTGGAGAAGGTTTTTGGTAAGCTTTGAGGGACGATTGTTTCTTGTAATTTAATCTAAAGACGTGTTGGAGTAAATCATGAAGATGATAGGAAAAGGTCAGGGACACTTAGTAATGCTACATCTGGATGAGCGTTGTTCTGGTTTTTTATTTTCCTTTTCTTTTTGTGGAGTCAAACATAGGAAAACATTACTAATGTAACAGTAAGTAGGAAGTTTACACTGTTTTGTTAAATTGGGATTTTTTTTAGAGATGCATCAAATGTGTAGTATTTAACTGATAAGAATTTTTGTCACTAGTTTAAAAATAAGTATTGATTGTAATACTGCAGTGGGTGATGCATTTGGAAGCCTGTTGAAAGCAGGCAGCTGAGAACATCGCCCTCTCCTCTGGGCCCACACCAATGGCCTGAGGGGGAAGACGCCATGGCCTGGAAGGTGGCTGAGGACCTCGCCCTCACCTCCAGGCCCCCATCATTGGCCAAAGGGGAGTTAGTCTGTGTTCTGCTTTGGTTGTTTTGTGAGGTTGTATTTTATGATTGTTATTGTACTGTTGCTGTTTTGACTGTAAGTCGCCCTGAGTCACCTTGGGGAGTGGGCGGCAATATAAATCTGAACAATCAAATAAATAAATAAATAAATAAAATATGGGATATATTGTTTGATAGAAATTTCAGATAATGACATATATAGGGAGAACATTTCCCCTATGCATTCTCTCTGATTGACTTAGTTTGACTTAAATCAACTTTTGATTTGTGCTTTTTCATAGCCATGATTGTAAAAAATAGATGTGGCCTTTAAAAATAGATGAGTTGCATAATTCACACATAACATTTTAGGAACTACCACATGTATGAAATTGATTATGAAGAAATGAAAAGGTCCCATTCATTTATGTGAAAAAATAATTTGTAGTGGGTTCAGCTTCTTTGAAGTTGAAGCAAAAATAGTTGATGGGTCATTTGTTTTCATTCTGATTTGATCTGTAACCTCCACTGTATTACATGTCTAGTTTGTTTGTGTGCTGGTAGCATATAAGTTTAATATTATGGTACAAGAGATTATGGAATATGTTCAGCAATTAGAGAAGTTCCTTTTTTGGGGGCTGCACTCAACTAAAACACTGCTGTTTAGCTGGGATTCTGGGAGATGTAGTTTAAAAAAGTAAAATATTCCTGTTTTTAATTTCTTATTCTATATATCAGTGATGGTGAACCTTTTAGAAACCAAGTGCCCAAACAGGGGCAGGGCGAGCTCTGTGCTGGGGGAAGGAAGCACTCCCATTCGGCTGCTGGGCAGAGGGGCAGGGCCAACTCTGTGCTGGGGGAAGAAAGGATGCACTTCCATTGGGCTTCTGGGCAGAGGGATGGGGCGAACTCTGTGCTGTGGTGATGGTATGCATGCCCACAGAGAGAGCTCTGAGTGCCCCCTCTGGCACATGTGCCATAGGTTCGCCACCACTGGTATATATGAATTCATTCAACAAATGAGGTTGTCATGTTGAATAGGAGACTATTTGCCCCTCTTCATATTTTTATCCAGCCCTCCTTTTTACCTTCATTTATATTACTCCTGCTGCATAGCACAGATAACTTGCAGCTGATGAGAGGAGGGAGGGTGTAAAAGTAAAGGTTGCCCTTACTTGCCCTCATATCCGACTCTAGGGTTCAGTTTTTTTCTTTGTATCTGACTAAGTCTTTTTAGTATAATGGTAAAAATAAAGTTTAGACATGTAATTTCCTGAAAGTTTGTTGCATATGATTTTGCCAAGAAACCATTGAAATTTATTAGAGCCTTTTGCTCAGACATCACTTCTCTGATTAAAATTTGCTGATCTCAAAATATGTTGGGTGGTGCAAAAACGCAGGTACAGTATTGAACTTTACTTAACGAGTCTTATTAACTATTCCTATTTTACTCATATGAAGTAAATTGCATTTGTTTTTGCTTCCTCTTTTCCCTCTACCCTCCCTTTCCCCTGGTTTTTAACAATATTTAGGAATGATTTGCTAATGGTGTGTCGCCTACTAAACATGGAGGAATCTGTGGCAGTGATAATGCAGCAACTTGGTGCTGACGAAAATGGAAAGATCTCCTTCCAGGACTTTACACGATGTCGTATGCAGCTTGTGCGAGAAATCAGGAAGCAAGAAGTGGAACTCTCTGTGAAATCAGATAACTCTTGTAAGAAAAAAACTCTAAGGGACAGAATAGCCTCCTGGCCGACAAGCAGTGAGAATAGTTTGGGTAAGTGTATGTTATTGTATCAGTCATCATCTTAATATGTGGGGATCCTGAATTTATACTTAATCTTCCCATGCTTAGTATCATGCATGGAAATTTTATTTTTATGCTGGTAAAAACACCTCAGATTGTAATTTCCTAATGCAGGCGAAAGTGTTAAAACATTTTTTCACACTTATACTAAGCATAGGAGCATCTTTATGTTCCTGTATTTATGTAGCTCTGTACTTGAGGAAACATGTTCTGTAACCAGCAGGATAGTAATTTTTTTTATCTCAAGCACTTAATTTGCTCTGTTTTCAAGATTATTTCTGTACATGAAATGGGGAACTGGGAGGGAGAAAACTAAGTTGCATTAGACTTGAAGACCATATCATAGGACCAGGGTGGTGAACCTTGGAACTCCAGGTGTTCTTGGACTTCAGTTCCCAGAAACCCTGATCAGGTGGTGTACTAACTTGGGCTTTTGGGAACTGAAGTCCAAGAACAGCTGGAGTGCCATAGTTTGCCACTACTGTCATAGGATATGCAGTTCTGCCCTTAATTGTGATCAGGCCGAATCTTTTGATTCATAATGGTGTCTTTCTTATTGTGCCACAAAAAATCTTGCTTTTACCAATAGCAAACCTTATTTGCTGATTTATAAGATGCACCTTGTTTTTATACACATTTTTAAGGGGGGGAAATAAATTTCTACATTTTTCATGAATTTCCAAAATGATTTATTGTACTAATTTTATAGTCATTTATATCAACAAAAATGTAGCTAGAAAAAACTGTAGTTAGGTATCTTTTAATCTTCATCCTCATAACCTAGAAAGTCATCTCCCGACCTCTACCTGCTCTCCTAGGCTCAGGACTCTTCGCAATAGCCTGCAGGAGATGACCTAGAGGTGAGGAGAAGGAAGCCCATCCCCCTTCTTTCTCACCCCTTCCTCTGCATGCAAACATCAGGATGCTCTTGCAGATGTGTGGCTACCAGCCCTCCATGCATGAGGCGAACTGGCTGGCTAAGGAGAGAAAGATTGAGAGAGGGAATGAAAGGGGGGCAGAGGCAGGCCCCAGGGGAAGGGCAGCTTCAAAAAGATAGATAGAACACCATCTGGGTGGTTCACAGTAATTATCTTTTATTGCTCATAACATGCTAGGTGCTCAATGTACTGACCTTGGAGGGATGGAAGGCTGAGTCAACCTTGAGCTTCAGCAGGACTGAACTCAGTGCTGCAACTTAATCACTGCACTACAAGGGCTTTTGTCTGCCACTTCAGTTCAATGTGGGCTTACGTTAAGGCCAGCTAGAAATATTGTAATTTCAAATATTGTGTCTTTTTTTTTTGTGAGCTTATGCCTGTAAATCCTCTTTATAGGGCAAGCGTGTAATGTGATTTGTCGAACATATTTTACTGATTAATGAGATCATACTGCAGTTTTAGCTTTTCAAAGTCAAATAATAAAAGGTAAGATCCTGAAAGCTCACAAGGTCACTCCTAATTGCTTTATAAATACAGCTGAAAGCAGAGGATATCAGGAAGCTTTGATATAGGTCAATTTGACGGATGTTAATTTTAGATGTGTGTTGGAGTTTCTTTTCATAATACAGTAATACCTCAGATAACATTAGTATCGAATAACACTAAAATCGCATAACATTAAGCAATCTGGGGGGAAGTATTGCTTCGGATAACATTAAGATCCTATGGGATGCATCAGATAACAACCGCTAAAGCCTGTGTGGTTACAATGTATCTCTATGGATCCCATAGGATTTTAACATGCATCGGATAACACTAAAAATCGTATAACACCAAGACTTGTGGAACCAGGTTTTAGTGTTATCTGAGGTTTTACTGTACTGTAATTGGTGTCTTGCAACATCTGTTTGTATGTATGCCATACTCCTGTGGAAAGTGTATATTGGCTATTCCTCCAGAGTCAAAAACAGTTGGACAGATTGCAAGAATAATTAAAATGCAACTGAACACAGTTACCCTGCTAAATTATCAGGATTGTGTATCCAGTTAAATATAAATCAGGATAGTTGTGGCAGGGCAGTGATGGCGAACTTTGGCACTCCAGGAACTTTAATTCCCAGAAGCCCAAGTCTCTGAGAATCCACACTAAGGGTTTTGCCACGCAGTAAACCCATTCATGTGGATTCACAGAGACTTGGGTTTTGGGGAATTAAAATTCTAGAACACCTGGAGTGCCAAGATTCACCATCACTGATATAGGGTATAAACCTGTAAAATGCTTTTAACCAAAACCATAAATGTGTAGCTATTTTAAAATTCTTTTTTCATCTTTACATTAATCTTAATTTAATGGCAAAAGCAGAAAATACTTATAATAACTTTTTTAAAAAATAATAATAGCTTTTTTGCAGAAAATAATCCCATATGGTACAGATTTTGAGAGCGCAACATGAGACGCTAGGATCCCTATGGTGTAGGAGACAAGAGCCCTGGTTGTAACAGTGAATTAAACTCCCTATTGTTGAAGCTGCAAATGAAACACAAATTGAGACACTATGAAGAAATTTTACATGGATGTTCTTTTAAACTGACTAAGCTCTATACAGAAAAATCTTATAGCAGCCGCACCCAGTCTGGTGTCCTCCAGATGTTTTGTGTCTGAATTTCTGGGATCCTTTATTTTGGCAGTGTGAACTGGGACTGATGGAAATTGTAGCCCAAAACATTTTGAGGAAACCAGTTTGAGCAAATCTGGCTTTGACATTTCATTGTAATGTGGCCATATGTTAATCTAGTTAATATTATTAAGTGCTGGACTAGGTCAAAGTTCCTGAGTCTTGAAAACAATCCTTAATTTATCTATCATTGATTTTTGGCCTCATCTCAAGTGTTGGTTGTGAGAACAAAGTAGGAAGGAAGTAGGAAGGAAGAGAGCTGTGAATGCTGTTCTTTGTTCAGTGGGAGAAATGCAGATTACAGATAAATAAAGCGATCTCCTGGCTGGCCTGGCATGATCCCCTCATCTCCTGGACTCAACAGACTCTCAGTTTCTGACCTGACACTGGCTGGAGGTATGCCTCAGAGAACGCATTTCTTCAACAGGGCAAGGCCAACTAGCTCTGGCCCAAGACCCCTCAAGGAAAGAGACAGAACAGTCCCCAACAGCCTAGATTCCTTCACCCTATCAAGATCTAGATGTCATCCTTGAGAAGAGAGAGGCCGAAGCCTTGCCTCCACACCTACCCTATGGCTGCCCTTTCAACCTCCTCCCAAGGACTGAAATCCCATTCAGATGCATCTACAGTATACTCTGTAGGAACTGTGGGGGGAAAGGATTAACAGGCTTTCAAGCCATCCTTTCCAAGTCAAGAATTTTGTGTGAAAATCTCTATTTGTCCTGTTAGTCTCTTGGTGGATTGCTATGGAGCTAACTCTAGCTGCCCTGTAGTGGACAACAAAACAATATATCTAGTTCTGGTAGGAGATGTTTTTACACCAGCAGTTAATTGGTCATGGGTTTTTCTCTGGAGCTTAATATTTCTTATTACTGCAAACAAATTCTATACCAACTTGTCAAAATAAACTAGAGAGAGGAGTTGTTTCTAGTTACCCTTGCTTTTAAGGAAGGCATGGGAGTCTCCATTATTGTATTATTATTTTAGCTGAGACCAAGATTGCCTTGACATAATCATTTAGCGATTGGGACTGAGACTTGTGAGGTATAGATTCTGGTTCCCAGTGAACAATTAAATGTATCTGGTAATCTTAATCAGTTGCACTTTTCCAGCCTAAATTCCCACATAGGATTAGCAGTTTGAAGATAAAGTGGAGTGGAAGAGGAACATTGTACACTGTCTTGAGTTCATTGGAGAAAAGGGGAACAGAAAAGTAATTGATAATTTCCAAAGTGAAGCCATTTCTTTGATCAATTAGAGAAAAGACATGTTGAAAGTAATCAGGAGGTTGACACCTTGGGCTTCTGCTATATTTTATAGGAGGTCAGTCTGTATTGGATAGCATTATACTCTGACTAAAAGCTTAGTTGAAGGGTTTATGCAACTCTCTTGTTACAACAGCATCATTGCTCACAGATCTGTTTCTGGGGCCAATTCAAATTGCTCCCTGGCATTTATGATCTTCAGGGAAGGGCTTTTTCTAAGTTCTAAGACCCTCAAAGGCATACATGATGAGACATGACACCATTTGCAAACACTGGCAGGCCACATAATTCCCTTACACATGAAGCTAGGTTGCTCTCCTCGCTGTTGGCCTTATACCAATGGGTGAAAACTTTTCAAGCAAACTTGTAATAATTGAATGGTGTGTTGAGAAAAATGCAAATGGTTTAAATATCATTGTTGGCATGATGGGCATGGGTCTGGGCAGACTCCGGAGGATGGCAGATGATAGAGGGGCCTGATGTACTGTGGTCCACATGGTTGCAAAAGGTCAGACTCAACTGTGCAACTGAAAAACAACATTTAAGCAATAAGTCTCTGGCCATCTTCTTTTAATATGCCATTGTTCTCCACATTTGCTGCTCATTGAATTGTGGAATTTTGACCCGAGCCAAAAACAGTAAGCAATCTACACAAAGAGGTTAAGCATCTTTATAGGAGAACACTAGCGATCCCTTATCCATACATGGAATAACTGTTTTGAAAAATGCTTTTTATGTAATGATCCATATTTTATGGAGTGCTTATTGATACCAGTGCCCCTTTTGCAGACATTTTGTTGAATGGCATATCAAAGAATAAACAAAACAAAAATACTGTAGCACTTTAAAGACTAACTGTTATATTTCAATATGAGTTTTTGTGGATCAAGTCAACTTCATCAGACATGGTAGTGAGACTTCATGGCATCAATTTATACACATCAGGTACAGAGGTACAGAATGATTGGTTAGCAGAACAGATCAGCATACAAATCAACGTTGCTTCATACAATTGGTAATTGTAGTTGATCTTTGGTTCCAATGTTTTTGTTGTTGAATGTGTGCATGTTGAAAAGCTGGGGTTGAATGTGTGCTCCTGCATTCCCTTGTACATATTTTAGTCTCTGTGTAAAGGATTATAGTTCTTAGTTGTCAGAATTCTGGAGTGGAGATAGTATCAGATAGTATCAGCCCTTATACCTGTGATGGTGCACCTTTTAGAGACCGAGTGCCCAAACTACAATCCCAAAACTTATTTATCCCAAAGTGCCAACATAGCAACAGGGGAAGAAGGAAACACTCCCATTGGGCTGCTGGGCAGAGGGGCAGGTGAGCTCTGCTGGGGTGACTGCATGGGTGCCCACAGAGAGGGCTCCGAGTGCTACCTGTGGCACGCATGCCATAGGTTCGCCATCACTGCCTTACACTATCTTGTGACTTTATTAAAACAAAGAGAACTGAGGATAGTGGTAGTGGAATTGGTGAGGAATGTTTTTGCAGGCTGTACAGCCGAAAACACTTTTTTTAGTTTGGTTGTACAATAGCCATATATATTGTTAAGCCTGTCATCTGCTGAAGGAAGGCATTTTAAATTAAACAGTTGGATTGTTTTGATGGTGGCTTATTTGAAACAGTATTTTTAGGTTGTGTTTGTACACAGTTGCAGCTGATCAACATCAGCCAAAAACAGCTTTAAAAGGATGAAATGCCACCTATGCACCAGTAAGTGTAACTGAGTCCATGAGGCTTGTAATCTTATCCTGCTGATAATCTTTAAAAGATACATAGGCTACCCATTGCGGTAATGTACTTTGTAAGCCGCTCAGAGTCGGGTCTTCCCGAGTGGGGCGGGGTATTAAATGCGAACAAATAAATAAATAAATAACTAAATAAACTGTAGTTTTATTTCTGTGGTTCCTAATATGCAGCAAACGCCCCACAGGGGTGCAGTTTGATTTTTAATGGGGGACAATTTGAGAATGAGTTATTATCAATGAATGGCCTTTTAGGCGTCCTCCATGTAAGTAGGAGATAATTTTTTGAATGATAAGAATGATATGTCATGGGAGGAGGTCAGGATTTTAGCGTTGTTTAGATGGGATTAGGCGGGGGGGGGGAATGATTGGGAACCACTGTTTTATTGTATATTGTTGTGATAGTCTTATTTGGGCATTCCATTACTAGAGTAATTATGTGAGGAGAGAAGGCACATCAGACCACTTGCATCATTGTAATTTCCAGTGACTTTGCTAAATAGACACACAAGCTTACATTATTCATGGATGTGTCCTCCTGTGAAGTCATGGTGAAGGAAATGCTCCATCTAGCTCCTAGATGGAGCTCCTAGCATACTCTCTTCAAACATTCACACCACTCCCACTTACTCTAAACAGAATGAGAAAGGGATTATATTTTCTACACTCTTGCTCCATGTTCTTTAGGATTGTGGAGCTCTGTAAGTGTTACAGTGACATAACACGCACTGTGAGTCAAAGTATCTCTTTATATTTATTTCAATAATTGTATACTTAAATATTCACATTTTACTCCTTGAATGTAAAGGATACAGCTAGTATTTCGTCTGATATTTGTTTTGCATTATTTTATTCATTCTGTTTGTTAAGTGAGGGTACAGTATGAGAAAAATGGCAATAGCCTGGTCCATATTCTTTATTATTCTTGTACAGTAAAACCTCATATAACGCTAAAACCTGGTTCCACAAGTCTTCGTGTTATATGATTTTTCGTGTTATCTGATCCTCTATGGGATCCATAGAGATACATTGTAACCACACAGGCTTTCGCGGTTGTTATCTGAAGCATCCCATAGGATCTTAATGTTATCTGATGCAATTCTTCCCCCCAGATTCCTTGATGTTATGCGATTTTCGTGTTATTCGATACTAATGTTATATGAGGTATTACTGTACTTTTGAATCTGCAGTCATTAGATATTTTGCAGTGAATATGCTTTGAATAAACTGCATTTTATTGATGTTTCAGAGCAGCTGTGCTTGTGAGCAGTTAACATTATGTGAGGCAACTATTATGCATAAGTTGTCTAAAATTCTGGCCTTAACCAGAATTGGCTCTATGCATTGCAGCTGTTCTCCAATTGTTCGTATATTGCTGTGGGGGAATAATTGGGGATTTTGGATAGTTACTGGAACAAAAGATGCAACATTAACTTTTAAGAAGAAGATTGTGCACGTTTGTCTCTCGTCTATATTTTATTTGAAAATGTGCAGGTATTGGTTTCTGGAGACTATTATTGGTCATACCCATTTCCTAACTTCATTTTAAGTTTTTTTGGCTATTCCAGCAAAATCTTTGTGAAATGCTTACAACAAAATAATAGTAACATTTTAATAAACTAAATCATAGAAGAACCATATACTGTAGAATAAAGTTCCAGTATAAAACAAACCTATAACAGGAATGGCAAATATAAAAATTCATATCTATTGCTAGCATCAGAAGTGAAAAAATACCAGACACTTCCCCTTGGGGAGGGAAGGCTTTGGAGCATATCTTTTTTAAAATTAACTCATTCTCTTATTACATTGGAGCAGCAAAAGGTTTGTTAGCAGTTACTACTTGTATTAATCTCTTTCAGCAAATTAAATGTGTTCCCTTTCTTTGTTGCTAGTGCAGCCATTAGAAAATACATGACACCTCCCCACCCCACCCACATCCCAAAACATTTGGAGTTGGGATTGGATTTGTATTCTAAAGATATGAAATACATGTGGACTTTTATATGAGTGTTAATTTAGTTGACAATTCAATTGCCATAAAACTTCATCCACTAGTTTAGTATATTCAACAAGGTAAACATTAAAAATTGTGTTGATCTTGAGCTGGGTGTTAGGTTACATGTCAAAATATTTTTCTAAATAAAAGAATAAAAGAGTTAGCATTTATTATTATTTATTTAAAGTACTTCTAAACTGCTCATCTGACAGATATTCCCATTCTGGGCGATTTGCATGGTTAAAAACCCAAACGTGCATGACAATACAGACTCAATACCCAGCCCATGGTGGTGACATGTTAAAAAAAGAAAACAACACAAATAAGTTTAACATTTCTTCTGTCTGCCCCCCCAAAAGCATATCCAGCAATTTAGTTAAAATTTGAACTGTCAGTCTTCCCCAGTCTGATGTTGTCCAGCTAGATTAGACTACAAACTCTTATTATGATAGGTGTGAAATGTCCATGCAGTTCTTCTCTACACTGAGTACCATGTCAGAATTTAATGACCACAGGCATCCCTCTGAAATCCATTACCGGCAAAGCGTTGTGACTGCAGATAACCTAATATTGATTTCAGTTAAACAGAAAAGACAGGATGAGAAAAATCTGTAGCTAGATGCCAGAAAATCGAAGAGATGAAGAAAACTGATGTTTATAAATTACATTTTCTTCCACTGTGTGTCTCTCTCTTTATTGTATGAGAAATACATTTATATGGCTACTTATAAATTGTTTTGTTAAATAACTTAAAGCAAGTATTGCTACTCATGTTTTTCTAAAGTATAGTTTGGTTTTTTACAAAAGAACTACTGAGATGACTGAAGACATTGACATTAATTGATTGAAATTGCACATAGGATGGGGATTCTGGGAAGTAGAATCCAAAATGAGTAACTTTTCCCATCTCTGGAACTGAATTGCATCCTATGGGTTAATAACCCACTCAGTTATGATGTAATGGGGATTGGTGTGACCATATGAGAACCCTAAAATGACATACAGTAAAACCTCGGATAACGTTAAAACCTGGTTCCACAAGTCTTGGTGTTATCCGATTTTTAGTGTTATCCGATGCATGTTAAAATCCTATGGGATACATTGTAACCACACAGGCTTTAGCGGTTGTTATCCGATGCGTCCCATAGGATCTTAATGTTATCCGATGCAATTCTCCCCCCCAGATTGCTTAATGTTATGCGATTTTAGTGTTATCTGATACTAATGTTATTCGAGGTATTACTTGTATTCAGTTCCATGTCTTACGATTTGCCACAGTTATCTTGGAACTACAATCAATGGGTTAACATCCTGTTGCATAATCTTGTGCCTGACACAATTTATAAGCTTCCTAGTCTCCTGTTTTAGGTTATAAGGCCTCCTCTTGCTCTGGGGAAGCTTTTAGGAGCCTTGGGATGAGGAAGGGGGAGCCTTTAAAAATTGCTGCTGGGTTGGTAGCAGTAGTTCCAACATAAGTGGTGGGGATCCTGTGCTGATTTTTGAGAGCCAAAGGCTCCCCCATGTCCGAAAGCTCCTAAAAGTTTCCCCTGGGCAAAATGAAACGTGATGGAGCCTTGGAAGCTAAAACCAGGATAAGAAGCTTTAGATTAGTGTAAGTTAAATGTTTTCAGCACCCAATATGAGTTACTTCAGGCGCATACCTATGCAACAGGATTTTAAATAGGGCAGAATATTATTCTGGATTTACACTGGTGTAAATGAAATGGCATAAATTGCAGCAAACTACTGCTAATTAAATGAGTTGCCAATCTTAACAATGTTCCAGCTCTCATATCTGTGTGACTTGAAGCGTGTGGTGCCAGGTAAAGTAACGGCAATTCATCACCATGATCTATGCCAGTGATGGCAAACCTTTTAGAGACCGAGTGCCCAAACTGCATCCCAAAACCCACTTATTTATCACAAAGTGATAAGGGGAGGAAGGAAACACTCCCATTGGGCAGAGGGGTGGGGCAAACTCTGTGCAATGGTGACTGTGCTATGATTCCTACCATCCCTTCCACTGAAGTTGCTATTTTTGTTGGGAGGGAAGCTGTAAGTGTAAAAGCTAAGGGTGTGTGTGAACAAATGTTTCGGAGGGTTTGCTTGGAATTAAGGGTAGATAAATATGCACTCAGAGAAATAAAAACAGAATGATACATTGGGCAAGAACATAGGAAATGTAAAGATATTTTGGGTGTATCCTAAATAAAGGAATGGTAGAAGTGAGTCTGGAACTGAGGTTTAAGAGAAGTATTTTAGCATCTAAGAATGGGGGAGAACATGTACAAAACCTGGGAGTGATAGCAACAGCAATTACACTTCTATACTGCCTCATAGTACTTAGTGTACTCTCTGAACAGTTCACAAGTCAATTAGCATTTTGCTCCCAACATATTGGGTACTCATTTTACTAACATCAGAAGGATTGAAGGTTGAGTCAACCTTGAGCATCTGGTCAGGATTGAACTCACAGTGTTCTGGCTGCAGTACAGCAGTTTAACCACTGCACCACCAGGGCTCCTGGGCTCAATGATGATGTAATGGGAAAGGATGTGACCAACTGGAGAAACCTTGAACTGTGATGGCGAACCTTGGCATTCCAGGTGTTCTCAGACTTCAATTCCCAAAAGCCCAAGTCTCCTTGAATCCACACAGTGGGTTTAGTCCCATTCATGTGGATTCACAGAGACTTGGGCTTCTGGGAATTGAAGTCCAAGAACACATGGCGTGCCAAGGTTCATTACTGACCTAGGAGGTCATATTCAGTTCCATGTTTTAAGATTTTTCACTGATATCTTGGATTGATCGGATTCTCTCTCCTCAGTGCATTATACTTACTATTGTATTTTAAAGTGCCACTATTGTTTGTTGAGATTTGTTCAAATGTTGATGTATTGTCAATATTATTTCTACAGTGCTTCCTACTCTTCTGCAATATTTGTTTGGTTAGTGTTGGTTAGTATGAGTGCTGTATCTGGAGCGTGTGTTAACAAATACTTTGTTAATGCATGCAGGTAAATAAAACGAAGTACAGTAGAACCCTACATAACGAGAAAGCTCCGTTCCATGAAGCTCTTCGCTATGCAGGGTTCTTTTTGTTTTGTTTTTTGCTATGCGGGTCAAATGGGCAGTACCCCGCATAACAAAAAGAAAATGTTCATTAAGTGGGGTATACCCAGCTTAACGAAAACCCCGTATAGCAAAATAAAAATAATTGTTATGCAGGGTATCACAATTGCCACACAAATGCTTCATTGTATGAAATTTTCGTTATATGAAGCATCTGTTATGCAGGGTTCCACCGTACCAGTAGTCAATAAAGTAAAGCAAAAGCAAAGCAACCACACTTACATACCGCCCCATTGCACTCAGTGGACTCCACAAGTTAATTAGCATTTTGCCTCCAACATGCTAGGTTCTTTTGTTCTTTTGCTGCTTCAAGAATGTATGGTTTACCTGTGCTCGTCATTTAATTTAATAAACTCATTATTTCAGAGGAATTACTTTCTCATATCACTGTTCACTGAATATATTCTCATGTGTTACTCATAAAGTTGTTTGAGGCCTCAGTTTAACCACCCTGATAAGAGTATGAATGACATGCTGCAGAATGTCAAGAGGCAGCTAATCCGTGCTGAATGATCTTAAGCCAAGGTAGAAGTACACTCATCACAAGCACACTCAATCAAAATATAGTTTGTTTGGCTTCTTTGTTCCTTTCCTTAGCTCTTAACCTCCTGCTAGACCATACCTCAGCACTCTGTTTCAAGTGTAGGGTTGGCAATACATCTGTTCACATACTGTCAATACGGGTGTAAGTTTAAACCTGAAATGTTCTGGCTGATTATCGTCAGACCACCCAGAATAGGTAGTGAGACTGAAGTAAACAAATAGACAAGAAAAAACATGTCTAGCAATTTGATATATGTTCTGTAGAAAAGTGAAGTGGTCTGGTTTCAAGAGCAACATATTGGCAAGAGTAACTTATAAGTATTTCCTGCAAAAAAAAAAAAAAAAAGGAGATGGACAGCTTCTGTGAAAAGTGTCCAGAAGTTGTTCTCCGTTAGCAGGATCGAAGACACTAGATTTCTTAGATCTGAACATTAATTTCTCAGTGTCTGCATAACCAAAAGAAGCAGTATCATCTTTGTATCACATTCAATATGTAAAGGAGCTTTAAAAATTAATGGGAAGAAGACAGGTTCTTGTCCCAAAGAGCTTAAGCTAGGATTTAATGTTGTGCTTCCAATTATTCTCCTGCTTCCAACAGAATGATGAGCTGTCTACCACTGGCAACTCCTTACACAGATGAAAAACCTGCTTCAGAGATGGGGAATTTCTCTGGAGTTGGTTTTTCATGTCATGGAAGGGGAAGAAAGTTTTGTTTCAGTTAGTGTTGCATACAGAACACATAATTGGAAACAGAGGTATACACTAAGCTTCTGACCTTGTCTAAAATTCAGTCCAGGGAAGAACAGGTGAGGGTAAGCAGGGGGGAAATATTTGCTGGCGTATAAGATGCACTCCCCCCTTAAAATACGCTGGGAAAATGGAGTGCATCTTATACGCTGTTAACAGCCCCTTGTGCAGTTCGTCTGCTAGAGAGGATTGGCAGCTGGAGACAAGACAGGGATGTTTTGAAAGCCACCCTCACCCCCATCCCTTGTGCAGTTCAGCGGCAACTTCCACAGGAGCTCTCTTGCCCAGCGGATCTCGGCCAGTCCTGCTCTCCCACCTCCTAAAGGTCAGCAGGGTGAAAATGTGCTTAAAGGATTTATTTATTTTATTTATTTATATTGTCCTTCTCTCCCCCCCCCCCCTCTATCTCATGTTCCCTGACTGGTGGTGGGATGGAAGGGTTGAAACGAGTTTAAGGGGAGAGGGAAAGAAGGATCCTTTAAGCCCGTTTCCATCCCACATCCCACCACCAGCCAGAGAGAGTGGGATAGAGGGGTATACACTCCACCCCCATCCCACTGGAGTTAATTTTGGAAAGTCATGAAAAAAATTAGAAATCCTCCCCCCCCCCTTAAAAATGTGTATTAAAAATGGTGTGCGTCTTATAAACCAATGCATTTTATATTATGGCAGATATGATATGTGGGCTGTTTACTGATAAGTCAGTTTGAGAAGGAGATGAAAGTTTTTTTGCCAATGACTTTATATGAAAGGTGAGTGTAGGAAAGCAGTTTGGAGAAAAATGAACAAATGATACCACAAAAGTGTTTTGATTGCAAGAGGCAGCAAGATGCATAGAACACAGTTTTCAAAGCAGTAGCTGTGTTAGTCTCTTGTACCAAGAAAAATAACAAAAAGGAAATTATTGTGGCACCTGTGGGACTAATGCATTTATTTTATTGTGAGTTTTCATGAATATATTTGAAGATCTGGATTGCTTTTGGTATCCTAGGTGCCCTTTCAGCAACTAGGGAGAGCTGGGAGTATGATTCTGGAGCTAGAGACCTTCAGAGTCCTGACTTACACACTCGCTCACCTCTACAGAAGCTCTTTGAATTTGGAGGCAACAGTATGACTCAGCAAGCTGCATTCCAGAGGTTGTTTACTCAAGCCTCCTGTCTCAGCAGTTCAGCTGGAGGAAGCTATCTAGAACTTGCTAAAACAGTGAGTATAATGTTCAAATTGCTCTATAAAGATGTTTCTAGTGTATTCAAGTCTTCCCTTCACATGGTTTGCAAAGTAATTAATATCTTGAATTGCCGCTTATAAAGACCAAGTAGCTATCTGTCATTTGAGGCAGTGATTCCAACATGTGGATGCTCAACTGCTGGCAGTCCAAAAAGAGACTGTAGATCTGCAGTGACGAACCTTGGCACTCCAGCTGTTCTTGGACTTCAATTCCCAGATGCCTGCTCAGCTGGTGTGCTAACTTGGACTTCTGGGGATTGAAGTCCAAGAACAGCTGGAATGACAAGATTTGCCACTACTGCTTTAGATGGTCTATGGAAGACTTCATTATATAGTAGTGAGGCCTTCACTGCAGAAGGAAATAGAGTGTATGAATCGATTATAGAAAGAAAACAAGGGAAAGATCACTGTGGTGGAATCCTTTAGTTTGTTTCTGGAGTTATGTCAAGTATAAACTATCACAGGTAACCTGGATGATGAACATTCTTAGTAGTAATTACAGGCATCAAGCATAGTGGTAGGAATCCCCTGAATGGTCAAGATCAGACCCCTCTCTTATATGGCCTTACTTCACTGGATGAAAGGAAGAGAAAGGGGCTGAGAGGTAATGGCCTATAGTAAAGGTAAAGGTTTCCCATGCTCGAAAGCCAGTCGTATCCGACTCTAAGGTTCAGTGGTCATCTCTGTTTCAAAGCCAAAGTGCTAACACTGTCTGCTTCTGCAGATGTTTCTGTGGTCATGTGGCAGGCATAACTAGACACTGGAGTGCACGGAATGCTGTTACCTTATCTGCTTGCAATTTCTTGCTTTCGAACTGCTAGGTTGGCAGGAGCTGGGACAAAGACGGGAGCTCATTGTGTCCTGCAGTACTCAGGAGTCGAACTGCTGACCTTCCGCCTCCGAGTCAGTGTCTTAGCCACTTGAGCCACTGCAGTCTATAACCACTAACATTTCAGAAAGGTTCTTCCTGGCATGTCCAGAGCACAGATACAAAATAGATCTTGTGCATTGTGCAATAATAATAATTTGGAAAGCAAACACTTTATTTTGACCACCAGCTATTCAGGAGAAGTGAATGTTTAAAAGGTTTTTAAAACTTGTGTGGGGAAGTGGAAGCAGGACCATTCTGTAGCAGCAAGAGAAGCAGGTAGCCCTAATGCAGAATTCTAGATCTAAGAGGTATTTTCCTGTATACTTCAATTTTACCTTTCTTTCTGATTCCTGTCATTCCTTCCTTTTTTAAAAAGAATCTGTGGGCTCTGTTTATGATAGACCTTCCTGGCAAACACTGGATTTTTAATAGTTAAACTTTTGGGGTATATTCGATATCTGCTTTTTAAATTATTTCTGCCTTTGAGGCTTGGTTTTGGGGGCCCTTGCAGTGGTCTGTAAGGCCCATGTTAATTTGGGTGGACTTTACAGTACAAACCTCTTTTAAACTTCGCTCTTTTAAACTTTTTAAACCTTTTTAAACCTTTTAACTTTTTTAATCTTTTAGATTTTTGTAAATTCATAGTTTAATTCTTTTTAATTGATTTTTAAGTGATTTTGAACCTTAAGGTTTTAATTTCTGAATTTGTAGGGGGATTATTTAATTGTTTTGCATTTATTGTGTATAGTCTCTCCCCCTTTTCTGTAAGCCGCCTAGAGTCAGATTCGCCTGATTGGGGCGGGATAATAAATCTAAATAAATAAATAAAACCCCTTTGCATTCATGGTGTTAGCCTCTTGTTTCTGTTTCTGTGTACAGTGTAATTTATTGAGATGAGATCTTACTTTCAAAGGTGTACTCTTCAGTAGGTACTAATGTTTAAAACCACTTGTTTACATGTTGGTCTGCAAAAACATTTGATGGCATTTGGTATCTTGCTGAGAGGAAAAGGTTAGGATCTGCCAGTCTAAGAGAATAATGTTTTTATTAATGTTTTCAAAGAAGTAGCCATGTTAGTCTGCAAGAATTTCTAGGTTCAGGTAATTAACGCTTCTCTAATAGAGGGGCATTTTCCAGCACAGCTTAAACATGCTTTGGTGCTCCCCCTCTTGAAGAAGCCGTCCCTCGATCCTACGGTAATTTCCAACTACCGTCCAGTGTCCAACCTACCTTTCTTAGGTAAGGTTTTGGAAAAGGCTGTGGTGCAGCAGTTGCAGGAGGTCCTGGATGAAGTGGATTATCTGGACCCGTTTCAGTCAGGATTCAGGCCCGGATATGGTACCGAAACCGCGCTAGTCGCTTTGGTGGATGATCTCTGGAGAGAGCGGGACGGAGGGGAACCGTCTGTCCTCGCTCTTCTCGATCTCTCAGCGGCTTTTGATACGGTCGATCATGGCATCCTTCTGGGAAGGCTCCAGGGTCTGGGGATCCAGGGCACGGTGCTGTCCTGGTTCTCCTCATTCCTGAGGGGCAGGACCCAGTCAGTGTGCCTGGAGAAGGAGAGGTCCAGCCCTAGGCCCCTGCAATACGGGGTGCCTCAGGGTTCGGTACTCTCTCCTCTCCTGTTTAACATCTATATGAAGCCGCTGGGTGAGATCATCCGTTCCCACGGGGTAAGGTATCATCAATATGCAGATGATACCCAGTTATACATCTCTGCCCGTGGGGACCCAAGCGGTGCGGTGGAGGTCCTTTCCAGGTGTCTGAAGGCTGTAAAGGTCTGGATGGGGGACAACGGGCTACAGCTGAATCCCGGCAAGACTGAGTGGCTGTGGATAGGGGGTCCTGTGTTAACAAAGGAGCTTCCATCTTTGGCCCTGGATGGGACAGTCCTGCCCCAATCAGACCCGGTGCGTAATTTGGGGGTCCTCCTGGACTCACGGCTACTGTTCGTAGAGCAGGTGGCAGCCGTGGCCAGGAGGGTTTTTGCACAACTTCGTGTAATTCGCCAGTTACGCCCACTCCTAGACCGGGATGCCCTGCTTATGGTCACACATGCGTTGGTCACCTCCAGACTTGATTATTGTAACGCGCTCTACATAGGGCTGCCCCTGACGACCATCCGGAGACTCCAGCTGGTCCAGAACGCGGCGGCCCGGGTAGTGGTGGGGCGTGGGCGTTATGCTCATGCTTCGCCACTGCTCCGGGAGCTGCACTGGTTGCCTGTATGTCTCCGGGTGCAATTCAAGGTGCTGGTTATTACCTTTAAAGCCCTACATGGTAGTGGGCCAGGATACCTAAGAGACCGCGTCATCCCAAGAACTTCTGTCCGTCCCACCAGGGCGGATTGGAGAGGCTCCCTTGTTATCCCTTCGGCGAGAGAGGCGCACCTCGCCTGTACTAGGAGGAGAGTCTTCTCCGTGTCCGCCCCGACCCTCTGGAACCTCCTGCCCACCGAACTGCGCCTTCAGACGGAGCTCTTACCATTCCGGAAAGGCGTAAAAACCTGGCTGGCAGGACAGGTTTGGGGACCTGGGAACGTGGGTTCCCACACTAAGTGGCTTACATAAGAACTGCCTCCCTGGGTTGGAATATGGGAATACTGATGTGTAGTCCTGCGTCGTCTTAATTCGGTGCTGATTTTTAATTCTGATGTTTTTAATTCTGATGTTTTTAGTGACATGGAGTTGGGTTTTATTTCTGTTTTTACTAGATTGTAAGCCGCCCAGAGTCGGGTCCCCCCGATTGGGGCGGGGTATTAAATTTAATAAATAATAATAATAATAATAATAATAATAATAATAATAATAATAATAACCTAGAAATCCTCATTACTCTTGGAAGCGGAAATAAAACGTGCATGTATGGGCATGTTTTAATTCCACTTCTAGGAGTGTTGAGGGTGGCGTGGGCAGGATGAATTACAGTAAACCCATTTGTGAGGATTCACCGGGGCTTGGGCTTCTGGGAATTGAAGTCCAAGAACATCTGAAGTGCCAAGGTTCGCCATCATGGTCATAGATTATATTAGTAGATGAACAAGAAAATGAAGCCCTGTAGGTGACACTGCTGTGGTGTGTAGTTGTGCAGCCAGAACCAATGTGGGGAGTGAGTTGGCATCAAGGTGCATAGCAGGGTCTTATTATCTTGTTTACATTTATTATGCCCAACTCTGTTTCTCTCATTGTCAACATAAATATGTGATCTCATCTCTGTTACGATGTTTCACTTTTTATGTTTGTAACATGAGTTCCTCTTGTTTTTCCCCTTGTTGTTGTTTAGTCACATAGTTGAGTCCGACTCTTTGCTACCCCATGGCCCACTGCATGCCAGGCTCCCTTATCTTCCACCATCCTCCGCTGCCCGCTCAGCTCTACTCCCATTGTGTTAACAATGCCATCTAGCCACCTCATCTGCTGCCACCCCTTATCCTTTTGCCTTTAATCTTTCCCAGCATGCCTTCTCGAGTGAGTCCTTTCCTCTCATTTGGTGGCCAAAGTACTTTAGCATCATCTTCAGTATTTGTCCTTCCAAGGAGCAGTCAGGGTTGATTTCCTTCCAGATTGACTGATTTGAGCTCTTTGTTGTCCAGGGTAATCCCATACATTACTACTGGGAATACCATTGCTTTGACTATGTGGACTTTTGTTGGCTGGGTCTCTATTTTTTATTATGTTCCCTAGGTTTCTCATAGCTTGCCTCCCAAGAATTAATCATCTTTCTATTTCATGGCTGCAGTCACCACTTGCAGTAATCTTGGATCTCCTTACTGAAAATATTATGGGCAACTTAGTTTCTTGCATATACCCTTTGTTATGCTATTTTATCTGGGGAAGTCCTGATCTGTAACTTACGTCATGTAAAGCTGATCATATCATCAGCTACAATGATTTTTCTGAAATCAAAAATTTATGACTCCCCACTGAAGATCCCAAGGCTCCAATGGGATCCGTTTTGTTGTGGTGAAGAATTGAAGTGTCACAGGATATGGGCAAAACTTTCATCTTAAAAAATTGCCGCTGTTGGAATGGTTTTACTGGCTATGCCAATTTTTGGAACTTAAAGACTCCCTCCTTATCTTGTGACCTCTCCACAACAAAAAGGATTCCATAGGAGCTTCAGTACCTATGATGTTAAAATATTAATTTATAAAAAGCCACCATGGCTCAAGACATCATCATAGGATTTCAATCATTATATTTAATACTCTTTGCTTGGCTGCTATATATTTTTAGTTGCATTACATTTTACTGTTAATCCATCTTTTGTTAGTTAAGGAGCTTTAGTGCAGAAAAGAACATTAATTATAACTACTCACAGCTAAGTACCATTCTTTTGTTTTAATGAGATTTAGCTTGTGCCTGTTTTTGTTGTGTTTTCGTTTGATCATTTTTAATAGTGTATACTTAATTCTTTTTAACATTTGAACTATCTGCTGTTTTTAGTTATACTTTTAATGATGTAAGCTGCCTTGGGTCCTTTTATGGAGAAAGGTGGGGTAAAATATTTTAAATATATAAATAAAAAATGTGTGTCCATGTATTCTTTGGAGTATGTGTAATGGACAAGGAGTCTTAAGAGGTTCCAAACATTTTCTTTCATTTGCTGACTGAGTAGCAGCAAGGTACTGTGGTAGTTTGGTCCTACAAAGAGAAGGAGAGCATATGAATGAAAGTGCATGTGCACTTTTAGGTGAGTTGTAGGTGTAAGAAGGTTCTTATAAGTGTATAATGCATTGGAATACATTTAATTGAATCCATGTATATATGCATATGATTGTGATGCAGAAACTCTATGCACATTCATTTATGCACGCTTTGTGTCATCGTCATCGGCTGCTACTCGTATTCCAAGTATTAAATGTATGTTCTTGCTTTCATTTGAGAAGAATTCATATATGAGAATAAGCAAATGTATGTGTATCTGTGCAACTGGCACTTCATTTCTGAATAGTCTAGATATGTGAAGACTGTTAACAAAGTAATACTGTATTATTAAAAACTAGTCAGCAACATCCTTTAAGTCAGACTGCTCATGCAGTGACAATATTGAAAACAGTTTAGTTTTTACAGAAGTTGCATATGAATGTATCCAGGACCTCTTTCTACAAGCCTAAGTCAATTATTTGAAATTGGGGATGTGCTTGCATATGGTCAACCTTTATGCAAGTTCTATGTTACTGTGTTAGTGGAGCTTTCTATTCTGGCAGTTTAAAACAGGATTTTAATGACTATAAATTATTTTATAATGAGACATGATTTTTGCACTTATTCAAACAAGCCAGTCTTGTGCTCTCCTACCCTAATTAAGGTTACTGTTCTTTCCAGTATCCATTTAGGCAACACATTTGATAAAATAAGTGCAAGATGCTCTGGTTTAATATCTGGATAAAAATAGGTGTGATTAGGCTGTATATTTGTGTAGGTATAAGTACAATTTTATGTATGTATTCTATGATTTATATGGAGATTTACCTCCATATATATAAAAACACACCAATAACACACCAGTCTAATTTGGATTGCAGCTATCCACTCTGTTGATACCAATAGCTTTTATCCTCATTGCAACAGACACACCATAACTGAGTATTACATTTATTTTGGGCTGCACAGCAGATTGATTTTGGATGGTTGCCCAAAAGATTGCTAATGGTCTGGTTGTACTGAAACAATGGATTATCTTTCATTTACTCCAGCAGTATAGCTCTATATTGAGGTCCAAATGCTGTAATGTAGATCAAATATTGCTATAATGTACCACACTAGACATAATCAGGCATTATCTCTGTGGAAATAATCAATACACAGGGAGGGTGAGTGTCTCATTTCCCCAACATCTGGATTCCAGCATCCTCTACATGTGGACAGCAACAGTGTAAAATGGAGAAGCCACACATGGCCTTTCAACACTGAATTTCCAAACTATATGGAAAGCCTTCATAGATGGAGAAAATTATCCAGTTGGACTGCACATGTAGAACTGTTAATCTAGGAAATGGAGCTAAGCTACTTTCCTTCCTTGTGTATTTATTTCCACACAAAGAATATCTCAATAGAGATTAGTGTTCCAAATGAGAAACAACAGAACTAGATTAATTCTTCTAATATATGAATATCTTATTTCAAGGTGTGTTGTTATATGTGCTGTTATCGATTCAAAATGTGTTTATTGCTTCAGGTCACTATTCTCGGTTGCTCTTCTACTTTTGTGCAAGTTCTTTAGTACATTTCTACAAGTGACTGGCAGGGGGCAGTCTTCAGTAACATTAATTACTGTACATCTCATCATGTAGTTGGTATCTCATGGTTTCCCTCTATTTGCAAAGAACCAAATTCATAATTTGTATCTGAAAATCGTTAGGCAATAATTGTTGCATAACTTTTAACTAGGTACAGTATTTAAGTTGCTGTAACTTAAATACTTAGTTAAAACATTAAACATAGGAGTAATTTTTAAAAATGTTTATCAACATTCTTCATATCAAGCATTTAAAAAACAATATTGTGTAATTTCTCTGCTTATTAAATATCATTTATATCCCACTCTTCCTCCCTAATGAAATTAGATCAGCATATTCTAAAAATATTAAGCAGTGTGAAACAAGTTCAGTTGTACCTCGCTTAAAGAGCATAATGTGTTCCACAGGATTGCTCTTTAAGCGAGTTTGCTCTTTAAGCAAAACACCATTGCAAGTAACCAATTGTGACTTCTGGTGGGGGGGGGGATTGTGAACCCTGATTTAGTTGTTAAGCCGTTTTTTGGTTGGTTTTAATTGTTAAGCAAAGCGAACATTCAGAGAAAATTTTGCTCTTTAAGTGAGTTACTCTTTAAGCGAGGTGCTCTTTATGTGAGGTTTGACTGTACAGTAATAGCAAAAGTTAAAGCAAGTAAACTACCAAGGAGGGCTCAAACCTCGTTTTAAAAACCCCTAATATTTACAGGATAGCTGCAGTTACTTTTCCTTTATTAAACATTTCTCTTCATATTCAGAAGAGTGGGCGGCAATATAAATTTGAACTTATTATTATTATTATTATTATTATTATTATTATTATTATTATTATTATTATTATTATTATTATTATTATTATTATTATTATTATTATTATTATTATTATTATTATTATTTCAAGCTAAAAAATGGCATCAGGGAATGTCAACCCATTAGTTGAGAGAAAACTATGTTGTCTGGTCTCTCCAAGGCATTAAAAGCATTGTAAATGTTGTTCAGAAAGTAAATGCGTCTTTTAATTATCAGCTGTCCTCCCCTTGCTCCTATCTCACCCCTGTTCAATTTATATGTTTCTTAATAAGTTGGTGTTATGAATTGCCATAAATCTCGGAAACGCTTCCTGTCATAAACAAAGCACAAAAAACTTATCAGTGTAAAATGCCGTCTCAGAAGTATTTGTGAAAGTTAGGGGAGAGCATGAATATTTTGGTAATTTATATACAGTATTTGCCAATCTTTGCCCCTTGTACACATAGTAAAAATAGTGCATTTGTTTGCAAGACAAATATTGCCTCTATATAGGGACACAAAGGCTTCTGCTCACCAGACTTCTCTTGCATGTGTTTTAATTTTCTGTTTCCTCCATAACAGTATGTGACTTATTTCTGGAATTATGGTTAATGGACTGCTTCATCACGAGAAAGGGGGGAGGAGAGAGAATCATTTTGTTTGACATCTGATTTCAATTGGGTTTTCTCAAATTTCTTGTGAATGCACAATTGGAGTCTTTTTCTCTCTGGGTGGGTGAGGGAGAACAGCTCAGTGATCATGCTTTTGTAAAAGAATGGTTGGTAAGTGAACTGTGCATGTTTGGGTTAGTATCTAATTATGTCCAGGTATTGCATTGGCTGTCATATTGCAACACACAGGAACATAAAAATTAAATCTTCAGCTTGAAATTCATTTGAAAACTTGGTTTCCATTTATTTGCACCTCTGAATAAAATACGTCTTGATGGTTTTAATTTTCCAAAGAATGTTTAGCGGAAAATATCCTTGTTAGTTGAAAATAGTAATTGGTCACCAGCTGGTCTTAAAAAAAAAGAATGTTTATAAATACCACTGTATAAAACTCATGAATTTTAATTCTCCCCAAATGGATCAAACGCTCATAGGCATGACCACTGCAGAACTCTGTTTGTCCATTACAGAACTGTAACACTTAGTTTAGTCAAGCCAAGAAATTCTCCTAAAACTTGTTTTATATACAGTATGTCTCAGAGGGTGGGTCGATCTCTAATGCTTCTGGCTAAAACATATAGAAAAATGCTGGAGACAATGGAATCCAAAGGAGAAAGAAACAGAATAAAGGCAAAGGGGTGAAGAAAATAAGTACTGTACCTGGAATGACTGGAAGCAAAAATCAAGAAGAAATTAAAGTTCTATAACTGTTTTTCAAGAAGGCTCCTAGTCCACATGATAGTAGATTATGTTTTGTTTCAGAAATCTGGAAGATTTTGAAGATGGCTACAGTGGTATAGTGAGAGAAGGATGTACAGGGTTAAAGCCCTTGGGACAGGCATTCTCAGCTTACGGCCCACAGTGTGTGTTTTACTTCCATTTCCAGATGGAAGGAACTATGTGACCAGCCCAATCCGCTGTTCAGGAGGCCTAAGACCTGAAAACGTTGAGAAACGCTGCCTTATGACTTTCTGGCATCATTGGCCAACTCACTCAGACTTCCCTGCTCTCTCTGAGCTTAACTCCCACCCTTTTAGTTGCTTGAAGGGAAATAGATTTTTCCAGAAGAGCACATGGTTGCATGCTATCGTTGTTGCAATGCAAAGCATTTGAGCTTGGTTTGATTTTGAATAGGCTGTGAAGAACCATTAACTTTAGAAAAGACCTGCTTCTCATGTGCTGATATAGATTGGTCCCATTTTCTGTGCATTTGAACTTTTCTGGATCCATGATGTTGACTATGGGGATTGTTGCAAATGAGGACTTTTACTTACAGATTTGTCACTGCATTGCTAGGTGGTAGATAAGATGTTGCTTCTTAGCTTGTTGCTGGTCATCAAGACTCTTCCCAGAAGAAGACTCAAGTGGAAACTCATAAGCTGTTAAAGATCTTAGGGAGTTGATACAGATGATGACCCTTGCTGGAAACCTCCCAAGTTCAGCAAATTACATGGTCCATTACATTTGCTGTACACAGCTGGTACTGTTTTTTTTTTTAAAAATGTTAATCAGTAAGTGTACACATCCCCAGTATAAATTGGGGTCGAGACAAATGGACAGGGGACAGTGTTGACAATGAAGAAACCCAGATCATTAAAGATTTTCTGTATTTTTGTTCAGTCATCAATCAAAATGGAAACTGCAGTTGAGAAATCAGAGGAAGACACAGAGCTGTGAAGAAAGTAGAAGAAATATTTAAAGCAAGAAAGTATCTCTGGAAGACATAGATCATCCATACCATGGTATTTCTCATTGCTGTGTACAGATGTGAAAGTTAGACTGTGTAGAAAGATGACAGAAGGAAAATGAATTCACTTGAAATGTTGTATTAGAGGAGAGTGTTGTTACTGTATATCACCAGAAAGACAAGAGGATAAATGGGTTCCGGAGCAAATTAAGTCTGAACTCTCACTAGAAGCTAAAATGTGAGATTAAGAATGCACCTGTTACAAGCATGGTTTCTTGAGAATTGCCATTATCAAAGAGATACAAACCAGAAAAGGTCTCAAGTAAGTAACGAGTGAGCAATACAATTGAAGTGGTTGGAAATAGAACACAATCGTTCCATAAGACAACCTTTCCAACAACCAAGATAAAAAATAATTACCGTATTTGTCGGTGTATAAGATGCATCAGAGTATAAGACTCACCCCATTATTACCAAAATAACCCACTATAGGCCACTATCTACAGTACAAGACACACTCCATTTTCCAGTGTATTTTAAGGAGGGGAAGTGGGTCTTTTTAAGATGGGGGCCCCAATGCTAGAACATGAAGATACATGGTCAGTGTTCTTAAAAATAAAAGAACCTACATATAAACAAATTAGAAATGTTAGCCATAATAAAGACTTATAAAGCCTTTCATAACATGATTATGGGGAAAGTAATTTATTTATTTATTTATTTATTGGATTGATATAACCACCCTTTTTGCTTAAGTGACCCAAGGTGTCTCACAACATTATTTAAAGCCCATACCTAATACTAATTAAAACCAAATACAGTTGTACCTTGCTTAAAGAGCATAATGTGTTCCACAGGATTGCTCTTTAAGCGAGTTTGCTCTTTAAACGAAACACCATTGTAAGTGACCAATTGTGACTTCAGGGGGGGATTGCGAACCCCGATTTATTTGTTAAGCGAGTTTTTGTTTGGTTTTATTTGTTAAGCGAACATTCAGAGAAAATTCTGCTCTTTAAGCGAGGGACTCTTTATGCGAGGTTTGACTGTACTATAAAACTACTGTATCTAAAAACATCCATAAAACCTCCCCAATCCCCTTAAAAAAGGACAGTTGGCAACAGACAATATAACAGTAATTTATTATATTAACAAGCAGGGAGGCACTCACTCCAAGTCCCTGCTTTATCTAACTGTTCTGTTTTGGGAATGGTGCATAAATCATCACATCTTCACAATAGCACTCCATGTATCAGGCATATACAACAAATTGACAGATCTGTTAATCAGGCAGGGCACTGATATGCACAAGTGGTGCCTGGCTACAGAAATTTTACGACTGTGGTGACCAGATGGGATTTCATTTCATTCTTCGACTTGTATGCTGTCCCACTCGCCAAGCGACTCTGGGTGGCTAACAGAGATACAAAATATATAGTAACAAAAACAATACATCACAATTATAAGATATCACATCGCAAAAAACATTTCAAACCATCCACAATCACAGTTACAAAATATCAAGTCATCAGAATACAATACAGTCAATATACATAATAGAATACAATACAGTCACTATACATAATAAGAAATTAGGAAAGGGGGAAAAACATTGGAGACATAACGTCCTCTGCCGGCTCTGCGGCTGGGCGTTGGTGGGGGATCCTAGGTCGCAGCCAGGAGATCAATGTCCTGCTAGAGCCCAGCAGTCGGCAGCGGCTCCCTGTCCTCCCCTGGCCATGGGAGGGGCCCAGAGTCAGCTATGATGGCAGTCTTTGGCTGACCTACAATAGAGCTGTTTGCATCTCAGATAAACACAAAATACATTTGATATTGCTCGAGAGCAGGAGTAGGAATGGGTTCCTTGGATGACACTTGTTCAGAAGAAATGGCTTACGTATTTCCTCCTTTCCCATTGTTTTGCAAGGTGATTGTCCATCTAATTCAGGACAGAGCTACTGCAGTCTTAAATCACCCCATAGTGGCCAAGATAGCCATAGCTCACAACTCTATGTAACATTGCTGTCATCCATATGTGTTTTCCACAAAGGCCAGATCTGATAACACAACAAAACGGAAATATTTCATCCAGATTTGCAAACACTCTAGTTATAAGCATGGAAAGTTGTAATAAAATAAAGTAAATCCTAGTTCAGTCCAGGAAAACATCTACTAGAAGAACATATGCTTCCAAGTGGAAATGATTTGTGGCTTTTGCAACCTCAATGAATAGAAGGTATCAACTCACTACCCTGAAAACTGTTCTCTGCTTCCTTCTACATTTAAAGGAGTAGGGACTTACACAGTCATTTTTTTTGTGTCTATCTTTCTGCTATTGTGGTTTTCCAACCCAAGGATTCCACACTAACATATTGTTTACAAACAGGCCTGTAAAGAGATTCCTCTTGGGTTTAAAAAACACCTTCCCTGTTTGGAAGGTACTAGCTCCACATTGGTCTCTATGCCAAATGGCATATTTTGAACAGAGACTCCTCACTTTTAAGCCAGCCTTCTTGATTGCGATTACATCAGAAAGAAGAGTTAACAAACTGAATGCTTTAAGATGTGATCAGCCTTTCGCACAATTTTATAACAACACAGTTGTCTTATAAACTGCCATAGACTTTTTGCCCAGGGTGGTTTCTAGTTTTCATATTGCCCTACCAATAGTCCTCCTGCCCACATATTTTAGACAGCTGTCCAACCTTCTAGAAAGGTCTTTCCACTCTGATGTCAAGAGGGCATTGTCATACGATATAGCTAGAACGAGTATCTTTAGGAAGACGTGGAGACTTTTTGTGTTTTATCAAGGACATAAAAAGATCTGTAGATTTCAAATCAAAGGTAAAATAATAATAATTTTGTGTCATATATTACTTTGGGTTGAAAGGATATTGCTGGAGAAATTCTGCTGAGGGGATGTCTGAATGAGGCTCCTTTCATGTCCCAAGTGCAGCCCTTGGGTATTGACACCTGACCTTCCAGTCTCTAGCTCAGCATCTTAACCACTAAGCCAGTGGGGGAGCTTCAAATCAGAGGTCAAAATGGATAGTTAATACATTCACCTTAGGATATCAATTGGCAAAGGAACATTCAACTAGACAGCTCTCCACCTTTACCGCATGGATGAAGTCTGTTTACGCAGATGTTGAGCTCTGGGCTCCATTGAGGACGTTGAGCCCTAGGCTCCATCAGGGACATTTATTTATTTTTAGATTTGTATCCTGCTCTCCTCGGTAGCAACCAACTCAGAGCGGCTCACAGAGCCCCCTAATATCACTATTAAGTGCAAACAAAAATACAATGGCATACAATATAACAAAACAGTAAAGTACAGTAAATATCATATAGTAGGTCAGTACACATTACACATCAATACACATTACAATCAAAATACCATGCATGTAGTACAACAGAGCAATAAGGTTCAATAAATATCATACAGTAGAACAATACACATCATCGTAGAAAACATAATGCAAAAACGTCCATCTGCAGCTGTAGTCCAATTCCTTTTCCCGGCCAAAGAACGTTGGTTGGGACTCCGGTAAAATGGTGGCACAGATTTTGTCACCTGCTACCTCCTGCAGCTGGTGTCCCTTCCTCCTCCCGGCTGGAGGACGCCCAGCTGCATCTCCTCTCCCTGGGCCACTAGGCAAGAGAAGGAGTCTGTTGGGGGCGGCAAGTCTCATAGCCACCAGCCCCCGGCACAGCTGTGTCTCCTCTCACTGGGCTGGACCAGGTGAGAGAAGAAGTCCGTTAGGGTGGCAGGGCTGGGAGGGCACAAGGCGCATCGGCGTTGGTGTCTTTGAGCCTCCCATGGCCACAGGAGGCTCCTTTATCCTCCCAGCCAGTGGCAGGGGGTTTGTTTAATTTTTGGGTTTTGATATTTTATTATACTCTGTTAGCCGCCATGAGTCGCTCTGCAAGTAGGGTGGCATACAAGTGTGATAAATAAATAAATGAAGGGAATTTATCTGTAACAGATATGCAACTCTGCTGCATAGTCAGAGCCACTGATTTTCATAACGCATTACATATTGGACATGCGTGTCAAAAAGGACTCATCTTTTGGCAGAGCAATTCTTTCAACATAATTTCATTAACTAATATTATGTGTGGCATCCTTTCAGCCAGTGAGTCAGCTTGCTAGTCACCCTTCCATGTGAAGTCACACACCCCATGATAGATTGGTTGCTCATCTGTAACTGTAGTTCTTCAAGTGGTTACCTTGAATTTACATGTCCCGCCCAGCCACAGTGTTTTCATTCAGGCAGACAAGGAGAACTAAGGAGAGCCATTGGATGGGAGCATGGCAGCACTAGGAAGGGGAGGGGCCAAACAGATATTTCAGATTCTGATGGATGTTCATGCTGGCACAAACCTAACCCTTTTGTGTGAATCACAGAACTACAGTTACAGGTAAGCAACCTGTTCATTTGCTGTCACTAGATGACCTCAGTCTGCATGGAAATTTCCAATCCAGATTGGGCTCTGTTTCCTTACTTGCTAATAAAAATGCAAAGGAAAGGCAGCTGCACATTATGTATTTAATGCATCCTGTAGCTTCACTCATACTTTCTGAACAAGGGAAAACATGCCTTTGGCATGGAATTTTGGGTATACCCTCCATGGTTTAAATTTGGGGCTGGATTACACATACAGTAATACCTCGGATAACGTTTACCTCGGATAACGCTAAAATCGCATAACGTTAAGTCATCTGGGGAGGAGAATTGGATTGAATAATGTTAAGGTCCTATGGGATGTATTGGATAACAACCGCTAAAGCCTGTGCGGTTACAGTGTATCTCTATGGAGCTTTAACGTTATCCGATACATCCCATAGGATTTTAACATGCATCGGATAACACTAAAAATTGGATAACACCAAGACTTGTGGAACCAAGTCTTAGCGTTATCCGAGGTATTACTGTATAGATATTTAATTCAAAAAGCTGGAAAAATGATAAGTTGCTCTGATTCTCCCTCTGTTGTTTGTCATAGGATAGACTTCTAGTTGTGTGCTACAGAATATCCAAGTAAAAAGCATGAGGTAACCAAAGTGTAAATGTTCCCCCATTGAACATGCTTAGGACTGTGTGCATTAAGACCCATGTTTGTCTCACCAAAAGAAAGTCAGGGGGAAAATATTTTCATAGATGTGAGTCAGACCTAATAGAAACTGTACTGGAATGTTGCTTTTTGGCTACATCTGAAAGATGTTTCAGGGTGTGCTGTGTTCAAAGCAGTTGTAGTTCTGCTTTATGAGGTTTAAATTAACAAGGAAAGCTTCTGTTAAACAAAAATTGGTCATAGGAGTGTGGATTCAATAAACAGACTTGAGATAACAAACTGTACATTTCTCTTCCCAAAGTAGTTTTGTTTTGTGCTAAGATGTCTAACCAAGACAATAGGCGTCTGACATGCATTTTGTTTAACAAATGTTTGTGGCAAGAGAAAGATACAGTGATACCTCATATAACATTAGTATCGAATAACACTAAAATCGCATAACATTAAGGAATCTGGGGGGAAGAATTGCATCAGATAACATTAAGATCCTATGGGATGCTTCAGATAACAACCGCTAAAGCCTGTGTGGTTACAATGTATCTCTATGGATCCCATAGGATTTTAACATGCATCAGATAACACTAAAAATCATATAACACCAAGACTTGTGGAACCAGGTTTTAGTGTTATATGAGGTTTTACTGTACAGTAATACCTCATATAACATTAGTATCGAATAACACTAAAATCACATAACATTAAGGAATCTGGGGGGGAGAATTGCATCAGATAACATTAAGATCCTATGGGATGCTTCAGATAACAACCGCTAAAGCCTGTGTGGTTACAATGTATCTCTATGGATCCCATAGGATTTTAACATGCATCAGATAACACTAAAAATCATATAACACCAAGACTTGTGGAACCAGGTTTTAGTGTTATATGAGGTTTTACTGTAATTTTGTTATTTCAGCCCTTTATTCAAAGGCAGTATTTGCACTGGAGATTCAACTATTTGTTGCTGGGCATCAGCAGAGTAGATTTCTGCATACTGTTTATGTGACCCTTGCTTTCATGTTTCTCTGTTTCTTTGCTTAGTTGTTGTTAAAACTATAAATTGTGACTAGGGATCACTTCACAGGACTCATCTGTGTGATTTTATAGAAGCAGTTTTCTTGTTTCTTCAACTTACTCAATCCTGGCAGAAACTGAGTAAGAGAGAAAATATCAAACTCCTATAAGGCCTCACTATTTTAGCCAGATGGCTGCCAATTTTACATCAGCGGTAGATTACTACATCAAAGTGGCTTTCAAAAACGTTTGATAATATATTTGTGTACTATGTTGGAAAGGTCAACCTGTCATTCTCTGTGTTTGTGCTCTGAATGGCAGGTTTCAAAAGCTAATTTGTTTCGACAACCTTTAAAAAAACATAAGTAACAGATGCTTTTAACTGTGGCTTTTAATTGGATCTCTGATGTGGTATTGAGATTTTCCAATTATAGGAAGGTAGTGAAGCTTTCATCAAAGAAAACAGTGGTGCTTGACTAGTATTCATAGATAAATTGATCTTGTAAATGTTTTTTTTTAAAAAAAAGAACATATAAGGTATCAGTCTGAGCGTGATTGTAGTGGTGACTTTGTCCACACTTTCATTTATAGATTGTAAACTTTAGCTTTTATGCACATTATATTTCTGATTTGCATCTGGCCATTTTTATATTTCGTCAGAAGATTTAGAACACACATATATAGGGAGGTCTAGAGCAGTGTTTCCCAACTTTAGGTTTTCAATTCCCAGAAGCCTAAGTCAATTCCCCAAAGCACTGATCAACCAATGTTGATGGGGCTGCCCCTGGTGACCATTCGGAGACTACAGCTGGTCCAAAATGCGGTGGGCCGGGTAGTGATGGGGCACGGGCGATATGCTTGTGCTGCTCCACTGCTCCGGGAGCTGCACTGGTTGCCAGTATGTCTCCGGGTGCAATTCAAGGTGCTGGTTATTACCTTTAAAGCCCTATATGGTAGTGGGCCAGGATACCTAAGAGACCGCGTCACCCTAAGAACGTCTGTCCGTCCTACCAGGGCAGATCGGAGGGGCTCTCTTGTCATTCCATCGGCTAGGGAGGCTCGCCTCACTAGGACTAGGAAGAGGGCCTTCTCTGTGTTCGCCCCGGCCCTTTGGAACCTTCTCCCAACTGAACTGCACCTACAGGCAGAGCTCTTGCCTTTTCGAAGAGGCTTGAAGACCTGGCTGGCGGAGCATGTGTGGGGACCCAGTAACACGGGATCTCATACAGGGTGGTTGACTTGAGGGCAGCCATCCCCCTACCCCGGGCTTTATCCGTTATGCTGTTTTTAATCTTTTCTTATGAATTCTTTCCTATAAATTCCTAAGGTTTTAAACATTATTATTTTTATTAGATTCAATCTGTGTTTTAGCTATGCTGTAAGCTGCCCAGAGTCGGGTTTACCCGATTGGGGCGGGATAGCAAACGTGACTAAATAAATAAATAAATAAATGTACTGGCTTAGACTACTGGAAATTGAAGTCCCCTTGTGGAGTCTGTGCCCCACACTGGAACCACTGGTTTAGATTAACCACAACCCTATATATAGCAGAGTAGGTTCCCAAGATGCTTTAGGTAAACATATACAAGTGGTACCTCGCTTAAAGAGCATAATGCGTTCCGTGCGATTGCTCTTTAAGTGAGTTTGTTCTTTAAGCGAAACACCATTGTAAGTGACCAATTGTGATTTCTGTCAGGGGACATTGAGATCCCTGATTTTGTTGTTAAGTGAATTTTGGTTGGTTTTAGTTGTTAACAGAGGTAACTATTCAGAGAAAATTCTGCTCTTTAAGTGAGTTAGTCTTCGAGGCGCTCTTTATGCGAGGTTTTACTGTATTTGTTTCTAAGATATATATACCAGAAATTGGTCTGGTTACTTTTAAGCAAGTTCTCTATTGTCAGAGTGCAAAAACAACTAAATGACTATACAGTACTAGGTGAGATGGTAACTTCAGTCTGAAACCTTAATTTACTTGTAAAAGCATATTGCAAAATCCATCTATCTGGGCACCTCAAGGAAAATATAGATAAATATACGGTAGATAAATACGGTAGATAAATAGGGAACACTTTGGTGGGAAAATATATTGGGGACATGAAAGGAGCCTCATTTAGGCATCTCCTGAGTGGAGTTTCTCCAGCAAAAATCCTTTCAACCCAGAATAATCTCTGATATTATTATTATTATTATTATTATTATTATTATTATTATTATTATTATTATTATTATTATTATTATTATTATTATTATTATTATTATTATTATTATTATTGGATACAAATCAACCATTTGATTCACAGTTTAGGACTGGAATAAAATTAACTGTTGAAGCCCTAACGAAGGACCTAAGAGCTGTTATGGTAACATTTGAGTATATATGCAGTTCCTAGTACAGTAATACCTCGGATAACGCTAAGACTTGGTTATCCGATGTACAGTATGTTAAAATCCTATGGGATGTATCGGATAACGTTAAAGCTCCATAGAGATACATTGTAACCACACAGGCTTTAGCGGTTGTTATCTGATACATCCCATAGGACCTTAACGTTATTCGATCCAATTCTCCTCCCCAGATTACTTAACTTAACGTTATGCGATTTTAGCGTTATCCAAGGTATTACTGTATAGTTGTTTTTTGGAGAGTTAGGATAAGTCCAATAAGTCCAAAATTTCCAAATATATTTTTTATTATTATATGATATTTTTGTTCTGGCATGAGAATCCGAGGAGTAAAGAATGAAAATTGGAGTGTTCATTGTGTCAAAGTGAAAATTTCTTTACTTGTAATTACTTTTTTGTTTCTCCTCTTTGATTTCCCTTTCAAACAATCTTTTAAGTTACCATACTTTCTGTCAAGAAGGAATGCATTAGTATACCTCATTGAAAGGAATAGAATAATTGAGCATTTTCCCTCTGTAACTCACAGACACAAGAAAAGAGCTTTCAGTTGAAACAAAGTGCTTCTGATAGTTCATTTTACTGATTGTTCTAATTCCTGCTGTGTTTTGTTCTTCACGAAGAAGTGAGCTAGTAGCCCAACTATAGTTAACACTTCCAGAATTGAAGCGGAGAAAATATCCTTTGAGAAGAGTGGTTCTTATTTTAAATTTTATTTTATGGAACAAGACTTCACTCTGATTGCTTCGTTTCAAAGTACAAAAGCATATTGCCATTTCCACAGCAGGGAGACAGATTATGTTCATGGCGACAGTGTTGTATATTGGTAAGATACTCTTTTCATCCTTGTGGGAAGCAATCAAACCAAGCAATTCCAGTTTCAGGAAAAGCAATTGCTGCTCTGTGTATGGTTTGTTACATAATCGCCTGATTGATATGCCCATGTGAAGATTTCCTTTAAGCTAAAATGGCAGCTATTTCCCCCTAGCTATTTTATATATGTTTACATAACGCAGTAGATCTGGTCAGAAAGGAGAGCATGAATTGCACTAAAAATAATTTTCTACATTTTTTCATGAATTACCAAAATTAACACCAGGAGCTGGGGAGGGTGGGATGGGGGAAAAGAGGGCTCCTTTGAAGCCCATTTCTACACCATTTTACCAATGCTGGCCACCAGGAGCTGAAGAGAGTGGGGTAGGGTGGGGAGAGAAGGATTCTTTAAGCCCGTTTGTTTCCCCCATCCCGCTCTCCTTGCTTGGTGGTGAGATGGGGTGGAAATGGGCTTAAAAGGTTATTCTCCCCCCCCCCCATCCCACCACCAGCCAAGAAGAGTGGGATGGGGGAAAGAGAACGATTCTTTAAGCCCATTTCTTTTCCCCATCCCACTCTACCATCCCACTTGCCTCTACTGTCCACCTCTTACTTTAGTACAGTCAAACCTCGCATAAAGAGCGACTCGCTTAAAGAGCAACTAGCATAAAGAGCAGAATTTTCTCTGAATGTTCGCTTCGCTTAACAAATAAAACCAACCCAAAACTTGCTTAACAAATAAATCGGGGTTCACAATCCCCCCCCCCCCCAGAAGTCACAAGTGGTCACTTACAATGGTGTTTCGCTTAAAGAGCAAACTTGCTTAATGTGGAACACATTATGCTCTTTATGCGAGGTACAACTGTACTAACAATTTGCAATTGTAGAGGTATTACTGGAGCAATATATGCCAAATGAATGCTTAAGAAACCCTTTATATATAATAGACTGCATAAACATCTTTATCATTATAAAATAAAAATAAAATAAAAAACACTGTAGCACTTTAAAGACTAACTGCTATATTTTCATTGTTAGCTTTCGTGGATCAAGTCCACTTCTTCAGACAAAGAGTGAAACTTACAGGCATGGTTTTTATTTTATTGTGTTTTCTGATATGCCTGAACCACAGACTAACACGGCTACTATTCCAAAAGAAATCTTTATCATTGTTATTAATGAAATATGGAAATAATACTAAATAAAAGTATTTCATGTAGGATAGTGGCCATCAACCTTCTGGGACATGGGTGCCACAGTAGACCATGCAGTGCACATGTTCTCAACCTATGGCCCGCAGGCCGGCTCCAGCCTAGGACACCATTTCATGTGGCTCATGTCGCTGCTGGAAGCAGAAGCGGATGTGTTTATACAGTCATGGATATGTTTTAAGGCAGCATTTAAGGCAGAGGAAACCACCAGTCTGACCCACTCAGCTATCTGAGGGGGCATGTCCCAGCCTGTGGCTTAAAAAGGTTGAGAACCCCTGGTCCAGTGCTTGAAGAGGACCTTATCTTAAATAAAAATGTAAGAAAGTTATTAACCCACTGATTTAGATCAGAAATAAGCATTCAGAGGTCAATGACATAGTGTTAATATTACTGGTATCTGAGCTCTTCTGGCAAGCGAAGCACCAAAAATGCCCAAAATGCCAGTATGGAGGATAAGACCAAGAAGTGGCTATGGTGGCTCAGTGTTTAAGAAGCTCACCTTGTTAGCTAGAAGGCTGGCAATTCTGCAGTTCGAGACTTGGGTACTGCATGACAGTTTGAGCTCCCGTCTTTGTCGCAGCTCCTGCCAACCTAGCAGTTCAAAAACAAGAAATTGCAAGTAGATAAATAGGGACCACTTCGGCGGGAAAAGATCTTGGGGACATGAATGGAGCCTCATTTGGGCATTCCCTGAATAGAGTTTTTCCAGAAAAAATCCTTTTAACCCAGAATAATTTATGAAACGAAATTTCACCACCACCACCACCACCACCACCACCACCACTACTGGTATCTGAGCTCTTCTGGCTAGCAAAGCACTAAAAATGGCCATAATGCCAGTATGGAGGAAAATACCAAGAGGGAGCTGATGGAAGAACCAAGGAGACCAGAAGAAATAATGTTGCTATTATGTTGTTGTTTTAAAGTAAATGACAGGAAAAACAACAGTAGATGGTGTTGTTTGAGGCAGGAAGAACAGTGTGTGTCTGTGGGAAAATGCCTTCCGGGTGATAGCCATTTGGATGGCATCACAAATAAAGTTTGGGGACCGCATGTAGAGTGGGAAATAGCCTTGGTTTCTTGTATATGCTTCAAAATTCTGTATCTGCTAATGTGTTTTTGAAACGAGGAAAGATATTTTATTTTCCAAAAGAAATAAAAAAGGGAGAAAGTAGGAGTTGCCCCATGGAATTTCTAGAGTACAGAAAGGAAATATTTGTAATAAAAACACTTAGTGGACAGTCTGGCTGAAAGACTTTCATAGGAAATATGGCAGATCATTTAACTCTCTTTTGAAAAAGCTGGCCAGGTAAAACAGGAAAAGAATCTCTGTATGAAATGTCATAATGAAAAACAGTTCTAATGCATCAGATAAATTAGGATAATATCTGTGTTTATTTACAGCGGGAATGTCATGGAAGCTGGTTGTAAACCTTGTACTGTACTTGCAAAAAACAACAACTCACAAGCGATTTGTAAATAGACAAATTTTTGCCATTGTGTGTAGTGGGGGAATAGAGATATCACCCTTGGTTGCCAAAGACACTCTCCTCCACAAGTCCGTGTACAGAGAAACACATACTCTTGGCTATTTTTCTCCAAAGGGGGCTTATATTGAGAACCTGTTATGATATCTGTTATCCTAGTGGAAAATAGGTTGCATCCTCATGCCAAAATTTCTCCAATTTATCTTTTGCTTTCACTCCCATAAAGCTAATTATCAATTTTACCTTATGTGGGAGAAAGTAAATTATTTCCTGTAACTGCATTGGACAACTTTCCAACTAATTTTAAGAAATGAATATTTGAAATAGCCTCATTGCAGAGCAGTAAACAATACTGATGTACCTGCTTCTCAATGGTTAGAATAATAAAGTTTGCTTTGCTCCTTAGGTCTGATGGGGCCAAATTTAAAGAATGAGTGTTGGGTGTAGTATTGTTCCAGAGGGGTCTTATATTAAGAATTTGTTTCTTTTGTTGTGTCCAGAAGCAAATGAAACAATATACAGTAATACCTCGGATAACGTTTACCTCGGATAACGCTAAAATCGCATAACGTTAAGTAATCTGGGGAGGAGAATTGGATCGAATAACGTTAAGGTCCTATGGGATGTATCGGATAACAACCGCTAAAGCCTGTGCGGTTACAATGTATCTCTATGGAGCTTTAATGTTATCCGATACATCCCATAGGATTTTAACATGCATCGGATAACACTAAAAATCGTATAACACCAAGACTTGTGGAACCAAGTCTTAGCGTTATCCGAGGTATTACTGTACAGTAATTGATGTTATAAGGGGGTCAAATACCACAGGATTTGTTGTAGATATGAAGCAGGTGCATTAGATTTTTTAAAAAATAACTGATCACCTGACACAAAGGTCAGTTTAAACCATTCTTACCAATGAGGAATTTTTCTCTGACACTGAGGGTATATCCTTTTTTCAGTCTGAATCGTTTGAAAGGACTTTCGCCCATGTGAGTAGTTGTTTCATTCCACAAAATTATGGGAGGCATGTCTGTGGATGCGTTGTGCTGGCATAGGTAGTTGTGGCATAAAGTTTCGTGAGTTCAGGAACACCCCACCCCTGAAATATGTCCCCCGAGTGACTCAGAATTTAAAAAGATGTTTTGAAGATGTCAATTTAGCACTGAGCCATTGCATTGCTGTACTAGTTTAGTGCTAGGTCACCTTGATCAACTAGGTATCTAGTCAGCAAGACGAAATGAGGAAATAGTCATTAAGAATGGAAAACCTTCTTAATGCAGATTCTTTGAACAATACCACCTATTGGTGCTTTAGATGGAACTGCTGTTTATCTCTGTTAGTTACATGGCTGCTTATAGTGAAGAGATCTAATATCCCGGTGCAAATTTAGAGCAAGAGAATGCAAGTTAATTCTCATTTTCCTCACTGTGTAGTCACACTGTAAGTTAGAAAGGGGGAATGGAGGAAACAGTCAGAAAAATTATCTAAGTTGGTGTGGGGGTACATTGAGAGCACAAGAATATAGGTTTAAATAGATGTTTGCCATTATTCCCAATTTTCTAACTTTCTGTTGTGGCAGGTAGTTATGGTAAGTAAGAGAAATGTGAGAACAAAATAAATACACTCCTTACCTGTTTTAGTTATAAATGTATTCCTTTTCTCTGGGGGTATTGAGACTATAGTTGATTGTAATGCTTTCTTTCATTGTCTTCTACTCCATTTATAGTCAGCAGACATCTCTCTTAAATAAGACTAAGAATGATATTCACTTCTTATTCATTGAGGTATAAATTTGGAGTACAACAATACCCCGGATAACGTTATGACTTGGTTCTACAAGTCATAACGTTATCCGGTTTTTAGCGTTGTCCAATGCATACATCGAACAACGCTAAAAAAAAGCCCCGACTGCTAGCCTAGGGTCAGCTTGACTTCGGGGACAAACCAAGCGTTTGTCCCTGAAGTCATTGCTGTGCTTGGGGGGGGGGGCATACCCATCCACCCCCATGCACAGTGATGGAACGCTGCGCTTGTGGGATGGGGTGTGTATTTCCCCTCTCCCCAAGCGCAGCACTCTCTAAATCGCTGTGAAAGAAGAAGGGGTAAGGGGATTCCTGAGCGCACATGCTCGGGATATCCCTCACCTCTTCTTCATTCAGAGGTACTGCTTGCTCCACTGGCCAGGGATGTCGGGGAAGCCCAGAAACAGCTTGGATCGGGTCCTCTTTTAATGCTAGCGTGGAGGGGGTATTCCCCCCCAACCACCCCCACCCCCACGCTAGCATTAAAAACAAAAAAATCAGGAGGAAAGAGACATCGTCTCTTTCCTCCGGATTTTCTTGCTTTTAAACTATTGCATCGGATAATGCTAAAATGAATGTTCTCCGGTGCAAATCTTCCCCCAAAATTTGTCATCGTTATGCGGTTTTAGCGTTATCCAGTGCAATCGTCATCAGGGGTATTACTGTATCTGTTTGCATAATAACCATTTGAGCTAGAAGCACATGCAACCAAACACCTTTGAGTAAAATGTGCTGACTGTGTTCTGCTGTAGAATTGTACTATTATTATGTTTCCTTTTGCTCACTGGAAACCCAATATTCTGTCCCTAGAAAAATAAGCCACTGACTTCAGTGCACATGATTCAAGTGTTATAGTATGTTCCAAGTGCTTATAGAGTTCAATAAACTTAAAAATACCTAGATGGCTAACATTTTGTCAAGGGCTCATTCTAAAACAATATAAATAGCATGAGCAAAAGTACTGTACAGTATATTGAATTGCTGAATTGCTTACATATGAGCATGTCATGATTAATGTGCAATTAAAGCACCACAAACAAAACAAATGTGTGTATATAAGACTTAAAATCTGTTAAATATTTATCATACATATGTTACATGTGTGTTCAGAGTTTTTGAGTCTCTAGAAATAAATCAGGGTTGTTGGGTTTTTTTTACCCACGAAGGGTAGTGGAACTTTCAATTTGATTTTATTCCAAAATAAAAACTTTTTTACGTGTAAATAGGTGTGTATACATTTTGTGATATATTTGTTACGACGTTTCTAACCCACTTTGCCTTCCATGATCTCAAGATTCTGTTCATGGTTTTCCTCTTCCTTAATTTATTTTCATGTTGTCGAAGTGTAAAAATACAGGGTATGTCAGACTAAGAAAATGAAGTTGGCCCAAGTTACTTGGCTGGATGGGGACTTGAGCTCAGTCCTCCCAGATCTCAGTCAACCACTCGTAACAGCTTCTCTAAGGCTCGGTTGTGTACAAACTATTAATCAGATAAGGTTCCCCCCCCAACCCAAGATAAATCAAAGAGTATAAACAAACAGAGCTGGAGAACTGTTAGAAGTGTTTTTAAAGGATTTAAGATGATTTAATTAAAAGTGCAGATCTAGGGGTGGTGAGGCTCATTTTTCAGATTTATCACGTGTATTTCCAAGTTGGAAGGAAATAAAACTAGTTTGCATTTCCCCCTTTTACTTACTTATTTATAGAAGTTGCTGCTGTTGGTTGTAAGTGAAAATTTTGGTATAATTTTGGGATTTTTTAAAAAAAATATGCCACCTTGTACTGTTTGGTAACTTTAAATAAAAATAATCATTTTTTAATTATGTAAATAAAGGTAAAAGGTCACTCTTGCTCGAAAGCCAGTCGTATCCAATTCTAGGGTTCATCTCTCTTTCATAGCTGAAGAGCCAGCGCTGTCTGCTTCTGCAGATGTTTCCGTGGTCATGTGGCAGGCATGACTAGACACCGGAGCGCATGGAACACTGCTTACCTTCCCACCGAAGTGGTCCTTATTTATCTACAGTACTTGCAATTTCTTGCAATTATGAGATACCCTCAAAACATGGCGAAATTGTCTCCCACCTCTCTTACTGGGCACAAGGGTATTCGATAAGCTCTCTTTGTGGGGGGGATGCTAGAGAACTGTAACAATGTCCATGAGGGTTTTATGAAGCCTGCTGGACACCATTTACCTATATCTGTTATGGATGGAAAAAGTGTTGATAAAATGGCTGTGCAGAAGATCAAAGCAAAGGTTCAAGGAGTTACAATGTTTGCGATTAGCAAATGCTGTACATAAAATTGGCAGTGTAGAGAAAATAAAGGCAACAATAAGCACCTGATTTTGAAAAAAAGATTACTGTATTATTTTAGAATTATGTTTTTACTTTCATTCTCTCTTTGTTTCCAGGATGTGGTGCTTTTGTATGATGTAATGCCCAGGATAAGCTGAACAACCTTTTTAGATGTTACACAGAAAACAATTAGAAAATCATATATGTAGCTTGCTGTACTGGTTTGTTGGCTTCTTATAGCCTAGTAAACATGTATAGCTGTTGTACATGCAAGATCATATCAGTCTGAAGGAGACAGTATTTTCTGTCAGCTACAACTGAACAGAACGATCTCTATGGAAATTGGTCATAGCTGCGTATAAATTATTATATTTGAGGCGAATTTATTGTCCATTTAATGCTTTTTATTCTGTAAATAACAATACTTATATAAAAAGAGAACTGTGAATATGTGTTGAAAAACCCAATAGTATACACTTCTACTTAAAAATTGGCTTTAACAGCCAAGATAAAAAAAATTCCAGAATTCCCTGGATAGCTATGTTGTGTGGTATAAAAAACACAAATCTGAACACTTCTAATTTTGATCTTAGTCCAATGTGCATCTTTTTATGGTTGTTATAATTTCCCTTCTATATTTCAGTTGTTTTTACATCTAATTATGTTGGGGGTTCCCAACCTTTTCAGGGCAGGGGGGGCACACTCTCTCAGTCAGCTTCGAGGGCCAGACGGTCATTTTGCCCTGCCTGCATGATGGGGTGGCCATTTTGTCCCAACAGCTTCATAGGGGTATCTATTTTGTTTCTCGAAATGCCCTTAGAGGGGTGGCGGGCCACATGAAATGGTGCCACAGGCTGGATCTGGCCCACGGGCCTTACGTTGGGAACCCCTGAATTATGTAAATCATCTTGAGAATTTCTGTTAAAAAAGTAGTCTAGAAAAAAAATAAAATGGGTTCAGATTTGAAGAGGAAGAGTTGGCATACTATTACTTTGTTGCATTTTTAAATTCTTACATCACTTGGACTTTGTAACTTTTAAGGCTCATGAAACATTTTATTAGAAGTTTCTGATTTTTGTGTGGAAATATGTTTCTAATTTGCACTTGCAATGAAAACATGTGGGTAGAACAATCTCTAGTTGCAAAGCTGCTGTATCTATTTTAACTGTTTTCTCTTGCCTTTTTGGCACTTATAGACATCTGGTTATGTCATATACATTTTTAAAAACCGATCAAGGAAGGTGAAGAAAAATGTTTTATGATGTCCATTTAATGCTTTTTACTCTGTAAGTAACAATACTTGTATAAAAATAGAGATTGGAATCTGTGTTGAAAGGCTGCGGTGCTGAACTTAATTTACACCCAAAGAGGCAGAACTATCTACAGACTTTTCCATGGTCACCTGGAAGGCATGACTAACTAGACACTGGACTGCATGGAATCCTGTTACCTTCCCACCTAAGTGGTACCCATTTATCTAATTGCAATGTCTTGCTTTCGAACTGCTAGGTTGGCAGGAACCGGGAATGCTGTTGTGCAGCACTCGGGGCACATTAAAATAAAACAAAAATATTTAAAAAATATTTTGACCTTTAAAACAGAGGACTTATTTTATGGAAATTGGGAGTCTATGTTCTTTGTCTTCAGAATTTGAAATGCTGGGATTTCAGTTTTCCAAACTTGTATTTTATAAAGGTCTCTATCTCTAAGTGAAGATAAAGTAATTAAAGCAGGGTTTCCCAACCTTTTCAAGCCAAGGGCCAGGTCATCCTCTCTCAGTCAGCTTTGAGGGCCGGACAGCCATTTTGCCCTGCCTGAACGATGGCGATGGCCATTTTGTCCCAACAGCGTAAAGGGTTGGCTATTTTGTTTCTCGGATGCCCTTGTATGGGTGGTGGTGGGGCCACGTGAAATGGTGTTGTGGGACGGATCTGGCCCACTTGTCTTAGTTTGGGAACCTCTGCATTAAAGCATCAGAAAATCTAGTAATACCTGCCCTGTATGCTTGTAAAAAAAATAACCTGACAGTTCTTTTGTGACTCACAAAGAGAAGGTCACATTGGGAACTGTCATTGGAAGCACTGGGCGGTGCACCATTTCTGTGTTGCTTATTTCACTTTGTACACTGTAATACAGTATGCAAACCCTGGAAAGATGCCTGCAATTTGAAAATGAGCTTTCTGTGGCATGTGTTCTGTGTCCTTCCTCTTCCCTTCCTCCTCTCTGTCCCCTCCTGCTTTACGTACCGCCCCTTCCATGCACTCCCTAGCCAGCAGCAAGACAGCTGTGTTTGATCATAAACCACTTACAACTCCAGGCTCCTGGAAGGGGAAACTTTAGCGTGAACAGCACGCTAGGTCTGTGCCCTGTTCTGCCCTCCAACTCCTCGAGGGTCCAGCCAGCTTTGAGCTTTGTGAATGCTTGGGAGGCTGGCAAAATATTTCCAAATGCACTGAATTCCTTTGAGAGGTTGTGTGTGTGTGTGACCAGCAGAGAATAGGAGGGAGAATGAAGGCATAAAACTGAAGCCAGACAACTCTAGTAGCCAGAAGATCACCACGGCTCGTCCGGCTGTGCGCTCTGCAGTGTTTTTAATGAGTATTTTTGCAGCAATGGATTGTTTGTGAATCCGCAAGCTGGTTTTTGCCCGTCTCTCTCTTTAGGAGACCCTGTGCATTGTTAATTTCTAGGCTGTCTAAATGTTAAGTGAAAATGGCTGTCTAGAGCAAAATGTGCAAGACAAGAGGGGCTCAGGAAAGGAGGGAGCGTTGAATCTTCTGAAGCCAAGCTTGGAAATCTTAAAATCTGTAGAAAGCAGTCAAGCCCTGGAAAGTCTAATCATGAATTCTGGAGTTGCCATGAAATATGGAAATGACTCTGCAGAACTGAGTGAGGTAAGCCGCTTTAGTGATCTTGTTTTTCATGATTCTTAGATTTTGTTTTCAGGATACAGTGTCTCCTTTTGGGGGTATCGACTCTGGGAGACAATGCAGTTAAAAATTAATGGATATTTAACTTGCTGCACTACCCAGGAACTGAACTGAGATTGAGTTGCACGGATTAAGTGGTGAAAGGGATATGGTTGCAACCGTTCGGAGTCCCCCCCCCCAACATCCTGCTGTAAGGAATCCCCCCACCTCCCAAGTACAGTGTTTTCCACGTAGCATTCCTTTCTGCATTAAGAAAAACAACCAGAGAGTTCCCTGATGGAATCAAGCATATGGCAGCTAATTTAGAATAGAGAATAGAAAACAAGTGTTAAGTTATCAGCAACAGCAAGAAGTCTAGCAAGATGATTACATTAAAGCACACTTTAATAGCACGTGAAATATGTCTTGAGAAGTGGTGGTGTTTTCTTGATGGCAAGAATTGTAATCCGAATTGTAATAATCACTGTTTTACACTGTTGAGATTCTGAATGTCTCAATGATTTTGTTATCATGCACACGTACTTGGGACTAAGACCAGAAAAACTCTGTGGCACATATTTTTGAGTAAAGCTGCATAGGTTAATTAATATTAAAACTGTCCAGAGCTGTTGATCATTTCAATGTTATGGGTTGTGTCATCGTCACAAGAATATGTCTTGAAATCTGTTCCGGAATAGATGGCAAATGTGCATATTGATACCTAATCAGTTTTGGATATATGATAGTCATTCTTTCTTTAACAGTATGTGCACATATTTTATGGAAGGAAGAAGGTATAGAGTTAAGACACTTGGCTTTTGTTCATTTAAGAAACAGATCTGAAATATAGAAGCACCAAGGAAACTGATACTAGTTTATATTATGTTCAAATTGTATGTTACCACTTCAATTTTGTAAACTGCCTCGAGTGGGTAAATTACCCAGATGAGTGGTGTAATAAATGAATCCATCATCCACCCACCTATCCTGTGAGAACTAGGCAAAGAGAGAAGAAATGGTAAGATGGGTGAAGGAAGATTTATTTTTAAGCCTTTATTTTGCCATAAAAATTAATTATAGCCATTGAATAGGAACTTGGAGGTCTAAAGACTTGTCTGATCACCCTAAAGGCACCATGTACCTTTGAGAGTGGAGGAGTGTGGTCAAAAATTCTTGGCCATCACTGTTCTAGAGGAAGCAGAATTATTATGGTTTATTTTCTTTCTATGTCTCATAATGATCTGATGGCATATTTTGTACAGGTTCCAAAACATAATATGGTTCACAGTGTAAGTAAAAAATTAAACAGTCACAAACTTTTAGAAGCCAATTTTGTTACAAGTTTAGCAGTTTCTGGGGATAATGGTAAAATGTGACCTTCATTCAGTGTTGGGATGCAACACGTTCGCACCAGTTCGCCAGAACCGGTAGTAACTTTTCCCAGTGTCCCATAGAACCGGTAGCAGCTTTTTTGGGGGAACCACCTTCGGAGCTTACCTTTTCACTGGTTCTCCCCCTGCGCATGCATGCCAAGCACTTGGTGTGCATGCACACCTACAGTGCTTAGTACATACATATGCACGGCCTCCTTGCTTTCCTCCCAAGCGGGGAGGAGGAAGAGAAGCTGTTAGCTTGAAGCTCCTTATAGCCTGCTCCCCAGGGTAAGGGACTTACCTTTGGATGTGGTGTGTCTGTGTGTATTTTAATGTGTATTTAATACTTTTACCTATATTGACGTACTACCACAGTTCCTAAAAAGGCCTGATGGGCGGCAGGCCTGGCCGCCTGGCTTGGGGTTTTTAAGCAAAGTCTTGGAGTTACCTCATCAATAAGCTACACCTGTGGTGTTCCAATTGCTGTTCCAATTGGAGAACCCTTAAGGAGGTACAGCTGTTTTACATTTACATTAAAGCATAGAGAACTGATATGATGACCATATCCATCTTGCAACATTGTGCTGCCCAGCCACTTATACTAACAGGTAAGTGACGGGTTTGTGTTTGGGATGGGTGGGTGTATTTTAATGTAATTTTTATTGTATTTATTTATTTAATTGATTTATTTAGTTTATTTACAGGCTTGTGGTGTGTGTGTGTGTGCTTATTTTTATTTTATTTTTTATTATTATTTTCTTTTCATGATGTCATGATGTTAGCTCCGCCCACACTGTGATGATGTCATGGTGGGGTAGTAAAATTTTTGACATCCCACCACTGCCTTCATTACACAGGAACAAATGGACTCCCAAAATCATGTTCTCACATGGATAGGTCTTGGTTAATTAATTAATTTATGTATTTATTTATTTAGATTTATATGACCGCCCACTCGCCATGGCGACTTAGGGCGGTTTACAGTCAGGAAAAAAAACCCCACATACACACACAGCACAAACAGCTAAAATCCACTCCACGTTCCAGCCAGAGGACGTTAGTCTTACCCTTCCCTGGGCAGGTAGGGCCCAGGATTAGGAAGTGGAAGCTTCCATCTAAAATCCTTAAAACTGTTAATATTTAAAATTAAAATCTGAAAAAGATTAAAAACAGGTTAAAAACACACCAGATGCTACAACTACTAATTTAAAAGTAGTAAAAGAGAGGGGCTCAGATCATCCAATGTGCTGGGGTCATTATACCTTCCGTACCCCATAAATGTCCCGCCAGCCATGTTTGCACTCAAACCCTAAACACACTTGTATGTTGCATTGAACTTCTGAGGGTCACTTTTTATGTAATGTACAGCATGTACTATCTGCTTCTGTATCAAATCCATTCCATACTACACTGACTTCTGTATAAAAGAAATAATACGAAACAGGACACTGGGATTGTTATTTTCTATGGCATTATTCCTCTCTTACCATTGCACAGGCCAACATCATTGGCAGCAGCAGCGGGGGCAGCAGTTTTTGTTTTTTTTGTTCAGTCGCACAGTCGATTCCGATGCTCTGCGACCCCATGGACCACTGTCCTCCAGGCACTCCTGTCCTCCACCATCCCCCTCAACTCGCTCAGCTCTGTGCCGATTGTCTCTACAATACCATCTAGCCATCTCATCTTGGGCCGTCCCCTTCTTCTTTTGCCCTTGACCCTTCCAAGCATCAAGGCTTTCTCAAGTGAATCCTCTCTTCTCATTTGATGTCCAAAGTACTTTAGCTTCATCTTTATTATTTGACCTTCTAAGGACCAGTCAGGGTTGATTTCTTCTAAGATTGACCTATTTGTTCTCCTCGCTGTCCAGGGGACTCTCAAAACTCTCCTCCAACACCACATCTCAAAGGCGTCTATTCATCTGCGCTCAGCTTTCCTAATGGTCCAGCTCTCACAACCATACATTGCCACAGGGAATACCATTGCTTTGACTATGCGAATTTTTGTTTGCAATGTGATGTCTCTACTTGTTAATGATGGTGCAGATAAAGTAGTTCCATAGGCAAAGAAAGATAGCTGTGTGATCCATGTTTAAAATACAAAACAAATGCAGGAAGGAGGAGATACCTTTACTGGATCATTCAAAAAAATCACTCGGAAGCTTGCACAACGATTTATTTTTGAGTGATCAATAAAGGTATTGCCTCCTTCCTCCATTTGTTTTGCAGATAAAGTGGTATCTTTTTGCTGGTAGAGCAGGACAGTACTACCTGCTTCTGCCTATCTTTGTGAAGAAGATAACGTAATATACCTACAAAGCACATACATTATTGAATACCTATCTGGATACAGTAATACCTCGGATAACGTTTACCTCGGATATGCTAAAATCTCATAACGTTAAGTAATCTGGGGAGGAGAATTGGATCGAATAACGTTAAGGTCCTATGGGATGGATCGGATAACAACCGCTAAAGCCTGTGCGATTACAATGTATCTCTATGGAGCTTTAACGTTATCCGATCCATCCCATAGGATTTTAACATGCATCGGATAACACTGAAAATCGGATAACACCAAGACTTGTGGAACCAAGTCTTAGCGTTATCCGAGGTATTACTTACTCCAGTGTTGGAACAATATGCTGGTAGTTGTTGCTATGTTTCAGGAATGAGTCCTCCAGAACACTAGTTGTGCCCACAAAGCCAAGTTGGGACTTAAAGCTGCTAATGACAATTTCAAAGCACCAGATCAGGATGTGAGTTGACTTACTGCCTGGCTTGCATTATATATGTCTGTGTTTAGGACTAAAAAAACAAGCAATAAGTGAACTCACATCTTGATTTGCTGGTTCAGAATGGCACCGGTAGAATTTTTGCTAGTTGCTTTAGGTCCCAGGTTGGTAAAAGAGCCCCTCACACACACACACACACATGAGCCAACCGTATCTGGATTTATTAATATCCATTTTGCAGGCAAAAGCTTACCAGTTAGGAAAAGAGTGACTTCCCCAAACTGTTTGGAGAGAAAATAGCTTCTGTACTTAACATTCTATTTGGTATTGTAATGTCTATTCCAGAAGTCATATAGGGTGATGCTTTTCTTAGCACATAGAAGGGGAAGAAATGGAAGCAGTGACAGACTTCACTTTCTTGAGATCTAAGATCACTGCAGATGGTGACTGCAGCCAAGAAATAAAAAGATGTTTACTTCTTGGGAGGCAAGCTATGAGAAACCTAGAAAGCATAATAAAAAGTAGAGATATCACCCTGACAACAAAAGTCCGCAGAGTTAAAGCAATGGTATTCCCAGTAGTAATGTGAGAGCTGGACCATAAGGAAGACAGAGCGCAGAAGAATAGACACCCTTGAACTGTGGTGTTGGAGGAGACTCTTGAGAGTCCCCTGGACTGCGAGGAGATCAAGTCAGTCAATCTTGAAGGAAATCAACCCTGACTGCTCGTTGGAAGGACAAATACTAAAACTGAAGCTCAAGTACTTTGGCCAACAAATGAGAAGAGAGGCCTCACTTGAGAAGGCCTTGATGCTAGGAAAGATCGAAGGCAAAAGGAGAAGGAGGCGGCAGAGGATGGCATTGTTGAAGCGGTGGGCATAGATCTGGCTGGGCTGTGGAAGATGGCAGATGACAGAGGAGCCTGGCATGCAGTGGTCCATGCAGTCACAAAGAGTTGGACTCAACTGCAACTGAACAAAAAAATATTGCACGTATGTCTATAAAATGTACAATGTTGTAATACAAATAAGGGAAGACTAAGCTTAAGAAATGACAGCTTGCTCATGGTTACCTGAGCAGCAGTTTAGACATGCATGGTTCATGCTACCATTTCAGCACCATATTAGTTGCCAATAAGAGTGCACAAGTGTCATGGCCTTTTCTTATGTGTTTCCCACTACTTTCTTACCAAGGAGATAGGAACCTGTGGGTAGGCACTCTGTTACCATCTACAGTGTTACCTCGGATAACGTTTACCTCAGATAAGGGTAAAATCGGATAACATTGGGGAATTTGAGGTAAACATTTCCCTTGCACAACGTTAAGGTAACGAATGTTTGCCTCAAATTCCCCAACATTGATCTCTGCCCCAAAGCCTGCAGGTCTGGACCCTCCGGGCTTTGAGGCAGAGATCTCTGCTGCTGCTTGGGTTGGGAGGAAGTACGGGCTCCGGTTCAGCCCCCAACCCAAAAGCAAAAGGCAAAGGTGAGAGAGATTCTCTCTGCCTCCCCTGCTGAAACAACAGGGTGGACAAGACGAATCCCTCACTGTTAGGTTTGCCTTTGGCCGGACAAAGGCTTGCAAACCGAACACTGAGGGATTTGTCTTGCCCACCCTGTTGCTTCAGCAGGGGAGGCAGGGAGAATCTCTTGCCATTGCCTTTTGCCTTTGGGTTGGGGGTTGAACCAGAGCCCATACTTCCCCCCAACCCAAAGGCAAAGGCAGAGAGATTTGTCCTGCCTTCCCTGCTGAAACAACAGGGTGGGCAGGACAAATGGCGTGGCTGGGAAGCCAACCGGGAAAGTCCCATTCAGCTTCCCAACACACAGCTGCTACGAAGCATTCAGCGGGAGCATTTTGGGAAGTTGGGACCGCCAGTTTGCTTGGGGAGCAAGCTGGATCGACTTCCTGTTCCCTTTCCTCTTCAAAAAGGGAACAGGGTTTTTGTGCATCGCACAATGTTAAAAACTGGATAAGGTTAAGACTTGTGGAATCATCTTAACGTTATCCAAGGTACTAGTGTATATGTTTTGGCATGATTGATAGTCACAAACCATGAGTTATTTTCCTAAACATATGGAGGCCACTAGGTTTCTTGCCCCTAACCTGCTTGACACCTCCTTTCCCCTCTCAAATTGTTGTTCTCTTAAATCCAGTTGTGATCAATATATGGACAATTAGTCCATAAGAACCAGTATGGAAAGTTCTTATGTTTAGTGTGTCATGCCTTAGTAAGAATTAAAAATAAGGGGAGGGATTATCAAACCAAAGGAAATGTTAATATGAATTATTTCTTAGTACATATGGATTACTATACCTTTTCCCATTTGTGTAAAACGCGTAACAGAAGTTCTAGGGATTTAGAATGTTGGTCTTTGCTAGTGAAGGAAATGAGGCTAGAAGAGAAGAATCAATTTAATTTTAAAAAAGATATTAAAATGAACAATTACTTTGCATTTTCCAAATTCTTTTGTGCTATATCTAGACTTCAATTCAAGATACAGTGGAACCTTGGATAACGAAAATAATTGATTCCACAAGGCACTTTGGTATATGATTTTTTGTTGTTGTATGATGTATGTATCGTTTAACAAAAATCCCTGTAGAATGCATTGTACAACGAAAATCTCAATGGGAAAAATCATACAACAAAAATCTCTATGGGAAAAATCGTACAAAGAAAAATATTTGTTGTACGATACATCCCAGAGAGATTTTTGTTGTATGATGCAACCGTTTTTCAAATTCTCTTTGTTGTACAATTTTTTTGTTGTATGATGCATTCGTTATGCGAGGTTCCACTGTACTAGTCTCCGTCTTGCTTAATAGACCTTTGGGAGGGCCAGGATGAACTTTACCAGCAAATCATGAACATGGTTTATTAGATTTGCCAAAGAATAGAGTCAGGAGAGAGAACACAAGGATGTTTTCAGTTAGGAAACATATTTTAGGCTTGGGATAAGAAAATTATGTCTCTGCATACCTTCTAAAACATGATTTTACTTGTTGTATGGTGTACAGGTAAAGATCTGTTGTGTATTAACAGAGAACTAGTTTGGGATGAATTTGGGATGGGAATTAATGCTGTGGGAATATTATGTTGTCTTTAGTTTTGTATTGTCTGGCTGGTTTGTCCTGCTCCTGGCAGTTAAGAATGTACTGTGTCAGGTCATGGTACTAGATTATAATTAGACCACATTACACCAAAAGGTGAACGTGGCTTGTGTAGGTGCTATGCTGAATCTATTTCAACACCAGTTTTTTTACTTCTTTTTTATTTTTATACTCTTGTATCACTCTCAGTTGGGAACCCAGTCCCTTTGGATATTCGAGGGTGCTTTATAGCAAGGGTCCCCAACCACTGGGCCACGGGCTATCTCAAACCAGGCTACATGGGGTGGGTGATGCTGGGAGTCTGGTGTGCTCTGCCGGGTCTGCATGGTGGGGGCACAGGCTTCAGACCTAGTGGGTGAGTGGGCCCCTCTTCCACATTGCTTAACTGCGGCAGGGCTCTGCACCTACCTTTGCTGTCTGAGTCGGGTGGTGTGGCTGGTGAGTGGCTGGGTCCCTACTTGTTTTTAGGCTGAAGCGGGGCTCCTCCCCCCACCTATGCACAGTGTGCACTTCGGCATATTTTGTTGTGTGCTTGCGCTGTCCAGTCCCATTGCCTCCATTTGGCGGTCTGTGGAAAGGTTGTCTGGCATGAAGCCGGTCCATGGTGCAGAAAAGGTTGGGGACCCTTACTTTAAAACAAGCTCCTTTAGAAGAGAGAAAGGAAAAATTGATCCAAAGAATCAGATTCTCTTTTCTCTCCTCCTCTTCCCCACCACCTGCCTCTAGTTCTTCCTCTTTTTTATATCTTCCTCTTGATGGGAAAATTCCCTGTTGAGGTTGTCCCCGTCTTCTCACCCCTTCTAGTCCATGTAGCAGTTTGGCTTTAGGAGAGTGGTCACGTCAGAGAAGGCATCTACCCATGTATCCACTGTATATCTTTAGCAGAGATGCATGGAAGCCCAAAGGGATATGGAGTTAGACCTTTCCCTTTTGCCCAAGCATGTCAACTCATATTCTTTCAGACAAATAATCTAATTTGAATAAAAGCAGCTATCTAAAAGCCATGCAATTAAGAGTATATTAATACAATACTATGTACATTTGTGCATCATGTTAAGCCATGGTTTATGTTAAATCAGCTTTATTGCTTAAGGAGCAAATTATACAGCTGACAACCAGACAAATTGCATTGTTCCTCTTGTTTCTGGGTTGTTTCTCTCCTATGTCAGAAAAGCAAGCTGGGGCAAGCCACAATTGAGGTACCAACAAGCCATATAACAAGCTCCTTCGCACCCCGCCGCCCCCACCTACCACCTGCGGCGAGGAGGGAGATGTCGGGACGCTGAGCTGCCGGGCGGGAAGTTTAAAAGCTCCCGCACTGGCTGTGCTGTTGCTCCTTCGCACCCTGCCGCCCCCACCTACCACCTGCGGCGAGGAGGGAGATGTCGGGACGCTGAGCTGCCGGGCGGGAAGTTTAAAAGCTCCCGCACTGGCTGCGCTGTTGCTCCTTCGCACCCCGCCGCCCCCACCTACCACCTGCGGCGAGGAGGGAGATGTCGGGACGCTGAGCTGCCGGGCGGGAAGTTTAAAAGCTCCCGCACTGGCTGCGCTGTTGCTCCTTCGCACCCTGCCGCCCCCACCTACCACCTGCGGCGAGGAGGGAGATGTCGGGACGCTGAGCTGCCGGGCGGGAAGTTTAAAAGCCCCCGCACTGGCTGCGCTGTTGCTCCTTCGCCCCCCGCTGCCCCCACCTACCACCTGCGGCGAGGAGGGAGATGTCGGGACGCTGAGCTGCCGGGCGGGAAGTTTAAAAGCCACCGCACTGGCTGTGCTGTTGCTCCTTCGCCCCCCGCTGCCCCCATCTACCACCTGCGGCGAGGAGGGAGATGTCGGGACGCTGAGCTGCCGGGCGGGAAGTTTAAAAGCCACCGCACTGGCTGTGCTGTTGCTCCTTCGCCCCCCGCCGCCCCCACCTACCACCTGCGGCGAGGAGGGAGATGTCGGGACGCTGAGCTGCCGGGCGGGAAGTTTAAAAGCTCCCGCACTGGCTGCGCTGTTGCTCCTTCGCACCCCGCCGCCCCCACCTACCACCTGCGGCGAGGAGGGAGATGTCGGGATGCTGAGCTGCTTGGCGGGAAGTTTAAAAGCTCCCGCACTGGCTGCGCTGTTGCTCCTTCGCCCCCCGCCGCCCCCACCTACCACCTGCTGCAAGGAGGGAGATGTCGGGACGCTGAGCTGCCGGGCGGGAAGTTTAGAAGCCCCCGCACTGGCCGCACTGATGTTCCTTCGCCCCCCGCCGCCCCCACCTACCACCTGCGGCGAGGAGGGAGACGTTGGGACGCTGAGCTGCCGGGCGGGAAGTTTCAAAAAACCCCGCCGGCCGTGCTGCTTCGCCCCCCGCCGCCTCTGCCAAACACCCCGCCTCTGCCCTCACGCCCCGCCCCCGCGGGAACTTTAAAAACTCCGGTGCGGCAGGGCTGCCGGGCTCCTCCACCACCAACACAGCCCGGGAGACCGGCGGTTGGAGGGAGACGCCGACGCCGGCGCCGACACAGTCTCCAGCCAGAGGACCGGCACCTGCCCCCACGCCCCGCCCCCGCGGGAACTTTAAAAACTCCGGTGCGGCAGGGCTGCCTGGCTCCTCCACCACCAACACAGCCCGGGAGACCGGCGGATGGAGGGAGACGCCGACGCTGGCGCCGACACAGCCTCCAGCCAGAGGACCGGCACCTGCCCTCACGCCCCGCCCCCGCGGGAACTTTGAAAACTCCGGTGCGGCAGGGCTGCCTGGCTTCTCCACCACCAACACAGCCCGGGAGACCTGTGGCTGGGGGGAGATGCCCCCGCTATAGCCTTTACCCGGACTACTGGCACCAACTCCCAACTCCCCCAAACCCCGCTTTGGCGAGGGATTTAAGAACTTGGGAACGGCAGGATTGCCTGGTCCCACTACTGTTGGTGCCACCAGGGACAGCCGTGGACAGGCAGCATCGGGATCGGGGCTGGAAGAATGGATGGGGGAAGCAAGGAAGGACCTGCCAGCCAGAGAAGGGGGATCAGGCTCCGCCAGCTGGGCCTGGGAGGCTCCATGGGGCCCAAATTGGTGTGGTTATGGGCATGGGGTGCTACGTCGGGAACCAAGGGGCGGGCCGCACACGGAGAACGCGGGACAGATGGTTGGTTGCTGTCCCGTGTTCTAGCCCCTCGGTTACACCTCTAGGTCCTGTGCAGCCGGTCAAGAGTGACCCCTCCTTTAGGCTGCTGCTGGTGAATGCCAGATCAGTCTGCAACAAGGCTCCTCTGCTCGCTGATACGATCTTGGGGGAGCGGGCTGATCTGGCATGCATCTCCGAGACCTGGCTGGTGCCTGAGGATGGGGTACCCCTGTCTGAACTCTGCCCAGCCGGGTTCGGTGTTTGGCACCAGCCTAGGGAGAGGGGAAGGGGCGGTGGAGTCGCCATAGTAGCCAGGAGGTCCTTGGGAGTGGCCAGGGCCACGGCTCCACATATTCCGGGTTGTGAAGCCCTGTTCTTGCGTGTGGGCCCTAAAGGTCAGTTGGGAGTCTTGCTCGTGTACCTGCCTCCCTGCAGAGTAGCAGACTCCCTGCCTGAGCTCCTTGAGGCGGTCTCCATGCTGGCATTGGAGACCCCCAGGCTGATGGTTCTGGGGGATTTCAATTTGCCATCATTGGGGACCGGCTCGGAGGTAGCTCGGGAGTTCATGGTTTCCATGGCAACCGTGGGCCTGACCCAGGTAATTCAGGGTCCTACCAGGAGCAGTGGCTACACCCCGGACCTGATCTTTTTGTCGGAGCTGTGGCAGAGTGATCTGAATGTACAGAAATTAGACATCACTCCTGTGCCATGGTCAGATCACTATCTGGTGACTCTGGACTTCCTGGGGGCAAGACTTCACCGTAGGGAGGCAGGGCCGATTAAGTGGGCCCGCCCCCGGCGACTAATGGATCCAGAAGGATTCCAACGGGAACTGGGGTGTTGTCCTCTTGACCTGCAAAGTGATTCGTCCGAAGCCCTTGTTGCTTCCTGGAACAGGAGAGCGACTGCAGCTTTGGATGTAATCGCGCCACTACGGCCTCTCTACGCTCGTGGGGGTCGATCTGCCCCTTGGTTTACAGAAGAGCTAAGGGAGCTGAAACGAGCTAAGAGACGCCGAGAGCGCCGCTGGGTGAAGACGCGGAGCGAGTCCGATCGAACACTGGTTAGAGCTGCTATTAAAGACTACCTAGTGGCGATGGGGGCGGTGAAACGCCAATATTTCACCGCCCTCATTGCCTCTGCAGATAACCGCCCAGCGGCCCTGTTCCGGGTGACCAGGTCCCTCCTTGGCAAAGAGGGGCCGGGCCCTGGCTGGCAGGGATCTGCTGATGCTTTTGCGGATTATCTAGCGGAGAAAGTCGCTCAGATCCGCTCGAAGTTTAATCCCGGCGTGGAAGGTACCGAACTGGGGTTGACCAGGGCACAGTCTAGCCATGTTATCTGGGATCAGTTCGAGCCAGTTGGCCCTGAGGAAGTGGACAGGCTTCTTGTATCTGTTCGCGCCACGACCTGTGCACTGGACCCATGCCCTGCCTGGTTAGTTAAAACTGCCAAGACTGTGGCAGGTGGCTGGGTCGAGGCGATTATTAATGCTTCATTAAAAGAGGGGCATTTCCCAGCACCATTTAAACATGCTTTGGTGCTCCCCCTCTTAAAAAAGCCGTCCCTCGACCCTATGGTAATTTCCAACTACCGTCCAGTGTCTAACCTACCTTTTTTAGGTAAGGTCCTGGAGAAAGCTGTGGCGCAGCAGTTACGGGATGTCCTGGATGAAGCGGATTATCTGGACCCGTTTCAGTCAGGATTCAGGCCCGGATATGGTACCGAAACTGCACTAGTCGCATTGGTAGATGATCTCTGGAGAGAGCGGGACGGAGGGGAACCGTCTGTCCTTGCTCTCCTCGACCTCTCAGCGGCTTTTGACACTGTCGATCATGGCATCCTTCTGGGAAGGCTCCGGGGCTTGGGGATCCAGGGCACAGTGCTGTCCTGGTTTTCCTCATTCCTGAGGGACAGGACCCAGTCGGTGTGCCTGGAGAAGGAGATGTCCAGCCCTAGGCCCCTGCAGTATGGGGTGCCTCAGGGCTCGGTACTTTCTCCTCTCCTATTTAACATCTATATGAAGCCGCTGGGTGAGATCATCCGTTCCCACGGGGTAAGGTATCATCAGTATGCTGATGATACCCAGTTGTACATCTCAGCCCGTGGGGACCCAGGCGGTGCAGTGGAAGTCCTTTCCAGGTGCCTGGAGGCTGTTAAGGTCTGGATGGGGGAAAACGGGCTACAGCTGAATCCCGGCAAGACTGAGTGGCTATGGGTAAGGGGCCCTGCGCTAACACGGGAGTTACCAGCTTTGGTTCTGGATGGGGCAGTTTTGCCCCAAACAGACCCGGTGCGTAATCTGGGGGTCCTCCTGGACTCACGGCTACTGTTCAATGAGCAGGTGGCAGCCGTGGCCAGGAGGGCTTTTGCACAACTTCGTGTAATACGCCAGTTACGCCCCCTCCTAGGCCGGGATGCCTTGCTCATGGTCACGCATGCTTTGGTCACCTCCAGACTTGATTACTGTAATGCGCTCTACATGGGGCTGCCCTTGGCGACCATTCGGAGGCTTCAGCTGGTCCAGAATGCGGCAGCCCGGGTAGTGATGGGGTGCGGGCGTTATGCTCGGGCCTCACCACTGCTCCGGGAGCTGCACTGGTTGCCAGTTTGCCTCCGGGTGCAATTCAAGGTGCTGGTCATTACCTTTAAAGCCCTACATGGTAGTGGGCCAGGATACCTAAGAGACCGCGTCACCCTAAGAATGTCTGCCCGTCCCACCAGGGCGGACCGGAGGGGCTCTCTTGTTACTCCATCGGCCAGGGAGGCTCGCCTCACGAGCACCAGGAAGAGAGCCTTCTCTGTGTTCGCCCCGGCCCTTTGGAACCTCCTTCCGACAGAGCTGCGCCTGCAGACGGAGCTTCTGCCCTTTCGAAAGGGCCTGAAGACATGGCTGGCGGGTCAAGTGTGGGGACATAGCAATGCAGGTTCCCATACGGGATGGCTAATTTAAGAGCAGCCATCCGCCCCCATCTGGTAGCTGTTATTATGGGTTTCTATCCGTTTTTACTGTTTAACGTTTTAAATTTTTTATGAATTCTTATGAATTTTATGAATTTTAAGGCCATATATATTATGAGCTATGCTGTAAGCCGCCCAGAGTCGGGTCCGCCCGATTGGGGCGGGATATTAAATGCAAATAAATAATAAAAAAAATAATAATAAAATAATAATGGTTGAAAAAGCCAAAAGAAGCCATAATTTTTAGAGGTGAATTACTACAAGTTAAGAAGTCATCAAAGATGTAATATCAAAATAGAAATATGAAAATTAAATTAAATTAAATTAATGTTGAATTGTGCTTATGTTTGCCTATGGCAGTTAAATACTTATTCCAGTTTATTGTCACTGCAAATTTGATGAGCAACCCAGTAATTTTAATCGTATTGAACACTAATAGCTCATGAAGGACCCTGTGCCTTCCCCTTCTTGTGTCCTGTTTAGCTGGATGAGGACCCATGAATAAGCATTCGTTGGGTACTGCTACTCAATCACCTACAGAGCCACCTAACATTGAATTGATTTTACCATTTTGTGGGGCAACAATGTTGGTGGGAATCATATTCAAAAAAGCTTTGCTGACATCAATATATATTGTGGCCACAGTGTTCTTACATGTGAAGCTAGTGCAGGTCTTTACCCCCACATGCACAAGGTATACATTCCAAGACCTGCTGATACTTCAAATAATGAATAGCTATTAAATCTATATACCTGAGTCAGAGAAGCATGGTGGGGTTTCAAATGCCTCCATTATTCTACCTGAGAGCTACCAAAATGCCTGTCTCCATACCTTGTAAACATATTCCAGGCAATGGTCAGTTCTAGTAATGTGCCAGATATAATGTATTTTGGAGATTTTTATTGAACATTTTAGACTAGTGGATAACAGAAACCATGGATACTGAACCCAAGGATTTGGGATGCAGCTTGTATGTCTTCCAAAAAAAGTAGGTATATTTTGTGAGGTATGATTTGTTATTGAGAAGTCTGTGCTGGCTGTTTGAAATCATATAAATGACTCTACCCCCAGTGTCATAGTGTTCTCCAAAGAATTTCAAAATTACAGACAGCCTTTAATATTATGTCTGCAAGGTCCTGTGTAGCCATGTGATATAGTTCACTTGGTCTTGAAGTCATAAATTATTTAGCGTGATTAGGTATTCTCATAGCATCTCTGTTCTTATCTTGAGTTGTAAATCCCTCCCTTCATAATCTTTTGCTTGTTTGAGTATGCGTCTCCTTATAGGAGACATTCCACCTTCTCTTTATAATCTAGGAATATTTCTCAAATATTTTCAAACCAGGGGATTTTTCCATTCCTCTTGCATCACGCATAGCTCCTCACTTATGTAGTGTTCAACATCTCTTATGTCATGCCCTATGGGTCAATTCCTTGTCAGAAAATGAAGCCAAAGACAACCCACCTCAGCAGGGGGAGACTAGGGTCAAGGCAAATCTTGAGTCTTTAGGTATCATGCATCTCCCCAAAACAGAGGGCTTTGAGAAGGTGTTTGGCTTCACCCCTGGGGAGTGTGGAGTGCAGGAGGTGATGGCAATTTAAGTGAAGAATCTTATGACTCTAAAAATTCAAGTGACTCTGGCTGTTATAATAGAAAAAACAGAGAAAGTAGCACGGCACTCTTCAAGTCAGATGCCTGCAGTAAACAACTAATAAGAACCAGCTGAAGAAGGAAGGGGCTCAGGCCAAAGTAAATAAACACCACCAACCCAGCCAAACTGAGACTGCTGCATTCTGATCTAGACTTCCTTGCTTGGTTTCTTGTAAAGGATTTTTCCAATATAATCCTTTCTCTGTTTCTCTCCCTTTATTTTTACCTGAATGCTCTCAAGTGATTTTGTTTATTCAGGTTCATGAATTCCTTCCTATACATAATGTTGCTTCTCCTGCTTTTCTGTTTAGTTTGTTCCTTTAGATAAAGGGTGCCCAAACCTTTCGGGCCGCAGGCCAGTCACGTGGTTCAAGGGTGCCCAAACTACGGCTCAGGGGCCGGATCCAACCCCCAATGCCATTTCATCCGACCTCTGGTGCCTTTGTCAGTCCTGGAAGTGGAAGTAAAACACGCCCGTATAGGCGCGTTTTACTTCCGTTTCTGGGACTGATGAGGGCATCACTGGCTGCATGAATTGGCATGGGGGATGCGTGATCCAGCCCCCGAGCTGTAGTTTGGGCACCCCTGCTTTGGATGTTGCTTTCAGACCTTAGATTTGAATCTTAGGCATCTTTCTATCTGTTTTTAGTAATGTCTTTTAAATTATCTTTGTATCCTATACTAAGATTTCAATTTTGTCCTATTTATTTTTGACACTTTATTAGCCAATTCCCTTAAAACTATTTCTTGAATGTTAATGAATGTCTTCAATTTTGTCTTCGATCTATTCATGCCCCTTCTAAAGGTAAAGGTTTCCCTTGCTCGAAAGCCAGTCGTATCCAACTCTAGGGGTCAGTGCTCATCTCTGTTTCTAAGCCAAAGAGCCAGCGCTGTCTGCTTCTGCAGACGTTTCCATGGTCATGTGGCAGGCATGACTAGACACCGGAGCGCATGGAACGCTGTTACCTTCCCACCGAAGTGGTCCCTATTTATCTACTTGCAATTTCTTGCTTTCGAACTGCTAGGTTGGCAGCAGCTGGGACAGAGACGGGAGCTCATTCCATCCTGCAGTACTCGGGAATCTAACTGCTGACCTTCTAGATACTTAGAAATATGATGTTTTCTGGAGTTATATTTTCCTTCCTGGCAAAATACACTTTTAGTCTCTTTTAATCAGATTTGCAAAACTTTGGCTAGATATGACTGTACTTGTTCATCTGAGTTTCAGCCCATCTCTTGCTAGCAGCCATTGAGTATGAGAGTATAGGATATAATCCAAGAACTTTATTCCTGATACGATCTTGTAGCCAGCCATTCACTTTTAATATTCTGCTCTTGCTTCTTAAGCCAAAGCTTTTCACATGAAGCAATAGGTCCTTCATTTTCCAAACTAGAACCTCATAAACTCTTGCAGCATGTTCAACATATCAACAGAAAGTTAGCAAATCTGATGGGTCTCAGCAAGTTCTCTGTCACATTGTGGATGAGTGAACCAGGAACAAAACTTATCTCTTGTAGGCCAGGAGTTCTCAACCTTTTAAAGGCAGGGGCCAGGTCACGCTCCCTCAGCTTTGGGGGGTGGACTGCCATTTAGCCCTTCCTCCACTACATGGCACTTCCTGGTGTGGTGGAGGTGGTGGTGGGACACATGAAATGGTGCCATGGACCGCATCCAGCTCATGGGCCACAGGTTGAGAATCCCTATTCTAGGCAATTTCCTTGGATTGTTATCAGTATGTGTGTTGTATGTATGTTGTCAGTTTAGGCTATTGAATATTAATTCTTAATGGGTTCCCAACCTTTTTGCACCATGGGCCAGACCACGCCCCCTGGACAGCTAAGCGGCCCAGTCACATGGATCCTTCTGCTGTAAACGCTGCTCTAAAATGCATCTGTGCCTGTTATAAATGCATTTACAACAGCCCCAGGTGTATTTACAGCAGGGTTTGCAGCAGGCATGGTGTGTGTTTATGCATGGTGTGTGTTTATGCTTCCACTTCCTGTAGAGGCAAGCATGGCGGCAGGCCACATAAAATGGTGCCACGGGCCAGGGTCAGCCCACGGGCCATAGGTTAGCCACCCCTGATCCTTAACATATACTTGCTCTCCTCAATTTGCCTTGTTGAATAGAATCACACAGAAAAATAATAGGCCAGAATCACACACATGAGGTCACCTGTAGTGTGGTTCAGCAGCAACATTTCTGGTATGGTCATTAAGCACATGGTTTTTACTACATGAGAGTAATGTGATCTTTCTAATATATAAAAAAGTTACTTCAAAGAATGTTTGCCTTCTGGATTTGTATGAACTACTTATCAGGCACATACAATGTTTGAGACTTTCTTATCATTAAGTTCAAAGCTGGGTGGGCTGTGGAGGATGAGGTGCCTGGTGTTCGGTGGTCCATGGGGTTGCAGAGGGTCGGAATTGACTGTGCGACTGAACAACAACAAAACAAAAAAAGTTAGTCACATCGTTCTGTTTTTTATTCACGGTAAGCTTCTTGGGCTCATTTCAAGTTTACATGATGAGCTACTGACTGTGCCTGTATATATTCCTGAAAAATTAGTAGAACCAGTAAATCATTATATTTCTTTGATATTCGTTAACTACCTTTCCTGTATGGTTTTTGATTGGCTAAACATCAGATTATTCCCAGTATTCTAAAGTACACTTGAATTTACTTAGTTTTCCTTGGGCTTAAAAGTAATATTTTGGAACAATTTAACTAGGGCAAATAATAGAATAACATAAGACTATGGCGATACAGTACAAAATAGGACTAAAAGAATAATGATAATCGATAGTCATAGTATATAGTATATACCAAGGCTTCTCAACCTACAGCCCATGGGCTGGAACCGGGCTCTGACACCATCCCATCTGGCCCATCGCTGCCTTCCCCACACCCGGAAGTGGAACTGAGTGCTTTTACATCATCTGTAAAACGCACATTTGCTGACGTTCATTTTCATCAGCTATAAACATGCCCGCTTCTGGGGGGGCATGGTCCAGCCCATGATGCTGTCCGGAGGTGTGGTCAAGTCCATGACGTACAAAGGTTGGCCACCCCTGGTATATACAGTGAGTCAACTCTTTAAAATAATCTTGTGAAGATACTATGAAGACAGAGTTAGTGGATATATTCAGTGACTGTGATAAAAAACAAAAACAAATTGTTTACTGAAATATTAGGAATGGTACAACTCAGCATTTTGAGAAGTTTGGTGTGATTTAATAATAATAATAACACTCTGTACATGTCTCTCCCTGAAGTTTATATTTAATCACAAAAGATAAATGGCAGGAGCACTTTCATAGCAGACTTGATGCTAGTTGTATTTAGGCTGACATACACATGATCTCTTCTGGAGGGTTTGGGAACTTGCTAGAGCAGATCCGTTGGTAGACAAAAGGTGAAGACAGGAGGGAGATGTTTCATTGCATGAGCAGCACCCCATGCTTGGGATACTGGATTCTGCGCATTCTCTTGAATATTGGGCATGTTGCTCGACTACACACTGACTTATGTTCATCCTTGAGTTTCTTCCCTCCCTGTAAATGCCGAAATCTGTATGAGATAAAAGCAGATATGTGAACTGTTGCATCTCTCTCTCGCTCTCTTTCTCTTTCTCTCTGTGGTAAATAATGTTTTGAGTAGCCTTTGATGATGAATTCTAATAATCGGGGGGGGGGGCTTTATTGGGCTAAATGCCATCTTTTAGATATACAAAGGTATATATAATTCATGTTTCCTAAAGAAGGTTGAGCAGCCACATCTCAGTTGCATAATATCGGTTCAAGCTTTCTTCCTTTGGACATAAGTCCAAAATGATTTTTGTGTTTGTAATGAAAACATTTGTTGGTAAAATCTTTGTTGTAGAAGTAAACTATCTGGTTTTCCAATTATTTAAAATTATTTTAATTAAGTATTTATTTGAGTTGTTCCTAAAGTTGTATAAGAAAAATAAACATTTGGGTCTGGGGAACCAATCAAGCTTTGCAACTCTCTCTAGAAGCAAAAATGATATAAAGTTGATGCTGTTGTATTTTGGACACAGCATGGAAAGAGAAGTCTGGGAAAAGATTATTCTACTGGAGAGGGGATGAGATGGATTGATAGGATCTAATGTCCCTATACTTTGTGCAGCACTAGCACAGAACAAAGAGCAGGAGAAAGAGGTGAGCACTCCAACACTGGAAACATTCAGGAGAGATTTGCACATCTAACTGTGAGATCTGCTTCAATGCCTAAAACAAGGGTGCCCAAACTATGGCCCGTGGGCCCGGTCCAGCCTGTGGGATGTCATCATCCAGCCTGCAAGCCAGATTGCCGCCGATACTGGAAGTGCCAAAAATGCAGTGTTTTTTTTTATTTTATTTTTATGATATACTGTTCACTGACAATGTTGATGTATCTGTCATTATTTTGCTGTTTCATTGCATTGTATTATACAGTAATACCTCGGATAACGTTTACCTCAGATAACACTAAAATCGCATAACGTTAAGTAATCTGGGGAGGAGAATTGGATCGAATAACGTTAAGGTCCTATGGGATGGATCGGATAACAACCACTAAAGCCTGTGCGGTTACAATGTATCTCTATGGAGCTTTAACGTTATCTGATCCATCCCATAGGATTTTAACATGCATCGGATAACACTAAAAATCGGATAACACCAAGACTTGTGGAACCAAGTCTTAGCGTTATCAGAGGTATTACTGTACAGTACTGTATTTTCTATTGTATTGAATCTCAAACATATTGTGATATATTGGGATTGCATAACATATTGTTGATTATACTGTTGATATTTATGAGATGTTATATGTGTGGGTTTTGTGAGCCGCCCTGAGTCGGTTGCACCGAGTAGGGCAGCATATAAATTGAAATATAAAATAAAAATATAAAATAAAAAAATGTGGCGAAAACACAGTGAAAAAAATCAAAAGCGGCACCAAAATCTTCCTCCATCGCTCCCTCCGGCAAGGGAAGCAGCAGAGGAGGGGAAAAAGCCCAGAAATGTGGCATGAATTCATGCACTGGTGGCAGGAGGAACCATGTGACCGCCTGCTAAGCTGTTTGAGGGGGCATGGTCAGGACCCTGTTGGGAAAGGTTTGGGTAACCCTGTCCTAAAAGGATCCTTCCAGCTCAGTTATTCTATGATAGTGATGCTTGGAAAAATTAAATGCAGACAGAAAAGAAGAAGATTAAATATGAGGTGGACTCACTCTTTAAAGGAAGCCACAGCCTTGAATTTGCAATAGCTCAACAGGGCTGTTAAAGATTGGATGTTTTGGAGACACTCATTCATAAGGTTACTGTAAGAGGTGACTTGATATATGAATCATTTTATGTGTTCTTTCTGTGGTCTCTCTGGCAGTAATGAGATAGATGATAAATCTACTACAAGCAGTCTTTTTCCAAAATGGATTTTCTGAGTGCAGGAATAGGTTACAAACTACATCAGTTTTTTTTTAAAATTAATGATGGAAATCCAACCCAGACGTGGTACCTCCAGCAATATTAATTACTGGGCTTTTCTAAAGTTACATGCATGGATGAAACACAAAGTGGCAGAATGAGTATTTTGGTTGGTGGTTATGCATGCTCTCTCCAAAGCTTCAGAGAGGCTTATACCTTGATACCATGAAATGAAACTGAAGAAAAATGATGAGAGGTAAGGGGTTAAGGAAGGAGAGGAGTGGTGTTCAAAAGAGCTTAACAGTTATTGTTATTTCATGGTGTATTGGGTGCATTCTTTGTTTAATAACAGAATTATTCAGTACAGGTTTATACATTTATTACTGCTCTGTTGTCTTAGCATTTTATGTACATGTTTTCTGCCTTACATTTCTTCCAGAATCGGATTTATTTATTTATTTATTTATTTATTTAAGAGCTACGAAAACTCATGCAATTGATTTGAAATAAGTATTTCTTTTAGAAGTCAAAGAAAAACACTAATCGCCTTTCACGGATGATCTGCTCTCTTATTCCTAGGAAATTGCTCTGAATTTCTGTATTCCTCTATTATTGGTGGGTTTCATAGTAAATCCATTTTCTTATGTAAAATAGATGGTATGAAAAGCTAATAACTGATTCTCTTCAGGTGTGGATAAGTTGTTCCATTCAGAATGTCATATACCAATATTCATAGGTTAATAAGTCTTTAAATTCCATCTGATTGATTGAATGTAGCTCCTTATAGTCTCTTTTGTTATTAATGTCCCTACATAGATGGCATATGAATGAAAACACTATTACTCACTAAGAACAGGAAAAGTGATATAATTTCTAAATGTAGCACAGAGAACTAATTGAGGGTATTTAGGAATGTCACAAAGATTATTGTGGTACAGCAGTGGTATCTGTGTAGGAAAGGAAAACTGCATTTCCTGTTAATTAAAATCCTAAAATCAATTTTTATCTTGAATTTCACTCTTTATGTCAGAACTTCCTGTATATTTACAAAATAATATATATATTTTATATAGTTACAAAATAAACATATTAATCTTAAAGGCACTACATATAGTAAAACCTCAGTTTACGAAGGAGGTCCATTCCAACAGCCTCCATCATAACCTGAAAAAACCGTAACCTGAAGCATGTTTTCCCATAGGGATGCATTAAAAATTTTAAAAGATCCTGACAGAACAAAAAAAAAATACACAACTCCCTCAAAAAAAAAAAAAAAATGCCAGACGCAACCCTCTCCCACCCCCACAAGAGAGATAAAGGGATTTTCCTACTTTTCCCACGCCATTTGGGGACCCTATCTGATGACGACAGCTCTGTAGCAGTAAACACTGCATTTTGACTTTTAGTGATGGGGTTGCCATTTTGAATTCTGAAATTGTCGTGTCAGCCATTTTGAATTTTAAAATGGCCAACACAGCCATTTTAGAATTCAAAATGGCTACCACCACCCTTTACCTGGAGGCACAATGCAGTGCTTACTGCTGCGAAGATGCAAATGTCATCGTCGGATAAAGTCCCCAAACGACGTGGAAAAGGTAGGGAGATTGCTATAATTTTAGAGTTTAAAATACTATAGCACAATCTTTGGTCGTAAACCAAAAATTTAAATTAAATGTGCCATCATAACCCGTGGCAAACATAACCTAGGACAGTCGTATGCTGGGGTTTTACTGTATTTATCGTTAGTTTCTTGGTGGTATTAAACAGTGGTTTTCTTATTTTTTTTTCCTTTCTTTTGTGTCCAGATCAAACTTTGGATTTCCAAAATGAAGTTACTTTCTTGGCATTGCTGTTGGCCAAAATTAAATCTTCATCGATACATGTTTCTGGTAGTAATCGACAGACCAATAAAGCTGGATTTTGCATCTCTTCACATTCACACACTGTGTTGTCTGCTAGCAGCCCCCACTTGAGCATATTGGTTTTGCATTTAGCAGGGGTGGCCCACCTTGGTGTCCCAGTTGTTCTTGGACTTCAGTTGCCAGAAGTCCAAGTAAGAACACTTGCTGATCAGGGTTTTTGGGATCTGAAGCCCAAGAATACCTGGTGCACCAAGGTTTGCCACTCATACTTTAATCCTCAGCCTATTCAGGTTCCTCCAAGTCAGGGGTCCCCAACCTTTCGTGCACAACTGACCGGCTGCATGCAAAGCAACCTTTCCACAGACAAGCAAGTGTCGATGGCACCAGACGGTGCTAGTGCACCACAAAATATGACAAAGTGCACTGCAGCCCAAAAATAAGGAGGAGGGGCCTACCCACCTGCCAGCTACACTGCCCGACTCGAGCGGCGAAGCATCATACTGCACACAGGCAGGGGGCAAAGCCGTGCTGTAGTTAAGCAGGGCCCACTCATCTGCTATGCCTGAAACCCCTCCCCTGCCTACCGGACAGACCTGGCAGAGCATACTGAGGGCAGAAGGCTGCCACCCAGGCTCCCAGTGCCACCAGCCCCCACGGCCTGGTTCGGGGCAGTGTGTGCCCTGGCACCAGGCCGTGGCCCAGTGGTTGGGGATCCTGCTCCAAGTGATGTAGGGGAGGTTTAGTTCCTCAGCTATTTCCTTCTTCAATATTATTCCTTGTCCAATGAGCTTCTTCCTTCATCTTCTAATTTGGTTTTGCTCTTGCGTACCCTCAAAAATGTTTGTGCTTGCCATAAAGCAGTTCCCGGATCTGAGCTGGTAGACTTGAAGTTCATATCAATTCAGAGGACGTTGAAGGTCATTCTCTTGCTTAGTTCTCTCTTGTCTGCTGCTTCTTCTCAACCTTAACTTAGGTGGAGCAATACCAACAAGAGGATATATTTTCTCAACTGGTGTTTGAGAAATTCTGTCACTATACACATTGCTTTATTTACAGTGATGTCAACTTGTTTTGCGTGTCTGGATGTGCTCCCTACTGGAACAGCATACTCTGCCACGGAGACAATCAGGGCTAAAGCTGATATACACAGTGTGGATAGTTGAGTTCCCCATGTATAGTTTGTGAGTTTCCTAATAATGAATCTATCTATGTATATTTAAAAACATGTTTACTGAAAAATTTGGAAGATCTTTTTTTGTTTATTTCCAAACCAACAAAAAGTATTATTGTGTTACATTCATATCCCAGAGCCTGGGAAAACAATATTTTAAATTACAGCTGCTAGCTATGGTGGCTGAGTATAATAAACAGAAGTTTTCTGGGGCCTTTCTATGTTGCATTTTCTTTCATTGAACTAAAGACACTGTACATAGAGTTTCTAGGTAGTCTCTCATGATTTTTACACTATATATTCCTTCAACAATATCTTTTATTAGTCTTTAGACCAGGGGTAGGCAGTCTACGGCCCATGGGCCAGATCTTGCCCACAGCTCCAAATAATCCAGCCCTTGCTCCAGCCCAGCTGCCACCGCCACCAGAATCAGCTGCAGGCTTGTTTATGGCTGTCGTAAACACATTTATGACACATTTATAAACGCTGCAGATGTGTTTACAGCAGCCATAAGTGGTGAGGGAACCTCCAGTCTGGCCCCTTCAACTGTCTGAGTGAGCGTTACCCAGCTCCTGACTTAAAAGGTTGGCGACCCCTGCTTTAGACCATACCTTTGAACAGTGATGGTGAACCTTGACACTCCAGACGTTCTTAAACTTCCATTCCCAGAAGCTCTGATCAGCAGGTGTGTTGACTCCAGTTTCTGGTAATTGAAGTCCAAGAATACCTGGATTGCCAAGGTTCATCATCACTGCCTTAGAATCTAGGACCTAGAATAGTTTGTTGTTCCATGCTATTAAAGCGGTAGAGTTTGTGGCTTGTCTTAGCAGCCCTTTGTTGCTTTTAACACCTCTCTCCATTTATATATCTTTATTAGGATCAATGATTAGATCTTCCTCTTACTTTATTGCATCAGGCAGTGTCACCTTCACATTGGTTAGATTACCACTTGGGATATCAATCCTTTGCTGGGTTCTCCTAGGCTTGTAGGACCAGATGGCCCAGTAGGAGCATGCATGGCAACTTTTATTATTATAGAGAAAGTAGGAATAATTTTATTTAATGTCTCCTTTGGCTGTTTTTTCAATGCTTCTGTAAACCAACTAATCTGTTTTAATTATGGGGAAGAACAACAATAGCAAATTCTGAGTGAATAATGGCAACTGGTAACATTATGTGACATTACAGGTTTTTTTCTTAAAGTCTTATCAAAGTAGAAATTATTTGGGATCAAGGAGGGAGAAAAGTGGGTTTGATTCATTTTTGTCTATCATTAGATACCCTCCCTCCTCCTTTATCACGCACACACAATACAAATACACAATACAGTCAAACCTCGCATAACGAATTTAATTCGTTCTGTGAGGCTGCTCACTATGAGAGTTTTTTGCAATGCAAAACAAACTCCCATAGAAAAAAATCCTATGGGGAAACTCGCATAATGAGTGTTTCTAGGGGGAAAACATTTCCCCATAGAAATGCTCGTTATGTGAGTTTTCCCATAGGGAAAGTCCAACTCCCATAGCGAAAATTTTCATTATGTGAGTCAGGTGGCTTTGTGAAAAACCTGTTCATTTTTCGCTAAGCGAGTTACTCGCTAAGTGAGGTTTGACTGTACAACACAACATCATTATATGATGTTTTATACAGTAATACCTCGGATAACACTAAGACTTGGTTCCACAAGTCTTGGTGTTATCCAATTTTTAGTTTATCCGATGCATGTTAAAATCCTATGGGATGGATTGGATAACATTAAAGCTCCATAGAGATACATTGTAACCACACAGGCTTTAGCAGTTGTTATCTGATCCATCCCATAGGACCTTAACGTTATTTGATCCAATTCTCCTCCCCAGATTACTTAACGTTATGCGATTTTAGTGTTATCTGAGGTAAACGTTATCCGAGGTATTACTGTACCTCCGGTTTACTGCATCCTTTGGTCAAAATGGGCCCTTACTGCTACAGGATCAGTGGACTGGAAAATGAGTCAAATGCTGAGATGAAGCCCCTGTTTTCATCTCACCCAGGTCCCTACAGTGTCCTCTACAATGAATGCCTTCAAGCTACAAATGAACCCTTGGGTGGGAGCTTCAAAATGCCCAGCCTGACTGTATTTCCCATTACCCTGCCCTTTTAAAGGTGAGTTTCAGCAACTGCAACCCATGGAATTTATGGTTGAGGAGACCCACCTGGCTACCGCAACTGTGGTTAGCCAAACCAAGTTACATGTAGTGTATGTGGGTACAGATGAATAGGTGGGGAGTATGGTCCTTTCCCTGAAAGTGAACAAAACAAAACACCAGAAGCTGTTCAAGCTTGTTAATCTATTTCCTAACTGGGAAAGCCTGAACAGAATAAGTAAGGCACTGAGCAGCCTGGAATATAATGTCAGAAAGAGTTATGCTTTATGACATATTAAAGGAGGTACAATTACAAAAAAGTGGGGGGGGATGAATGGAATGGTGGGATTAGATTAAGAGGACTTCTCTGCTTCATGGAGAGATGGAACAAAACATTTCCTTCTGGTAATAAGTTTAGAGATTACTAAATGGGCTTGGTTGCAAATATCTTTGAGAGATCAACAGCATCACATACGAGGTCCATCATTGCAATAATCTCTTTCATACCTGTAGGAATGGTCTGTTTGTTCTTTCCCCTGCCTCTGCTGCTACAGAATAAGGCTGGCACCAAAGTGACAGATATTCTTATTAATTCCCTGGGATACCTCTTTTCTATCTTGTTTCTTTTCTCACCTTCTACCTCTAGGATGCATAGTAATTATTCTGAACTGAAATACTGTACAAAGTATGATTGGACAGATGGGGTTTTGTCAAGCTCACGTTAGCACTTATCTTCATGAATGAGTGATAATTTCTATAATGTAACTGTAAATATTCTTTCTAGTTAGAGGAAATGGTTCTTCAGATTTACATAGGTCGTACTGTGACATTTTGTGCTTTAAAAATTGTTGAAATATTACTGCTGTTTCTTGTGAAATGATACGTACAGTAAAACTCCTACTTACATAAAAAGTCTGTTCCATAGGCTTTTATGTAAACTGGTTTTTTTTTACTTAAACCAAATCTATAGGAAAAATGAATTTTTTACATAACTCCAAGCAAACCCAGGAAAATGATATTTATGTAAATCGAAGCAACCTCATAGGAAAAATGATTTTTTTATGTAACTCAAAGCAAACCCATAGGAAATTGTGTTATGTAAATCAGGACATTTATGTAAATCAGGACATTATGTAAGTCGGATTTTACGTAACTCGAGGCATATGTAAGTCGGGGTTATACTGTATAACATTTTTGCCATTTTTTTATTTTGTAAAATTTATGCCAGTGGTACATCTTTCTGTATTGGACTTTTGTGTATTCTAAATGGTGCACTTTCCTCTTCAAGTGAATTATGAAACAAGAAGATTGAGCTAGCTGAGGGGGAAACTCATGTTATATATTGGGAAAATTCCGCCATAGCCTTATATAATGTCAGATGAAATTTTAATGTATTGCAATGATTTTTTTTAATTGCCTGATTCCTTTTCTGCTAATATCTGCAATGACATTTTAGGTTGTATTAGATAAAACAATTGACCTGGATACACTAGAAGCCTTTGGCCAGGGAGCAAACCATTGACATTTCACAATTGCTAAACTGCTGGTGATATTTGGTATGCATTTTGCTTTCAAATGCTTCACATGACAGTAACAGTCATCTAGATTCAAATTAGCCAATGCAATAAACAATACATGATATATGGCTGGCACATCAAGAGTATTAATTGTTACAAAGATTTGATTTGGTAATACTTTATGTATTTTTCCTTCATAGTAATTTTGCCCTGAAGTAGGTAGGTAAGTAGGTATTTCCATTTTTAATGGCCCAATTTCAGGAGGTAACTTTGAAGATGAGGGTCTGCTTATGGTTAAATTCAACCATCATGCAGTGTTGCTAATCTTTCCTCTGTTTGTATTTTAAAATATACTGAAATAATTGAACAAAATGAAATTTGTAATCATGAAAGGCATCCTTTTGATGGCCAGACCCAATTTCATTTATTGATATTTACTAGTATTTTCCTGTTACATTTTAGATGTCAAAAGTAATGCTTAGTTAGTGGTAGGCTAAATTGAGTTTCAGAATCTTGTCAATCACAAACTGTTTATTGTTAGTCATTGTGTAGGATTTTCTTTCCTATTGGCAAAGCTCCTGTACATGTATTTTCTTTGCTGAGTTGCCAAAACAAATGTCCTGTTCTGAACTTTTACAACAAATATTTTGAAGTGGCAGGGCAGGATAGTCCCCTGGAAATATATGTCGGGTGCATCTGTGAAGAATGATCTTTGATTTTATATATATATATATATATTTGTAACTGTTTCCATTCAGTTCAGTACCAGGAGTATTCAACACTGAGTACACTAAAACCCCGATTTATGAATGACTCGAGTTACAAAAAATTTATGTTACAAAAGGGTTATTTGCAGAAATTGGTTTACGCAAATAACCCGACTTACGAAAGGAGTTTGTGTAGATTTTTACAGATCAAAATGGCGCTGCCACTATTTTGGTCTGTAAAAATCAATTTTTTAGTGCTCAAAAGGGTGGCGCCACCATTTCGAGGTCTAAAAATCCACCCACCTGCCACCCTGCCAAAAATCTAAAAAAAAAACATCTATCTTGGCAGCGGCGGAGGAAGTGGCGGCGATTGTGGCTTCACATAATGGTGCGGCCTGATGGGATTGCTTTCCCAAAGCCTTCCAGAGGTGGAAGGGGTGACAGAAACACCAGACAAAGTGGCACAAATGGCCACGAGGATGACATTTAAAAAGTCCTTGTGGCCATTTGTGCAGCTGTGTCTGGCGTGTCTGCTACCCCTGCTGCCTCCAGATGGCTTTGGGAAAGCGACCCCATTGGTCCCTGCCATTCTGTGCAGCTCAGAGACTTCACTGTAACCACAAAAGTACCCCCTACTTTTGCAGTTGCTGCGAAGTCTCTGGGCTTTGGCAAGGCCAGGCACGAGGATATTCCCCCTGCGCTCTACCCAACTGTAGAAGCGGCAGGGGGCGGGTTCTCACTCACCGGAGCAGCAGGAGGAATGAAGCAGCAGCAGCCAAAAGGTAGGGACATTTATCCATTTAAATTATTTTTTTTAAGTTTTTCAATTTTTCTATGCATCCCTATGGGGATGCCTCGAGTTACGGGGGAAAAAACGAGTTATGAAAGAGGCCATGGAACCGATTTCTTTGTAACTCAGGGTTTTACTGTACTTTATTGCTGTTTTGCCATGCAGACATAGATTACAGTCGGTGTTTTAGATGTTGCATTATAGCACTTCATAATCTACATTATATTAAAGCCAACAAATCCATCTTTTATGCTAATGTTTCTCTGATTTATATACCTTTGAAAAGGAGCCTGTTCAAAAATTATGGCAAAACCATGAATTGCCTCTCAGAAATGATTAAGACATTTGAAACATAGAATCATGTTGTTATTCTCCTTGGGGGCTTTTCTTGTCTTTTTGGCTTCCTTCTATCCCACCACACATGGATAAAGTTTTATTTCATTGTTTTACATACCACATATACTGTTGACCAAACCAAAGATCTTTAGATATATCTCACTGATATTGTTTCTGTACAGTATTTAAAAATAATTGTATGCCATAAAGTCATTTATAATAATCATCAGTAGCAGTTATAGTAATAGTAGTAGTAGCTATAGTGAAACAAACAAAACTCAGTCAAGCAAAATTATAAAAACCATTGACTTTTTTACATCTCCAACAATCCTCGTTACAGTTTGAATCATAATGCTTAACAGTACCAGAGTCATGTACCATTTCCAAATGTTTTAACAATTTTCTTTGATTCTGACTGACATATTTTTCATAATCCTTTGTTTCCACATTCTGCTCCAGTCTTATTCTTTAATTTCAACTTCTAAAATACTGAATTTTGAGACTGGAAGGTCGGGTTTCAATACCCAAGGGCTGCACTTGGGGGCGTGAAAGGAGCCTCATTCAGGCATCCCCTGAGTGGAGTTTCTCCAGCAAAAAATCCTTTCAACCCAGGGTAATCTCTGACACGAAATTATTATTATTATTATAACTTCTCAATCCATTTCCCAAGTTAGTCTTAAAGCTTTTTGTACATCCTGATCCTCTATTAATATTTTATAGATCTTATTAACTAACCCCTTTGATGTTATTACCTTCTCTTCTAGCTTAATTATAAATTCTTCCAACCCTGTTAGTTTTCTACAAGTTCCATATTGTTTTAACCAATATTTAGTCTACTTCTCCAGCTGTAATCTATTAAACCAAGATACAGTAAAACTTCAGTTTACAAATGCCTTGGTTTACGTTTGCCACGGTTTACAATGGCAAATTCAGAGGAAATGACATCCTGGTGTAGGACGTGTTTTTGGATTATGAAAGCAGTCAGAATGGACTCCAACCGTAAACCAGGGTTTTACTGTACATTAGTTTCTTCAAATATATTTTCCATCTCATCTAATTCTTGTTTTAACCTTTCCCCTCCAAAACGTCATCCTGAAGGTGCTCAAATTCAGCTCTGTAATGAACTTAAACCCAGTGTTTAAAATACATGCTTATACTGCTCAATTTTGATTTTTCACTACTATTGTTAACATAAGATATCCCTTTCAGAAAGAGCAAAGACTTTCAAGTGACTCCCAAGTAATTGGTTTTCTTGAGATTATTACTAATTTAATAGCTTCATTTCATAGGTCAAGTAATTGTTTTGCAAGATATCTGGGAAAACCAATTAAGAAGAACATTTTAAGTGTGTATTTTAATCTGAGGAATGATTAATTCTCATTCAATGAGTTTCCTAAAGTTTTTAGGTAGATCATGGAAATAATCAGACATTTAGATTTTAGCCTTCTTTTGTAAGATTATCTTGCCATGTTTTATAGATTATTGCCAATCAAAGACAAATTATCAATTTTGGAAAATGAATACAATGTTCAAATGTTCCTGTCAGAATTGCATGTGTATAATATTCCCCTCAAGGCAGCTGAGATTATACAAATGCCACTACCTAACCTAACCTATTCTACAGTAACTGAGAAGTTTCAGATACTGTAGTTCCTTTTCAAATGATGCATGGGTGGTCATCAAACAGCACACAATGCAAGACCCTGTTTACCATTTATTAATAAATGCAGTAATATCTGTGTGCATCTATTCTAGATATTAAATTCAAAATGCTGGTGTACTACTGCATTTCAGCTGGTGAAAAGTCCCATCAGCTTATTAACATGGGATGACCCTGGTTCCACAAGCATTGCAGTTGTTTAAGTCGTGATCTTCATGGGGAAAAACCATGGCAATGCTGTTGTACAATGCTGTACAAGTACAGTTATACCTCACTTAAAAGAGCATAATGTGTTCCACAGGATTGCTCTTTAAGCGAGTTTGCACTTTAAAGCGAAACACCATTGTAAATGACCAATTGGGGGTGTGGATTGCGAACCCCGATTTATTTGTTAAGCGAGTTTTGGGTTGGTTTTATTTGTTAAGCGAAGCGAACATTCAGAGAAAATTCTGCTCTTTAAACAAGTTCCTCTTTAAGCGAGGCGCTCTTTATGCGAGGTTTGACTGTAATGTGATTCCTATTACTACCTTGGCAGAGTGTTCTGCTCAGCTGAAGCTCAGTAGGACAGTGGCCAAACAGTTTTACTATTGCCTTGCATTCCTTACACTGTACAGTTCTGTGTTCTTTTTGTATTCATAGACTGACTTATTATGTAAAGGAAACAGTAGTCCCAAATGGACTTAAATGGTTTTGCTTTTTTAGATGTTAGATTTCCTTTGTCAGAAAAAGATGTCTTACAAAACCAGGTGTCAGTTGCATCTTGGAGATATACCTACTGCTTCTCCCAGCTATTCAAACAACACTGATCTACTAGAAGGATAGAATTGTTTTTATATACAGTACTGTACTCCCTTTCCTACCATGCACCTAAAGAAGGATTTGACAGCAGTTCATTTTTAAAACCCTGATCCAGTTAGATCAGGCCCATGGGCTGGATCTGGCCCACAGCACCATTTCATGTGCCCCCCCTCCAAAGGCATTTGAGAAACAAAATAGTCACACCCTTTGAAGCTGTTGGGACAAAATGGCCACCCACATCATGCAGGCAGGGCAAGCTGCCATTCGGCCCTCGTTGCTGACTGAGAGAGCATGACCCAGCCCCCTGAGTTAGACCGTACAACCTCTGAGCTACTTGAGTTGCTTTCAATGATAAATAGAATTTACTTTTTTATATTGGTTTTTCTGCTTTTTCTTTCATGTGTAGTTCTAATTCCTCATGTGTAGCTGTGTGTAATACATTGCTGCCTAAGCTTCACCCCACATTTACTTTCTCAGTTTTTTCTCTTTGTTTTAATTTTTTCTAGTCTTTCTTTCTCAACCTTACCTAAATCATTGGCATTTGGAAGATAAAACCTGGATAGTAGGGAGAACTACCCTGAGCTCTAAAGGAATACCAGAATAAAAATGCTCTAATAGATGTTTGTAATTGCTCTACCTTAACTTATTTTTCCCCTTTTTTAGGGACCCTACCAGATCAGCTACATCATTGATTTCTCTAAAGTGCTAAACTCTACTGTTCAGAACTCTGAGCAATTTTACTTACCATTGCTTACCAGGTTTTTTAAAAATTGCAGGCCTGAGTAGAATACATTATCACCAGTTTATACGATGTTTTATAGCCTTTGCATGTCAAATATTTGCCCCAAGAACTGACTGTCACTAAATTTCAATAGTGAATACATGATAAATGAATGGCAAACAGAGTCAGAGGTTACTTGTTTTGTTGCATGTACAGTTGTACCTCGCTTAAAGAGCATAATGCATTGCTCTTTAAGCGAGTTTGCTCTTTAAGCGAAACACCATTGTAAATTACCAGTTGTGGGGGGAATTTCGAATCCCGATTTATTTGTTAAGCGAGTTTTTGGTTGGTTTTATTTGTTAAGCGAAGCGAACATGCAGAGAAAATTCTGCTCTTTAAGCGAGTTACTCTTTAAGCGAAGCGCTCTTTATGCGAGGTTTGACTGTACCTGCTGTTTAATGAAGAACTAAGTTTAAATGCTGCTTTTAAACATAAAGACATGAGAATCAGAAAATACAGAGAAACAGTTTTTAATCGCATGCTATAGAACTAGGAAAGTTTGTATACACAACCTAAACTAGTCCTGGTATTTCCAAGCCAGTCTTTATATGACTTGCATATGCAAGAAGATCAATAGCAATTTACATTTTAATAATTTCTTCACAATTTTAAGAAATTTGTCTACAATTACTTTATTTTAAAATCTATTTCTTCATTCCTTGTTTTTGGCTACATTGTTGTGTAAAAGATGAGTGGAATATTTTCTCTCTGTCTTTCTACCCCAGAAGCATAGTCACTCCTTACAGCAGAGGCACAAAGCAGGAGGCAGTTGGAGAAAGTGATGGATAATCTCTTTAAGTTTGTACTGTATAAGAAAGCTTCTTATACTAAGATCATCTAGTCATCTAGTTGATGCTCCTTACCAATCATTTGTCTCGTAGAAGATATGGAACCAGGCTAGTTATTTAATGAACAAATAGTAACTTTGATAATACTATGGCAATACAGTACAGTAATACCTCGGATAACGCTTAAAACTTGGTTCCACAAGTGTTGGTGTTATCCGATTTTTAGTGTTATCCGATGTTAAAATCCTATGGGATGGATCGGATAACGTTAAAGCTCCAGAGAGATACATTGTAACCACATAGGTTACAGTGCGTCCCATAGGACCTTAATGTTATTCGATCCAATTCTCCTCCCCAGATTACTTAACGGAATTACTGGTATTACTGGTAATACCTCGGATAACGTTTACCTCGATAACACTAAAATCACATAATGTTAAGTAATCTGGGGGGGAGAATTGCATCGAATAACATTAAGGTCCTATGGGATGCATCGGATAACAACCGCTAAAGCCTGTGCGGTTACAATGTATCTCTATGGAGCTTTAACGTTATCTGATCCATCCCATAGGATTTTACATGCATCAGATAACACTAAAAATCAGATAACACCAAGACTTGTGGAACCAAGTTTTAGCGTTATCCGAGATTTTACTGTGCTATGAATTCAAGACTGCAGTGTGTAGCACTAACCTAGTTCTGTTGACTCGTGAATGAAAATTTTTACTAATTGTGTTTGTACTATTCATTGTTAAGCAAAGAAGTGCATGCAGCTCTCTGCTGAAATCAGTGTCAAGCTGACCATTGAGTTTTATGCTGCTGGCTCATACCCAAGGCGTAGCTGATGGTTTCACAGGATAAATTGTAATTATGTTTAGCACTGCTTTGTGGTTTTAAACAAAGGTGACTGCAGTCATCTACACTATTTTACACTACAGTGCTCACCCTTAAAAAGACTCATTGCAGATGTTCCCTTCAAAGTCACAAAAGCTGTTTGTAACTATAATTACGGCATTACTTTTAAAAATTGGAGCTGGGTTGATTAAAACTGCTCTGATGTGGTTAAAACATCTGCTATTCAGAAACTCTGTTTAATTCATTTTTGTCTGGTGCAAATTCCTGAGGTTTCAGAATTGATTAAATGACCTGTCTTTTTTATTCAATATGTTTTACATTAACATTCTGTCTAAAAAGACAGTGAGGAGAGCTGGGCAGTCCCACCCTTTTTAAGCTTCTTGGTCCAGAATACTTTTCAGATGACATTTCTCTCAGTGATAATGGCTGGCAGATTTTTGTAGAAAGAAGTAGTATAGGCCTAGAAGTGAATCAGACTTCTGTACTGTACATAAATGGAAAAAGGGGTTCCTTTGGGGAGGACATTTTTATATTGCAGCAGACCCCTGGCTTCCTGCATTCCTGGTTTCCTGCTCCACAGCATTTTGGTAGCAGCTAAATATCCACAGACTGGAATTTCCATACCCTTGATTCCCTGACACCCTAGTTATGAAGTCAGAAATCTGAGAGCTGATGTCATTTCTTGCCCATTGGAGGCAGTGTGGCGGGAGGAGAAAGGTTCTGCCAAGCTCCTCCTCTGCTTCAGAGACCATAGAGAACTGTTACAAGAATAGGTAGCACTGGAAAAGTGAACTAGCTGTCAAGGAACGACGTCTTTTTCCTAACGTTTCCCAAAGCATGGAGGGGACATGGTTTTTACTAGGCCCCAAAAATCATTTCTCCTCTGTGTCACAAGGCTGTGTCACAAGATTGCCTGTTTTCCAGTTCAGTGTTCCCATTCCTTATCTATAGCTAGCCTTGTTGTGACTACTCCAGAGCACTGTCTCTGCACATGTGTAAACACTTTCTCTTTCTGTGAGAACGTTCCCTGATTGGCCTAAACACGCCACGTGGTTAAGAATCTCCATTTTGGGGAGGGGAAGTGGCAGTTGGTTTTGGGATGCCTTTGGATTAACTTGGCTGGGGATATTTCCCTTTTTGTTTTCATCATGATTACCTAGGATCATTTGTGTTGGACTGCCTTTGGACTGACTAATGTTATTGAACTTTATTTATGTTTTTCTGGAATATCCTTTGAGAAACCTACTACAATAAGTCTACTTTCTTTTTGCTTGAAGATCACGTCTCATTTGTGAGCAAAAGGTAATTACAAGTCTGTACACACAAGAGGCCACACATATATCCACATAAGCTCCATGGGCTGTTCAAAGCTTGAATGAGCCCAGAACGGAATTGCAGCTACGTTTAGCTGGTTTTTTTTCCTGTGGCCCGGCCCCCTTGCTGGAGGGGGTGACGTTCGTGTGGGACTGGAAGCGACCCTAAGGAACGCAGGGGAGACACCCCCAGGGCGAGGCGGTCGGAAGCCTGACAGTAGCATTGTCACTTGATAACTTTGATATACATACCAGACCATGTCACTTCCTTCAAATGTATTCCTCGTAGTGGTGGTGATGGTGGTAGTTTCATCTCTTGCTGTGCGGTGCCTGTCGCCACTAATACAGCATATTGTGCAATAAGGCTCTTTGTTGAAATAAGGTTTTATAGGGCCAGGGTGCCAATCCGATGCCCAACCCTCCTTCTTTCTCATCCAGGCTTGGGACCGGCAATGGCAGAGTTAATGTGTTCATCATCATCATCATCATCATCATCGTCATAATTTCATGTCAGAAATTATTCTGGGTTGAAAGGATTTTTGCTGTAGAAACTCTGCTCAGAGGACACCCGAATGAGGGTCCTTTCATGTCCCCAAAATCTTTTCCCACCGGAGTGGTCCCTGTTTACCTACTTGCAATTTCTTGCTTTCTATCTGCTAGGTTGGCAGGAGCTAGGACAGAGATGGGCACTCAACCCATCATGCAGTACCCTGGTACTGCATGACTTGCCTGCCTTCCAGCTAACAGGGCGATATTCTTAACCACTGAGCCACCGCAGCCCCATTGTGTTCATAAATAACTCAAAATAAATAAACTGAGATAACTGGAATCTTTTCAACACAACTGCAGCACAGATTGACTTTGTCACAATGAAAAGATCTTTCCCAAATAGATGTCTTTCCAACCCTGACTAGAGACACATACATGGACATATGTATATGTATGTTCTTAGGTCTTCTTTGCCCCAATATACCATTCCCCTTTTTAATTTTGAAATCTATATTAATCGTATCATTCATTTTACTATGAGTAAAGCTTAGAGCCATCTGTTCCTTTCATGACAGCTGACACATTAACCTTGTGAATTAACTTGCCTGCTTTTCATTACTATGCTCAGTCTAGAGGATTGAATAAGATTCTTAATGCTTAGTAAACTATTAAAAGAATTATATGACAAAATATCTTTAATGGCACATTTCAATATATAATTTTGTGATTTTAATATTTATAATATCTTAAGAAATCAGATGTATTGAAGGAGAGGAGATTTCAGGGGCTGTTGTATACACTGTCAGAATCCTTCTTCCGTATCTAGGCCAGATGTGAAACTGCCAAAATGAAGCCATCTTTGGGGAGTTCATTCTGTAGTTCCTTTTGCTTGACCTAGTGTGAGAAAGATTAGCCTACACGAGGTGGCTGTCGCCCAGGCTATGCTCAGTTGTGATTCAAAAATGAATCAACCCTGACTGCTCCTTAGAAGGTGAAATAGTAAAGATGAAGCTAAAGTACTTTGGACATCAGTTGAGAAGAGAGGATTCACTTGAGAAAGCCTTGATGCTGGGAAAGATGGAGGGCAAAAGAAAAAGGGGGCAGCCAAAAATGAGATGGCTAGATGGTATTGTAGACACAATGGGCACAGAACTGAGCGAGTTGAGGAGGATGGTGGAGAACAGAGGTGCCTGGCGAACAGTGGTCCATGGGGTCGCAAAGGGTTGGAATCGACTGTGCACTGAACAACAACAAAATATTGAAAAGCTTATCTCCACATTTTTATTTGAGCATGTGGATTTTTAAATATATATTTTTGCTTCAGTACTCCATCTCTCTCTCCACTTACTGTTGCTATATTTGTTAATTTGATTTCCTAGCCTTTACCACTAATCTGAACTACATTTATTTATTTATTTATTTATTTATTAGTCATACTTATCAACCACCCTCCTCACCGAGGTGACCCAGGGTGGCTCACAATTTATTAAAAACAAACAAACAATAAACACTGTTCAAACCATTCCTAAAAAACCCTCAATTTAAAACTTTAAAATCAAAATCTAAAAACTAATTGAGGGCAAGCAGGGCTTAAATCAACCAGCGGGCTGGGGTCATAGTCCCTCCCGCACCCCAAGCCTGCCCTGCCAGCCATGTTTTAAAATTTTTCCTAAAGGGCGGCAACTCCATTTGGAGACGTAACTCCATTGGCAGGAGGTTCCATAGGGCTGGGGAGGACACCGAGAAGGCCCTCCGTCTTGTGCCAGAGAGACGCGCCTCTCTGGCTGATGGAACAACAATTATTCAAACTACATTGATTATAACTAAAAGTATTAGGTTTTAAAAAGCAGCATGGAACTGTTCTTTAGGTATGTAATCTAGAGACTTCACTCATATAGAAGTAAATAAAGAGCTACGTGGCTAGGGGATACAATTCAAGCTACTTGTAAAACTAAATGTTTTTAGTTGGATCCAATTTTAGTCTATCTTAGGACAGACACACTGGAATCAACAGGACTTGAGTTAGTCATGAACCACCAGTAGACAAGATCATATGCAAAACACTTCCCCCTTCTTTGGTATTTTGGGGCAGCTCATATGGTCTTAATAATAGCAAGTCAATTCAAAGCATACAAGTCTTCCATTTTTACTTTTTCCAAGGATACTTGAGCTTTGATTTCACATAAAAAGAAACACTATGCAGGGTGTATTAAATTCCCAATCAGTATTAATTTTATTATTGTTTGTAAAGAATGTAATTCACATCATGCCTCTGTGGAGCTCCTGCAGTAGTGTTTCTACTCCACTTATCTTTTAAAATAATTTTTTAAAACTCAAACCTTTTCTTCATATTCTGTTCATTTTTGTCTGCTAGATCATTGTACAGTGCCATAGGTATGTCTTAATAGGTCCACTGTAAACCTTCAAAACTGAAACATGTTTTAATCAGTAATCTTATTTAAGATATTGTATGTGTATGGCTTTTCAGGATTAAGATATGAGCAGTTCAGCAAACAACACTATCATCTTCCAAGGAAGTAAGATCTATCCCTCAGGAATTGTTTCTGGCCCTGATGAAAGAGCCAATCCATCTATGATCTTATCCTCTCTTAAAAGAGTAGATATCAGGTTTGAATGTAGGTAGAATGACACATTTAGAGATTATTTAATGTTGAGAACAGAGGTGAACTAGGATTAAGCCCCATACAGCCTTCTGGGGTCCTACAAAATCCCCCCTCACTCATGGCCATGTTTGGGGTAATCCAGCACCTGTGCTCAGTTATAAACCTAAAATCACCTTCTGGCCATTAAAGAGTATAAGGGTGTTGTTGTTTTTAAGCACAAAGACTTTTCAAATGATAATAAACACATTACTAAGGACAACTTTCAGAAGTCTAAGAAGAATATGAGCAGTCCTTGGACTTCTGGAGGCTGCCTACCTGTGGTTTAGTGGGCAATAGTAAGTATATCAAGACTGATCACTTGCCCTCCTTTGCTACCTTTCCTTATTCATTTTCTTTCCTGCTGTGATGCTTGGTTATATGTATAATACTAGAGTCAGGAATATTGCTGTTCAAGATCTGACTCATAAAACCATATTTTATGTTATAGACACATGGGACTAGGAGTTAGTTGGAGTCAGATCTTGAACAGCAATCTTCCTTAGACTGTTGCTCTCCAGTTGTGCTAGATTATATCTTCCATCTTTGGGTGTGTGTGAGAGAGTTTTTATCCAGCCCAAATGGAGAACACCTGGGTGGAGAGGTTGCCCTAGAGCAGTGATAGTTAACCTTGGCACTCCAGATGTTCTGGAACTTCAATTCCCAGAAGCCCTGATCAGCAGGAGTTCTGACTTGGGCTTTGTAAGGGTTCTCAATTAACAGTTTCCTCCCCTTGCCCTTGCCTCTCCCACGTGCCACCAGCACTTAGCTCAGGTATCCTTGGCACTTACAAAGACTTGACCCTTATGTAAACACCTCTGTCACCAGTTAGACAGAAACCACTTGCTAGCTTAAAAGCAAGTGAATGGCATCCCAGTGCTATTCACTGACATAGAAAAGGGAGAGTAACAGATAATATCAGGTAGTGTGCGTGTATGTGACTAAAATTCTCTTCTTTGACCCAATCTTCAATAATCCAAACTTATTGGTGAAAGATAGGTTTCTCTATTTAATAACAGCATTCAGTTCAGTCCATAAGAAACAGGTTCTGATGTTACAAAAATATTATTTCAAGGAGAAACAAAGCAGAGAGCTCCCTTTACCCGAAGTCAAAGTGACCTGTCTGTCTAACCCTTTTTTTCTGTTTCATGTTGTCTTCCTCTTCTGTGGCCTCAATTAGGCCCCGATCCTAATTACCGTACTCCATCTCTCTCCAACAACTGTAAAGAACTCTCTCCAACTAACAATTAACTCCTAATCCCATGTGTCTATAACATAAAACATGGTTCCAGGCTTACTTAATTAGCATATAGCAAATAGAAATACAGTAAAAATATAAACAAAAAACTTTCCCACATTCAATCTCCCATTGTTTACCCACTTGGGTATTCTTGTGATAAGGAACTGCGCATATGCCCCTACCACAAGGCTATGGAATTTTTCCAGCAACCATAACATCTTGCTGTCTGTCTGGAGATTGCATGAGAAAGCTTTAGAAAAAGAAATACACACAGAAGTCCTTATATAGCAGGGACTCCATCTTGGATCAACTACAAAGTCCAGAAGCCAGTTAAAGCCTCTGACAGGCTTCTGGTAATTGAAATCTAAGAACAGCTAGAGTGCTAAGGATAGCCACCAGGACCCTAGAGCAATGATGGCAAACCTTGGCACTCCAGCTGTTCTTGGACTTCGGTTACCAGAAGTCCAAGTCAGCATTCCTGCTGATCAGGGCTTCTGCAATTGAAGTTCAAGAACACCTGGAGTGCCAAGGTTTGCTATCACTGGCCTGGAGTGGGGTGGCCAACCTTGGTGCTCCAGGTGTTCTTGAACTTCAGTTCCCAGGAGCACTAATAAGCAGGTGTGCTTACTTGGTTTGTGAAAGGTTGTTGGATGAGATGAACCATTGATCTGACCTAGGTGAGCTAATTTAATTTAATTTTAATTTAATTTTTAGACTTTTATGCCGCCCCTCTCGCAAAAGTGACTCTGGGCGGCTAACAGAAATACGAGATATACAGTAACAGGTTGCACATAATCATAATAAACATCATACTACAAATCACAATCATCATAATTTCAAACCAACAATACAATAAATACACAATAATACACCATGTACATATTTCCATTACAACAGCAGCATGCAATATTACAATATAACAACAACATAATACACTAATGTAAGGTAATTTTTTAGAATCACTTTTCCATTGTTTGTAAAAACTGAGGACAATTACCAAAATTCAATTTTAAAAATGAGTGCTCCCTTTAAAACACATACTCCATTTTAAATGCTAAAATAAATTAAAATCTAGTTCTGTAATCTAAATCTTAGGTATTATTTTATTAAACAACTAATTTAGAAGTGTAAAGTCTTGCTGCTGTGAATTCTAGCTTTTTGCTGATAACATTTTGATAAATGGAAATACATGTTTATTCTTTATGATTATTTATAACATAAGTTTGATGCTGGATTGCTTAAATTGATTAAGCTAATGGAAAATCTGTTCTAGTGAGTCTACAAATTAATCTTATTAGCAAATATGTCCAACAGTTCCTCAAATGTACAGTTTACCAAATGGTAATAATAACTGATGGAAAGATAAATATGGAAGCAGAAGTGAAAACCTAGAAGTATTTATTAATTAAAATGTCTCAGTGGTCAAAGAGCCGTCATCAATAGAAAGGCTTGAAAGAAAATTATTTGATTAAGTGGTAGAAAACTGGTGTAAATCTAATCTAGACTTGTAAAGTATAAAAACGTCCAAGGAAGAGTGCATCAGCCTTTTTTGAAATGGCCTTTGGAATTTGTCATGTTTACCATACAGTTTTTAAAACACCTTTTATTTCAGTGTGTATGTGTGAAACTATTTCAGTGTGTACGTGTGAAATCATGGTTTATAAAGGTGTGATTTAACTTGACATGGTGCTTACACCAATCATTTAAACAATTCATCTTGTAATTTTTCTCTTAGAAGCACTCAAATTTATCTGAAGGGATACGGGTAGTTGACAAAAGCATGCACACACATACAAGTATATCATAGATGTTATTGGTCTCTAGCATGAGGACTTTCCTTGACTGTGCAGCTCTTCATATGTTTCCATCTCCATTACTGGTGGCTGGTTTCTCCAGAGCAAAAGGATGAACTCTAGTATCATACATATAACTAGTGTTATATGTTTTTGAATAGTAGCTGTGTTAATCTGTGTTGCTACATATGTTGCATGTTATATGTTGTTTTACCACCTTCACAGATCAGGGCGCGGGAGTGAGGACACGGAAGCCATTAAGGGTGAACCAAACAACACGTCTGTTTATTGTGGTTAGCACAGACAACAACAACAATGGCTGGGTCAGCAGGGGATTAAATACCCTGCTTGACCCAGCCCACTGACCAATGGGTAGCGGCGATTTTCCCGCCGCTAGGACATTTAAATATCTAACACCCCTTCCCCCCCAGAATGCCCCAGTCTGCTATTTGCATACAAAATCCTCCAGGTGACGGGGGCGTGTTCTTACTCGATCGGACCTGCACAGTTCATTCGGCGCTGGGGCATCGGGCAGAGCGGACCTGTCGCTCTCGCTCTGCCCTGGCTGGGCCGGGAGCGGATCCGGAATACGAGCGTCGGGCTCCGCGGTGACCGGGGGTGAGCCTGTTCCACACGGTAAGCTGGCCGGTGATGGTGCTGCGTGAATGGGGCTGTTTTCTGGCCGAACCGGGTCGGTGACCGGTTCGTCCATCGGGTGCATGTCTGGCTCAGCGCCGGTCTGCACTCCCCGGGGGAGGTTGCTATCCGTGTCGGGACTCGTTCGCCTCCTGAGCTGGTCGACATGGCGTTTCCACGTCCGACCATCAGCGAGGCGAACCTTGTAGGTGTAGGGGCCCAGCATTTCGCTGACGGTTCCCTCTTCCCACGGGTGGCCCGACGCGTAGTTCCTAGCGAAGATTGGTGAGTCAATGGCCAGTGTCCGGCCCTGTGGTTGGTCCCCCCTGAACTTGTCTGGAGAATACCTAGGGTGTAACCGGTCAAGCTGACAACGGAGTCTCCTACCCATGAGTAACTCTGCGGGGGCCCTTCCCGTGGCAGCGCAGGGAAGGTTGTGTTGGGCCAGCAAGAACGTGTCTACGCGTTCCTGCCAGTCCCCGGGTCCTAGCCTTTCCAGGGCCTCCTTTGCGCTGCGCACGAATCTCTCGGCCTGCCCATTCCCTTGCGCCCTGAATGGGGATGTGAGAGCGTGCCTGGTTCCTAGGGATGCCAGGTACTGTTCAAACTCAGTGGCCGTGAACTGAGGCCCGTTGTCAGAGACTAGGGTGTCGGGAATGCCGTGTGTGGAAAAGAGTTGTCTGAGTTCCCGGATCATTGCTCTGGCTGTGGTGCTACTCAGGAGTCGGATCTCCAACCATTTCGAGTAGGCATCCACTACAATCAGGAATGTTTGGCCGTGGAATGGGCCGGCGAGGTCGATGTGAATCCTCTGCCATGGGCCCGAGGGCTGTTCCCATTCTCTGACCGGGGCTGCTGGTGGATTGGGTCGTGATGATTGGCAAGGTGTACATTTGGCCACCCACGACTCTATGTCCTTGTCAATACCAGGCCACCACACGTAACTTCGGGCTAACCCCTTCATCTTTACTATTCCCGGGTGGCTGGCATGCAGTGTTTCTAGGACCTTGGGGCGGATTTTCCTGGGCACCACTACCCGGTCCCCCCACAGCAAGCAACCCCCCACACAGCACAGTTCGTCTTTCTTGTCGAAATATACCTTGAACTCCCCTTCCCCCTTGTCCGGCCACCCCCGCTGAACCCAGCTGGAAACGGCCCGAAGTTCGGCGTCCCGCGCCGTCGCCCTGGCAACCTCGGCCGACGTAGTGGGGGCAGAGTCCAGGATGTCCAGGGCAAGAACCGATGCTTCCCCCCGTTCCGCGCCTTCCTGGGTCGGGAGGGGGCATCTGCTCAAGGCGTCAGCATTTCCCATGTGTTTCCCGGGCCGGTAGACTAAGGTGTATGAGTACCCCGACAGGAAAATGGCCCACCTTTGCATCCGGGGGGACAAGGCAGAGGGTGTAGGCCGGTCGCCAGCCAGGAGTCCCAATAGGGGCTTATGATCAGTCACAAGTTCGAAGTCCCGGCCGTACAAGTAGTCATGGAACTTTCTTACCCCTGCCACTGCCGCCAGCGCCTCCTTGTCGATCTGGCCGTAGTTCCTCTCCGTCGGCGACATGGTCCTGGAGTAATAGGCGATGGGCGCCTCGAGGCCGTTGGGCAGTCGGTGGGCCAGGACTGCGCCGACGCCGTAGGGAGACGCGTCGCAGGCGAGGACCAGTGGCAGGGTCGCGTTGTATTGGATCAGGAAACTGTCCTGGGAGAGAAGATTTTTAACAGCAGCGAAAGCTGACTTTTGCTCGGGTCCCCACACCCACTCTGCCTTCGCGGCCAACAGTCTGTGTAGGGGCTCAGCCGCAGTGGCCTTTCCTTTCAGGAAGGTCGCGTAGAAATTCAGGAGTCCCAGGAACGCCTGCAGCTCCTGCTTGTTTTTCGGGGCCGGGGCGTTCCGAATCGCTTCCACTTTTCCCTTCGTTGGGTGGATGCCCTTGGCGTCAATGTGGAACCCTAAGAAGTCCACGGAGGGGACCCCCAACAGGCACTTATCCCGTTTCACCCTGAGCCCAGCGGCCCTGAATTTAGCCAGGACAGCGGCGACCCTGTCCTTGAGCTGCCCGGGATCCCCCGCAATTATCAGGACATCATCAAAATAGGGTACCACCCCCGGGAGTCCTTGGAGGAGCCTTTCCATCGTGCTCTGAAACAGTCCCGGAGCTATGCTGACCCCGAACTGCAGCCTCGTGCACTTGAATGCCCCCCGGTGTGTGACAATGGTCTGGGCTTCGGCCGTAGTGTCATCCACCGGAAGCTGTTGGTACGCTTGGGCCAGGTCCAGCTTGGCAAAGATCTTGCCAGGGCCCAGGGAATGGAGTAAGTGGTCTATGACGGGAACCGGGTACGCGCTCGGCTCTAATGCCTTGTTGATCGTGCATTTGTAGTCCGCACAGATGCGCACTGACCCGTCCGGTTTGATGGGGGTCACTATGGGGGTCTCCCACCGAGCGTGGTCTACGGGAACGAGGATTCCCTGGGCGACCAGCTTGTCGAGCTCCTTCTCGACCCTGGGCTTGAGCGCCAGTGGGACTCTCCGGGCCTTAAGTCGGATGGGGGCAACGCTCGGGTTGAGTGCAAATGAAATAGGGGACCCCACATACCTGCCCAATCCTTCCCCGAAAACGTCCTGGAATTCGGCCATCAGGTCGTCCCTCAGCGAGGCGTCCCCGGGCTGGTCAGTCGCAGTGTTGTGGATGCCAGCGATGGACAGTCCCAGGGCGGGGAACCAGTTTGTGCCCAGTAGCGTCGGGATGTTACCGTGGACTACGGTCAGCGGTAGGCTTTCTTCCTTCGGTCCGTACTTGACACGGACCCACTTCTGTCCTGCGACGGGGAGGAACTTGCCTTGGCAGTCCTTGATTCGGATCCTCTGGGTCTGGAGGTCTGATTCTTTTAGGGCCGGGAATGTCTTCTTCATCCACCTCCACGGAATGATGGATATGGCGGCCCCAGAGTCGACCTCCATCGGACACTCTGCCCCGTCGATCGTGACTGTGGCGTGGTACTTCTCTCCCTTCTGTGTGGCGGTGTGGCTTATCGTGAGCGTGTGCGTCTCTGCATCTTCGAATTTGCCGCTGTTGCGTCCCTGGCGCCTCTGATTTGTCCTCTGTTTGGTGGCCATCTTGCCCGGCGGGAACTTTTGAATCTGCCGGTCAGCTTGGTTCTCCGCTTGCCTTGCCCGGCAGACCCTCCCAATGTGTCCCCGCTTGTCGCAATAGCGGCAGATGGCCTCCCTGAAGCGGCAATGTGCCCGCTGGTGGGGCCCTCCGCAGCTGGCGCAGCGCTGGCCGCTCCTGCCCGAGTTTCCCCCGTCGGTCGCGCACACCTCTGCTTCTTCCTCTTCGTCCTCGTCAGAAACGACGTCTTGATGGTGAGCGGAGGCTTGGCGGGGCGCCGACGGGGACCGGTTGAGGGAGGATGCGGTCGACATCGAGAGCTCGAAAGCTCTGGCCTCCTCGATGGCCCCGGCCAGGGTCAGGTCTCTCCGGGCCAATAGCCTCTTCCGGAGCTTGTTGTCGTGGACTCCTCTGATAAGCTGCTCGGTCAGGTAGTCCTCGAGGAATGGCCCGAATATCGCCGGGACGGCTGCTGCCCTTAGGGCGGCCACGTACTCGCCGATGGTTTCCCCTGGCATCTGGTATCGGTCCCGGAACTGGATCCGGAACACGAACTTCGATGGCTCCGGTGCATAGTGGTTCTTGAGGGCCAACTGTAGTGCTTCCCATGAGACGTCCAGGATTGGTGTTGGATCCACCAGGGACTGGGCCACTTCGTAGACCTTGGCTCCGCAGTGGGTGAGGAAGAACGCCTTCTTCCGCTCCGGTGCTATCTCTCCCAGTTCCGCAGCTAGCAGGGAGAACTCAAAACGGTCCATATAGCTCTTCCATCTCTCGTCCTTCGGTTGGAAGGGAGCCGGTGGAACGTAAGCAGCCATGGCGAGGTGCCTTCGTGAGAGGTGGCTCTGGTGTGTGTGATGGTTCTGGTCCGTTCCTCAAAATCCCATCCTCGTCGCCAGTGTTAGATCCGGAGATCAGGGCGCGGGAGTGAGGACACGGAAGCCATTAAGGGTGAACCAAACAACACGTCTGTTTATTGTGGTTAGCACAGACAACAACAACAACGGCTGGGTCAGCAGGGGATTAAATACCCTGCTTGACCCAGCCCACTGACCAATGGGTAGCGGCGATTTTCCCGCCGCTAGGACATTTAAATATCTAACAGTGCAGCTCTTCATATGTTCCCATCTCCATTACTGGTGGCTGGTTTCTCCAGAGCAAAAGGATGAACTCTAGTATCATACATATAACTAGTGTTATATGTTTTTGAATAGTAGCTGTGTTAATCTGTGTTGCTACATATGTTGCATGTTATATGTTGTTTTACCACCTTCACAGAAACTACTTCAGTAGAATTCTCATCCACAGCATAGGCTACCTCACATAACAAAGTATGAACTCACATGATTGTCAATAGATGCTAAAGGTTAAACTCATCAGCAAATGTTTAATACCCGGTGTTTGTCTTGTATCCTCTTATTAACCATTTGCAATTCAACAGGGCGAAACTTCACAACTAATCTGAATAACAACCAGTGTAAAAAGACATATTGATTTGCATACATATCTGTTATGCCAGGGATCCACAACTTGGTAGTTAACTAAAGCATGCCCATATATATATCATACATGTTATTGGTCTCTGACTTGCAGCCCGCAGCACCAAATCATCCACCTTTGCTCCAGCCACCACTTCTGCCACCACCTCAATCCTTGTCTCCTCCTCTTGGCTTGGCTTGTCCCTAATGGCACTCAGTAGCAGGGCAGATGTTGTAAGGCTTACAGCAGTTAGTCTTTACAGTGCCAGGTTTTTGTTGTTTTGTTTAGTCTCTGATATGCTTGAAACACAGACTTAACACGACTACTATTCTAAAAAAAATTATATCATGAATATTCGGATTATACGCAGAGACATACACAAAACTCTGTCAGTTCCTGTTTCTTTTGTTTGTCTCATGCACATGAAGTATGCTTTTATGTTGCAAGCTGGGTGGAGTAGCACTGAATTTCCTTAAGGAAGTGGCCAGTAAGTCCAGTTGTCTTGCTCTGAATGTTTTCTCTCTTTCTCTGAGCAAAACATTGTTTGGTTTCCACTTTCCTGCTATGAAGTTAAGAAAGCAAGAAAGCTGGCAAAGGGCTAGGAAGAATATTGCATTTAATTTTTGAAGGACAGTGCAAAACAATAAGATATTTAATGGGAAGCAAAGTACTTTTTAATGGTCATTTTTCAGAAAAGTAAAATGTGAAACACATGGATCCTTTTTTAAAAAATAACCATGATTGGATTTTTTTTTGTCAAGAGGCACTGCAACCACAGTATGACACAAGATAAAAACATCTAACATTTGATTCAAATCTTGCTTCTCAGAAGAGTGGTATGTATATATGAATAGTTCGCTTCTGATGTTTTGTTGGTGAACTATATTATGTTTCTTACAGATGGTTTTTGGACATTTCATCAAGTAATGACAATTTGTGGGTATTTATTGTGACAATATGCTTATCTGCTAATGAAAATGTGAAATGAATCAATACTCTTAATAGTACGTATAGTTTATCTCAGCATATATGTAGAACATTTCAAAACAATACTTTTTATATTGTTTCACATTTTACAAATGTTTTATAGCTCATCTTCATTCTTGTTTCTTATTCTGTTTATCATATCTTATTTTTAAGCCCAAAATAATAATTTCATGTCTTACACTTCTACAGTTGTTGATCTCTACATCTACAGTTCTGTCTCATCCAGTCCATCTGTTTTGATCTATTTTTTCCTCTTCCTCCATCACCCTGCCTTTTCCTTAGGGCTAGTCTCTCATTTATCTGTTGCCTTGTTCTTTTTTGTTGTTAAACTCCATTTTGGATTGTGAACTTACGTGCAAGGACTTCTTTATTGTATGATTGAAAAATAAACAAATTGTTACTTGTACACAGTATTTATATACCCAATGGTGAGGTTCCAAAACTCCAGTCTGAACGTCTTGTGGACCTCATAACCTTAAATAATAATAATAATAATAATAATAATAATAATAATAATAATAATAATAATAATAATAATAATAATAATAATAATAATAATAATAATAATAATAATAATAATACAGCAGTAGCAGCACTGTCTCTGTGTGTGCTTCACACTGAAGGGAATAATTGTACCTCTAATTTCAGTCTCCACCACGTATAGTGATGCATTCCCTCTACACAGACCAGTGATGACGAACCTCTCACTCCATGTGTTATTGGACTTCAATCTGCAGAGGCCCTGATCAGCAGGAGTGGTGACTTGGGCTTCTGGGAATTGAAGTCCGATAACTCCTGGAGTGCCAAGGTTCACCATCACTGATATAGACCAGGAGTTCTCAACTTTTTAAAGCCGGGGGCTGGGTCATGCTCCCTGAGACAGCTTCGGGGGCCCTTCTTCCACCACATGGTACTTCCGGGTGTGGTGGATGCAGGGGGCATATGAAATGGTGCCACAGGCCACATCTGGCCCACGAGCCGCAGGTTGAGAATCCATGATATAGACTATGGGCCATAGTTACTTTGCTTTTGATTCAAATTAGGCAAGTGAAGAATTTGGTTCCGCACCATTGTAGTTACATTTTTAGCCACAACTTCTGGCTTAGAATTATTAAATGAGTTATGGCAGAGTAAATCTTACACTTCTCGCACAGTTTGGGGGGAGGGGGGTCTTTGTGAAAATAAGACTACATTTGGCTTTCATTTTGCATGTTCTTCTCATTATAGGTAATGGTAAAGGTTGCCCTTGCTCGAAAGCCAATTGTTTCTGACTCTAGGGTTCAGTGCTCTGTTTATAGCCAAAGAGCCAGCGCTGTCTGCGTCTGCAGACATTTCCATGGACATGTAGCAGGCATGCCTAAACACCGGAGTGTACAGAATGCTGTTTTAGTGTGATTATAAATGTGTATAATTGTGGCTGTGTTTATAACTGAATAGTTTAATACATTTGCAACTGATTTCTCCACAGAAAGCTGAATGAAGCCCCTAAGAATTATTGCTTAACTTGGCTTTATCCTAAGTACACTTGGTAGAAATCTCCCATCAGGAATAAATAAATCCCTCTCTTGAGTTAGGTACCCACTGAGAATCATTCAGGATGGTCTGTGTTTATTTCAATAACATTTTAGAAGTTATGTGCTTAGTGTTATGGAAAAAAATGTTTGCCGAATGAGACAGACTTAAGGTATAAATACAGAACTTTCTTATAAAACCCTTTTGAGGTACCAGGAGAAGATTGGCTAAAGGCATCGCTAATCTTCTCTGTATGCTTCGAGACAGCTAGGATTATAGTGCACAGTATCACTGCCTAGTAGGTGTTATGATTCAGTTAGGTGAGAATGAAGTTTTAAGTCTTTTCTCATCCATGAAGCTTTGAGTTATTTTGCACAAGGCAATTATCCTTTATCTCACAGAATTGCTCTAGCATAAGCAAGATGACTGAAAAATTCTGCAAAATAAATTGGGGGTGGGGGTGGAATGTGATTGTAAGATTTTATTTAAGTTTATGTGGAAATAGTATGTGAATGACTTCACAGTTAGTATCACTGCCAGCCAATGAGTTGTGCTGTCAGAAAAGATCACTTCACACGTCATCTTGACTCCTTATTAGGAAGTTTAAGCAGAACCATATGGATCCCTCCTCCTTATGCTACTAAAACTAAACAACATATAAAAATTTAAAAGGGTAATAAGAGAGAGAATGTTTTCTGCAGGGTCAGTAGCACTTTATGAAGACAAAAGTAAAATGTTTTGTTGTATCAGCAAATCCATTGTTACAGATTGAGTGGTCAACCTTTTTATACCATTAGCTTTCCCTAACCACAATAGGTAAATAGGAGTTCTTTATTTGGCTCTTGATGGAAGATGTAGCTTTCAGCCAGAGTAGCACATACTGTATTTGAGTACAACTACTCTCTCTACTGTTCTTCCTTAATTTATTCTTCTCTAGATAACTTGACATTTTGCAGAGTACACCACATGTTTTTGGAGGAGAGCAAGTAGTTACACAAATAATGCTGAATTAGTTGATTGGCCAGTGAGTACAGTTCAGTGTTTGTCTGTTAAGGATATTTTTAAAAAGAACTGCAGTTCCTTCACAGCAGGAGAGACAGGAAGGACAAGAAGGGGATTTTTTTTGTTCTTTTTCTTTCTCTTTAAAGGTGGGGATGGAGTAAATTCTTCTTCTTTTGTGTCTAGGTCAGACTTTAAACTAACCAAATGAAGCCACTGTTTGGTGAATTCAGTTCCACAGTTCCTTTCACCTGACATCGGAGAAAGATTAGCTGGCACCACAAGGTTGCCCAGGGTATGCCTGGTTGTGGTTCAGAAATACCACAATCTTCAAAGAGGCTCTTTCTGTGTACCCCAGTGGAGTAAATAGGGTGGTTTGAAACAACCTATGTGGCATACCATATCTGTGTGCAAACTTAAGTGACCCCATTTACCCCATTCCAGCCCAGTCCAATTTGAATGTCCAGTCACACCTTAGGTCACACTGATTTGATGGCATATTTCCTGGATTGCAACTAAAATCAAAGATATCCCCATTGTTTTTATAATGTCAATGGGTTGGCAATAGGAGTCAAAAATACTGGACATAAGTCAGAGCAGTATCTTATAACTCCCTGTGCTCATTCTTTAAAATTAGTGGGAAATATGTTGAAATGGATTCTAGTTCCACAATAGAGTGTTCTAAAATGATGCCTCTGAACTATTTTGACTAGCTGCTTAATAATTCATCATATTCACCAAGTTTTTAATTATGTATGAAATGGTTTTTGAATGTTTTTAAACTTTGTTTTATTTTGATAATGAATTACTGTTTCAAAATGCATTTAATAATAATAGTTTTTGTGCAACGTGTGACTAAACTGCTTTGAATATAAGTGATTAGAGTTTAAGAGAAAGCTGTTTTCATAAGCTGTTGAAATAGTGTTATATTCATAATAAATCAAATATGAAGTTATGTGTGTATTGGCTGGTGGTAGCATAGGAGAGAGAAAACATAAACATTTTGTATATGACTCTCTTACTCCTGTGATTCACCCTGGACTTTTGTTTCATGCAGGAAGGTGGCCTGCATCTTCTGATGAACATAAGTAAGACAACAGGTCTTGTAAGTTTCATCTAATATATGAAACCATGAGTCTCACTAATACCTTGAACACTTTTATTGTTTGTGTTCTATACATAGTGTGGCATCAGACCACGCTCATCATATTTTTATGAATGTTGCAAATAAGGCCAGACCCGTCCCCCAACGCCCTTGCCACTCCCAGAAGCGGAAGTAAAATGTGCACAGTGCATGTGCAGAACGCTAATAAATGCATTCTGTACATGTGTTTCATGCATTTTACTTCCGTTTCCGGGTGGGAGGAACCACGTGACCTGCCCAATCAGCTGCCCAGGAGATGTGGTCAGGCCCATGGCCTGAAAACGTTGAGAATCGCTCCTCTACACAATAAAAGGAGTTAATTTGGTTGCCTTGTTGATCCAGAACTAATGGACTAATCTTGCTGTTACGAATACTTCAAGTACATTTTCACAGCAGAATCCAGTGCTTGGCAAATGAAGTTGTGTCAGCTAGTTGTTTCCAGATGAAATAATGTGTGTGTACTCATTCACACACAGGATCTAGGCCTGTGTATAACATAATACAACCTCCCTTCATGTAAGTGTTCATTCTGGCATTGTAAATGTACGTGTTTATCAAATAGGTAGGTGAAAGTTATTGTAACTTTAGGAACCACACTAGATTTCTTTTATATTTTAAAATAAACTGCACAGCATGGGAGAAATCTACTCTTACATTCAGCAAACAGTATAATTTAGATGTATATCACACTCATTATCAACATTTAAGGTAAGATATTCTTATTTCTAGCTCTTTGCAACTGAGTAGCTGTGCGTAGAACACTTGATCAATTCATTTAAATTTCTTGACAATATACTGTAATATGAGATTATTCCTTTGAAACAGATTTGCAGCCATAAACTTAGATACATTTTATTTTACTACATTTTAATTAGTAATTAAAAATATGAATTCAGACTATAATCTCTGATAAGAAAAACAAATATGTAGCAAATATTATACGAATATATGTTTCTCAAAACAAAATTGTCCAGAACTTTCCAGAAAACTAATATCTGTACAGGCTGGCATTTGTTAGTAGATTATATTTGCTTGGAATTTGAGAAAACGCCTGCCTTCACAGATTGTTATGAGATATAAACCAGAGAACAGATGAAAAAGTATGAAGCGATCTTTCTAGCCCACTGTCTAGCCAGCCAGCAGACATGACCAGAGCTTCTGTGTTACTTAGTACACAGTTTCTTTCAGACTTTTTGACTGCAGTCAGGCATGAGTAAATAGTAACGCTTCCTTCTGAAAATCTGTCCTTTTAAAACATTTTTCTTTTTGGAATTTTAGTTTAGAAGCCTCAAAACACTGTCCATTCTAGCAGAAACAATTTCTAACAAAATGCAACTTTTACTGCGTGTGTTGCGTACAGCTATATTACTTTTTTTCAACTATAGAGGAAGAATTGATATACTATAGGTGTCTGGCTGAACTTCCCACTAGAGTAATGGAGTAGACCGTACAGCCAGTGACTCAACGCCAAGTGGTAAATAACCTGACTCCCTAAAGGAACCAATGGCTATGGGCAGATGAGCCCCTTTAGGTGGGGTGATGGCCCCCTCAGTGGAGGAAATGCCACTGGAAACCATCACGGCAAAATGAGCAGAGGAGGAACCACTTCACTATTCTGACTCCCAACGGTCATGGAGGTAGAAGAGTCCATGCCAGATCGACTTGCTGTGAAGGCACACCTTGTCAACACCCTCAAGGCTGCAGCAGTCCATTGTAGTTACAATATTAAATCCTGCGTGTTTCATTTCATACATGCTGCAGGAGATGGCTCTACAGAGCATAGTTTGGCTACCCCTGGTTTAAGCAGAAAAAATGGCAGCATAAAATCTATCTCATCCTGTTGAAAAACAGATTGCAAAGTGCATTTTACTTCTGCTTCTGGTGGGAGGTTCCACATGACCAGCCTGCTGAACAAGTTTGGGCACTGCTGTTCTAGAATAAGCAGGACACAACTTTCTCGAACTGATAACTCTTTACCAACAGCACTTCTCCTTTAGCCTTATGGAGAATAAGGTTATTCATGACTACTAGTACAGGTGGCTATGTAGTCCTTCCAGTATCAGAAGCAGTATACTTGCAGCAGTGCTGTTGAATATGAGTAAAAGTATCCTATTGTCCTCATATCCAGCTTCTGGTCATCCCCAGAACAGAATGCTGGACCAGACAGGTCTTTGGTTTACTTCCACACGGATTTTTCAATGTTGCTATTTAGACTATGGTTGCTTACTAACATTCAGTAATTTTGTCAGTTTCACATCTGGCCTAGACATGGAAGAAGAAGAAGTCAGTGCATCATTAACTCCTATAGCCTGTTTAGGATATCCAGAACTACAGATAGATCTGGCAAAAAACAACAGAACAGAGCAAATATTACCAGCATACTTATAATGCCCAGTTCTCCATATTCCAGTTGACTCTATTATTTCACAGAGATATCAGAAAGAAACTATAGACATTTGAAAAACATAACAGCATAACTTTCATAGCAGGAATTTGCACTCAGGTATGTGATGATTCAAACCCAGTTAATGCCATTCAGGTGTCCAGAAGAATCAACAGACGCATACTCCTCCTTTTCCTATCCCCATGAAGAATAACTACCAAAGTGACAAAGACAATCCTTGTCCCCGAGGTGGCTCAGGAGCCAATCAGAAAACGAACTAGAAAATATATATCATCCAGGAAAGCTGGAGAGATACAGAAACCAGCTCATTTACTGGTCTGCTGATTGCTGCCAGAGGCATGCACCAATGAGGACTTGGGTTTGACCAAAGACCAAGCCAAGAAAGTGGGTTCATTTTGGCAGTCCAGGATTTGATCAGGACATGAACAAAGAAGACACCACCTGTATTAAAATAACCTTGCTTTTAAAAAAGAATGTGTGTGAGAGAGACAGACAGAGCGAGACAGAGAGAGCGCTCAAGAAATTACAAGTAGATAAATAGGCAAAGTTCTTTTAGCACAGATGATTTCTGTCAAACTTCAGCTTTCCTAGTTGTTATATATGTTGGACTTGATATATCTTAGGAATGTTAGATATGTGGGAGGAAAACTTCATGTACAGTATATATTTGTACCTTTGACTATAGTAGTTGGGATAGCATGTTTGTAGAATTACAAATTTTAATTTGACATGTAGGCCAAGTTTCATTCTCTAACAGATTAATTTCTAATGTTTGATAGCTAGCCAAGTCATCTGTCTCTTGCTGTCTTGCATGTTTTTATAATTGCAAGTATACATGAAGTTTTCCAACCACATATCTGACATTCCTAAGATATATCAAGTTCAACAAAATATTTTTTTTCATAATTCATCATTCTGGCAATGTTACGTTCAACCTATCCTGCTGTTCACATTAGATTCTGCCTCATCTGCAATTTGTATTTAACGTCACAAAACACAGCAAACTTCTAATTACTGCCAAGAATTTACTTTTCCTGTTTCCCTTAGAGAGCTTCTTAGCCATATGAACTCTTTTGATGATCACCCTCTTCCCTTTTTGTTCAAAATGTACCATAATGACTGAAAAAGAAATCATCGCCATGTTTAAAGATGCTTCTATATTTCACTTGTTTCTCTTGCAATGTGAAACTATAAAACAACTAAATTTTACAATGGAACAAGAGCTGTCATTGCTTTTAAAGTATGAACCTAATAATCAAAACATGCCTCAAGTAGGCTGGTTACAATAATACTCTCACTTTATAATTACTCCTCCCTGGGGTGAACACAGGTGCCTGCTCTGAACAAGTTTTACATTTGCTCAAGCAGCAGAGGAACAGCAGGTGTTTGTCCCTCTTCAAGGATTTAACTTCTACTTTACCTTTTAATCAACTAAGTGCAATTCCATTTCGACTTTCCTTTCACCCTCCAGCTCATCATGAATGGGTTTTCTAGTCTCAATCAGAGAAATGCTTGTCTCATTGTATATATCCAGAGTAATCACACATCAATAAGGGCCCTCAGTATGACCCAGAACTAAACAATATTCTCCATTTTAATACTGAGATGACCTTCACAAGAGATTGTAGAACATTTCATTGACATGTTAAATTTCCAAAAGACAGTGCAGGAATTATCTTCTCAGGTACTCAGACAGCTTCAGGATGATTAATGTTCATGCTTCTACACTTATTATATTGAAGGTGAAGGGCAGAATTTAGTAGTCCATTCATAACTGAGATTTACTTAGGTCGGTTGGAAATCTGTTTTGCAGCGGATACTATATCACACAAGCATTCATATAAGACAGTGATGGCCAACCTTGGCACTCCAGGTGTTCTTGGACTTCAATTACCAGAAGCCCAAATCAACATGCCTCTGCTGATCAGGGCTTCTGGGAATTGAAGTCCAAGAACATAAGGAGTGTCAAGGTTGGCATCACTGATACAGGACATATTTATTCCATCTCTCCTTCTAAGGAACTCAGAATAGTACACATAGGTATCCTTCCTCCCTGTTTACTCTTCAGATCACACTTACTTATATTATTTACTGCTGTCATCAAATACATAGATGAGGCTGTGGTGACTCAGTGGTTAAGAATCCTGCCTTGTTAGCTGGAAGGATGGCAAGTTGGCAGTTTGAGACCCAGGTACTGCATGATGGAATGAGAGCCTGTCTCTGTCCCAGCTCCTGCCAACCTAGCAGTTTGAAAGCGAGAAATTGCAAGTAGATAAATAGGGACCACTTCAGTGGGAAAAAAGATTTTGGGGACATGAAAGGAGCCTCATTCAGGCATCTCCTGAGCGGAGTTTCTCCAGCAAAAATCCTTTCAACCCAGAATAATTTCTGACACGAAATTACTATTATCATATACATAATCTCAATAGAATTTGCTTGCATCAGTGCACTAGATTGTGATAACAATTGGTTACCTGCTAGGTACAAAGCATTTTAAACTAAGCATATGTTCCTTTCAAGAAGATGGTCTTTCAAAAGCAACTACCATAAGCAGCTTAGGTTGGTTGGAAATCTATTTTGCATATTACACATGCATTTTATATGCAATAAAATCTTTCACAACATACAAATTGCAGAAAACTGGGAGCAAAAGATACTTTTTCAGGAGGAGTAACAGGCAAGACTAAATTAGCAAGTTACTCCTATAGAAGATGACCTTTGTTTTTTTATTTATATATATACAAAGCAGATTTGTGTTCAAGTGCAGTGGGACTGTGAAAGGAAGGAGATGATACTCCTCTCTGACAGCATGATTAACAAACTCATATAATATAATTATAGGAATCCCATTGTGTGGCAGCACATAAGTAACTTTGCAAAAGTCTTAGAGCACCACCAGCTGGTCTGGAGAAAATTCAGTGTCATTTGGGGATTATAACTCAGCCACTGAGCCACTTAGACCAGGGGTTTGCAACATACAGCAAATGGACTGGACCTGGCCTCCGACACCGTTCCATCCAGCCCGTGGCAATGACCCAGAAGCCGAAGTGGATGCACCCATGCATGCACAAAATGCTCCGAGTGCCATTGCGTTCTGCCCGCAGCGTGGTCTGAGGGGGAGTTGTCCGGCCCATGGCACGGTAAGATTGAGAACCCCTGACCTAGACACACCAAAATTGGAGTGAGCAGAAGCGTAGCGTGCCTTGGTGTGGCCTCGTATAAAAATTTGTTTGGGGGCCCTTAGGAAGGGTAAAGATTTGTTTTGCTTACGCACGTTGGGGGCCCCGTATAATTGATACGGCAGATACGGCGGTAGCTACGCCCCTGGGAGTGAGTCTTTTGCAGACTCTCCTCTCAACTCGCTTTGCTTGCATGGAAAATTCATACGATAGTCTCATAGTTACTGCACTCTTTGACGTCTCCTTTGATTGATAATGGAAAGTATTTTGACTGTTTCCAATCTGTTTTGTTTTCCATATTTGTTGACATATTTTTGTTCAGATCGTGATACTTATCCTCTGTAACTTGAAATGTCTTTGTTTCTCATCTATTTCTTGTTATTTATTGCTCTCAATGAGCTCCACTTTTTGAATTGTGCTTGTCCCACTGATCCCATAAATTTCAAAATCAAGTCTTCGTATACAGTAAAACCTCATATAACACTAAAACCTGGTTCCACAAGTCTTGGTGTTATATGATTTTTAGTGTTATCTGATCCTCTATGGGATCCATAGAGATACATTGTAACCACACAGGCTTTAGCGGTTGTTATCTGAAGCATCCCATAGGATCTTAATGTTATCTGATGCAATTCTTCCCCCCAGATTCCTTAATGTTATGCGATTTTAGTGTTATTCGATACTAATGTTATATGAGGTATTACTTGTACCTCAGTTTCAGTAATAAACTTCAAGGCTTTTTACAATTTTTTTCTGTGATAAGTTTGTCTAACTGTATGAAAGCAGATCTTCACTATATCACCTGCTCTATAAGTTGAGAGCAGGAAAACTGAAATGTGTGTTTACTGTAAGTGTAAAAATAAATGCTCCTTCAGTAAGACCTTATCTATGCAGGGCATAAAAAAATTATTCTTTACCTTCTGGGGATAAGGGTTCTATTTCTATATTGATGATTTTTCTCTCTTGCAGTCAGCAGAATAGACTGCTAATTAGATGTTCGATAGTGGGGTTTTTTAAACTCACACACACATACAAGAAGAGTTAACCTCTTTCAGATTCAGCAAAATACATACTTTAGAAGATATTCAGTTACAACTTCAACAATGTGTAAGTTGAAGTGTGGCTTTTATTATGATTCTTTTTTACTTGAAATGTTCCCCTCACACTATTATTCAGCTCTAGTCCTCTTTCTCCTCAGGAGAAATACTGTACTCCTTTCCAGTACCCCCATTCTCCATTGGCAGGGAGACAAAATCTCTACTACTCATTGTTTCCTCTGCCCACCCCTTATTTTTTCAAAAGGATTTTCCACAGGTTTCCTATTTTAAATAGGACTGTTCTGCCCTCAGCAATTTCATGACAGCTTCCATAACTTCTGAGGTGTGTTGCATGTAAATGATTCCAGCAACCTACACATTTCAGAACTCCCCAGGCACTTGTATCTCACCTCTGAAACCTGCTTGTTAAAAATGGCTCTGTGCTTAAGCTTTCAATAGTCATCTTTGTTGCAAGAGACTCCTCAAAGAACACATTTAGGAATTTTGAATTGAATTGCATTGTAGTTGCATCACCAGCTATTATTTCCACATATTTTTGAACACGATTAGAGCAACCCAACACACACATATTGAAGGACACAGACAGGCAGACATTACTGTAAACCAGCTTCCACATTCCAAATAATCCTAGTTTATCAGGATAACACTGCAATACTCTGCTACTGACAACTGCTTGATTCTGATAAGCCAGGATTCTCTGAAGCCTGATTTAACATGGCATCATAACCAGACACAAATCTGTCAAAAACACCAATTAAAAAAAAAAACAGCAAAAGAAGAAATGCTGATCTGCCTCAACCATATCTCAGTAGACATATTTAAAACTGGTCAGTGTTGGGAAGTTAAAACTTAGCTAGTGCATGTAAATTTCCAGTTTGGGCATATTTGATTCATTGTCTTGAACTTGAGTTTTATAGTAGTGCAATTAGTTTGATTGATTCAGCTTAACTGTATAAGCACTCATATCTGTATATTATCCTGACAAAATTTCATTTTCCTGAACACTGGTATTTTGGAAGCTAGAAACTACGAATGTAAAAGAGTAAGCATTTGTTTTACATTTCTTAGAGTTTATTAGTACAATAGGTGACATGGACCTATAACATCGGCCAGAATCTTTTAACTGATATACAGTACTCTGGCATAAGTCAAAAGACACAAATTGATAGAGTCAGGTTCGCCTGATTGGGGCGGGATAATAAATCTAAATAAATAAATATTGGAAATTGATGCTAGCTGCAAAGTAAACACGTGTAATCTTCATTGTGTTCTGTCATATGATTAATTCGCAATGAAGAATATAAACATTGGCTTCTTAACTAATAGCAACTTGACGTACACTTTTGCATGTAATAGGATTCTGGCCATTGTTTAAGATTGTACCCCTGGTTTACTGGACAGCCAGGCCTGGCTGATGGTAGGAGTGGGCAGCATGACAGCTACCATTTCCTCATGACCAGATGTCTTCCAAGAATCATCTGCTTTTTTGTGGGCTTTCCCCCATTCTGTAGCTCCTGGGCAATCAGGGTGGCCGGAAGCACACAAGTGGTCCTGAGTGGAGAGTTTTTCACTGTGGTCTGTCGGTGGGATATATAAAAAGGTACAGCAGACCTGAGCAGACATTCTGCTTCAGACCATCTCTCTCCCACCTTCCCTTGGTTTCGCCTTAGTTTATTGGGAATGTTGAGGTTGAGCACTGGGTTTCTTTTCTCTTTGCCACAGGTTTTGTTGGAAACAGTTTTGAAGCTTGAGGATGGATCTTGGCAAAAGATGCTTGCACCTCACTGATAATTGTTCTTCATGGGCAGAGTGGAGAGATTCTGACATGAGCTTAACTCAGGGATCCATGCACTCTCCGGTCATGGTAGCCGGCAGAACCACACAATAGCAAACATCCACTTGGTTAACTCTTGTTCCAGTCATCTTGGTTCAGTATCAGCCCACAGCTGGTTGGCTTAACCTAGTGGCTTTACAATGTTTGGAACTTCAGCTCAAAAAATTGCTGACCATTGGCCAAGGTGTTGGGGCTTTGGGCAGTTCTAGACCAAGACATCTGCAGGATACCTGCTTAAGTATGGGTAGTAGTTGACTCCTTATATGTTTTTACTATATGACTGGGGCAAATATATATTTAATATTCAGGCAATCCTCTCCATGTTTGGTATAGTTTGGGTAGAAGTGACATTCTGTAGATATGCTGACAAGGGTTACAGAAAATTGCAAACCACATCTGGAGAGCATTTAGGATTAGCTGATGTAAGGATCCATATACTTAAAAGTTTTCACAATCCCTAGCCTAATATGCAAGGAAACATATTTACTGATGTTATTTTTACACAAATCTTTTACACAAATCTTCATTAGACCTTTGTATAGGTGAACATACTATGGAAACTTTTTCTTTTCATGGAACTGCTGTTTTTCTTCTTAAAGAGAGTTAATTTAGTTTCCTGTATAGTTCAGCTCCAAGGTCTCCCTTTCCATTGTATATATCCTCCTTAGACCCTCCTATTTGTCTGTAAGGCACAGAGGCTTCATCTTAAACTGGAATGAGTTTTGGAACAACTTTTTGTCAATTTCCACATCACTTGGAAAGAACTTTTGGAAAAATAAAAACTCATTCCAGATGACTTCTGAAATGCCACAATATATGTGGTCTTTTGTGTACAGTAATACCCCGGGTAACGTGAGTACTGTATAGCGTGAAAACCGCATAACGTAACAAGATTTTCGGAAAAAATCTTGTATCGAATAACGTGATTTTCACGTAGGCGAGCGAAACGGGGATTCCCACATCAAGGCAATTGCCTTGACGTGCGATCCACGTTGCTATAGCGTGCCCGGGAAAGAGGCGGCTTGGTCGAAATTCTCACCCCCGCGCAGGGGGAGGGAATTTCGGCCAAGCCGCCTCTTTCCCAAGCCGGGGAGACCCCGCGGAAAGGCGCCTCTCCTCTCCCGAAGTTCCGAAAGGGTAAAGATCCTTATCTTTTCGGAACCTCGGGTGGCTTGGAGGCGCGCGCGCGTTGGTGGGGGTTAGCGCAGGGTACCCCCCCGCTTTGATACCTTGCCTTGACGTGCGATGCCCATTGCTATACCCGTTTGGTAGAAGAGGCTCCCGCTGGCGCGCCTTTTCGCGCGTGTGCGAGCGCCTCTTCTCAGGTTTTTTTTAGCGTTGTTGGATCAATGTATCGAACAACGTTAAAAACCGGACAATGTCATGACTCGTGGAACCATGTCATAACATTGTCCGGGGTTCTAGTGTACTTACATTTAAGACATTTGTGCCCAGGCTGCAGGGGAATGGTGAATAGCTTAATTTGATGATTTCCCAAGCTGCTTCTTTAAAACTGTTGAATACTCTCTCCAGCAGCACAAATCTCATCTGCAAAATGGCCACCTTGAGGCCAGGAAAATAAAAATAGCATTTCATAGGGAAATACCTCCATGTTAATGTTCCAGTTAGCCAGCTTTTAATAGTAGTTTTTTTTTTAATTCACGGCAGTTTTATGGGATACCTTCCACAATATCACAGATGTATTTCATCTTACTGGCTTACCTTTTGGTAGTAAGGACAGGTATTTATTTGCTCATTTCTTTTCTTTTAGATTCTACATTTATCTTAGCAAGAATATTATGTTTTGTGGGAACAGCCTAACACTGTCTTGCCATAGGTTGAAGAGGCCTGTTTTGGGTGGTACTGTTATTTATTTATTTATTCTATCTATATATAGTGATGGCCACGTTGACCTGAATTTAGAAGTCTGAAACATTTCATGCTCTGTCCATGTCTTTAAGTTTCATGCTCTGTCCATGTGCAAAATTAGAACAGAAAGAATGTTTAGAACCATTGATCTAAAGTAATTATTATGACAGGAAAAAGTCAGTATGAATGATTTTAGCACATAGAATGCGGGTACACTCCTGGGCAATTACGTGCAGCCAACTAATCCTTTGTATCCAGAAGCATTACACCATAAACTTGCTCAGTGGGATTAGGTTTTAGTCAGCCAGTAATAATGCTGCATGGTTCATTAAGAACTACAGGTACTTGTTTGGCACGTATTGGTTTATACCAGGAGTTCTCAACCATTTTAAGCCAGACGCCGGGTCACGCTGCCTCAAACAGCTTCAGGGGCTGGACGGCCATTTTGCCCTTCCTACACAACATGGCACTTCCTGGTGTGGTGGAGGCAGTGGGCCCCACATGAAATGGTGCTGTGGGCTGCATCAGGCCCCCAGGCCACAGATTGAGAATCCCACATATTGGTACTCTGGCTAGTCTGATGATAACTGGAGTTCAGTGGTGTAGCTTGGCGCTCCAGATAGCAAATAACACTTGCCTCCAGGTTTTATAAACTGTCATGGGTTCAAACAAGGTAATATCCTAATATCCCCCTTCCCTTTAGCTTCCAGATTTCTTTTTAATATGGCATACAGCATTCCTTGACTTCTGTTATTGAGCATACTGCATTGGATTCTTTTGGAATGTAAAAATCTTCACTTTTTCATTAGTTTACAAATTTAAATACTTTCCCATATGTGGGGGATCCCTCTAGGAATGTAGAGACGATTACTTCTTTGTGAGTATCAGTGATTCACTTCCAAACTAATGGGTTCCCTGCTGTCATCTTTAGTCATTTGTGTATGTGAGTATTATACAGTAAAACCTCAGATAACACTAAAACCTGGTTCCACGAGTCTTGGTGTTATACGTTTTTTAGTGTTATCTGATGCATGTTAAAATCCTATGGGATCCATAGAGATACATTGTAACCACACAGGCTTTAGCGGTTGTTATCTGAAGCATCCCATAGGATCTTAATGTTATCCGATGCAATTCTTCCCCCCAGATTGCTTAATGTTATGCAATTTTAGTGTTATTCGATACTAATGTTATATGAGGTATTACTGTATATAGCTTTTTAAAGTATTGTTATCCTTCATAATTTTTAGCATGGTAAGTTTACTAGTTTAACAAAGAAAAATTATCCTTAGGACAGTGCACAATAATTGTTAAGCTATTAGAAAAACAACAGACACTTAGTAAAACCAGATAAGCTTTAAAAGAAAACAGCAGGACCAAACACAAAAGCATACAAGATAAAAGTATAGTTGAACTCAGTGATGAAGTAGTACTGAAAAATAATTATATTTTCCTGTCCATTCCCTTGAACGGTAAGATTTGTTTGGTATTGCACAGAGCTACTGCTTCCTTCAATCATTTTTTTAAAGTTCAAGTTTCCTGTCTCCTGTGGAAAATCCTTTGCTGTTAATAAATCACTTTATTCAGAAGCCCACCTGTCATCTACTCTAATGTTTCCCTCTTAGTTTCACCCATAATTCTATTTATGTCAAGGCATACTAGTCAAAACCCATTTCTGTTAGGCAGTGGTGGGCAGCAAAAAATTTCACTACCACACCGTGGGTGGAGCCTATGTCATGGGCAGAGCCTACATCATGGGCGGAGCCTATTTAATGGGCAATGGCCATGTATACATCTGCAAAAACAGGCAGCACTGGCTCTTTGCCTGTAAATGGAGATGAGCACTGCACCCTTGAGTTGGATATGACTGGCTTTTGAGCAAGAGAGACCTTGAACCACTTGCAGGGACAAAACCTGATGGGGCAGGGCAGGGAGGTGGGTGTAGCTACCCAATTTTGCTACACCCCCTGTCCAAAGGCCACCCAGTTTCTCCATCCCCCTGCCCAGAGGCCACCCAATTTTGCTACCCCCCCCCCCCCGGGGGGGATACGAACCTTTGCTGCCCAACACTGCTGTTAGGTTGTCCATTATAATAACACTGCTCTTTTATTCTACCTTTGGTCAGGTGTATTTATACTTATTATATTGCCATAACCTATTAAATGTTCCACCTTGGAGACTTATGAAATCCAAAGGATCGCTTATTGTTTGGGGGATATCTATGGCTGACAGGACTAGTGATTCAGTTGAGGTATTGGTCTTACTGTGGAATAGTGAAATGGAAAAGTTGGTTGATACAGTGGCTCCCAAGCACCCACTCCTGTGTAGTGAAGCATGTAATTGGTTTGTTGTTGTTGTTGTTCAGTCACACAGTTGAGTCCGATCCTTTGCGACCCCACATGAATGATAAAACAGGCTGGATGATGGCTATAGTGCTAGTGACATAGATCTTGAAGCAAGTAGGATCAGCAACTAGTGTGGATTCTTCATTGTGCTTGTTATGCTGCAGTTAAGACAGTAAAAAAATTATTTGCCTGTACATTCTCAATGTGTTGCCCAGCTAAATTGTTTCAAATGGTGAAGACTGTGCTGGGATTTGGCTCATAGAAGCTAGGAGAAGAACTCTCAGTCACCTGCTGTGAGAAATTTGGTAGACACTTAGAGGAGAAAGTCACATACACCAATATTATGGTGTCTCTGGCACTGTCTAATCAGGTTTTTTGGTGATAGTTTCAATTGATGCTGCATAGTAAGATGGACACAATGTATGAATGACTCTGTTCCACCTTATATATGTTTGACCCTTGCCCATCATGTTTGACAAGATCTAGCAGGTTGGACTTACGGTTTTGTCGGAAACCGGATCAATCATAAACCAAAGCATGTTTTACCATAGGAATGCATTGAAAAATTAAAAAACAGTCCCAACTGGACCAAAAAAAAAAAAATACAACCTTCCTCAAATCCAAATAAATAAATAAATAAATAATGCCAGACATGAGCTTCCCCCACCCCTTGATCAATTCCACCAGCTGGTGATGGGCAGGGGTGGAGATTACCCTTTTTATCCCTACATCTCCTCACTTCAATCAGTCAAACTCCCCAGCTGATTAGCGGCTGGGATGGAAAAGAGGGGGAGTTCTTGAGGTGCAGGAGAAAAAGAGGAAGTTCTTGAGAACACTCCCCCCCCCCCCGCTGTCAACAACAATAACTGTAATATCGTAATTTTTGAAGTGGTAGCCGTGTTAGTCTGTGCAAGCATATCAGAGAGTAAACAAAACAACAACAAAATACAGAAACATTGTGACACCTTAAAGACTAAATGCAGGAGTTAGTCTTTAAGGTGCCACAACATTTTTGTTGATGTTTTATTTTGTTTACTCTCTGGAATATAATATTTTAGCAACTGAAGGATTTATGGTAACTTTTTTTAAAAATCCTATTTCAGTTCTTATGTCAAAATATTTGTTAATGCTTCCTTTAGACATGGACAGAGCATGAAATGTTTCAGAGTTCTTTGGCAAACCTGTAAACGTATTCTGTTAACCCAGAGCTTCATGCTACAGTACTGAACCCATTTTTCATCCCTCTTTCGCTAACTTTCTGATACAGTCCTTGTTTTGGTGCTAGATCAGCCACAGTGCACATTGCTGCTAATCCCAGATATACCGGTACTCACTGCTCTTGTATCTTCTCCTGGTCCCCATAATCCCATGCAACCCCCTGCTCCCACAGAGTTGCCCAACTGGCAACTGATTTGGTGAATATCCAACTGACCTGTTTTACCATATCACAGTAGTTGCATGGTTTCCCTGCCCCATTATTATTTGTATTTATTTCTACACAATGATGTCACTCTTGTTTATCCATTGCACCCTGGCTTGCTGCCTGTTCTGTGAATCCCAATTGTCTCCATCACTGCAGTGACCTGAAAGTCCTTAAAAGAAACAATTCCTGCAATTTACTCATGAGGAGCCAATCATTCCAGTTAAGTAAAGATGTGGAGGACCATTAAAATAAGATCAGATTTCTATTTGATGAGACTATACTGTAATTGTAATGCTTTATAGAGTTAAATCAGAGAGACTGTAAAGCTGTACATTTAGAAACTGTAATGGTATTTATTTATTTACTAGGTACTGTATCTTCTGCTTTGCTTTCTATCCTGTACCAATTTACTGAGAATAAATAGTTTAGATATCTGGCTGTGGAACTGGAAATTGGGAGTTCTCTTCTCCCATGTAGGAGAAGAGCCAGCCAATGTAGTCTTAGGCAAGCTATACAGTCCCAGGGCACCAAAAGAAGGGAATAGTGTACCACATATGTGTATTTTCTACCTTAAAAATTCTGGAAAGTCAGAATCAATTTAACAGCATACAACTATTAAGTCCCTTTAAACTAAAAAGGGACTTGTTTCACCAAAGCCATATGTATATTTTTCCTCACAATAGGCCAGATTGGTTGCAAGAAGATGAATTTTAGTCCGTATGCCAGATATTCTTGTCCTACCAGTAAAGCCAGTGTTCAGTGTGCCATCCTCATTCCATTTTTAGTTCAGTAAAATTCTAGATGGTTAATTCTTCTTAGATTCAAGCAAGCTAAATGGGATTTTATTGTGCTGATTTATCAAAATTGGTACAGAATATATTACTTGGTTGTTCAGAATGGATCACAGCATATCTTTAGGTTTCAAGTCTGACATGCCTGTTAATTAATAGGCTTATGGAAGAAAGGGCAATCTGTGGTGTAATTTTTCTTTTGTTTTGGTTTTTTATCATAGCATTTGACATGAATAAAATTCTTACAGCAAATAAAAGATGTATTGGAAGTGTGCTTCTCCCATGAAGATTTGCAGCCCTTATAGGAAGCCTGCAAAATTCACAATTTACACACCTGTAACATCAATTAAATTTATAGCCATGTCAGTGGATGTAAGCACAGAATTGCATTCTTAAAGAGTTCTTTCTAAGGCCATGAAAGGTCATAAAAATGTGCAGACATTTGGCAGTGTTGAGAGACACAATATATATCATGACACCTGTGATTTACAAGTGGTTCCTTCCATTGAACTTTCACTTTTCATCTTTTTTTACTACTTTGGCCCATAAAAATCTTAAGGATTACTCCACAGCTGAATTTGGCTTATTGATGGATTCATAACAATATGTATTAAATGTGGCTGACTGTGATGAATTAAAAGCAGAGAAGCCACTTAAATTGATAATTTCAACTTGAATTCTTCCTATTAATGTTTTTTCTCCCTATTCAAAAGTGAGACTTCTTTTTTTCCTTAGACCAGTTCACAATATTTTACAGATAGCAATGGCTTCCTTCTAATATGTACAGTGACAAGAAATGATGAGATTTCACATACTGTATGATTAGTTTCAGCTTTCAGTGGCATTTGTTGTGGCGTGACTAAAATCACTTTAGTGGGACAATATCAGCAAGTAGAATAATAATACAATAAAGCATAGCTAAAATTTTAGTTAGAGGGATAAAAATATAATCCATGTAAACATTTGTCAGTATTTTATTTTAGTTACTAAGCTAATCATTTAGTACTTTATTAGTTTTAAAATATACCCTCAGGGAGAAATGGCATACTTTACTTTGGTTTAAACCATTCTCCTAAATGGTGTTTTATGCTGTACTCGTTCAGATTTGTTCTTTATGTTTAAATTGGCTTCCTCAACCTAGCACTTTCTAGATGCCTTGGATTATAGTTCAGTTGATACTATCTGAAAAATGTCCAGTAGAAAAATACTGACCTAAACTGTAGAGCTGACAAGCCATTCAAGCAGAAACACTTGTGTCATTTGCTCACCCTGCACATACTCCAAATACTTTGTCTGGAATAAAGAAGGTTAATAAAGAATGATGTTTTTATTCCAGTTTGAGGACATTGCATCTGATCCAGCATAGTACTGAAGCACAGTATGGAGATCAGTTGGTAAATCAAGAGTGGAAAATTCTTAATTAGACATATTTATCTCAATCAGAACAGCTGCTTCCTCTGCTATACCACCCATTCACAATAAGTGTGGCTAAAAGTAGAAAGTGAATGTCATCACAGAGAAAAAGAGAAATATTCTTACATCCCTTGCTACAAATAAATGAGTTGTAGAGATAAAATCTAGCCTAAATGTTCACTGGAGGCAAAAATGGCTACTCTGAAAAATATTGTCCTTTGAATCATGAGAAGATAAGACTCACTGGAGAAGAAAATAATACTAGGGAAAGTGGATGCCTGTAGGAAACGAGGAAGATGAGTTATGACAGCGGTGCCCAAACTAAAGCCTGTGGGCTGGATCCGACCCCCAATGCCAATTCATCCGGCCTGCAACACCCTCATCGCTCCTGGAAGTGGAAGTAAAGTGCACCTGTATGGGCGCGTTTTACTTCCACTTCCAGGAATGACGAGGGTGTCTTGGGCCAGAGGACTTGGCATCGGGGGCCATAGTTTGGGCACCCCTGGTTTAAGCAGAGAAAATGGCAACCTAAAAAATCTATCTCATCCCGTTGCAAAACATCCTTTCTGTGGAAGGAACCACATGACTAGCCCATGGCCCAAAAAGTTTGGGCACCCCCGAGTTATGAGATGAATTGACTCTGTAAATGAATGTAATTCTAGCTGACCATTTGACATCATGCCTACTTAATTTTTTTATATTCTAGAATAATAATAATTTCGTGTCAGACATTACTCTGAATTGAAAGGATTTTTGCTGGAGAAATTCTGCTCAGGGAGTGCCTGGATGAGAGTTTAGGAGAAAACACAAATGTTCACTGATATGCATGTTGTATCCCACTGAAGTACTCATTTTAGTAGGATAAAAATAGAACAATCTAAAACTATCTGTAATGATGGGGAGCTAAATATATTTGTAGGTGTAGAAATCATATCAAGATTCACATTAGTGTTTGGTTATTCATAAATGATGTTATTTAGGATCCCAAAGAATTAATTTTCTTGTAGATTTTTTGGGAAGCTAGCAGCTTGATCAAATTAATTTTACTATTTAATGAATTTCCAGTGAGAGAAAACTCCTCTATTGCTTCTATTTTAACTTTATCCCATTCCTGTTCCTGTGACTTGCTTTTCAGTTCTTCAATAGAAAGATCTTGAAAGACACTAAATCTATTTGATGTATTAGTTTCCCCCCAAAAATTTTTTAATTCTACTTGTTTACTTGATGATAATAATTTTGTGTCAGAGATTACTCTGGGTTGAAAGGATTTTTGCTGGAGAAACTCTGCTAAGGGGACATCTGAATGAGGCTCCTTTCATGTCCCCAAGTGCATACTTCAGGTATTGAAACCTGACCTTCCAGTCTCCAAGCTCAGCATCTTAACCCAAGCCACCGGAGCTGATGTGTCAAATCAGCTGTTTCAAAAGGTTAGTCTCTGTTTATACTCATTTTAGCTTTAGTCCCAGAGGCTATGCAAAATCAAATCCACTAATACAGTATATGTGGTTGCTAATTAGATGATATGCTTCAACAGGATGCCGAAATGAACTTCAGTGTTTCCCCAGTAATGGGTCCTTTCACTAAATCTCTCCAGATATTATAGACTGCCTATGGGGGTATCATTCCTTTCAGTATAAAGTGAAGCCCTTACAAATGGATTGTTACAATTCTTCTTTCTCTACATATCCAAAAGTATAGTACAATATTTAAAGAAGGCTGGATTCACAACAAAAGGTAATGGTCTAGATTAATATGTAGGAATTAGTGATTTACAGGCTAGGTTTAAGTAAAACCTAATTTGATACAATATAAGCTAATAAAATGAGGTGAAATAAATTGACTAAAACTGCCAGCGACTCAGTGCCAAGTGTCAGGTGGAGGTTAACTAACCTGACAAGCCAGAGGACTAACAGCCTTGGGTGCCGAAGTCAACAGGGAAATGTGATCATCCCCAAGTGGATTAAATCCCACTTGAATCCATTTTGATGGAGAGCAGCACCTTCATCAATACTGGCATGGGGCTGATGAGGACTTTGCATGCCAAAAAGTGACTTGTAGAATTGGATCAGTGGTAAAGGGGGTCATGCTGTGATGCAGAAGGCAGATAAAAGGCCACTGCAATATAATCTCAGGACAGTTTGATCGCCATGATGAGTGCCAATATTTGGATTCGGATATGGCAGAAGAAGAAGAAATGGACTAACATGAACAGGCTGAGAAAGATAGCAGAGACCAGTTTAAGCAGGATGGTGCAAATAGCTTAAATTAATAAACAAGCAGTAGATTGCTATTTATGAAGAGTTATTTCATAACTTATTTTAGTTATTTAATAGATGCTATTAGGAGCAAACTGTAAGAATAATACACAAGCTTCCTTCCTCCTACTAATTAATTAAAGTTAATAAATGATCAAAATGACACTCTAATTAAATATTTATTTAAAGTGATTAAAATTGATTAAAAATAAAATATAATGAAAATAATTTAATGTATAAATATTGAAACAAACTACGGTAATTTATTCCATATACAGTATAATGTTTAACTAACAAAATGGAGACTATTCAACTCATTCTGACCCATGCTAGCATGAAACTGATAATAAAACACAAATGGAAGCGAAGAAGGCAGGGAAGAATATAAACATTATAGGAGAATGGGTAGAAAGGAAAATTTGGGGGCATCTCCACCAAGGTGTTTGCTAAGGGGCTCTCTAATGGTGTTACTTGCAGGATGAAGCTTGCTTTTAATAGCTGCATTTTTCTTCTTTCATTTCACAAAGCAAAATTAGGCAATACAGAGAAATCTGTCTCAAACCACTTCAATCTAACTGAACACTCTATCCAAGACCTGAAAGTTACAATTCTGGAACAGAGAAATTACAAAACTAGGATTGAAAGGGAGACAGCAGAAATCAAATACATCCATCTGTTAGACACCCATCGCAGGGCACTAAATATTAATGAAGGGTTTCTGGGACATTATCAGATTTGATACACAGATTGATTTTATATATTATATTACAACTTTCCTGCATATTCTCTTTAGCAAAACAGAAAGTAACCAGGTACAGTGTTTTTGTTTGTTTTCTGACATACAGGCCAAAAGTTGATCAGAGACCAGAATGGGCTTTCTCAGCAACCTTGAGATTGAAAGGGAGTCATTTAGAGCTAATCTGAATAATCTATTGTTGCTAATGGCTGTGTGAAGCTGTATTGTTGTGCTTGCTTGTCTGTCATCTTGCTTGACCACGCCCTTCTCCCTTTGAACCCCTGAATTTGGTGTATAAAAACCATGCCTGTAAGTTTCACTCTTTGTCTGAAGAAGTGGACTTGATCCATGAAAGCTAACAATAAAAATATGGCAGTTAGTCTTTAAAGTGCTACAGTGTTTTTTATTTTAGTTTATTTTGTTTATTTTGTTTGGTTTTGTTTTCTGAGATGACTAAAAATTGGATAACACCAAGACTTGTAGAACCAAATTTTAGCGTTATCCGAGGTTTTACTGTATATAGGTTTTTAAAGTCTTTAAAGTGCTACAGTGTTTTTAAATTTTATTTTATTTTGTTTATTTTGTTTTCTGATATCCCAAAATTAGGCAGTATATCTTGTTTATCTTACTATTTCTGCATTAGCAGTAAAGTGCCTCTCCTTCCTTCTCACACACTTTCAGAGCATGCATACTTACTTACTCACACACACACACCTCTACCAGGTTTTCGCAACTTTCCTATGGCAACTTGTTTTTCTCCTAGGAGAAGTGAACAAGGAAGGGTAGGTCTTTTCTTATCATTCTGCGAAGTAGAATTGCTGTGAATTTATTCCAACCAAACAACTACCGGTGAAGGCTGAGAGATGAAGAACAAGACAAATTATGCATACATTTATGTAACCTAATCTGTACTACGTGATTTTGGTTGTGGTCTACAAAACTCATTTCAATTTATTAATTACATGTTCAAAGAAAAAGAAATGAAGATCCCTTAATAATAAAAAATAATTGCATACTGTCAAGTCAATTCTGATTTATGGTGACCCTTATTCTGCAATGAATATCCCACCACTAGATTTAAATACTTTTTATCATTATGGCTATGTGAGTCAGGGAAATACCAAGTAGAAACCTTGCTTTGAATTGCAAATTGGTTTCAGGCATTAAAGATGCAGCTAATTTATTTGACATTGGCAAGTAATGTCTTTGTGAAAAATAATTCATTCACTCATCCAGCTTTCTGCCAATTTATCTATCTTTATCTTCAGATGTCAGGATTTTCTGTCATATGAGCAGAATGTTTAGAATTCCATGTGGTAGGCATTGTTTGTAATGCCACAATGTTTTGCAACCATGTTGTATGTAAACTGTATCGACCTCGGAAAGTTGTTATATTCAGTTTCCAATTTGGTTTTCCCTCCTTTTTTCATTTTTGTGACCTCGTTTGAGTGTTTTTTTTTTGTAAAACACTTCATAGATTATTTTTCTGAAGTCTACTTCCAAATCTTAAAGTGTCCCCACAAAGGTTAATATTTCCTCTTTCAAACGCACTTTTGATCATCTGAATTGGTTGGGTTGTTTTTTCGTTGCACCCCCCCCCCCAACAACCTACCCCCCCCAGCAAAAACTGTCACTTTTCCAGTGCTACTTCCGAAAGCGATGATGTCATTGCTTTGTGTTTTTGGCTTCTACCAATTCTTAAAGTCGTCGAGACCATCTTTCAAATGACATAACCCTAAGTTTTGTGGATGCCTTAGTTTTGGTGTTGCAGGTTGTCAAAATTACATGGTTTTTGTTACGTTGCATAAGCTGCCAGACCACCCAAACAAAATGTAAGATGTTCATAGAATTCACGTCAAAATCTCTATGGGGAAAATTGTACAAAGAAAAATATTCATTGTATGATTTTTCCCATAGAGATTTTCATTGTATGATGCAACTTTTTATTCCAAATTCTGTTCGTTGTACGATTTTTTTTCATGGTACGATGCATTCGTTATACAAGGTTCCACTGTATATTTATCATGCCTTGTTAAAAAAATGGAATGGGTTCTTCATCTAGATTCTAGATGTAATCTTGAAAACCTGTTTTGTAGGGAAAGTAAATTAGCATAAGGTGTCTTAATGCATTTCCATTTTGTGCCTGTTTGTCACTCTGCTGCTCAGACTGGGTAGCAGTTTCTGCAGGGACAGGAGCCAGAAGCTTAGTGTTCAATATAACCATTGATTGAGGCTACAGTATGATCCTTTCATGAAATTCTGAGATTCTTTCCAGGTCAGTGTGATTACTTCTGAATGAGGTATTTTATTTAAGACAGAGCTTTGACTGGTTTTTCTAGGTAGTATTTGTTCTCTTAATTCGACTGCAGTGTATTGTGATCAGAGCAAGAAGCCTCAACATACTTTAAGGGAGAAATTCTTTCCCAGTATTTGTGTTATTGCAAGTGCAAATGAGTGCCTGGAAGTTTCTTAGTTTTGTCTTCTCAACACATTTCTTTCTATGCTAAAGTAAATAAAAAATACACAACACTACTAACTTTGTGGGAAAGCCTGTTCATTACACTCAGACAAGCTGGTTGGGCAGCTTAGTGATTTGTGTATCTGGATGTCAAACCAAAAGTTGGAAGTTAAATTCCCCACTATTCCTCACTATTCCCCACTATTCCTCACAATAAAGGAGTTACACCTGTGTCGCCTTAGACAAGCTGCACAATCCCATAAGGAAGGGTATGGAAAACCCTGACAAGAGTTGCAGTGTCAAAATAGACTTGACGGCACATTATTCTTTATACTCAAATAACATTCTTGCAGTGTGTTTTAACAGAAAACATGGGACTATGTAGTATTAAAACATTTAGGCTTGAACAGCACCTAAGAGGAAATCTTATTCTTGTATCTCTCTTACCCGCTGTATGCTATTAAAACATGCCTAATGTTCTTTGCTGTTAAAATTTTTTATTTCTTTAGTACCATTCTGTAGTAATTCAGCTAGACACAGAAAAAGTGAGAAATAAATAAATGTACATACTAATGATTCAATTTAGAGTAGATGAGAAAGGTACAGGAAGGGAAGAAGAAAATAATAATAAGGGATTTATAGATAACTGACTGTTACTATCTATAGCTCCAATTGTGAATGAAAACTATTTGATTGAGTTGTTTGCTGTGGTTTTATTAGCATTATTGTGCATGAGTAAAATTTTGCCTCTAATTCACCATTCCAAGATTCTAGGCAATTTTTTAAAGAAGAGGAAAAGGAGGAGAAACTATTAAGCCTTACGGTTGTAAAGGGGGAAAAATCTCAATTTTTTTTTACAAGCCTGAATTATAGAAGCAGGAAAAACATTAACCTGCATATACTTAAATATATTTAATTTGTAGTACTTTAATTTAAAATGTAAAAATAGATTTTAGCACTGATATGTTACTATGCACCAATTACACTGAAGGGAGCACCGTACATGTACAGTATAAGGTTTGGTATTCTTTGCATTGAGCTTAACCCAAGGTTTAGTATATTATAAAATGTGTGTAAAATACATATGAGATATTTTTCAATGGTGCTGGCTTTGTGTTCACAGGCTTCCTTATCCAGAAAGGTAGATACTGTAATAGTTTCAATTTGCCGGAAAACATATGGAATAAAAGGATTAGTGTCTGGCATGTATCTGATACTATATAACTACTTGAGTTTGTTATGTTCCAAGTATTGAAGTTATTTCAGAAAAACTGATATAGAATTTCTACCTTTTATCCTACACTTTCACAAAATATTAGTTTTATGAGCATTTGAAATAAAATCATGGAAGTCTACTTTTAATGAACTGCTGGACAGCTTGATGGTTTAGGTATTTGGCTGTGAAGCTAGAGTTTTGGGAGTTCAGTTCCCAGCTCTGACTCCTCAGCAGGGATTGAATTTGATAGGGTCCCTTCCAGTCTGTAATTCCAAGATCATTATTAGTGTTATTATCATATATATGTGACTATAAGCTGACCCGAATATAAGCCGAGGTACCTAATTTTGACTTTGAAACCCAAGAAAATAGATTGACCTGAGTATAAGCCGAGAATGGGAAATGCAGCAGCTGCTGGTGAGTTTTAGTAATTAAAATACATTAAAACACAGTAATATTAATTATTTTATTGATTTTTTAAAACTGTACTTGCAACAACCAGCAGTGGTGGCACTGCAAGTAAAGTGGGTGGGCAGGTTAATTGCACTGAGGCAGGAAGTGTTGCTGTAGCCTAGCCTCTTGCTCCCCCTGCAAGGAAAAAGTATGGCTTTCTCCTCCATCTTGGGTAGAGCAGAGACAAAGGCAGAAGGTACCAGTAAGTGAAATCCTTTCTTTTTCCCCACCAGTTTGAAATGGAGACACAATTGTAATGTAGAGCTTCTTTCTTCATCTGTGGTTTTTCATAGGAATTAATTGAAAACAAACCAGGAGAATTTGATTTTCAATGTATTCTAATTGAAAAAGCGCTATTCGCGCCCTCTTGTGGCCAGTTGTGTAATTGTGCCTCAGATTCTTTTGCCGCGAAAGTCCTAAAACTTATTTTTAAAATGCCGAATAACTTTTTAAAAACCCATATTTTTAGACTTTGTGGTTGTTGACCTGTGTACAGGCCGAGTCCCCTTTTTGGATCTCATTTTTGGAGTTAGAAAACTCAGTTTATATTCGAGTATATATGGTACAGTAATACCTCGGATACGCTAAGACTTGGTTCCACAAGTCTTGGTGTTATCTGATTTTTAGTGTTATCCGATGCATGTTAAAATCCTATAGGATGGATCGGATAACGTTAAAGCTCCATAGAGATACATTGAAACCGCACAGGCTTTAGCGGTTGTTAGCCGATACATCCCATAGGACCTTAACGTTATTCGATCCAATTCTCCTCCCCAGATTACTTAACGTTATGCGATTTTAGCGTTATCCGAGGTAAACGTTATCCGAGGTATTACTGTACATATAATACCATTTCTTCTGGCAATTCTTGGTCTTTCTAAAATGATTGCTTGAAAAGGACAATTGGTTGTGATGTTCTATAGCCATACTTCAGGTATCAATGAGCAAGACTATCAAAGCATAGGTTGTCAAGTAATTATAGAAAATGGTTTTTCTTTTAGGGTTTCCATCCAAATGTTGTCAGAATATTTGCTGAAATTGACTTTGATTTCATCACTTGTGTCATTAAAATGTGCCTTTGTGCATTATTAGCTTTAAAAAACAGACTTGAGTACAATATTAAAAGGTATAGTGGGTGAGACGGCTGTTTCTGTATAGATAAGTCACTTTAAAATAATGTGCCTGTTTCTAGTACAGCTCTCTTCTGGGTGGAAAAAGGTGGTGTTGAAATAGAATTTGAGACTAGATATCAGCAACATCATATCACTTCTGTTACACAAAAGGACAAGCACCAGTTTTCTTACAAGATGACTATAAATAGATGACATTGAATTTGTCATTTTTCTCACACAAAAACTTGATAACACAGTAGAGCTATTTTCAGATATACATGGTATTTTCTATGCAACAATCTGACTCATTTACTTTTAAACTATGCTTCTTAGATGCTTGGCATTCAGTCTGTTGCATGATGTGACAAAGTGGACTACAGTCTATGAAAGCTAATGATCTTAAAATACATTAGCCTTTATGGTGTGCAATTAAGATCAAATCCCTTTTAATAAATAGCAATAGACTAACATGCTTCTGAATTTGAAGGTTATTCTGTCATTAGCAATTACAACTACTGCTCAAGGACCCCCTTAGCTGATGGTGACATTCCTACTTTACAAATTTGAGAAAATCTCTATAGGGCTTACAGGATTTATATTATTTTTTTCTGGTTGACTTCCTTATTTGTAGTCTTGGGAAATACTAAATTACTGAAACTTTAACAAGAGGCCTGAATTCAGTTGACTAAGTTTGTGCTACTAGCATACAAGAAGACAAATGGCTTGGATGGATAAAGAAGGGTGTTGTATATCTTATACAACATTTATAATTATATTCATTCTCTGCTAGGATATACAGGTGTTGCACATGTGGATCTTGTAATCATGCTTTTACTATAAGTATTATTGGATTTCCTTTGACAATTAGGGAGGGAGGAAGAGAACTGATTATTTTAGTCTTCTTTTTCTTGTGCTGTATCTGATTTTGAACATTATTTTAGTCATCAATACAAAATAATCTAGATTTCCTTGTTTTCACCCAGACTGGCTATTTACTTCACAATCAGCTTGTTTCTGCAGCATGTAAATCTAACAGTTTTCAAGTTGAAACAATTCAAAAAGAATTTTCCTCATGTGGCTAGTTGTGATACATTCTTGTAAAGACGGGTGTGTATGCATGTCTGTAGATGATGTTTTGGTGACATAGGCAGTTGAGATTGATGTTCAGAACCAGTAGAACATGCCCCTGCAATCTTTCTTCTCCCTCAATCATGCTCAGAATTGTTTAAACAAAATTCTTACATATATGAGATTAGTGCTACATCACCCTGTCTTCTTATTACTGGGCCATTATTATCTTTCCTGTATCTACACCTCTGTCAATTACCCAAACAGTAAAAGGATTGGCAAAGGTGGGGCCAGAAGAAGGAAGACCATAAAAGGATCTGCGGTAATGTGATCAGAAGCAGGAAGGAATGAAGAGCTAAAATGTATAACATATTACATGCAGTATGAATGGGAAACTGTCAAGTCAATTCACAATCCCTGTGTGAATTGATTGCAATTTCAAATGTAATACAAGTTGTGGATCAAGTCACAGTGATTTACATTTCCTATATTTAAAGTCTAATTTCATGTTGGATTCATTACTGTAAACTTGTCTAACTTTTAATATTTGATTTATTGGCTTCTTATGAAAATGCAGAATATTTTTATGTTAAGAGTTTGTAGATACCAATATAATTTTTTAAAAAATAAAAAGTAACTTCTCACTTGGCTGCCTGTGCTTGATGTCGCTCATACGATTTAATGTTTTGTATGCAGACGGAGCTGCTGTCCTTTAGAAAAGGAGTGAAAACCTGGCTGGCAGGTCAGGTCTGGGGGATGGATGGAACAATATCCCCAGCCGGTTGGATGATTTGACACCCCCCCCCCTCCCCGTCCCTCTTAGCTGCACCTCCTAGTTTTAATCTTTTAAGCTTCTTTTTAATCTTTAATCTTTTAATTAGTTTTAAATTGTTTGATTGTTATTAATGACATGTTGTATATCGCCCTGAGTCACTTCGGGGAGGAGGGCAATAAACAAGTGTGAATAATAAATAAATAAATGTAACTGGGTATTACAAAAGTTTTCCTTCTCAATGATTTATCTTTCTTAAATAGAGCTGCACCTTGCTGTTCTGGCACTTTTATCCTTACATCTTTGATGCAATATTGCAGATATATTTACATATAAAAATTGGTTGGCTTTTGTGAGGATGTTGTTTTTTGTTTTCCCTGTTGAGGAAAGATGTAGCAATAGCAGTTACTTGTATATATCACCACATAGTGCTTCGTGCACTTTCTGGGCGGTAATTAGCATTTTTGCCCCAAACATGCTGGGTACTCATTTTACCAATCTTGCAAGGATGGAAAGCTGAGTCAACCTTGGGTCCCATCAGGATCAAACTCACAATATCAGCACTTTTGTGGCTGCAGTACAGCTGTTTCACCGCTATGCCATGAGGGCAGTCTTTGTTCTCCATTTGTTCAACACAGCTGTCACTGTCTCTTTTCTCCAGTTTTCTCAATAGAAAGATAATAAGAAATACTGTATAGTCCAACTTAATTTCCACAATGGAAGGGGAAGACTAGTCTGGCATGTTGCATTTACGAAGTTGTCACACCAGAGACATGCTAACATTTATGTTGGGCAGAGCAGGGAGATAAAGAAATTAAGATGTAATTCAATTAGTCATTGCTTTTTCATCTCCTCTCCCTCCCTATTTTTGGTAACACTATGCCTGTAGAAGGGATTTTTTTTTTACCTCAAAAATTTGCATATGGTTTTTTCTTTCCTTTCTCAGCATGGAGGCTTAATAGACTTTGGATCTGAGTTTTTTAAATTGTCTACCACTGGTGCCTCTGCATAGTGTATTGAAAGCTGACAGTTGGCTGGCAGCTGTGGTAAACTTCATTTCCATTTCATTTTTTTTTATTTTTAACCCTGTTTCTTTTTTTTAAGGACCTAAGGCAGCTCAAAGTGTTAAAATAAACAATATAGAAAGCTGAATTTATGGCAGTATTAAAAAAGCAATTAAACAGATAGCATAGTAAAAGTAACTTAAACAGTTTGTAAAATATATTTAAAAGGTAAAAGATTTTTATTTATTTATTTATTTTATTAATCAAATTTATATTCCGCCCTACTCGCACAAGCGACTCCGGGCGGAGATATGAGACCCCTTTAAATAAAAAAACGTGGTTGCAGCCATTTACTGGGGGGGGGGGGGAAGCGTGCCTGAAAGAAAAGTCTTTGCCTGCCAGGAGCACAGCAAAAGGAGGTTAGCAAGGCCACTTATGGAAGGAAGGTCCAGAGCTTTGGGGAAGCAAAGCAGATGGACCTCCCTCACATCCTCACCAAATAGCGTTTAAATTGTGGCAAAACTGAAAGCAATACCAATTACACTTATATACTGCCCCCATAGTGCTTAGTGTACTTTCTGGGCGGTTCACAAACTAATTAGCATTTTTGCCTCCAACATGCTGGGTACTCATTTTACCAACCTCGGGAGGATGGAAGGCTGAGTCAACGTTGATCATTTGGTCAGGATTGAACTCGCAGTGTTGTGGCTGCTGTACATCAATTTAACCACTGAGCCACCGGGCAAAAGAAAGACCTCCTTTGATGATCTGGAAACACATGCAAGCTGCTATTTGAAGAGGTGGTCTGTCAGACAGTTTGCACTCACGTCTTTTGGGGCTTTATACGTCAAAAACCAGCATTTGATTTGTGCCTGGAAATGGACCAGTAGCCAGTGGAGTTGCTATAGGAAGGAGTTATATGATCCCTATAAACAGCTTTCAGTTAACAATCTGGCAGCAGCATTTTGGACTTGCTGAAGTTTCTGAACACTTTCTAAATGCAGACTTGCATAGAAAATGTGTTACAAAAGAAGTATGGCTAAGGCATGTGTCATGTGGCCAGATCAGACACATCAAGGAACAGGCATAGCTGGCACTCTACCTTTAAGTAGCAGTGCAGATATACTCCTAGCAGAACACCTCTTCTCAGTTAAAAGGTTCCGTTTATTTGCCTACATCAAGTCCATTACTGACACCAGATGCCAATTTAGAACTCAGTTACTTTGGATTTAAGTGGAAAAGAGAAGCAGATTCGGGAGCCATACATATAGCCATGTTAGTCTGTGGAAACATATCAGAACCTAATCTAGCAGTCTCTTCTTCTCTTGCTGTGTAAAAATAAAGGTAAAGGTTTGCCTTGCTCGAAAGCCAGTAGTATCCGACTCTAGAGTTCAGTGCTCATCTCTGTTTCAAAGCCAAAGAGCCAGCTCTGTTTGCTTCTGCAGACGTTTCCATGGTCATGTGGCAGGCATGACTAGCACACCAAATGCTGTTTACTTTCCCACCAAAGTGGTCCCTATTTATCTACTTGCAATTTCTTGCTTTCGAACTGCTAAGTTGGCAGGAGCTGGGACAAGACGGGAGCCTGCCATATCCAAATCCTAATAATGGCGATCCTCATGGCGATCAGCCATGAAGACTGTACTGAGAATATAATGGAGTGACCTTTCATCTGCCTTCCACATTGTAGCATGACACCCATATCACTGATCCAGTTCCGTGAGTCACTTTCTGGTACTGAGCCCTTTTGGCACTCAAAGTCTTCATTGGCCCCAGGCCAGTATTGATGAAGTTGCTACCCTCCTTCAAAACGGATTCAAGTGGGATTTAATCCACTTGGGGACCATCACCCTTTTCTGTGACTTTGCCACCCAATGCCGTTAGTCCTGAAGTTTGTCAGGTTAGTTAACTAATGGTGTTTAGCAGTGGTGGGATGTCAAAAATTTTACTACCCCACCGTGATGTCAACACAGCATGGGCGGAGCTAATGTCATGACATTATGAGATGGGCGGAGCCAACATCATGACATCATGATGTTGTAGGCGGGGCCAAAGAAAAAAATAAAAATAAGCGCAAACATCCCCCCCCCCCCCGGGGAGCAGGCTATAGGGAGCTTCAGGCTAGCAGCTTCTCTTCCTCCTCCCTGCTTGGGAGGACAGCAAGGAGGCCGTGCATACGCGCCAAGCACTGTAGGCGTGCATGCACACCAAGTGCTTGGCGTGCATGCGCAATGGAGGAACCAGTGAAAAGGTAAGCCCCGAAGGTGGTTCCCCCCCCCAAAAAAAGCTGCTACTGGTTCTCTGGGACACTGGGGAAAGTTACTACCGGTTCTGGCGAACTGGTAGAAACCTGTTACATCCCATCGCTGGTGTTTAGTCTATGGCAACATGACAGTTGACATGATTATTCCCAAATGTTCTACCAAGAGAAGTTGGGGTAGTGGAGTGTTTGGGAAGAGGTCTAGAGAGATCACAGAAAAGTCACAATGAATCTGGCATTTCGTAGAATCCACTGTTGAGCATGGATAGGTGATGCATGCTCTATGAACTACATATGACCCCAACACCATTTTTGAAGCTGACAACCTCCAGGCCAAATGTGCTCCTGAATTTTCAGCACCAAACTGTGAACTACTCAATTAAAAATTTGAGAGAAACTAATTTTAGTTAAAAAAATATTATTGTATACTATTTACCACCAAAATCCAACATCAGAGTACAAAATCTCTTTACAAATATTTCTGCATTTAAGCTTCTTTACCCTTATTTCCCCCATATGTTTCCAATTTTAATTCTGATTTCCCACCAGTTTTTAGTTCTAGTATAGTTTATAGTGAAATTCAGAGAGAAGGACAGACATTGGCCTTTTGACCTGCTGAAGCAGCCCTTGGAGATCATTTTATGCTGATGACACTAACAAAGAAATTTGATTTATTTTTCATCCCATTAGTGCAGTGTCAGCCAGTGAGTGTCTGCGTGATTAAGACCAACTTGAAATCAGCTGTGGCTGATTTGCACACTCAGAAAGGTGCTTGCATTTGCTCAGACTGAGACTCCATATTTAGAAAAAAATTCTGTGATTATACTAATGGATCCACTTGTCCTGTTTTGATGGATAGACTTTAATTTATTGAACCCATAAAAGGTGGACAGGTTCCTTTGAGGTTTGACAGTGCTTTCTCCACCCCTGTCAGTAGAAGCCACCATTGGAGAGTCTGTCTGTCTGGGACAGAGTTTCACGTTTTCTGTTAGAGGTGTTAGTGGTTCCCTGTGTACTTTAAAGGTAGCAATAAAAAAATCCAACAAAAAGTAGGTTGGGACATAAGGCAGGGCTGTTTTTGCTGTAACACAATGAAGCTGTTCCTCCACATAAAGATTTTGTTGGCTTCCCTGCTTTTAAACTTCTCTTTTAAACTTTTCTCAGCATAAGAGCTCCTTCATGTTTTTTAATTGAATTGTTTTATACTGCTCTTAACTTTTGGTATTAAATTCATTTTAGCTATGTGGGTCATTTTTATTGTGCTTTGAGAACTAGCTCAATTTTCTTTGTCAGCTATTTTATTTTATTTTTTAAAATGTAGAGTTTCCATATTCAAATAAATAATTTAATTGCTGGAAGGTTTGCCTGTATTTTGTCCTGAGATTATTGACTGTAGAGTGGGATATAAGTACAGTACCTTAGTAAATAAGTAAAAAAATTACAAAAAGAAAGCTTTCTAGAAGAAATCAGAACTAGAGCAAGCATGCCCTTATGGCCGGACACAAATGATTATTGTCCAAAAAATGTCATAAAATACATTATAGATAATTTAGGATACTCAAACCAGTGCTACAGTTTCAGTTATCTGTGATTTTCCTCCGTTGTCTAAAAACCAAAACTGACGTTTTTACAATACCCATGAAACAAACACAGAAAAATGTTTCAATACAGTGTGTTGTAAAACCTCAGTGCATTCCCCTGAAACAGCAAAACTCCAGCTTTTAAAAATACTTACTAACATATTTTAAAGCTGATATCTGTTGATTATTCATCTAAATTGTATTTAACAACAACATTAATGTTAAAATGACATGCAAATGTCATCGTTCATCATAATGTTAAAGATGTCTAGCAGAAAGATTTGCGGGAAATATTTATTTGAAAAATCAATGATTTGTCAACTAAACAATAATTGCCTTAGTCACTATCTAAATCAGTTTTGTTTCCTCGCTTGCTCTTTAAAATATAAATGTGAACAGAAATATGGATTACTTACAGTTTCCATTGCTTGAGCTTTGTTTCTCACCATTATAAAATAAAAATAGGAGATCCAGGACTATCCTTTTGCTGCTTACACGTTAATTCTGAACACATTTTGACACTGGATATTATATGCTTATTTGGATACTTGAGAATATCAAGTCCTATTTAGGGATTATTAAACTGTTAAAATCAACCATATGAGTAGAGACTCAGCAACTACATGTCAACATCACACATACCACATTGTTACAGGTTCAGTGTTATGAGCACTGCATAGCCGCATATGGTCCGAACAGTTGGGCTAGGCGGGAGACTTTTGTCAGTACAGCTGTACAGTACATACAGAACACTCCATCCATATTTGAATCCCAATCAGTTTTGAGTTCTAAATTATTTGGTAACCTTTATTGTGTTCATCTGTAGTTGTGAAATCCAATTCTATATAGACATACATTGTGTGTGTGGATATCCAAAGACAGAGGCAATAAAAAGCAGTTGTCTGTATGAATAAAGTGTTCTGAATATATTTTGCATGAAAAGAAGTACTGTAATGAAATATCAAGCCAGTGTGACACCCAGAAGGAGGGAGGTTTAATTGTCCCTTTGGCTTAAATGAACACTCTGTGTCTCTTCTGAAGATGCTAAAGTGGAGGGGGTGGGCACTGAGAGAAGAAAAACAAACAAATACAGACTTGAGAAGAAGATAATTAAGAAGACAAGATGGAAAAGAAGAAAACAACCAAAAAAAGGAGGAGGAAAGATTAAACTGTACAATTTTCAGAAACTGAAGGCCAATAAGTTGTCTAAATTTTCTTCTTCTAGTTAGATAGTTACTTAAATGAAAGAAATAGTAATTTTAGCGGAGAATGACATGTCCAAATCTTCATGCAACTATTTCCTTCTCTCCAAGACTTTAAAAAGTTGAAACTTGGTGAGGGGAGTAAAATCATAAATAATTTCCCCCATTTCATCCTGGTGTGGTAAGATTTTTAGTGTAGTAACAAATGTAAATGGCAAGTTTAAATTTTATGTTAGAAGTCCCTGTTTCAATGTTAATTGAATTTAATTAGATTTTTTTTTTGTTTACCAGGAATTAATTTGCTGGTTGAAATCTTATTGTTTTAATGTACCCTGTATAAAACTGATACTGTTATCAGATGCAGTGATTTTTTAAATATAATAATAAGAAATTGGACCTCTTCCCTCTCTCTCACACACACACACACACGCACGCACGCGCGCACACACACACACACACACACACACACACACACACACACACACACACACACACACACACACACACACACACACGGGTACCAAACCTCCTGTGGGTTCTCTTTCATTACTGGAAAGTTGCTGTGGTCTATACTAGACCAGGAGAGACTTCAATTTCCAAAATTTGATGCCACCAGGATGATACAGTATTTGGTTCAAGTTACAGGATGATATCTAAAAACTCTGCCTTAACTAATCCTTTCTTTAAAATGGTATTGTAGCTGATTTGTATTCATTAGTAAAATGCTACAGTATGTAAGGAAGTATTTGTGTTGTTGACTATACAGATATATATTTTGACTTAACATCAGTAATTACGTTTGGATAGACCTTTTTAGAACACTGCTAAATACAAATAAAGGTGAGCCAAATATATGGTGTGACTTTAGGAGCATAAAACTCTCAATCAGCATAATTTAAGAGTCATACTGAAAGTATAATGTGCAAAGATTCCAATTATATTAGACTCTATTGTATTCGTACAGTTTATATTCTGTATAAGCAACTGGGTGATGGATAGTAACTTGCCATTTTTCTTCATTTAGCTATTCCAAAGAATGAAACTTCAGACTTGTCTTCTGCCACTTTCATCTTCCTACAACATGGTTACAAAATATATGTAGGGAAGTGGTGCATTTTGTAGATTGCATTTAATTTTATTTGTGATTTACTTATGTGTTACAGCTCCATTTAGCAGCACTGGGATCTCTGAAGGGAGACATTGTTGAACTTAATAAACGCCTACAGCAAACAGAACGAGAGAGAGATTTGTTGGAAAAGAAATTGGCAAAGGCACAGGTTAGTGAATATATTCAGCATACTAAAATACTCTTGAATTTCATCGTATTTCAGATGTTTTAATAAGTAAAACTATTGGGTGGTGTTTTACGGTAGCCATCTTTTAGGCAAGATCTGACAGTTGGAGCATAAGGGGGAAATGTGTCAAAGTCAAAAGTATGACATTTTGTCAGTCACCTCAGAGCACTATAAAACATCCCTTGTTAGTTTGAATCTATGGTGGTCCATCACAGTTGTCATTTACCCATGAAAGGGTTAATTCTGATATTAAATAGGATGAACCCTGTCAGTCATATCAGAGTTCATTCGGTATCGAGACAGAAGTTGCTTCTTTGTTGCACTGATTTCAGGCCACATCAGTTTGCCTGCTTCTGCAACCTCCTATGCACCAAAACTCCAGAATTATTGAAAACATGTAAGTTTTTGAGAAATCACAGACATTTTACTTTAAAAAATCATTCTCGCAACTATTAAGTGTAGGTACAAATGCTTAAAAATATAGAAAGACTGAATAAGTTATAAACAGATTAAATCTGAACTCATGAGTGTAAAAGTAGGATAGAAATCTATTTTAATAGTAAAAAAAGAGCAGTATGAATGATTCTTAAAATATATCATTAAAAAGTAAAAAAGCATTATAGTCTTACAGTCTTTAGGCAAAGGTAAAGGCCACCCTTGCTCAAAAGCCAGTTGTATCTGATTCTAGGGTTCAGTGCTCACCTCTGTTTACAGCCAAAGAGCCAGCACTGTCTACATCTGCAGACGTTTCCATGGATACGTGGAAAGCATGACTTGACACAGATCACTGTTTACCTTTCCACCAAAGTGATATTTACTTATCTATTTGCAGTTATTTCCTTTTGAGCTGCTAGGTTGGCAGGAGCTGGGACAGAGATGGGAGCTCATTCAGTCATGCAGCACTTGGGTCTTGAACTGCTGACATGCCGACCTTCCAGTTGTTGAGTTCAGTGTCTTGACCACCAAATCACTGCAGCCTCTTACAGTCTTTATTTATTTATTTATTTATTTATTTTATTGAATTTATTACCCCGCCCCACTCGGGAAAACCCGACTCTGGGCGGCTTACATCATGATAAAATAAAAGTAGAAGATAAAAACATATAAAATCGTAAAAGTTTAAAAGTTATCTGAAGCAAAAAACAGTGCAAACTGCACGCCAGTATTCCCATAGATCATGGATCAGCCCCCAAAGCGGCACTCCTTAAATGAGCCACTTAGTATGGGAACCCATGTTCCCTAGTCCCCAGATATGTCCTGCCAGCCAGGTTTATCCTTAGCATATCCAGATACACATGAAAAATGCTAAGTTTCCTCAATCAAACTACTGTACAGTAATACCTCGGATAACGTTTACCTCGGATAACGCTATTCTGGGGAGGAGAATTGGATCGAATAACATTAAGGTCCTATGGGATGGATCGGATAACAACCGCTAAAGCCTGTGCAGTTACAATGTATCTCTATGCTTTAACGTTAGCTGATCCATCCCATAGGATTTTAACATGTATCGGATAATACTAAAAATCGGATAATACCAAGACTTGTGGAACCAAGTCCTAGCGTTATCCGAGGTATTACTGTATTGCCATTTTCTGTTTGAATCTGTGGAGGGAAGTCCATTTTCTCTGTGCATTGCCCCTGTGCTGCTGTGTCTCTTGTTTGCTTTTTCCTTCTTGGTGTCCTATGCTTGTTTTTTGTGTCTCTTGCATTTGGAAAGCGTGCATTTTATTTAATATATATCAGTGGTTTGCGGGAGATAAAATCTGTTATAGAACCTGTGTTTCCTTTGTGTTCCTTTTTAACTAACTTGCATTTGTGTGTCAGAAAAATTACTTATAGACTACAGTTGTCTAACAGTACAAACTGTTGCAAATTTACTAAGAAAGAAACCTTAATGTGGCTCTTACTTATACAGTAATACCTCAGATAACGCTAAAATCGGATAATGTTAAACAATTGGGGGGGGGGAGAATTACATCGGATAACGTTAAGATCCTGTGGGATGCATCGGATAACAACCGCTAAAGCCTGTGTGGTTACAATGTATCTCTATGGAGCTTTAATGTTATCCAGTGCATCCCATAGGATTTTAACATGCATCGGATAACAGAAATGGCCATCCGTGCTTTATGTAGGACAAACAGGACAATCTTTACGCAAAAGGATTAATGGACACAAGTCAGATATCCGGAATGGTGGAAAAGTCTGTCTCAAACCACTTCAATCTAACTGGACACTCTATCCAAGACCTGAAAGTTGCAATTCTGGAACAGAGAAATTACAAAAGTAGGATTGAAAGGGAGACAGCAGAAATCAAATACATCCATGTGTTAGATACCCCTCACAGTGGGCTAAATATTAGTGAAGGGTTTCTGGGACATTATCAAATTTGATACACAGATTGCTATATAGCTTTCCTCCCAATTCTCTTTAGTAAAATAGAAAGAAACCAGGTACAGGTGATCCCCCCCCCCCCGACATGCAGGTCACAAGTTGATCAGAGACCATAGTGGGCTTACTCAACAGCCTTGAGATTGAAAGGGAGTCATTTAGAGTTTATCTGAATAATCTATGTTGCTAATGGCTTTGTGAAACTGCAATCTTGTGCTCGCTTGTCTGTCATCTTGCTTGACCACACCCCTTCTCCCGTTGAGCCCCTGAATTTGGTATATAAAAAACATGCCTGTAAGTTTCACTCTTTATCTGATGAAGTGGACTTGATCCACGAAAGCTAACAATAAAAATATAGCAGTTAGTCTTTAAAGTGCTGCAGTGTTTTTTTTTATTTTATTTTGTTTATTTTGTTTGGTTTTGTTTTCTGAGATGACTAAAAATTGGATAACACCAAGACTTGTGGAACCAAGTTTTAGCATTATCCGAGGTTTTACTGTATATAGGTTTAGCTGGCTGCTAGATAGCTCAGTGAGTTGGATGAAAAGAGCTCAATTTCCATTGTGCTTTGGTGGAGAAGAGCCAACCAGTGTAGCCTTGGGCAAGTTGCACAGTCCCAGAGTACTTCCAGAAAAAGGGAATGGTAAACTACTTCTGAGTATTTTATTTATTAAAAAACTTGGAAAACATTGCCATTAATTAGAATCTACTTGACAGTATACATTTATTATTATAATGTATGTCAGGAGTTCTTAACCATTTTAAGCCGGGGGGGGGGGTGTCACGCTCTCTCAGATAGCCATTTTGCCCTGTCTCCACCACATGGCACTTCTGGGCATGGTGGAGGTAGTGGTGGGCCACATGAAATGGCTCCATGGGCTGCATGTGGGCTGCGGGCTGTAGGTTGAGAATCCCTGATGTAGGTGTTTATAATCTTTTTTTGTTGATCAGTCGCACAGTCGATTCCAACCCTTTGAAACCCTATGGACCACTGTCCGCCTGGCACCCCTATCTTCCACCATCCTCCTCAACTTGCTCAGCTCTGTGCCCATTGTGTCTACAATACCATCTAGCCATCTTATTTTTGGCCACCCCCTTCTTCTTTTGCCCTCCACCCTTCCCAGCATCAAGGCTTTCTCAAGCGAATCCTCTATTCTCATTTGATGTCCAAAGTACTTTAGCTTCATCTTTACTATTTGACCTTCTAAGGAGCAGTCAGGGTTAATTTCTTAATCTTAATTTTATCATCTTAATATAATATTAGAACTGCAGAGGTGGAAAGGATCCTATGGATCATCAAGACCGGCCCTCTTCAAGGAGGCACAGTGAGAAATCGAATTTCGAGTCTCTGACTCTACAGCCAGATCCGTAAACCACTCAGCTATTCAGCAGTTCCTGTTTATTAGTTACATATATAGTCCTTCTTTTCTCCAAATAGTTTGTTTATTTTCCTTTAAACATATTCCTTTAAACATTTCCCTTTAAACAAAATGAGTATTTCTGGAAACATACTGGATGGAAGGATGGAGAATGTTTAAAAGAATTTAAGCTACAGTTCTATACCCATGACTTTGGGAGTAAATTATAGTGGATGTAGTGGGAATATACTTCTGAGTATACTTCTTATATTGAATAGAGTGAGATATAATTCTGAATTGTGTTTTCAGACTTTTAAAACCACAGAACTTTTAAATAATTAATTAGGTAAATTACTACATTAGGGCACCATCCTTGTCAATTAATAATAATTGATGCTACAATGCTAAGTCTTCTTACCTGAAAATAAACTCCTTTGAACTTGGTGGAATTTAGTCCTGAGCAGACATAAAGGATTGTGACTTACTTACCTCTGATCCCCACAGGATCATAAAAAGTGAGGAAGCATCCCCCTTATCCATATTTAAACCCAGCAGTTGCTAAAGGTATATCTGTACAGCCAGGTTCTTAAACAGGAGAGAGGAGTCTTTCTGAATAAAGGAGATTAAAAAATCTCCCAAGCACCATTTACTCTACACTTTATGGAATAGGATTAATGCTACAGGGTGGGAGCAACTGATTGTAGGAGGAGATATGCTGAGTGTATAGGGAGATAACAGAAGCCATTGCACAAGAAGAGATTACTTGTGCCTGACATGAGTTAAAAGTGAAGACTCCTCCACAAGCAACTCCAGCATACCTCTTCAAGATCTCATTTCACAAGATGGGTGGCACTCATGATAAAAGCCTTCAGCCCATACAATTCTAACCCAGTGACATATTCCAAGTGGTTTGTCTCATTCACACAAAGATTTTGTGCATACAGTCAAACCTCGCTTAGCGAGCGTTTCGCTTTGCGAAAAACTCTCATAACGAGCGGGTTTTTCAAAAAGCGATCTGACTCGCATGATGAAAATTTTTGTTATGCAAGTCTGACTCGCATAGCGAAAATTTTCACTATGCGAGTCAGACTTTCCCTATAGAAAACTCACATAATGAGTGTTTCTATGGGGAAAACTCTCATAATGAAAAAATTGGCTATGCGAGTTTTTCCCCTAAAAAAGCTCGTTATGCAAGCTCATTACGCAAGCTCGTTATGCAAGCTCGTTATGCAAGTTTTTCCATAGGAATTTTCGCTATGCGAGTCAGACTCGCATAGCGAGCAGCCTCGCAGAACGAATTCAATTCGTTATGCGAAGTATTACTGTACTAAGATTTAGGCAGTGATGGGCAGCCAACATTTTTACTATTACAATGTGGGCGGAGCCAATGTCATGGGTGGAGCCAATGTTGTGGGCAGAGCCAACATCATGGGTGGAGCCACAGTCATAAATAAACATAAAAATACACATTAAAGCCACATTACACACACACACCCCACACCCAAAGCGAGCCACTTACCCTGGGGAGCAGGGGGCTGGGCACTCACTCGTGCAGATGCTGGAGAGCGGCAGTGCAACCATGCTGGGCCCAGCTGCGCTTTCTCCTCCTCCCAGCATGGCGGCATGGTGTGCATGGCAGCACGGGGTGCATGATAGCGTAAGGCCTCTCGTGTTGACGAAGGACTGCAGTGGCTCAAGTGGCTAAGCTGCTGACTGGAAGGAGGGAGGTCAGCAGTTCGATTCCTGAGTACTGCAGGACGGAATGAGCTCTTGCCAACCTAGCAGTTCGAAAGCAAAAAATTGCAAGTAGATCAATAGGGACCACTTCGGTGGGAAGGTAAACAGTGTTCCGTGCACTCTGTTGTCTAGTCATGCCTGCCACATCACCATGGAAACGTCTGCAGAAGCAGACAGCGCTGGCTCTTTGGCTTTGAAACAAGGATGAGCACTGAACCCTAGAGTTGGATACGACTGGCTTTTGAGCAACGGAAACCTTTAACTTTACTGTGTTGATGAATATGGAAAATAGATAGATATAGATATATATTGTCTGCTGTGGGTCAACCTGGACCAGAGTTAGCTCATATTCCAGAGTATGGTAATTTCTGCTTGGCAGCAAACTGATTCAACAATTCCTATCATATCCATTCAGCATGACCAATGGCTGAAAATAGTGGGTATTTCCATTCAGGATTATTTGCTCTGTTATAAAGCAGACTAATAGGTGATCAAAAAGACCCTTCAATTATTTGAAAAGGAGTTGCTAGAAATTATTATACAATTTGAGAATAGTTTGAAATTTTCTGTTATTTCAGCAGAAAATTTGTTTGTTTGGGACTGACTCTGTTGTGATGAAATAGAACTCTTCCATCTTAAATGTATTGCTACAATAGTTTGTTTTCATATGTTAGAGAGATAATTTGTCAATCCAACAACACTGCTATTGGGAAATGCCTGGTTAGAACATGGGAATGTCATTGCTCTGACAAGAGGGTGAGAATATACTTTCTTAAAATTATTTAATTGTACACACCTGAAAAAAATTCTCTTGGCCTCTAGTAGGGCTAATCTCTGAGCAAAAGTGTATAAGATTAAGTTGTGATATAGTTGAGCTACAGAACTGACATGTTATCTCAGTTTGATGTTGATTTTACCTTGAAATCATGGCATATGCTCTCTCCGTCTCACAGCTGTACTCAGTAGATATGTGGAGATTATCCAAGTATCAGGTTGTTAATCTTTCTCATCTTTCCACTGACACATTCAAGCATTACGTCAGAGTGAACTGTCAAGAGGAGAGAACAACCCGGTGTTTGACTTTGGGTGGTTCTTTTACAGTAAGCTTTAAGATAACAATAAAATGAATTACCTGTTCACTCCTTCTTGGCATAAAATGTCATGACATGTGAACTCTTGAAGCTATTAGATAGTTTGATGGTTACATGAATTATGTAATGACTTGTCCTATCTTGCCTTACTTGGAAGCTTTCATCCCTCAAAAATGTAAATTTGTTCTCATGATATAGTCTCATTCTACAGAGAAAATATTATGATTGTTCTGCTTTTCAGATTAGGTTTTGTTTGCTACAGTAAGACAGTTATGTTTTATCTAATCTTATATTCATATAGGTTTTTCACATCACAATACAGTACAGTACTTCTGTTGGTTGTATCATTATCTTAAGCTGACTTTTTTTCTTGCATCATAACATTTTGGTAAGATCTTTCTCAACATTTTATCTTCCCTGATGATTTACAGAACCTGAATTTCTGCCCACATGAGTCTTTCCTATACTTTTTTAAAAAAAATATCACGTCAGACACACACAAAGGTGCTTTCTGGGTTGAAAGGATTTTTGCTGGAGGAATTCCGTTTGGGGGACATCCGAATGAGGTTCCCTTCATATCCCCAAGATCTTTCCCCACCAAAGTGATCCCTATTTATCTACTTGCAATTTCTTTCTTTCAGACTGCTAGGTTGGCAGGAGCTGAGACAGAGATGGGTCCAGGGAGGTCGGGGACCCGATATGCATTATTTCTAAAGTTCCCCAACCTCTCCGGCCGGTGCAATGAGTCAAAATGCCAGGATTCGAATCCCGGCATTTTGACTTACTGCACCAGCCGTGGAGGTCGGGGAACATTGGGAACAGCGCAGATCATGTCCCCTGACCTCCCCGGAGCCAGCAGGGGTGCCGGAGATCCCAAAATGGGTGAAAATCTGCTTTTTTTGTTTTGCCCATTTTGGGCTCTCCGGCACCCCTGCTGGCTCTGGGGAGGTCAGGGGACACGATCTGCAGCTGTGGGGTGGCTGGGAAGCCGAACAGGGAGATCCCGTTCAGCTTTCAAGCCACCCTCCTGCTACGAATGATTGCATCAGATAACACTAACAGATCGTTATCCAATGAAAAAAAAATTTAATTTTTTTTTGCATCATGTGATTTCAGCATTATGCAATGCAATCGTTATCCTAGATATTGTCCTGCCAACCTAGCAGTTCGAAAGCAAGAAATTGCAAGTAGATAAATAGGGATCACTTTGGTGGGAAGGTAACAGCGTTCCACAGTGTCTAGTCATGCCTGCCACATGACCATGGAAACGTCTGCAGAAGCAGACAGCGCTGGCTCTTCGGTTTAGAAACAGAGATGAGCACTGACCCCTAGAGTCGGATACGTCTGGCTCTCGAGCAAGGGAAGCCTTTACCTTTACCTTACTGTATCTCCAAATGTAAATATACCTGTCAGTGTATTTGAGTTCCTTGTCGATGACCAGTTACTTCTTGTTTTAGGTTTTAAAAAGAAAAAGACATCTTACTCAGAGCCTCTAATTAGATTTTGTAAGATTTGGAAAATTTGAGATCATGTGAAATAGTTTTGAATCTTTTTTTTTCAATCGTGTCAGAAGCACACATAGGTACTTTCTGGATTGAAAGGTTTTTTGCTGGAGGAACACCACTTAGGGGATACCAGAATGAGGCTTCTTTTGTGTCTCCAAGATTTTTTCCCACCGAAGTGGTCCCTATTTATCTGCCTGCAATCTCTTGCTTTCGAACTACTATGTTGGCAGGAGTTGGGACAGAGACAGGCACTCATTCCGTCATGCAGTACTCGGGTCTCAAACTGCCGACTTGCCAACTTCCAGCTAACAAGGCGAGCTTCTTAACCACTGAGCCACCACAGTCCCATTTTGAATCTAATTTCCATATTGCCTACCATGTTGCTCATGTTATTCCTCTAAATGTTTTATTCCACTGTTTTAGTGCGAACAGTCCCACCTAATGAGAGAGCATGAAGATGTGCAAGAGCGAGCAACGCTTCGCTATGAAGAACGAATCACAGAGCTTCATAGCATCATTGCAGAGCTAAATAAGAAAATCGATCGACTTCAAGGAACTACGATAAGGTATAGTGCTCTTCTAATGAAATCATTCCTCCCTTTTAAATATCTCAGAACTCTTTCCCATGCAAACTCTCAACAGAAAAACCACTGTGCATTATATCCCCTAATTCTTACACATCCCAACTATTGTTTCCCATTCACTCAAGTCCTCTGTGTATACTTCATCATAGGCTAACACTGATATGCAGTTCCTCCAGTACTTTTGTCTTCAACACCCGAGCATTTGTAGAAGGAAGACTCCTCATGCTAGCAATTAGAAGGCAAATGTAAGCAGTGCATAAAAACTTGTAATCACACACAGAAAGGAGAATATGAGATAATTATTTACAAATCTCCTAGATGGGCAGGGTGTATGTAAAATAAATAAATAACTCCCTAGTGTGAGGTACTCAGAGTAAGAACATTAAAACACATATATAGTGGGTTGCATCTCCCAGTCCTCTCCTTTCTTTCAGAATGTTCATATTATAGGAATGGTAAGTGAGTATGCAAAGAGAGAAAGTGTATCTAGTTGAAGGTTACTCACATTGGAACATTTGAAGTACAGTAATACCTCGGATAACGCTAAAATCGCATAACGCTAAAATCGCATAACGTTAAGTAATCTGGGGAGGAGAATTGGATCGAATAACGTTAAGGTCCTATGGGATGGATCGGATAACAACCGCTAAAGCCTGTGCGGTTACAATGTATCTCTATGGAGCTTTAACGTTATCCGATCCATCCCATAGGATTTTAACATGCATCAGATAACACTGAAAATCAGATAACACCAAGACTTGTGGAACCGAGTCTTAGCGTTATCCGAGGTATTACTGTAGTTGCCATGTTAGTCTGTGCAAGCATATCAGAGAGTAAACAAAACAAAACAGCAAAAAAGACAGAAAATGTTGTGCCACCTTAAAGACTAACTTCTGTATTTAAATGTGAGCTTTCTTGGACTAAAGCCACTTCATCAGATCGGATTTGGCAACCCCTGTCTTAAACAGTTTAGATATCTTCTTCCGCATGATTTTTAGATTCAACACATCATGTCTAGAAGAATCATATGCATACCTAGACTGCCCCTTTTGCAGGATAAATTAACACAGAGATACAAAGTGTATTAGATGGCAGTAATAAACGAATTAGCCAATATAAGGCAATATGCTATGGTACACAGAAAGAGCCTCCTTGAAGATTGTGGTATGTTTGAACAAAAATCAGGCATACCCTGTAAGCCACCTGGAGTCACTTTGGCGAGGGGGTGGCAGCACAAATGTGAATTATTAAATTATTAAATTAAATTACCCTGGACAATGGCAACCTTGTGCCAGCTAATCTTTCTCACACTAGGTCAGATGAAAGGAACTATGGAATGAATTCACTAAAAGGTGGTTTTGTTTTGGCAGTTTAAAGCCTGAACTAGACATGAAAGAAGAAGAAATATAAACCCTGTGGAAAGTGTGGCTGACGTTTCTTATACTTGTCAGTTAACCATTATATTTTGTTCTCTTTATTTATGAACAGAAAACTAAGTATACCTATGAGTGCAATGTACACTCATGTCAAAGCATCAGTTTAGCCTTGACAAAGAATGTAACATCCTGCCACAAGACAGCTTCATATTCTGCTGCAAACTTCATATTCACTGGAAGCTATTTTGTTTGTTTTGTCTATTCACATGTCACATCGAATGTCTGGGGATTCTTGGTTATTGCCTTGAGGCGAGGGTTTGGGAAGTTAGTGAAGAGTTGTGTCTCTGCACATCCCTCCTTGAGCTGTAGAAGAAAAGTCATTTCATTTTTGTTATATTTGTCTGGCATTTTCTGCTGTTCAAATGGAAATATTTTGTGGGTGCTTTAAAATTACGTGCATGTGTGTAAATATATGTTGAATCTTATTTGTGAACTGCCTTGAGCAAAATCTAGTACTTACACAAATACATGTTTTGCATTTGAATAGCATAGTTTTAAAGTCAACATCAACAAATCAATTCGAGTGTATTATATAGCATGATTAAGTTTGAGTGTACTGTGTGGTCTTCAGCATGAAGAAAGTCTGAATACTCTCTCCTTGGAATAAATAATACTGTTTTATACCACTGCTCTTAATTAACTTTAGCTGATTGTAGGTGGTGTCTTAGGAATTAGGCTTCTTATTTATTTATTTTCTATACCACCCAGCTGGGTGTTATCCCACTCTGGGTGGTGAACAAACAGAAGATAAATAACAATACCCACAACAAATCAAAACTCATCATCAACAAATACATCATAGACTAAAATAAAATAATTTGTGTCAGAGAACATCGAAACTGAACCTAATTGGCTAATCTATCAACAAGGGAACAACGCCCAGAAAGGCCTCCTTGAAGAAGAGCTGTTTTAGTTGTTTTTTTAAAGGTAGCCTGGCACAGCTCCACCGATATTGTATTCCACAGTGTTGGTGCCACCATTGAGAAGGCTTCTTCAAGTGCCATGTCCATTCTGAATATTTGCTATCATCCTAATGATAGTCTTCCTGTTCTTAACTCCTCGGAACAGTTCTTCCGAGGACCTTCCACACCAGTCTTTCAGGTTCTTTAGCCACAAAGTCCATCTACACCCAGGGCCTCTCTTCCCAAGGATCTTCTCTTCCATAATGAATTGGAGTACACTAGTACGTTAGATAATGTTATGACTTGGTTCCTTCAGTCATAAAGTTATCCAATTTTTAACGTTGTGTGATGCATTGATTGTGCAACGTAAAAAAAAGCCCTGTTCCCTTTCCGAAGAGGAAAGGGAACATAGCGGCATCCGGTTAGCTTGGGGAGGCATCTCCAGCCAGCCCGATCTTAAAGCAGGCAGCCTGCCTGGGCTGCCTGGTTTGTAATCAGGCTGGCTGGAGGTGCCTTCCACCCCCAGCCACCCCATCCCAAAGCAGAGATCCCGTAGCACCAGTTTGGCTGGGGCAGGGAACAGGCGTTCCCGATCTCCCCCCAACCAAATTGGTGGGTCTAAGCTTCGGTAGATCTCTGCCCCAAAGCCCGCAGGACTGGTCTCTAGTCCTGTGGGCTTTGGGGCAGAGATCAACGTCGGGAAATTTGAGGCAAACAATTGCATCGCACAACATTTGTGTGATGCAAATGTTTGCGTCAAATTTCCCGACGTTATCCAATTTTAGCGTTATCTGAGGCAATCATTATCTGAGATATTACTGTATTCTATACTTCATGTCGTTTTACATGATATGCCCAAAGTATTGGAGTTTTCTTTGTTTAATGGTCTTAAACAGTTCTTGTTCTTTATTCATTCGGTGCAACACTTCTACATCAGTCACATGGTCAACCCATGACATCCCTACCAGCCATCTGTAGATCCATATTTCAAAAGCTTTGACTCCATATAATCAGCCATAACTGGAACATGAGGAGTATTTATGAAAAAGGAATTAGACTACATGTAGTAATTAGTCTCAAGAAGAGTGCTTGAATTGTGCTTGAATACAGTAATTAGATATTTCATTAAATTATGTTGGTCTCATTAATTCAATAGGCCTATTCTAGTTGTACTAATAATTCCATCTATTTTATCAAGGGCTTCTGTTGTAAAAGCCAGTTTGGGTGCAAGGGGAGGCAAGACATTTGTGAAAAAATATGAGGGGCCAGAAACTACAGTACAATAATACACCGGATAACGTTATGACTTGGTTCCACAAGTCATGTCGTTATCCAGTTTTTAGCGTTGTCCAATGCATGCATTGAACAACGCTAAAAAAAAGCCCTGACATCAGGGACAAACCGCACGGTTTGTCCCTGAAGTCAAACTGATCTAGGCTAGCAATTGCTAGCCTAGGATCAGCTTGACTTCGGGGGCAAGCGCTAAGGCTCATGTCGGGTGGCGAGACAAGGCACCCGCTTGTGCGCTTTGTAGCGCACAAGTGGGTGCCTGTTCCATCCACCCAACTCGCCCCTTAGCAAGCACTAAGGGGCGAGTGGGATCAAGCACTAAGGGGCGAGTGCCAGCGGTGCCTGTTCCGTCCACCCCACTTGCACCTCAGCAAGTGCTAAGGGGCGAGTGGGATCGGGGGAACAGGCACCCGCTGTCGTGCTACAAGGCACGCTACAAAGCACACCAGCGGGTGCCTGTTCCATCCACCCCACTCGCCCCTTAGCAAGCGCTAAGGAGCGAGTGGGATCAGGGGAACAGGCACCCGCTGGCGCACTTTGTAGCGTGCCAGCGGGTGCCTCTTCCCCTGATCCTACTGGCCCGTTAGTGCTTGCTAAAGGGCCAGTAGGATCGGGGGAAGAGGCACCCACTGGCGCACTACAAGGTGCGCGAGCGGGTGCCTCTTGCCCAAACTCTACTGGCCCCTTAACAAGCGCTATGGGACCAGTAGGGTGGGGAAAAGAGGCACCCGCTCTGTGTTCGAAGTCCAGCGGCTTTGGACACAGCCTGCACGGGCTTCGGAAGGCTAGTTCAGCCCAGCTCTGGGGTAGCTTTCTTCCGCAGCCCTTGTGGGCTGTGTCCGAAGCCGCTGGGCTTCAAACACAGCATGGAAGGGCTTCAGAAGAAGGCTAGCCCAGCCCAGTCAGGCTGGGCTAGCCTTCCACAGCCCATGTGGGCTGTGTCCGAAGCCCAGCAGCTTTGGACACAGCCTGGATGGGCTGTTGACGAAGCCTAGCGGCACTCGAGCTAGCTAGCCTGTGCATTGCTAGGCTTTGTCCAGCAATCGCTGCTACTAAACTAGAGTTGGGGGAAAGGCAGGCACCCGCGTGCCTTTCCCCCAACCCTAGTTCAGTGGCAGCAATCCATCGCTGGGGGGGGGGTAGATTGGGTAGATGTTCTACCCAATCCAACTCCCCCTCCCCACACGATTGGCTCGGATAACGCTAAAGATTGTTGAATAGAATCGTTATCTGGTGCAAGGTTTTTCCAAAAATCTTGCATTGTTATCCGATTCTAGCGCTATCCGGTCCAATCGTTATCCGGTGTTTTACTGTATAACAAAAATGCAAACCAAACATGTAGTGCCTTTTGAGTTTTAGCATTCTTGTCCTCTAGAAACTTATGGGATTTTGATGTTTCAGGAGAAGATTGACATATTTTAAGATCTAATCTTAAGGCTGTTTTTTAAACTAAAAATTAACATAATGCTTTCCGCCAGTGGTTTTTTAAAAAAACAAACAAACAGAATATATGTGCAGAAGTGGTAGGTGCAGATAACTTATGAAGATGATCTGTGAAGGGTGGTCAATACTCCATTCATCTATCAGCGTTCATTTAGACTACTTGAAACTACTGACACAAATTGTAATTGTCACTTTAAAAATGTAGAATGAAAATCACTAAAATGCTAAATATATTTTATCATCATTACTTGAGACCCAGTGTAGTGTATTGGTAGAATAATGAGTTAGCTCTTGCAAGAAAGAGGTTCAAATTCTAGCTCAGATGTGGAAATTCATTCACACACACACACACACACACACACACACACACACACACACACACACACACACACACACACACACACACACACACACACACACACACACACACACACACACACACACACATTTATAGTGGAGGTGGCTGTATGCATGAATAATCCCTGATCCAAACATTCATTGTACACAATTAACTAGAGCAAGATAGGATTTTCAGCAAATTGACATTGAAATACTGATTCTCAGCCATTGGTACATGTACCAAAGGTTGCTCACAAAATTCTAGTCTAAATAGTACACAACTTGCTTTTTTTTCTTTTCTTTTCTTTTTTTTTGAGGGTGGGGTCAGAACTGTTGGAGAGGCATAACATATGAAAGCATGTGAAGAAGCATAACCAGAAGATGACATATTATAATAAATTGGACAATGATTTGCATATTGTAATCCTTGCGAGGCATCTGAGTGTTTTTCCAAATGTGATATTTCGGTAACATTTTAAATATGATTGTTAAACAATATTTTACTACAACATACAGTATTCCAAATGTACACCAGAATAAGAAATATATTTATAGATATTAGTAGTGAACATTCAAAATTATGATCTAGAAATGTACTGTAGTTACTTTCAGTCACTTATATATCTGATAAAATAATTAAAGTCTTAATATACAAAGGTTACCAAGGTGATACAGGAAATTGAAAAAGATAATGAACCTTAATCCAAAATCATACCCTTAAATGATACCATATCTTTCAAACAACAGAAATGTAGAGGAACGTTTTGCAGCAGGCTAATACTGTGGAAAAGATTATAGCTAAAACCTGGAAAAGTATAAGTTAATTCATCAATAGAGTTCTGGCTCCAGAAAGTCTGGTTTGTAATTCCCATAAGTAAAATTACATCTGTTATATATGCATGTTTGAGAGGGAACATGCCGTGAAATGTTTTGGAAGAATGTCCATAATCTGAGGATTGTTCGATAAATGTCTGAGTGACATTTTGTATTAGTGGTATTAATTGAATTTCTTCTGCTTTTTAAATATATTTCTCTGCTTAAAAGATAAACGTTCAAAAATCTATAAAAATGTTCCAAGGGACAGTAAAAAATTTTTAGTGTAGGAGTAGTAGTGGGACTTTAATCCACTCCAACATTTTAACCCATATAGTAATGAAATAAAAAGAAATGAAATAAAAAGAAACTAGAAAGGCAAAAGCTTTGAAGCTCTACCATTAAATATTTCTAGCTTCCATATTTACTTCATTGTTTAAAATGAACAGTATGTCTGTGTCTTCCCACAGTCAACTTGCTCTTTATGTTATATGTTGCAAAAATGATATGAGTTGAAGAAACAATTAATTCATCAGGTTCCCTTGCATAAAGGAAATAGTGTTAGGTAGCTGTGGAAAACAGCTGCTTGTTAACAAGGTGTTGATTGCATTCCTGGCTGCATACCTAATTGGTAGTCAGCTGTCAAATGATTTCCTTTATGCAAATGTAAATTGCTAGTAAAATTCTGGCCAATATTTGAAATATAAATTACAGTGGAACCCCACTTCATGGAATTAATCTGTTCTGAAGGGTTTTCTTTATAGCGATTTTTTCTTAAAGCAAAGCACAATTTCCCATAGGAATGCATTGAAAACCAATTTTTCCATTCCAGACATCAGAAAAAAGCCCACTAAAAAGTTGGTTTTCAGTGCATTCCTATGAGAAACCACACTTCAGGTCCTCTAGGGGCCAGCTCTGGTAATGTCCCAACAGTCAGCTGTTTGGTGCACAGTCTCCCCCCTTCACCACCCTGCCCCTTCTAAGCTGCTGAAACACAGCTAAAACGCAGCTAGAAATTCCAAAAATGGAACGGACATGGTCTTTGTACCTCCTATGGTATCAGGAAGTAGCGTGGGTTGCCCAAGTGTAACCGGGGAGGGGGGGGAATCCATTTTTCTCTTACCTCCAGAACACGCCTGATGCTCCCAGTGCTTGGCACATAGCTGCGTGTGCATTTGTGCCATTTTTTCGGCTGGTTGGAATGTTTTGAGCATTTTAGCAAGTGGTTAATGCCAGTAATTTAAAAGAGTTTTAAAAAAACTATTATAGATCCCAATCCAGTGTCAGATGAGCGACTTCTGCTTGTTCTATGTGACATCATCTTGCTTGCTCACACCTTTATTCCCCATATACCCATAAGACTTTCGCTGGAGGATTTTTCAACATTCTGGAAAAGATTTGTCAGAGTGCAAAAAGTGGTTTAGGTTCTGGCAGATGACCTTTATTGGTTGCAATCCTTTATATTATTGAGGGACAGCAATATACACTGTAATTCTAATTTTACAATATTGGAAGCGTTATATTGCAAAGGTTATGCTGAAGGTATTCTGACCTGTTTCTTCCATATTCCCTGGAAAGTATAGCACTTAATCCATGCTTCATAGGAGAAATCTTCAAATTTACAAAATTGTTTTCTTAGAAGATAGGATAATGTAGGATAAATATTCAAGAAGAGATAGATATCTTTCTCATGAAGAGGTCTGATAAAAATATCAGCATAAATATAATTGTAGCAAACCCTGTATTCACAGAGGACCCCATACCTGAAGATGTCAGAGTACTTTAGCAACACTAATTAAAGTAGACTGAAAGCTGGAAAACAGCCAATGCCTAGATTGTGTTTGAAGCCATGAGAGAATTACTGTGCATATACCCTGTCAACACCCCAGATGAATTCCTTAGTGGTGATGAGGGTGGAAAAAGCATCTATGTGTTATTTGTATAATTTCTCACATTAGGTTTACCTAAGAGATGCAAACATACAGGCAACATTGCACTGTCTTGCTTATTTCCCATTTTAATTACATATCAGGATAAGCCATGACCTAATTTAAAGAAACCTTTGGTCAATATGGTCTGCTCAAACACCAGGAGGATCTAGCAGCTAAATAAGAAACTAAGGATTCTTAGAAGTGTATATGTATGGCTGTCACTGAGAAGATGTTGTGATGGGCATGCTGCTGTATACAGGTGATTCAGGATATACCTAAAAACTTCAGAGGAGGTACTTAAAGATGTTGTAAGATACCTTTGTTTTCAATTAACATTTAAACTTATTCTATGGGAGGAAGATCTCTTGACTATTTGACTCCTCCCCACCCCCCGGAAGTATTCTATTCTAGCAATGCAGTGAGATTTTAAAAAATTAGTGTTGAACAGCACGCAGTCTACTTTACCAGATTCATCACATCTTCTTTATATGGTGTGGACTTATTGTCTGTTAGCACAACACTCTTTTTATAGATTTTAATATGCCTTAAAATCACGAATTAATCAATTTACAACCATTGTTTGTTTTTAATTAGCATATCTTTCAACCTGCTGGCAAAAGAATCCCTACAGATCCATGAAAATAGCATAGAAATCCAGCACCATACAAGGCATGTTTAGTAGAAATGTGTGATAGGACCTTCTCCATGATCAGTCCCACTCTTTGGAATTCTCTGCCAATGGGAGGTTAGGATGGTACTACAGTAATACCTTGGATAACATTTACCTCGGATAACGCTAAAATCGCACGGCGTTAAGTAATCTGGGGAGGAGAATTGGATCGAATAACGTTAAGGTCCTATGGGATGGATCGGATAACAACTGCTAAAGCCTGTGCGGTTACAATGTATCTCTATGGAGCTTTAACGTTATCTGATCCATCCCATAGGATTTTAACATGCATCGGATAACACTAAAAACCAGATAACGCCAAGACTTGTGGAACCAAGTCTTAGCGTTATCCGAGGTATTACTGTATCTCTGTTATCCTCCTTGTCGTCGTCCTTCTTGTGCCGTATCCAATTCCCAACATTGGCGATCATTATGGCGATCAACCATGAAGACTGTCCTGTGAATATAATGCCGTGGCATTTCATCTGCCTTCCGCATTGCAGTGCGACACCCATACCACTGATCCAGTTTTGCAAGTCATTTTATGGTCCTGATCCCTTTTGGCATGCAAAGTCCTCCTCAACCCAAGGCCAGTATTGATAAAGCTGCTGCCCTCTATCAAGATGGATTCAAGTGGGATTTAATCCACTTGGGGACCATCACTCTTCCCTGTGGACTTTGTCATGGCCTTCTGCCAACAGAAAAACATTTTTATGACCTTTTGGGTTTTTTCATTTCTTGTATTTTAAAAGGAAAGTACTGTATAGGTAATATTTTACCTGAGATTTATTTATTTATTTATTAGTTCAAATTTATATTGCCACCCACTCACCGTAGCAATTTATTACATTACAATATAATATGTTTTAATTGAATTTTAAAACTATTCTGGGTTAAAATCTGTTCTAATATTTTTAACGTATTGACCAAAATTATAGTCTGTAAACCCTGGAAAGAGTTGCTATAAGTCAGAATTGACTTGACAGCACACTATTATTATTACTTATATCTAACTCATAGCAGTTTCTCATTGCATTCCTGCTTGTAATTTTGGTTGAATGCCAACCACCAAACTAGATTCCATGCCTGAAAATCCAAGTAAGCATTAATTAATTAATTACCGCTGCATGTTACGCTGTTTGCCTTCTGCCACTGTAGCTACAAGAGATTTTGACCATTGTGTTTTACTTTTATTGTTTTATTATAAATTATCTGGGAGAAAAATATAGCTTCTAAGTAGAATATAATGAAATAATATTGGATAATGATATAATTTGAGGAAAGGATTGGACTGGATTTTTGGCGGCCTTAATGCTGGGCTCCATTGAGTAACCAAATGTTGTAATTTTTAAAAACAATCCAATGAAGGCTGTAATTAGTTGGAGCAATTTTAGAACCAAAATTTGTGCTTTTTCTGCCTGTTGGTTGGTGGGAAAATAATATGATTTCTTTTGTGGCTCACTCCTCAGGGAAGAAGATGAGTATTCTGAACTTCGGTCAGAACTTAGTCATAGCCAGCATGAGGCCAATGAAGATTCACATAGCATGGACCAAGACCAAACTTCTGTATCTGTCCTAGAGAACCAATCAACTATGGTCACAGCTGACATGGGTGAGCAGAATTTCCAAGTGTGTGTCATGGAAGCAGCAGAAATGCATTGTTGCCTTTTAACTATTGGTAAAAACTAGGAGTGTGTAAAATACTATCTGTTTCATTTAGTCTGAATTTGTCTATCTTACAAATTAGTCAGTTTACTTTGAACTGATTTGTAGCCCAGCTGATATTTATCTGAATATTTTTAAAAGCTTGTACACACAGTATTCTTATTTGTCAAAATGGTGAAAAAACTTGAAAGTAGGAAAAAATAAAGGCTTTGACCTGGAATTGGCAGGGTAAAACTTAAGGCCACCAACAGTCCTACAGGGTTGAGACATAGTTTCCCAGTTGCTTTTTTCAATCCTTCCCTTCTTCCTCCTCACCACCACCCAATTTAGATAGCATATGCCCTGCTTCTAATACTACTGTGGCTTTTCCTACTCAAATACAGTACCACATGATAGTACAAATTTGACACACGCAGAGGTACTCAGTGGCTAGAGATCTGTAGCTGCCTAAAAGAGAAGAAAATCTTCAAAGTACACTCGCCCTACCTCCTGAAAATCAAAGCAATGCAATTTCTCTCTATTCTCTCCAGCATGCTTGCTTTACAAAAAAGGTCACCTGTCACAAGCCTAGAATAATTCCTTTCCAGCAGCTATGTGATTAGGGTTTTCAGGACTGCTTAGCCTTTTTGTCGCCACAATCTGTCAATCTCCTGCTGCTTTGGGCTTCTTGGTTCCTACTAGTTCTGTAACTGGAGTTTTATAGGGCATGTTGGACTTTTCTTTGGTGCTTGAGTTGTCAAATCTCCTCCTGCATTTTCCCAGTGAGTGTTTTTTTAAATGTTCAAATCCACCACAAGAACCTCAACCAGCTACCTTTTATCTACAATTCACAAACCTGGAAACTCTGGGAGACCCATTGTTTCAAGCATCAACACTGTCACCGTTGGAGTATCTGGATATGTGGACTCCATTCTCAAACCATATGCCACCAATGTACCCAGCTACGTAAGAGATACCACAGACTTTCTAAGAAAACTCCAACACACACATGATGGCTGTGTGAAGCTGTATTGTTGTGCTTGCTTGTCTGTCATCTTGCTTGACCACGCCCTTCTCCCTTTGAACCCCTGAATTTGGTGTATAAAAACCATGCCTGTAAGTTTCACTCTTTGTCTGAAGAAGTGGATTTGATCCACAAAAGCTAACAATAAAAATATAGCAGTTAGTCTTTAAAGTACTACAGTGTTTTTTATTTTATTTTTATTTTTATTTTGTTTATTTTATTTTGTTTTCTGATATACCTGAACCACAGACTAACACAGCTACTATTCCAAAAAATCTCCAGTGAAGACATTCAGCAGCATATGAAGGGATTTGGTCATATGTTTATTGATAGATATGGCAAGTTCTTCTACTTACAACATAAAAAAGTAGAACATTTAGCATTATCCCAATTTCTCACTCAAAGCCCTTTAGAAAAGGTATGTGGTAGCAGTAAAGGAAGGTTTTTTGTTTTTATCAAATTAGGATGTAAAATGAAAGTTTTATCTAATATTGGTAGTAAGTCCTGATTCTTAGTATAAAGATGTGTCTTCAGGCTTAGTCTGGTGCTGGGGACTCAAAATAAGAAATCACAATACAGTAATACCCCGGATAACGTTATGACTTGGTTCCACAAGTCATGACGTTATCCGATTTTTAGGGTTGTCCGATGCATGCATCAAACAACGTTAAAAAAAAAAGCCCTGACTTCAGGGACAAACCGCTTTAAAGGCAGGCAGGGAAAGAAAGAGACTTCCCTGTCTTTAAAGCCACCCCCCACACGCAGCGGTCTCTGCGACTGCAGTAGGGTCGGGGAAAGCGCCTTTCCCCCGACCCTACTGCAGTCGCAGAGACTTCTTGTCTCTTTCCCTTCCTGTATTTAAACTACAGTCTTTTTTCCTCCCTGTATTTAAACTACAGGGAGAGAGAGAACTGCTTTTTTCTTTCTTTCCCTCCCTGTATTTAAACTAGAACCAATCACATCTCTCTCTTTCCCCCTTCCCTATAGTTTAAATACAGGGAGGGAAAGAGACAAGGAGTCTCTGCGACTGCAGTAGGGTCGGGGGAAAGGTGGGTGCTTTTCCCCGACCCTACTGCAGTCGCAGAGACTGCTGCGCGTGGGGGGTGGATTGGGTTGTTCTACCCAAACCACCCCACACCCGCAGACCATTGCATCGGATAATGCTAAGAATCATTATCCAGAATCGTTATCCAATGCAAGTTTTTTCCAAAAAAATTTGCATCATTATCCGATTCTAGCGTTATCCAATGCAATCGTTATCCGGGGTATTACTGTATCAATATAAATTTATATGTAACCAAATTATTGGAAAGCTCTAAAATGAGCCACCTATACATTGTGATATATCAATCTACTTTTCTCCACTACACTAGAAAAATTATCTATTAAGTATTTATGTTTAAGTATATCTAGCACTTTTATTTTCATTTTTCTTTCATATTGCAATGTGATATTTTGTTGTTTAGTCGCACAGTCGATTCTGATCCTTTGTGACCCCATGGACCATTGCCCTCCAGGCACTTTTGTCCTCCACCATCCTCCTCAGCTCGCTCAGCTCTGTGCCCATTGTGTCTACAATACCATCCTTGTTGTTGTTGTTGTTCAGTCACACAGTCGATTCCGACCCTTTGCGACCCCATGGACCACTGTTTGTTGGGCACTTCTATCCTCCACCATCCTCCTCAACTTGCTCAGTTCTGTGCCCATTGTCTCTACAATACCATCTAGCCATCTCATTTTTGGCCGTCCCCATTCTCTTTTGCCCTCCACCTTTCCCAGCATCAAGGCTTTCTCAAGTGAATCCTCTCTTCTCATTTGATGTCCAAAGTACTTAAGCTTCATCTTTACTATTTGACCTTCTAAGGAGTAGTCAGGGTTGATTTCGTCTAAGATTGACCTATTTGTTCTCCTGACTGTCCAGGGGACTCTCAAAACTCTCCTCAAGCACCACATCTCAAAAGGCATCTATTCTTCTGCGCTCAGCTTTCCTAATGGTCCAGCTCTCAGAACCATACATTGCCACCAGAAATACCATTGCTTTGACGATACAAATTTGACCTTCTAAGGAGCAGTCAGGGTTGATTTCTTCTACTATTGACCTATTTGTTCTCTTCACTGTGGGTACAAGGAGGAGGGAATTGTCTCTTTCTGTATTTGCTGTTCCTACAAACGTGAAGAAAACAGTGCTAAGGGTTCATTCAGAGTAACATAGCAAAGTTGACTTTTTCTGGAAGACTAATCCAGCAAATTGAAGTTACTAGCAAAAACTCCATGTATCATCCTTCTAGGCTTTCACAACCTACAGAAAATATTAAATCTAATGCCTGTTTAAGACATCAAAAGGAAGCTTCATCTAAATGCAGATTACACACAGACCTTTTTGTGCATTCACCTGAAGGGATATATACATAACCTGTGTGTCTGGTTGAGACTTTCTGGGCAGGTTTTGAAGCAAGAACACATGATAAGACAGTTGAATTTTAAAATAGTACTCTGACTTGGTGTTTATGTGATAAAGTATGTAAAAATAGTCCTATCTATGTCCTCTTTGTATCTACAGCCTATCATCAGTCATGACTACAAAATCGTAATGGGTGTCATACTGCATAGCTGATTTAAGGAGCATATGACCACCTGGACATTTTTTATTTATTTATATTTCAACTTGTATGCTGCCCCACTCGCAATGCAACTCTGGGCAGCTAACAAAGAAACAAAGTATCAGCTACAAATTACAGTTACAAAATATCACATCAACACAATATCAACACAATATAACACATTCTTATTGCCAGGCGGCTGTACCGCACAGCTGCTCTCCATTCTCTCAAGGCTGGGGCTGGCCAAGGGAAGAGTCTGGTGGCGGTGGGAGCGGTGTTCTTATGCCAGCCAGTCGCACTTACTGGAGAAGACCCTGATGCTAGAAAAGATCAAAGGCAAAAGGTAGCGGCAGAAGATGAGATGGTTAGACAGCATAGTTGATGAAGCAGGCATAGATCTGGGTGGGCTACAGAGGATGACAGAGGAGCCTGGTTGCAAAGGGTCAGACTTGACTGTGTGACTGAACAGCAACAAAAGTGCAATAATACCCGAGAGGGTGCCTATTCCCAGCCTTGCTTTACATCTGTGCCCTTTGGATATTTTGGATGATGTTCACATAATCCATAGTAATTGGCCATGCTGGCTGCAGTTGATAGGCTTTCTAATTCAGCAGTAACTGGGGGGCACTAGCTTGCTTATTCCATTCATAATGAATATCAAAGCACTACATAATTTTGTATAAACTGACTTGCATTTCTTTAATCATGCACATCCTTCAGTTTTCTTTTTGCCTAATGTGTAAACTAAATTTAATGTCCAACTTTTAAGATGTGGGGAATGATATGTTGTATCCAACTCTAGGGTTCAGTGCTCATCTCTGTTTACAGCCAGAGAGCCAGTGCTGTCTGCATCTACAGACATTTCCGTGGACATATGGCAGGCATGCCTCGACACCGGAGTGCATGGAACCCTGTTTACCTTCCCACAGAAGTGGTACCTATTTATCTACTTGCAATTTCTTGCTTTCAAACTGCTAGGTTGGCAGGAGCTGGGACAGAGACGGGAGCTCATTCCATCATGCAGTACTCAACGTCTTAACCACTAAGCCACTGCAGTCCCTGGGGCTGTTCTAATCCTCACACCTGCTCTGCAACAGCCAACCTTGTGAAAAACTGCTTGTCTCAAAAGCTAGTCTGCTTTTGATGTTTTAGTGGTCTCAAAGTGAATACCCACCCTTGCTTTTTGATTCTTCATTTTGTGTGTGTTTTATTTTGTTCTTTTATTTGTCCAGTACACGGACCTTTGAAAATCCTTCGCACTGAATGCAAATTCATCATGAGCTGAAGATGCACATTGCATTAATGCAGCAACCTCATTGAAATACTAAGCTACACAGACATGTCATGATATACTAGAAAAATTTAGATACGCCTTTCTACTGCTATAGGCAATAAAACATCAAGGGCTAAAATAGCTAATCTCCTTTGCTGTATGTTGTAAATCATATGACTGGGTTTAATCTACTTTCTCCTTGAGATACAAGTCTCTATAGTGTTG